>JAPTHN010000003.1:98117537-100517537 GCA_026936325.1 Platynereis dumerilii
TTTTCTTATGATGTGGTGTACTAAACTTGAACGACCGACATATGGTTGGGATGATGCACATGATGAATGTCTGAGATGATTTTAGCGTCCGTCACATTAACTGCCTTTCGTAATGCTATTCGTAATGTAGCGCTGAGTAAAAGATAATCCAGGCTACCTGAAAGATACAAATGGAAAGTTTGTTAATACAAAAAGCTCTTTACCCAATCAGTAGGTTTTATAATGGTAGATCTGTGGATTATCTTTTAATTTCACCAAATATATTTTTACCAAACAGAGCATAATGAAAAAAGAATCCAATGAATTAAAATTTTTCCAACTCTTCTGCACATCAAATCAAATCTGAGGCCATGTACTATATCACTATAGCTTCTTTGTACAAATTTTAAAATCCTGGGTTCAATCAATAACCCTGAGCAATCATAAATATTTTAAAGGGTCATACAAAAATATTTTTAAGTGCGAATATAGTTTCATTAATAAACTTCAAATTTATAAATGGGGTAGAAGTGTCAAGTTAGAACTTACTAAAAAGGAGGAAAATGACGTCATCAATCCTTCTTTGAGAACTTCAGATAATCCTCCAAACTCTTCCTCATCTATCCGCTGATATGAATTGCAATAGGCGTACGTGATGGCAATATTTATAGCTAAAAATCTGAAAAAGAAATATAATGTCATAAGGTTTGGTTGAAAAATAACATCCCTTAAATTTGCTTTAATAAAGCAAACAAATTGTTATTGACTCTTAATCGGAAGCGTTTCACTCTTATCTTCACATTGCCATCATACTTATGCTTTAAAAGTGAGGTTGACAATTTTCTTTAAACCGCAATAAATCATAAATGCATCTCTGCACGACAATTCATTACCAAATATACTTCTTGAATTATACTATAACAATGGCAGCCCTGGTCCCTATTGGAACAAATTCCGTTACGGTGTATTAATATTACCAATGGCATCGCTTTAAAGTAACTGCTAAGGTACAGACATGTATACAGCATAGCATAAGCATCGTTATCGTACTCACATTAAAATTCCAACAAATCCTTTTAAAGGAATTATTCCCCAGATAACTCCAATTACAATTCCTAAAATTTGTCTGAACCAGTAGACCACGTCCAAAAATTCATCCTGAAAGCAAGTAAAACAAATTGAGATTTAGATGGCATAATAGGTAAAACAATAAAACAGTCTGAAATGGTCAATAATGTTGATAAATTCCATATGAAAGATAATTTAAATCTCATAATAATTTCAAATTGTTTAAAAGCATCTCAGAAGTCAGCTCAACGAGCCAAACACAAAATTTCAATTAATTAAAATTTTAAGTAATGTTTTTACTGCCAAAAATGGGAATGATGGACTCTCAGTCTCCTGAGTGTTACACCTAGAAGTTGAATGATTCCTAACTGCTCATTTCAAATAACGCCATGGCTATTCCCTGAACCGGGCTCAGTCTATACTAATTCAGAGTGCTATAGACCGAGCCAGCTTGGTCTATATCAATATTGCTATCGCCCAAGCCGAGGGAGCAGCTGGTAATTTCAATTGATGTACAGTGTAAATACTAAATAGCAATGATTCTGAACAAATTTGCTATTAGCCGAGTCAGCCAAATAGATGATTTCTTACGTTTGGACGAGCCCAGCTCGTAAATAGCATCGGCCTTCAAATTAAGGTGATAGGCAGTGGCGTATTTAGGGGGGGCATTGGGCCATGGTCCCCCCCCCCCCCCAACTGACATGGAAGAGATAGCAAGTGACGCGGGCTGCTGCGTTTATGCGCCCCTGGCAATAGTTTGTCGCAGGCTTTGTTCGTGGGAACTTAAATCATGTAAATACTTTGAGATATACAGTAGGGGCTGAATATGTGCAGAATTAAAAGCTTAAAGTTTTAAAAGAGATCACCATATGTATACATCATCAGTGAATTACTGCTATACAATGCACAATACTACTGACTATGTTGCTATGTAGTTCTGGAGATTACCAAACTAGACAGCATAATCCCCAGAGAGAATTGGACACACCCACTGTCATGTGAAAACATCGATGAATCCACATCATTCATTCAACACACATGACATTCTCACAACTTGAGGAGCAAAATATTCACCTTATCTTCCCAATCCTGCTCTGCTTTGAGGGCCTTTGAAACCGTCTCCATCACGGTTTTATCAGGCACCACAACCTTTTCGGTTGGCCGTTGTCTTACAGTCGTCATTGTCCTGAATTAGCAGAGGATTACCGGTGACTGTGTGGCATTGAGCGATAAATAGAAGTGCTGGTATGCCACAGCGACAGCTTGTGTTAAATTTATAAGCACGTGCTTCCACCTCGTGGCCAATCATTGAAAAGGCCAAACCAAATGATCACTTCAAAAGCCTTCAAAAGAAAATGTGTGTATCCTCTTCATCCTGCAGGAATATGAAATTCCTTAGTTAAATTAATCTATACTGGCTAGTGAATGCAGCCAGCCACTAATTTGGGCAGCCACCAGCCATCTTGTTAATCACCCAGCTGATCAGCCTACCAGCTAATTTTTTCGAGCAGCCAGCTGGTTTTCATGGTTTAAATTGGGTCACATCAGCAGGGTACCCAATGAAATTTGGTGAGCAAATTCCCTGTATTTTCCCTGATTTTTCCCTGCTACACAAGACATTTTCCTGACCTTATTCAGGCTTCGTGTTGTGTTATTGCGGCAATATCGTCGCTAATCGGAAACCAAAAACTACTACTTTACCAGATTTTTGCTTTAAAGTAGAGGGCTTTTTAACGCATTGACATGTGTAAAACCAAATTCCCTGGGTTTTCCCTCAATTTGAGGTCAAATTTAAAATTCCATGATTTTTCCCTGCAGGGAATTTTTTTTCATCATTTTTCCCCGTTTTCCCTGTCCGGTGGGGACCCTGACATGTCTAAAGTTATGGTACTCCAAAAGGAAGCGAAACCAATTAATGACAAACTATCAAGGTGTTCTCTATAATCAGGGTCTGTTTATTCAAAACGAAAAAAAATTAAAATTAATTGCAATTTGCACAGAGAGCTGCAGGTCTATAGTGATTCACCCATCATCAGATGGACATGTATACTTGAGAATAATTATTATAAAAGCAGGAAAACTAATCATACATTTCACGAAGTTCTACAAAGTCACAAGTTCTACATTCAGAGAAAATACATTTTTCAAGTAAAAAAACAGGAGAAAACAAATGGCACATGCTGATAAACTTATTTACAATTTTTAAAAATATTAAATGCCAGGATCTTCAATGCTACTGTCTCAAGGCTGCCAGTCTGAAATTGGAAAAAAAAGAAAAAAATTTAAATCTATGTCTAACTTATCAGTTTATGGAGCAATGACAAATTTAACAAATTTACAATATGATTATGCATGATTGATTTATGTGTGTGATTATTATGAACAATCATGGAACTTTGCATCTGAAATCAAAATACATAACTTGAGATAAAGCCTGAAAAATGTATCTGCTGAGGCTTTTCAAAAAGTTCAATTACTCTAAGTCTTGGATTTATACTTTAATCACATTTTAATGACATTCAATAATTTATTACACATCATTATTGAGATATTCATGAATGATCATACTTTTTTATTTGAAGGAGTTTTCCTCTATTTTTCACCAGCATAGTATGAGCATACCTTTTTGATAGCTGGTCCTCCTTATCTGACGTGGACGCAGATGCCTCTGAACGGATGGAAGCTGTCGTGGGGTTAAGCTCCTTCAATTGGTCCTCGATATCCAGGGCATTCTCGGCCGCAACTTCTCTCATAAGGGCCTCCACCTGGTCCTGGGGGGCGCTCAGGGTCGTCGCTGTTCCCATGGAGTCTTCAAGGGTCTGGAAAATTAAGATTCACTCAATTAAATCATGCACTCCAAAAAACCAAAGGTAATGGGGGACTTCAATGCATCATTAAATAGTGAGTAAACAATGGAGATGTCATCAATTGTGTCATTGTTGCAGTTGTGACATAAATTATTGTGACAATGGACGTCACAATGACTCTCTAGTACAGTAGCGCTACCACCAGCCACTGAGAACTCTCTCATTATATCTCAATCAGATATTTACTCTCTACACCTAATTTTAGACAAGGAGCATTTTAATTCAGAGTCTTACAGACCTTCCTTGTTAAACACCATCCTTTCTCCTTCAGTTTTGGCATTTAACTACGTAGCCATTCTCCTGTGTGAAGCTGACACAGATTTCAGCAAATATTCGATAACAGGCCTTTTATTTGCTGTGATTCTTCAACCTTTCATCCCGTTACTTGATTAAGATGACACAAAATTATAAGCAGGCCTATTGTAAGTAAGCCTATAACACTGTCAGGCCAAATCATTTGTGTAACAATTTCAATTTATAGATAAACTAATTTTAAAAAGATTGCACAACACCAGTAATTGAGCTAAGCTAATAATACTTCTTCACTTGGCGTCTTCTACTCATTGTACTTACAGAAGTTCGGACATCAAGAACCTCGAACTGAGATTCAAATTTCTCCATCACTTGGGACACTTTCTCCAGGTCCATGCTCGACATGGCTTTGTCAAGTGCTTTCGTCACTCCCTCCATCTTTTTGGTTAACTGTAAAAAAATCAAGTTTTAAAATATGATTTAATTTACAAGAAAAAAATTACAATTTATCTCCCTGAATTTGCTGATGGCGATATGAACTAAAATGCGTCTTTCTTTCCTTTTAATAATATCACAACAGTAGATTGACAATGGCCCATCAAACGGACTGTCCTACAGCATCTGCTGCCCTGGACTGAGCAATGTAGCCCTTGCATCATGACAGTAATAGATGGATAATTTAACTGGGGCTTTACGTCCTGTATTTATGCACTGGGTAGTCTAATTAGGACAGGAGGAGGACACGGCAATGAGGCCATGACAGTAACAGAAACTCATTTAAATTATTCCAGAAATTATAACAAATTCATTTAGAGATTGCAATTTAACTTCTAATATTCGTACATCTTTCATTGCATAGGCGGATTCCACTCTTGCTTTCACAGCGTCAATTCTCGCACTCATCCGCAAATAGTTGAGACTCTCGTTCTTCTTCCTGATGGCGTTTTCGGCGTATATTCTGGCCGCTTCTACATTCTTCTGTTGGATCGCTTTCTTGATCTTTGCTTCTTCTTTCCTCTGATCCTTCTCGGCTTTTTTCGCAAGACGTTCCATTTGCTTCACCGTCATCTGAATGAGACAATTATACACAAAAAATTTTATAAGCTGTTATAGGCCTATTCAGACAAATAGTCTACTTCTAGTGATTATTAAGTAGAGTTTTTATTCATTTAAAAATATGAATATGATTGAATTGATGAAGAAAAAAAAGTTGGAAAAAAAGTTGATTTAAATTAAAGGGTCAACCAATCAATAAATATACACATACATACCCTGAGATTGAACAGCATGTCTGAAAGAAGAATGAGTGAATACATTTTAACTTTATCATGTCAACTCTTCAATGAGAATGATGACTTACAAACTATGTATGAATGAGGTCATTGACCTGTCAATTACAATTAGTCAATTACCAAGCAGTTGTTACTGGTAAGACAAATTGACAAATTACTTCACTTACCAAATGTTTTGTTGTCCATGGTGAAGATAATTCACTTCCCTGTCTTGTTATAAAGCTGACACAACCAAAGCCACAATTTAAAGCTTTGAAAAGGTATTTTGACACAAGTTTTGTGTCAGATTGTCATTCAGTTGTGAGTCACTGAGAAAGCAATCACCCAGCTGACAGGATTATCAAGTCCAATCAAGGTGTGTAGTGCCAGAAGCCACGATGACAATTAGTCAAACAGTCCAGCAATGACCCAGTTTACTGGATTCCTCAGTGTTATCTCAGCTAATCTTGATACAACAGGCAGAGGTTTTTCTCTTGACAGAAGTTTGTTTTGGAGAGAGCGGAAGTGCGTGCGATTGAGGTCAGGCGCAGAAAGATGCGCAAAGGATCGAAATTGGTCGAGTCAAAATGGAAGCGAGAAACCTTGAATGAAGGGGAGAGGTTTTAATAGCTAAAATGGATGAGATCTCGCCATGTAGGCACTACCACTGCTTACTAAAACGTTCGTAGGAGAGGAGGGATGGCGTCCAAGGTAGCTGCCAGAAAGAAATCGGCCGGTTACGATGGCAAAATCGCCGGTCTCTATGATCTCCAAGAGACGATCGGAAAAGGCCATTTTGCTGTTGTGAGATTGGCCAGGCATGTTTTCACCGGGGAAAAAGTGGCTGTAAAAGTGATCGACAAGACGAAATTGGATCAAGTGTCCAGGGACCACTTATTCCAGGAAGTATGGTGCATGAAACAGGTGCAGCACCCCCATGTAGTGAGGCTATACGAAGTTATAGACACTCAAAGCAAACTATACCTGATCCTGGAATTTGGGGATGGGGGGGACATGTATGATTACATTATGAAGCATGATAAAGGTCTTGATGAGGATGTAGCCAAAAGATACTTCAAACAAATCGTCCAAGCCATTCACTTTTGCCATCAACTACATGTTGTACACAGAGATCTGAAGCCAGAGAATGTTGTGTTCTTTGAGAAATTAGGAATAGTCAAATTGACAGATTTTGGATTTAGCAACAAATTTGTTCCTGGATCTAAACTGGAAACGTCATGTGGATCTTTAGCGTATTCTGCACCCGAGATTCTTCTGGGAGACTCGTACGACGCCCCTGCAGTTGGTAAGTATCGTGTGAAAAGCAGAAAATTATATACGGGTATATTTGTAAATTCAATGATAACGTGTTAATTAATTATTTACAACATGTTAACCTAGTTCAACAATGAACATGTTCATTGATCGCTTGTTCATTTTCATTGTTCGAAATGAATTTAACATGTATTTATTTCAGAAAATATTCATCACATTATGTAGACGTGATGAATTCAACAATAAGTTACCGACTGATGATTACCGTTAATTAATTGAACTTTGACGTAGAAATTGCACATTATCATAGTTCTTTTAAGTTGGAGACTAGGAAGAGATATGAGTAAGCCATTATAAGGGAAACAATTGTGGCTGCCTGGTCCCACCTGTTCAAGCACCTCCTCCCCCTCCTCCCATTAAAGTTATAAATATATCTCCGTTCCATTCCCTGTAGTCTCAGATATGATCCTAAACTGATGACCCTAGACCACCTCCACAGCCACATCACTGTCATGAATATTTACATGATTTAGGACACCTTTGATGATAAAAAAACTTTAAAATAGTTCTTATAGAATCTATCAGATTTTGGCTCAACCCTTGAATTTAGACCACTTCAAAATCTTTGAAGATATTTTGGAACACTTGATATTACTAATCTAAGAATATCCAGGAGTTCAAATTGTCTTGTTTTATGGTAATTTGGATTTATATATAATACATAGGCCCCAGAGTCCGCGAAAAGTGCCGGTTTGGCGGTCAAAACTAGTAAAAATAGCATGTGTCAGACAAAAATAAAGTGGTTACCTGCCCAAATGTCCGATGGGTTAGTGGAGAGTCAATAAGCTGATACAGCAATCAGAGGCAGAGTTAGCAGAGGCGTTTGAAATCTCCAGTGCAATTGAAAAACTACATTGAACAAATTGGTGACAGAAGTGTCAAATTAGCTCAAATAGATTGCAATTAAGCATTGTAAGAAGTGTCAATACCTCAGCATTGTAATTAGCGACGCTCTGCATTAATTTATCTGTACAAGATTTGAGGCCCTGCAAGCTTGCAATGATCAGCCATGTTACAGATGTTAGAAGGGGACCTGTCAGGTTTTCTGGAAATCCAGTGAATTGTGAACATATGCTGTTTTGAGAGATTTATTGTTATGCATTAGGTACATGAAATTTATTCTAATTAAATGTAATATTATCATTATGAAATAAACCATACCTGGTCAAGCAGTGACTACAAGCTTGTGTTCAATGCAAGCATTTTTGAGATGTTATAAGTTATCTAGGTAGATAAGCCTCGCCTATGGGACACAATTTACTCAATTTGGGTTTGGCACAACTTCATATTATGAAGACACCAACTCCAGATCACTGGTTGAAATAACTAGAATTGGAATTTCGGGCAGATAAGACCTCATTCGGGCAGGTGGAATTCAGAATCTACCTGCCCGAATGTCCTGTGTGTCAAAATCACTTTTCGCGGACTCTGATAGGCCCACATCGTAGTAAAAAGTCTTTAAAAAGATAGCGTTATTTACCAATATTGTTGTAAAGCAATCCTCCTCAAGTACATTGGATCTATTTATATGCTCTGATATCAAATGTGTAAATTGTAACATGATATGGTTGATATTTATGTTGGCCATACTATTAATGACAAGTTTTATCACAATGTCAACCTGAGTGCCTGTATTGATAGTGCAGTGTTAATCATGTCATTCTGAAATGATCTATCATCAGTCTATTATTTTGACGAATGATTTACTATCATCAATGGCTATGATGCTTGTCTAGCCATTAAACTTTTAAAAGTGTCATAAAAAGTAATGCTTTTGGCGTATGAGAGTTAAGTATCAAAATGATAAAACAATCAGAGGCCTAAGTTGGATAGTTTGATATGATAAAGTAGCTTGTATGTGTATGTTAAGTGTTGGGTCTCTTCTCGTTTTTAACATGGTCAGGTTAAAACATGAAGGCATGATGCTCCATAAGATTTGGCTTCGTCATGTTTTCTGGAAGAAATTTATATATATTGGCATTTTGCCAGGTTCTGAAGACATGATCATAAAGTCCAAAATGAGTTAATTTTGATAGATCAGTATGATTGACTAAATTGATTTTGAAATAGACAAATAATGCTGTCTTTGAAAAGTTTGGACAGATTAGGTTTTGTCTGTAACAGTTGATATGCTCACTCATGAGGCCCAGAGCTGTGTGGTTATTCGTCTTTCTTTGTTTTGTTTATTTATTGTTGTTTATTGTTGTTGTTGTACCCAACATGTGTGTTCAGATGAAACAGAATTTGTGTCACACGTTCTTGTTTGGCAGGGAGACACAAAAGACTGACCCAATTTTGACATGAAACTAATATTTGGCTGTCATTACGAATTATGTCATTCGCTATTATTATGACAACAGTCACACCACAAACTGTAAAGCGTAATTACAATGTATACACGGAAAGAGTGTTTGCTTATTAAATTGCCCTTAAATATGCAAATGCGTCTGGTGAGGTTAACCGGTGATTGGCAGTGAACCAGGTTCGATTCAAGAGCTTCTGGTACATGTGGTAGGATCATTTGTTTATGATGTTGGACAGCAGTTTCAATTATCTGATTGCTGTCTCCTCCTGTCCTAATTGGCCTACCCACCAAGTGCATAAATATGGGAAGTAAATTCCCATTCATTCGTCCATGCCTTATTAATAGGACTCCATCAGAGTGCATAAATGCAGGACGTTGAGCTAAGTCATCCATCAATTCTTCTGAGATTTCAGTTGTCTCAATATGTTATTTTTCTGACCCTCCTTCATCATGATGGAGCTCTGTGCATGTTCTGGAGAGTTAATTTGCCATGCCTTTGCACAAGTTTGCAGATTGCTCTGTACAGAGTTTTCTGTTTAAGTAGAACAAAAAAAGGTTTGGCAAGTTGGCAGACAGGATTTTAAAGTGCTAAGTCACTTGCTGTGAGCAATTTTGAGTCTACAAAATATTTGTGAACTATGAATGCGTTGCAAAGGTTTAATTTTCCAAAATAAGCTAATTATTTTGTAGACAACTACCCCTTAATTTCCCCTTATTCGTGTGTACCTGAACATTTACTTACGGTCTGCGTGGCCGTCATGGTTTTCATTAGCCCAATAGGGGCAGGAATTTACTCCATTCTCCTTAAACTGCTGTGTCATGATTGAAAATGAGTAACTTGAGCTGAATTATAAAAGAATGAAAATTGTGAATATATATCTGAAAATTGTCACTAGCTAATTAACTAGAGAAAAAGAGGAAACTGAAAATCACCCTCGTTTAACAGTTTAAGGCTGTCTTTCACAGGCTCACTTGATTGTGTGTCCTCCTCCTCTGGTCCAAATTAGCTTACTGGAGTGCATAGATAGTGAAATTATCAGTAAATGCAGGACGTAAAGCCCCAACTATTCATGCTTCCCTTCTATGAACTAGCCCCAGAAGGGCATACATTTGGGGTAGCAAACGCAATATACTGATTTATGAAAAAGATATTTTATGCTTTGTGTTTTTAATATTGAGTATCAGAGTTCCCCCGTGGCCTAATTGGTAAGTGCGCTTGTCAACTGGCTTTGAGGGCGTGGGTTCAAATCTCACCCCGGGAACTCACTTTAGTCCGAGCCCATGGGACATTAATGGAGGCGGGTTGTATCCAGTACTCTATGCTGGGGCAACTGAAAGACCCTGGGCATCCCTGAAGCCCACCGATGCAAGAGTCAAAACTGATGGGATAACAACCGAAAGGTTTCGTCCCCAACCATCTACATCTACATCTGCAATTAATAGGGTATGTGCCAGACTCAGAGTCTTCTCATCTCATCATCATACGGCGGTCGCCTGCCTCGATATAGCCCACCAAGGTGTTGCAGTGGCGTAAAACACGAACAAACAAACAAACATAATATTGAGTATCTGTTATCAATTGCCCCGATTATGGATTGTGTCTACTGTTTAGTACTATCCAAGTGATGTTCTATGCATTTGTGGTCAACCTGACTTTCCCAGCTGACTTGATCACTCCCTATAAAATTCAAAAGGTTGCAAGTATAATTTAAAAAGTTCATGAATGAAAGTGTGTCTGCTCTCAAGCTACGAGCGTCATAGTTTTATGAATGAACTTCAATGCTCACATGTATACAGGTATATGCTCAGTCGTACTGATCGCAGGATTGATTGTTTTGATGAAGTCATGATGATGGTAGTAGATAAATTAACATTATAAATCATGTAAATAATAATTGATGTATATATTTTCATCATGATTAGGCCCTCTTGTTTTCATCTCTAAGAGATGTCACCCTACCACAATGTCTTATGAACCATGACTATGTATCTCTTTGTTCTTAGTGAATCGTGATCAATAAATTGAATAATTGAAATTGACATTTGTCATAGATGGCATCTATCGAGTATGAAGTCAGAATACACAGTATAGTCCACTAAATGTAGTAGTGCAAAACTTGCTGCATGTTTCTACTCCCCTCGTCTTAGATTATAATCGTCATGTTTACCACATTTGTTATTATGTTCACAAGCATTAAAATCAATGACTGCAACAATCATGATGATTTAATAGCCAATAATTTTCTACTTCTGAGTACTTCATAGCTGTTGATCATGTGATAGCTGTTGATCATGTGACCTGAGGAGACTCAAAGAGAGTCGTGATAAAAACTGGCACACGACTGCTCAATGCCGCTAGAAATGCTCTTTAAAGCACTGTGCTCTACATTGTTCTTTCTGATGTTGTTTTGGCCAAGAGAGTCATTTCAATTTCAGCCCTTTGGCAAAGAATAAATTGGTTTAATTGCCAATAGCCAACAAATTCATTAAAAAATACTGCAGAAAATACAGTACACATGATTATAGCTGCATCTTTACTCCATAGTGACAGAGAAACAACAGTGAAGTGTCAGCTGTCATCACACAGTACAATAAACAGTTGTTTCATGAGGTCATTGCCATATGAGGATGTTTTTTCCTTTGTTTATATGAATGAAATAAACAACAACAAACAAATAAAAGCAGAGAATATTTTTTATTGTGATAAATTGAGTTGAGTTTCAATTAGGAGGGAATTGCTATTTTTAATGGTTAGATAATTGCCAAATGAATGAGCTGACGATGTTCACAAATTAGAGGCGCTCTTTACTCCCACTCATTCGTTAGGACTAGATGGAATTGTTTTGTTGTGATAGTTTAAAAGAATTGTCAATTGAATGTATACCTGGTTGGAATTTCTCTTCTGGGAAAAATGAGGTGAAGAGTCTATGAAATCTGTTGGCTAAACCGGTATTGGCATTTGAGAGTGATAAATTATGGTGCCCGGTAACCATTAATTAGTAACTTAAATGGCTACTTCTGTGCCATTATTTCGTAATTATATTCATGCGATAATTTGTTCATGTAAATCAGTGTCAGTGGCACACCAGTTGATAATAGTCATCGTAGTAGTCCACTTAACAACTGACGCAGGTCACTGATGTATAAAAAACATTTTTTCCCGTCTTAACATGTCTAATGGGCACTAACTGGACCAATGATAATTGACGTACTAAGTCAACCGTCTAATTATGAGCTCACGTCTTACAGACTATATAAGTACAAGTTACAGACCCCAGCTTGCTGGGATTTAAAAGAAATTTCGTTAATGTCCACTTAGACGCTTAGAAAGTAAAAGAATTCACATATGTGCTAAATGGTTAATTTAACATTAAATGTAGCAAATAGATTAATTCTGCATGAGAAGGGTAAGAATGATATTGAAAATGAGGTCATTAGTTACAGTTAGAAGTATTTATTTGGAGTCAGGTTCAAAAGCAGTGAACGCAAGTGCACTTGGTGCAGGTTTTTGTAGTTGACGACAACTTCAGATGATGTCTAGTTAATCTGATAATTAAGTTAATACTTAATTAATCATCTTGATATGGGCTGCCAGTCGCCTATGTTGGACATAGAAGATTCAATCATCCTTTCCTAGGTGTCCTTTGCTTCATTTTTGCCACCCCCGGTCCTGGTCAGCCTCCTAAGAACAGAAATACAGGACATAAAACCTCAATCATTCATCCATGGAATATAACAACTCTGTTGATTGGCTGCTTCCTGGTGGAAAAAATAATAATTAAAAACATAATTGAATAGATGGAGGGAGTAGATGGTGAATTGGTTAGATTTATCTGGTGCTTACACCAATTTCTTAATCATGTTTGTTAGTCATGTCAATATCTCTTAATGCTTCATTGATCAGTTCAGTTGAATGACCATTTATTGGCTCCTTTTCAAGGCCGTACTTAGTTACAATGGCAGAGCTGAAATGTCTGAAAGATTCTTCAACACACGCAGTACATGTTGATTTTGTTTTTCTTTCGCAACAGCAGTACACACCCATACTTTTCATTACTATTTGAAAACAGGTGTATCTGTTTCTCGTAGCTTTGTATGGAAATGAATTAATTCTGTGATTAGGATCATTTGGCGTTAATTAATAAACTTGTCATTTTTCAATTAAATCCAGTTCAACACTTGAGACGAGAACATTTTACGTTGTAGCATATGTTTTGTTCGTAATCAAATTAACATGTTGATTATTTATCACTATGACATTGATAAAAATTCTTCTAGATTGGAAAAACTTGAGAATATGGAATTTGATAATTTGGATTGTCAGTAATCAGCTGGTAATATGAATGGGCCGCCAATTAATTAGTGATACATAGTATGGAATTAACATGATTAATAAGCTAATAGTGTCTTTGTCAAATAATATGCACTTCCATGTAGAGTAGCATTATAATTTTAAAAAAATATTGCAATTGTTGGCTGTAGTGGATTCAAATTTTGTAATCCGTCCCTCTACTGCTGTTGATCACCAATACTTAAATTTAGCCAAATTAATTTTGAAAATACTTGCCGAGTTTGTAGGGTAGCTCTTGATGTGAGGTATTTTTACTGCACTTTGTCCCATTTGTATTAATGGGCTGCTGTGTTAGAAAATTGGTCAACAAAACGGCACTAAAACATCACGAAAATGTGACATATAAATTGCAAATAAGGTCATCTACCTGTGAGTATTTCTACTGTGCGACTTGTGGATGGTGAGCAATCAGGCCAAACATCATTTCCCACATTCTGGGACAAAGTTTATTTTAGGAATTCCAAAAATTTGTAATCATGTTGATTATGGTTTCTTCTCTATCTAAGCTGACTTGCTTGCTTTACAGACGTATGGAGCCTGGGAGTCATCTTGTACATGTTGGTCGTAGGGGAACCCCCTTTCCAGGAGGCCAATGACAGCGAGACGCTCACGATGATCATGGACTGCAAATACAGCGTACCACCCCATGTGACTCAGGAATGCAGGCAGTGAGTAGTCTGAAGTATTGGCTGTAGTCATTCTTGTACTTTTGTTTGTAATTGCCTGAATTGACCTCATGTGCCAGTAATATGTACGATTTTATTTTGTATGGAATAAGCTTTTATTTTGTACTTCAGTACAATGGATGAAGAAACAAATACGAGAAGGAATAACATTAAAAAGTGCCTGAGCACAAGAAATTCAAAATTGAATTAGAGTCAAATGTCAAGTTCTTGATTTCAAATTCATTGTCTAAATTCACGACCAATTCCACCACAATGTTGTACTGCTTATAAATACTTTATAATAACATTTTATCTGTCTTTGCAGCTTGATAGACCGCATGCTGCAACGAGAGCCGGACAACCGAGCGTCCTTAGAAGACATCATGAACCACCCGTGGCTGACGGAGGGCCAGGTGCCTCCCATTCCTCTCATGCCCTTAATCAGTCGGGAGGATCTGTCTGAGGAAGATCAGGCGTACATCATACGAAAGATGGTCGAGGGAAAGATCGCCACCAGCGAGGAGATTATAGAGTGAGTGGAGTCGTCTATCTCTGTGAAAGAGTAACAAGGGAATCCCTTGGAGAATTTCTTGGGGGAGTCCCTCGGGGAATCCCTTAGGGTAGTCCCTTGGGGGATCCCTTGGGGGATCCCTTTATCTGGAGAGTTATCTCGCTTTCTAAAAGAGTAACTGGAAAATCCTCTTGTCTGGGCACTATACATCTGTCGTTGTGCATATTAAGAAATACTTTTAAAATTGGGATAACCTTATATTTTTGTGTTACTTGTATGTTTTGAGACCAGGGAGGATACAAGATTGTTTAAAATGGAAAATTCTGCAGTTATAATTTGTAAGTACCTGTCCGTTTGGATGTGAGTCATGTGACTTTGATAAGAATCCTTTTCTTTCTTTCATTCTAGAATATTGGAATCGGACAAATACGACCATGTGAGCGCCACCTATTATCTGTTAGCGGAACGACTCTTGAAGAAACAACACGAACAGCAGAGTCATCACCATGGTCACCAGAATAACTCACATCAAATACCCAGCCTGCCTCAGCAGCCGAACCATCGGCCAATCACCGCCAAGGCAAACCTGGCCCCCCTCGCCCTCTCCCCACGGTATGTATTAAGCGAAAATGTCTCGTAGAATGATGTATTCTATGTTTAAAATATGATAGTGTATATTATAGGTTATGTCAATGATGATGTATGTTATTGACTCCCCTAGATTTCTTCAATCAGTTCAATTCTATCGAATTGATTTTAATCCTTCTTACTTTGACAACGCCCCTTGTCTGTGATATTTTGTGTGACACGTATTATGTGAAGTTACTCCATCTATATTTGTACCTAATTCTATCCTACCTGGTATTTTTGGAAAACCAATATATTACAGTATGATGTTCATGTTTCACAATCCCTTAGCTCCGATTTAGACCAGGCTCCCTTTGGTGTTAACCCTTACTGGACTGAAAGGACATTTATGGCATCCCTAGCTAGCTGCCTGAGGGACCATTTATGTCTCTAAACAACAGCTAGTGACGTCACAATCGTCCTGGGAGATTGTTTAGTTTGAACAGCCCAGTCCAGTAAGGGTTAAAGAGTCACCTTTGTTATGCCCTCGTTAGTATATTTTGATTTTGTCTTGTCCTCTTTATTATCGATTTGTCTTGAAAGCCCTTCGCCATAGTATTTCTAACCCTTGAAAGTGGATATTTTGTTGATGATCCATTTCCCTGTCCTATTGGTTTTCCCGTTATGTTGCATGTTTGTACCAATCAAAATTTTCTAACTAACTTCTAGAATGTTTCCATGACAACCATATAAGAGAATGTTTCTGTTACAAATAGTACCAACCGGTGCTAGTCTTCAAACATTTATACATTCTTAAAGGACCGCTTCTGTTCTTTGAAGTGTATACTTGTTTTTGCTGGATGATTTTTTGGAAGGTTTAAATAGCACAATTAGAATGTTTCCACGGCGTCCTGGATTTTGTCAAGGGAAGAACATCATACAATTATTATGTAGATTTAAAATAGATATGTGCTAACTCTTCCGTTTAGCCTGCTCTGTTCTAATTTGTGTTCTAACTTCTAACTTCTGTATTCTGCTGTCTACCCGTAATAATACCCGTACTAACATCTCTATGTGTTGCTGTTCTTTCCCTGGTAGGAATAAAACCAAACAAAAACTGGTGGCGGGATATCTGTACAACTGTGAGTGTGATGACCCCTCGGAAATGTGTGCTTGGTAATTGGTTCTTTATCATCTTGGCTGTTGTCTCTGTTTTTTGTATGTCACCAAAATTCGTCTGTCAATTACTCATTTTCTTCTGTTTCTCGTTGGTGTGTGTTGTTGAAGTCCCATCGGACTTGGGCCTATCTTTGTAGGATTGTGACTGTTACAATTTGTCTGATATCATCTTTGTCAGTGTTCAAGCTAGGCCAGTTGAGCATGGCGCCACCATGCCCCTTTTGGATAAGGGAAAAAAAAATTTTGCTTCTGAAAAATGCCCTAATTTCTTGAAAATTGTAGGCCCAAATCAAATCCTAGCTTGAACACTGATTGTGCCTGTAACTGTGCCTCTATATCATACGATTTCTATCAAGTCTTAAGAGTTAGAGACTGTCTCTTTTTTTTTGTACATTTTCATGTCACGATTGCTTGCACCCTGTACAGTCACATGAAATTAACTACTTGTTCTTGTGAAGTGAACTGCACTCCATGTTGTTTTCTGTTCGTTTTTCCAACTTTGTGTAATGGACACATCTAATTATGCTCATCACAATATTTTTATCATTGTCTGTTTCTATACTCTCCCTTTAATTTGACATCAAGTTGTTTTCTTTTTTGCCCGTTTTGCGAAAAGTCTCAACGTGTCTTTATCATCGTCATTTGTTTGATTTGTGAAATCTCAGTGAATCTGTATCATTGTCATTTGTTTGTTTTGTGAGACCTCGGTGTATCTGAATCATCGTCATTTCCTTATGCACTATACGGAAATTGTTTTCTCATCAGCATTCTTTACTTTTCAAAATTATGCTGTCAAGTTTTTTGTGGGAAAACTCTCTTCATCCTTTGTAGTCTCATTCATGACATCTTTTCCTCGCACTTGAACAGTGTTGAATGTGAGCACAAATGAGTTTCAGTGGGTTGTCATTTTGTGTTAAAATTTTATCACTTTAATTCTGTGAATGTTTATAATGTACGTAACAATTGGTACTTAGAGATGATGTTAGATTATGTTAGATGATGTCAGGACAAGTTATATGATCTTAAATTCTCTGGCACGAAAATTCTTATTCTTTACCTTAATTTTGTCGTCTTCTTTGCAATTATGTCACACCATTTGTTAATGTGCTCCTCGCTTTCTGTTCGCTTGAATTCAATTGCCATGTAGAAATAATGTTATGATTTTCCTTACTTTTCAATATCTCATCCGTAATTTTGTTGTGTTTGTAAATTCAGATTTATCTATGCACCTCCTTCGTTTGCAAAATGTACACGTATTCTCTAACTTCAGACACCTCACAGTCTAAGCTCAGTTATTTGCTAGATTTGTTGGTACAAAAAATTTTATTGTAGGGTAACATTTTTGTCCGGTGAACAAATTAACTTACTTCTATATTAATGAATGTCATCTTTCTCACATCCCTAAGTTTGTGATCTAGCAGTTTTAGTCCTTTCCACAATTTGTTTTAAAAGTTTATTTCATGCATTATATGCCATTCAGTGGCCTATTCAGAATATTATGCACATTAGTCGCAACATTTTCTTTCTTATGTTTCTTAGCGATTTTAAGCCGAATCAGATATTCTGCACTTATATCTAAGCATTCCACTACCATTATGATACTGTACCATTGGCCTCACTGGTCAGATTTGTACTAAATTTGTTTAAATTTTAGAAAGATATCAAAAGTTAAGCCAAATTATTAGACTGCACTGCACATATGAAGTGTATTTCTCAAAACCTGAATTATAAGGGTGTGGACTGTGGAATCAAATTTAGGCCTATACCATTTCCTTGTTTGAAGTACATGTATTCCAAAAAGTCAAGTAGTCGCTAATGTATATTTTGTCTTTTTCCAATGTTCACTCTATCCATTTGTTCTCAAACTATGTCAAATTTAAGGATAGTAACATATTACAGTACAGTATTTTTATATAAATTTTTATATGAATAAAAATACAGTGAGTGGGATGAATAGTCAGAGTAGATACTCTTATGACCATGATGTTAGCCATGCAATCCAATCTGGTTGATTTCTTCAGAGTTTTAATAACGCAGCCTGGCTCGGAACTGAAGCCAAAAATGAGCGTGGCTGTGGTGCGGACGTACCCCTCCCAAGCCCAGTGCTGCGAGTTCCCCTGCAGCCTCTCCTGACTCCTGGCCAAACTCTCCTCAATGTCGCCAAGGTAACAGCTTTTGGAGGAGGTTTTCAGGATGGTTTTCAGATGGTTTTGACTTTTGAGATGGTTTTGTCTTTTGAGGATGGTTTAAGGGTCACAAGGTTGTGGTGTATTTTGCAATATTATATTTTATAGCCTATTTTCGACATATATGCACTCTGCAGAGAGGTTTGTGATATTTTTTCCAATTAATTTTGGTGGATTGTGATCATTGGTTACCCCTGATATGACAATCAAATAAATCATTTGTACATTTTTTGTATGCAGTTAACACTGTTATAGAGTTCAATGCGGACTCGTGGACATGTTGAGGTTTAAGTTTCTATTTTCGAGATACTTCTAATGATATCCCTCTGTTTGTCTTGGGTCTGGTTAGTTTTCTCGTTCAGCAAGCATTTGGAGGAAGGTTTTACACACTCATTTTCTGGCCTCATAGTTTTCTTATTATGGCTGTCTTGGCACTATCTATTTTGTACCATTTTAAAGTAAGCTTATTTGGGAAAAGGTGTTTGAATTCATTTGCACGTCAATTTAAATGTTTTGTTCTGGAACAAGACATTTTTTCAAAAGAGTGAAAACACTTCTCTTTATATGGACATATAAAGATGATCTTGGAATGGAATCTTTTAGTTTTAGTCTTAAAAGTGATAAGGTCTATGATGGAGATATATTCGCTTATATCTTAAACAAGACATGTAAGGCTTTTTTGAGGTATTTCACTGTTGCCTCAATTTGTTCAAATTTCTTTCGGAGTATGGGTCCACACAAGTTTTAGTATGCTGATCGTAGGCTTTGTATCTTATGCATTCACAAGATTGCTTTAAATCCTTTGATCAACTGTTTGCTTTATATCTGCGACTGGTACAATTTTAATTCAAATTTATTCTTCTAAACATTGCATTAAGAATTCCTTGTAACTTTTGGTGGAAGAATCAACAAAACTTGCTTATTTACTTGATGACCTAGTTATGAATATTCTGTTATCATTTCTGACTTAGTTACCTAGTTGTGTGAAAAAGAGTGCAATTAACAAATAGTCCCAGGTTAACGGATAGGATGTTGCATGCAGCTCTCTTATGGTGTAGCTTTGCCTCATGCAACCCTGATTAATTTCTGTATGTACAGCAAACAACAGAAAATGTCAAATTCCAAGCAATAACCATGGTCACATGTTATTGACCCCTGAGGAACACCCAATTGTCAATTGTTCACGTTTGTAATAAGTAGCTATAACCATACTGGATTACCATGCCATTGCCAAATGTAGTAATCACATTGTTTATGATGTGTATGTTTGGCAAGGGTTTGTTGTTTGTGTGTGTGAGTATTAAGTGACGCATGCTACACATGTTACAAACATGTTACAAACAATACAAGCAACGTCCATGATCACTGTCAGCATGGCCAACATGTGTTGTGTATTGAGGGCATGAGATGACTGTATCCTCTTGTTAAGTCAGACTTGTTTGGCCTACATCTCCAATATCTGTTACTTGTGGGTGGATAATATTGGACCTAACAATGCTTTTGATGAGGTTGTCTTGAAACCAAATTCTATGAATTTTGAAATTTCAACAAATTTTAAAATTTCTTTGTCTTTTCAATTTCAGTTTATGTTAGCAAGTTCACCACTATTTCTTATCTTTATTAAAATACAACCATGTTCTTAATATTAAGAATTACTTATTAATTAACAGACTGGATTAACACAGCCAGATAATCGGATAATCTCCATTGACGTATGCATTAGCCAAGTTAGATCACTCCGTTAGTCTGCTATTGCCGCGATTGCATTTATACTCTTACTAAGTCTCAGTATATTCAGATGTATAGTAGACCTAATTGTAGGCTAATACCCTATGTTTATTTAGGACACACTTAATCCTATGTCTGTATATGGAATTGGGGTTAAGGCCGTTAAGCTGATACAGACTTGATCTCGGTCTGATTGTCGGATATCGTTAATAACATAAAGGAAGTATACTCTAGATTAGGGCATTTCTCCATTCTGCATGAAAATATAAATTCTGCTGGACAGATGTTTCATCCTGTGCCCTGTGTTCACCTCACCTCATTAGTGTGTTCTATTAAGCCTAGTCACTGCAAAAATACTGGACGTAAAGTCCTATCACTCAGCCACATACAATATTTACACAATTGCAATACATTGTGGTGCATTACGAGACATGAGTACAGATTTCTGAAGCCTTGAAACGTTTCTCTTCAGTTTCAGTAGCCTATCAGTATGCTTTTCTATTTCCTGTGTCATACTAAGTATGTCACTACATGTTTCATATGTTGTTTGAGGGTTGTGAGCCTGGCATTTTGCATAAGTCAAACCCCATGTCTTGCAAATTCTTTAACCCCCCTCTGTGTACTCTATATTTGATCTTTATTCGTAATTTCGTATGCCCAAAATTCTTGAATGTCAGTATGCAATTCTGGTGCTTTATATGAGGAAATGCTGCTGGTTTTGTTTTGTTTCCCATACAAAACAACTAAATTTGTGTTGTAATTTCAAATCATTCCAAATAATATTGCATTGTGCTTGAGACCAATGCATGATATTTGAAAATTGGCATTTATAAGACATTGTCCGATGAAATTTAAAAAGCAGTTGTTATTATTTTGTTGCTGTTATCAGGACAACAAAACGAGGCAGAAGAAACCAAGCCCTTAAGTATTTGACCTAATTATTTGCAAAAACAGTTGAGTATTCATTTGTGTTATGATCTTCTATTTTCTGTCCGAGTGTTCTACTTCAGCCTGCGATGTTGTCTCTGGAAAGTTTTAGTTGAAGTTCCTCTCCTAAAGTTGAAAAAAAAAACAGTGTCGCTTGACTTTAAAGATACTGTTCTACAGACTTGACAAAGAGTAAAAAATAGGTCCGGGTAAAAAAATAATATTTTGGTAAAATAGGTCAAAGAAGTAGGGTTATGCGAGTCAAAGAGTGTAAGCTAATAGTCACCTAGAGGCCTGGCCCCATGGATAATTGTTGTTAGTCGTTTAGTTTAATAATTGGCTGTTAGGGTTCAAATTAATCCTGCATCATACATCTGCTGCTATGAAAGGTAGGTCAGGGCAAAAAGTAAGTCAAGCAAGAAAGTAGGTCACGCAATAAAGTAGATCGGGCAAGAAAGTATGTCAATTTTTAAAAAGAAGGTCCAGAGAAAGTGATAAAAGATGTTTGTCAATTGGCAGTGAGAACAGACAATCCTTTTAAAGGCAGTGAGACTTGCTGTTCACTAAAGTGAAGTGTATGTTCCAGAAAAGGAAACATTAGGAGAGGGTGTGGAACTTTTTAAACTTGCTACCTCAGTCTCATTTCTGTACAAATTTGGAAGAAACCTCAGTTTGAAAATGTTCAAACGTCGTAGGTTCAACTGACCGACACCTGAATGACTGACTGGCAAATGACTCAATTAATGAATTTACTTATAATGGAAAAAGTCCTCATCCATGCATTTTAGTCCTGAAACTATAAAGCACTTAGACAGACTACTGTGACAGTACTGTCACCTAAATATTGTTTGCAGAAATAATGGGGTGCTATGGTGTCCGACAAAACAAGAATTTACTCTAATCATGATTCTTGTTTATTTCTGATGTTAGAAATATTGACAGACCAACTTGTAGATCGTTGAGGTATCAGGTGATGATGAGGTGCACTGCAGCCATTTTTGTGTCCGATTTCTTTGGCACTATGTCTTGGTTGATTATATAGTTGGCATCTATTCAAGATTTGACTTTGGTTCGGTATCCCCGATTTTTTCTGTTTGCCAAATTTGTTTTCTATCAATTAATTTGCTTCACTTCCTTCTTATTATTTTGCAAATCTCATAATATTTCTGTCGGCAGTCGGTCTTGTTTGCTTCGTTTGATTTGGCACAAGTCTTGCCTTCTTTTAATTCTTTTTCCATCGTAGAATATAGATATCCTTTTCATTTATATGTTTTGGCTTTTGTGGATGTTAGATTAGTTTTACACTGATTGGTATTTTTCGTAATTTTGTCAATTAAAATTTGTCATTTTATCTGCACTTGTTTAAATGACACTAATTCGTAGTAATCCACATTTATATTTTGGCATTCCTTCTGCGGATTATGTGAATTAGTATTAACCTGATTACTGTATACACCATTAATTTTCATGCTTTAATTTAATCCTAATTGCCTTGTTTTCATTGATGTTATTTGAAGGTATGCATTGAGGTATTCACCCGAAAAATCTGACGAAATCTTTTGTCCATCATCCCCATTGTTGCTAATTTGTTGGCTATTGTGATTAACTTCTGATTCCACTAAGAACATACAAATAACAAGTTCTCCTTTTAAGCAGATAGTCATCCCTCATGGAGTCATGAGATAGTCATGTTACTATTAGGGCAATTCCGTAAACTCCGATTTACAGATTTGACACTTTAGCGACTTGTGTAGCCCTACCATTATATCTCAGCCATTTCATTGTTAAATAGGGATGAGGCAAGGTAATAGGGGTATCAGATAAGCCACCAACCAAAGCTATAAGTGCAACAGGAGCTGAGCTATGTCAAAAATATGAGCGTTTCGGACGTACATCACACGATGTACGTCCGAAACACTGATATTTTGACGTAGCTCATATCAGCCCCTGATGCACTTGGAGCTTTGGTTGATGGCTTGTCTGATACCCCTATTACCTGGCCTGATGCCTGGATAGCAATGAAATAGCCAAGGTATGGTGGTAGGGCTACACAAGCTGCTAAAGTGTCAAATCTGTAAATCGGAGTTTACGGAATTGCCCATTAGTCCTTCACTCACGTCATGAAGTATATGATAGTGTCCTCACAACATCATGAAGTATATGATAGTGTCCTCACAACATCATTGAAGTATATGTAGTGTCCTCACAATGTCATGAAGTATTTGATAGGGTCCTCACAACATCAAGGCAACGTCATGAAGTATATGATAGTGTCCTCACAACATCATGAAGTATATGATAGTGTCCTCAAAACGTCATGAAGTATATGATAGTGTCCTCAAAACGTCATGAAGTATATGATAGTGTCCTCACAACATCATGAAGTGTATGATAGTGTCCTCACAACATCATGAAGTATATGATTGGTGTCCTCACATTGTCATGAAGTATATGATAGTGTCCTCACAATGTCATGAAGTATATGATAGGGCCCTCACAACGTCATGAAGTATATGATAGTGTCCTCACAACGTCATGAAGTATATGATAGTGTCCTCACACTGTCAGTTGTAATGAGATTATCATGAACTGAGTGACCTATGTCGTCCAATGACTCATCCTCTTGTAATTTTCTTCTTGCAGCATCCAAGCGGGGGACGCAGGGGGACCCAAGAACTCCTCCCTGGACTCCTTGGTTTCTCCTCTGAGCAACAGACCGTCCTCTGCCACCGCCTCCCCCCTCAGTCTCTCCTCCCCTGGGCCGGAGCCTCGCAGTCTCTTTAGCAACCACCGTTGCAATCTGATCACGGAGGAGTCGATCGAGGAGGACGAAGAGGAGATGGAGATGGAGAACATGGAGAAGAACTACCAGAGCAGAACGATTGAAGGATACCAGTCGGACGATTCAGATACGAGGAGTAATCACGACAAGAACGACTCCCCGTCTCGTATCAGGCCCATACAGAGGCGCACCAACACCACTCGGCCGCTCCACAGCGTGCGCTCGTCCCCTCAGTTGCTGAACCAGATCTTCGAGGAAGGAGAGTCAGAAGACGAGATAGGAACGGTGGCCAAGATCTCTCCGAGGGTCATCCAGCGCAACACGGTGGCGTCTCCGGAAGTGTTAAGGAAATATGAGAGGTCACGGAAGAAGAGATTAACCCCAGGGTCACGAGGGACAAGCTGCAGCAGCTCAGACGCAAGCGACACAGATGAGAAGGATTCACGGAAGAGAAAGGAGAAGTTGAAACAACGGTTGCACCGCAGAGACAGTAGTGATCACAGCAGTGACACCGATGGGCCCAGTGGTCCGGGTGGGCCGGGGTCTGGGGGGCGTGCTTTCGGGAGCCCAGGTCCAAATCTCGAGGATAAGGACAAGGGCAAGGACAATGATAAGAAGGACAAGAATCACGATAAGGGCAGTGGCGAGAAGGACAATAAGAGTAACAATTCGGGCAATTCTGGTAAAGAGAGAAATCGGGGGTTGCCCCCGCGCCCGAACTCGGCCTCTAGTGTTAAGAAGTCATCCGGTCCGGCTGACAAGGCTGCGGAGATCTGTCGGAAGATCAGCAACATGAGCTTGGCGTCCAACCTGTCCACGTTATCAATCTCTAGTCTGGGCAGCCGCGGCAGTAAGTACTTGGTGGACTCGAGCTCCGACGGCTCCTTGTCCCAGAGGACGAAGAAGTCCAGCAACAACTCCAACACGTCTTTTATGAACGAGGAGAATAAATCGCGGTCGCAGGTGATCCACGTGAGGTCAAAAGAGTTCACGGACCTCATCCACCGCTTCAACAAGAGCAAGGAGGACTCCGCGTCTCTCAAAGAACCCGGAATGAAGTACTCCGGCAAGAAGAAGGAGAAGGAGTCGCGAGACAGAAGTAAGACTGACATTAATCGCAATGGTCTCATCAACAACCCTGATCTGGTGTCCCAACAATCCCCCTCGCAAGCAACCTCTTCTGGGAACATTAAAACTGACACGGCCGTTGTCAAGACTAAATGTTGCAGTGTGATCTAAAAACGACTGGTCCGAACCTAGTGTTACTTTCATCCAACCCACCTAACAAAGTTTATGGTACCAAGTTATGGTATGATATTTCATGCCATTAGTACTGCCTCTGTGACAATGCCGTAGGTCTCATTGTGACGTGTTTGGCAACTCCATCTATCTTATGTCTATCTGATTATATATTTGTCTATCCTTAATACAAGTTCAAGAGCAAGTACTTTCTAAAAGTTTCTATTTTTGGATTGGAAGTTTGGAGTCCTTCGCTTTGTAAAATTTTAAGTCCAAGTATCAGATCCAAATCCAGTACTTGTTCCCATGTTCTGAAATAAGTTTGTAAATCTTTTTGTCCATCTGAAATAATCTGGTAGACACTTCAATTATGAATGCTAATGCTAACTTAATTTAGGATAATGTGGGAGTAACTTAAAGTAAGTAAAAATATTAAAATAAGAATCAGCAATATTTGATATCGACTAACATTTGAGTGTCATTATGTTTCAAAATTATGAAAATATATATCAAAATATAATAGAACTTGAGCAACTAATTGTTACTAGTTTTTGGAGTGAGACAAATCTGGCATCTCTTGTCACGCTAATGAGCCAGTGCATAACTTGTCTTTGTTACTTATTTTGCAAGTCCGACATTAGTCTGTGGAGTCCTATAGGAAATCTGTTGAGTCTAGTCCCCGACCGTGTGGATATATGACATGATAATGTTAATACTTGTGTAGCTAATCCATTTTAAAAGGTGTCACAGTCATATTGTGTAAGCCAAAATATTGTGTAAGCCATATTATGTATTTCATACTACATATAGCATTGACTAATGACTATTATTGGAAGCATATTATGTATTGCGTATTCTCTGTCATATATCCACTTGGTTAACGAAGTATTGCAGACGCCGGTCTTGATACTTTTAGTAAGATAGTGTACATTGTTGTAAATGAATTATATTGTGTAAATGCTTCATATTATGTAAATGTATATGATGTAAAGTGAAGTTTACAATGTAAACCCATCAATATATGACAGTTGTTTGTATAGGTCATGTATACTTATTAATGACGCCTGTAGATAATAGTTAACAGTAATCTGGAGTGTATAGTAATGCCATGATATCCATGTGTTATTGGTGTGAAGAGTTATTGGTCGATGAATGGATTGAGAGTGAGAGGCATTAGTTCCGAATCTTGACACCAGTCATGAAGATTCCAAAAGTGATCACTGATTAATCAGTGAACTCTGATAAGTTGAGTACTTCATTTCGATCGTCTTCAAACCTAGTTAATTGGCTAGTGAATTGTAGCAATGCAAGTCGCAGGGGTGGGAGTAACTTAATTGATTAACTAATAGGCTATTGTTCAGGGGAGGGGTTAAAGGTGGGTTTTCAGTGATTCATTGATTCTGCTACATATCAGACAGTGTATTTATGGTATGCACTTCAAGAGATGCTTTCTGTAATATTAGGAACTAATACATAGTATATTGTTCTCTGTTAGTTATCGAAATTATGTTGTATCCAGTTATGTTGTTCTTTAGTCTTAGTTACCTGGAAAGTTGTAATATGTTCATTAGTTGTCATGAATAATTCAGTCTCCCTCTGTCAAGTTTGTTTAGGTAGGTTTGTTCTCTATAAAACATAAAACTTGATTGATATGATTATGTTTGTACGACAATAGGCAAATGTTGACATAATCACAACATTGTGTAGTGATACTACTAGTGTATCTATTTGCCTTGAGAGTGACCCCCCTGCACACCCTTGCTCCACCATTATATATATATATGAACTCGTGAATATTTATAATTAATGAAGTGACCCCCCTTGCCTCGCATCAATCCCAAATTTCTCCCACCCGTTTTTGTGAGATGAGCAAAATGTATGACAGTATAAGAATGGAGTGTTTGCATTTTTGGTTGAATTTTTTTTCTTTGTAAATTAATTACTGAAACTGGAAGCTGGTCTTCTATGATTATTTTGTAATCAAGCTTTTAACTCTACCTATTACAATGTATAATCTGTGTAAATGGCTTCAACTACCTGAGTGTTTTAATCTGTGACCATACGCTGAGAGCCCTGCCTGTTTATATATTAGGCGTCACGGGGAGCCTGGGGTGTATGATATCTCAATATTTGTGAGTGGGGGTGTTGAACCTTCATTACTGCCTGTATACAATGTAAATATAGCGCTTAAACAATGTTAAAGTGTGACAATATGACATGAACTGTATGTATAATATATGTATGATGATATTATGATATTGTACGTACGTAACCTGCATTACTATTCACCACATTTTAAACTCGCACACACACACCAATCACAGTCTACATACAAAGTAGTACGGAATATTATAAAAGAATATTATCATTTGTGGCTAGCCTGGATGTTTATAATAACTTGTATAGTAGTTTTCGATACTCTTGATGTTTTCTATAGCGTAATTATTATTAACATAATATATCATTGGTATCCTCATTGTGCGATTTCGTTTCGTTAACCACAGAATCAGCTACGCTAAGTTCTCTTTCAATTCTTGCAATTATCCATCTATAGGATTGCTATCTTGCAGTGTTAGTTTACTGTTCAGCACAAAATGTCAACTTAAATGTCTCTCACTATCAAAATATTCATAACAAATATTATTGTCATCTCGATTTTATTTGATCTGACGATTTCGTGAAGACTTTAAACAATATTCGGAATTAACTTAAGAAGACAAGTTGTCATCAAATTCCATTTTAAATTTGTAAGTTGTAACCCTTTAAAATTTATATTGATATAGTTCTGATGAGTACCCTCACTATTGATTCAATAGGATTAAAATAAGTGTTTTCTACTATATATTGTTATATTTTTGTTGCAATATATGTCAGCTATTATTCGCTACGTGTATGTTTATCAGTCAGCATTCTCACCATTTGCCAACATTCACTTGCTAATGCTCAAAATGTTCTTATTTTCTGCGACCCTGTGACGTCAACTGCCTGGTGTCGCCCTCTTGTGTGTTCGCTGGAGGTTAGAACCAAGTGTCTTAATGTTAATCCCGTTACTATGGCCGTTACTGGGGTCATTAGCCGTTTGTATGGACATTGTTCATGTACGTATTACTGGACGGTAATTTATGTACTTGCAAACAAGCATCGATGGACAGACTGAATCAATTTATATCGATTTGTGATAACATTGATAGTTTTTTACAAAAAATTCTCAAAACTGTACAATTGTCAAATTGACTAATTCTTGTTTAGGCGAAGTGTATCCCCTATCTGCAGAACTTTATAAACTGCTGGAAATATGTCGACCTCAAATTTTGAAATCGTTCTTTAACGTTTTAACGTATCAGTCTGTTGTCATTGTGTCAATTATTTTTTCTTCAACTACAAAAAACTTCAGTTAAGCTTCAAGAATGGAATTTAAGATTTGAAAAGTTTATCAGTAACATTTCTCCCCTGTGATTGTGACAGTTATACAAGAAATGAATATGGAATATGTCTGTTCTTGATAATTTAATCTTGTCCGATAGTTAATTAAATTCGGTCAAAATGATGGATGCGCATGAAGAATATGTTATTGTTCAGAATCATGATATTTGAGAATTTAGAAATTAAATTTTTGTAGTTGATGTTTTCACGTGGAAGGAGACATTCAATATTGTGTTAGGCTGAAAATGGAGAACTGCATAAAAGAATTGTCAATGGTTGAATGTTCTGGAACTACTTGAGAAAAATGGAGAAGGGCTGTTTTCAATTTGTCCAATTTTGCGTGTACTATTTTGTAAAAGATTCTTAAATTTAAATTGTTATACAACTTATTAAGGTTCTACTTTCCCTCAAGTACTGTTATTATTGTAGGAAAATAAATATAATGTGATATCACATACCCAAAATTGACAAATTGAAAATAGCATTTTTGGTGTGTTGATTGTACAAAAGGTGGAGCCACTGGCTAGTATAATTAATGAGATGTCAAATTTGTAAGTTTTTAATAACGTCATCTTTGTACCATTGATATTTTGTACGTGTAGCAGGTTAGGGGCGTAGATTGTTGTTTAGAAGGCTGATGCTGATTGGCTGAACCGGAAGGAAAACGTTCTATTTGGAGTGTTCCAATTGTGGGAAATCAACCAGTGGGATGTTGATTTGCTTTGTCATTTGTTGATAATTTTGGAAGTTCAAATTTTCACTAAATTTATATCTAATCTCAAAAATAAGGTTAAGATGTTTTTCCTCATTAGATTTATTACTGATTTATGAACGGAATTAAAGACCCTTTAATATTTTGGATTTCTGCTATTTGCAACATTTAACATACATTTTAGTCTCGTGATTTTGGCACCAAGTCACTCATTTATCAATAAGAAATAATTGACCGGACTGTGTACACAGTTTTATATGCAAGAAGTTTGAAGGATGGGAAGAATAAGCTCAGCCTGTATGAATCTATATGCTGTAGGGCATAGGGTATTGTGATGCTTCGTCATCTAGTAATATTATAGCCCAGTTAAGAGTGTTAACCATGTTCTACAAGGCACATCGACACTTAAGTTGAATTATTTCTTTGAATTAATTTCTCATTTATAAGGAATCGTTGAAATAATAATGTCCCCCTAAAAAGCACATGTTTTATGATAAAATATTTAAAATAATATTTAGTCTAACTTAATAACCTGTGATTTAATATACAGTCAGTTGGTCTATTAATGTTGCAATGAAAGAATTAATTTAATAAATGAAACCACACTGTGACCTCAAAATAGTTGGGTTTATGAAGTCAATTAGTTAATTAAACTAACACAATCAATAGTTATTGTATTCACTACATGTACCTCTACTGATATTTTCTGTTACGCGATTTAAAAAATATTTACAAATGAAAATGTGTTGAAGTGTTGATACCTTTGTTTTCTCCTTGAGGTTGTACAAAACTTTCTCCTAGTATTGCAATTTGCATATGTTGTACATTTCATTTGGCCGGATTTAGCGGTCCTTCATTTTTACCATATGTTGACATACATATTTATGGATTTTTTCAGGGTTTTTGTTACGTATTGTTCATTTTTCTGTTACGTGTGTATATATGTGAATATGTAATAATTATGTATCAATATGAAATTGTGTTATACACTTCAATAACTAAATAATACTTCGTCCCTCGATTGAAATATTGCAAGCACTTAATGTATCGAATATCTTTTTAGTGTAATTTATAGACACATCCACTTTGTATAAATTCTATTCCTCCTTCTCTCCTTATTGTCAGTATAGCTTATTGATTTTATCATATATCTGTATATGGTTGAACTCTTGATGACATTGCCCCACCCCTGGTTAATCTTATATTGAATGTGCCAAAATTATGGAAAATGTTTTGAGTAGTTCCAGATCTTGCCACTAGGGTAAGTGTTGTCTTGGATTGTCAGAAGGTGGCGCCAGGAGTCTTTCTAGAAAATTCAAATTTATTTTAGACAAATTTAAGTATCTTTCCAATCTTTCATGAAAATAATAATATGGTTTGTAAAGGTGACATTATGAAATAGGCAATATGTATTAAGACCAATGAGCATGTAAATTGTTTAAAAACAGTTTGCCACGTTTATTAGAAATAAGACTTACGCCACTTATTGATTATCTTGGACATCACATTACCGCCCTCTAGTGGGATTCATTTTGCTCGTTGAGCTTGAGATAAGTTGCAGTGGTATGTGAATTGTTTTTGTGCTTTCTTTTTGTAAAGTATTGTAAATACATTAGCAATGTATTGTACTTAGCTTAAGCAGTGAATATATTTTATGAAATAACAAAAAAAAGTCTCTTTGTTGTCATTTCAAATTAACTGTTTGTGGTCTTGTTCAGTTCCGTGACAATTATTTATGTATTTGTAAATGGCAGAGGTGGCAGAACGCTTTGAAAAGTAGGGTGACACCGGGCTCCGGGGCACCTTGTCTACGGTTAAATTTCAAGGAGAAAAAGGGGCATTTTATGTATTTTTCGGCCCAAAAGTGTGGGGGGGGGGGCTGTGCCCCCCCAGCTCCGCTGCCCCTGGTGAATGGAGAAGCTTTTGCAAAGTGGTCTATTGGTCAAGACACACGAAGTACAAGATTCTTTAGCAAGTAAAGATATGGCGATAAGGTTTTGGTTTTCATGGTTGGAACTGGCATAACATGAAAGTAGGTAGTAGATCCAACAAGTAGGCTGCCTTCCTTGAGCTGCTTCAGCACCATCGATGCCAATCAGATGTAGAATTGCAACAAGTAAGCAACCCTTCAATATTTGCCGTGGTTCTTGAGAAACTATATATATATTTTATAGGACAAAATCTCTTTACATGACTGAATTGACAAACTGGCAGCATTTCAGGATCCTGATGCATTAGACTGCTTCTGGATGACTAGGTTCGGACTCTTGGAGTTTGGAAAAGGGCACCGTCTCAAAGGGCTCGTGGATGTGATGCATGGGAATCATGTGATCTTCACTTGCCTCATCAAGGTCCATAGACAAAGACACCCTATCAGAAACTTTCTGAGAGTGCAATCAGATTTGATATAGCCTCATGAAACCATGACTAACGAGACAAACAGGTACCTTCCATAAGGAGTCATTAAGGACATGAATGAGAAATACAGTGCTCACTTCTCAAAATGTGCATTAATTCCCCAGGGGGTTTCCTCAAGGACTTTCTGATGGGGGGCACATGTCCTCCCTCTATGGACACTAGTCTCAAATTCCAGGGTATTTCCATGTATACTATTCCTTGGTTACAATCAGAGGAGGGGGAAATACAAGTTTTAGTAAGTAAGAGGAGACAAAATACCTAGGGGTGCATTCCATTTATAATCTGAGCTATCACAAAATGGACTCCAACAATACCCATTGCGCAATCACTAAAAAGAGCAAATTCTCAAAATTACTGCCCAAACCACTGGGCCACAATTCAAATCCAGACAGCTAGGATACAAACTATATAATATCTTTACAACCAACAATTCAGAAATTGTTTTCATGAAATTATACCATTCGACACCTCTGTCAGCCAATCATGAGCCAGTATCTCACTGCAATAAAACCCATATTCTTTGTTGTCCAGTTATCCTCCCATGGGAGAATAATAAGTGAAGCTGTGAAAAAACAACAGCAACAAATGACAAGTACAGTTTTGTCTTATGGTATAAGCCAGTTATTCACCGCGGGATCGGCTATGTGTTTATCACAGCTCGGGCTAACGCCCTCGCTGGATAAATCACATATTGCCTCTCCCTAGGTGAATAACCTATACTTATTAACTTCAAACAACAACGCTCTAAGATATATACTTGAACAAACAATTTATTAACACAATTTCAATATTGTAGCATTTGCAGGTCCATAATTACAATAAAAACATACAAATATAATTGTAAAATAAAATTTTTACATGATCACAATTTGGAAAAACTTTCCAAGGCTTCACTGACATCAACTTGAGGCTTCATTTCTTGGGGTTTTTGTGTGACAACCTTAAAAAAAAATAAGTAAAATATACGTCACTTAAATTTGAAAAATATAAGAGCTGGCATCAAGCTGTTCACCAAGACAATCAATAAATAAAATTTTACTAATCTTGTCAATCATATACCTATACTTAATGCTAATTTGATTTACGTTGAAAATTACTATCATCGTAATTAATTACTGGCTAATAGCAACACAAAAGTTAGCAATTTACTTCATTAGAATTCCGGCCATCAACATCATAGGCCTACAGGAAAGATGACTGAATTGCTTAGAAGGTGATCATTATATATACATTACTGACAGACTGTATTCATATATTTACCTTGACACTATCTGTCTTTTTCGTCTTGCTGCGTTTGACCAGAGATTGTTGAACATCTGTGAAAATGTCATCTGCTGCTTCTGTCTTACTTTTTGACGGTTGCTTCAACTGAAAAATAATAACTAAAATAATTTATTATTTCTATCAGACCATCACACTGGGACACAAAGACAAATTAATTAATAAGAAATTTAGCACATTTTGACTGATATATTACATAACCTTGAGACACAATTAACAAATGCAACTCGACAACTCTCTTCTATTGTCCTCGCTACACGCCTACAACCTATTTGCACTATCATCAGTTACAAAGAATTAATTAACAAAGACTGCAAAACAAAACCTTAATTATTTTCTTATGTCAGTCACACTTTACCGTGTTCAATGGAATGACATAAAATTCAATTGAAATATTTTACAGATAAAAAAAACAAAATTTGGGGAGTCATTAGTCCAAAGCTCCTGGATATCTTAAATAGTTTCTTGGAAATATGTAACAGATATATATATATGAGAATTGAAAATGACTGATTAATAACAGTTATTACCCCCCGAAGATCATTTACTAAAAGATAACATATAACTAACAAAGAGACAACGGATAGTGAACAGTGATTACCCGAAGATCATATTCCAAAAGACAACAACCTCAAAGATAACAGACAACTGACAAAGATAAAACAGAATCACTTCCTCAAAGATAACAGATCTTGAACAGCAATTACTCAAAGATCATTAACAAAAAAATTAACCCTAGACAAATTGGGGTGTCGATCAATTCCCAACTGTATAACTCAACTGAAAGGTAATAGCCTAAAAGATAACTGACAAGGAGATAAGAGACCTTGAACAACAATGCCCCAAGATCATTCACTAAAAGATAATAGCCTCAAAGATAACAGATGACAAACAAAGAGATAACAGACCATGAACAATTACCCCCAAAGATTCTTAACTGAAAGACAACAGCCTCAAAGGAAAACTAACAAAGATATAACAGATCGTGAACAGTTATTACCCCTGATCATTTACTAAAAGATAACATATAACTAACAAAGAGACAACGGATAGTGAACAGTGATTACCCGAAGATAAGACAACACCCTCAAAGATAACAAACAACTGACAAACATAAAACAGGATCATTTCAAATATAACAGATCTTGAACAGCAATTACTCAAAGATCATTTACTAAAAGATAACAGAATCAACAATTCAATAAACAATACTGACAAAGAGATAACAGACCTTTAAATAGTGATTCCTCAATTGTCATTCAGTAAAAGATAATAACCTTGAGCAATTATTACCCAAAGATCATTTACTAAAAGATCACAGCCTCAATGATAACAGATGACTAACAAAGAGATAACAGAACATGAACAGTGATTACCCAAAGGTCATTTAATAAAAGATAACAGCCTCAAAGATAACAGATAATTAACAAAGAGATATCAGAACATGAACAGTGATTACCCAAAGGTCATTTACTAAGATAACAGCCTCAGAGATAACAGATAATTAACGAAGACAAAACAGAACATGAACAGTGATTACCCAAAGGTCATTTACTAAAAGATAACAGCCTCAGAGATAACAGATAACTAACGAAGACAAAACAGAACATGAACAGTGATTACCCAAAGGTCATTTACTAAAAGATAACAGCCTCGAAGGAAACAGATAACTAACAAAGACATACCAGAACATGAACAGGGATTAGCCAAAGGTCATTTACTAAAAGATAACAGCCTAAAAGATAACAGATAACTAACAAAGACAAAACAGAACATGAACAGTGATTACCCAAAGGTCACTTACTAAGATAACAGCCTAAAAGATAACAGATAACTAACAAAGACAAAACAGAACATGAACAGTGATTACCCAAAGGTCATTTACTAAAAGATAACAGCCTCAGAGATAACAGATAACTAACGAAGACAAAACAGAACATGAACAGTGATTACCCAAAGGTCATTTACTAAAAGATAACAGCCTCGAAGGAAACAGATAACTAACAAAGACATACCAGAACATGAACAGGGATTAGCCAAAGGTCATTTACTAAAAGATAACAGCCTAAAAGATAACAGATAACTAACAAAGACAAAACAGAACATGAACAGTGATTACCCAAAGGTCACTTACTAAGATAACAGCCTAAAAGATAACAGATAACTAACAAAGACAAAACAGAACATGAACAGTGATTACCCAAAGGTCACTTACTAAGATAACAGCCTAAAAGATAACAGATAACTAACAAAGACAAAACAGAACATGAACAGTGATTACCCAAAGGTCACTTACTAAGATAACAGCCTAAAAGATAACAGATAACTAACAAAGACAAAACAGAACATGAACAGTAATTACCAAAGGTCATTTACTAAAAGATAACAGCCTCAGAGATAACAGATAACTAACGAAGACAAACAGAACATGAACAGTGATTACCCAAAGGTCATTTACTAAAAGATAACAGCCTCAGAGATAACAGATAACTAACGAAGACAAAACAGAACATGAACAGTGATTACCCAAAGGTCATTTACTAAAAGACAACGGCCTCAAAGATAACAGATAACTAACAAATAAATTATATGGATCATGCACATTGATTACCATAATATGGGGTGAATAGGGACACAGGGGTGAATCGGGACAGAACACGGGCGTGTATTATATCTTCAAAGATCTACTACTTTCAATAAAGCTAGGGAATTCATTTTTGGTACATGTATAGTACACATATACACGCATATTGTGATCGAATTTCATACTTCTAACTGCAGGCAGTGAGGAGCTGCAGCACCTCAAACATGGCCCGGCATAATTTGGATTTTTACATGCTGGAAAAACTTTGCATATTCCTAAAAAAATATTAACACCAGAGCCATTAAACTTGCAGGAAATTTTTTTTCAATATATAATGGTATCAGGGATTCAGGGCAGTAGTGTAGATATGGGACTATGTATGTTTGATCGTGGGTTAAGATTCCAGGTGAATGGCAAAGTTTTGGGAATAATTAAAATAAACTCTGCCACTTTTAATTTGAATGTACTAGCATGGCTTTTTGATTAATATTATTGAACTTGGCATCATTTTTTATGGATTTAGTTCAGAATTATTAATCACTTAAAAAATAAGCAGATAACTACAGTTTTTGATACTTTTCTGTCATTTATCACTTTTTTTATGATTTCAATATCATCAATGCTATTGATTTCAGATTTTCCTCAAAATGAATACTTTGCAAATTGAAGATGTTTTCTTATGTTTAGTCATAATAAGCAATCACTCAAAGAAGCCAGGAAGTATTGATTGTTGAAATAATGGAGTGTCCCGATTCACCCCAATCTGTGGGGTGAATTGGGACAGTGGTTTTTGGGGCCCTGAGCCTCGGCAATTTAAGATAGCATTTCAAGCTCCCATGGAAAGTTAGGCCTTCTGCTTGGACACAATTTGACACCATATTTCGATTTCTGAGTTGATTTTTGCCCATGTTATCACAGAAAAACTGCCAAAACTGTCCCGATTCACCCCCTATTACGGTACCCAAAGATAATTTGCTAAAAGATAATAGCCTCAAAGATTAGCTACATGTAAATGACAAAGCGATAACAGACCTGAACAGACCTCAAGGTCATTTACGAAAAGATATCAGCCTCAAAGATAACAGATAACCATAAAGAGATAATACACCGTGAACAGTAAACCAGAGATCGTTTACCAAAAGATAAGAGCCTGCAAGATGACAGACAACTCACAACTTAGAGATAATGGATTGCGAACAAAAATTACCAATATCACTTACTAAGTGATAATACCTGGCCTCAAAGATAACAGAAACTGACAAAGTCACAAAGACATAACAGATCTTGAAATTGACAAAAAATGTATCAATTTCATACATACCCTTTTCAAATTTGTATAGACAGGTTTCGCGACCTTGGCTTTGCTTTTGGTGACCTTCGTCCCTGCGACCTTGAAGACAGCATTGTCCTTCTTTTTGCCTTTGTTCTTTCCCATGACTTTTCTGCAAATATAAAGACACATTTTTGAAGGAACAGGATAAATCATGCAAATCCATCCTCATTCGAAAAATCTAGAATCTGTCGATCGATCTACTGGGAACAACAGTACAATATCATTTTTCAACAAATCGGCTGTTTCAACCAAAGGTTTCAACAATACAGATTTTCACTTTTGATTTTTATGACAATGAAATAATTTCTTAGAGGCAACACAAAACCAGAGAGTTACTAGCTAAATAACACAATTAGTCCCAATAATACTTAATTATTTTAATTTCAGCGAAAAAATGTTCAATAGAATAATAATATTATGAGCCGAGCTTAAGCCAATATTTTTTTTCATTATTTCAATAAACAACATTTAATTTATTAGTATTTCTTATGGTTACCGTGAAGTATCTTGCTGATGCAATGAGATATTATGGAGATTTCTAGACCTATTTTACCCATATATTGTTATAATTCAATGGTATTAATGATACTGATATGAGCATTACATCAGCAAGGGACATTCTTAAGCAATGAAGCATGGAGAACCAACTTCATTATAATCAAATAAATAAAATAAAATCAAAATCAATTCTAGATAAACAGCTAAAACAAAAAAAAACAAAAATGAAGAGAAAAAAAAAGGAAACCATTTGGTTCATACATGTAGCCCCAGGGGTTTTCCACTGACATAATCATTTTGGCACAAAATAAAACTGTGTATGGAAAGAGAGGTGGGGGGGGGGGGCAGGTCTGCATTACATGAATACACAGTGAGTGGCTAAGTAGGTCAGACAAGAAATAGTGCACACACAAGGATCCCCAGAGAGACTTTGACAGTCTTAACATGCACATGGTGCTTCTACATGTGACTTAACTTCTTCTTTTAACTTCCACAATGTCCAGGAAAATACTCATACTACTGGTGGCTACCATCTCATGTCTGCATGGTAAGTACAGCTTCAATATTTTACTTGATCACAGTGACAAAGATCATAAAACAGAGGGCTGAAGTCTACTGAACTGAAAGTAAACATAACACACATCTGAGGATCTCTATCTGTGTGGATCTTATGGAGGTATAACCTTAAAAGTACTTAAATGCTATTTATATTATATTGTTTTTTAAGTACTTGGAAGTATTCTAATACCCCAGAAACCCATTTTGCTACAGTTTATAAATTCTAGAGCGCAGATAGCCCTATATATAGGCTTAGTGGAAATTACAAATTGTGTTCTTATTTTTCTGTTAATGTTCCATATATTCTATACATATTTTCTAGCAACCATGTGGTGTCACAAAGTTCTAAATATAGGTCTATATAATTTGCTGCCCATGCATTTATGGACAATTACTAAATGTTTATGGCTTTTAAAAAACAACTTGTATACAGCATACTCTCTAGATACAAATTCAGGCAACCAAATCACTGCTTTAATAAACCGAAGATTGCGATTTTATCACAAGACCCAAATCCTCAAACAGGAAGCTACCTTGTTTATCAAGTAACATAAGAGAATTTAGAGTATGCGTAACACTGAATATACACTTAAAGAATTGCGATAAAGAAGGCAAAATATTTTATATTTCTCCAAATTATGTCGACACGTGTAGCTTAATCTTGAGAATTTCTTTTTCAACATCATACATGAAAGCCAGGAAAGGTCACTTATTGGAGCATATAACAAGCCCTAAACATAAATAACACATGTCACACCTGCAGTATCTCAATTTAGCAAATTTAACTAAAATTCCAAGAAATATTGTTTTGTAAATTTTCATTTAATGACACAAACTTCATTGACGATTTTATATCAAAGGAGTCCTCCTTATAAAATTCTGATGTATGGAGATGTATTAGCTGTATATTTTAAACATTATAAATTTACCTATAATAAACATTTAATATTTATAGCGCCTTCAATTTCAAAGAATCCGTCAAATGTTTGTTGAATGATTAATACAAAAAATTCTGACTAATTCTTCATATCTTCTTTTTCAAATAATATGAAGATGAAAATGAATAATGAGTTAATATGTTTTCCAAACCACCTAAAATTCCTGAATATATTCACCTGAACGGCATTCAACTCAGCAGTGTACTTCTTTGCCCCATTTTCAATGGCTGTAACTGCTATAGGCATACCATTCAGATATAATTGCTATCTACTGAGCATGCCACGCTTTTTGCCCAATTATGTATTTGCAAATCTTGGCATGTTTTGCAAAAAGATAATTGCCATAACCAACTTGATAATGTTGTGCCATTTATCTTTTCGGGGCTAGCTTTCATAATCTTTTTGACAAATGCCATTGCTTAGATGCATTGTATAAATTGCAATTATTCATTCAAATTTTAATGAAGTTTATTCATCAAGCCGGCTCGAGAGAATTATTCTTAAAAATGTATGAAGTTGTAAATTCTTCATCAAATTTTTAATTGCTTTGAATGTTGAAATCAAATGAACTCATAAGCATGCCATTTTAAACTTCTAAATTATTCACAATAACCAGGTTTTCCTAATTTACTGTCCGTAAGGGGGAAACCATTTAATTTCCAGCTTCGAGTTTTCCTCTGTGGGAAATTATTTATTTTGTGGTAACGGCGGCAGTAATTATTTATTTCGAGCCCACGAAGTACCGGAATATTCATTCCAAAATCAAGCAACACCTTGTTAAGAAATACCCTAGCAGAAATTATTTATTTCCAGACTGCCCAAAAAGAATTTAGGCTTATTTATTTTACTAAAACTGAGCAAGAAATTATTTATTTAAAAAAAAACCCGAAGCCCCACCAAGATTGGCACAAATCACTTTTAACAAACTAATAAAATCTGGCTTGCTTAAACTTTTTGAAGCATTAAAAGACAGGTTAGAAGTTAACTAAGATTGAGTTAGAACTCCTGCACATAGACATATATAGCCACTAAAGAACTGAGCTTTAAATAACTTAAATTTTATTAATGTCAATTCAGGACTATCCTAAAAGTTTTCTGAACAATGAAAATGATTTAGACTTTTACAGTAGCTCCAATAAGCACGACTTTAGTTAGTAATAAATCGGAACAAGTTTTGGTGAGCCTAGATCATGGAAGATTTGAACTCAAGACATCAAACGTGAAAGCAACTACTGTACCACCTTTGCCACAACAACAACTTTTTAATAGCTAAAAAAACACCTAGGTACAAATTAGTGAGTCGTTATGCATTCAGATATTCCGTACACAACCGTAAGCAACAGGACAGCAGTTATCGCCTTTTCATCTTTTCATTGGCCGTCCTTTTCCATTATCTTGCCCTTCACTTGTTAAACACAGAGCATCTTTGTGTTTTTCATAGGATGTGTCACTCCAAAATTTGTAAGTCTTTTAACAGGACTTGACATGTCAATGGTGAATGCAACACTCCCTGCTCCCTGTCATCAAATCCCCATCATTTTTCTCATTCGACCCATTTTAATGATTTTCCTTAAGAAACTGCTCAACCATTCATTCAGAATTTTGTATACATGCTCTCTACTTGTATTCTTAGTGAATCTTCACTTGAAGGACCCTCTCCCAAAGGTTTAGGAATATTCTTTTCAAAATGTTCACTAAAAAATAGAATTAAAAAAATATGTTACACTACTAGCCTACAAATTAGCAAACTAGGAAAGTAGAATAATGTTAATGGATTTCCTTTGGATTTTATGTTTGACAAAAAAAAAAAGAAAGTGGGATAACTATTGAACTTTCATGACCTTTATAGCTACTATAGCTAGACTTTATTTACACAACATTTAATTAATTAGATCCAAGTAGGCCTACTGCTAAATTAATATTGTTGATATGCCAATAATATTGGCCATACAATGTTGGACTGAGTGCGGCAATTCTGTCTCGAAGAGCTGTAAATAACAAAGATAGAATATTTGGAGTTGCAACACTTGGTAACTCTTCAACTCCCACAATATCAACAAAGAATGTTTTTCTTTCTCAGATCCTCTTTGTTGATTTTGGAATTGATAGCCTTGTGAAATAAGTAAATCATCATTCAATTATGCAAAGGCATGGGTGCTATGGCAGGAAATTACCAATTCAAAACATCTCAATGATCTCATGCTACTGTAAAATGTATCAAAGGCAACACCTTAGAAAAACTTTTGAAGATTGACACATTTCATTTGGGGTGGTAGTAAAACGCATTACATTTCATTGATTCAAATTCAGATTCAGATTCAAAGCTAGCCAGGCATTGGAGATGGGGAGGGTGATAGGCACATAGCGATATTCATCTATAGTTATGCATGATGTGGAGCTTTGCTGGCTTGCTAGTTGCACATCGGTCCGGAAAAGCCCGTTAAATGGCCTTGGATATTTTTTATCTCAAAGGTCCCCCCCCCCCACCCCAGCAGCGTCTGCTGCCTTTGCAAATTTCATGAAACTAAAATTTGCAGGTACTCTTGAGTCTGAGGAGCTTTACAACATCTTCTTATTATCAATTCAAAAATAAACTGTCTATCCTTCAAATTTGTTTCAATGACTGAGAGCATGACGTCATGTAAGTCTGTGCACTTTTTTTTTCTTTTGAGGCCACACATAATTGATTCTTAGCTTCGCAGACCCGCCGACACAATTAATAGATTTTCTGCTGACAGAAAGAAAAATTTAAAAAAAAAAATTTTTTTTTTTACATTTAATATAACCTCCTTTTTTTTGACCGACCGACCCTTGAAAAAGTGCCTGAGAGGATCCGAGAAGCTAAAGATCAATTATGTGAGGCCTGATACAGTATATACATCACAATTTCAACACATCATTTGTTTTGCAGCAATTCCCCTGGATAAGCAGAAGAGCTCTCACTTCTGGGAGGATGACCTGGAGGATTACTTCCAGACTTTAATAGAAGACCGACAGTATGACGGAGGAACTCTCGGGGTCCTCAAGAATGGACGCATGGTGTTCAGTCGAGCATATGGGGTCGTCGGAGGGCGCAATTTGCAGCCTTCAACCATCATGCCAATTTCTAGGTAAAGTATCAAAACGTTAAATCCAGCAAAAGTAATTTAAACTCAAAACTGCAATAAGGCAGAATTCAGTTAATTGCAATCAATACATGTCAGAAATGTACAAGTTACAATAGTCAATGCAACTTTTCTAGCAGAAAATGAAAACATTACCATTAGGAGACACATTTCAATGATTTCCTCTTGTTAATTGTAACATGCCTTTTGAATTGTCTTTCAAGAACTAGCCTAATCGAGATGCCTTTTATTCCCTCAGCATATCCAAGACGCTAACAGCGGTGGCCATAATGCAGCTTGCTGAGCAGGGTCTGCTAGGATTGGAAGATGAAGTGTTTGGAGAAGACGGTCTACTGGAATTCATCAAGCCAGTGGAAGGTCTTCCTGTGGACAAACGCATCAAAGACATCACGGTGGACCATCTATTGAGACATGCCGCTGGCTGGGTGGAGACTCATCCTCCAGTTTACGATCCAATGATGAATGAAGTTTACCACGAAACGGGACACGATAAGGTAATAATTGTCCTTTGACTTGTCCTTTGAATTGTCCTGTGACTTGTCCTTTGACTAGTCCTTGTCCTTTGAATTTTTGTTGAATTGTCCTTTGTTCTTTTGAATGTCTAACTCTTATGCCTTGCCTTCAGAACCGTCCTTAACTGTCCTTTGATTTGTCCTTTCAACTGTCCTTCACATTGTAATATCATTTTTTCTTTCATTGTCCTTCGAAAATAAATTTGAATTGCCCTTTCACTTGTCCTTTGAACTGCTTTTCGACTTGTCCTTCAAATTGTCCGATGACTGTTGATTTCGTTTAATTGTCCTTTGACTTCTCCTTGACTTCTCCTTAGAATTGTCCTTATAATTGTCCGAAGACTTGTCCTAAGACTTGGCCTTTGACTTGTCCATTAACTTTTCAATTGGCCTTTGAGTTGTCCTTACAATTGTCCTTGAACTTGCCCTTGGACTTTTTTTTCATTGTCCTCCAACTTTACTTTTCTTTTGACTAAGTTCTTTGAACTTCCAATATTTAGTCATTTGACTAGTCCTTTGATTCCTTCTTTGACTTATTCCTTGACCTATTCATGTAATTGTTGTTGACTTGAAGTGTCCTTTGAATTGACATTTGACATGTACTTCAATTGTCCTTTGACTTGTCCTTTGACTTGTCAGTTGACTAGTTCTCGGAATTGTCCTTTACATTGTCCTTTGAATTATCCTTTGAAGTGTCCTTTGAAGTGTCCTTTGACTTGTCCTTTGAATTGTCCGTTGAATTTTCCTTTGAATTGTCCTTGGTCCAGTACTTCAAATTGTCATTCGACTTGTCCTTTGACCAGTTCTTTGAATTGTCCTTTGACATGTACTTCAAATTGTCCATAGACTCAACATTTGACTAGTTCTTGGAATTGTCCTTTCAATTGTCATTAGAATTGTCCTTTCACATGTACTTCAAATTGTAACTTGACTAATTCTTTGAATTGTCCTTTGACATGTCCTTTGAATTTTCCTTTGGCCAGTATTTTGTCATTTGACTTGTCCTTTGACTAGTTCTTTGAATTGTCCTTTCAATTGTCATTTGAATTGTGCTTTCACATGTACTTCAAATTGTCATTTAACATGTTCTTAGACTAGTTCCTTGAATTGTCCTTTGAATTGTCATTTGAATCAACCTTTGAATTGTTATTTCAATGAACCATTGAATTGTCATTTGACTTATTATTTGAACAGTTCTTTGACTTGTCCTTTGAATTATCCCTCAACTTGTTCTTTGTCATTGAGTTTTGGGACTTCATGTCAATTTTCAGTGTTTGTAAATTATGGAATCGTCAGATTTGTGTTGGCTCACCATGAGCTGTATACACGAAATCAAAGCAGATGAAGTGTGGGACATCTTGCAACACTTATCCAAGTCATTTATTGACTAGGTACAAATTGGTTTTTACAACAATTCATCTGAGAGATTATCTGATATACCAGATATCTGAAATGTATAAAACTAGAAAATGCCCATTATAGTAGAAGAAGTTTACAATGAATTATTGTGAAGTGATGCTGTCGTGTTAAACAATGTAAAAGTAAGGGAATATTTTATGGTCATTTGGTACTGGTATTTAGAGTGACATGTACATGTTTAAACCTGAATAGACTATCAAATTGAAAGTGGTTAATTGTTGAAATGTTCGTGTAGATGGGAAGCAGATGTTGGCTGGAGGCCTAAGATGTTATGAACAGACAGGTTGAGGCTGATTAGTTGCGGGAGCAATTCGTCCTGGTAGGTGGCGTTTGGTTTGGCAGTGTCTCCAGCTTAAAATAAACAAAGACACATGCTGCCAGCTTTGGGAAAATGGTTATGAGAAGTGGCTCCCTCTGTGGAGTAAAATATGAGAGATATGCAGTTTCATGCACTCCTGGTGGCAGATGAGTGGTGGAGTATGAAAACGTAAATGAGAGAGGAGTTAGACCATTGTGGGCTCCCATCTGAAGTATGAGAGCAACAAAGAAGGATAGGTGGATAGTTTGAGTGAGTAACATGTCTGTGGGAGGCGCAAATAGCTGGCAACTGCGGTGGTTATGTGACCTGAGATTTAACTCAAGTATTAGTGGGGATTAAAATCTCTCTGGAACTCATGGCCTCTTTAGAAGTCATCCCTCCCCCATGACAATAAACTTTCTGTTTTGTTTCAGGTGGTAAACATCGCCAAAGCAATGAACGTGGATCACCAGATGCTGACCCAGTACGACTTGATCCGTTTTGTCATCACAACTCCCCTGGAGTTCACCCCAGGAACTAGATCCGCCTACTCCAATTTCGGCTATTGCGTCCTCGGCAGAATCATTGAAGAAGTCACAGAGATGTCTTATGAACATTACATCAAAAAGAACATACTCATTCCAGCAGGTATGTCATTGACTAAAACTATTTCTGTCAACCTAGTAACAATTCAATACACTAGTTGTCCATTGTCAAACCAAGCCTGACCAGAAGAGTAGACCCACACATGACCGACTTGTGGCTCTCTAATTAATACGACAGAAGAGGCCACTTTAAGCTATTCAATAACTTGCTTTCATGCCTGTCTTCTGGGGTTACTAAAACAGATAGGATTTTGCACTGTAGTCAGGATGAGCTTCAGAAAAGATCAATGCATAACATTGCATATGTCTTCTCTTTTCAGGAATGCCACACACAAGAATCGGAGCTCGTTTTGAAGACGAGGACAAGATGCTCCGATACGATGAGGCTGATCTGATGAACAGCCAGTTCATTCACAGTATCATCGACCCAGGATTCCTCGACTCAACCCTGGGCTGGTACTCCAATGTCTATGACATGTCACGGTAAGAAAATGAGAAGCGAGTCACATCACTCCAATGTTTTCAGCACACATGAGACTAACAAGTCTGACAAGTCAGTGTGCGAAGAATGAGCAGACAAGCCTAACAAGGGGTCAAGATTACAAAGCAGCAAGTTAAAGTTGTACTGGGAATTGAGTTGGCTCTTTGGACTTTGGGGCTCGAAAATCAAAATAATACTCAAACTAGATCATTCAGCAGTAGTGGGAGTGCAGACTTTAGATATAGCACCTTTGAAGTGAGATCGTATGCAGCCTGGACACTGTTGTCGCAAAATTAGTTAGCTGACTGTGGCCTAACAAGTAAAAGGAGTAATATGGACTCCCAGGCCTCACACTTCACAATATGATCAGAAAAAGTAAATCATCCTGCTCCAATATATCCGACAAAGTATTGGCACATAATGACATGTTATTGAGGTTTCAAATTGAGAAGGAACCACACATAGAGACCATGACATTGTGTTCTTTATGTCTATGCCTAATATTCATCCTATGAATTACAGATTTGTGAGCTGTCTACTAGGATACAATGGCTGTAATCTGCTGCGTCCTGATTCTGTTCACTACCTGATGGAGAAACCTCCGCTGCCTGAACTGATTCACAATCGCCAATGGGAGGGCATCTCCATGGTTATCACAGAGGAAGGCGCCATCTGGCAGGACAGTTACAAACACGACAATGATGTAATTCTCTTCCATAAGGGAGCCAGAAGGTCTAAACTTTTCAGGGTAAGAATTCACAGGAACTTGACCTACCAAAACAGGAGGATATTAATCAAATAACTCAATTAGGTCATTGACCAAACTTTCCCTAGAATGAGTTAGGATCAATCATGTTACCAATGAGTTATGGAGATTTTGCAACTTAGTACCAATCTGGGATCCAAGTTACAAAGCCAGTGAAAGAGAGTGTGCTCCCAAATGCAATGAACAATTACTACAGGGAATCAAGAAGTGCAATGAAATGACAATGTGTTTGGTGCTCAAGTAGCTTTGCCACGTCACAAATTTTCATGCTCCTCTGAGCACAGTCAGTGTATCACACTTGACAATTATTACCATTCTATGAAACAACACCCTTTAATGATTGTGATTCCCAGCATTGCACTGTACAAATTGCATGGAGACTGAGCCTCAATGTGTCAACTGAATCTTGAGAGTCTATATCAACACACAAGTAAATTGATCATGTGCTTTGTCCTTGTTGCTATCATCATACTATTAATTCACGGACCCCTTACGCTACTCCAGCCAAACTACTGATTGCTCACTTTTGACAACTTGCAAGCAGCTTTTCTGTAGGCTATTCTCTACAATGTCCTTAGCCAGGTTTGATGTTCAAATTACAGTCACAGAAATTGATGTGAGGTTTTCCCATAATTTAACCATAGGCCATTAGAACATACCCTTTATTTTTCCCCTTCCCTTTCATGCATGCTTTCACTGGTCTTATGCTTGTGTGTCATAATATACTGACAAAGGTGCATTACAAATAAATATGGCAAATTTTCTGGGGTTTTCCTGGTTGCACATGCCCTCCAAACTTGTCTCTGCCCTTGAGGACTCAGCCCAGCCTATGGCCTTGTAGACGAGATGAGGTGAGGTGAGAAACTCACCATGAGATAAGATAAGATAAGATAAGATAAGATAAATGAGATCAATAAGATAAGATTAGATTTGATTAGATTAGATTAGATCAGATCGATAGATACATAGATATATAGATAGATAGATAGATAGATAGATAGATAGATAGATAGATAGATAGATAGTCAGACAGATAGATAGATAGATAGATAATCACATAGCATGCTAGAGAGATCATGATTGATAGATTCATACATTCATTAACATGCATATTTTTGTCCATTGATGATGCTGACGACTTTACGTATCAGAGAAAAAATACTTGAAAATTAAATATATTCCATAATAGTTATTAGTAATTTTTACTGGACTGGAGGCAGTGCACTGTCTGACAATGAAAGACTGGTACATTGTCCCAACTGTGATCAACTATGTCATTTTTGCTTTGTTGAACTTGATCACCTCTTTGTCATCAAATGAAAAGTGCTAATTGATTGTTGTCTTCACCTAAGCAAATATTTATACTGTGTGGTCAATGGTGCATAGAAAAATCACTCGTCACAAGACCACTTTGGCCACTAATCACATGATCCTTTCGTTGCACTTCTTGTTTCCCTGTAGTAACTACTTTAACGCCAAAGACAAAGATAGATTTCACTGCTTTTCCCATTAATTCATAGAACATGTTGTTTTTTTCTTCAGAATTTTGCTCACGACCTTTTCGAAACTCACGACAATGTCACAATCGTAGCACTGATGTCAAACAATCGCATGAAGAGGCTGCACAAAGACGTGGAGCACATGTACAAGATGGTCCGCGACTGGCCGGAGAGAATCATGCCAAACCTGATGAGGGAAGAGCTGTCAGACCTCGTCCTTAATGCCAATGGAACGGAGATCCTTGTGAAATACGACCTCTCGGAACACCACATAGAGGCGTACTTGCACTCTCTGAAACTGGCAGGGTACTACCCCACTTGGGTGCATGCGTACACGTGGGACATGAGAACCAGTTTCCTGATTATCTCAAAGAAAGCAACAACAGCGGAACAATTAAAGGTGAGTTGAGAAAGTATTGTCTCTTTGAGCCCTTTGTATTACCTTTGAGCAAGATGAATTTCTAAATCACTGAAACTGTATTGAAGCTACTATGAAACAAACCTGCTAAGATGTTAGTAACATGTTCACATGGAGAAATTATCAACCAAAAATCAACATCTCATTGGTAAACATATCAACAGCAGATTAAATCAAAAAGATCCATATCTATAGTTCCACTATATTATCAGTGCGTGATATGCTAATTCTGCCAAATGCAATATTTTGAGTCATTGTCAATCAATCCCATTTTCACTGCAGTTCCAAGTGGTCCTTTCACACAATGAGAAGAAAGTTTACAAGAAAGTAGCGGACTGGGAAGAAGACGGGTACTACGTGGACTTGGTGCACAGCTACAAGAGTTACTCGCACTCCAAGGGGTCCACTCACTTGGTGCTTGTGAGGTACTCGGAAGAGATCAGCCCTGATGACATCCTCTGGAATCTCAGTGAGTAGACAATGAATTTACGTGGGAGGAGGAGCGGAGGGTAGCCCATTTTGAAATTTGGAGTACTCTGGTCAGGACTTTGAATTGCTGAGTCCTTAGTTAGATTCCGGTTCTGGCCGGGTCACCTGCTGGAGTCCTATATTGGGCCTCATGGCAGAATACAACCCATCCTCACCCTCGATAGCATGATACACAGTACCCACCTGCACCCTCTCGTAAAATCAGTACCCTCAACTTAATTCCTTTTACCGTCCCTCAACATACCCTTTTTCACCTCCATCAAACATTTGATTTACTTAATTTCAGATGTAAACCTGGACGAATACTACCTAGACATGGAGGATGCCATCAAACATGGATTTTCTGTTGTCCGACAAAGTGTAGAAACGCATGGCAAGAAGGAACACGTGTCTTACGTCTTCCGAAAGCAGGACGGACCTTTCATTGCGTACCACGATATCGGACATGACCGCCTGGAGAAACTCATCAAGTCAAAATCAATGAGTGACTATCAGTTGGAATATCTGGACTCATTCCGAGAACAGAAGGAGCCCAAGTGAGTTAGATTAATGTTAAACTTCCACTGCAGTAGTCTGAGTTCATTACACCAGATGGAGTGAGTGTGTCCCCGAGTCAAGGGTCAGTGCTTGGCAACTAGAGAACCATATTACTTTCTCTCTATGCAATTTCCCCTTCGTTTAAGCTGTAACTGCATTTCTAAGTCCTGTTGACACCTTGTTTAGCGATTGGTAGAACACTGCCTTCAGTAGTTATGGAAATTTATTTTTTATTTTTTTTCTAGAATATTTTTTCCGCCTACCAAAATTTTCAAAATTGAAACCTAAAACAGCATCCCTTCGTTTATGCTCTTGCTGCTCATATATCGTCATATTGAAATTGTCATCTAGAAAGTAAGTAGATACCAGAAATAAAAGTAAAATAGCAAATTTCATCTGATGATCTGAATTGATTTTCCAGGTTCTCGGCAGTGTTCCACCAAGCCCCAAAGAAGAAGTGGGCCATTCAGACGGACATGGAGCCCGATACTTTAGGAGAACAGATCCTCATTTGGTACAAATCGGGCTACATCCCAGAAATCATCATTGGTTACGAAAACGAGGATTACACCAAGAGCTTCATTGGGTGTTTTGCAACACTTTAAACTGAGAAGATTCAATAAAATGAATTGAAGATTTTTTTAAAAACTTGACTTGAAGCCACTTTGAAGACTTTGTAGGATAAATCAACACATCAAAATGAATGAAGAGGAGATATAATAATATGTCTATTACCAATTTTAATTTCGAAGTGCAATGAAGATTTTTACGGAAAATTATAGTAACACAATTAATTTATGCAAAGTTTGTTATCATCATGTGCCGTGAGTCATGTGATGAATCAAACATTCTATTTCGGAATTTTATAGTGACAGGAAACTGAATTGGGAATGACAACCAAACCAATCAACAACACATTATGTCAACATCATTCGCAACCTTTTGTAAATCTCATACATTTTGTACTCGTACTTGCTACAACATTTACATTTTTATACATAATGCTTTGAATAGTGAACAGTAGGATTATTACATTAAATTTACATTATGACATATCGGTGTTTAGTGTAGGCATGTCTATATAACTTGTAATATGTGTAATATATATATATAATGTGTTACATTAAAATCTCATCATAATTGACATTTACAGTCAAAGTCACTATCAGCATTGATTACGTTGACAAAAAAGACTTCAAAATTAATATTTTAGAATATATATTTGATATCATACTGCAGTTTGGTAAAAACCTATTTTTGGTTCTTTAAAAATACTTCAATACACATAGTGACCAGTAGTTCACATTTTATCTGCACCATATATGTAGGCCTATTTACATTTTACACTAAAAAAATATTATTCACTGTGATACTATACTAATAGACTGTGCTTGTAGTGTGTTATTCAATTACTTTGTTATAATCTGTTAGAGCTCTAACATATACACGTCGTTAGCATTCATTACGATATTACAGCAGTATTTATACACATGTAGCCAACTCTTTCTTAACTTACTTTTCAATGTCTCTCGCAACTCTCAAGAATTTTTTTTACATTTGACACAAACATCAATTTGAATCTTGTGTACATAGATTTTATAAATAATTAAAATTTTGCTGTATTTCTGAATAAATGTATTAAAAAAACCCTTTGAATATGATGTATTTTCATTTGTGTGTTATACCATCACTTCTAACTGGTCTTTAAACTAAATAATGTTTGGATCTGGAATTGAATTCAGGGTGAGTCAGGGAGACAAAGTTCTCAAGAGTAACATTGCCAGCAGTACTGTCACTATGACTGGACAAACAAGTCCTTCTATCCACTCCAGGCAGAGACTTTCATAGTATTGTCATTGGCTATGTATCCGTATTCGACAAAAATATTTAACAAAATCACAGCTTTACCTTAACTCTTAGCTGGGCTTAATAGGACAGCAGGGACCACAGACCATGGTAATGTAGGCCTTGCAGGGCCAAAGCTGAACAGAATCCTAGGTGGGCAGTGACTGGTACTGAAGCATACAGACCTCGGAAAAACTCAGAATATTTGAAATTTTTACATATTAAACACCTTACTTTCTAAAATTCTATATATATAGGGGGGGGGGACAGCAGCCCCCTGCCCCCCTGCAGGCTACAGCCCTGTAATGAGGCAAGATGGACATTTGTCTACGGTAGCTGTAGAATAAATTTAAAGGATTCTACAGACAAGAAAGTTAATTTGGACCAATCAGTGAGAGGGGCGGGGGGTTTTCAGAGGGTGCAGGCCACTACAGGGTGTCGCCCAACCCCAACCCATCTCTCTCTGTGCAAAATTACTTTTTTGGCCGGCATCTTACTCAATTTTGTTTTGCAACTACTTCTGGGTGACTATGTACATGTACGTGGCGTGTAGCTAGCTGAGGGTTCAATAAAAAAAAAAAAGCTTTAATATGACGTAAATTTTAAAATAAGAAAATTCATGCGATGTCAGCGATGACATGAAAATCACTCGACCGGTCGGAGTCCGGTCCAGACCGCGGTCCACTGACACTGGTCTAGTTTTTCTATTTTAGAATTTAGTGGTTGGACTGTGGTCAAAAGCTAGATTGACCGGTCCAAGACAGCCGATCTGCATGACCATACCTGTGCCTTTAGATTTTTAGTACCCCCCGTATTACAGTATGCTAGTGCAGTTATCAGCGTACACATTCAATCAATATGCCATCCCTATATTCTGTCCAATTTTGCCTATGGACATTACAAGATGGAATAACCATCGACTTGAGAGAAGAAAGACCAGTCACCTACTCCACTTAGATCAATATGAAGATATGCAGAAGGATCTAGAGGAGGAAGTGGAAAGGTTTAATGAGAGGATCATTCAACTAAATCTTAGTAATGGAATGGCAACGCCAATGTTGCACAACGATTTTGTCCATAGAAGGGGAAAAGGTAGAGCGACGTACAGATACAATGGTTTAGCTGATGGTTGTCACCCCAATAAATCCCTGCGGTTGAAGTTTCGTAGGTCTTTGGTAGCAGCAATAAAAAGAAATCAGAATCATCATAAGAATTAATTGTGGTCGGTCCAGACCCGTTTAATTACGATGTTTCTGCACTAATTACCTGGCATCATTGCACGTTTGTCAATACGCACAGAAAAGATATATATATCAAAAAAAAAAACAAAAAAAAAAAATTTTTGGTTCCTATTTGAAATTTTCGTTTATCCAGCAGTTAAATGTTACGAGCGTTGGCTAAATGGCTGCGGTCGGTCCAGACCCTCCAAATATTAAGCTAATGGCCGGGGCAAAAACTGTTGATGTTTTCGATTGAGCGCTAATCATCATTGAGTGAACAAACATTCATTTCATTTATTTATTTATTTATTTATTTTTGGTAGTTTTTATTCATGCATTTATTTATCTATGCATGTATGCATTTAATCGTATTCTCGTGCGACTTGCCAGGAATAGGGTTAATGTTAAAGTAAATAATGAAAAAGATGAAATATATATTTATGAAACTTTGTATGTTACTGAGTCACCAACTGTTGTTACGCACAGATCAAGCCTAAATAATCAATGCACTGCACCCTATCTTCAGTCAGTTCGACGCATGCAAGCAGCCAGAAGTAGCTTCAAGAGAGGTCACAACCAATTCGGTTAGACCTGAAACATCTACAAATCTACAAATCTACAAGTATTAGCTATACAAAGCCATGGGTTATGTCGCTGTGGTGTAGCAGTGTGAGTACAGATGATAGATTATGTTACTCCATATTATTGGTTGGAGCAGATCGAAAGTTAAACCATTATTTTATCAAAAAGCAATGCCAACAAGATCCACTCACCTTCAAATACGTCCTGGCCCTTTCTTACTTTTCTCTGATCAACCACAAATGAGTTTTCTTGTGAATTTTCAGCAGTCTGTCATCTGTCAACCACCAACCAACACGTGGTTTTGTTTTGGTCTCATAATGACAAACGCTGAAATTGGTTATAAATCGAAAAGCCTATATTTTCAAACAATAAACAATTTCCCATTATAAGACATAACTAGAATTTGTGTCGCAAGCGGAACACATGCGAGTTCACTATGCGTATGTTGTTTTGCCATTTTTGTGAGTAGATTCTTGGGGAAATTTGTGTAGAATTTGGGGCCTAGATTTTCATACATGATCATAGAAATAGAACAGACAATAAACTTAGCAGTGGTATCACCAGGAGGGGGGCGGTGCAGTAAAACAAATTATGGCAATAGCAGGAAGGCCAGACCTAAAAGGTATTGAGATCAGTAGCATAGCCATTAGGGGGGGGGGTGAGAGGGCAGGGGGACAACTTGCCCCCTGAACAGATTTTGGGGAAATTTCTGCAGATGTACTAGCAAAATTAGAAAGGAAAATGGGAGAAATGGTCAGAAATTGGGGAAATGGTAAAAAAGAAGTGGGAAATTAACAGAAAAAAAGAAACTGAAAGAAAAGTGGATTTATACGAAGAGTTTTAACAGATTTCCCCATTTTTTCTATACAATTGCCCCATTTTTCTTCACTTTTACCCATTTTTCTGCCCCTGAATGATATAAATTTGCAAAATACTCCACAAAAATTTCCAAAAGGTAACCAGCACCAGTGGCGTATCCAGGATTTTTTTCAGGGGGGGCAGACCAACAAGATATTTCCCCAAATTGTTTTTCGCGACCAACAGCTCTGTCATGTGTCACACATTGTACAATGTTCAAAAATTTTTTCAGACAACATTTTCAGTGTACCTTCATTAGGAAAATCCCAGCTGGATGTCGTTCGGATGAGACGTTAGATTGGCGGACTATTGTATCAGTGTCTATGCTGGGCAAGTAAAAGATCCCTCAGATGGGGTAAATGTGTAACATGTTGAGGACTCCCGCTCTCTCTCCCATCTCATCAATCGACCCTTGTGAGCACCCAGAACTGGGCTTAGTGGGCTACACTTACCATATCTATCTATCTATGTGTGTTTAAAGAAGAAAGAGATAAACTTGAGACAAACTGAAACTGTGGTAAATTTTGCAAATGCTTGTGATAAGTTCTAGGAAGTAGCCAACTTAAAATTATATATTCTAGTGTGCTCTGATTGGCTGGTTCTCATGACTTTATTTGACATTGGTTAATTTGCTCCATACTTGCGAAGTCTAGAACGCATCTTGTGATGGTAGTGAGCCAGTAATTGATATTTTAGAATGACAGATTTAATTGTTTAGATGGACAAATAATTATGTGTTTCTGTTGTAAGCTCCATCGGAGATGTTAGGGATTGCTTGATAGCAATATAGATAGATAGATAGATAGATAGATAGATAGATAGATAGATAGATAGATAGATAAATAGATAAATAGATAGATCAGATATCTAGAATCTAGATAGTAAGCTAGATAGCTAGAATGGTCAGATAGCTAGATAGATACATCTATAGATAGCTAGCAAGATGGATAGGTAGCTAGCAAGATAGATAGACTGATAGACAGATCGAAAGATAGATAAATAGATAGACATACATAAATGTGAGCTGTAGTCGGAGGGGGGACGTTTGGGATAGCTATACATTATTATATTATCTGTTTAAGTATTTACTGACTGACTAATTAAAACAACTGTGTCATCCAATTCAAGTTTGAACTTCACACCTTTTCCAAACAATAGACCAGCATCAACGCCAGGGTTTCTGTTGGGGTGCTTAAAAAGTGAGTCCTGGGGACTCAGTGAGATCTGAAAAAGTGGGTTCCCAGCCAAATTTGAGTTCCTCCGTGGCCTAATGGTTACGAGTGCTTGTTTGCACAACCACTGGCTCTGAGGGTGTGGGTTCGAATCCCACCCCGGAACTCAATTTAGTCCGAGCCCATGGGACATTAAATGGAGGTGGGTTGTATCCAGTGTTCTATGCTGGGGCAACTGAAAGACCCTGGGCATCCCTGAATTAATAGGGTATGTACCAGACTCACAGTCTTCTCATCTCATCATCATACGGCGATCGCCTGCCTCGATATAGCCCACTAAGGTGCTGCTGAGGCGTAAAACACAAACAAACAAACAAAACAAATCCCAGCCAAATTTCTGGGTCCTAGTTTTTAGCTGCGTCAAGCAGCTATTACCCCAAGCACTTTGCTCAAATCTTGTTAGCACTGTAACAATCGCCCTCTCTCACCAATCTCACTAAAATTTGAAATACAGTCTCAATGGGTTTTTTCCTAAAGCCCAGTCGATTTTGGTGGCCCACCGTAACAAAAAAAAATTATTAAGAAAATAAATGGGCTGTTGCTTTTGGGGTCAAGGGTCAAGCTAACAGAGATGCGCGCGCACGCATCTTCTTCTTCTTCCAGCCGTCACATCCCCTCTTTGTTGGGAGCGCCCTCAATTGAACCATATAAATTGATATAATTGAAGTTTAAACAGGGGATGTTCAATAGCAATTCTGTTTCAGGGATCAGTTGAGGCAGCCAGAATTACATCTTATCAATTACTGAAGGGTAATTCACTAATTGCACTTCAGAATAGCACTTGATAGTTCAATACCAATTAAGAGCCAAGTGACTATAATAGTCAGATAATCCTTAATAGTCTAGGAGAGATTCTCAAAAAAGCCTCTGTAAAAAGTGTAATAGGCATTTTTTGTTAAAAGTCGGTAACAAGTGTCTTTAACCTAATTTGAGGGTGCTGATTCTGAATCTGCTTGTTACCGAGCTGGATTTTTAATTTTAAGGGGTCAAAATGGCAAAACAAAATGGCCGCCAAAATGACAAAAATCGTCAAAAATATGACAATATGAACCATACATTCAGCTTTTTGCTGCAAATAGCTTCTTATGACCTAGCAAATTCATTGATTCTAGTATAAACAGATGCTTTTGGAACTATTTCAGTAACATTTAGTGCTCCATTTTTATTTTTAGGGGTTCAACAGCCTGGAAAACAAAATGGCCAAAGAATCAAAAACGTTGGTTCTGATATGACAAAACCAACTCATTTGTGCTGTAAATCATCCCTATATTATTCATAACACCACTCCAGTATAATTCAATGCTGCTTCATCCATTTGATTTGAAAATTTGCATTAAGGGGTCAAAATTGAGTCTTAAATCAATGTTAGGGAGCAGATCGCAGAAATTCAGATTTTCCCAAATTCCGAATTTGATGCAACTTTTTGACTCAATCTGGTTTGTGGTTAATTATATTCAATGAAACACACAATAACAAGGTTATTATATATGTTGCATTATAAATGTTCATTTTAAAACTTAATTTTCAGTTTTAGATGGTTTTTAAATGGTTGGAAACTGGTAAGGCCGAGTGTGGTCCTCACCAAAAGACTAAAAATGTGTATAAATCTAGCTCCTCGAAGAAAATAAGATGATTGTGTTGCTACATGTAAACCATTTTTCTCAGCCAGGGTAACATTTGTGTGTAGTAGATTTCATGAATAAATAAACTAATGTTGTTAACAGGTATAAAATTGAGTTTTAAAGCCCCAATAGGTCAAACAAGGCATCTGCTAAATGTCGAAATTGACAGAAATCTGCAGTTTTGAGCTTTAATTGTCAATTTCTGTGCAATATATGTGCGATTTTGTTAACTTATTTCAATTTAGCTAATTGGATAAGTCTGATATTATCTTTTTGTCAGACATTATGTCTGTTTGAGAATTTATTCTATGGACACTACCAAGCTAACAGCATCCTCTATAATATTTATCCCTTCTTCTACTTTCCTAGTCTCCATCTTCCTTTGTAATCTCCTCCTTCCCAGTCTCTGCCCTCCCTCCTCTTTTAATTTAGCTAATTGATTAAGTCGGATATTATCTTTTTGTCAGACATTTATGTCTGTTTGTGAATTTTTATTCTATGGACACTACTAAGCTAACAGCATCCTCTATAATATTTATCCCTTCTTCCACCTTCCTAGTCTCCATCTTCCTTTGTAATCTCCTCCTTCCCAGTCTCTGCCCTCCCTCCTCTTTTAATTTAGCTAATTGATTAAGTCTGATACTATCTTTTTGTCAGACATTTATGTCTGTTTGAGAATTTATTCTATGGACACTGCCAAGCTAATAGCATCCTCTATGCTATTTATAAATCCCTTCTTCCACTTTCCTAGTCTCCATCTTCCTTTGTAATCACCTCCTTCCCAGTCTCTGCCCTACCTCCTCTTTCCTAGTCTCCTTCATCCCTTCCACCTACTGGTGTCATCAAGCTCTTCTCGTTACTGGTTGCCTTTATCACTTCTCCGTGCCGGTCTCCTCTTTCCTATTTTCGTCCATCCCTTCTACAAGTTGGGTCTCCTCAAACCCTCCTCATTGCTGGTCGACATTACTTCTCTTTGATATACTACAAGAAGGTTTTATAGGACTTGGTGAGTGGGAAACAGGGCCTTGTCTCCTTCCTCCATGCTACCCGCTTTATAGTCTCTTCCATTTTCCATTCCAACCTTCTCCTCTTTGTTGGTTTCCTCACAGGACCTCCCTACTCCACATTCTCCGGCCTCCCTCAACCTTCCTTGATATTCTTCTCTGATCCTCTTTTTAAGGCTCCTTAGATATGTTAACCGGCCACTGTATTTCTCTGTTGTTCCCCTTCCTTAATTCTTTCTGATATGTTCCCTCTTTTCTCTTTTCTAGTCACTGGTTTTTGTACCAGCTTTAGCGCAGACTGGCTTGTCAGTCAGACCGCCCTTTGGTTGCTCTACTGCCGGCCCTTCTTACTCATCTCTGTCCTTCCTCCCTCCTTGCTGGTCTCCTCCATTCGTGTATTTTTCAAATATCCTCCAACACTACTCTTGCCCGGTTCTCTTCATCCTTCCTAATTCCTAGTCTTCCATACCCGCTCCTTCCAAGTCTCATCTCTCGCTTGTGATTACTAGTCTCATCCCTCCCTCCCAATTGTGGATCTCCTCTTTCATTTTTGTAGTCTCCATTACTCCTCTTTCCTAGTCTCCTCGTTCCTTGTAACCTCCCTCTTTCCTAGTCTAACACTCCCTCCTTCTTCCTTGTCTCATCCTCTAAACAGCCAGCATCACCATTGATTGGGCATACATGACTCCCTCTTCATTGTCTCATCACTCCTTTATCCCTCTATCCCTCCCATTTTTTCAGTCTCCTCTATCCCTTCTCTTTCCTAGTCTTCAACCATCATCTTGGCAAGTCTTCTCCGTCCCTCCCCTTTTTAGTCTCGACCCTTCCTCCTTCGTAATCTCCTTACCAGTGTATCTGGGTGTTAAATTCTGCCTATATATGAGCAAATGAAAACACAAACCAATTTCAGTGTGGTACATAATTTGAAGGAATATCATCACATACCATTACCTGAAAAATACACATCCTTATATTTAATAGTACATAAGACTTTAACTCCAGCCCCTCTGACCAGCCTTCAACTCTACGTATGGTGGTATGCTAGCTGAATTTGCATTATTGTGGTTGTCCGTGTCATTGATTTTGGCCTGATTTGTAGACTTGTAGACTTAGTTTAGGCCAAAACCAAGTGGCTTTTGGGCCACTAAACTCATTTCCATTCAGTGAGCACTTTAATAAATGTCTCCATATATGTTATGATTTTTATTACAAATGAGTTTGTGTTGAGGTACCAAAAGGAGCTTTCTTGATAATTTGCCATTATGTTTTCGTCACAGTCAAATCCTCGAAACCAGAACAGCTCAAAATGTTTTTAAATAGTTCCAGCACCCTCTGTTTATATAAATACCAGAATCAATGAATGTGGTAGGGTAAAAGGAGCTATTTCAAATAATTATAGGAAGAGTTATTTCCTAGATTGAAAGCATCCAACATCCAAATTAGCAGGATTTTGCCATTTGTAGCTTATTTTGTTGTATTGTCCCTCCATATATCAACTTCCGATAAGAGTCCATAAAATAACTGCACAAACACTCATAAATGTCTGACAAATAGATAATGTAAGACTTAATAAGTAAGGTAATATGGAGAGAATAATTACCCACAAATTGACAATTAGGGCTCAAAACTGCAGATTTCTGTCAATTTCGACATTTAGCAGATGCCTTATTTGAGCTGTTGGCGCTTTAAAACTCAATTTTATACCTGTTAACAACATTATTTTACTCATTCATGATATCTACACACATAAATGGTATACTTAGTTGAGAAAAATGATTTGCATGTAGCTACACATCTTATTTTCTTCCAGGAGCTAGATTTATACACATTTTTAGTCTTTTGGTGAGGACCACACTCGGCCTTACCAGTTTCCAACCATTTAAAAACCATCTAAAACTGAAAATTAAGTTTCAAAATGAACAGTTATAATGCAACATATGCATAATAACTTTGTTATTGTTTGTTTCATTGAATATAATTAATTACAAACCAGATTGAGTCAAAAAGTTGCATCAAATTCGGAAATTTGGGAAAATCCTAAATTTCTGCGATCTACTCCCTAACATAGATTCAGACTCAATTTTGACCCCTTAATTGAAACATTTCAAATCAAATAGATGCAGTAGTCTTGAATTATGCTGGAGTGGTGTTATGAGTAATATAGGGATGATTTACAGCACAAATGAGTTGGTTTTGTCATATCAGAACCAACGTTTTTGATTCTTTGTCGGCCATTTTGTTTTCCAGGCTGTTGAACCCCTAAAAAATAAAAGTGGAGCACTAAATGTTACTGAAATAGTTCCAACAGTATCTGTTTATACTAGAATCAATGAATTTGCTAGGTCATAAGAAGCTATTTGCAACAAAAAGCTGAATGTATGGTTCATATTGTCATATTTTTGATGATTTTTGTCATTTTGGCGGCCATTTTGTTTTGCCATTTTGACCCCTTAAAATTAAAAATCCAGCTCGGTAACAAGCGGATTCAGAATCAGCACCCTCAAATTAGGTTAAAACCACTTGTTACCGACTTTTAACAAGAAATGCTTATTAAAGTCACAATTTCTGGAATCTCGCCTAGACTATAATTGTCACACAAATCCATTGACTATAAATAGATAGACCGACACAACAATTAAGAGAGAGACACACAAATAAATGCATAAATACATATCTATACATAAATAGATAAATAACCAGGTAGATAGATAGTTAATTAAAATAATAAACAGCAAGATAGAAAGCAAGAAAGAAAAAACAAAGAAATGGCTAAATAGAAGAAAGAAAAGAAAGAAAGAAAGAAAGAAAGAAAGAAAGAAAGAAAGAAAGAAAGAAAGAAAGAAAGAAAGAAAGAAAGAAAGAAAGAAAGAAAGAAAGAAAGAAAGATAGATAGATAGATAGATAGATAGATAGATAGATAGATAGATAGATAGATAGATAGATAGATAGATAGATAGATAGTGATAAGTTGTACAGGCGCTGCTTAAAGCGCTTGCACAAAATAAATGGACTGACTTTCAGGGGTCAAGGCTAATCGAAATACATGCCATCTTTTCTAGTGGAACCTGGGCATACAGGCCTATAGGCTTAAATCAAACTGTGTAATTATATGTGTGTGATATATAGATTCAATTTAGCTGCATTTATAGCACATTTATTTCGGTTAGCAATAGAATAGACATAAATTGCACTTGAAAATGGCAATATCATTGATTAGATAGATAGATATTTCTTTTATTCGACCACATAACTATACAGATTAAGAAATAAGCATACATGTATCAAATATATATATATATATATATATGTAAGTATAACAAGTAACAGATTGTAATGATAAATAAAGTTACAGGCCAGGAGGGCCTCATTAAGCCTAAACAAAGGCGCTAACATGAGGACCCACCCTACATTCCATAGCATAAGAAAATAAGTCACATGTACAGTTCATATAAGGCACGTTTAGGGTTTGAACAAAAACAGATCAGTGGGGAAAAAAAGAAAATCTCATCTTTTCAACTGAGTGCAATGAGCAAAATGAGTAAATGAGATGAGGGGGGGGGGGGGGTTGGGGATATGTGATTGAATGAAGGGACATGGTGAATGCAAAATATATAAAGCCAAATATCGAAATATATAAGCTTATGTTGAAAAAATAAATAAATAAATAAATAAATAAATAGAAATAATAAAAAAATTATAAAATTGTTTTTCAAAAACTATCGCCGATTACAGACATAGCAATGAGTTAGGTGGCAGATTTCTTGATAGTTATTGATTAGGAATTTTTTTACATATAGTTTGAAACCAAGTTCACTATGAGTATATATTTTTTCTAATATATTGTTGGGAGTTTCATTTAGCAGTCTTGGTAGTTGGTATCTTATGCAGTGTTCGGCAAAGTTGTGATTTACTCTCAAAGTTAAAAAAGCGTTATTTCGGGTGAGTCTATGATGAGTGTCACGCTGTCTGATTATTTGGAAAGATGAGAAATATTGTGGGAGTTTTTCATGGGCTAATCTGAAGTAAAACCTGAGTAGCTTTGATTTGTAAATAATTGCGTAAATCATGGCGTTCTTCCTCAGTGTTTTAAAAAGGGTGTTCTTGTACCAATCCTGAAAAAACCAAACTTGGATCCATCAGTCCCGGCAAATTTTAGACCGATAATTATATCTTCAATCTTTACAAAAATCTTAGAATATGCTATACTTGAAAATTCATCAAATCATAACTTCCATGATCTTCAGTTTGGTTTTATTGAAGGAAGGGGCACAAATATGGCAATTTGTACTGCCAAAGATGCCATCTCATTCATGAACTCAAGGGGGACTTCTGTCTATGCTTGTGCCTTAGATGCTGAAAAGGCCTTCGACGGAGTTCCCCATTGTATCCTATTGAAAAAATGTCAGGGTGTTATATCTGATCACTGGTGGCGTCTACTCTATGTGGTATTCAGATTTGTTTGCTGTAATTAAATGGAAAGATAAAGTAACCGCACCGGTTCCTATTAAAAAAGGTACCCGTCAGGGTGGTTTAACTTCACCATTCTTATTCAACCTGTTATACCAGGATATTATTCATGAGTTGTCAAGTGCTGAGGGTGGTCTTCGGATCAATCATATATCATATAATGTGTTTTGTTATGCAGACGACCTGCTTTTAGTTAGCACGACGGTCACTGGCTTACAGAACCTCATTGATAAAGCCAACCAATATATAGTTAATCATGGTCTATCATTCAACCCACAAAAGTCCTCATGTAAAATATTTGGAAAACAATACTTTGTAAAAGAACCGTCTTGGTATATTAATAATCAAAATATTAAACTGTGTGATGAAATAGATTATTTAGGTGCTGTATTAGCTGATAGCAACAAATGTCAAATTTCCAAGAGACTTCAGGCTTGCAGGAAATCCTTTTATAATTTACAAAGTGCAGGGTTCTGTGAAAATGGTATTAAACCACATCTTGTATCTTATATGTGGAAGGTGGCACTTCAGCCTGTACTTATGTATGCAAATGAATGTTTTAGTATGACAAATATAAATTTTCTTGAATTGAATAGATTACAATCGAAATTAGTAAAAACATCACTAGGCTTGAGCTAGTATCTAAGATCTACTCCTCTGTTAGATGCCATGCGAATCTGTAAGATAAATAAGCTAGTTGATGTAAACACTCTCAGACTGTTCAAATCTGTATTATTCAGCCAAACAAGGGCCAGTCGACTGTATACATATTTATTGCTTGATAACAATAACTCAATGAATGTTTTAAGCTCTAGATTTAATAGAATCTGTCAATTGTATAATTTCAGGCCTTTAAGCGTTTTGTTCAATGATAAAAATATTGGTTACTGTTGTCGTAAAGTCAAAAGTTTTCCAGCTAATAATGGCATTGTAGATTCCTGTACTGGTCTTCTTAGGAACTATACAGGTGAAGATAAAGAGTTACTGAAGCTATTGCTTCGATACTAGATTGCCAATATTGTGTGCCAGTTGATTTTTAATATTATGTTTTTATATTATGTTTTTACAATATTTTGTTCCGCTTTTATATGATTTTACTTTTGTTTATGTGATATTATAAATGTTGTATTGATTTCTCTTCATTTTGAAGGCAAGAATAAATAAAAAATAAATAAAATATAGGTCACCTATTGTCAGGATGTTCTGTTTTTTAAATAAAGGTTGGGTATGGGCATTAAATTTTGAGTTTGTAATTATTCGAATTGCTTTCTTTTGTAACGTAGTGATTCTTTTGGCTTTGGTGCCCCAGCATAAAATACCATATTGAAGATGAGGATTGATCAAGGAGTTGTAAATCATTTTCAGAATTTCAAGAGGGAGGATTTTTCGTAAGTGGCAGAGAACTCCAGTAACTTTTGATATTTTGGAACATATTTTCTCTGTGTGCCCTGACCATTTCAAGTTTTTGTCTATTGTAATGCCTAAGAAATCAAATTTGGAAACATATTGAATTGGTTTACTATTTATTGTTAAGAGTGGAGGATTAGTTGCTTTATTTAGGGTCGTGAAGAGCATGCATTTGGTCTTTTGTTCATTAAGAGAAAGAGCATTTAGTTGAAGCCAGTCTATATATTTCTTCAGTTCGGAATTTATTGTTTCTGTAGAGGGATTAGAAGAAGCATTAGCCATTGAGAAGGAAACAAAGAGGGTGGTGTCATCAGCATAAGTAATTGTCTTAAAAAGATCACTAGCTAAAGATAAATCGTTAATGTAGATAATGAATAATAATGGCCCCAGAATGGAACCCTGTGGGACGCCTGTTTTAATGTTTGCAAAATCGGATTTAGTACCATCTAATTCAACATATTGTTTACGATTGGAAATATAACTTTTCAGCAGTGATAGGGCTTCATTTCTAATACCATAATAGCTCAGTTTTTGGATAAGAATGTCATGATTAATAGTATCGAAAGCTTTACTTAGGTCCATGAAGATAGCTAAAGGTAATTCATTATTATCTAATTTATTGATTACTCTATCTACTAATTCAATGGCTGCATGCTCGGTTGAATGTGATTCTCTAAATCCGTATTGGTTGTTATTATATAGCTCATTATCTTTAAAGAATTTGTGCAACTGGCTAAACATGATCTTTTCAAAGATTTTGGAAATGGTGGGCAGTATAGAAATCGGACGGTAGTTTGTTATGGAATGAACATCTTCTTTCTTGTACACTGGAAATATTTTAGCTACCTTTAGCAAGTCAGGGAAAATACCACTCATTAATGACTGATTTATAATAAATCGAAGGGGAGGAATAAGTGATAATTTAATTTGTTTGAGAAGAATACTTGACACTCTATCATGACCAGTGCTAGATTTACTTTTGAGGGAGTTGATTGCTTTTTCTACATCAGCTTCAGTTATAGGGCGAAAAGTGAGAACATCAGGGAAAGGATTTTGAATGTAGTCTGAAAAGTGTTGATTCGGTAAGGGTGGTATATTTGCTGCAAGTTCAGGCAGTTAGGACTATGTAGAAATATTAACTATCAATTAACCAATTAACATGTGGCAGCTCTGAGTTGTGAAGGAAAATTATGATTGAAAAAGTGAAGGGTAATGAGCAATGCACAGATTGCAATTGTCATTGAAATGTGAGGTTATGATAGTGGATATTATACAATTATGGACGTCGGTTGAGGTCAATATCAGGGGCTTTTTTTGGACTTTTTTGAAAATCTCTTATTTTTAGGATTTTTTTTGGGTCTTTTTCTTTTTTTTTTTCGGAAATTTTCTTCTCTCTTTTTTTTTTGGTGAGAAATTTTTTGTGGGTTGTTGGCCAATCAGGGGGTTGTTACATAGGTCATGAAACAATAGTGGTTGTTGATAAGGGGTGATATTAGGGATGTATCTAGAAGTGACCTGAGGCGGGGGGGCATATGATGGAGGGAGAGTATTTGACGCAGCTTAAAGTGCTTGCACGTTTTTTTTTTTTTCATATCATGGCCAAGCGGCCATCACCCAGTTACAACTCTTGAATATAAGGGAGGGGGCTAATAACATACAGATCTATACATGGTGCACATGCAACAGTTGACCTTGTACATCTCACTTATTTGAATAATGTTGTGGCTTGCAAATAATTTTATCTATTCCTGTATTTGCATATATTTTAAAGAAATACATTCTGGTGGGAGCCTATTCCAAAATCACATGACAAATGTCAACTGACTAATTATTGAAGCATATATAGATAGGCATTGAAGTGTCACATCTTGGGTGTCATCTGAGACAAATAAACACTAGACTGCTCACACCGGCGCCATCTTGCTTTATGTTGTGATCGGGCTGGGCTGGCCTGATGAGGCATGCGCGACTTCCGGTCTGGGCATTCACGCTGCAGGCAGCATGCTGTCAACACCTCTCTGCAAGGCTCTACCAGTGGTAAGTTCGTTTTTTAGATCAAATCAGCTATTCTACACTACAATCATGATACCAGCTGAAGGATAAGTAGCCAAACCGAGTTTTGACAGCTGAACCATGCCTGTAATATGCATGGAATACCTGAACTGACAATGATTGTGTATTGACAAAATGTAAACAAACTGTGCATAGCCATGTTCGTAGTGGTTCAGAATCAGCTCACTCAGGCTCACCCCTGGCTGCTTGTCAAATTTTAAAAGTTCAATACATTATAGAGCATAAATATAGTTTATTACCCCTATGCAGTCTATAGGCCAAGCAGGCTAGGCAGGCTAAGGCAGCTGCATAGTGTGCCAATTATGGAAACACAGACTAGGCCCGGGTGCTGTCAGTAGGGTGTTACACTAGGCCAGTGTGCACTGCCACTATTCCAAGAAGCTGCTACACTATTTTCCAGGGGCATATCTAGAAATGGCCTAAGGAGGGGGGATTACGTGGGGTGAATACACTGCTGTTTTCCTCCAATACTGTCTATAGGCCTTTTGCCGAGGCCTGAGGCGAAGGGGAAAAAAGCCCCGGGGGGAGGCACTAGCCATCCTTGCCCTCCCCCTTCTTTGCCCCTATGAGGATTGACAATAATATTTGGCAATTCTTAATTAATTTTCCTACGCTCCACACGCCTTAATTCATTCAATATCTATGTTTTTTTACTCATTTTGCTATGTAAATCGCATGTTCGGCTTCCATTATCATAGTATTTCATCTAGCCTGGATTGATTGACACATTATCGATTATCAAAATTTCTCGCTTGTGCGAGTTGGCGAGAACACCCCCCCCCCCCTGAAAGACCCCTTGCCCCCTCTGGAAAAAAACCATTACGCCACTGACGTGGGGGCCCTGATTACGCCACTGCCCCTCGGCTCTGCCCTAGTCCAGGAGGACGCAATATGTGCCCTTTTGATCACTATTTCAGTGCTATTAAAATTTTGTTTTGCGAATCGGAATTGCCCTTTTTTATCAAACTGCCCTGCCAACCACATTTCCTTCCAGCACTCCTGATAGACAGTACATACATGTGCAGTGCTGTTGTCATGAGTCTCATGACGTACCTCTTTTTTGTGTGTATAAGACTCATAAATGGCTCCGCATAACTTGCTACATTTCATTGTCCATTCTAAATAGCATGAACATTTCGCATGTACATGTGCCTGTGACCATTCAAGATATATGTTATGTTATGTTATGTATTTTCAGGAATGTGATCTGGAGTTGTCGATGTCTGGTGTCCCAAGATGCGGAGTGGGAGTTTGGACTGGACGTTGAACTGAAAACAAATTTGATAATTTACTGTGTATTTTGTAATGATGTACAGTTATTTTATTGTTTTTTTATGAATTTGATGCATTTGAAAATATTGTATATCCATGCCCATCGTCGTTAGAATTAATTACCTCACAAGTAAAAAGTATATACAACGTCTATTGTAATTTAACATAATTTATATTTCCATGAATTAATTGAATTTGTTTAAACAAATATAATGTTGGAAGTTTCTAAGTTTCTGAAAAATTGGTTTGTTATAAATTAGGCCTTATAATGCTATAGTTATCTTTTTAATTAAAATTTTTACATAGCTGTCAGTTACAGTTGAAAAAAATTTAGTTCAAGGATATTAAAGTTACATTATTGTACATTATAATGCACATTATAACTTATAAGATAAAATTTGGCTGGCCTAAGGTATTGAGAAATTTATTATAAATTAACTTTTAATTTATGCTAAAGTGCACAACAAAAATGTATGAAACATCACAAAGCTGTGTTCAATTAAAGTAACTTTTAAATGAAAAGCTTTTGACCTCAGTTGATCTGTAGGTCTAGGTCGGTCTATCATATTCAAAGCAAAACAGAGTTCATACATGGTTGTGGCCTAGTGGATAAGGCATTTGACTAACTCAGACCGAGGCACATGGATTCTTCTTGCTTGCAGGGGCGTATCTCAGTAGTAGTAGAAATTATCTATGCACAGGTCCATCATGTCAATACATTGTATATTAACTAAATGTTTGGTTGTGGTTATTTAGTACCAACAACAGTAATTATTGATTTAAAGTCTTGTCATAAAATATAGGCTTAGGCGAAGAAACCTGGCTGGCACCAGGCTACATGTAGCCTGCTGTAGTTGTGAGTGTTAGCGAGCAGGCTACAGAATTTCACTGGTGGTGTTCTATTTCAAGACCTCGCTTGTGCCAATTTGATACCCGATTCGACTTGAATTTTGTCAGTGTGCAGCCTCGTTCGCTCCCCTGCTCTAAAAGCAGATTTTTCTCAGTCGGCAGGGGGGGGGGGGGTTACTGCGATTGTTTGCTGATGGATAACTATTGTAGACCTTTTTGCCAGCCTCATAAGAAAAATACACACACTTAAAATCTCTCAAGCAACCCAGGCAGGGGCTGCCTGGAAGTATTTCTGGACCTATGGAAAAATAAGTTGATGGGCCGCAGCCTCCCCACATTCCTATTTTGACAATTATTTCCGTTTACACTGAGGTGAGAAGGGCCCATTCACATTGGACCTTTACCTAAAAGTTTGATTGTATCACCCAGTTACAATCTTGAAAGATTTTTGGTGCCTTACATGGGCCTTCCAGAGTGGCTTGGCTTGTGGCAGTTGCCACATGGGCCAGTCCCTGAAACCAAGGAATTTTTGCACACCAGTACCACCGGGCAAAATGTTTTAAGTACCGTGCACAACAGCATACCACATCGCCAATTTTGTTTGGCTTTAAATTCCTAGAAAGTTTTTGCCAATCAAACATTTTGGGACCAACCACTTGGTGTCGCATAGTCCGACAAAAGCTGACCAACAACAACGCCTCCTCCGGCTGTCTTGAATGAGATAGAATTTTTCGATCTAGGTGTCGCAGTTTGTGAAGTGCCAACCGATGATATGACGAACCCTTCCGAATTTCTGACTGAGGAGGGGGAAGTCGAGAGGGTGGAAGTTTACTCATTTTTCACATGTTTAAATTTCAACAGAAGAAGAAAGCCATAAAATGGGGGGGAGGGGGGGGTGTTAAAAAAATTCTCATGAAGTATCAATTTTCGATGAAAAGTTCTGACAAAATCTCCCAAAAATTCTGAACTGTCCATAAGAATGCATATAGGCCTATAATCTTGAAAGTTTTATGATAAATTGATTAAATTATAATTATTCGGAATGAAAGACAACATACATCTTGTCAAAAATAAATTTTATTTACTATTTTGTCAAAATAAACCAAGAAACCTCAATGCAGCCACATCTTCAATAGAAATTTTTACATAAATGTCCTAATTGCAAATCAAAAAATTTTTCTGTGGTTCTGAGATTCTTCAAGAGGTTCAGCAAACGGTACACGGGCAAATAAAAAGCATCTATTCCGTCCGGCTGAAAAATAAAACAAAAGACATAAGCAAATATTATAGACTTCAGTGTTGGAGGTCTCAAGGCCGGCCTATTTTGATGGCCTCGGCTCGGTCTCGAATGCCAAATCCTTGGCCTTGCCTCGGATGTCTTGGCCTCGACTACATCACTGAATTAAACTCTGTACTATAGAATCAAGAAAGTATGGTGTGCATTTTTTCCATTACCCAACATTATTATTAATTTTACCATTGCTTATTATTAATTTTACCATTGCTTATGAAATGCCCAGACAGATTTTGTGACTTTTTTTTTGGTCATAACAAGCAAAAGGAGAAAGATAACAAAGTTTATTTGGTAGTCTCATTATTGCCAGTATCGCCATGATCGACGCCATGAGAGCTGAGCTGCTCTGGTGTATGATTATTAGGGCAATGGCTGTAGTTGATATTAAAATTTTTTTTACATTTTTACCCAAGATATAACATTATGTAACACAAAATTAATTGTTAGTGCTGTATAAATGTAACATTCAGTCTGATTATCTTGACATACACTGTAGGCCTACACTCATCTCACCTTGTTCATACTAGTGAGAACAGTGCTTTCTTGCAGAATCCTGGTTGAATTTGTCACCTCGGCCTGGAACAATTGTACTTTTGTCTGCATGGCCTGAGCCCTGGAATAAAATCATTACAAAATAATTGGAGTAGGGCTAACAGGTAAGGGGGTTACGACAGCATTTTGGCCACTGATTAATTCTTCATTTTCAGAATATTTAGCGAAAGGTATAAAAATGTATTAGTGGGGCGAATCCATGGACGGCTCGCTAAAATTCACAGGAATAATTATGCAGGGGCCTATCTAAGGAATGTGGGCCATGACACGAGGAGAATACACTGAATTTTGGATTTCCAAATAAAACTGGTCGAAAATTGATGGTTAAAGTCACAAGTTAAACAATCAGAATTTTTGTGACCTAGATGGTACTTTTGTAACATACTATTTGCGAATTATTTCACCAATCTTTAACTATTATAAATCACTTCAAAAATTGTAAATTTGAAATTGAACACAAAAAAATACAAAACTACACAAATTTGTGCAATTGTTAGATTAAAAAAAAAGGGATTTCACTAATTCTTAATTTAATTTTGCTCTTATATAATATTATATACATATGCTAATTAACTCTGCATGAATTATATAATAATCACTAATTGATTCATAAGGGATCGCAAAAAAAAAATCCAAATGTAGCCATAAATCGACCTTGCGTATATGTGTGTGAATGAACCGCACATCCACTGAACGACAAGTAACAATCTTTTTTTTTAACCTCTTCTATAGAAATCTCAGCCAATTCCCCAAAGGCCTTATGAGCATATTCTTGTTGAACCACCCTAGTGCATTGGTCATAATTGCAAACGGTTATCTGCCGCAATACTTCACTTTTGAATTGATTTTATTATAACTTTAAGAAAAATTTCAAAATGTAAATGGATATCTTTATTACTGTTTACTTGATTCTAAGTAATATCATAAAGCAGAAACGCCTTCATATAAATTTGTCATACACACCTGACATAACAATTAAAGTCAACATGGTCCAACTTGAAACGCTTGGGACTTCCTTCACATCTCACACACTGCCAATTCTCTCCTCTTTCCTGGGAAGGCGTATCCCAGAACTTGCCTTACAGCCTCTGAAGGAAATAAAATTAAATTGTTATTATGATTTCAGGGAAGTCATAACAGTGGCATCAGAGATTTTAAGGTTGAGTCAGAAATTAGGTTTTCAGTTTGAGTCAAAAATCAAAAATGAATCTGGTGACCCATGACTCCAAAAATGACCAAAATAAATGTAAAAATTTATGAAAACATCGCATGATGTAAAATATTGAAAAAAATGTCGTTTGAATAAATATTCGGACGAAATTATGTGCAAACATTGTGGAATAATTTTTATCTAATCACCCGGTGATAGGCCTACTTGTGTGCAATAATAATAATATCTTTGAAAACTTTTTTTATAATATTGATAAGAGTTTGAGTCCATTTTAGAAAGCCAAATTAGACGGGAGCTATTTCACCTGCTACTTGATTCTGAAGCCTCATTCATGGACGAGGCCTGAGGTACGTGAAGTCACGACCAACACTAATTTAATTAACATTTTGTCACTTTGCAATATCACAGGGAAGAAAGTTTGAAATACCAGTTAATTCGGTTGCTGTTTTGCTCACCTGAAACCTGCAGAATCCTCGGTGATGTGTTCACAAGCCTTTCTGAACTTCTGACCTCCGGACAGCGTGACGGGACGGCTCACCTTTAAGGTCATACCTGCAAAAAAGTCACATATTATATATATTGGCCTAGAATAGCATAATACAAAATGTATGTAAGTTGGTGGAAATAAGATGCATGAATAGTATCCAAACATCTTTATTTTATTGATTGATCTGGTGTGTTGATTAAACCGATCATAAACTTAATTATTATTTCATGTAATTTTTGGTATAAATAAATTGTGCTTTATTTTTATTTTTTCTTGTTTAACATGCTAATTACTAAAATATAGGCCTACTGTTTTTTTTACACTTAACTTCACAGACCTGCAGAAACAATTAATTTTGAACACTATTTTATATTGTTTGGTAATAAATTAATTGCTCACCAGAGACAATACGTTCACACATTTAACAAACAATAGGCCTATACTATGCCTATTCATTCCACCAATAGACCCAGATATAAGCCTACCTAGTACTTATAGTTACATGATTTTAATCAAAGTAGAACAAGTATGCTTATTACTGCAACAGTGACAGTATCAGAAGCTTATACAGGTCTGTAGTTATATTTGTCAATTTTTGTGTATTGGAGCTCATTATACATTGTGGTATACCTGCTAGCTCAGTTAGATCCACAGTTCAATGCATTTGTCATTTGAAGCAATAAATAGGCTCACCTTTTATGTTTTCAATGCCACTGAGAGGTCGAGTAGAGATTCAATCCATGAAAACAGACAGGTAAACATGCAGTGGTTCACAGTGGTTGTGTGGCTGAACCCATCATAACCACGTTGACAGGTGTGCTCTGGCAGCAGACTAGCCATCTTCTCACTCTAACACAAGCAGGGGGCTTCCTCAGACCTCAGAACACATATTTTAAAGCTGGGATACCTTCACATGATGTATAAACAGTCATTGACACTGTAAGTCACTGAAACACATGCTGCTCAGTTGACAGCAGCCTGCTGCAGGATGTTGACAGGTCCCAGTCACACTCACGCACGCGCACAGAACATAAGTAGGTCACAGAGCGTTTCGCGCGTCACTGAGCAGTCTTGTGTTTATTTGTCTCAGATATTTCTATTTCCTGTTTTGCCGTGATTTTGTTGAAACTAAAACCTCAAACTGTGAATAAACTATGCACAAGAGGCACCAAAGGTTTGAGGGCGCCTTAAGTTAGCCAATTCTTCATTCATTTCACGAAAAAGCAACTCTAAAAAGTGCTCCCTTGTCTCTCACAGACGATCCAAAAATTCTAACACTCCCATACCGATCCCATATGCGAGGTGAACTCGCAAATAATGAGGACACTTACATGAAAATCATAGCAGAGAAATATGGACAAAGTTTTTACAAAATTGGAATTATCTCACGAGGCAATATAAATTTGAGGTAATTTTCGTTTTTTTTGTGTGGATTATACTCGGGGACCACATGGTGTGAGCCGGGAGTTCTCGATCACAATTTTACAAATAGTTGTGTGACAGCTCTGACCATAGAGTCACCGTGAATCAGTCGGCCTTTTTTTGAAGTACTGTGGCCCATATGGGGAATTCTACTCTGCACTTCAGCGAAGTTGGGTCAATAAACCTATGGGGACGTGATGCGCCTGACACAATTATTCCACCAATGAGGAGCATCACTTGGCTTCTCCGCCTTGCACCCCATTTATTGTCAGGTTACGAACCTAGCTGCAATCTTGCCCTCGCAAATTTCCTGAACTTCCAGCAGTTCATGTTCAAATATTTGACATCCCAGTAGCCATAGCCCCTTAGGCTAAGGCTTGTGGTTATTTCCACGAAATGGGCCTACTATATGGATACGGTTGAGGAAGTCAAAATAGAGCTCAGCATCTGGGAGCTATTTATAATTAGTCACCACAGATACACAAGACATTAACTCCAGAGTGCAGACATAGCAATGCAAACCTCCAACATGATCCGTACTGATTTTCCAAACAGCCAAACTCCTGAAACACTAGGCTACAACAACCACACTAAATATTCTATTAATATTGAGACAAAGACACTTTAAAAATATTCATAGCTAGCTTCCCAAAACCAATTTCATCAGTATTAAAGAGAAAGTGCAAAACAACGGCAATCTTGATTCTTTTACTCCTTTTATTCGAAAGAGCATAACACACAAATTGACAGAGCTCTGTGGCAAGTAATCCAACACTATGTATACATGTCTACAATCAAACAACCAAAAACGGTGGAGATGGGCAAAACGAAACACCGGATATACATAAATATACTTAATAAGATTAATACTGCTCTGTAGCTGCAAAAAAAAAAATTTAAAGCATTGAAGCACTTCACCCATAATAATAACCATTCTAATTGGTAAAATAAATATTTACATAAACAATAATACTTTTTCAGTTTTCATATCTAATATTTAAAAGGCACTTAAAATACTACACTACTGAACAGAAATATGGGATATATTCACATCATTCATTATCAATTAGTTGGTATCAATATAATCTCAATGTCAGGATGTTTGCACCAACAGTATCAAAACTTTCAATTACATAAGACACTCTTACACCAGGTGATGTTGATTGTTCACAGCTTATCATAATTCTGTCACTATTTCCAAAAACTAAACTTCCAAATAAATTTATTCTCCTATCAATTAATTGAGACTCTTAATTACCATTTAAAGCCATATCAAAATTACTTAATTTGTCAAATGTTAAACTAGATATAACACATACAATCCTAAGCACGCTAAGAGCTGCTACAGAATGAGACTTACAATAAAACTGTTATAAAATTAATTTCTACAACATGTATTTGCATGTATCAGACACTTTAAAAAGCAGAGCTCAAACTTATATAGATGGACATAGTAGTGATTGTGCAAATAGGTGTAAAATTTACAAAAGACGTAATTCAGCATGTGAAGTAATCGGGCCAGGTTCAGCTGCCAGGGGAACACATCGACAAGAATTAATTAATGGGCTTTTGGTTTTAAAAAGCAAGTACAAGTTTGTCAAGCAGAGACAGATTTAGGAAAATTCTAGAACTAATAAACATTTTCTGTAACAATGTAGAAGTTAGGTAAGCTTTTATAAACCTATGTTACTGAGAAAACAACAAGACATATTAAAATGTTCGCCTAATAATGACCTGTTGTAGTATTCCAAGCAGTGATTAGTTTTTGTGGCACAAAGGTCTATAATTTGGCTCTCCAGAGTTTTCATCCATCTCTCATGGTGCTTCCTTGGCTATCTGAATTTGTCCCGGAGTATTGGAAGGATGATTGGGGCTTGATGTCCTGTATTTATGCACTTCGTACTACCATACCAGTTGGTAGGCTAATCAGGACACGAGAAGGACATGTCAAAGAGGTGAAGGATGATTAAAACTGCTATTCAACTTAGACCCAAGTGACCAAGCATTAGAGCTGGATTTGAACCCTGGACCCAGCAATTAGCAGCCTAGCATGTTACCACTGAGCTGACCCTTCCCCCGCAATTCATAAGAGATGGGTGAAGGGCTGAAGGCTCTGGTGAGTCAAATTTTTGCACCACAAAAACTAATAACTATTTTCTAAAGGGATTTAAGTCAACAGTAAATTCACATTGTTATGACATCAACCAAAACTCTAATCAGCTGCTAGTCAAATTACTTTACAGGACAAATAAATAACTGATCAACAGAGACACCGCTATATGCATCAGTGCCCTTAATCACATAGTGGGTCCACTAATTGAAAATTAATTAACTATATTTAATCATACTAATTAGATCTTAATCTCAACAACTTAATACAGCAGATACCAGTAGTTTTGTTTAAAATTACGGTTGCATCATTTTTACATGTTAATATACTCTTTCTTTGAACAGACTTTTGGAACTGTTTTCATTACTGAGCTTCAAAGTTACACTTCTCAATTCACATACATCGTGTATCTGATAATAAATTCTTGAGAACCTCAGACAATTGGTTCCTTATCAGAATATGTCAATTGAATATAAACATATCGGTCCGTATGTTTACTTTAAAGTAAAAACTTTGGTGCATATCAATTAATTACAAATCAATAGTGTACACCTTGTTTACGAAATATGGACTCGAAAAGACCAGACATACTTGATTCTTAGCTTCTTTGAGCCAACAAGATTTTCTGCCGATCAAAAAAGGAAAGAAACTTACCAAAAATTTTATTTAAATGTTTGACACTTAATAAAATTGAGATTACAGTTGTTCTTACCATGCTACCGAATGACGTTACTAAAGCGAGAGAGGGTCAGCGAAGCTAATAATCAATTATGTCCAGCCTAGGCCCTATTTTTCACGAATAATAATTCAAATCTCATTGTAGGCTATGCATTGTTAATAAAACAATCAATTCTCAAAGTGAGTTAGTCGGCCGGATATTCATACAATTCCAATAAATAATTTTTGGCAAGGTTGAATATTGAATGGACTTCTTATTTAAAGATTTTCATAAATCTGCAACTTGAGGACAAAATACCTCCAGAAGATAGTCCTTGACATTGAAAGGGCATTTTTAAATAAGTCAAGGTTACGAATTACAAAACACAAAAATTGTCTAACTATGAGAGCACTATTTTCATGTTCATGGGTGACCTATTTCACAAAATCATACTAGACTTCGCTTCAATGCTCTATTAAATAGCTTCATCTCTTTTGTCGACTACCGAATACTCATGCAACAAAAACTTCTTGCAAAAATCCTTTGATACAATATATCACAAACACTGAAACAAACTGCAAGGTTAATATTGCTCAATTAAGTCAATTTACACTATGTACAATAACATACAATTATTGTTTTTACATTTTATACAGAGTTAACAAGCTGTATATAATTATATCTGACTACAACTGTACAACTTGCAAAATGCAATAAAGATCAGTAGGAAATACAAACTCATAATTTATAATAATAAAACACAGTGCTGTGTACCAAAATCACGACAATCTAACTAAATAACTGATCAATTTCTCATTATCTGATGTACCAGGGACAAAGTATGTCAATTCAGCTCAACAAAGCTGATTAATGTGACTCAATTAATTATCGATTGCACGATTCAGGCCTAGAAATTTCCCAGAAAACAATTTCATGAAATTTATGAAAACAATGAACCCGTATCGCGTACTGACTATTCAGCAGTTACATAAAAATATATTTTTATGTAACTGCTGAATAGTCAGTACGCTCTGTCATCAATATTTTCTGTAAAATTTAACAAAGAATTCCTTTTGGTAATTTTTTTTAAATTGCCCTCATTACAAGAAAAATGTAGGCCTATTCCCAAACAAAATCCTAGCTGGAACACTGTTTTCAATTAGATGATACAATAGGAGTGGAGCCCTTATCTAGAGTCATACCATCTTCAGTACTGCATTTTTAACCCCTGGATAACACTTAAGTTTCACTCCCTGCGCTCATTTAATGATATTGCGAATAGTGAGAATAAATTCCCAATAGGCTCTGTCTTTTTTTTTTATCTTATCAACAATCATGAACACAGTCACACAGCAAGCACACTTTACATGCTTTAGTAGCATGAATTGAGACACTTTATCATTACTTAAAAGCCAGGCCAATTGAACGTGCCAGAAAATGATACACTTATAAAAATAGGCCTATCTTCATGATCTGACGCAATCTATTTCTTATTTATTTAGCATCTAAAATATCTTCATTGCATCAGATTTCTCTAAATTACTTACAATATCTAGGATTGTATAAGTGGACTGATTAACCTGTTTTGGTACACAGCACTGGTAAAAAATCTGTACAATGCACAAGTTCTTGTCAAATCGAAAATTTGATAGAATCTGAATAGATTCAATAGATAGTTGTACATTAATATAATGTGGAGTTGCTCTACAGCTGCAATTGTGAATTTACTTCAAGCTTCGGAGTTTGATTCAAACTTTACAAAAAAGTCAAAAAGATTGTATATAGATCTATACACTTTACAGTGCAATTAAGTTGATCACAGTGAAGCCGTACTGAATAGGATATTTACACTGTTTTACAGTAATGTTAATATCAATTAAGTCACAAATTACCTAAAATTATCAGTAAAAGCCAACTATGTACATTGTATTTATATCATGTATGTACTTGAACAAATAAAATGTCATTAAGTAATTATAAATTTGCAGTAATTCACTCGTCAGCTCTTTGCTGCATGTACCTCTCATCGAAAAAGATGACAGTGACCGTGATGTCGTCTCTGTAATACCTGACTACCTCGGGGGTAATCGTCAGCATCTCGGACACTTTCCGATGTTCTTTGCCGAGCCCATTGCGAATCAAATGAGTGGCAGAGTTCTGGTCGGTACTCTTGTTCGCTAACCCTTGTTTGCGCTTCTGCAGCAAGTCATTAATGTTGCCGATTGAAAGAGTCCGGTCCCGCAGGCGAAACTTCTCGTCCGTCTCCTTTCCTTCGAGGTATTCCCCGACGAGGCGGACTGCGTCACTGCTGCTCATCGTATCCCACAATCCATCTGTCGCCAAGATCAGGAATCGGTCGTTGGCTGTCAGTTTGTGGTGGACCACATCCGGGACGTTGTACAGATAAGGGGGCGAGTAATAGTTCATGGGAATGAGATTCTGTGCATACGGACTGTCCAGTATCTTAACGACATTCTTCAAATCGCTGTTGGACCACTTAAAGCGAAAGTCTCCGAAAGCCCTGGTGGGAATCAGCTGCCCCAGGAGTCGGTTGTTCTTGATTACAAAATTGTGCTCACTGGTCGGATGAGAAGATTTTAACCGATCTACTTCATCAGGACAGTTTATTGAATGGTCTCTGGTTAGAGGCTTCGCTATCCAGTTACCGTTGTTGTCAATCTGGCCAATGACAGCTCTGCAGTCTCCAAGGCTAGCGACATGCACGTCGAGATCGTTGATGTGTGCAACAGTCCCACACGCCCCTGAGAGACCCACTTCCAAAGCCTCCAGGTTGAGACTGCCTCCGAGGGGTAACGCCTCTGCAGACATGTCACTGTCCAGTTGGACGAAGGCCGCCTGCAAGGCCTGAGCCACTAAGTCCTCTTCACCATCAGTGTCCATGAACCCAGCAGTGGACAGGTTGTTGATCACAAACTTCTGCAAGCTGTTTCTGTGAAGACTTGACATCTCTTCGTTGCTGTAATCGTTGTTGTTGTAGTGCCACTGAAGCAGTTCCATTCCACTATCGGTCTTCAACGAATGACTGTACTCCTCCTGCTTCTCCACAGGCAACAGAGAGACTGCGATGTACTCAAAGAGCCTCTCGCTGACGGCCTGTGCACACGCCAACCCTCCATGGCCATCGTACACAGCATACAGCGTCCCATTTGTATGAGCTAGGCGCGCCTGTCTGCGTCGGTCCTCACAGGGGAAGTTGGATCCAAGCTGGTTGCTTTCATAGCCTTTTATCTCATGTAGAATATTGTTGGTCGTATTTTCAAGTGATGTCTCGTTGACGGCAAGTAAGGAAGTCACTTGCAGTGGCGAGAGAGTCGGTACATATCCGTGATCATCGGGCAGAACTAGTCTCTGCGGAAATAAGTCTGCATTTTTAGCGTATTGTCGCTGTCCGTGTTTTCCGAGTCGTAGCCCATGGTTGAACGCCTCTTTGCTGAATCGACCGCTGATCCTGCCCAACTGTCTGGCCATTCAGCAGGTAAGGTACTGACTGATGTGAGAACTTGGCTGTGAAAATGAAATCCTGGTTTTCTGAGGTGTGACTGGAGTGCCTTGTTTGCCACTTCTGAAAGAGCAAGACAAAAATCCACTTATTAACTGATCATGCAATGCCAAGACTAATCACGCCACAGTGCAGTGCAGTATTGGGAACACAGGGTCAATTTGCCAGTGATCATATGTGCAATGCGTACAGACTCGTGGCCCAGTGCATAACATTTGGCTTTACAAGATTTCTAGATCAGAGATTGAGAATGAGATTATCACGCGAGTCAGGCATGGCTGCTCAATCATAACATTACACAATCAGCGCCATAATCTTGAATCAAAAATCACTTCAATTCCAATTCTTACTAAGTCAAACTGTGATACACGCACTCATTCACATACCTACGACCGTGAATTCTTTCTCAATTGGAGAAAAACCTTCAATTCTCCTTGGAAAGGTCTTTCTCCGTGCCGTATTTGTCGAGCGACCTTCACATTGACCTATTTATTGAAGAGAGCTCGTCACGTGACTAGTCAAAGTGGTAGTGCGAGGGCGCCACCTGAAATAGGTCAACCACAAATCTGGGTCACAAGTGTCAAGTGAACTTCTGACAGGCTGGTCGTGTTGACAATGTCAATGACAGGTTGACAGCTGAAAGCATTTTGATTTTGCATTTGTGAGGAAAGGTAAGACGATCTCTAGGCCTATGTGATAAATATATCATGTCAGTCTCTGGCTGGCCTGTTTTACTTGGCCAGTTGACTGTTTTAAAAGCTCAGTTGACAGTGATTTTGTTTTGCTTTAAATTGAAGTTCAACTTAATCTTGTTCCCATTCAGATTTTCAGACCACATTGTGAATGACCATGACAGCCCCAGATGATGTACTCAAAAGGATCAAGGATAACATTGGAGCTCATCCGGACTTTCCAATAAAGGGTATAATTTTTCGGTAGGTTTTAGACAAGTAAATAAGTTAAAATAGCTAGGCTATATTTATAAGAGGGGGGGCTGTCCCCCCATCACCCTTGTGAACTTTTAAAATATACGATACAATTACTACGTCAATTAGCGTATGGTTGCCCCTCCAGAAAATTGCGTGTCATGCCTATAATTGGATCACTTGCACATTTTTGCCTGGCATATTAAAATTTGTGAAAGTAAACTGAAGCAATTTAAATGACGCAATTAACTTTAATTGTCCTTTTGATTTTTGCAGGGACGTTTTTCCCTTGATGAGGAAACCTGATGTCTTCAGGGAATGCATTCAAGTCATGACGGACCGCATCAAGGGCGTCTGCCCTGATGTATCCGCCATAGTGGGGCTTGATGCGAGAGGGTTCATCTTTGCCCCTTTAATTGCCCAGAGTTTAAACGTCTCGTTCGTTCCTGTTCGCAAAAAGGGCAAGCTCCCAGGATCTACGATGTCTGCTGACTATACGCTAGAATATGGCAAGGTAAATAAATTGATTGAAGAAATATGGCTTTGAATTTGAGGATAATTGTGACACAAATGTAGGCCAGATATAAAATAATTCTAGCTTCTTAGGTTAACTTACCAAACCAATTTTCTGGCGATGCAAAAAAGCTGACAAAATTTTATGAGTGACCGAAAAGGAGAGATTACAGCTTTGCAGCTTTTGTTTTTTTCCATACCGAGGCCCAATCGACCAAAAAAAGTGCCTCCAGAAGATTAGAGAATCTAAGGGTCAATTTTGTTTGGCCTTTTAACTAAGATACATTTTTTGCAGGACTGCTTGGAAGTGCAAAAGGACTCAATTCTTCCTGGACAGAAGGTCGTTATAGTGGATGATTTGCTGGCAACTGGGGGTAAATATTGAATAACTAGCATTCACCCGTGATAAAGGATATACTTTGGCAGTGTGGAGAATGAGTGAATGAATGAAGCAATCAATCAATGTGGGTATAGATCTATGTATCTATGTATCTATGTATCTATCAATCTATCAATCTATGTGGATTTATTGACATTTTCCTGATCCATGCCCACAGGCCAATAACTTTACCTGATTTCATAACAGTGAAATAGCAAGGTCACAATGGGCAGTTCATTCTGAAGTGGCCATTTGATGGCCAGCTTGGATGTCTCAACATGTTTCCGATTCATACCCACAGGCCAATATCTGTACAAAATTTCATAACTCTAAGTGAAATATTTAGATCACAATGGGCAGTTCAAGAAATGAAGAAAGATGGCTGCCAAAATGGCCGCCATCTTGGATTTCTCAACATTTTCCCGATCTATACCCGCAGGTCAATACCTGTACCAAATTTTCTCTAAGTGAACTATTAAGGTCACATTGGGCAGGTCAAGAAATGAAGAAAGATAGCTTCCAAAATGGTCGCCATCTTGGATTTCTCAACATGTTCCCGGTCCATACGCACAGGTAAAATACCTGTGGCAAATGTCATAACCGTAAGTGAAATATTAAGGTCACAATGTGCAGTTCAAGAAATGAGGAGAGATTGCTGGCAAAATGGCCACCACGTAATGGCCACCAGCTTGGATTTCTCAACATATTCCTGATCGATACCCACAGGCCAATACCTGTCCCAAATTTCATAATTCTGCGCGAAATATTGAGATCACAATGGGCAGTTCAAGAATGAAGAAAGATGGCTGCCAGCTGCCACAAAATGGCCACCATGTAGGATTTCTCAATATGTTGCAGATCAATACCCAAAGGCCAATACCTGTACCAAATTTTATAACTCTAAGCGAAATATTAAGATCACAATGGGCAGTTAAAAAAATTAAGATGGCTGCCAAAATGGCTGTCATCTTGGATTTCTCAACATGTTCCTGATCAGTACCCACAAGGCAATACCCGTGCCAAATGTCATAAGTGTAAGTGAAATATTAAGGTCACAATGGGCAGTTCAAGAAATGAAGAAAGATGGCTGCCAAAATGGCCACCACAAAATGGCTGCCATCTTGGATTTCTCAACATGTTCCAGATCAATACCCACAGGCCAATACCTGTCGAAAATTTCATAACTCTAAGCGACATATAAAGGTCAGAATGGGCAGTTAAGAAAATGAAGAAAGATGGCTGCCAAAATGGCTGCCATCTTGGATTTCTCAACATTTTCCTGATCCATACCCACAGGCCAATACCTGTGCCAAATGTCATAAGTGTAAGTGAAATATTAAGGTCACAATGGGCAGTTGAACAATGAAGAAAGATGGCTACCAAAATAGACGCCATCTTGGATTTCCAAAATGGCCGCCATCTTGGTTTCTCAACATGTTCCTGATCGACACCCACAGGCCAATGCCTGTACCAAATTTTTTAACTGCAAGTGAAATATTAAGGTCACAATGGGCAGTTCAAGGATGAAGAAAGGTGGCTGCCAAAATGGCCGCCACAAAACGGCCGCCGTCTTGGATTTCTCGACAACTGCCCAAATGATACCCATAGCCCTATACCTGTACCAAATTTCATAACTCTAAGTGGAAAAATGAGAAAGCCTTATGGGTGAGTGTAAAATGAGCACACAAGATGGCCACCGAGAATATTATTATAGGATTATTACAACAGCTCTTTTATATTTTATATAAAAATATATGTATTTTTTATGTGCATACTTCAGCAGACCAGTCAGTCACAGCTGACTCCACAGATTAATCCTCAGTGCTGACATATAATCAGCTAAAAATATATATCTGCTTTTATATTGTAATCCACATTTTACAAGCTCTGGGCATTTTATCACAATAATTCTCTCTCTTTTTTTTAAGTTCAGATGATGCTTTTTTTATCATTTGAAATTATTGAATTGTCATAAAGCAGGCGTATCCACTTGAATAAAGACATACTGTGAACATAATATATAAATATAATATATTACATACACACATATATTAACTGTTAGCCTTTACACCATGATCCGGAGTATAAATTTTTATCGACATGAAACAATTTCAAGAATCATTGAAGAATGGCATGAGCATGCCAATTAGCTTGCAACATATCGTTGGGTATCGGCAGTGATTCAGCTCACTAATTGACCAAATTCATATTCTTGCCGTTTTTCAGGGACTATGAAGGCAGCGCATGAACTGATGCAAGCAATGAAAGCGGACGTAGTGGAATGTATGGTTGTGATAGAATTACCAGATCTGAAAGGAAGGGACAAGATACCCACTAATCTTTACTCACTGGTCAAGTTTGAGGGCGATTAGACGAATGGAGATGATTACAGAATTTATTTTATGAATGCTATTTCTTATGTGCCATCCATTGATGTTGTTGTTCACTGCCATGTTGATAAGGCCACACATAATTGATCTCTAGCTTCTCGGATCCTCTCAAGGCACTTTTTCTAGGGTCGGTCGGTAGGACAAAAAAAAAAAGGTAAAAAAAAAATTTTTTATAATGTCAAAAAAAAATTTTTATTTTTTTTTCAATTTTTTTTTTCCATCGGCGCTGTATCTATTGTGTCGGCGGGTCCGCGAAGCTAAGAATCAATTATGTGTGGCCTAATGTTATGCTATAAATGGCTCAATGTGTACCATGCAACTTAACAAGGAATGTTTTAGAAAAATGTATCAATTTATATTCGAGTTACAGCTATACCTCAAGCAATTTTTCTCAACTTCCGTGATCGTTACTGAATATGCACTTGATGATACTGGGTTTATTACCCTGATTATATGGGTATTCTTTTCATGTTTTAATGGAATATTTGCACTTAAGATTGTCATAATTGTCTGATGTGTCAGTTCGAGGAAGCTGTCCAATTGTTTGTTCAGCCCATTCCATGTTAAATCTGAGTACTGTATAATAAGAGTGACAGACATTAAAGTAATTAAATGAAATGTTGTCCTGGAAGTTATTAATTTAGTGTCAGTGTTGAAAACTGAAAATCAGTGGCACATATTGCTAACATGTCGTTCTTTCTAAAAAAATGTCCAGAAAAAAGGTTCTATCAGTTAATTACATAGCCTGTCGGAGACAATCAAATTCTACTTATCAAATCTGAGACCATCAACGGCAACCAATATGTCAGCCTTAACCAAAAGGCCTCTTCCATGCACAAGCTCTATAACCAACTCTTAATCCATGGGGCCTGGGTTCTGCATTATGAATATGGGAAATGGGCATACTATTGAAGACCAAGCAAGGGAATTACAGAAGACATACAAATAGACCAACCAGACATCTAGCATTGAATACTACTACAAGTCAACTTCACTTCCATCTAACTTGATGACAAGAGACTAGTCATACCAAAAAAACAGCAAGAGCATGTACAACATTCATGTGCAACTACATCGTACACTTGCCAAACTTCTCACAAGTACTTCAGTCTCAGCGTGAAGTGCCGTTGAGTAGCATTTGGGAATGTGGCTCTACTCACTACAACTCACCAGATGGCAGAGACAGGAAAGGCTTTGCAACACTAAGTACAATTCGGCTGCGCCTTTAGAATTCTCTCATTAAAGCTAAGGAACTCCTGTAACCAATCTGTCTCAAGCGATGCAACACACAAGTGAGTGAGTTTGTGTTTTAGCCCATCAGCACCTGTGACTGGACTGTTTAGAGGCAACAGATGCAATACACAAATGCAATACACAAATGACAGCATTAATGGAAATATTCAACTAATTTATTACTTATATATAACAATGTTCGTTTATGTATGAATACAATTAACCAAGTCAGGTTTTTACATGTTCAGACGTAAAGTCTTTAAAACAACAGTTACAGCACCGATAATACTGAGCTAATTAGTTAGGAGTTAAGTGACAGGTCTTCCTTCAATTACATGACATAGCTTTACATTATATACAGTAGTATTGCAATGACTAAATTTTTACAATTAGGTTAACAAGTTTCATTTTTAAATTGCGCTGACAGATACACTAAGTTATCACGTTACTTTTGATCAATGCAAATAAGGATACGAGCATTCAAGTTGTTCCAACATTTCAATATTATAAATTGTGTTTACAGAACTTTACAGTTTGTTAAATCTAACTTTACACAAGTATTTCTACCCAGCTTAATATACAACATAGCTCCATTTCATGATATGCACCAGTTAAATGACACGCAACAATTTTAATAACAATGTTAAACAAAAACAACGAAAACCTAACATCCATTTCATTAAAGTCAAGATGACCACATAATACAGTTTAATCAATCATACAAAATGCGGTAACTGAAATATACACTTGTGCGAACAATAAATTGTCGACCTAGAGCTATCAAAAAAAAATTTTAACAAGATCATTTGGCACCGACTGCAAAAACCAACTACCGTACCTGAAAAACAGAAATTTCACCTGAAAAACAAATCCTCATACTCCTACTTCTGTTCTACTGGGCTACTAAATATAACTGACTAGTTCTAAACAATGATCACACTACTTTCTAGTATAGGGCAACACAGATCTCATTCAAATATAAAGATGCAGCAAAAATCACATTTTCATTTCTACAACTTTTAATCAATTCAATGAGCAAAATCCAGCACCATTTTGCAGAAATTTAACAATACTGTAAAGCAATATAATCTATCAGATGTAATCTTCAATGACATAATCTGCAAGCCAATGTCGTCAGATCTAATACACCGGAAAAACATGGTATAAATTTAATGCCCAGGCCTTCATAGGACTTGCTCACAACAGAAAGAGAAATATTTATCAGTCACGACAAAAGTTCAAAAGTAAATCGCAAAGAAATCTCTGAACAACAAAAATTACCCTGTTAACACATACAGGTGGAGCTTTGGTGTTGATCATGTGGCTATTTTCTCCAAAAGAAACAAATTTCAATTGAAGCAAAATATTTTCCGTCGCATGAACTTAAAGATTTTTTAATTCCAGGCAAATTGGGCTTGTCTGAATTATCAAAATAAGGAGGGTAGTTGAGATAGGAATAACTTTAGTGCATTATAAGTTTACACTCTACAATAAGATCCAACAGTAGCAATTAAACGGCAAATCTTGGGTAATTTAGGGGTCGTCAACACGTCAATGGTGAAAATGAGGTTAAATGACTAAAATATGCCAGAGCACCATAAAATACGACTTAGTAAATAAACTTATCTAACAGAAGTAAACAACTATAACAGAACTATAACAGAACAAAAACGCAGTATTACTAAGATATACAAATTAATTAATGAAATTATACATACATGTGCAAACATCACATACAGAAATTTATACATTCAATTGCTTCAAAACACACAATTTTCAATGTAAGTCGAAATATCAATTGACCCAAATTATAGCATGAATTCCACCACATAAACACAATCATGCAGATACATCAGAAGCAAGTAAAGCTGGCAAGTGACAAATTCAAGGGCTCAAGGCAACATAAATGGTTGGCCAAGCACGATAATGTCTAACGAGATATAGGCACCAAATCATGATCATAGGTAACTGAATGGCTACTTACAGTATTATGATATATATATAGCAGATCATCTCTCCAACATAATGCCACTAAACTTGACTAATTTTATCAAGAGAACAAAACTAGTACCATGAACGATCTAGCCAAACGACAATTTGTCAAGCTAAACTACTGACAAAAGTCTAAATATAAGACTAACAAATAATAAATTATTGTATAACATAGTATGTACAGCTCTCAGTGGAGGGTTGAACGCTGCTATTTGAGTAAGTTGACAACAAGAATCTGAGGATTCAACACCTGGGAAGTTTTTGCAACAAAATATGTGATTCAAGGAAAGGACCGCTCTGCCTCAACGACATGTCCTTCAAACAGCACGCAAAACAAGACAATTTCAGAGCAATACAAGACAATTTCAGAGAAATAAGTGTGAGTAAAGTATATTTAAAAGTAATAAACTTCAAATTATGCAAAATGAAGGCAGATCTATATATTTCAAGGCCTAGCAGAAAGATCTTAGAATCATAAGATTTCACACAAAAAAGAACTTCACAAAAAAGAAGTGTTGCTAGGCAACTGTTGCATGGCAACAAGGACAGTTTGACAGCAATGCAGGTTACACCTGACTTATTCTAAGATCTATTCTTCAGCAGTCACGAGTGGTGATTACATCACAAATACAAGCATGGAGAAAATCGGGAGTCTCAATTGCCAAGAATGACTCTAGTCAGTAGTGTGGTTAGATTTGAACGGATTATATTCCATTTGAGAAGTTACCATCTTCTTCGCGTCAAACCCCCACGGCTGAAAAGGAAACAAGTCAAGTTGAGCGAGACACTATGGACAGTAGATGTAAATGTTGTGGCTTTCATATAGGCAATTACTCAAACAAAGGGCATCACAACAAACATTGCAATACAATTACAGCCGTGGCAGGCCTGTTCAAGCACGAGCCTTTCTCAGGGTTCCCTGTCATGGGAAAAAAATTCTGTCAAATATCGACCAAAAGTCATGGAAAATTCCAATTTTGACCTCCATTCACGCTTTCAAAATTCAACAGATTTTTGGCACTTGGTCAGGACTCGGAAGTGATACATAAATCATGTCACAAATATGTTTTCGAGTTTATTATGACCTTGTCAAGTAAGGAACTGGTCAAAGAAAATCTGAAATTTTATCATAGAAAATCATGGGAAGTCATGGAATTTTGGTCATGAAATTATGAGGAAATCCCGCCTTAACTCCCCAGGCAGCCATTTCCAAGTCTACAACTGGCACATCGTAACAATTACCCATTAATGCAGACATTTCATATCTGATAAGGCCTAGGCCATACATAATTTATTCTTAGCTTCGTGGACCCGCCGACACAATAGATTTCCTGCCGACGGAAAAAATTTTTTAAAAATTTTTTAATTTTTTTTGACATAAAAATTTTTTTTTTCACTTTTTTTTTTTCCTACCGATCGACCCTAGAAAAAGTGCCTTGAGAGGATTCGAGAAGCTAAAGATCAATTATGTGTGGCCCTATGTCTATCAATACTCACCTCATTCAAGCAGATGTTGGGGAAAGTCCGCACGAGGGCAGGCCAATTGCAAACCTGGGGGGTCATTTTGGAGGCAGGCGACAAGGCCAAGTTGACAAAGTTCTGTCTGCGTTCTTCAAAGTCACTCTTTTGTTCGGCTAAAAAGACATAACACAGTCTTAGACTTAAGCTGTCCGTTATCATAATTCAACAGCAGTTGACATGAAATGGGGTGACATAGGCCAATCTGTACATATATATCTATATATGAGTCACGACAGTGAATTTGCACATTACCAGTAAAATTTGTGAAGTAATAACATTTAAGTTTTGTAAAATATTTTACATTTACTACTTTAGATAAATTAATACATTTACATGCCTGTGCCGTATTAACATACTTCAATTCAAAACCAAAATCTGGTCATATACAAATTGCAACAAAAATTTTAATTCAGTAGACCAAGATGTGACAAATACAACATAATTTGAAAGTGTGCTGTTATGAGTTGGTGACAAAATGATATTCAAATTTATCCCGACTTAAGAGCTATCATGCAAACTGAAACAAAAGCAACTGAATAGAAGTACCGATATATATATTTCCCACAAGGCGCACGTTGCACGTTGCACATAGGCAGTGACTGCGTGCATGTGCATTAATTTCACACACGCATCTATGGCAGGTTTGCAGCTTAAGCGTTTTAGCCCAGTGCACCTGATTGGCGGTTTAGTCGTTTAGTCTGGTCGAGCAGTAAATAAATGTTGGATCAATAATTTACGTTTTTGGTCATAAAACACTTGGGGAAAAGGTTGCTTTAAGTCGTATTTAGATGGGTTAAATACTAATAAATAGGTGAAGTGCACGTCTAGAAAGAGAAGGTTATAAATTATCAACTTATCATGTAACATAAGCCTGATGGAGAATATACGGTACATCATCTTATAAAGACAGAAATCATGAAAATATCCGTCGTGGTCATTAACTAACCCCGAAGCACACTTTGGGAGGGGGGGGGGGCTACATTAGGTGTCTATATTGTTACACAAAATCAATACGGTACGTATCATCGATACACTTGATCGATACAAGATTCGTACCGTCGGTCCGCAATTTTGGGACGATCCACATTTTAGAGAAATCTGCTTCCCAAAAACCGAATTTTTGGCTGGGGAAAATTGATCTCGCACTAGAGCGGACATCAAGATGACGATATCGCGAGTTCAGTTCATTATTCAGTGGACATTATCTGTCAAATCTCGGCAATAAAACAACTTTTTTAGTTGGATATAGGATATAGCATTATTGAAAGGACCCGAAAGTGTTGGTTTGAAAACCGGTTCGGGAACCGGCCAAACTGTACCGGTACAGCCTGCATTTATCGGACTGGAGTAGACCCCTAGCTGACATAAGGTGTACTCCAGGCGCAGCATTGTCCATATTTGACATGGGCTACCCGGGCTAGTATGGAACCAATGCCCAGGGATTTTAACAGCCCAGAGTCATTGACATACTTGCGAAGATTCCTTTGCCATTTTAATGTCATACTTAACTTTAGATTAGCGAACGAAAACAAATCAAATTTGTTAGAAGTTAGGCATAGTAAACACAAATCTTAATCTTAGGACACCAACGTTGAATGCTGTGACCTCTCAAAACATCCCTGGAATTTTGTCGGAAGATTTCCCGTCTTGCCCTAGCACCATAAGCACCAGTGTCAGGGATCATATTTTCAGCTGCTCTCAAACTTTGCAGACTCATAGCCCAATGGATAGGCCGTCTGATAACAATGAGTTTGCACTCACTTATGTCTGGAAATTAAACCCAATACCCTATGAGGAGTTGACTTTTTGCATGTGGCTTGACTGAGTCGGATTGACAAGCCTGTTGATAAACTGGCATTTCACGCGAGCTGCCACATTATACTCAAGAAGGCCATGGGATATGGCAGAAAGCTTTGGTTAGCATAAATGTTACAGATTCTGAGGTCTCTGGACGTATCAGAAATAGCAGCAAATTGAAATGATCTCCGCACTACTTATTCTCATTCACATGCCAATTCAATAATCTGCAGCTACCACTCAAGCAAGTCCTACACAAGACAATTGAAGACATGCACGGATAGACATCAGACAATCACGAGAGAACATAAATTACCATTGTAACAGGCAGTACACGAATCATGCATGAAATGATGAATAGAAAGAACAACGGACACTCAAAAAGCTAATATAGTTCCGGAGTCCGGAGCATCCACATGTACACAAACTCAAACAACTCAAAATGCTGCAAAAATAATAATCAAACAATCATGCTCCTACCTTGTTGAGTACTGACACTGGCCAAACTAGTCGTGCTGGAGGCGTCGTCGTAATGTAGAGGGGGACTCCGCCAAGAGTGGTTTTCTTCGTCAGAGGACGATTTGCGAGGGGTGGCTGGGTAACTCCTCAAAGGAGGGGAAGAGTCTTTGTCCGATTCGCTGGTCTGGCTTCTCAAGGATCTGCGGGCTACTCTCTCTAGGTTGGCTCTTTCTTGGTCTGAAGATACAGGTCGAACAGTGTTATATTTGCCATGGAAGTCTTTTGTGTAAATATTATGTTTGTTTTTTTGTGTGAATTTACTGTGAGGCTCCAGAGAAAGCAAAAGTTAATACTGGCTGGGGCCTTTATGTGCAACTTCCTATCCTACCTCAAACAGGCATAGGTTGATTGCCTAATTAATTTCAGAAGTAAGAGTTGAAGCCAGGGTCTAGCTAGGCAGGTTGGTGGGGTCAGTACAGCCCTTTTCTTTGTGCCCAAATTTCCCATGAACTCCTGACCATCTTTTTTATTCTGTCAAAACGACTTTAATTTTCAAATACATGTTACGATGTGAGAATGCTTTAATTAATGAGCGAATGAATCTTACCAGCGTCAGTCCTGACTTGGTGCTTTTCACTGAAAGTAAAAACGTTTCCATCAACCAAAATTGTATTTCAATTAAAATTGTTGGTTGTCCACACCAATATGAACTTATTTTTATTTTTAATTGCGAAACTGGACCCCTTGTCGATCAACGGATGATTGGGGCTTTTATGCCCTGTATTATGCACTTGTTAGGCTAATGAGGAAAACACAGCTGATTGAAACCGTAATCCAAATAGTCTAAGTGACTCAGTCTGAGCCCGAGACTAAGCAATTAGAAGTCTAGAGCACTACCGACTGCTGACACCTATGTACTAGTGTCCTGATGGAATTACGTCTTAAATGTAGATTATTCTCTATTTCAACCCAACAATTTGGCTCCTAAATCTTCTGTGCCAACAATAATATAAACATTCAATTCAATTCAATTCATTCACTCACATTGTGGCCATGATTCCATATTTGCCGAATGGAGACGTCTGCTCCTTAGTTGAGTCCTCCTCTTGCTGCTTCGACAGATGGAACCTCTCCAACCTGTTCTCCAATTCAGAGAGGAAAATGTCGTCCTCAGCACGCCACACGTCCTCCTCAACACTCTGTAAAGTAAAGTAGACGCATAAGAAGATAGGTAATACTGGGTTTGGATACCGTTGGGTTGTGCAGCCCTCTTAAGGCCAATCCTTGCCACTCATGAGGGTCGATTGACAAGATGAGAGAGAGTGTGGGTTCTGAATATCTTACACGTTTACCACATCTGTGGGATCTTTCACATGCCCAGCACAGACACTTGATATAAGGGCGCCAATTTAAAATCACTTTGTATACCATATCAGGCATTGATTTTGCTCATGAATCATTTTCAATATCTAAGTGGCATAGGAATGAAGTAAAATATGTTGCCTCACGAAAAGGACAAGAATCCCGACAGTGCTATCAAAAAATGTTCAGAACAAGAGTGTAGTCCTAACGTTGCAAAAGAGCAAAGTTCTAATTTGACTCACCGTCTGAGTGGAAAACCTTCTATCCAGTGTCTCCCCCTGGGGGCTGGTGGCAGCAGCATACTCGGCCCAGTTGAAGTCACCTGATTCGTTGGTGGAGTTCCTGGGGTCTGCGAGGCACCCGTTGATTTGAGAGACCATGCGATCTTTCAGCGTTCCGATTTTACTGATTGTTCTCCTGACGGTCGGTCTTTCTGAAGGTCGTTCCGAGGGGGATGGGGAGTCTGCAGGGAGTGGAACTTCTGTGCAAGATACTGCAAGGAATAGAGAGAAGTTAGCAAGTTTAGGGAATACATTCACTAGCATAATATTTAAGGATTTGAAAATGACTTATCAAAGTGATATCACTAATTGCACTGAGGTCCACCTACCCAAACTGAACAAACAAATATAATAATTAAGTTGTTAGATCTAGGGTCCAAAGGGAAAACCTAGTTAGTCACATTTTGGGTCAAATTGAGTTAAGGTGGCTCGATACTCGTGAACTTTCCAAGATAGAATTTCTTCAAAATAGTACAAAATGATCCAAAATGTTGTTTCTAGGAAGGATGTGTAAACAAATTTGGTCGCTACCAGCATTTGTTTCAAAATATTTGAGGTTATGTATATGAAAGTCAGTGTACACAAAACCTGAAAAGCTCTATTTTTTTCTTAACTGTTTTACTGTGAAGTTAGCCCTGCCATTAAGTGGTCATGCATCCCATATCATGCAGTGAAGCATGGAATTAAAGAAGACAATTTTATGGAAAAGGTAATGACAATTTTAGAAAGATATCTGCAATTTAAAGGCCTTTCCATGGGGCTCGGAATAAAAGTTTTGATTTTGAAAATTTTTACTTTTTTATAAACCATAGTGCCAAAAAATATTGACGAGATAGGATTTTTTTATTTCTTTGTCATTGACTTCCAAAAATAGTTGGGACCAATATAATGATATAGACAACCCTTCCTACCACACTTGAAATTGATATAACAATTTATTTATATAACCCAAGTCATTTTTGAGAAATTAGACTTGCTGGACTAAAATCGCCTGTAAAAATTTTCTATTTCTAATATAAAGCTGAAATTACGGCGGATACTAGTCCTCTTCATAGCGCATCTAATGCCCTAAACCAGAAGTCTCTAGCCCTAAGATAAGTGGCGCAAATGGCAAACAAAATTCTCAGAATTAAAAAAGATGCTGAAACAGTGTCAGCAGAGCTCTGCTGCTATGGTGACGTTACGAGAGATAGGGCCTGCCTGGCTGCGCGTGAATGTGTGTAAATGACCATTTCACATGAGTAGCGAGCCACCTTAAGGTCAAAATAGGACTTCTGACACATGTTTCTACATATTTATAAAGTTTAGATTTTCAAGAAGTGACCCGTTACCCCAGAATGACACTGGGAAATCCCAGTAAGTCCATCTCTTACTGCAAGGACTGGAATTTAAAGGTTAATTTTCTCAGAATGTCCTAAATGTGCCTTACTAGGTGTTCCCTTTGGGCGCTAGAGATTTCATTGGCACATTGCGAAAAGGTCCTAGTTACTTCACTAACCAAGGAGATTTCAGCCATATCACATGGCCTTCATCAGCTTTCTGAGCATATGAGAATTGTTTTCACAGCAAAAGAGCAAACATACCTGAGAGAGGACTCTTCAAAGGAGGACTCTTCTTGGGAGTAATTTTTGGCTTGGCATGATTGACGGCCACTGAAGTCACCTGCATCTGCTTCTGGCCAAAGATGAAAGGAGCGTGGGCTTCATCACCTTCCCAGTCCTGAAACAACACGAGGAGCCGTGACAGTTTGAGGGATGGATTGATGATTGGGGCTTTATGTCCAGCAATTTTTGTCCGGTGATTTATGCAAATTGCCATGGAGGCGACAGATAAAGTATCCAAAATATGGGTAGGTCCAGATGAAATGGCAAGAGCTAGATTTGTACCCGGACCTAGTGATCAGAAGCCCAGAGCACTACCAATTGACTATAGCTATCACTCCTCCATGCACAGAAGTATGTACAGCAAGTGTAGTTAGTTGGAAATGTGTTATTACAACATTGAGGCTATGATTGTGCCATCAACAAGCAAACTGACATTAGGCCTGACTGTTCAGCATCTCCAAGTCGAAAAGTACAAATGTACATTCGCAGGTAGATGAGCTTATTTGTAATTTATAAATCACATTTTCATGATGTTTGGTGCTAATTTTGACAGATTTTTCATAGATTTTTTTAAGACAACCGTCAATTCATACAAAGGGGAGAAAGTGTAATATAGAATTCTTACCTCATTTCCATCTCCATGAGCTGACGTGCTCACACTGTTCCTCTGAAAAATACGAGCAATTGATAAGATAACACAATAGCATAGCATATAACAGTACTGCATGCAGCTCACAGGCCCAATTAACTTCTATATGCCCGATAATCGGGTATGCAGATCCATAACGTTCAGCAGATCCATAGCAGTCACGTGTGACAAATATAATGTAATAGAAGTGATACAGAAGTATACCCTACCCCATTCGTTGTCGTTATCACAGCATTGCTCTTCTGCTCCCCCTTGGCCTTAATCTTTTCTTGCAGTGTCATTGCCCCCTTTCCTCGACCTGTCAATCCGTTGGGATCAAAATCCGCGATGAAGTCGCCCCCTGCACTAATACTGCTCACTTCGTTTGAAAGGTGCCCAAATTCCGTGGACCATGGGCAAGACTTTGTGCGGTTCAATGGGGTCTTAAACGGAGTCTTCAATATGTCGCTAGCATCCTGGAATATGCATATTTAATACAAGAATATCAACAAGATGATCAAGCTACACGGAGAAACCAGTACTTAATTGATTGAAGCAATAAACATAGCTGGTTGAGTCATCATATAAAAACATCTTGGCATTAGTGCCAGATTCAAACCTCAACAGTGGCCGAGTTGGTGATTAATATACTGTCAGGTCACTGTTTTATGAATCTTGCCAAAATCTAAAGAAATTCTAAGTTTAACTCGAAATGGGCCAGTCAAGACTTGCATATTTTTGGCAGCAATGTCAAAGACTTGTGATTATGGAAGCTTGTAATATTAGCATTACATAATGTAAATATTAATTACAACACAAAAATTAATTTATAAAGGTGAATAGACTTACACCAACCTCATCAGAATCTGGCAAAATAAGGTTCTCCAGGACCTCAAGGCAATGTCTGCAACCAAGTAAACTACAGTAAGCAAACAAAATGAACAAATACATACAAGTACATGTATCAATTCACTTCCAGTCCCAGGAAATTCCCACGAGATGTTTGCATGAGCCGTCAAATAATGTTATTAATTATGAAGGATGGGTTAATGATTGGACTTAACATCCTGTATCTATGCATTGTGGTAGGCCGAACAGGACAGAGGGACGCAGAAATTAGGCGATGGATGGATTGAAACTGCAAACATTCCAGACCTTGAACTGAACCCGAGACCAAACAATTGACAATTCAGAGGATGGATGGATGATTGGAGCTTTATGTCCTGTGTTTATGCACTTGGCAGGCTAATTAGGACAGGAGGACGACACGGCAACAAGGCGAAGGATGGTTGAAACTGACTGTCCAACATAGGCCCATGTGACCTGGCAAGAGCTGAATTTGACCCCAATACCCAGCGATTGGCAGCCCAGCACGCAACGTCTGAGCAGCTAATATAACCCTCCCCCCTAGGCAATTCAGTCTATTACCAACTGAGATAACTCCCGCCCTCCCCTTTCCCAACATCGATCAATTTAATATTGCCAACATATCGAAAGGAAAATGAAATTCCTGCAAGTGCAATTCTTTATTCACCTGATGTTTGACTTCAAGGGGCCTTGGATAGAAATATGTTGCAGTAGGCCATCTGAATCTGAAAATGAACATAAAAGGGGAAAATGAAAATACTTGTGTGTGGGACATTAGTCAAAACTGACATACTTATAGGGAAATTATTTAACTTTCAACCAAAAGGATCCCACATTTAAACGAATCAATAAATCCTTTAACACTTTTATTCAAAATAACAATTGTCTAAATAAGTATTGAGTTTGTTTTACGCCCATCAGCACCGGTGTGGGCTATTTAGAGGCAAGTCTAAATAAGTAAATAGGTGACTCAAAATAAGGTTATGAAAAAACATAAATCGATAGATAGATAGATAGATAGCTACAGTTTACAAGTGCAGCCCTGTCTCGGGCACTCACGACGCACTAAAGTTGATTGACGAGATGGGAGAGAGAGTGAAAGTCCTCAACATGCTACACATTTACCCCATGTGAGGGATATTTTACATGCCCCGCATAGTGAGTGAGTGAGTTTGTGTTTTACGCTCCGTCAGCACCGGCATGCCCCGCATAGACACACAGAAAATCACGGCTCATCTGAGACCTAGTATAAAAGAGAAAAGTCCTGTCATAATAAGAAAGTTAAAATGTTGAATACCTGGCGTGACCCTCAAACGGCTGTCAGTGACTCGCTGAAGCTTGTTCAACATTTTCTGGTCAATATCTGGAAAGAACAGATTGATTCATTTATCCTTCTGAAAACAAATTTTTTTCCAAAATTGAGCTGCACAGATTGCAGAGCAAAATCGGATAATACTGACACTCTTAATGGACGGAAGGATGGATGACTGGGGCTTTATGTCCTGTATTTATGAGTTGCCAAGTTGGACAAGATGCTAAATCACACACCTACCTGTTAAGCAGCTGCTGGGGAGAAAGATATCACATTCGAAGTTCAGGCTATCACGGTTGTGTCTGCAATAAATAGATCAGAGAAATGAAATTTAGGCATTTACCCAAGCCATCATAGAATAGGATATCCACAAAATATTAAGAACAAAATTCAATGATATTCTATGACCGAATTTTGGATGACCTATTTCCTCACCTTATCTTTGCGTCAGCAAAGACTTCGTGGACTTGGGACGGCTTCCGTTTTGATTCTTCTACGGACGCTAAGCGGACTACCCGAGGGATGGACGGCCGTCTTGGGGTTGCAGCCACGGCCGTTTTCAATGCTGCCTTCAGCTTCTTCTCCTCATACCGTTTCTGAAAGACAAAATATTAACGAGATGTAAGAAACCGAATGATTGACTCTCTCACCCTGTCAGCAATTAAGTCAGGTTGATGTATTCTTTCATTTAGAGAGCATGTAAAGGGCGCATTTCATAGAGGGCGCTGCAAGCAGGAAAGTATCCCCACAGTTTAATGGTGTCACAATTGCTGTGATGTCATCCAGTACACAAATTCTAACCAATGGGGACAAGCTCCGATAATGGTACTGTTACATCACTACATTGACCGTTTTTACCGAAGCATAGTAAAATTTCAACCAAAAATTGATTAATGAAGCATGAAATCTGCAAGTTCATTGCAATCGAAATGCTATATAAACAACAACAAAATGACATCAGTAACGCGAATTTCAGATGAACAGTCTTCCAAAAGTACAAGTGACAAATCTAATTCAATGCAGAACAAACGTGAACCAAACCCAATTTTATTCATCTTTATTCTAGAAACAAACAATACATATTAATCAACAATAGATAACAAATTTCAAGATAAATTTCAATGGTAATTCTAAGAACAAAGTAATAGAACGAAAAGTAAATCGAAACAAATAACTCCAACTTCGAAAACGTGTTAATAGGTGTTTATTAAAACTATGTAACAATTTAACAAGGTTAAGTGAAGAAACTTCTTAATACAAAAATTGAATATTAATGTCCTTATGATAACATGAACTTTCTTAACTCTAGACCAAGAACCCTATTAATCCACAATACCTCCGGGACTTCCTCAAACTTTTCACCAGCTCTCTCCGTCATTAGCTGCAAAGCTCTTTCTCTGTCCGACTCGGCACCAACAATTTTGAACAGCACTTTCGCTGAACTGTCTGTTACGGGTTAATGTTAAAGATTATCCATGAGATAGAATAACGCAGGATCGAAATTAATAATTTTGCATTTACACAGACTATATTCCACTGATATAAGTGATTATAAACAGGTATGGACCTACGATAAACAGTAATGGACCTATGATAAACAGGTATGGACCAATGATAAACAGGTATGGACCAATGGTAAACAGGTATGGACCAATGATAAACAGGTATGGACCTATGATAAACAGGTATGGACCTATGAAGAATGTCCTATTCCACAATATTTTTCTGAACTTAATTACTTATCGTCGGAAGGCATTCAACGTTTACACTCAGTTAAACTATCTTATCAGTTTGAACTGTCAACCACAGAGGTCAACTGGAGATGCCTCAATCAATTCTTGAGAATAATCACGACTTTTGTAGACCCTGCCAATATGGCACTCCTAACTTTAGGGATTCACGAATCAATGCCATGGCTCTACAACATTAACTAGATGTTTCACCATTTGTCCATCTAAAACAGCCAAGGCAAAAGCTTAGGCCACAGCACGGAGAAGGTGATAAAACAAGTGAGAGCTCCTTTAATATTTGAATATCAATTTCAACGGTACCTTCATCTCCACGCACTATTTCAATTGTAGTGTTTGTCATAAGACTGATGAAGCCTGTCACTTTCGGAACCAACAACACTGAAACAAAACGACTATCGTTGAAATTTTGAACTACCTCTCAGTATTTACAATTTTCATAACATCTAAAATCTATAAAATCTACTAACCTTCTGCAAATTCCCTGCCGAATGTGATACGGGAACACGCAGCTCTGAAACGTGAATAATAACACCAATTTCAAAAGGTGCCATATTAAAATTTAAAATCAAGGACTGGTTCTTTATTTTCACAAAAAATTTGCAAAAAAAAACTTTCAGACTATTAAAGGTATATATACTACCCCTTTAATAGTAAAATGTCATTACAATTTAGCATCTAATTAATTATTACTATTAGTCTTCAGTACTCTATACATCGAATATTTGTGACCTGCTCCACCAAAATTAGTACAAAGTCGGCAATTATCATTTCCCAGAAATTAGCAAAATGTGTCAAGACTCAAAAGGTCATACTTTGATTTTTTCTATCTCTTGGTACCAAGTTTTTGCAAAGTCATTTCAGGAACAATACAGTCATTTTCACAACTAAATAAACATATGACAGGTGGCCGACTAAAACTCATTTTGGTGGAGCAGGTCACATCTTTTAAAGAAATTCAGATTCAAACAGCTTATTGGACACACAATCTGAAGGTCTTATTTTTCCAAACCACAACAAAACTTCAAAAGATTTGGTATGAAGACCAAACTTACCCCACTTTGACGTCCGGTTTCAGAGTCTTTTTTCGATCAACCTGATCCATCCGCATGCGACTGGTGACTTTCAAAGCTTCTATCACGGACTTGCCCTCGGACATGCACGATTTGGCAGATTTCTCGGACTTGTAAGACTTGACGGAAGCCGAATCTAGGGAGTCTGGGGCGTCGCAAAGAAAATCCTCGCATCTGTTGTCATGTTCGCCAACTCCCCCTAGCAGACGTTTTTTGGTCAGCAGGTTGCGAAAGAGTTCATTTGTGGCACTGACGGAAATTGCGGCATTGGATTCAGAGGGATCTTCGCTGTTTTTATTGTTTGAGTGATCTCGCGATGAGCCAGAGGCAGAGCGTGGTCTTGTCACTTTCTTAGCACTGATTTTAGTTTCCGGTACTTTGCTGGTCTTCTTAAGAACGCCTCGGTATTCTAACACCTCAGAATCGTCATCAAAATCTTCTTTGGGGGATTCACTTCTGAAGGTTTTTGTCGTTCTTCCTAGTCCGGCATTCCTCCAAACCACCTTTCTCGCAACCTTCTCCCTTCCACATTCTTGCTTCTTTTCGTCCACTTTGTCATGTCCTTTCAAATCTTTGCTTTCCTTTCCATCATAGACAATTTTCTTGACACATCTTTTCTTTTTCTGCATGCTACCATTGTTCTTGTAAATGGTTTTCTGCCATGTCAAAACATCGAAGACTCCTTGGTCAGCTTTCTGATCAGCTATCGGCTTTGTCTTCATAGTCACTGTCATATTGCCATCTGCATCACTGTAATTCACTGTTCTTTTCATTTTGCCGGTGTCGCTCATATCATTCGAGATTTCTTTCTTCCGATTCACAACTTCATGATCTACTTTAGATTTGGTCTGCATTGTTACCCTCACATTGCCATCTTCATCATTGTAATTCACATTCCTCTTCATTTCTTCTTTGTATTTGACATCATCATGATTATCCAAGACATCTTTCTTCTGATTAAAAACTTTTTTCTTTGAGATTTCATCATTGCACCTCACTTCAGTAACTTTACACGACTCTTGCTGCGCTGCAACTGCTGCATCTTCACTTTCTCCTGATCTCGGTTGCTTAGCAACAACCTCAAACACCTTTGCAGTAGCCATGGCGACAGGCGTTTCACTAGAACATTCCGATGTCACATTGGGACGCAACTTCCTCAAAGGTGTAACGGTGATGTTTCCTTTAACTATCTTAGCCTTTTGCGGATTCAGCTCCATAGCTACACCTTCCATTTTCTTATTACAACTTCCATTTTCTTTAGCGCTAACTCTCGATTCATCCATTTCACTTTCTCCATCCTGTAGTACACATTACCAAGCCATAAAACAGTACATTGGGCAACAGACGCAGGTAACCATATTACTAGTTAACCAACAATGAAGACAAAGACAGTCATCTCCCGTATGAACGGTACCTCGTATAATTTAGCTTGTTAGTATCAGACTCAGTATCAGTAAAACATAAGTATGAGAACACCTAAAAATACCGTGCAAAGCACATTAAACCTCGGCGCAAGGCAGAGCAATCAGCTGATTTGAAGGTGCAACTTGAGAAAATCCATGTACAACTGGGCTGTTCAAACAATACAATCTCCAAGGACGATTGTGACATCATCAGCGGTGCACGGTCAACTAGGCGACAAACCAACTAGGCGACACCCATCAGTACCAACTAGGTGACAAGAAACTTGGAAATTTCATACCAGTGCAAACTAGGTGACAAACAGTTCCAACTAGGTGACACAAATTTACACAGCACTTCCAACTAGGTGACACAAGTTCACAAAACACATCCAACTAGGTGACAATACATTTCGTAATTGACCACCATTGCAGGTGTCAATAAAATATATGTCACCTGGATGGTATCTGGGGGGTATCTGCTGTCACCTAGTTGTCTAAAAAGTGTAGCCTAGTTGGTAGTGGTATGTCACCTAGTTGGTTGTCGCCTAGTTGGTAGTGCTGTAGCCTAGTTGTCTGTCGCTTAGTTGACCGGCAATCGTCATCAGCATGTACCTGAGGGACATAAATGGTCCCTCAGGCAGCCAGCTATGGATGCCATAAATGTCCTTTCAGTCCAGTAAGGGTTAAGAAAATAACCCAAGGTCCCCCGCCCGACATTAAATGGTGGCCCCTTATACAAAAATATTTATCAATCTGTATCTAGTCATGTGCTTGAGGAGATGGCTCAGATGAACCAACTTGAGTTTAAACACTCAATTATCGCTCATCTGCTTGCCTGCTCAAAAATTATGGAAACTGGCCAAGCAAAAATCGATTTCTCTTTGAAAACCTCATGTTTAAATCCCAATCTTACATTTTCTGACAAAGATCAATGATGCCACCGCAAAACTGACCAGAAATCCACTGAATCACATTGTCTCAGCAAAGATGAATTTCCGAATTTTTGTTTACATTATTCTGCAGACCTTCAGTGGTTGAAAATTGTTATATTGTATGATTTGTTTTTTGTTTGAAGCCTGGAAAATGGGGGAAAATACTAAAGTACACAGTAAAACTCTTAAAGTTGCATTGGTAATTAAACATGATCACAAAGAAATTGTATTAAAAAAAGAAAGCATGAAGGAAAATATATTTTCAACCGCAACAGTCTGCAGATTAGGTTTTGAGATTTTTTTGCCGAATTTTACGCCAGGGGCGCCACCCGTACCATGTAAATTCGGCGCGCCATCTGTCGCATTTGTGTTTCCTGTACTAATTTATGCACGCTTTCCACATCCGGAAGTTGTAATCATGGCGAAAATGATGCGAGGGTGAGCTGTGGAAATATGCGCTCGGCTGTCAGTTGTGCAATAAAGTGTTCCGGACATGTTTGAGGTGTGTAATTGTACGGCTTTCACAAGCTTAGGGCCCGTAATGATGACGGACGAAGTTTGGAAGGGCAGATTTGTATTTAGCCGGCGTTTTCAGACGGCAAAGGTGGCGTCTTCAGGCGTCTTCAGCCGTCCGATCGACACTGGCTGCAATACACGAGGCCAGGCCTCGGTAATATTGTGAAAACGATCAATTAAGTTCAAAGTTCATTCAAAATCTGAGAAACAGCAATGGTAAGTTAGTCACAAAGCGATATCAGCACCTGACAGAACGACGTTACAGTAACAAATTTATGGAGAAGGCAGAGGTGACCCAAGCAGTTCCTTTTCAAAATCCCAATAATATACTTGTCCCAGGGTTCTCACACATCATCGACCATGAATGAATACAAAAGTTTCAATGCGTCTAAAGGCGTTAGATCTGCAAATTTGCATCAAACATAAACCATGTTTGTAAACATTTTTCGCATTGCAGGACTCTCCTGTGTAGTACAAAATTGAATGCATAAAAAAATCAATTATCTGGGTGGTTGCATGTTATTAGATAGTTCCCTGAAAGTCTCACAACAGTTTTTCAAATTTTGGTGAAGTATACATGTGGACTGTCAGGGGCCCTTCAATTGTTTATGAGAGTTGATGAGTCAACTATCAAATTAATGTTATTTTAATCTCTGACATAGCTAACAAACAAATTTTATCTCTGGCTTACAGGATGTGCAAAGAACACTGATAAAACTATCAACATTTGAATTGAAATAGAAATGATATAGAAATGGAATAAAAATAGAATAACAAGAATCCGCGGATTCAAAATGGAGTGCCATGAGAGTAGATTAAGGTTCTCTCAACGACATACTGTCACCTCTCTTGTGCCATATAATAAATTTATCATTTAGCAAAGGCGAATATCCACATCAACTAAAAAGGGCTAAAGTTATCCCACTGTTTAAAAAAAATGACCCTAAAGATGCTAATAACTACAGACCAATAAGCCTGCTCTCCAGCATTAATAAAGTATTTGAAAAGACAGTGCATACCAGACTCGTCAATTTCCTTAACAAACAAAATTTCTTTTATCCACACCAATATGGCTTTCGAGAGAATTATTCCACAGAACTAGCATTAATAGAAATCATTGATAAAATTAGGCAAAACATAGACGATAATCTTTATACACTTGGCTTGTACATAGATCTATCCAAGGCGTTTGACTAGGTAAACCATGATATTCTGCTTAATAAGATGCATCACAATGGAATTAGAGGGAATGCACATGACTTCTTTTGCAGTTATCTGAGAAATAGGTGTCAGTTTGTACAGTTAGATCAGACAAAATCAGAAAGCAAGTCCATTACATGTGGAGTGCCACAAGGGTCGGTTCTAGGACCAGTATTATTCTTAATATACATTAATGACATTCACAGATGCACAAAGGCAGATATTAGACTATTTGCAGATGATACCAATATTTTTATGGCAAATGAAAATCCTGAAACCTTGAAAAGGGACATTGAATCAGAACTAAAAAAGATAAACACTTGGTTTTATGACAACAAACTTCTAATGAATTCTGAAAAAACACAATACATGATATTCCACCGGAAAAATAGAACCCTTCCACCGATTCTCAATAGCCTTCTGTTGAACAATACTTTGGTGAAAAGATCAACAAATGTCACATATTTGGGCCTAAGACTAGATGATAAGCTAACCTGGGACAAACATATCCGCTATCTTGAACAAAACCTATTGAAAACAATAAAATCTTTCCAAATCATGAGAAAATGGATGCCTAGAAATGATAAAATTAAACTTTACTATGCATATGTACACTCTAAAATTAAGTATGGAGTTCAAATATACGGAACAGCGAGCAAAACTTCCCTCAAAAGAGTACAAGTACTTCAAAATAAAGCAATAAAGATGCTACTTGGACTGGATTTCCTTACACCTACAAACCAAATACTTTCCCAAAACAATTTACTTAGTGTCAGAGATTTGTATAAGCTCACTGTTGCCCAATTTGTTCATAAACAAAGGAAGAAGCTGTTGCCTAGAGTGTTCGATGACTATTTCAAGAGGAATGAGGAAATAAATAATAGAGAAACACGTCAATCAAAATTATTGCATGTAGATAGAGTTAAAACCCAACAAGCTAAAAACAAAATAAGCTATAAAGGAAGTGAAATATGGAATGCCTTGTTGATGGAGTTGAATGAAGACCTGACCAATCAATCAATACAATCTTTCAAAAAAACTGTGCACTGCCACTATATCAAAAACTACTGAGGAAAGAGTGAATCATTAGCATGTTACAAAAAAACAACAAAAGATTAAAAATAAATATTCAAATAGAATAAACAACATTGCCAAAGTAAAGAGTTGTGTCACCTAACCGTATTTCAATATTGTCATTAATACTATCGTTTTTCTTTTTTTTCTTTTTAAATCCAATACTAAATTTTATATTTATTGTTATATATCATACTTCATTTAAAATTTTTTATGTATACATATCTTATGGCCCCAGCTAGATAAGCCTCGGCTTTTTCTGGAGCCTATTAATAAATTTACAAACAAACAAACAAGAGTGATTATAAATTGTTAAATGACAGTACCTCAACACTTCCCAATGACAGCACCAGTGAGTACCTCAACAATTGCCCCAGATTTAAAAACCTCTATGCAAATTTAAGTTAAAGTTGAGTAAGTGTTATTGCGGTCTGAGTAGAGGATGATCCTAAACATTCTTGTAAAAGTGCAGGAAGTTCGAAAAAGGGATTGAGTGAGTTTGTGTTTTCCCCCACTAATGATTAGCACAGTTCCAAAAGGGAATTGGCCATTTAAAATCACATGTAGACCACAGGTCTGGGCTTGCAGGCTTAAAAACCACCTGGTGTGGAACTGATGTGGATATGGAAAGCTGTTATAAATAACTTAAAATTAATTGCAGTCATTGGAGAGCTTTCCAAGGAAGCATAGAAGACATTTATTTATTTCAAGACACCAATAAAATTAACTGTGTAAATCCTTCTCATTCTGCATCTATGCAGTCAGGCCTATTTAAGAATGAATTATATAATTATATAGTGTACGAGAATTTCTGTTGGATTTTGTTTGACAATATCTCACTCATAAATAAGTCAACAAAATCTAATTTGGTTTACTTGGCCACGATAGTGGAACTCTTCAATTTACAGCTCTCCGACGTCCCCGTGCACATTAAAACTTTTTCCGCAAACACGTTGCCATTTCGTACCATTGCTGAGTCCATAGAGCAGGCATGCCGGGCTCCAGAACACTTTTTTAATCCATTGAAAACACTATGTATTCGCATCGCCGATTCTTAAATGGAATGTTTACCATGGATTGCAATAACTATCCAATCAATTGACGACGTATATATCTTCAGTTATGGCCTAGCTATGTGGAGGTGTCGGGCAGACAAACTTCGTCGGTCAAAATATCCGGATAAATCACAGGTAGGTCTCGTAAAACAAGTGGGATCCATGGATTAGGTACAGATCTCAACTCGGTAGGGCTAATCCAGTGTTGACAAGCTGATTTAACAATGTTATGGGCCTCGGAAAACCATCCCCAATTGGTACAAAATAGCGGCTGGTTCCCAAAATGACAACAACGGCACAAAATCACACGTAATCACGAGGCTGCATGAGAAATTCTTGTGCCTTCTGTTGCTGTCCAGTGTTCATGACCAATATAAGCCCTTAGACCAATTTGCAAGTTTTTAAAATAGGATTTCTGTAGGGAAATAATTTCTATCTTTAAATTATCTTTTTAGAGTTGAAGCTTAAGATTGTTGATTTTTACTTTTATTTTCAAGAACGCTGTGCTTTTAGGGTTCTGTCACTCCAGCTCGACTGATTATAAATGAGATTATTGACATAATAAGGTTGTTTTGATTGAAAACAACAGTTTACACCAGCCACCAAGTAGGCCGATGAATTCAAAATCTTGGGAGCCTGAGATAACATTCTCTTTGCACTGAATGCAGCTGACACATAATATATCTGATGAACTGCTACTCATTCTGTATTCGTGAAAGTATTGTCTACAACCAGCAGATAATTTAACTTCCAAAAATTTAAGTTAGCTACCCAAATGCTCAAAACCATGCAGACATCTTCCAAGTGTTTCCAAACTTAGGGCCAGCAGCATAGACAGATCTTCATCACCAATTTTAGGCCATATAATACACATAGGCAATTTAGGCTCCTTCTAGCTAATCAACATACACAACACTAGGATATTTTTTAAGTTAAGCATTTTCCTATTTTGCAACCGACGGGTTCTTTTTTTTTTTTAAAGTTCCAGGCCAAGTCAAAGAAATTCAAAAGTATCTAAAAGATTCAAACCCCAGCAATGAACACATTATTTCAGGAAGCAGAAGCTGTTTAATAATTGTTTAGAAAAATTAATTTCAAAGGATAGCTAATCTGCATCTGCCTGATACTTGAGACGCTCAATTGGCTGAGCATTACCTCAAGGTCTAGACAGATCTACCTAATTGTTAACAGCCAATTAATCTACTTTCATAATTTGAAATAGGCTTGATTTATTGATTTATTTGGGATCACAGATAGTCATATACAATACACACACACATATATACAGGGGATGAATGAAGTAATGAGTGAGGGTGTCCCCCTGCAACCAAATGCCCCCCCCCCCAGACCATTTCTAGATATACCCCTGACCCACCCTCCCATGCAGCTACTGGCAGGGTGCCCTGACCAGTGCTATCTCAGTTCCAGAGCTGAGTCACTGTTGCTCCAAAAGGAATGCAAACAAGCCTGAGCCAGGACCTGTGCATGAAGCAAATTGATGTTTTCCTTCAAAAATAAATATATTTTGTTATAGTTTGAACTAGATAGTGCTATCACATGTATAATGGAAAATTATAGCAATATAAATATAATCTTTATGTGTTAACTGACTTTTTAGACCAAATTTGTCTTGAAATTTGCTAGTGCCAGTCCTGGCCAGGCTAGTGACAGGGCACCATGTGCACATGCAAAATGTCAGAACCACACTGTGGTGGCTGTTGGAAATGATGCCTCATTCCATGGATAACAGTCCTATTAATGCCTTTTGACTCTTCATTTGATGAAATAAAGATGGATAGCAGAGTTTCAAAGGACATTTAGGTATGTAAGTGATGTTTTCAGCCAGCGAATGAGCTGGGAATGGTGCACACCATGAACAACATGTTGCTTCATGTCACAATGACATCGCTTAATGTGGGCCTCAATGTTGATGTACACTGGTCTTGCGCTCAAGTTCTGGCCAGGCAAGTAAAAAACTTAATTTCTGTACAATGCCAACACCCATACTGTTCATTCCTATGGCAGATGTATGCAATGTGAGCCAGTAATGGCTTTACTCAATGTGAAATGTTGTCGAGTTCAAATTACAGAGATATGACCAAAACAACGATTTGACAAGCAACAGCAAGTCATCTCACTCCATTATAACTACCCTTCTAACAATGGAGTGACTAATGTCACTCCATTAAAAATAGAATAGAAATGGAATAGCAAACAAAATAGCACTTGAATAGAACTGGAATACAAATGAAATGGAATAGAAATAGAATCCAAATGAATTAGAAATGAAATAGATAAGAAATTAAATAGAAATTAAATAGAGATTAAATAGATGAAATAGAGATGAAATAGAAATGATATGGAAATGAAATAGAAACTGAATAGCAATGAAATAGGAATGCAAGAGAAATGTCCAATAGAAACGAAATAGAGAAGTGATAGGAATGAAATCATTGTCAAATGGACAGAAATAGAAATAATGAAATAGAAAGAAACGAAATAGAAATTTAATGAAAATTGGAACAAACCTGAAGCTGGATGGCAACGGGTACTTTGGCCTGGTAGTAAGAGTCAATGGACATGTCCAGGTTCCACTGCATGGCACGTATCTCCACGGCCTGCATGAGAAGGGCCAGGTGCAGGGGGCCAACATCCTTGCCTCGGATCAGATCTCTAATCTCAACGTAAATCCTGTCAAGCCATTCTGTGGAAAATATCAATGTGAAGAATTAACAGTAAGAAATCATTAATATTAAGATATACTGATTATAGAAGACCACAACTAGTATGTCAGACTGAGAGATGGATGGATTATTGGGGCTTTACGTCCCGTATTTATGCACTTGCGAGGCTAATTAGGACAGGAGGAGGACACAGCAATGAGGCGAAGGATGATTGAAACAGCCGTCCAACATAGGCCCAGGTGACCAAGCAAGAGCTTGATTCAAACACTGGAACCAGCGATTGGCAGTCCAGCACGCTACCACTAGATCAACACCCAGTCTCCCCATATTGTTTATAGAAGACCACAACTAGTACGTCAGACTGAGAGGATCATAAAAGATGACAAATGATGCATTTCACGAGTCGCACATGTATTTTACAAGTCATGACGATAATAGAAGACCACGGCTAGTACATCCGGAAGGTATTTCCCTAGTCATATATAAATTTCACAAGTCATGTGTATATTTCAGCAGTCTAATACATATTTCCAAGAGTTCAAGAGTCTCAAAGATGTACTTGACAAGCATTCTTAATAAGAACTTCTAATAAAGGTTATGGGAAATTGCCAAGTGCATGTTTACACCTGAACACAGCTGTATAATCATACTAATTACCTTTGTGGTTATTTTCCAGATAAGCTCCTCTGAGCATGAGGAACTCCAGGAAGATCTTAAGATCACTGATCTTGCAGTTTTCAGACGCAATAGCGGCAGCATACAACCCAAGTCCTTCCTTGAACACTTCATCTTCTGCAAAATACAACAAAAATACCATTTTTTGGAAATTTTTAAAAACATTTTTACACAATATAATTTCATTTAAATTCTCAATCAACCATTAATCTGCACTGACTTATCATTCTTCTAATTCAGATTTTAAAATAATTTTTATGGAGCCTACAATAACATGATTTCATGACATGACCTGCTTCTTAAAACATTTTATAAGCATCATTGTCAAAAGAAAGACATTAGAAAATAGAAATTCCCAAAACCAAAGATTTTAAGACAATATGGGAGTTTTTTATAAATTTTTTTCTCGTATGAATACTGAATAGTATTGAATACCCAGAGTCATGACTCATGATTGAAATCAATATCAATTGGTTTAGTTTATATAAATCATAAATTGATTATTGAACAAAACGGTAGATAATGATATATTAAACCGTCAAAATACAAATGACATGGATATGATACAATTCACAATAATTAATAATAAAAACATCCTCTTCCCCCTCCCCCTCATATCCATTTCGCATTTTACAATTTCTAATAACAATTTAAGTGCAGGACCTCCTGTGCTCTGGCTTCGCTTGGGTCGAGGAACCTTGACGTCTTTTATCACTTTGATCTTCACTCCAGGAGACATCTGAAAGAAGCAAAACCCAAGAAACCTCATCAGTGAATAGTTTCAACTCCATTTCTAATGAATGAGCATTATCGAAACAAAAATTGACACTCAGTATACACATAAGGTCATTATGTAGTTCAGACGTAACGCTGGCAAGAATCCATGTTGCACTTCCTGCTGGCCCATTCTTCACTTTTGTTTCCCCGACATAAACTGTCACATGATCCATTCATGTGGGCTTCTCATAGAGGAAGTTAACAGGACACCAATTATAGAGGCTTAATTAATTTATGCAGAAGGCAAGCAAGCATATGATATCCCAAAACAATGGCCAAGCAGACGGCATTTGACTTCTACAACAGGATTATTTAAGTTACATTTAAAAATGAGCCTGTCCAAATAGACAGCAATCATTTCCAAATATAATTTAACCAAAAATACTCCCAAGGCCACTTTGGCCACACTTAAATAGAGTTGAGTTTTACGTCTCATCAGCACCGGAGTGGGCTATTTAGATACTTAAATAAAGAACGAACAGTGAAGCCCTCAGCTGAGAAGCAAGTCGACTCAATAGTTCTTCGGGATACCCCCTGAAATTTGAGGAGCAAATTCCCTGTATTTTCCCTGATTTTTCCCTGCTTCATCGGATGTTTTCCCGGACGTTATTTGGCCTTATTGTTGTGTTATCGCCACTAATCGGAAAACAAAAAATAAAACTTTTTAAGGACTTTTGATGCATTAACGCATGTAAAACCAATTCCATGTGTCTTCCCTGAATTTAGGGCCAAATTTCAAATTCCCTGATTTTTTCCTGCAGAGAATTTTTTTTCACCATTTCGCCGTTTTTCATGTCCAGCGAGGATCCTGTAATTCCTGTTTTTGGTAAATTGCACACAATAGGTGACAGTACTAGTAGCAGTAGGGATGCCAAAACCTGCTAGGTGGAGCTGATCGCAGTGTTCTCTCTTGGTGAGAAATTTTGACACCAAAAATGTCAGTCCACAGTAGTCTCACTTTACAGGCTTTTTTGCATTGAAAACGGCACCGAATATTTTGAATTTTGATGGAATTGGTATGTAAAATAAATGACCTTACTCTTTTTCACTAATCTTTTCACGTATTTGCCTTTCTTCAGTTAACAAAAATGAATTCAAAACTTTCTAGGTGGGCATCGATATGAAATGTTTGAAAAAGATGTATAATTTGGGTGCCTCAAGTGAGCCAATATTGTCAAGAAAAAATTTGTTGCCTATGTAGAATCTTAAGATCTCGGAGAGTGCCAGCAGGGCCTGTTATTTGAGTGAACCTTAGGATTTCTAACTGCATTGTAGGCACTAGGTGGCGCTCATGGCAAATGAAAATGTACTAAGAGTATCAATTTTTTAAATTTATTTACATTAAAATCTACAGGCTCAAGGATAGGGGAGGTTTGAATCCCCTAAACCCCCCTCAGGATCCATTACTGCCACTAATTTTAGTTTTACTGTCGAGAATTCTTGACACCAAAAAAAAACCTGAGTCCGTGGTACTAGTTGTCTGACTTTGCCTCATTTGCATTGTAAACCAGTAAGAATTTTTCAAATTTGATTGAATCTGTTTCTAAGGTAAATGGCTTGGATTTTTTTTACTATTTGGTTTACATCTGCACTATGGTTGCATAAAAAAAAAACAAAGAATTTTAGACTTTTGAGGTGGGAATGGAAATTAATATTTGAAAAATTATGCATTATTTTGGTATCTGAAGTAAGCCATTATTTTCGAGAAACATCCTGTAGCCTTCACAAAATTTTTGGGGGCCATAGAGTGCCAACACAGCAACTTTTTGACTCTACCTCAGCGCTCTTTACTGCTATGTTTGCACTTCCAGCTCAGACGCCCAATCCGAGAATGAGTAAGATTCAATAAAAAATAACTCTTTAGAGTGAGACAGGCAACATTCTTCCTTTGTTTACCTTGCTTATTCCAACATGCGAAATCTCTTCCTTGCTGTGACAACAGACATTCGCGGTCTTTAAAATTTAGGCGGACTTAACTGAGACATGCCCAAAATACATATTCACCCCATGCAATCTTGATCATGAGGGTAAATCACCCCAACATATAAAAATTTTACTTGCAGTATGTATCCAAGACAATACACTAAATATGTGCAAAATTATTAGAAAATGTTCCCTGTAAATCAAAGTTATAGCTATTTACCCTCTTTTGGGGTAAAAACCCCCGAAACTTTATTTTTGTTAATTAATATGATTCCAATTCATGCATGCTATTGCTCGATATACATACACATCAAATTTCATCCAGATCCCTCCATTCAAACCAATTTTAAGCGGATAAGCAGAGGTCATAATTTTTATTTTTAACAAATCAGTACTTTTGCACAGATATTGTGTACTTTGTGCTGTTGTAGATAATTGTGCTTTGATACTATGATTATTTTTCTTCAGGAACTTGTTAGAATATCACTTCAGCTTTCAAATGAAAAAACAAAATTAATTCTTAAATGATTTTGTGGGCATTTATGGTCATGGTGTCACTTTTTTCTTGTTAGGCGTTTTTATTTGCCTCTGAGCGCCTAAATGTCATGTTCTTAAATATACTGCAGTTAAGTTAATTTTTATGTTAGGAATACTTTTTTTGCAGATTTGTAATGACAAAATCATACTGCTTCCCTCTGTATCAAGAGTGATTTTTTTGGGTCAAGATTTAGAAATGGTCTGTCATCCCTAGTAGCAGCAATTGTACAATACCTGTGCTGTAAAATATACAGCCTACACAATTTAGATCTATGCGGTTATCTACAGAATAAACTAATATTTCAGCTTAAAATCATATATAGATAGATAAATAGATAGATAGATAAGGCAAGAGCAGCCCTCTAAGCCCAGTTCTGGGCCAGTCTCTACAACCTGTGCCTCTTTCGGATATTCCAGTTTTTCAATCAATATTAACTTGCAGGCTTTAAATATCTCTTTCAAATAAAATATCTATTAATTAGCAGTTTCTGCAAATTTTTCAATTTAAAATTAATCTCACAGAATGTCACTTTTTCAGAGCTTCTTCTGAGCTTCAGTCACCCTCCAGACTTGGCAGGTCGAACGTTGCGCATGCGAACTGGGAGAGCAGCTGCACTAAACTGCTGTGACCAGTGGCCCAGTGGCATCAGTGTAGGTGGCCAAAGTATACATGTTTCGGAATCAAAAACATTATAATTTTTCCCCTGACATGTTCCATGAAGGTGTGACCACTATTTGCCCCACCACTTTAAAACGAAACCGACGTCCCTGGCTGTGACTGCGTGGTAATTGGCTCGTTAGATTGGTTGCGCCACAAATGTTAACAAGTCATACTTAGGGCGCTAAGTGTGTATCATACACACTTTGCTACCCTTGCTATTTAAGCCTAGGTGTGAGAGATGACACAAATCAATTTCCAATGCCCGAAAAATCAGTTTTACAGTTGATCGTGATACGAGAACCGCTGTTACCAGCATCGAGTCACATACAAACTTACAAGTGCCCCGAAAACCAGGTAGACCAGGAGTGCTCCCTTACTTTTATGCAACTGTACCGGTAGCATGAAAAGCAATTAACATGAATCATGATGCCACATCCCTGCATTACCCCCTTCATCATGAGGTCACGCATCAGTGACTTCCCTCTGCAACCAGGCAACACATCAGGCCCAGACAGACTAGTTTTAGAAAGTTAATATCACCATGAAAAAAGTCATGACAATAGCTATGACCACACCAAAGTGCCAACCAGACATCAAATTACCTTTCTGATATGACGAATTTACAATTTGAGCTCAATTTGGACTAATTATCGAGATGAAAACATCAGATGCCCATCCAAGAGGAATGCCCAGGGTCGAATGAAACTTGTTTCCAACTTCGCCGACAGGAGAACATTGCCGAAGCCGAAAAGGAAACTTTTAAGGAAAATTATTAGAAATAGACTATATTTATGAGGGTAAATAAAGTACAGATAAATAAGAAAATCCTGCAATGAAAAAATCCTTCAAGTTTTCTCTTTTTATTGTTTTGTTTGTGGGGAAAATATTTTTGGCGACACATGTAAACAAGATCAGAAGAAAGCACGTGGTTTGAGTTTGACAGCTGGGGTGTTCAGCTGTTTTTCTTGATGCAAGAGGCTGCAAAGAATTCTGATTGCTGATTTGGAGGTGTGAGTAGATAGAGCAAAGTGTTAAGTCCATATTGCATCTCAAAGCCTTCAGGTTTGATGCTGTTAGGGACTCCAGTCATGGAATCAAAATTGGGGAATTGTTTGCTCTTTTGCTTTGCAGGTTATGATATGTATACACAACACTGTCTGCAGTGTTCATGTCTGCCTGTGGAATGTCTTTATCCTTTAATCTTTTACAAAGGATAAAAACCCATTTAAGCATGTAGCTCCCAGAAGTTCAGAACTTCCATCACTCCCATCACTCCCATCCCACAAAGTAACCAGTGGCGTCCCTGGGCTATGGCCAGTATGAGGGGGGGGGGGGGGCACAGGGTGGGGGAGCACGTGCCCCGGCATGCCAACCCCCATATTGGACCTGTGCCCAGGTGCCCATATGAACTTCCTGACTTTGGCTAAAATATACAGTTAGTATAGTGGGTGCCAGCTACCCCAACCCACCCCCACGCTCGAGACCCCTTAGTTGCGCCACCGCATAACTCCCCAAACAGATCCTTACTCCAGGTGCTTACTCCTGTAGTCCCGCTAATGAAATGATAAAATCTGCAAACTGCTGTAACTCCCGTCAACATCAGATATCTCCAGTATATATAACTCTTGATAATTCCCACAACATCTGATAGGCCTAACTCGATATCCATCAATTCCCACAACTGTCTGAAGCCCCAAATAGAAGCTCAATTCGGGAGTAACTCGCTTAAATGGGGTCTGATAAACTAGTTATAAATTATAGGAAGTCTAATTAACATGTGGGCCTAGTATACTTTCAAATCTTACATCATGTATTGTAGCCTATACAATTATACTTTTGTCTGTTCTCTTACAGTGCTGGCTGAAGCTTGTGTTCTGCAAAAAATGGCCTTTGAACTCCCAGAAGATGTGAGGATGGTGAAGAAGAAAGAGTTCAATGAACAGTACCTGAAGCACAGTCTGACAGCAGAGTTCTACGCTTCCATTTCTCCTGCAATATCCAGGATTTTCATGTACGTCCCAATTTAGCAATTGTTATGTAAAACTTTGTAGTAAGGCTGATGAATGAATGTTGTGGCAATTTGTGACATATTCCGTTTTAAGGGTTGTCGATTTATGGTAAAACAAAAAAGTTCTTCATCTGCTTGTTTTTCAGGGCAAACGCTAGAGAGATGGCTGAGAGTGGTGATATTGGTAAGCAAAGATTTTGTTTGCATTAATTGATCACATTATTTTTTATATAATCATTATGGCCTCTCTCACTTTGATTTCCACATGCACTCCTTTAACATAGATAGTATACATGTATTCACGTTTTCAAATGCAGATCTATCTTTAATGAACCTGAAATTACTGAAAAAAAAATTGGAAAAGGTGTTTTGGAGGAAAAAAAGTAGAAAAAAAAAACTACTTTCTGACACGGCGACACCAATAACAGAAGCCAATATATATTTCTCACACCAATATTGTTACATATTGGTGTGGCACATGACTGATTTCATGTCAGCTGAATGGCTGATACTACCTTGGTGAAGAAGAAGTGATTAATGATTTAATAATTATTTCAGATGACAAGAACAGACTAAGTATACCAACATGTGCTTACTGTGGAAATATTCTAACACCAAAAAACACCAAAGTAAGGATCAGGCAGAGTCGGAGATTACACTTTAAATATCTTAGAAAATTACAAGAAAAATCTGAGAGAGGAGACCACATGGGAAAATTACAGCAGAAATTGTTGGAAAGGGAAATGAAGTCAAATGTAGCAAAGGTAAGTTCCATTAAGTAGCAAAATCGATTTCAAAATGGAAGTAATACAGCCCGGTGTACTGGTGTAGTTGATAAAGATTATTTAGACACTGTCTCATTGATGCTCGCTTTTCATTTATGCTCACTTTTCATTGATGCTCACTTTTCATTGATGCTCGCTTTTCATTTATGCTCATTTTTCATTGATGCTCATTTTCATTGATGCTCGCTTTTCATCGATGCTCGCTTTTCATTGATGATGGCTTTTCATTGATGCTCACTTTTTATTGATGCTCGCTTTTCACTAGCACTATTTTTTCATTGATGCTCATTTTTCATTGATGCTCACTTTTCATCGATGCTCACTTTTCTCTGACGCTATTTTTTCATTGATGCTCATTTTTCATTGATGCTCACTTTTCATCGATGCTCACTTTTCTCTGACGCTCTTTTTTCATTGATGCTGGCTTTTTATTGATGCTGGCTTTCCATTGATGCTCATTTTTCATTGATGCTCACTTTTCATTGATGCACACTTTTCATCTATGCTCGCTTTTCACTAACACTCTTTTTTATTGATGCTGGCTTTTCATTGATGCTGGCTTTCCATTCATGCTCATTTTCATTGATGCTCACCTTTCATTGATGCTCATTTTTCATTGATGCTCACTTTTCTCTGACGCCCTTTTTTCACCACTCTTTTTTCATTGATGCTCCCTTTTCATTGATGCTCACTTTTCATTGATGCCACTTTTCATTGGTGCTCCTTTTTCATTGATGCTCACTTTTCATTGATGCCCACTTTTCATTGGTGCCCACTTTTCATTGGTGCCCACTTTTCATTGGTGCTCACCTTCCTTTTTCATTGATACTCACTTTTCATTGATGCTCACTTTTCATTGATGCCCACTTTTCATTGGTGCCCACTTTTCTTTGGTGCTCCTTTTTCATTGATGCTCTTTTTCATTGATGCTCTTTTTCATTGATGCTCGCTTTTCATTGATGCTCACTTTTCATTGATGCTCGCTTTTCATTGATGCTCACTTTTCATTGATGCTCCCTTGTCATTGATGCTCACTTTTCATTGGTGCCACTTTTCTTTGGTGCTCCTTTTTCATTGATGCTCACTTTTCATTGATGCTCACTTTTCATTAGAGAGGTTTTGCTATGACGTGTACGTGTGGAAGTGCTATCTAATAATATGGTTGTCATGACAACTCCCACGTTCACGGGACCCGTATAGGCGTATACGTGTAGCAAAACCTCTCTATTGATACCCACTTTTCTTTGGTGCTCCTTTTTCATTGATGCTCTTTTTTCATTGATGCTCACTTTCAATAAAGCTCACTTTTCATTGATGCTCCCTTTTCATCGATGCTCACTTTTCATTGATGCTCCCTTTTCATTGATGCTCACTTTTCAGCGATGCTCACTTTTCATCTATGCTTTTTTCATTGATGCTCTTTTTTCATTGATGCTCACTTTTCATTGATGCATCAAGATGGTGCTGGTGCAGCCCTCAGTAAACCTGTATCTAACTGATTAATGTTATCATTTATGGGTCTAGATATTCAAATTAATTTTCCTACTTGTTTTTCAGGCAATCAAATGTTTAGTTTGTAATAAAAGTGAGTGCCTACCTCTGGGTAAAAAGGACAAACGTATAGCATCAAGAAAACCCATGACAAATGGTTAGTAAAATGTTGATGATTAAAATATATTAATGCATTAAAATCATAAACGAGTGCAGGTAACTAAATATTTTTCTATTCATTAACACAGATGGAGCTCCAAAGAAGAAAAAGAAGCGGAAGAGAAAGAAAGAAGAAGATGCAGGCCTGATTAATCGTTCCGCAATGGAATCTTCCAAAAGTTCTAATCCGTCTGCAATTGTATCTCAGCCGAATATTGTCTCTACGCCAACATCGAGGTAAGATTCTAAGTCGACAAATTGGGACAATCTGCAGAGCTCAGTAGGCTTAATTAGACTAGCAGGGCTAGTCTTTAGGGATACTAGGTGTCGTCCAGTTCCGAGTCTACCATCTCCATGGCAACCACAGTAGTAGTACTGTCTATTTACACAAGGTGGCTACACTTTCTTCTTCTTCTTATTGGGAGTTCTCTCCTGTGTTTTGGAGCTCCCCTATTGATAGTTATGAAATAGTCAATGATGTCAATCAATGTTAGTGATGTCAGACAGTGATGTCAGCCACTGATGTCAGCCATCCAGCCAGTGATGTCAGCCAGTGATGTCAGCCAGTGATGTCAGCTGCTGATGTCAGCAGCTGATGTCAGCAACTGATGTCAGCCCAGATATCAGCCACTGATGTCACCCAGTGACGTCACCCGGTGATGTCAGCAGCTGATGTCAGCCACTGATATCAGCCACTGATGTCAGCCGGTGATGTCAGCCGGTGATGTCAGCCACTGATGTTAGCAGGTGATGTCAGCCACTGATGTTAGCCGGTGATGTCAGCCACTGATGTCAGCCACTGATGTTAGCCGGTGATGTCAGCCACTGATGTCAGCTGGTGATGTCAGCCACTGATGTTAGCCGGTGATGTCAGCCACTGATGTTAGCAGGTGATGTCAGCCACTGATGTTAGCCGGTGATGTCAGCCACTGATGTCCCACTGATGTCAGCCGGTGATGTCAGCCACTGATGTCAGCCACTGATGTTAGCAGGTGATGTCAGCCACTGATGTTAGCCGGTGATGTCAGCCAGTGATGTCAGCCACTGATGTTAGCCGGTGATGTCAGCCACTGATGTCAGCCGGTGATGTCAGCCACTGATGTTAGCCGGTGATGTCAGCCACTGATGTCAGCCGGTGATGTCAGCCACTGATGTTAGCCGGTGATGTCAGCCACTGATGTCCCGGTGATGTCAGCCACTGATGTCAGCCACTGATGTTAGCCGGTGATGTCAGCCAATGATGTCAGCCGGTGATGTTAGCCGGTGATGTCAGCCACTGATGTCAGCCACTGATGTTAGCAGGTGATGTCAGCCACTGATGTTAGCCAGTGATGTCAGCCAGTGATGTCAGCCACTGATGTTAGCTGGTGATGTCAGCCACTGATGTTGGCCGGTGATGTCAGCCACTGATGTCAGCCGGTGATGTCAGCCACTGATGTTAGCTGGTGATGTCAGCCACTGATGTCAGCCACTGATGTTAGCCGGTGATGTCAGCCACTGATGTTAGCCAGTGATGTCAGCCACTGATGTCAGCCGGTGATGTCAGCCACTGATGTTAGCCGGTGATGTCAGACGGTAATGTCAGCCACTGATGTCAGCCGGTGAGTCAGCCAATGATGTCAGCCAGTGATGTCAGCCACTGATGTCAGCCGGTAATGTCAGCCGGTGATGTCAGCCACTGATGTCAGCCGGTGATGTCAGCCACTGATGTCAGCCGGTGATATCAGCCAGTGATGTCAGCCACTGATGTTAGCCGGTAATGTCAGCTGGTGATGTCAGCCACTGATGTCAGCCGGTGATGTCAGCAACTGATGTCAGCCATTGATGTCACCCACTGATGTCAGCTGATGATGTCAGCCACTGATGTCAGCCAGTGATGCCAGCCGGTGATTTCAGCCATTGATGTCAGCCGGTGATGTCAGCCGGTGATGTCAATCAGTGATGAGGTAAACAAACTGCCAATCGACCCCCTGCTAGTCTTGCATATGGAAATATGCTCCCGTCTAGTTATGAATTTCGTTTTACTAATATTTATGAAAGAATCACGATGTTACAATTGAGGGAATTGACAGAGCTCAGTAATCACTTAAATTGGGTGGTTAATTTTCATTTCGCCCCAGAATTGCCGATCTCTTAATGTTCCTGATTATAAGTTCTAAATGGAATTGTTCCTTCAGTTCACCAAATCCTTGCAAAAGGTCAGCTGACCCAAAAAGTAAACAGAAAACCTTGCCTTCACCTACAAATGCCAAAACTGAGAAGAAACGGAAAATACAAGGGTCGCACAACGTCCTGCAGAAGATGCTGAAGCAACAACAAGAGAAGAAACAGAACCAGTCAAATGCTTTGGGGGATTTCTTGTCTTCAATTTGAATTGCTCTGTCTTTTGTAATTGAGAGTAATAAATCTTTGTAGGAAATGCAGATGTTTAACCCGTCAAATGAATTCTCCCTTTTTGTGTCTATGTAAAGTGAAGTTGCTGTTGCCCAAAGGGAAAAAGAGAGAAAATGCTCCTCATACAAAGCATGTGAATATCATCAGGCTAGCTTCTTCCAATACTACCTTAACTTGCTCAACTATTTGACTAATTGGATTATATATCAGCGTCATGTATTGGCGATTAATGATTTGAAGACAAATTGATCAGTTCCAAACGAGCTGGTACCAGTCTTGCTTGTATTTGGTAAGAACTTGAACGAGACTGTCATGAGATCTGAAGATCATTTAAGCTCAGCTCGTTATCATAAAGAGTGTATAACCTCTTACACTTTATCCCTTCGATCTGCCTCCCTGCAATCTCCATGCAAACACATAAATAGACGTCATAACTGCCAGTGGCCTCATGGTTAAGGCTTTTGTAAATAATATGTTGTGAAATATGTTGATGGAATCCGCGAGAGTCCTCCGGTTTGTGAACAATCAAACATTGATTTGCTGTCGAAAAAGTAATAAGACCTCGAATTTAAGGTTTCTCTTCCTTGTTTCGAAGTTCAGTAATGTCTCCGTTCTGCTTGAATCGAAAAATTCTGTTGTTGGTCATGTTTTATCGAACTAAGCGCTAGAGGTCCTAACAGTATTTGAGCTTACATGAATGAGCAGCTGTTAGAGGCAGATGTAATGATGGGGGGCGATTCTGTTAAGTACGATTTACAGATTTGACACTTTAACAGCTTGTGTAGCCCTACAACCATACCTTAGCTATTTCATTGTTATCCAGGCATGAGGCCAGGTAATAGGGGTATCAGACAAGCCATCAACCAAAGCTCCAAGTGCAACAGGAGCTGAGCTACAAAGCAAAATGTCGTCGTTTCGGACATACTCACACAATGTACGTCCAAAACGCTGTTATTTTGATGTAGCTCAGCTCCTGTTGCACTTAGAGCTTTGGTTGGTGGCTTAGCTGACAACCCTATTACCTGGTCTCATCCCTATTTAAGAATGAAATAGCAGAGATATAATGGTAGGGCTAAACAAGCTGCTAGAGTGCCAAGTCTGTAAATCGGACTTTGCGGAATTGCCCTGAGGCACTCCCCCCATTTCCAGGGGTGGGATATTTTACGTGCATCTGCAAAGAGCACTGAGCGCTAGACACCCTGTCGCCTATTATACGTGCGATTGACAACGGGAGTTCCAGATGTGAGATTTGAACCCACAAACCTCAAAACCAGTGGTTGCACAAACGTCAACGGCTCTTAACCATTAGGCCACAAAGAGAGTACTCGTTGCCTCTATTCAGTAACCATAGCTGTGTAACGGTAATGAAAATCTCATGAACTGGAAAACAATTTGTGTCGCACTGACGGGAAAAAACCTCTTCAAAGGGGTGCACATTCATTAGGAAGCTTGAGTGGCGATATTTTCATATTTCATCATGACATTACGACTCAGCAGTCTTGTCCAATAACTAACCATTGTTACGATTGGTACCAGACACTGTGGTGAGTCTGGTGACGCCTGGTCGACCATCATGTTACAGGTCTTTTAATTCCAAGACAAGCTCAAATTGATGCCATTTGAGCTGCTCAACGGTCAAGATGCCGTGACGATTGAGAGGGCACACACATTTCAAGTTTGATGCTTGTGCCCTCCCTCATAGAAACTCCCCAATCACTGAACTTAATCGAAGTTCTTAGATGGAAGCTGTTATCACGATTCGAGAAAGCAAGAACAAATCCGCAAAAACTTCTGCAACAAGTTTAATAAAGTCAAAACGGGATCAAATCTAATAAATATAGATCTACTCTTGCATAAGTATAACATCTGCAATGTACAGCAGTTTCAATGACCATAATATAGCCTGAATGTGTAGCCTATGACATAGGCACCATTTGCCGGTAGTTGGGTATTTTTAAGATCAACCTGGTTATCAACAGTGTCATTTACACATACGTCCATAACTTATATCAAGAATTCATGTTAATAACAATTTTTAACTAGTTCATACTGAATTTCAACAATTTTTAACAATTTCAGCAGACACTTCCAGCTGATTTTCAATTTACGAACGAGTGTACAAGTATTAAACATTTGAATGTCAACAGTCGCCTAAGATTTAAGATAATATTTAAGATAATTTGCAAACAAGAATAATGCCTCTAATAACATGAATAAGCAAACTGACAAAGCAACTTATAAAAATAACAAGGAACTGATCATTCAGATAACAAATCAGAAACTTTTTTCACATAACATATTCAACAGCTAAATCACAGCAAACTTTATACATTCAGTTAACGGAATGCTAAAAATGATAATTTATATCTTTGAAAAAATTGAAACTTCATAAATTCATAATGCCCACAAGTTAGGCTGATCCATAAATTCCATTATGCAACAGGTTCTAAAATTACACAAAGCCAAAGTATCATATCTTTGGTGTTCAAGAATGATAGTTCGAAGAGGTTTATTTTTCATCATAGGCCTAGAGGTTGAATTTTTAAGAGAACAATTGAAAGAATATTAGATAGATAGATAGATATGGTAAGTGCAGCCCTCTAAGCCTAAGCTCGATCTTATTATTGTCATGTTCACTTTAATATCAAACGAATGCCGACATACTGAAAATCATCTCCAAGTGGCAAGTTATTCTCTGCTCAAGTGTGTGGCGAGTTTTAAATGACTTCAGTGACAAATTGTCAAAAGACTACAATTGACATAAATATGTCTCTAACAACTGGTCACAAGTTAATTGAAAAGTGAATAACCTCATGTCTACAATAAAGAAGTCGTCACGTCAAGGAAGAAAGGCTTCAAAGAATCGCAATATACCTAACTTACAAATAACTAGAAAATAAGTCTTGTTCAGTTTATGCATAGCATAATAAATACCTCAAGCTTATACAGAATTTTATTGAGATGCACTAGGAACTATAATGGCCTATATAGCCATAGGGGAAAGTAGGCCTACACTAGAAAAATATTGTTCACTTGCTTCATAACAACAAACATCAGCAAGATTCCGTTGCAATCTCAATGACTACCAATAAAGCAATGAAGCAGATATATATGCAAACACTATTAAACGATCGTATTTAGTTGTAAATATTAAAGAACCCCTGAATTTGATATTTTACAATTTGATGCAATGGTAAAACTGTACAGCCTTCACGAATACAAGCACAGGCAACTTACACAGTACTTAATAAAGTTGTAAGTTGAATAGGTTACTGGCAGTGCGTTGATAATTATGCAGGGGCGGACTGGCCTATGTGGCAGAGTGGCAGTTGCCACGGGCCCATCCTCCCAGGGGGGCCCATGCAAGGTGCCAAAAAATTAAAAATCAAGAAAAACCACAAAAATTGCTATCTTTTTGCCAATTCTGTGACCACATGATGCAATTAAACTCTTAAATCGGTAAGGGCCCCAATCTTTGAGGGCCTGTAAAGGAAAGGGCCCTTCCACTTTGGCATAAAATGGGAATTTGGGGGCCCATTGATTTATTTTGCCACGGGCCCGAAATGTCGCCAGTCCGTCCCTGTAATTATGAATAACTTATTGATATCAATACCTTCAATACAATTCAGATATGATACAAATGAGTATTTTGGAAATTCTCCCTGCAAGACCACTCTCTAATTTACGACCACGATTTACTCCGAAACTAATTTATCAAGGAGTTGTTATTTCATAGACAGACAAGATCAGAGACAAAACGAAGAACCTTTTCTTATCGAGCATCAACTTGAATCTTGTAGTTTTCAGTAAAACTACATAATTGCTGAAGAGGTCTAATAACTGTGCAAACTGTATACTAGTATTAACAAATTTATGTGATCGAAAACAAGCTACATCTACTTCAACAATACCTGGAAGCCCTAGAGGCACGTACCAATCACTCCACCAGGGGGCAAAAATGTTCTAACACAGCAGCCATTTTGTGTCTTGCATCCCATCCCAGCTGACAAAAACTAGTGGTTAACTGAGAGTTATCACATGAAATTGCCCCTCAGTTATCACGTGGAAAACTGATAGGTTATTGCAAACGCTAACCACGTGATTTTGTCACCAGTTAACCACGTGATTATCTGGGGGCAATCTTTACCAGTTAACCACGTGATTTTCTGGTGAATATCTTCACCAGTTAACCACGTGATTTTCTGGGGGGCAATCTTCAACAGTTAACCACGTGATTTTCTGGGGGGCAATCTTCACCAGTTAACCACATGATTTTCTGGGGGGCAATCTTCACCAGTTAAAATTATTTGAGAAGAGGCATAATATCCAACTGGTTAACTTGGCTCTTCATCAAGCCAGTCAACTTGGACTGTTTCAAGCAATATCTTGGGCTTTCAATACTGTGGAGCTGAAGTAAGCCACAAGAACTTGCTGAAAATTTGTCACAACCAGTGTAATGCAGTGAGTCTCTTTTCAGTCTTCTTAATGGGTAACCAGAATCAAGGATTGCAGTCGTACATGATTCACATTTCGGATGACTAGTCTTTTGTAATAATATCCAATATGTGCACCTTTTTGAGCTGATAAGTTTCATTCCTCCATATACTGTGCATTAATTCGGATTTAGAAATCATAATCATTTGTTTAATTAGTTTAAACTCACTTAAAGTAAACTTAGTGCGGAACTCGGTAAACAGCTGTGTTTCTCGTACAGGTGGCTCCATCTATATTTCTTGGGGGCAATCTTCACCAGTTAACCACGTGAAGAAAAACATGTGATAACTCTCAGTTATGTCATGAAGATGGTCAAGCGTTAATCTGGTGACATTCATCACGTGGTTATCCCATGAAAATGTTGGGGAGTTTTTTCACGTGAAGAAAAACACGTGAATACTCTCAGTTATGTCATGAAGATGGTCAAGCGTTAATCTGGTGACATTCATCACGTGGTTATCCAGTGAAAATGTGGGAGTTTTTCTCACGTGAACACTAACACGTGATAACTCTCAGTTATGTCATGTTCACCAGTTTCCCCCCGTGTTTATCACGTGAACTTCACGTGCATTGTCAGCTGGGATTATCCCGTTCTTGAATTTTCAGAGCAACACTTTCGACAATTCAGATTCTTTTACCCAGATAACAGCCAAACTTAGAACACAACCATCCTAGAGGTCACTGGGACCAAGATTTAAGGAGGGAAGTTTTTAAAATTCTGTGAAATTTATACAATAGCGGATAGCCAGATAGTGCCCTTTTACAAAAACAGAAAACTAGATCAAGTACTGGAAATGGATGACCGTAACAAAATAAAGTTCACCCCCAATAACATTGCAATTGCTATTTTGTTGAGATTCTTTTCTCTGGATGAGGGAACGACACATTGAACTGATGGCACATTTTCCGAAGAGTCTCCTCATATTCCTGATTTAGACGAGTTGACTGGTTTAACGCAAATTTCATGTCTTCAATTTCTTCAAAAAACGTCTGCAAGACAAAAAGTTAACAGTGAAATTACTTTTCTACATCACGAGCATAATTTAAGTCATGGTTATTAGCATTTAAAGCCGGCCTATGAAACCCACTCTATATTTATACACAAGAGGGAGCTCCTATAGCTATGCAGTAAAAACTTGTAGATGGAGCCACTTGTATCATGGTTGGTTTTTGAGAGGTTTGAAGAGGGGAGAAGTGACCATTCTCACAAATTTCAATACTATATCAGTAAAAATTTGTTCCTCTTTCTTTCTAGTGTCTTTGCTTCCGTCTATTAAACAACTATAACACCCAAAGGCAAAGGCAAGAATTTTAACAAGAAATAGCATAAAATCTTACATGATCCAAGCCCCGCAATTCCAATCTGAGTTTATCTCTCTCATCTCGATAACGATCTCTCTCTTTTTTAATCTCCTTCAGTAGCTGGTGTACTGGTCGGTCGTCTGAAATGAAACTCCGAATTCAAATACTGCAATTTCATGAGATTAATGAAACCTGCAATTAATTCACTCCCTAAAGCCCCTTTCACACATTCCCGGTTTTGCCGTCAAAGCACTCCCGGCAGCTTGAAATCCAAAATCTGACACTGTCCGCCATTCTCCGCCGACAGTCCGCAACTCTCCGCCGACAACCCGTCCGCATTTTACGACTTACTGTCAACTCTGGGGGATGAGGGCGATGTCCGGGGGTGAATCAAACATGTTTGATTTAGCTCCCGGCAGCCAAGGCAAAGAGTCAACCGCCGTAATACCTGAGTATTTACGTCGTATTGCCTTGAATTAACAGGTAAGCCTCCCGTTTAATCCTTGATACCGTCAGTTTTCCTTGTTTCCAAGGCTGAAACTTGTCAAGCCGCCAACATTACTGCGTGTCTCCGTTCATTACTGCGACTTTACTGCGTGTCTCCGTCCATGAAAACAGCATGAATGGCCAAGTTTCTACGAAAAAACGAAGGATTTCCGTAGGATTTCCGCCGTTTTTCCTAAGATAATCCTTGAAATACTCAAGGAAACACGCCGTAATACACTGTCAGGCCATGCACGGCAACACCACGGCAAAACCGGCGATGTGTGAAAGGGGTTTAAGGGATTGATGGATGATTGGGGTTTTACATCCTGTACTTATGCACTTGGGAAGCTGATTAAGACAAGAGGACGACACGGCAATGAGGCAAAGGATGATTGAAACAGCCGTCCAACATAGGCAAAGGTGTCCTGGCAAGAGCTGGAATCAAAGCCAGGACCCAGCAATCAGCAGCCCAGAGCACTGACAACTTCAGCTAATATTCCGCGGGAGTTTGATATTTGTCTCAATAATTTGAATTTTCTAGAAACAATTTTGTCAATAACAATGATTGACCAACCATCTTCAAGACATCTTTTTAACTTTTTTTTTAAAACTTTCAGATTATCTAATTTGCTAAGATTCGATGCATCTAAATTGGCATACCATCAGGCAGAGGAGCTGGCTCAGGGGGCCTCTGAACGGACTCCTTCTCCATCTCTAGCTGCCGAGTCTTCATCTGTGATTCCCGCAACTTTTGCTCGGCTTCATTCAGCTTCAGCTAAAGACAAATATAATATCTTATCAAATCATTATACTGTACTGGTATTTTGCATTAAATTGAAATGCATCTTAAGAATCGCATCTTTATAAGGCCAGACATAATTGATTTTAGCTATCGGATCTTCTCGACTCTCGAGACACCTTTTGCAGTTGGACAAAATGAAAAGGTGTAATCTCAACTTTGTAAAAGATTTGTCAATTCAATAAAAACTGTAAATATGCTCAATTTTTTTTTGTAAGCAGAAAATCTGTGGTCGGTCGATCTGAGAAGCTGAAAATTAATTAAGTCTGGCCTAATTTAAAATTAAAAGAAAACACCTACATTTAAATTGGTGATGGTCTCGATGTGCTGCATATTCGTTTTGAGCTCTTTCTCGTATCTCTTCATCAACCCATTGTGCATAGATAGTAATCTGCAAAGAATTTTAAAAATTAATGTCAATGAACAATTTCTGAAATGTTAAATTCATCGCTGAATTTTTTTACTAAACACAATTTTTTTACACATCCCAAAATTTCCTTGTTGAGATCTTTCAAATTGAGAGGGATTTAACTGTTTCATTATTTAATGTGAACCACCTAATAAATTTCAACTGCAGTTTACATGATGGATATTTTATTTCAATCCCAAATTATGCCATTAAATTCATTGTAGGCCTACGGATGTTCAATTTTATTTTCTACTCACTGATTGACCTTCTGTTCAGCAGGATCTTCTTTCTTCTTCTCGGGACGGACTAGCGTGTTCATGACTTTGGGAGGGTCTGTTTGCGTTTCCATGCTGCGAAAATAACAAATTGATACTGATTGAAAAATTAGATTGAAAAATTAGATGGAGATGTTGCAATTACTGACGGACGAAAAGCAATGCACTTTATTCAATCGGCAATGACTAGAACTGATTAAACATGTATACTTATTTAATCACTTATTTAATCACTTCATTATATCCATCTAATATCAGAACATTAACCTTGAGTCACATCCCTTTTCCAAATGGCATTATTATTGGTAACTCAAAGGCATTTTGATAAGCCTCAAATTAAATAGATAATATGCATTATCCTAATATTTACAATCTCGATGCATGATCATAATTATGTCACACTGTAAGTCTGTAACATAGGTTTAGGGGGGGTGACATATATATGACGCCTTTGGACTGTAATATAGCGGCCTGATACAGCGTACAATAATCAGGCACCCACTTTCTGGTGGTGACAAAGTCCTTCATCATGGCCTCCATCCGCAGTCGGTCCTTCAAGTCATTTAGTTCTCGCTGCAAATTCACATTTTCTTGCTTGATTTTCCTGAGCTTTTTCTTGAGCTGTTCATTCTCTGTTGAGAGCTGAAAATCAAAAAGGTCAAACGTTAATGTCGATAAATATTAAGCGACTGTTGAGAGTGTTAACAAAATAAAGGTGGCGGGGGAAGAGAGGATAGTCACTCCATATAGGGAGGCGGGTCAGCGAAGGGGGGGTCAGGGGAGGGGGGGGGGGGAGTCAGCAGAGGGGGGGGGTCAGCAGGCATCAATTTTGTAACGTCTTTCAAGTAGGGTGAAAATCTGATCATGCAGACACTTTGAACTAAATTTTAGACAACTGACAACACAATAAGTCTACAGTTCAGTTGACAAAATTGATTGATTATTTTGACTAGCAAAACACCCGTGAAGGCATGGAAGGGGAGGGAGAAATATAGGAAAGAGGATTATAGGACGTTTCACCGCTGGGACGTTTCACCGTCGGCAGTAGTGAGACGTTTCACCGCTGGTTTATAACAATGTTTGTCAAGTAATAATTGTCTTGTATAAGTCTGATAAGCCATAAAATAGGCAAAATTCAACAAAAACACGCAAAATATTGTCTGAGTTGCTACTCTATCTATGATCATCTATTTTTTGTTACTTTGTAGCAAAAAGACGCAACATTTGTTGTGTTTCGATTCACAAGTTATAATGTAACTAAAAGCATACAAAGTAACAACAAAACATAACTAAATGGACAATGTGATTACCAGAATAACGAAGGATAACAAAATACTAAAAGAATCAACTAAGTCATCATTTCCAAGTACTTTAATAACCAAATAGTGAAATTAACTGGCGGTGAAACGTCTCACACTGCCGACGGTGAAACGTCCCAGCGGTGAAACGTCCTGCTACCTAGTACTTCTATTTCTTTGACAGTAATTTTGCACACCAAACCCAGCTAAGGACCTTGTGGGCAATGTAAGGAAGGTGCTGGCAAGTTTTTATAACAGAGCAATCTGCAGTTTGGCTGGAGTAGCGTAAGGGGTCCATGAATTTTTAGTATTCTGCAACTTTCTTTAGACATTGTTAGATTGAATTGCATAATGGAATAAAACCACCATTTACCAATTTACAGTCAATTTACCTGAGCACAGGCATGGACGTTTGGCATGTGCATATTTTGGCCTTCAAATCAAAGCTGATTTCTGCCTTAATTTCATCTTTGGAGGGCAAATGACACCCCATCAACTGGCACATGGCTCAGTGAGTCATGATCAACAATCAACACAAATGGGAATGCCTTACCAAAGGCAGAGGGCCAAATGGGAGCATCCAGGGCCTCAGTGGTCACATAGCAAAGAGGGAGCTTACAGTTTTTTGTTGTATTTTCTTTTTGATTGTTTTTCTGACCAAGTTCCTCATGCTATGATGCCTGATTGTATGCTAATTAATTAATTAATTAATTGATTGATTAATTAAAGATTGCAATTAAGTATTGAGTTAGCCAGGGTTGAGCTGCACTTTATTTTTCCAATGAGGGCTCCCTGCTCTAATCTGCTAATGAGGTCAAGGTAAATAGGTCAAGGCCACTTGCCGGTCGCGTGCTTGATAGTTGATTGATTTCTCCAGGTCTTTTAATTGTGTGTATTGTTGCAGTTGTCATTCAGCAGTTGAGATGGATTGTGATTTAGATGCTTGCTATGAGGCTGCACTCGATGTTGCCAAGAAGGCTGCTGTGGTGAGTGGATTGCCTGGGAAATTTTGATTTGAAAATTAAGCATTTTGTCTCATTCAATTGAATGAATGACAATGATTCATTCAAAATCACTAGTGATCGCTGTCAGTGACATAACTGCATAATTCTTATGTCATTTATGGCATGTATAAAAAGTCATGACATTATTCCTATGCGCAAGATAAATAACTAATGATCAGACTTATTAATTTATATGGACTTACACTTGTGCGCAGTGGCGTATAATTAGGGGGGCATTGGGCCATGCTCCTCTCATATTGGGGGGGGGGTTAATTGGGCCATGCCCCCCCAGGCCCAAATTTGACATGGAAGAGAAAGGAATTGCCGCAGAGCGCCACGAATTCACATGTAATGGCCCTCCCCTCATGCCATTTCTAGATACGCCCCTGCTTTATGGGATCTATTATCAAATCAACAACAACCAAACGGGTGAACCATAATAGGCCGTGGGGGGGGGGGGCTGTCAATCGGCGATCATCGCTATTTTGCCCTGAAATTTAAACATGTAACGGATGTGAGGCCTTTAGATTCAAATGCTCGTGGGTTTGACCTTGGATGACATTTTGACCTATTTCACAAGGTCACAGGGCCCAAACACTGAATAATCTTGTGAATAGGATAATTCGATTGTGAATGCCTTAATTACTGGTAGAGGTCATTAACATAAATGAGTGTCCTTTTAATTGATAGTCCATTTATCATTAACATTTAATGGGTATCCTGTAAATATTAATTTTATGATTTTACCCGGTTCCACAGCTTATCCGAGAAGCATATGATGCTGAGAAACGCATCGAGACAAAAAGTTCAGCAGCTGATTTGGTGACAGAAACAGACCAGGCCGTGGAAAAACTCGTCATCTCCACCTTGAAGGCCCAGTTTCCCACCCACAGGTAAATAATTAATTCAATTTAATTTACATTTTTTTGCATTGTAATCAGTCTTGTGGTTATATGTAACACAACAGCCAATACAGTGTTGATTGTTGAATAATTTTATTCTCTATCCTCGCAGCTTCATAGGTGAGGAATCTGTCGCAGGAGGAGAGAAGTGCGTATGGACAGAAAACCCAACTTGGATGATCGATCCAATTGATGGAACCACCAATTTCATTCACAGGTGTGTATGACGGATTTTGAGTCATTTACTTAGGGGGGAGACCATTTAATATCCAGGGGGGCATTGGAGTTTTCTTGGCGGGAAATTACTGGTATTTATTTCACGCTATGGGCAGCAGTAATTATTTCAAGTGTGCCAAGTCCCTGAACACTGAATATAACAAGAAATAATTTTTTTTTTTTAACTCAAGTACCCCCCCCCCCCCCGAATATTAAATGGTCACCCCCTTAAGTGACGCATAGTCAGAATCCTGACTCATGAAACTCCCCCTTTTCAAGTTACGACTCTGATTCCTGACACCATCGTAAATTTCCTAAAAGTAACTCCTTAATCAGACTCGCAATTGAGACTCCAAAGTCCGTACCCAATATATTAAGTATCACTGACATTATTTCAAACTTATATATATACATGACATTACATGTGGTTGTTGCTGATATGTATTTTAATCCTTTTTGTGAAATGTTTCTTCCAGGTTTCCATACACCTGCATCTCCATAGCTTTGACTGTGAATAAGAAGGTAGGTTTGAAAGTCTTTGAAATAGAAATTTTATTTATTTCTTGCCTTGTTTGTCTCCGAAGGAGTTTCTTTTATACTGCATGGTATTAATTAAAGCTCCCGCAAAAGACCAGTATGACCTTAAGGCTTGATCTTATTTTCGTCAGAAGTTAATTGTTAAACCAAAGACTTATTTTATCAAGTCTTTGGTTAAAGATTTCTATCCAGTTATAAATAGGTATTTATAGCGGATTGAATAGTCTATCATTGAAAATTTTCTGATTGATTTTTTCAGACAGAAATAGGCGTGGTGTACAACCCGATCCTGGACCAGATGTACACGGCCCGAGCTGGGAAAGGAGCCTTCTGCAATGGCAAGAAGATGAGCGTGACGAAAACCAAAGGTATTCTAACTTTGAATTAGGCGCGTGCAACTCATTTTCTCGACTAAAATTTTGTAACTTTTTGTATCCCAGAGACGAATAATGATTCTCCATGCAATGCATGCATGAATACCCAAAAGTGTAAAAGTTTCCATAAAATTCTTATCGGCTTTTATACAATCAACATTTTCTCGGTCATATATATCAAATCAAATGCTTGGAGCAAAAAAATTTCTAGGGTCGGTCGGTAGGACAAAAAAAAAAGGTGAAAAAAAACTATTTTTTTTCCATCGGCAGGATATCTATCGTGTCACAGAGTCCACGAAGCTAAGAATCAATTATGTGTGGCCTAATTGATTGAAATTATTTATTTTTTGCACAGATATTGGTCAAGCTCTGGTGTGTGCTGAATTTGGATCTGACCGTGATGCGAAAAAGATGGACACAAAAATTGCAACTAAGAAGAGAGTCATTGAAAGATGTCATGGGTAAGTCTCTCATTTGGGTGATTTAATTTTTTTTTCTTTGCAAAACTTGCAAGTTAGTATATTTGCAATCAGTAAAATTATCACCTTAATTTATCATCTCAAAAGCAGATTTTCATATCTACTAAGCCAGTTTTATAAATGCGAGTGGTTGCACCTCCTATCTATCAGTCTGTTCATGAAAGCCAACAGAATAACTGGTTTAGATTTATAAAGTGTCAACTACATTATTAACATGTCATTCGTCATCACAAAAATCTATCCTGAGTATTTTTGCATGAGTCAATTTACAAGTGCCGTTTCTGATATGAATATGTGAATTAAAAATGTGATTTATAATTGGTTACATTGAATTGTGTGAATATGTACTGTTTACATTTTTTATTCCATGAAAAATTGCATGGTAAACTGTTATTTTGTTTGTAAAATGTGTTTTCTGTAGATGCAGGACAGAAGAACAATGAGTACATGTATTTATTGTAGAAATTTTAGCATGCAGTTGTTTTTTCTATTTCCCCCTCCCATTCTCGACTACTTTGGAGTGGAGCTAATCCTCTTTGAAATCTTGAATAAATTTCAACTGTTAAAGAATCTCGGACGTTGCTTTTTCTCGTGTTTCTATAAATAGATCCAGGGAATTAGGCTCGGCTGCCCTGGAGATGATTTTTGTAGCAGCCGGGCACCTTGACGGCAAAGTGCACCACGGAATCCATTGCTGGGATTACGCCGCTTCTTCTTTGATGATTACCGAGGCCGGCGGTGTTGTCCTTGATTCCACTGGTTCGCTTATTTTATGTTTCTTTTATGCTTTATTATTTTACCTGTATTTAATTATTTCTCCTTGTCAACCCTTACTGCCTTACTCGCTATCATTTTTCTTTCTGAGCCCCTCAATTTCCTTATATGCCATACACTGGTTTTTCATTCTCATATTAGATGGTATGCGCTTTTCTAACCCTAATTATAGTCTTTTTGTGATGGCTTTTCTTGATATGCTAATACCATGGACAACAGCGTCATTGCGACACTATTACATAACAAATAATATCAACACGAAGCAAGAGTCCATACCTATAACCCTGCATGTGCTACATCCCGGTACTTCCTGTCAATATAACAAATAGATTAGAAACCACAATCTACCGCTTGCTTATTTTCAGGAAAGAGCAGTCACTTTCTAGCAAGTAGCAACGTCTTAATATTTAAATTTACCAAAATTTCTGCCTCATATTTCCAAACTTTTGAAAGCTTGGAAGTTCGAACACTGATTTTGGTGTTCAAATCCATTATTGCCCAACTCCATTACCATCCCCCTTAATGTTTGACTCTATAGATTGATTTAGGCCTAGGTCAAACTACTATATGGACTGTAGAGTTAAGTTTTATTTCTTATACATATCAATTGTTTGGTTTATTAATTAGTTTTTTTATAACCTCTAGGCCCCGCTTAGTTAATCTTCCCACTGACCACTGACTACGATCCGCCCTAGAGTTCTTTTGAGATGTGACTGCACATGCGCAAACTCGCAAACTCACTTCTAACAATTTTACTAATGCATCTTTTTGCAGGTAGAACACATTTTTGCTGCCTTTTCACTTAATTTCATACCAACTAATCAAATCATTCTTTAAAAGCTTAATCTCTAAAAGTTATCTAACCTATGGCTTTTTTTATGGCTTTTTTTTTCTAGGATTCGTTGCGTAGGTTCTGCTGCGCTTGCTTGCTGTTCCGTTGCCGCGGGACACGCAGATGCATTTTACGAAAGCGGCATTCACTGCTGGGACTTTGTTGCCGGGGGTCTGGTAGTAACAGAGGCTGGGGGAGTCCTTGTTGATATAACAGGTTAAATTTTTTTTACATTTTGGAGAAATTGTTTTCATAAAATTATATGTTTAGTTTTATGAAAGTGACTGCTCACTGTCCAACTACTCATATAATATTGATTTGTAACTGCACTATAAGAATAAATAATAAGTAGCGTTGGACAGTTAATTATTCTTCGACCAGATATTCAACACTATTAACTCTGTAATTCACGTCTACGAACTAGTAAAGGTTTTAATTTTAAGCACCTTTAATTTAAAACTGAATTCTATTAGATGCAAGGTCACAATGATAACTATGTAGACCTTTGCATGCTCCTTAAACGTGGCATGATTATTGTAACTTTCTATTAATTTTTAATGAAACTTGAAAGAAACGATAGATTTATTAAATATTTGACTTGTGATATATACTTTGTAAATAGAAATAATTACTTCATTGGAAGTTAAATTGGAAATTGAGAATCTACTCTCTAGATAATTGGAAATTGTGAAATGCCACTTTTTTTTCATAAAATTTTAATATTCTCTTTCACAGGAGGACCAGTGGACTTGATGTCTCGCAGAGTTCTTTGCGCAAGTACGCAGGAGTTGGCCGAGCAGTTGGTTGGTTTGGTGGAACCCATTGAATACGAGAGAGACTAAGTCACGGAGCAGTTACGTCCAAACGTTCACAATGTCCGATTTAAGAGCGTATTTATAAGTTGATAGAAATTGTTACAGGTTAATGAAGTGGTGAACTAGTGCAGCAATTAACTTCAGGGTTCATGTTACCTGTATAGATCTATTTGTCTATATTTGTTATACGCGGATGTTGTTGTACATTGTTGTAAATGTACTTAGATTTTGCTTGAAATGCTATAAATATATCTCCTCTAGTGCTGCGGGAATTACTGCTATTTGTAAAGCATAGAGTATTACTTAAATGAAAAGTTAGGATGAAGAATTTGTAATAATTGCTGTGATTACATTATATATATGTGCTCAATGTCTAGGGAATTCTATCATAGTGTTCAGTATATTTTTGACACAATGTCCAAGGTTGAAATGGGAGTAAATGGTTGCTGTTCAGTTATAATGCTTTTGTGACGGTTTAGAGTGAGCTGGGGCTTTTTGTGTCAAGAAAAATAGGGCTATAGTATAGACAGAAACCAGTCTTGGTTTCTGGTACAGATGCATTGTAGTGCAGTGCTAATTGGTTGGTATGATGGGGAAAAAAAGAAAGTCAGAGAATGTGTGTTATTGAAATGCCGAGTAACTTCTCACATCTATGTTCACTACTGCAAACTTATTTATCATGTGTGTATATATACAGGTATATTTAGTTTGTTTCTACCATAATGATCTATTTATTAATTATTTATCAATTTATTATAGACTGTGCCATATCGAGATATTTTATTTCACCGTACTTGTCATTTTCCCACCTAAATTATTACTCGCATTTGTTTCTTTTTATGTTTGTTGATTCAAAATAAATTTTGTCGCATTCCACAAATACCTTTCGCATTTCATTCGTTATTTTCTTTGTAATCTGCTTTTTCAAAAAATTCAGAAATTGAATTTAAGCTTTAATATACATGGAAATTTTAAGTGCAGTTGGTCAATTTCCCACAATGATTCTGCTATATGATTATAAACTTCAGCGACGGTGTAGCCCATTGGTGGGTCACTCTCTCTTGACCAGGGAAGTTCATCATTTGCCAATAATATAAGCTCCAATGCAAAGATCCTGCGGTGTTCGCCATGATTCCACTGGTTTGTTTATTCTTTGTTTCTTTTCAGTATTATACGTCCCATTGGGGTACGGGAGACTTGTGTTTTCATATCTGTCTTTTTGTCAGTTAATTCGTCCGTCAACAAGCTAGAGCGAAACATTTTCATGGTTTCTGTTGAAACTTATGAGGGAATTTTCCATTCTCAACAATGAACTTATTCTGCAGGCATTACATTCAGATACTAACAATTAACGAATGAATTAGAAGCCCTCTGTCCTCTGCTTACTAATTGTACTCAAAAAGAGTGCTCAATTACTCACTAATATTCAAAAAGAGTGCGCCTTATCTAACCTGAAATTGCTTGAACTGAGTTGAAGTAGTTTTCTAAAGTAAACGGAAAAGCCTCCATTACTTCCCCCACCCATAATGATAGTTACATGACTTGCAGATTAATCATTTATTTAAAAGCACTATTTTTGTTTATTTAATCTATAGCATTTGTTCAGTTTATACACACCGAACAAACACATGGTTTTAAGTTTAAACAGTTTGCACTGTTTAATATGGGCCATAACCAATAAGCAAAATAATCCACAGTTATTTGGCGTGACAAAGGGGCTGCTCGCTCACCTACACAATCTAACAAATAAAGCTAAATAATCAGGAGGTTCACCACATCTGAGAAACCCGGTGGGCTGTGGCGAACTCCAGGCTGCAGTGAGACTGAGCCACAACTAAAATACAATAATCCAGGCTGCAGTGTATGCTGAGCCAGCTTGAAGCAGGTTAGAAACCAACTTAAAGTCAGCAAAGTCGAACGAACATATATATCCATGTATAATGAGAGTTGGGGGAGAGAATTCCCCGAATTCAATGCCAACTGAGCGAGACAACCCAAAATGTAGAGCTAGCTATACAATAGGTGCTGCGAGCGGGACGCCCCAACCTTCCCATGACCCGAGGGCAGGGAGGTGTGTTTATCCAAGGCTCAGACCAGCAGGCTAGTGTTGTCTCACCTTAAGGCCAATCCCTGACTACGATGAGTGAGTCGGACGTCACAAATTACATGACGGAGGTGACTCAGATGTCACAAATTACATGACATCTTAGTTTATATAATATTATGTACAAATAGTGAAAATGAGTCCATTCACTTGTGGTGCAAAGTCAGTGTCGGGTCCCAAAACCAAATGAAGACGGGACCAGAAACGGAGCTGACCGTAAATCCAGTCAGCAGGGTATCTAGTTTGAAGTGCGTAAAATCCATTCAGCAGGGAGTCCAGTGTGAAGCGGGACTTGGTCTTGGTCGCTATAGCCTTTTGCACTGGCAGTTAAGGAAATTGTTTGACGAGGGGGTCAAGAGCAACAGACCTGATATCAACCGAAGAGGGGGCCTTGGGGTATAGGCCAGGTCCAACGTAGAGGGGGCCCAGAGATAGGGCCCACGATAGCTAGCAGTAGATGTCGAAGAAGCTGGATGTACCAATAATGAAGGCCTAGAGATGGAGGCCCACGATAGCTAGCAGTAGATGTCGAAACTGTAGGCCTATCTAGGTAGCAGTAGATGTCAAACGATGAGGCCTGATGTGGAACGCAGAGGGGGCCTAGATGTCAAACGAAGAGCGCAGAGGGGGCCTAAATAAGTAGGCCTGAGATGAAAGGGAGAGGGGGCCTAAAGTCATATATTGGCCTAGTGTTGAGTGAGAGGCATCTGAGATATTATATGCTGATGCAGGCCTGTGAACTACTGGCGTCCATTGCAGGTGAGGTGCAGAGATATCAACAATAGGAGTAGGTGGAGTAAAAGGGGTGGCGGTGGGCAATATTTTTAGGCCAAGAAACTGAGATACATCCGAACAGGTCAAAGTTGAAACAAACACTGGCCTGTGTCACGTGACTTGTGGGGTTGACCTATTTTAGATAGGGTTGCCCGGATGTATACAAACCCCCATTTAATAAATAAAATGGACCATTTATACACACCGAACAAACACATGGTTTTAAGTTTAAACAGTTTGCACTGTTTAATATGGGCCATAACCAATAAGCAAAATAATCCACAGTTATTTGGCGTGACAAAGGGGCTGCTCGCTCACCTACACAATCTAACAAATAAAGCTAAATAATCAGGAGGTTCACCACATCTGAGAAACCCGGTGGGCTGTGGCGAACTCCAGGCTGCAGTGAGACTGAGCCACAACTAAAATACAATAATCCAGGCTGCAGTGTATGCTGAGCCAGCTTGAAGCAGGTTAGAAACCAACTTAAAGTCAGCAAAGTCGAACGAACATATATATCCATGTATAATGAGAGTTGGGGCCTGTGTCACGTGACTTGTGGGGTTGACCTATTTTAGATAGGGTTGCCCGGATGTATACAAACCCCCATTTAATAAATAAAATGGACCATTCATTAAACTTCTTTTTTTTACTTTTAGGCCCCTGACACTATATTTGTGTGACCAATGGATTTATTTTCTTGCAGATTTCTCTGAAGTAAGAAGTATTTTTAGGCCAATCAAACAAACTTTTGCAGCTTGGTCCTTTCATGCAGTGTTCTTTTTAATTTAATCTTTCACTACAGTCTTAACTTTTTTTCTAGGATTCGTTGCGTGGGTTCTGCAGCACTTGCTTGCTGTTCCGTTGCCGCGGGATACGCAGATGCATATTACCAATGCGGCATTCACTGCTGGGACTTCGCAGCTGGGGGTCTGATAGTAACGGAGGCTGGGGGAGTGCTTCTTGATATAGCAGGTTAAAAACTTTTTTTAACGTTTTGGAGAACTTCTTTTCAAAAATATGTGTTCAGCTTTATTAAAGTGACTACTCACAGTATAAGTTCTAATATATCATTACAAAAATATTTTGTCTTTGAACAGTAATTTAGCCTTCTACTGGATATTCTAAAACCACCTAATTCATGGCTAAGAATTCATTCTTGAAATTTGTCTGCAATTAAATATTTTTTTTCTCTGGCAGGAGGACCTGTGGATTTGATGTCTCGCAGAGTTCTGTGCGCAAGTACGCAGGAGTTGGCCGAGCAATTGATTGCTTTGGTGGAACCAATAGAATACGAGAGAGACTGACTTAAAAATAGCTCCTGTTGGGCTGTGGAAAATACTGCTATTCGTAATGCATAAGAGTATTAGTTTAAAGGTGCTTTTTGACCCGCCTGATCATCTAGTACCATATAGGCCTACATTTAATTATATTCACCGCTGTTACTAGACCAGCAGCCTATAATTATGTATCCAGACCTAATGAGACCTATGCAACCTATGTACTGTGACACTACACTTCATATAAATGGAAGCCAATTTTTTCTGATTAATCTTTTTCCATATCAAAATAAATTTTGTCTCCTTGAGAAATCTCGTTGGTAATCATTCAGAATTTTCATTTGTCGCATTTTTTTTAAAAAAGAGATAACTTTGACAGAAATAAGTTCCTTTCGAAGGCCCCACCCATATTAGGTCTGGACTTCACCCATATGTGCTTCCAGCTTGAAATTTCAGAAAATGTTCTGCGATAGCGATGCCAAATGGTGGGTTGACTCTCGTCTTGCGAAGTTCATCATTTGAGACCACCAAACCGAGTTGTTATTTTCCAAGTGGCAATGATAACAACTTAGCAAAATCAACTCCTTATCACAGCGAAAATAATATGGCTATTGATTTATCTGCAAACAGCCACTGATTTATGCTGCAAACTGTACAAAGAAATGGCAAATGAATCCAATATCACAATGAGAAGGGTAATGAATTATTTTAGCCAATTACCATTCATAAAATTATTCTGAATGCTGAAATCCAAGACAAAATAAATTCAATATATAAAGGGTCTCAGGTGTAAAATTTCATACAGGCATAATCATTAAATCCACAAAGGCCTAAGTTGATAATTTTCACAACATTCGAAGTTTTTGCTTTGCAGAAATACAAACCATCACTTCTGCCCTGATCATTTGGCCAGTACTCCTGCAGGGAAGTCTATGCCATGCAATAAAACCAGTCCAATATAAAGGATATTCACATGTTGAAAAGACTGAAAATTTTAATATATTCCTGACAATGATACCATGTTTTCACTCCGCAAATTGCTATTGTGAATGCAAGGTGAAGATAGAATTGTCTCCTAGCAATTGGCCAAAGATGCTACAAATAGGACATCTTCAATGAAATTCACATGCCGTTATCATAACAGAACATTTTCATGTCAAACCCTGAACCAAGCTTTGAAAGCTCATACATCTTGTCATTTTTGTACCATTGGAATTGGCTTTTCGAGGCATATTTACAATATTCAGTATAACGTACACTGCCAAGCATTGTTAATATTTTATTGATTTTTTTGCTCAACTTTTGGCTCAACGACATGATACATTTGTGGAAATATAAACAAATCACGTAATGTACAAAAACAGACAAAAATCATTCGCGTTATTCAATAAATATTTACACAAACCAGGGCAGGTGCGTCGTATTCAAGAACCACCTCAATTGTAAATCATTCACTGTGTCCGACTTATCAATATACAAGCTTCTCAATCAATGCAGCAAGTGATTAAACGAAAGATCACTAATCAATAATGTACATCCATAGCACTGATTGCAAATATACAATTATCATACGAAGTCATGCAGTGACTGCCGGTGAACCATTGCCTAATTGGTAATCATATTAATAATCATAGCAATGACGAATGGTCCAATACAATCATCGTATTGCAACACTTAAAGAATGACGTTCAATTGCAATTAGCAAGCAAACTAAGGCGTCCGCAGGCACCAAGGTATGAACAAAACATCTGGCATCCTCAGACGACCAATCAACCACAAATTGCAATCATCAAGTAATGAGTTATCGACTCAGGAGGTGACAGTTCGTTGTTCACAGAGAATATGAAAGGTAACCACATTGGAAATTATAAACTGAACACATACAATGTCACGCATTCATAATTGCTCCCCATGAATTGTAGTAATATATATGCCATTATCTTGAGATATTGGCAATATGACAACAATTAATATACAAGAGAGTAAGTAAATTGCAAGCAGCCAGAGTTTAAGTGAACACATACATTTATCAGCATACCAATCAGCAAAAATTAAGAGCTTATATAAAATTAAATTGCACCAATCATAGGACCAATGGTAAATGAATGCTTATGTACATAGTTACTTATTAAGTTATTGATGAGGCTCTGGTGGGGTTTCGTTTTGATACGAGGGGTCCGAAGTTTTATGTCTCATTCAACTGACATCCAGCTGAGATATTTCTGATGAAGGGAGTTCCACCAACAAACAGATCCGTGACTGGAATTAGCAACTGGGACTTTCAGCAAATAGCACTCTGACCAAAGTCGTGCAATATTCAGTTCAGTTAGGCCCCCCCCTCCAATCAAGAGCCTCATTTTTGGAAGATAAAGATAGAAGTTATATAAGTTGATGATAACGAGTCAATATAATTATAGAAAATAAATGCAAAACAAAAAGGTATTCACCATACACACAACCTATGAGAGATCGAAGGTAGAACATACATTTTACAACAACGCATAGAACAACACAGTCAATTAGTATACATATCTGAGATACGTTCAAGAAGTATTCAAGTTTGTAAAGTGAAAATGCAACAGAAAATTATAAAGAATCAAAATAAATTTAATAAAGATCACAATGAACTGCACCATGAGGAAAAATAAGGCAATAGTGTGCGTGTGTGAATTATAACAAGAATCAAAGATGAAAAAACAATTCAATTGTGCACGCTCAAGTAGTACAGGAAGGCTATATATAGTTTACATCACAAACAGGTTGTATTATAGAATCGTTACACTGTTGGTGTGAGACATTTACTATTGACAGCAATTAATCTGGTTATGTATTATATGGAGTTGTATTAGTATTGTTTTTCAATCTTATCTGAATACCAGCCAATGGCCTTACCATGTAAATTTGTCACTCAAGGCTAAAATGTCACAATGAATATTTTAGTAATTAAGGCAATATTAGACTTCGAACCTTTTGTTTTGCCTTGACTTCATTTATGATACTGACACAGAAAAGTATTTTATTTATTCAGTCTTTTTTGTTATAGACACATTGATCCTTCCTTACAATTAATTCTGTTATCTATCATTTCTGTTAATATAATAGTTTTTAAAAAAATTAATAAAAAGTTCAATGACAAGTTTTTTTTCTTTGCATAACTAGATCACACACTTCCAATGTCTAAATCTACCAGTATGTTAAATCTTATAAATTTATAAATCTCAAGAAAGCATTTTACAGACTGCAGAATTTGCTATCATCTAGGACGCATTTTACAGGGATCTGTTATTCTATCGATTCATCACAGTCACGATCCCTTTTAACGTAAAGCACTTCGAGAATTTAAAATCCTGTGACATTTAATGAGATATCAATTATATATATACATCCATGCATTAATAGGCTTATTATATATTTTTTTACTTCAGTAAAAAAGTTCTAGAACTATACAGAGAGGGACTAAAAGCACCAACAGAGGTCACTGTGATCAGAAACACAATTATTGATGACATCATCGAACAATGGGTTGATTTCAGTGCCCTTTGTAAGTAAATTCCAAACTACAGTGCATATGTACTTCATTCAAAGCTGTGTAACCGCTATGATAATGGACATTACAATAGTTGGACGATACAATGCAATACAGACACGAGTGCTTAACATTTACCGAACAATATTTGACAAAGATAACACCACTGTTTTAACGGTGAATTCTTAGCTTTTGAAATGGTCTCTCAGTTATTGAAAATAGTTCAAAATACGCTCACATACCTAATGCAATGCGGAAAACACACTTCAAGCATTCAACAGCACAAATTCATATATTTCACAATTAGTTGGAAATTGGTATTAGTCACATACCATGCATATACGATGTAGGCTATACAATGATCTTACATACATATGACATTAGAGACATTTTGGAGAAAGGCTTATACAGCCCAGTTTAACATCCAGTGAAGCATGCATGTATTTACCAGTTTAACAGTATCTAGGGTGATAAGTCTGACATTTAATATGTTATTATTTTCACAAAGTCCGCACCCATACTTAAACATGACGGTAAATTAATTGAGTAGCAAATCTAGACACAACTAACTTGCCACTTGCGCATCTATTCAACAAATATCATACAGCGACAGCATATCACACACAAAATTTGTGAAATCATTACTTATCTATCTATGGCGTAGTGGGAATGATCAACATGCATTTATAAGCAGATATATAAGTTATAATCACTTCTTTTTCCAGTGCTTGGCTATATATATAATTACAACCAATATATATATTTATATATGATTATATATACATGAATATAATCTATCAGTTTTTATAGAACTGTGTTTGGGTTATGTTTGGGTGCTCCGAAAAAAATACAAGCTGTAAGCATGTGGAAATTGTACGTCATTTATATTGGGCCCTCTACTTCAGTGAGAGCATATCTACACAAGTGTTGTATTACATGGCGACATACAAGGTCAATAAACAGAGCATAATTATATGATATGACATTTTATCATCACAAGACCTTTTTACATTGTACTTGTCACAATGCAGAACAGCACAACATTATATGAATATTTTTTTGCAATGGATAATGTTTCACTAGCTCACAGGAGTCATAGCAATATTATTTGTAAGTACATCGACACCTTTATCAGTTATCTGAGTTACTTTGCAAGCTGTAGCAAATACCGTTTTCCATAGATGCTAGCAAAAATGCCGTAACAGATTAATTAGCAAGTAATTTGACAGCAAACTTTTGAAATGGAATATGGAAAAGTATAACATCTCTGACTATAAGACAGAGAAATATTATAACAACATACACATTCAAAGGAGCAAAAAGTTATAGCTCAAAGCATCAGAAATTAGTAAAAATTTGCAAAAATTTAACAAGTACAAAACCATTTTAAGGTATTTTAGACATGACACTGTGCAAACTACCAATGTCTAATGGCAAGATTTTAAAGGTATCTGTTCAGCTGTTCGACCTACAGATTGTCAGCAGAGATTAACCTGTGACCAAGATATGTGACCAAACAAATCAATTATTTGACTTCAACTGATCTCTTTAAACAGTTAATTGGTTCATATCTCGAGTTACTTCTGCACCTGGACCAATTAGTACATAAGTGCCAATTGATAAATAAATCAGCAAATCGTCTATGATAATATTATATTATTATATCATAATCAACATATTTTATTTAAATGTGTCATATATTCAATGCAATTGACCAGTGCATAAGTAATATTCAACCAATAAAATCACCAATTGACCATTTTATGAAAATGAAAAATTCTTCATAGCCTAACATAAAACTGATAGTAGAAAATCACATCCATTGATTTGTGCATTTCAGTTTAATATTTTTATTACATATCAGCTAAGCTGGCTCATTGAATACTCTATAGTGCAGTGTACATACTTCTGCTTTAATAATATTATATTAATTAGTCAGCATATAATACTTAACCTATTCAGCTGTGTAGTTTTAATACTTCAAACTGTCCAGCAAAGATGCCCAACAAGCCAGCAATATTGTTTCTTCCTATACACCCTGTTAATCCTGGATATTTGAGATTTAGTGGCATTTTAACACTTCTACAGCAATTCTGTTCAGATTATATACACATTTTGCTATCAGTTAGACCTGCCAAGCTGTCAGCTATTGATATCTTACTCTTAGACAGCCTAATATTTAATTTAGCAATTTCTAATTTATTAGCAATTAGCAATTCAGCAATCTTACTACCATTTAATTCTAGTAATATATTAAATATATCATGGCTATCATTGTTTATTAGATAGCGTATATTAATCTTTACAGTAAAGACCAAATGAGAATCATTTTGAGATGTAATTCACCTAATGACAAGATCACCAAATAATTAGAATAAATGATAAAATAAACTTAAAATACAGCCATTTCACGACCAATTGAATTTGATTCCAACTCAGTAGATAAGATATTATACAATACATTGTACATTGGAAATAAATTGCAACACTGACTGAGGACAATACATTAGGCCTTATATGATGATATGGGCCATTCCAAGTAATTCCGTTTTAGTTAGATGAATCGATAGAGGAGCGGGGTTTGAAAGCAAAGTTTTAGGTATTTTCAGACACAGTACATTATTACTCGCTCCATCATTAATCAGCTAGCTGGAGACCAGAAGAGATGGAATTTGTTTCTAAAATGTATTCATAGGTATCTTGCACGTAATATATATATCATAACATGTGTATTTACCCCCTGAACTACCCCATAGCACACTTCCTTTCCCATTATCTGTACTGGAATGCCCTCGGAATTTTTAATTTACCCAACATATAAATAACCAAATTGTAGGCCTACAACCAAGAAAAAAATGTACAACTTAGACTTGGAGAAAAATGTACAACATAAGACTCGGAGAAAGCCTTCGACAGTTCTGAAATTATTTCTTGACTCTCCTAGAGGTTTGACAACGTCCTTAGCACACGCTTAGTCTGGCCTGAGTGGCGGGGTGTTTGTTGTCACTCATCACAGGTCCACTGACGCTCGCTCCAACCGCATGCATCTTGAAGGTGCTCACTGTAGACACTGCAAGGAATCAAATGACGAGATTTATATATATATACTACTTTGCAAATTACTACCAATTACAAGGACTTACAACACATTAGCTAAAAGCTGCAGCTGTCTGTCAAAAGGCGGAGTCAGCAAGCACTTCTTCAATTGAAGCAAATGAGATATATCTTCTACTGATATTACATATTTATTATTCATTAGCTATACATAGATCTACAATTTCACTCACGATGTAGCTTTTATATTGCTAAGAAATGACATGAGATACCAGCAGATAGGGTTGAATACAAATTAATTAAATTTATTCTGAATCACTTTTGGAACATTTGGTACATGTGTTGTTTGGGCATTTTGAAATTGGAACTGTTTTTGGACAAGTTAGTCAACTATGAGGTAGTATTGGTACCCACTCAGTGGCCACTTTTTCGTATTATTTGTTGTGTTTGGACAGCAAAAGACGATTTACCGTACATATGTATTAGTGGTCACGAGGAAGACTTCATGAATGTTAAATTAATGATCCCCATTCACTACATCCTTGTTTTAAATAGCTTTCATAATGCACCTTATCATGATCTAATAACCTTGCCTAGAAGACTACAAGCATCTCAATGTGATCCATGTAAGGTTGTTTCAAACTAAATCAGCATGTTCCAAACAGTAACTTTTAAAACTTATATATATATATACAGCAAGTCAGCAATAAAAAGTGAAGTGTGCATATCTTGTGTTTTTAAACTGCAGTGGGAAACTCTTTTTGCTACCAGGTTACACTGTAAGAATGTTTGTCTTCCATTGTTTGCTGATGTCATCAATAATGTGACGTCAACCCCCCCCCCCCCCCAAATAAAAGTTCTCAACAATGGTATGGCAGCCTTGTCATAATCAAGACTTGATTACAGTGATAACTGGTGTAAAGAGTGTCCCATTGCAATGAGAAACTAAAATTTAAATGCAGAGTGCATTATACCAAAATAGTGTTATGCTAACTAAGTTTCGTTTGTAAGATTTGGGGACAAAAGAAAGTATGCAGCATTTGCAAAATTAGAAGCGACAATAATTAGCATGTTCATAATGTTTGAAGACTGACTGGTAAAGAAAGCCAGCGACCAAATTTAAAGCCACAAAATAAATTGAACATTGTAGCCATTTGACTAATTTCTACGCTTTTTGTTCATACAGTCGCGCTTCTAATTTTGCAAATGCTTTCAAAATGTTTAAGTGGAATAACAGTTAAATTTTGTGTAGGGAGGGCATGATTACCATATTTTTTATGGATAAATTTATTAAAATTCACCTGGACGACTCGTTACTGCAATTTGTGTACAAGAAATGATATTAATTAATCTAACTTGGAAAAAAAATTATTGTTACACATTCATAAACACATACATGATGTCCGAGCAATTCATTCATACCTAGCTATCAGGACAAGCCATAAAATTGCAAGAAGATGTTTAAGTTCTCAGAATGCATTGTCACATCATCTCACCTGGACTGTCCATATCATAAAATATTGAATGTCATAAGATTCAGATATAACAGATCTCTTATACATTAGTAAGTTTATTTTAATCTAAGGCCACACATAATTGATTCTTAGCTTCGCGGACCCGCCGACACAATAGATTTTCTGCCGATGGGAAAAAAAAATTTTTTTTTTGACATTCTAAAAAAAAATTGTTCACCTTTTTTTTGTGTTACCGACCTACCCTAGAAAAAGTGCCTTAAGAGGATCCAAGAAGCTAGAGATCAATTATGTGTGGCCTAATGACCACCTATTAACCTTATAATTTTGATGGCATTATCTGAACACTAATAAACCATTTTCAGTACCACGCATCAACAACAAATGTATACAAATACAAATCAACTAGTTAATGCATATCCTGCTACAGAAGTTATAATAGAACCGCGGGTCTGTGGCAGTGTTATGGCATTGATATTAGGCCTAGTGAAAATCAAAAACAAAATGTATCTCATATACTAAATACACTTAATTAGAATGGCCTATTGGTATTATTCACACTCACCATATCCGATTCCCTGAAGGAAAAGGCAAAAGGCCTCGCACAATTTCATAGGCGTCTCTTCTTGGATCATGCCTCCACAGTCGAACTAAAAGAAAACACTATCCATTGTAAATATTCAGCAAAATATCCATCAAACTTTTAACTAACAAGATAAACTCAGAGCAAAATCTGCTGGCCACAATCTGAATTTTAAGTCCAAAGCCTGCAGCCAACAGTTTAATGACCCAAAGGCCCAAAGTGCATGTTCATATAAATTACGAAACAATGCATGCAGACGATCGAGTTGTGATGAAGCACCAGTATGCCTCAACTATTTAGATGGCTATTTAAGGTGGCTCGATACTCGTGAACTTTCCGAGATAGGATTTCTCAAAAATAGTTTAGAATGATCCAAAATATAGTTTATAGCAAAGATATGCAAAATAAAGTGGTCGCTACCAGCCTTTAAAAAAAAATATTTGAGATTATGCACGAGAAAGTCAGTTCACCCAAACCTGAAAAACTGAATTTTTTTCTTAAATTTTTTACTGTGAAGTTTTCCCTGCTATTCGGTGGTCATTCATCCCATATTATGCAATGAAGCATGAAATTAAAGAAAACACTTGAAGGGAAAAGCTGATTGCAATTTCAAAGAGATATATTTAGGGCTATTCCATTTAAAAACCTGGGGGGGGGGGGTGGTCAGGTTACATTTTTGACCCCCCCCCATGCATCTAAAGTGAATTTTTTTCGACCCCCCCATGCATCAACTGCGATATTTTTGGAGACCCTACATGCACCAAATGCGACTTTTTTACCCACCCTACATGCATCAAATCCGAATTTTTTTAGCCCCCCTCCCGCGACAAACGTTTTTTGACCCCCTCCCCTCAAAAAAAAATCTCAACCCTACATACATCTGAATTTTTTTAATTTTTAGACCGAAAAAAAAAATACTCAACTCTACATATGAATTTTAGAAAGAATCTCGAACAATGTGTTGAATATGTCTTTGGCTGCACTGTATGACATACAGTGTGCGAAATAGAGGGCGTTTGATCATGCTGGCTACCTTGACAAAAGCTTTTGACTAGTGAAATTTGACGAAAAATTAATAATCACCATGTTAATTTATGTGCCGTCCAACTTCGGACTATGACTTTCTGAAAGCCATTTCTTACACTGATGACATATCAACTTCAGATCCTAGCCTATCTCAGATGGATGGATGGATGATTTGGGCTTCACATCCTTTGCACTTGGTTGGCTAATTAGCAGGGGAAGGACACGGCAATGAGGATTTGCATATTAAAATTCATTGGGTCTTTGCCTATCTCGGACAATGGTCATTGGAAAACTTGCTTCATATTTAACTAAAGAGTTCTTTGTCTAGGCCTGACAGCTAGATATTCTCTTAACTCGGACAGAATAGTGCTGTCTACTTTACTCCGACTTAAGCAGAGGTTTACTGTTCTCCGTGATATGACGGAGGTCAAGCGAGACTTTCTAAAATTCTTGAATTTATTCCTCATTTTCCAAAAGGCTCTCTGTGATATGATGGAGGCAGTTCTCCATGATATGATGGAGGAGGAAGTCAAATCCTTCAAAATTCTTGAAATTAATATTTATTTTTAGAAGGGACTTAGTTTTTCCATTTTTCTTGGCCTATATTTTGTAGTGTCTTGATGACTCCATACTGAGGCAGATGCTTCTCCGTGCGGAGGCCTCTCCATGATAGGACGGAAGCCTCTCCCTGATATGACGGAGGCCTCTCTGTGATATGACGGAGGCAGCAGAGAAAAACTGTTATTAAATTTCACAAGATCGTTAAAATTTCCTCATTTTGTTTCCAGTCAAATTATTCCACGGAGTTCCATTGATCCAACAGATGATTTTCTCAAGAAAAGTCATTTTATTCCATTTTTTGGCAATTTCTGTATCAGTAGGCTATAACTCATCTTGAGGCAGAGCTCCTTCTCTTCGAGTCCAGGTCATAAGATCACATGTGAAACATCCATTACATAATACGCCTCCTAAGATCCTGCACAAGATCAATAGCTGTCAGATATAGGCCTACTATAATATGTCTTACGAAATAATTCCTAGCTGAAGAGGATATATATTTGCCCAAATAGTGTCCAACAGAGAGTCCCCCCCCCCTTAACCCAATTTTAAACATACTCTGAATACCAATTCAGGGGTTCGCAGTGATGGAAATGGAAAATTTTCGTCGGGGGAGCTCTAGGCTCGTGCGGCAGCGGCTAGCCATTCAAAATTTTTAAAAGAGAAAGAATTCTTCCACCAGAGCATAATCATGGTTAAAAATGTTATGAGGACTGAAAAAGTAACATGCAAATTGCAATTTTACCACTGCTCATTGGGGGAGCTGTAGCAGGGTACAGCTCCCCCTGTTTTTTGGTCAAGGGAGCTCAGCTCCCCCGAGCTCCCCCCCATTTCCATCACTGGGGGTTCGCCTGCGCTGGAGGCGGAAAATCAACCAAAGAAGAAGAAGAAGAACTAAAGCCTATTCTGCCAAAAACATGGTTATTTTCCCAGTAAGTGGTAAGGTGTAGGGGTTAACCAATATGGCATAGCTCTCCATCCTCCAGCACCTGTCCTGGCTGTCCAGGACTAACTGCAGGAGGGTAGAGCAGCCAGCCAGAGCTGTCCACTAGAGACAACAAGAAGCGACATCCGGCGTCCAGGGAAAACCACCAACTACTACTCGCGATCATTTTTTTTTTTTTTTTTTTTTAGACGGTGGTCACAAGGGAGAGGTTCAAAAGTCCGAAAGTTCTCCTGTGAAAAAGAAAAGAAGGCGGAGGAAACGAAAAACACGTCAAAACTCAACTCAGCAAAATACGATGCCAGATTTAGAGAAAATGGTCCTAGATGTCCCCCCAGAAAATGCGACTTGTATGAACCAAATGAAAATGCCGTCTTATTCCCAAGTAACAGCAATGTCCCCAAATCAAACTCAACTGAAGAGTGCGTTTCATTCCCGAGTAACACCAATGTCCCCAAGGCAGATACCGAAGTCCCCAATAGAAAACTCAAAGAAGACACCCTGGACTGCGACAACTTGCCCAACAAAGACTCCAAGGACTCTGGCGACACAAGTACAGAAGACACCAGAGCATCAAACACCAAATTTACAGAAGACACCAAAATCTGCGGAGTTGCACTTACAACAAACACTAAGTGTGCACAAAAATCTAGGGGCCCAGATTCCGCCATTAATGTCGCTATCTCCAAGACCAACACCAACTCTATTACAACAAAGACTGAATCATCAACATTATTGGCAGCATCCAAACCTCGACCGTTCAAATTAAATCTGTGTAGCTTTAATGTACAGAACATTAGAGCAAATTGCTTCTATACAAATCAATTGGCTCAAGATCAAGATATCATTGCATTGCAAGAACACTGGCTATTTCGCTTTGAAGAAAATGAATTGAATAATCTCCTTCCAGGATTCAACTTCCATACAAAATGCTCTGATGACAATGATCCTATCTCACCTAAGGATAGAATACGAGGTTACGGCGGTGTGTGTATTGCTTGGAGAACACATCTCGACCCTTTCATCAAAAAACTTCCGGATGGTGATAACAGAATTGTTGCCGTGAGTTTGCAGACAAATGATCTACCCATATGCATCATAAATACCTATATGCCCTGCAGAGGACGAAGAACCTCGAAACAAGACTATTCAGAAGTAGCTGACCAGATTGCAGAGATCATTTCTAAATATTCCGGTACACACTGCATAATCTTGCTGGGTGATATGAATGGCTCTTTACACAGAAAACCTCCAAACGATCATGACAAAGTTCTGCTACATCTCCTTCAAGAAACAAGCTTATTACCCACAACTGATTATCCAACAGAACCTACATTCCACCATCATGATGGAGTTAATAAGGCAGTTATTGATTACATTTTGTTCGACGAGAGACTGAGACAGCACCATGATACAGTTTTCAACCATGCACATTTGCATTCTAACACATCAGACCATTCTCCAGTTTCGGCGAGTTGCTACATCAATAAAGACTACTTTGGAAAGAAAAGTGAATCATTACCTTTACCCAAGCCCAGGCCAAATTGGAGAAAATGTGACCAGACAACATTCATGAAAGTGATCAATGGCAAGCTACAATTACATGAATCAGGCTCCCAAGAATCAGAAGTGGAACTTAATCATCTTTGTGAAATATTGCACGATGCTGAAAAGATCGCTCTACCAACAAAAGGCTCTAAGAAAGCAAAACCTGGGAAACCTTGGAACAAAGAAATTGAATCAGCTAGCAAGAATTCAAAAATAGCATTTCATCGATGGAAACAAGCCGGACGCCCTTCTGACAAAAGTCATCATTTGAATATTCAGAAGAAACTCCAAAAACGTAACTTAAGAAGATTGCAACGTTGTTTTCATGCTCAAAAAAGAAATGATTTCTATGAAAGAATAATGACTGCAACGGAGAATGATCAACAGCTGTTCTATTGTTTAATCAGAAAACAGCGAAAGGCTACTTCTAGACATACACCTTTCATCATAGTCAACGGTGACTGCTGCGAGGGAGAGTCAGATATTTTAGAAGGTTGGAGTAAGCACTTCTCACAATTGTCAACTCCCACAGTGAAACCTCATTTTGATGAAAAATTTCATGAGCAAGTTTCATCTGAAGTTGCCCACATAAAAGAAATTATCCACACCTCCAGTGGTGATGTATTACAGCTCAATGAAAAACAAGTGAAGAAGGCAGTCATGTCATTAAAAAACAAGAATCCGCGGATTGCAAAACGAGTTTTTCCTAAGTGTTTTTCATAAATTGTGATAAAAAACCAGAACTCTATGACCCCTCCACTCCCCACAGGGTAGATTTGATGCCTACCCCACCACAGAGGGGGTAGTTGTCCGCTCGACTGAGACTAGTATAAATAGAGGAGGACGAGTAACTTCACTTGATTACTAGTCCATCAGATGACAAACTTCAGAGGGAAATATTGTTACTGCGTTCAACTAATAACACCAGTTGACTCAATATTCATTCCAGACAGATGTCTGACACCCTTATTCTGATATGTTTAACCTGTGCCTCTCTCGTAAACAATAGAGCCTCATTCTGAAACTGCGCCATAATAACTACAAGGCACCCAGTGTGCACCTCTTCTAAATTTATGGATAAACTGCCTCTGCATGAACTGACACATCGTCCTGGGGCATGTGGATGAATTTTAAGGCCTAAACAAATTCAATCATTGATCATAATGAATATGAATTGAAAGTGCCAACAGATATTCAGTCATTCCCATTGCTAAAATATATATGCAGCATGGGCGATGTTGTGCTTCTGTGGGTGCTTGTATTATTTTATAGTTATCAATAGCGTGAGTAATCCTTAAGGGTTTGATAAGCAGACGCTTGTCGATATTGAGCATTTCTTTTCAATGTGGATTGTGGAAGGCTTGTCTGTGATGGAAGGCTCGTCTGTTGGTCACACAGAAATGTTTGGTGAAAAACTGAAAATATGTCACCACAATGAGAACACAACATTGAGATTTTTTTTTTCTTTTTGTGAAAATGTCAGCAGCAACTTACCAAAATGTTGTATGCTAACATGCATATCTTTGACATGGCTTAACAACGTTGTGACAGCCTCATTTCTGCCATATAATTTTATGTAATTCTAAGTGCTGTGAGCACTGCCTTTTTGGGGATTTCCCGTTCAGTTGGCTCTCGAATCAACTTCAGTACATTGAAATTTTCTGGAAAATTCCTTTACCCTTGTGCTATCATCCCTTCATCTAGGTTGCAGAATAGAAATTGTCTTCTCTCTGAGTGTCCCTCGTTGCTAATGTTATATTGTTAAATTTTCACTGATAGGTGCATTGGCGTAACTGGGGGTCTCGAATGGGGGGCACTTCCTGGGACCCAAGCACAGCATGGGTCATGGGTCGTCCCATTCAAAATCTTAAGATTTTGACATGACATCAGGAGAATTGGTCAATATTAAACAATTTGTATCCAAATTTCACGAAATCTTGGATTAGGGTAGCCCACATATTTTACTGCTGACGGCACTACTTTGAAAGCAATTCCTGCAGGTTGAAAGGACGAAAAATCACTTTTAAGAACAAAAACACTATGAAAAAATGAGCAAAATCTCACTGCTCCATTGACAGCACAACAGTGACGTCATCAGGCTATCCTATGACATCACTGGCAAATTTGTTGTGACATCATCAGCACTACCAGAAATTGACCAATCAGATGACGCCATTTTTTTTAATGTAGAAAGAAAAAAAATCACTTCTTCAGGTTCACAGGAAGAATTTTCATTCTTTTCAGCATGTGGAGAAATAAGAAATAGGTGCCGTCAGTAGCAAATTTTGCACTCTTTCACATGGTATAATTGGAATAAACAAGCTGCAAATACTTAAAAAGATATCTTGATTCTCCTAAACCCTCTCTTTCAATTCTCATGATTTTCCAATGGGATGATTCATGACCCCTGTCCCAGGGGTCCGGGGGGGGGGCACTCACTCACCCTCACAAGCCAATCAGATGACCGAGGATGGCACTCACTTTACTAATAGTATATTTTAGCCAGGTTTGGAAAGTTCATATGGGGAGGCCCTTGGGGGGCACAGGTCCAATATAGGGGGGGGGGGGGAATGTGCACCGCCCATGTCCCCCCCCGCCCATAAGGACGCCACTGGACAGTGGATCATCACTGGATGGGTGGTTAATTTTGAAATGCCAATCTTGTGAGCCTGCTTATTCGTTTTGTTAGTCTGCTTATTCATGACACAAAAAATATAAATCAGCAGAAAACTACACATGCAGTTATAACACAAATAGAACTGGATCTAAGCATTTCATGATTTTCTGGTGAAGTCAAGATTTCAGGTGAAATATTTATTGATTCATACTAATATATGGACTTACATCAAAATTGATAAATTTATTGATTCATATTTATATGAACTTGCATCAAAAAGACGTCAGGTAAAGGTCACTGCGCTTGATCAACAACAAAAATAGAGCCAAATAATAAAATAGTTGACTTAACTATATTTACAACTTTGTTCTGCTACAATGTAAGTATTTCTGTCTGGGTGAGTGTACAAAATAATCAGAATGATTGACAACTGAAATCTGTGTTAATTTGCATGATATCCCGCCTCTATAAGACAGGCCACCAATCAGCAATGGGTAGGCAACCAATCAGATCAGTGCATCTACGATTTAATGAAAAGGCTCAAGTTAAGTATCCAACTATTAGTGACATCCTAACCTCTCATGTTAGACTGCGTGTGTCTACCCTGACCACATGGGTAGTGTTTCAGTGAAGTAATCATTAAAAGATTAACAAGACTCCGTTGTGAAAGACATAATTCACAGTTTGACATTGTAGAAAGCAACTGAATGAATGTTTGACTGTTGTCACTGTTGTCTTGTTTTTTGTTTTAAGTATTTTCTTTGTAGAAAAATTGCCAGAAAAAAGCTGTAAAAAGATTTGCATATTCATAAAACTCCGTCATTTTATAATGCTTATTGGCAGGGTAAGTGTTAACGAACCCTGCAATGGGAGGATGATTAGTGACCTCCCTGGACTGAATTAGCCAATAGTTTTAACTTGTTTATGTGCGTTTTCAACGAATTCTCGGCAATAAAAAAAGATATTTAAATAAAACAAAGATTGACAGAGACAGCCAAAAATCTTGATTCTAATGATGCTGTGAGAAGAACGAAAACGCAATTTCTTGATTTTTAATGAAGTTTTATTTTGCATTAATCTGCATTAATCTGCCGTGTCAATATTCTGTGTGCGTTTTCAACGAATTCTTGGAAATGAAAACAGATATTTGAATGAAACTTAAGTTGGCATATTGAGAAAAAAATTCCGATTCTAACAATGGTGAAATCGTTATTCTAATCCAAATAGAAGTGTCTGAAATAAATCGGGAAACAATCCCACCCGTTCGGCCAATCAGAGGCCAGTAGGGTAATTTATTCAAGATTTCTGTTTCCTGTTTTGCCGTGATCATCAACAGAGAAGACAAGAATTGTACTAAATTATAAATCTGTAATCGGGCCTACAGCCTTTCTGTGCCACTGCCTGATGCTTCAAAGGATTGGGATACTTCACAAAGTGGGAGTTCCTGATACGTTTTTCTGGAATATTTGATATGATGCCCCAGTGGTCAGTGATGTTGGTTTGAATCAGTTAACATTTCGTCAAAACATCATAATGTAGACTCAGGGCAGAAGTTTTTGTGATGTCTGCACTGTTATTAGCCAATTTACTATGAAACGATACTTAACAACCCAAGAACAACACAAAAACGTTGATGCGCACACATCTATAACGTCTTCATAACTAATTTAAGGAACTTGCTATCTTGTAACAAGTCATTATTTCGCACAATTAAGGTGCGTCATTAAATCGAGTCAATCACTCTCTCGTCATGAATGACTAGTATAACGAGTTTTCGTACGAAAACTCGTTAACAACAAAGCTCCAGACTCGTTGGGAATCATGGCAGAACACTTGAAGTTGGGAGGAGATGCAGTCATTTCGTTTTTAACAAGACTATTCAATAATATAATTCGCTCCGGAAGTATCCCTGCCTCAATGAATACAGGTACCATTACCCCAGTCCCTAAGAAAAACAAGGATCAAACAATTCCAGGAAACTACAGAGGCATCACAATAACATCTACAGTAGCAAAAGTCTTGGAAAGCACACTGTCAGAAGTCATCGATACAAGTTTTGATCAATGCCCCCTTCAACATGGATTTACAAAAGGTATCTCGCCAACTTATGCTGGACACTTGGTTGAAGAAGCTATTAATGAAGCTAGAGATAAAGGTCAACCCATTGCCGTTGCGACGCTAGATGCTGAAAAAGCATTCGATGTAGTTTGGCACGATTGCCTTGTCAGGAAGCTTTTCCACATCAATATCCCAAATGACTGTTTGCAGCTCATAAGCCAATTACAGACTGAAGCAACTTCAAAGGTGAAATGGATCAACTCAACCAGCAGTGAATTTAAAGTTAAACAGGGGATTAGGCAGGGTGCAAAGCTGTCGCCAACTTTATATAAAATCTTTGTAGACAATATTCTCAAAATCCTGCAGGAAAACAATGTCGGAGCAAGTATTGGTACAAGTTTTATTGGCACGCCCACAGTTGCTGACGACATCGCAATAATTGCAGACCAGCCCACAGACCTACAAACCGGCCTCCATGTACTTCACAAAAATTCAGCCAAGGACAGATCAACATTCAATTCTACAAAAAGTGAAGTTGTGATTTTCAATGCAAAGCGTAGCAGAGAACCCCAAACCTGGGAATTGGGAGTAAACAAGATCCAAGAATCAAGCAAATCAACTCATCTGGGATTAGAGCGAAGCAACAATGGTCAATACAACATACAAGATAGAATACAAAAAGGAAGAAGAGCACTCTACTCACTGCTTGGAGCAGGACTGCATGGTAGAAATGGAGTCAGTCCTGTGGTTTCCTGTAAAATGTACGAAACCTTTGTCCGCCCAAGAGTCATTTATGGCCTAGAAATTACACAGTTAAATACTAAGGAAAAGAAGTTGCTTGAAACTTTTGAAGCTAAGTTACTACGCCAAATCCAAAGTCTACCAGATAGAACTGCGACTTCTGCTGTGTACATCCTCCTTGGCATACCTACAATTACATCCGTCATAGAAATGAATGCGTTGAACCTGTTCACCAACATCCTCAGGAATTCTCAGACAATAGAGTACGAAATACTGAGGCGTCAATTAGCCATCAAGGACCGAGACAGTAAAAGTTGGGTTATATACATTAGAAAATTACTACAAAAATACAACCTGCCATCCGCCTTCGACCTGCTTGAGAAACCACCAACTAAAACCCTTTGGAAGAGAATGATAAGAGAGGCCCTGAATACATACTGGTACAATGAATGGGAATCTGATCGTTTAACCAAGTCCTCACTAAGATTTCTTCATACCCCAGAAAAACCCCTGGATAACCCCCACCCAGTTTGGCTCAATGCACTGAATCCAAGAGAAGCAAATGAAGCGATTGTTAAGGCAAGAATCCTAACGGGGACCTACACGCTACAGACCAACAAGCACAAGTTCAATCAATTTGCTGTTGTCCCGACCTGCCCAATTTGTCAGTCAGCCCCAGAAGATAGGCTCCACTTCATCTTGCACTGTCCCTCCTTGACTGCAGCTAGATCCCGGCTCATCTCCAGAATTACGAACATATTGTTCCACTCAGCCACAAGCACAAATGACTCTGTTGACTCTGAAAGAATTACTTTACAAGCAATAATTGATTGCGGTCATGAAGATGTTAGGAATCAATTAAAGAATCCGTCGAATGACTGTGTCCAGATTGATAGGCTTAGCAGAGCTCTTCTGTTCAGCCTTCACACAGAAAGATCTAAAAGACTATCAAAAATCAAGTGAAGAGCTCAAGATGCCGCTTTAAGCCTGTCTGATGAATTGATTTGCTGACTCCATGTATTTCTCTTTCTCCTCAGAGTGTCAGAAGACCCACCCCACCCACTTATAACCTTACCCAGAATCCTCTGGGGTGCTCCGATCAGGAAGCGGAGGAATTTCCCGTACAGAACAGAACAGAACAGATGGCAAAAACGTGGTGCAAATTTGTCTGAAATGATGGTTTATTTAATTTCTTGTAGCATGTACGTATCTATAGTTTATTTATTAGGTGCTGGAGGGGTCGGAGGACCCCCTACATACATCTAAATCGAATTTTTCGGGTCCCCTACGTACATCTAAATCGATTTCTTTGGGCCCCCACCATACATCTAAAGTGAATTTTCGCCGACCCCCCCATCCATCTTACGAAAAATAAATCAACCCGACCACCCCCCCTCCAGGTTTTTAAATGGAATAGCCCTTAGTTTAAAGGACTTTCCAAGGGTCTCGGAACAAAAGTTTTGATTTTGACGATTTTAACTTTTTTTATAAACCATAGTGCAAAAAAAATTTGACTAGATAGGATTTTTTAATTCTTTGTCATTTACTTCCAAAAATAGTGGGGAACAATATGATAATACAGACAACCCTTCCTACCGCACTTGAAATTGATATACAATTTTTTTTTTATTACCAAGTCATTTTTGAGAAATTAGACCTGCTCGAGTAAAATCGCCTGTAAAAATTTTCTATTCTGAGTAACAAGCTACAACTTCGGCTACGTGTAGTACTCATCATAGCGCATCTAGTGCTTCAAACGGGAAGTCTCTAACCCTAATAGAAGTGGCGCAATTGGCAAACGAAGCGGCCGAAAGTTGAAATTCTCAGAATTAAAAAAAGATGACAGCAGAGATCAGCTGCAATGTTGACGTTACGATAGATAGGGCCTGCCTGGCTGCGCGGAAATATGTGCAGGTGACGTAATTTCGTGGGTAGCGAGCCACCTTAAAAGATTTGAGCAGCCTGCAAGAGTGTAAGTAACAGATATATATCAAATCCAGTCAGACAGTACAACTGGCCATCTCTTCACATTCTAATTACACTTTCATGAATGCGAATGCATGTGACATATGTCAAATTTGCCAAGATTCAGAAACAAGGTGTATCTTTGCCTTCAGTTACATTTTAACAGATCTGATTACTCTTTGATTTATATGCATGTTACAGACCTTCATCCATTGACAGCTAGCAGGGTCCAGACGGGCATTCATGTTGACCGTGTCATTCAAATGGGGAGAGTGGTCCCCAGCAACTAACATTGTGGGACACCTGAAGAAATAGGAGAGATAGGCAATCATTATAGAGCTACATAATCGCAGAAACAGACAATCATTTTGAAGATAGACCATCATTGTGAAGATAGACATTCTTAAAAAGATCATTATTGTGGAAACAGACAAGTAACTAGTACTAACTACAAGGTCCACCTAATACAATACTAGTTAGTAATATCAGTGGCGTAACTGGGGCGTCTCGAGCGGGGGGGGGGGGGCACCTTGGGGGACAAGCGATTCTCTGGGGGGGCACCTTCTATACCAACTGCATATTTTAGGCAAAGTTGGAAAGTTCATATGGGGGGCACCTGGGGGGGCACAGGTCTAATATGGGGGGCACGTGCCCCCCGTGCCCCCCAAATAGGGACACCACTGAGTAATATAGATCTAGTATCCTTGCAGTATTTTTAGACACAAAACTTATCAGCCTCATATAGACACCAAAAAAACTTATCATTAAGCCATAGAAGAGAGGACATTTGCACATAATTCATCAGATAAGAGTTATTTCAATGTCATACTTGATAGTTTTAGCAGACAGTTTCTTGATGGGATCAGTTTCTCTTGACACTCCAAGGTCTGTTCGCCTGAAAAATATGAAGGAGGACATTCTCAGAAATTACAATTTTTTCAACAAATTATACAAAGTCACACAACCTAAATTTAGATATGTATCACAAATGTTAATCTTTAACGCTTTGACTGATATGACATAATTGACATTCCACTCATTGACCGCAGTAGAATCTACACTTATTTTTTTTTGAAGTTATCAATCAAGTTAAACAATTGCAAGTTATTCAAAATCATTATTAACAACATTTGTCCATTTAAACCATCTAATTTCCTGGGGAAAATTCATAATGAGCAACTAGCTGGTGCAAAGTCACTTTATTTTCTGGATTCAAAAACCGTTCAAATGCAATCAGAACACGGGCTTACTTGATGTAGGACTCGATGAAATGGGCCAAATTTGTGGGGTTGATGGCCTTGATGTATTCTGAATAGGAGAGGACTAGGTCGTGGTTCTTGTGCATTGTGACATCACCAAACCAATGCCATAAAAGGTATTCCTCCACTCCAGTCGTGATTTGGCCGCTGCGCAAGTACCATGAATTGACCTTCTGGTATCCCCACTCCATCCAGCCGGCCTTCGTTGCTGTGCAGTTGAGGAGGGTCAGGGCTTCCACTTTGTCCGGGTATTTGATCTGGAAACAGAAAGGAATGACCTTAAAACTACATGCAACCTCTATCCAGTCTCGAAAAGGTCCCAGTTACAAAGATACCTTGCCTGATTGAACACTATAGCAAGAGAATGGACGGATGGGGCTTTACGTCCTGTATTTATGTACTTGGTAGACTAATTAGGATGGGAAGAGGACACCACAATGATGTGATTGATGACTGAAACCGCCGTCCAACATAGACACGTGACATGGCAAGAGCTGAATTCGAACCTGGGACCCCGCGATTGGCAGTCCAGCACGCTACCACTGAGCTAAGTCCCTATGTCAGGAGAATGGAGATTAGCAGTTATTTAAATTTGCAAAAACGTTTTTGGGTCCGCAGACCCAAATTCTGTCATTTTTTGTTAACATTGCTGATGATTTACACGAAAATTTTATAGTATGAGCAAAAATTTTAGACTACTGGAACCGTTGATTCCCGGAACCTGCCAGCACAAGATGATATTTAAAGATCCACCACATTCCCAATGATTAAGACTATTGAAAAAAATTTGTGACACTAAGTAGCGGGGATTGACATCGGTATACTTACAGCGAATCTGGCCAGCACGTTGGCACCTGCTCCGACTCCAAAGCCAACAAATTGAGTCAGTCTGAAAAAGCATTTGAAACAATTGATCACTCGTCAACTGCAGCACCCAATACCTCCGACGTCACTTATCATGAGGTCACAACTACGTGCTGAAATGCTGCATTAATAAAATGAATTTCAGTGATTATAAAACTCACTTGTAATACTGCATAACAGGTAGAAGCATGTCAGCTAACTGGTCCATGGTGGGATAGACGTATCTGAAAATAACACAGCAATTCAAAACTCGTACATTGGAGTAAACTTTTTAAGTTCTTCTAAATCAACACATCACACAGCGTCTTTACAGGCAAACTGATCCCATGTATTTCAAAAACATGGAAACTTACAAAAAGTCTTTAACGCAAAATACAAGTCAGCATCTCCATCGAGGTTTACTACACATTCTACTAAACTTTTGCTTCAACTTTGAATTGCCAATAACTTGCCCCACACATAGCTTTTGGAATGTGGACATTTGTAAAATCTATTATTGTGAGTTCTGCTAATGCCCAGCACCTTAGACGGTTCAGCCAAAGGTATACCAGTGGCCAAGGGCCAAGGTGTTGGGGTAGCTTCACACAGCCTGGTGTCAGAGCTGGGGTTGTAGGATGTGCTATTTATAGACACAGCATAGCAGACTTGCTCACCAAGCCCCTGGTGAGAGAACTCTACATGATACTATGGCTGACCTTAACCTCTGCTCCGACACAAGCATGCAGTGACCAGACAACTTGAAACAAGCAAACTTATTTTCTATTGTCTGGGATTCCTCACAAATTTACGATAAGAAACACCTTTTTTCTTTATCACTCACCCTTGAATAGTTGATGCATCCCCAGTGTGTCCAATGCTATTGAACAGCAAAAAAGAAACAGAACATAACTGTAAATTCTCAACAAAACTATGAACTTCAACTATGAATCCAAACAAGACCATTAAAATCCTCAATGTTACTGATCAAATAAATCTGTGTTTAGTATTTTTTGTGCGCTGAGAGTCAGTTGAGTGTTGTCAGTTGAAGAATGAGAGTCAACGCAACAGAACGAAAAATCTGGAAACAAAGAAATCTAAATCTGCATGCACTCATTGCCAAATCACATGTAAAGTCATCGATGTATTATTTAAGATTTAAAATTATAGAACATCAAGGTTACTGCAACAAGCACCCTTGACATATGGATGGATGATTGGGGATTAGGTCCCGTATTTATGCACTTGGCAGGCTAATAAGGACAGAAAGATGGCACAGCAATGAGGTGAAGGATGATTGAAACAGCCGTCCAACATAGGCCCAGGTGACCCGGCAAGAGCTGGATTCGAACCCGAGACCCAGCGATTGGCAGCCTAGCACCCCAACACAGAGCTAACCCTCCCTCTCCTCGCAACCTCAACTAAATCATTGTTGTACCTGTCATGACCTCAATAGCCTTTGTGAGTGCATTAATACAGGATGTACAACCCCAATCATCCAACCATCCCAGGAGCATACTTCTGTGGCCAAATTGAGTAAGAGAATTTGCATAATTTGCATAATTTTTCAGCATTTGCAAGTTTCCTAGTCCAGCCATGAGGGCACAAGACTTTGGTCAATCTTCAATTTCAAATTTTTATCCTTATGATTTGGCAAAAAGCACTGCAGTCATTTGTAAAATCGCTTAAAAACTAAACCTGACGTCAAGACGAGATCTATTCAAGTTTCTGTGGGAAAGAAAGTGGAAAGAAAGAGAATAAATATATTGCTGTAAAGTAAGAAATATGTATAACATTTTAAAGTTGTAGCCCTGAAACAAACGGAAGAAGTTAAATTTATAAAGATAACTCGTGTCAGAAGTATATGATAATTCACCAGCGAAACTAAAGTCATGAAATTGTAAATCATAAAATGACGTGCAATTTTTTTTTGGATACATGCATAAGATCGTAAATGATAAAAGATAATAAATATTAAAGAATGAATCAGTTAGCATTCAATGGTCATGTGAAGAGAGATTTTCGAAAATGTACGGTGATAAAAAATTTACTGTGATGCAAAATGTAAGCAGTTGAATCAATATGCCTGTTTTCCTGTCGCAACTGACATTATTTCATAAATTTATTTTCAAAATGGAAGTGGACGGAAAAACAGGGCATACAGAAAAGTGAGAAAGTACAAATGTAGTATTCATTTAGGTATGAGAAATTTTAGATAGAGAAATTAGAAAGGATTTAGATGTGAGATTAATAGTCTAAGCAGGTTTAATACAAGATACTCATCTGATTTTTAAATAAAGTTTAAATGATTACACCAAATCTGTCTAAAATTTCGTGGATTTGCAAATTGGTAGAACATGGCCTTCATCACAAGGACATGAGACTTCATTTCATGAACAATTTGAATGTGTATATTTTACATTTTGCTATGAACCTGAACATTTCATACATTTCAATCATTGGACAATATTAATGACATTATCTACAGAAATATTAAATTGATCAATAAAACAAGATGAAGAAAATGCCATGCACAGTATTCAAAGCAAAACAATAAGTGGGTCAAGAAAAGAACAAAAGGATTCCAAATGAAGAGACGAAAAACTGTTCAGAAATAATCAAATTGAATTCACAGCTTAATGAACCACTGATAAGAAAGCATCACTAAACATAGAAAGCCAACATTTGTTGCCTATTTCACTTTTGACCTACTAATGAATGGATGTACAATAGTCGTGGAAAATGGTGACACCTGAGTCTCGGACTCTTACAATCAAAATTGAATACATGGATTAGTGCCAGATCTTCGCAAATAATTTCGAAACTTTTCAAGAAAGATTTGTTGGAGCATGCGTTTATGTATCTTAAATAGAAGAATTAGATTAGTTTCATAGATAAAATTAGGGAAGGAAACGGGAAAATGGGATGAAATTAGCATAAGAGTCACCAATCTCCTACTAAAATAAAAGTTCAGTAAGGTTTAACAAATACAAGGAAAAGCAGACATTTGACTTTTGATATCAATAGCTAACTAATATCCTTCAAACAGAAAACATTTTCACAAAATATTGAGGGACCAGAACTGTCACTGCCACGGAAAAAAGTCTGTTTATTCTAGGATCCCTGACAGTTTTTCAACAAATTTTAAGTTCATAAGAACTTTTCTATAACAGCTGAAAATAGTAGAAATATGTCTCAAGAGTAAAATCATAAAAATCTGACAAAAATGACCCAGCAAGCAGTTCAGAAGTGTTTATGAAACAAAAAATAAACAATCATTGTTGATTCAACAAAGCGGCTGCAAAAGTGATCAGTAAATCATCAAAACCGTGATTTAGTCTTTTCAATTGAAACATTTATCACAAATTTGTTGTTTGAAGCAAGAAAATGAATAAGCCCAAAAGAGCGAGTGATAATGAGTGAATGCTCTGGTTTCCATGGACACAAATGACGTTGCTATGGCAACCTGCGAGACGCCACAATTAATCTACGCTTATTTAGCCCACACATGCCAGCGGGCGAACCACGACCCACCTCTGTGTTGCATAATGGTCATGTGACTCGTCGCTAAGGGAGACGAGCAAAAATCGAGGTCTGGAACAAGACAAATTTTCACGATTTTCATTTTCGTTAAATTTTATTTTTAAAGAAGATTTAACAGCTGTGTTCTGTTTTTGCATGTTGTGTACATGTATATTTGTTTGTATATGATTGTGACACATAGTTTGATATGGGTGTTCCTTCTTTATACCTTTGTTGATATAATTTCTAAGCTACAACTTATTTTAAAACGACAAGCATAAATTTACAAAAAAAAAATTCGAACAACCTTTCCCAATTTTTCATAATGTAGAATAATGCATGCAAAGTAATCCGTTATATCTTGGCTGCATTCAAAGTAAAATCTAAACAGAATCATAATATAAAGTGCAGAAAAATAAATCAAAAGTCGGCAGAAAATGAAGCTAAATTTTCAATGAAACTTAAGAAACAAAACGAGAAATAAGTACGTCTATTGCGTCAAAAATGTAACAATGACAGTGTTTTGTGTTAATTTGTGATTTCTTTGTAATGTAGGTTGTAGTATTATATCATGTTGGTGTGAAAGAATATTCTTCTCAATTAAGAGCTATATCTGTTCTCAACTTATATAAATCACTGCAATTTCATTAAATACATTATCAGAACTACATTTCATTATGAATCATAAATACAGTTTAATTTAAACTAATTTAGAAATCAATCAAATAATCATCTATGAACCTCTATGGAAAACGATAAACTAAAAACGACATAAACTACAATATTTATTTGACAATTAATCTGAGACAAAGGCAACACTTTTTTATTGATATATATCTAAACTAACAGTTTGGTTAGCTAGAATTAATAGTACTAAATCACTATGTTTGCTGCTATTTTCCAAATATCTGTTTGAAGACAAAAAATGACATTAGCTCATGGGTTGGGCTGACTTGATAAGTTAAAACATTTTTTATGACCAAAATTTTTAATTTTTTTCTTTTCGTCGTGCTGCCAATCACAAAGATGGGTTTGGTTCAAATTGGACACTGGGGGGAAAAAGATACAAAATAGAGGTTCATTTCACCTGTCACAACCAGTAAACGGCAAAATATAAAAGTAGGTCAAGTGGGTGACAAACATAGGCTGCCAAGCAGCACCCTCAGTTGGTTAGTTCAAATTCTGCAATGGATGGATGATTTGGGCTTTACGTCCTGTATTTTTGCTCTTGGCAGGCTAATTAGGACAGGAGGAAGACACGGCAATGAGGTAAAGGATGATAGAAACAGCCGTCCAACATAGGTCCAGGTGATCCGACAAGAGCTGGATTCGAACCCTGGACCCAGCGATTGGCAGCCCAGCACGCTACCGCTAGACCAACCCTCCCCCCTCAAATTCTTAAATATCAAATCAATTGACAGCGTTTTACATCCTGTATTTTTTAACTGAAAAGGGGTATCAGTTGTGGCATGGATTGCAGTGATAAAGTGAAATACACTGTCAATGGCACAGAGCTCAACTTCCATCTAACACAGGTAGGTCAGCAGCGAACTGGTGGTTGTAGAGGTTAAGACTCCCGATGTGCTCCCACTGAGCTTGGCCCCAATTAAGTTTATTCACTAATTTGAAATATTGACATTTTGAAAAATTAAGAACCCAATCTCAGGAGCAAGAGTTTCAGAATTTCAAGAGAAAGAAATCTCTGAGGGAAAATTGGCAATCTCTCATGAAACTCATAAAGGTTTCAGGTTGTATGAACTGTTTGAAACCATTTTAAGTTAACCAGACGTCTCACAGCTTAATGATCCCTGCAATATTTTTGACAGAGACACTCTGACCCTCTAGAGAAGCAATCACTGAGGGTTAAAGTTACAAAGGACACAGGGCCACAGGTGAGTAAACCATATGTCTAAAATCATTCAAAGATAATACCACAACAATTTGTCTATCTAAATACAAAATTACTATACACTACGTCAAGGTTATGATATTTGAAGGTAAATGACAAACTTTGAAGCTTTACTAAAGTGAAACAGAATCACAAATGACTTAATACATTAAAAATTATTTTCCAAAATTTAAAACAAAATTAACCAAACACCGAAGGTCCACGACAGCAACACATCTTAAATTTTATGTCATATTTTAAATTTCCTAAAATAAAGACAGCCATACCGGTATGTGTATAAACTACAATATATGCGTTTGCAAACATTCAAACCTGAATATGAATATGCATGTATGTTTAATACATAACCCAGAGAAGCCAAATTGACAAAACGAGTGGTTTTTGATACTAGACAGCAGACAATGTTGTACATATTGACACAGCAAACATATATATCTATTGAAAAACAAATCTAAAGACCGCTAAGACAACACCCAATTTACCTGGCTCGTTTACTGGAACTGGAGTACTCTGACTCGACGGTGCTAATGTTAGTTAGAAGATTTTCGCTCTCAGAGTGGCGCATTCCAGCACTGACATTCCAAACATGAATGAGAAAGCAACGAATAAAAGAAAACACAACATTGTATTCCATTATAATCCCTACAGATACATTAAATACATACATTGGACATTTTAATAGGAAGGTTGGGGCAAGAAGTTTGAACAACCATGCTCCCTCTACACAGTCTACAAGTAAATGCGTCAAAATGACACAATTAAGTAATCAAAGTGATAAGAGGCTTATGAAACATTTCAAGAGACAAAAAAAGTTCAATGCCTAGAAAGCCCGGCCAAGGAATTGAGGACTGATAAAAACTGCTTATAAATCTTAAGTATTCATCAAGTTGATTCCTTAGAACTAGTTATTCTGAATTATGAGCATTCATAATTTAAATCGGAAATCGATGGCTTTGGTAGCAACAATTTCATAACATTTGGGACAATTCAATACAATAGTAACAATGGACAATTCAGAATCATTCAGCACTCATAAAGAGCTCATTTTCTATGGGGCGTGACAGTACAAACATTGGGCGACATTGTCGAACGATTCAGAGACAGATCACGGCATACCAATGCATCAATCAATAACCAATATGATAGCCATTCATAAGACGCACTCCGTACAAAGTAAATCGTAAAGAAGCGAGGCATTCGGGGGGCGAATGGGTTGCTATAACATTTCGTAAACAAAGCAAACCGTTCACTTGTCATAACTCATAGACCATATAAACTTATAAAGACAATAATTCTGACAATCATATCAGACACTATGAGACGGGGATGACACAGCAAATGACATGATGTATTTCCGCCTGTTACCTGTCGTATTGTTGTTGCTTTCCGACATTTGATCCGACACTAAACACAAGACCCGAAAGAGTCAATCAATTCATTGAAATTAGCAAACTCAAGCTTAATTTTACATTTTGGGTGTATACATGCACCTATATCATACACTTTGCCAAGAAACATTATTAGCGTCCCTCAATCATTTACATGTACTGAGTTAACATTCAGTAAAATGCAATTTATTTATACATGTACTGCAAATCAGCTCTAAGTAGCTAGCATATCAGAAATAAGTTTTGCAAGTAAGCGCCATTAGTCATAATATTATTCATGATTCATGCAGCCATGCAGGTACGTACGCAGTCACATGCCTATGGTTTCAACAGAAGTCATATCAATATTTCAAAATAATTATTGAAGGCCATGTTGTGAAACATAACAGACCAAGTCAAACTTTCTGAATCATGCAACATGTCATAATTTTGCTAAAGAAATAATCTATCAAAGTTTGACACTGGAAAACAAATGCCTAATCATTAATTAACAGGGTCGTTCAATGTTAAAATTGACCATTTCAACAGCAAAGGGCCAAAGGCATAGTTCACCTCAGGTCACCTGAGCTCATAGCATTTACTGAAATATTTCAACCAACTCAGGAAAAGGAGGATTAATTGAAAATAAATGTGGGTGATGGAATTTAAACTGGCTCGTAGTCCGATGTTTGTCAAATTACCTTGCAGCATTGTAATCCCTGAGAGAGGGACAAGAGAAAAGCAAAGAGGACAAGTTAGAACATTTGTTGTGTTCGCTGTTGCTAAAACCTGTACAAATGACATGAGTCAAAACTCATTAATGACAAATTGACAATCTTGATTCAGATATTTATTTCTCTCATAAATTCATAATAAAAGACAAAAATATCAGACATATCTTCAAGGGACACAAAATACAGTTGCCACCAGCAAATTACATGTTGGGCGTTTTAGGAAAGGTTACACTAGTAACTCGAGTGACACGATCGTCACGAGGGTTTGTTTCTGAATACGCAAAACTCGACCCTCGTGTTTCCGCGAGGCGTCAACGTCAATCTCGCGTAGTATTTCTGGCTACTCCCTGATATTGGAGAATACCAGGGTCAGAAGAGTTTGTACCATGTAACAAACTGGTTCCTGCTCTAGTGAAGCTCTCCTCTTCTGGTTCCGGGTCCTCGTGCATGTTCGGAAACAAACACGAGTCACTCTAGAGTCACCCAAGTCACCCTTGTTACTAGTGCAAGCCTTTCTGAAAACACCCGTTCACTTTAGTAATTTTACCATATCGTGCTGTTATGAAATGTTGGGCGAAGATCGGCCTACTCGGGCATGGTGCAGCACCATGCTCAAATGGCATAGCTGGAAACCTGATGTATACGACATGACAAAGCCAAGAGAAAGGAAGATGAAACAAAAGGACTCACCCCTGTGGCAAAGGCAAGCAGCCTTCCTGTTGTCCAGGGGCGTTGATGTGATAGACGCAGAACTTCTGCAGGATGGGACGCATCTCGGGCGTGCTGAAGAATCCCTCGAAGCAAGTTGTGCCTGCACAAGAAAAAGAGAGGATTCGTCAATCTAAAATATCACAGGGATATTCTAACAGATGATGATAAATCTGAATGACTCATAATGCAAATTTGAGGGCAGATAAATGAAGCAAGTATTCATATCAATAACATTATCATACTGACTCAGAAACAAGGAAACAGAACTCCAAAAGGATGCAATGACCACAAAGGATATTATGTGGCTGAATTTCACAAAATACCATATATCCCAAATTTCTGACTTTATTCTACTTAGTGGCTCAACTACCATGCAGCATACCTAGGGCAGCCCTAGGGGCCCCCACCCCTCAGGAGGCCCCACCCCAAGAATATAACATCAAAATCTCCATGCCCGGGTAGTTCCCGATGGGGGTCCCAACCATGCCTAGGGGCCACACAAGCCCCTGCTTCTACTATAGCTGTTTATGTTGCATTCACCTAATCTTGAGCTTGACTCATTCAGGTCATACTTTGGTAAATGAAAACCTTTATGAAAATTAATATTAACTCTTATTTTATTCATCAAAACTGCAGCAGCTAGTAGCCAGCTACACTGGGAGTACTTACTGTTGAGGCCAATGTCATGATATGTGAAGATGGCTGGTTTGCCAGGGTCCCCTTGGACTAAGACATGAAGGAGACCACAGCCTGTTTCCACATCATCAGCCTGCAAAGGAAATTTTATCAATCATACCAACAATTACACACTGTAATCTAATTCTCTTCAAGAAAAGCATGAAGTAAAGTTATTTAACTAGATCAGGGGTAATGTTGGCGTGCAAAGGTTTATATAGAATTGCTTCTGCAAAAGCACTGATCTTCTTGAACTGAAAATTGTATTAAACATGAAGAAAAAATATAACTGTGTAGATTAGATCCTGACCTTTGGAAATTCATACTGTCATAGAGTATGTATTCCAAACTACAAAGGTCTTTCAGTGAGTGAAATTTAGACCTTTGTAGTTTGGAATACATACTCGATCTATGAAGAAAAAATAATTTTAACTTTTCATTCTATTTACTTTGACGAGTCCATAATATAAGACTGGCAATTTTTACAATTTAATAGTCCATTTCTTTTGTTCGCTCATCCTTAATAGCAGAGATTGCAGTAGAAGTTATTATTACAGGCCAGTAGAGGAGGACCATTAACAATTACCAATACTATAACTGTACCATGTTTTAATTGTTTGTAACTGACAGTTTGGTCAAATGTGATATTTTTTTGTCATTAAAAACTCATATATATATATATAAAAGAGCGCAAACCTTGGTAGTTGTGCTGAACGAGAAATCGCCCTGGTGCAACCTTCTGGGCTGCGTGTTGTGAGACTGAACTCCCGTCAGTTCAATCTGTGTTAGTTTTTCAGCCATTTTCTTTCTGAAATGAAGGAAGAAACTAATATTAGAGTCTTACAGTTTAATAATTGTTGATCAAAGGTTTGTGCAGCTGAATAATCCTGGATGACACGGTGAGCCAAAATAACTTCTTGTACATTCTGCCATTGAACATAAGACAAGAGATTGCAAAAACAGTCTTATAACATAGCAGAAACGAGATTATCATAAACAGAATAGGTACTTATAAAACAAACTGAAAATTTTATTCTGATCCTGTATTTATTTGTAGAGCAGTACTACCAGGATGTATAGACTGCTTTATTAGCAAAGTTCTAGTGATGGGAGTCGAACCAATAATCAGATTGGGGAATGCAACCGATCATCAGTTCATAATTGGATGAACATCCCGATTGAAACTATTCATACGATCATTTGAAACAAATATATGTTCCTCTTTTAAGTTAAAATATAATATAACACGAACAACGTTACGGTCGATCATCAGCCCACCGCTATTAGTAACTGTTTTACCAGTTAAGCAGTTCTTCAAACCAAACGCATAAAATCTTTTCTTTTAAAATTAAATGTCATTTTTTAATAAAGGTCACAAGGCAGACAGAAAGTCAAGTTGAAGCTGTTGTTGATTGGGATTTGAACAAGGTAAAAACAAAGCATCTTATTGTTATAATCAAGGAAATAATATTCTGACAGTGTCGAAATTTGTGGAACATCTTTCGCAATTCATTTATATACGATCCAATCATAACTCAAGTGTCTATAAATATAGACTTATTTAAAGAGCACAGCAGTATTGTCAAAATAAAGCGCTTTGACTTTTTGTATTCAGAAAGTTCAATGACTGAATCATTCACATTAACTGCGCAATGTTGCTAAATGCAGAACAATGGATTGATATCACAGTCACAGATACCAGTGGACCCTGACCTCACTCTCATAATCACAATCATGCATGCATGAATCTCATACCCAAAACAAACCATGAAAAAGAGAATTGTGGATAAGCAGAGGCACACAGCACAAGAGAGACCTATCCAGACTCATCAGTTACTTAACCATTGTTAATCTGAACCTTCATTACCAAATCAGGAGTCTTTCAGATGAGTCTTTTCCCTTTAAATCCTCTTTTCGCCTTGCGAAAGTCCCCGAATCGAGCGTCTGGAGCGACAAGGTCACCTTTGTAACAAGCAATTTTATTGGTGCATAATGTTCTAACCAATCAGCACTCGGCTTACAAATCGATTTGCGCCCTCTGGTGCTAACGAAATCGACACAAACGCCACCCCTAGGAAAATCGTCAGAACTACAAATGTCTGCCTTGAGCAATGGATGGACAACTTGATGAGGATGGAAATATTGGTGATGTCAAGTCAGTTCAGGAGGAAGGGGTGAATGGAATCATGCAGATTGCACAGATACACACTGTCTACCACTTGCCATGCTTGTCAGGCAACGGAGATAAGCATGGCTTCCCCTCCAGCAAGTTTGAGTTGCCAAGTTCAACAAGTGGCCTGCTCTCTGTTGCTGACCAAGAGGGTACTGTCCTTGTGGATGCCTCTAAGGGGTAATATAAATGCCCATGTTGTATAGATTAACCATTTAAAGTAGGTCATTCGTCTAATTTGGTTCCATCTCGGTGTTCAAAATTTAGGCACCTTAGTTGCCTATGTCTATGACTGGCATGGGCGTATCGAAGGGGGGGGGGGCCCCACAAAAATTTGGGAAACAGTAAGATTCGGACAAAAAGCTGAAAAATCTGGCCAGATGATTAAGTAAGCACTATTGAAAATTAATGGTTTCCTGGCTATTTAATTTGAAATGGTATTAAATCTAGATCTTGAAATTCGGGCAAATGTTGCTCGCCCCCCCCCCCCCCCCCAAAAAATTGCGAGCGCCATACGCCTATGATGACTGGCGGGGAGAGGGGTAGGTACTTTGCCCGAAACCGAGGGAGTTGTAACGTTTCGCATGTTTTGCACAACGAGTTCACCCACGCCTTTGTATGCGCAAAAGTCATCGAATCTGTATGTGCGAACATCCCCAGATTAATTATCAGTAGTTTATGAAATTGGAAAATATACACAGATCTATCTAGTGTATCAATTTCGCAGGAAAACACAGGAGCAGCTGCAATGGCATTATATATCAAAAAGAGCTTACTTTATTAGTTTATAACTAATTTAAAAACTTAATGTTGGTCAATTTCTTTTGCAGATTGGTGCTTTCAGTGGCTGACATGGGTGCTATTCTCGGCTCCCAGGGTGAGGTCAGCTTGAACATCACAAATTCTCAAGAGGGACAAGTTACTGATGAAGCAGGTAAATAATTGTTTATACCAGAAAAGAAGGAATTTCTTCTTCTTTCCTTGAATTCAAGACCAAAGATGTTAAGCTAGAGGGTGCCTTGTTGGCCCTTGTACAATGTCCTGTGCTAAATCAAGTAGAAGATCGCACCCTTGGTAGCATGGAGTACCTTGGTGCGGATTCACCGCTTTATTATCATCATTATGTTTGACTGAGACATTAGCATAGATCATAGATGATATCTGTCAAATTTTAATAGGTCCTAAATTGTGATGTTCAGATAATTGGCACTTGTCTTTTTTTCTATTTTCTCCAGCTGTGTTACTAGAAAATGAAGTGACCCTCTCAGACTCAGACCTCCGAGCTCAACTGTTCTCAAAGCAGACATCTAATGAAGCTCAAGTGATACAAGTGACCGGCCAGTCTGTTGTTCCAGAAGTCCACGATTCTTTGGACAGTGACCAGCCGAAGGTAAAAAGAGTCGCGATTGACAGTGAACCAGGCATCTTTCGTTTAAAAAAATTATCATTGCGTTTGAATCAGAATTTATCTAACTTCAAATTCAACTTTTTTTAACGCAGAAAAGGAAAGGAGGTTGGCCCAAAGGAAAACGACGGAAAGCTCCTCCCAACCAAGACTTGCCCAGATCTCCCGCTACTGCGTAAGATTTATTTTAACTTTCTTACATATTAAGCCACACATAATTGATTCTTAGCTTCGCGGACCTGCCGACACAATAGATTTCCTGGCGATGGAAAAAAAAAAAACATGAAAAATTTTTTTTAACCTTTTTTTTTGTTGTCATACCGACCGACCCTAGAAAAAGTGCCTTGAGAGGATCCGAGAAGCTAAAGATCAATTAAGTGTGGCCTTATGCTCTATTAAGTGCATTTGAGGCCTATCAATAACTTCGTAACTACTACTACAAGGGATTTGCACGGTTAGTATGTGTGTTGACTAGGTACGTAACTTGTGATGTCAATTGTATCCTTCTAGGTACGCAATATTTTCACTCAAGAAGCGCCAGGAGATCAAGAAGATGTACCCCAACTTGCCTTTCACAGAAATTGCCAAAGTGCTCGGGAGTGAGTGGTCGAATATGAGCAAAGAAGAAAGAGAGGTAAAAGGACATTTCTTATAATTTAATTCCTTAACCCTTAACCCTTGCCAGACTGTGCGGTTCCAAGAAAAACTATTTACCAGGACTAAAATCAGTCTTTGTAACATCACCACAGCACCATAAATGACCCAGCAGGCAGTAAGCTGGAAATGCACATAAATGTCCCTTCAGTCCGGTAAGGGTTAAATTCATATGCTTCTTGAAAAGCTGAGCCTATTCAAACTCTGGACAGATCCCATGAGAGATGGGCAAAAGCTTTCGCGAATTAAGACCAAGACCTTTGTTATTATACGAATAATGTAATATAATTGTTTTAAAACTGTTGATATCCTCTGAAGACCTGTCCTGATGTGTCAGCATAATCCCCAAATTAAACAAACGTAGCGAAGTTTGATGGGGATTCTGTTGAGTTTGCCGAAGCAAACAAGGATTTATACGAGATTGCGCACTGCACACACACGTGGACGGTTAAGGAGCCACTCCTCAAGTCATGAGTGGCCAGTAGTTTGGAGGCCCGCCTGCCCCTCTTCCTGATCTCCGGGGAGGCAGAGGCCAAGCAATCATCGTATAGTATATTTTATTCTCATTGACAAACGCCCTAAGTTTCCACCTTCTTTGACATTGTTTGATATGATTGGGGAGGTGGGTGGGCGTATAAATCCTTGTTTGCTTCGGCAAACTCAACAGAATCCCCATCAAACTTCGCTACGTTCGTTTAATTTGGGGATTTTACCTCGCACTCTATTTTTGGTTCTGCGAGTCCCTAGGAGATGACGTCACGCGTACCCAGAATTCAGTACGAATCGCGATACCACGCGGTGAAGAAGCCTTTCAACACGCGGCGGATTTCTGGATTATTTTTCCCTTTTTCTGGACTTTCTCGTCGCTGGTACTTCGAGTACTATTCCCAGACAGGCTCTGGGTGCCCCAGAACACAGTTCTGAGCGGTTTGGCCAGCTTTGACTGGCCCAATTCAGGCGTTTTCACGCCGTAAACGTTTCCCGAGTGGAATCAAAATGGCGGACGGTCAAGTGTCCGGTAGCGTCCGACGCACTAAACGTGGTGCAGATACTGACAAGAGGTCTGAAAATGACCATAGTCAATCCCAGAAGTCACAGATGTTCTGTGTGAACCTGGATGGCTCGGACAGACAGCCCCCGAATGCGGAAAGCATGTCGATTGGACCCCGGAACCATGACAATGTCCAGGCGGACATGGCAATGGCGGGAACCAGTGCGTCCCACCACGTGGGCCACGAAGACTTCAGAGTCATGATGGGGGCCATCAAGGCTCTTGGGGAAAGGATGGAATCCATGGAACAACAACCCCACGTGCACAGAAAACAGCACGGCTTTGGCAAAAAGCGCACTCATGACATGTCCATGTCGTCTTCTGAAGATTCCTCATCCGCCACGGACAGTGACGGCCACGAGGAGGACGAGGATGAAGGTGATGATCCAATGGACAAACTCAGTGAGTATCTTGGTTTTTCAATATAATATGACCTTGTCATGCAATTGCCTCCGGTTCATGCTATCAAAAACACAGTGCAAATATTTAACCAAAGGGGGTTTCTCCTGTGATTTCAGAGTCTGTTCTGGATCGAGGCCAGGCAACAGCCCCACAGTCTACCGCTGCCAGATTTGACGCGCTGCTAAAAGAGTGTGATGACTTTTTTGAGGGAGCTGAGGATTTTGGATCCGAGGTGCACGCGGATATGGCTGCAGTCTTACCGCGAGCCCTTCGCAAGAAACCTTCGGAGAAGAAGGTGAAGAAACTGATGGCACAGTACAAGGTTCCCAAGAATGTGCCTGCTTTGGTAGTTCCGATGACAAACAAAGATGTGTCAACAGCGCTGAGTAAGGGTGCCGGCTTCATTGACCTGCATGTCCGTAAAGCCCAACAGGCCTTAGCCAAGGGACTAGTTCCAATGATGACATGGCTACATGATTTTAAGACAAGTAAGTGCAGTCCTAAAGTATGACACTACAACCTATCAATATCCTACATGGTGGTTCTGACAGTGATGCATTATTATTTTTTCAGATGAGCCCAAAAGTCCGGCAGCCTACCTGGACCCTTTCAGCGACAGTGTTCGTTTGTTGCTGGCATGTTTCAACTGGTTGTCCCATGTACGTAAAGATAATGCTCGGGCAAGCCTCCGTGATGCCAACTTCAGTGAGATCTGTGGCTGGGATACGCCAGTTGGGGCTCAGTTCCTTTGGGACTTCGATGTTGGTAAGAAGGTGGAAGAGATAAAGAAGACCAAAAAACTGGGGGCTCCGTCTTACTCTTATTCTTATAAGGGTCGGTCCAAATTTCAACGGAAGTCGGGCTACAACTACCGTGATGGCCAAAGCAGACGAAAGGTTAAGAAGACCCCTTTTTTAGGAAAGGGCTCCAAGTCCAAGAAGAAACAGTAGTGCTACCCACCGTTGAGGCAGCCGAGGTGAGCACAGGTTTGGCAATTAAGAGTGCTTTCAATACAGTTTCCGACTTCAGAGCGGAGCTGGTAAACACTGTGCAAAATTTCCATGGGGGTAAAATATCCTTGCATTTATCTGAATGGAATCAGCTCACGTCAGATCCCTGGATTTTAAAAACTGTAACGGGTGCTTTGCAAGAGCTATGTGACATCAATGTAACTGGTAATACACCTCACACTTTAACACTACCTGCATTTGAAGCTGCGGCTTTGGAGCAGGCCCTGGCTGAGTACGCTGATTGTCATATTATTGAGCCAGTTGATGATTCTGTTGACAGTTTCTACTCCACATTGTTCCCCGATTCAAGAGTGATGGGTCTGTCCGGGTTATCTTTAATTTGAAAGCTTTTAACTCACGTTATGTTGATCATGTGCATTTCAAAATGGATACCATCAAAGATGTCTTGCTAATGATTACCAGAAACTGCTACTTTGCTTCGATTGACTTCAAGCATGCCTATTTTTCGGTGGCAATTGCGCCTCAGTTCCGCCACATGTTCAGATTCCGATGGCATAACGCATGCTACCAATTTACTTGCTTACCACAAGGGTTCTCTCCAGCGCCACGTATCTTCACAAAACTTCTCAAACCAGTTCTGGCCCATCTGAGATCACGTGGTATTCAGGTCATTTGCTATATTGATGACTGTATTTTTGTGGGGCAATGCCCAGTCCAATTGCGACGTGACGTTGTCTATGCCTTGCACTTGTTTGACAGCCTTGGTCTTACGGTGCATCCGCAGAAGTCAGTTACCGACCCAGTGCAACAGATTGAGTTCCTGGGTTTCCAATTGGATTCCGTGACCATGAACATTATGTTGACAGACAAAAAGAAGGACAAAATCTTTAACTTGACTAACGAACTTTTGCATAACAAACGAGTAACCATTTTCGACCTTGCCTCCCTTATAGGTAATCTAGTGGCTGCTGATCCAGCGGTTCCCCTTGGGCCTTTACGTTACAAATATCTAGAAATGGACAGGAACAGGTTACTCACTACACACAAAGGCAATTATCAGGCTGAAGTCACATTAGACTCGCGTTCCTTAGAGATGCTACATTGGTGGCATGACAATATACATTCCTTACAGAAACCGCTAATCACCAGTCCCCCTACTCAGGAAATTTTTACGGACGCTTCCATGACTGGCTGGGGGGCTCGCATGGGCTCGCAGAGTACGGGGGGCCAATGGGCCCAGGCGGAGTTGGCTCACATTAATGTTCTTGAACTCAAGGCTGTACTCCTAGCTATACAAACTTTCTGTCGCACTGACTCTAACATCCATGTCAAAATCCGCAGTGACAACTCCACGACAGTAGCATGCATCAATAAAGCTGGCAGCACCAAAGTTGCCCTTCATGACCTAACCTTTGAACTATTGACATGGACACAAGAAAGGGGCATAGTGGTGACGGCCGCCCACATACCAGGGGTCGAGAATGTTGACGCGGACAGAGAGTCTCGGCGGGTCAACAACGATGCTGAGTGGCAGTTAAAACCTGGTGTCTTTAGCAAACTATGTAACACGGTCAAGTTTAGGCCTACGATTGATTTGTTCGCAACTCGTATAAATGCTCAACTTCCAACTTATGTCTCTTGGAGGCCTGACATACTGCTTTTGATGTTGATGCCTTTTCCATGGTGTGGGATGCTTTAAAACCTTATTGTTTTCCCCCTTTCAGCGTGATTGGTCGAGTGCTCCAGCGGATCGAAACAGCCAACATCACTGCGCTGGTCATTCTTCCCTTGTGGCCGACCAAACCTTGGTTTGTTCGGGCCCTTCTAATGCTGGCGGCACCTCCACTACTTCTACCCCGGAATTGCCTACAATTACCCCAGGAGCTACACCGGATGCATCCGCTGGCCGACAGATTACGCCTGGCTGCCCTGACCCTGTCAGGGAATCCCTGCGCCGTCAGGACCTACCGCAACACATTATCGACCACCTTATGCAGTCCTGGCGCCAGGGCACCCATGAACAATATCGGCATTACATCCGCCAGTGGATGCAGTTTTGTGAGCTCAGGGAATGTAATCCATTTCGCCCCGCTGTAGCTGACGTGTTGAACTTTTTATATGACTTATTCACGAAGGGTAAGGCTGACGGTTCGGGACTAGGCTACAGCTCCCTCGCTGTAGCACGGTCGGCCTTATCCTCAATAATTGATTTCAATGGTCTACCAGCTGGCCAACACCCGCTGGTGAGGAAATTTTTGCGTGCTGCCTTCAACTTGCGCCCAACGTTGCCCAAGCACAATGTTATTTGGGACGTAGATCATGTATTGACTTATTTGAAAACCCTGATGCCTTTACACTCACTGACACTGGGACTTTTGTCCCAAAAATTGAACATGCTTCTGTTATTACTAACAGGGCAGCGGGGTCAATCTATCTTTTTGTTGGACATTGTGAATATGACTCTGACACAGTCCATGGCCACCTTCCGCATTGCAGAACTTGCGAAAACGTCCAGGCCCAATGCTCATATGCCAGAGTTGCGACTGCCAGCCTACCCTGCGGAGGCAGGCCTTTGTGTAGTCACAACTTTGGACCACTACTTGATACGCACAGCAGTTTTGCGGGGGAACATCAAACGTTTATTCATTACTACCAGACCCCCTTATCGAGCAGTGGCCAGGGACACGATACGGAGGTGGGCAAGAACTGTTCTGGTGACTGCGGGAATTGACATGTCTATATTTAGTCCCCATTCCACACGCAGTGCTGCGACTAGCAAAGCAGCTACAAAACTACCTCTAAAGACAATTTTGGCCACAGCGGGTTGGTCACAAGTATCCACTTTTCGACGGTTTTACGACCGTCCTATTGTGGAACTTGGCTTAACGGCAGGGTTACTGCCATGACATGTGTCTTAATATTGATTGTTAACGCTGTAAGCCTTTCGTCACATTTGTGATCCCTTTATGTTATAGTATTGGCTTAACCATAATGGTGGTGCTACTTGTCTTGCCAAAGATATTGTGACTTACTGTTCCTTGTGACTGGATTGCTCACTTTATGATACTCAAGATTGTTCTAGTTCTAGTATTGACTGGATTGTTATATATGTGGGTTAGCCTACTTGTTGCTTACTAGTGGCCATAGTCTCTGCATGATTGTACTGGTCGCTGTAGATGGGTGCTATATATTATTAGAATTTTACTCAGTTATACATGAGTTGTTAGGGCTGCTGCCTTGGATTGTTAATAAAAAACTGAATTTCTGGTCTGCAGAACCTCTGACTTTGAGTCCTAATTTCAGACTTTCTCTTTACAAAAAAGGGGGGGGGGAGCAAATATGGCAATGACCCCCCCCACTCATGGTGATGATTGGGAGGTGTCTCAAGTCTGAACCTGGCTTATGACGAGTCTGGATGTCATCCTGGTTAAGGATTGAGTTGGTTTTTGGTAGCCCTCATGCTACCCTCTCTAAATTTCTCCTAGGGACTCGCAGAACCAAAAATAGAGTGCGAGGTAAAATTGTTAGATTAAACGAGGACTTACCTGTCAGAAGTTTAATCGGAATTTTACCGAGCCTATTTTTGGTTCGTAGAGTTCATAGGCCCTTCCCTTTTTATTTCCCTCCCTACTATGAACTCTGGGTAGCGTTAGGGCTACCTCTCTAAAGGCTGAATTCTGGGTACGCGTGACGTCATCTCCTATGAACTCTACGAACCAAAAATAGGCTCGGTAAAATTCCGATTAAACTTCTGACAGGTAAGTCCTCGTTTAATCTAACAATTCTATTTCGTTTACCTTCGCAAACGGATTCATACGAGATTGCGCACTGCGCATGCCCGTGAACGGCGCATGCGCCACTCCTCACAGTTTGCAGCTTACTGGCTGCGAATGACAATACATTGGTGCATCTTACTGTGGTAACACAACGAATGCAATGCCTTAGCCATGGTCCTGTATAGGAGTTTGTCTTAGTACCAAGCAACTGTGATGCTTCCAGTTCATGTGTCAATTTACATAAGCCCATCAATGGGCACTTGTGCCCTGTTTGGCATCTGATGTTACTGCAACTCTTATAATAAATATGGTGTTTTGTTGGACCTTCTTAGCATAGTTGTCAGAGGCTTATTAACAAGAAAACTTGTAGTTCATCAATTATCCTATATTGGCCCACCACAGTACCACTGATGTGGCTTTATGTAGGCCTAACTGAGAAACACTGACTCATCTCACTGACCAAGGGCACTTCAAGTATGCTTGCACGTAATTGTGACAAGACATCAGCCTAACTTCTTAATCAATGTACAATTGTACACAGGCTTTGCCCTTAAGTGTTGCCAAATTTTTGCCAGGCAGACTGTTCCTCAATAGCTTATTACAGCCACACAATATAACAACAATTGTGTATCACAGAATCTGTTTTTTAAACATGTAAAATTCGTTCTATCTAATGTCAGTCTGGGCATGTCCTCAACTGCTCTATGCACTAGCATTTCAAAAGTGATCCTTAGAAGTTTCATGTGTCAATACAAAAGACATGACCCCTGTGTCCATATGTCTTATATGACTTAGGCATTCATTAAACAAAGGATTCCTATCTGGAAACCAATAACCACTTGGTGACATCTTATTGTAGTCAAGCTACAGCGTACACAATAGTTGCTCAAGGCCCATCTTGGCTATAGCACTGCAGCATTACATACATGACTCACCAGCATATCAACCACAGTTGTCTGTCAGTAATCACTTTGTTTTGTTTCTGGATATGTGTGTCATAATTGCACGGTGTGACCAGCCCTTTCAAACAAGATGTTTCTTGTCTGGAGTCTTTCCAAGATAACTTGCAGGTCATAGGCTCACCTTCCGCTGCCTATAAAGCAGGTGGCGGTTTTGCGAGGAAAAGGTCACATATTTTTTGAAAACACACCGTGCACACGGTGAAAGTGGGATATATCAACCATACATTTTTTGGGCCACACCATTGGAAAGGCCAAAATTTTTTGTATTCAATCTTGATCTGGCCCTGCAAGCTTTTTATTAAGCCAGACGGCAAATAACCCACTCTGGATGTGCCAAACGTTAATTGCTACAGTTGGGTTGACCTTAACTTGATCATCGCCATGTCCAGATTTGCAATCTGCATCAATGTTTACAAACCAAGGATAAACCAGGACGCTCACTGAGACTGCAGCAAAAAAGCTTTAATTCACAGATCACGACAGACTGATTGGCAGCTCATATATGAAAATATATTTAGGAGCATTTCTTGGTTTTGTGAGCCTTGATCAACAACATCTGCTCTTCCACTGTTGCAGGTGAAAAGTTTTATATAACGTCAGAACCATCGACATTATTTCCCAGGCATTGGCCTTGGGATTAGGCCTCCATCCTTCCAAATATAATTGCTGCAGTAAACTTCTGCAGATACGGCACATATGACACCCTACATTCCAATGAATTGCATTCCACTATTAGATTGGTTTGCCTCCATGAATCTGCTAGGTCTACATTGCCTGAAGAGTTATTCTGTCTGACATGACATTAGCCTACATTACAGTGAAACCACGACGGCCATGCAATGGCATCATAACTGTCATAATTTGCACAAAAAACTTTTGTATTTCACTAGCTCCAGTTTCCATGACACATTGAACCAAACTTCATGCATAGGGAGCATGCCACCACTAACTCTTCACTGAGTGTGGCGATAGTTGGAATAATTTTTCCCAACATAACAATTCTGGTTTGCATTACCACGTTAACAATTTCTATGATTTGGTTTGAATGCAGCTTTTTCTACATCACGCCGATTGACAAGAGCACAGTCATACTGATATAGCATACCAGCAATTGTATTTACTGCCTTTCGACCTCATAACACTGTCTTGCCACACCTTGGCATCAAATTGTCTAATCCATCGTGTGGACCAATTTAAATCAGTTCATTCTGAATTATAACTTGACGCAGCATGGCACCCACTGGTTTAATCAGTTTCGTAAAAAGATCCTGAGACATATGCTGTATACATTCTATACAGTACACTTAATTTCTCCAACACAATGAATAATATTCTATCATTGGAGTAGCCATTGATCGAGGAAAATGTGTCCTTGATGGCAAGTCTAGCCAAGTAACATTGACTTATAACACACATTAATGTGGTTTTGAGCATGTCCACAACTGTCAAACTTGTGATGAACGCGTCATTCATTCATTGCCTGAACATAATGATACTTCTGCCACCATATTTTATGGATCTGGTGAGTGACTGCATATATTCAACTGAGTCTTGACTGGACTCCAGATAACACTCTTAGTCAATTGTGGTCTGACATTAAGATCAGAATATTCCACTTCAGTGTCTGACTGTTAATGAATTTAAAATGAGGAGGACGCGGCACTGCGTCTGTGTTGGAGTTATAAGTGGTCCTGTCTCACACCCCAAATGGGTTCTAGGCATTCCAGAACCAGGGCATATTGCCCAATTCTCCCCTTCAGAAGAAAGTGTACTATTTCATCAATACCTGCACTTTGTAAGGCATTTAGCGGGTTTTGGTGCATTAATAGCAGAGATTGGTGAAGTTATTTCTATTCTTGACACAGCACATCAAAGCTGGTTATACCATCCTGGAACTAGATGATTACTCCTATTTGCGCTATTTGCACAAGCCGAAACTTGTTGCGGGAAATATTTGTCCCGGTCTTGACACCACCATCTTATCTCGTTCACCAGAGTTCCCTCCCCCAGAGTGCTCCCATGAGAAGCTGACGCATGCGCAATCACCACTTGCTTCGATGCGTTCGCATTGATCACACACACGTTTTCGTTTCGACGAATTTCGGTCGTTTCTTCACGAAGGGCGACTGTTTCATTGCTGTGCTTTCAATAAATTGTACCCTAAATAGACCGGGGGCCTTTTGACAGCACTTTTAGGCTGTGCGGGCGCATAATTGGACCGCATTTGGCCTGTTGATTGCGGCCTTCGTGGGCCTTGCTGATCGTTTCCCGCTTTTCTTTTCGGGGACGTCTTGACTACGGCGCTATTTTTTAGATTCGCGCCACTGTTTTGACCAATCAGGTTCGGGTCTCCGTCGCGTCATTTGACGCGGAAGGGTTTGACCAATCAGAGCCGCGTATTTGCTTGACCTATAAATAGATTGACCAATCACCGCACGCTTGAGTGTGACGTCATTTGTTTGGAAGCGTCCCTTCCTCTGGATCTCCCGCGCTTGCATTCGTGCCGTTGGGGAAAAGAAATCATGGCAGGCGATAAACCAGACAAAGTTGTCAATGGTGAAAAAGCGGAAAAGACGGACAAAAACACGTCCAAAAAGGAAGACAAGGAGGCCAAGAAAGTCCCTTCGGGGGAAGATCTTCTGGCCGAGGCGGAACGGCTCTGTTTCGCCAAGAAACCTCAACCGAAGAAAGTTCAAAAGAGAGTGCCCACGGCAACAGTTACTAGACCGTCGGTTATGGAACAAGCTTATGCTGGAGAGGACTACCACGGATTGGATCCTCGATTGGATTATCTTGCTCCCGGAGCGGATCCATTTTACCCCCCGGGGCCTCCTCCTTTCCCTTGGGTGCCACCACAGATCGGTGACTGGTGGGGCCCTGATCCTGGGGAGGATGCGGGCGAAGAATTTGACGAGGATATGGATGCGGATTCGGAATCTCCGCGAATTGAGGATGGTGAGGATATTCCACCACAACCTACCAATGATGATGGGGAGGATGACCTCCTGGCGGAGCACCTCCAAAATGTGGAGGCCACTGGACCCCCGCTTACCGATCGTTTGGCCAGCGTGGTCAACAACATTTGGACTGGGAAGCAGCTCAGTAATGTGAAGGAGCTATTTGACAAATACCCCGCTCCGGGGAACGCGTTGTTGAAGAAAGTGTCCTTAAATGAGGAAGTATCCTTGATTGTGTCGAAGACCGCTCGGATCAAGGACATTCGTCTCCGATCCGTCCAAGGCTCTCTGGTAAAGGCAGCAGTACCTCTGGTAAACAATCTGCAGCACATCACTTCGTCTCCGGGATCCCTGAATCGAAAATTTTTGGTGGACTCTACCGTGGACGCTTGCTCTTTATTGGCACATGCCAATATTACCTTAAACCAAGTGAGACGTGATTTCATAAAGCCGAATTTGCAGCCACGCTATCAGAGACTGTGCAAGTCGGAGGACAAAGAATCTGGACTTTTATTTGGTGACACATTATCGGATCGGGTGAAGGCAGCCGATCAGGTCGGCAAGCTTTCGGCTCTCACGGGACGATCTCGTGGACGTGGAAGAGGCTCTGGTTATGGTTTTAACTATGGACGCCACTGGTCGGCTCCTGGGCCACAACGTTGGAACCCTTATTGGAATTCCTGGCAATCTCGAGGCCGTGGCACGAGGTCAGTTAGGGGTGAGTCTCATGTGGATGATAATGATGATTTGCCGTCTATTTTTGGCCGGAAATATCTGTCTGTAGACACAAATATTGATAATGCTAATCCTCTTTTCAGGCCGGCAGCAGAGCTATCAGAAGAGCAACAGCCAGAGCGGCAACAAGAAGAATTGAATCTAGACTCATCTCCTCCGCCCCCCCCTCCTCTTGATGTGGTGAGTAAGCGAGGAGAAACTCCAATTGATGTTCATAAATGGTCAGAATTTAAAGCAGGCAGACTTAAAGAATGTTATCCTCATTGGAAGGATTTGACTTCTGATTATTTTGTTTTGAAAGATATTCTTGGATTAAAAATTGATTTTGTGGAATTTCCGGAACAGAGAGATAGGGCCCATCCTATTAAGTTCCCGCGTTTAGAAAGAGAGTTCTTGAAAGGGGAAATTCAGACATTGTTGAACAAGGGTGTCATTGAAATGGCTGATCACTCAGAAGGACAGTTTATTTCCAATGTATTTTTGAGACCCAAAAAGGAGAAAGGGAAATACCGTATGATTTTGAATTTGAAAAATTTGAATGAATCGGTTGAGTATCACCATTTTAAGATGGATACTCTTCAATCAGCTTTGAAACTGATGTCTGAGAATTGTTACATGATGAGTATTGACTTGACAGATGCTTATTATTCGGTCAATGTGGATAGGGAATTCAGAAAATTTCTGAAATTTGAATTTGAAAATGTATTATATCAATTTACTTGTTTACCAAATGGGTTGTCCTCTGGACCTCGAGTTTTCACAAAATTGTTGAAAATACCCTTTTCTTATCTGAGAGAACGGTTAGGGGTTACAATCACCGGGTACATAGATGATACCTTAATTGTAGGAAATTCCTATGAACAAACCTTGCAAGCAGGTAGACATACAGCAGAGCTTTTACAGAAACTTGGATTTATGATTTCTGCTTCAAAGAGTGTTATTGTGCCTTGCCAGAGAATTGAATTCTTAGGATTTGTCTTGGATTCTAGACTTATGCGAGTTTCTTTACCTGTTCAGAAAGTTCAAGATATTGAAGGGTTGTTGGATGAGTTCATTGCAAAGGAAGTTTGGTCGATTAGAGAAGTCTCCCAATTGTTGGGTCGATTGTTGGCTACCAAACCGGGAAATCGGTTTGCTGATTTATATGCCAAACGCTTAGAAATGGAGAAGAATGATGCTTTGAGGAAAAACGCCGGGGATTTTGATTCTGAAATGTATGTTTCGGACTTGGCAATTTCTGATTTGTTATGGTTCAAGGGAAATTTGCGACTGGCGTATGCTTCTGTGTTTGTTGGTCAACCAGACGAGATTGCTTACTCTGATGCGAGTTTACAAGGTTGGGGAGGATTTCATCCTTCTTCTTCCCAGAAGTTTGGAGGCAGATGGGATCCAGATGAAGCTCTTCATCATATTAATGTGCTGGAATTATTGGCAATTAAATATGTTCTACAGGCTCTTTTTTCTCAACAGAATTCAAAACATATTCGCATATTGACAGATAATACTACAGCCATGCAATGTGTTTCTAATCAAGGCTCGGTAAGATCAGAGGAATGTAACAGAGTTGCTCGAGACATTTGGTTATGGGCAAAAAGTAGGGATGTTTGGCTGACAGCGGCTTACTGCCCGGGAGTGCTTAATGTTGAAGCAGACGAGGCTTCAAGACAATTTAAAGATGACACAGAATGGATGTTAGATCGAGATATCTTCAAACAAATTTCTTTTGAATTTGGGACACCAAAGATTGATTTATTTGCTTCTCGACTCAATAGACAACTTGAACAGTTCTGTTCTTGGAAGCCGGATCCTGAAGCAATGCAGGTGGATGCATTTATGATGGATTGGTCGGACGTATTTTTCTATGCTTTTCCTCCCTTTGCAATTTTACCCAAAGTTTTGCAAAAAATTAGAGTAGAAAGAGCACAGGGTATTGTGATTGTTCCTTATTGGACTACCAAAGCTTGGTTTACAATGTTGACTGAAATGCTTGTTGATGTGCCCATATTGGTGCCGGTAACTGACAATGTTCTTTTCCTACCTTTCAGAGACCACAGTCACCACCCCCTGCAGAACAAACTGATTCTACTGGTCTGTTCAGTATCCGGGATTCGCTCAGACAACGCGGGTTTTCTGACGACGTATCGCAGACGATGTTGCAGGCGAGAAGATCCTCCTCCACGAAATTATACGAATCCTACATCATCAAATGGCAAATCTATTGTCGTGAAAGGGACATTAATTACATTAAACCGACAATTGCAGAAGCGTTAGAATTTTTACAGTATTTGTTAACTGACTCTAGTGTCAACAGGGGTTACAGTGCGATAAATACCGCCAGGGCGGCTTTGTCTACTATTATTATCTTACCTTCAGGTATTTCTTTTGGATCTCATCCTGATGTAAAAATTTTCATGAAAGGAGTATATAATTTAAAACCTACGAAACCCAGGTATGTGGACATTTGGAATCCGGACATTGTATTAAAATTTTTAAAGACTTTAGGCCCTGCACATAAATTAGAATTTTCGATGTTAACGAAGAAAACAGTCATGTTGATTTTACTTGTTACAGGGCAAAGGCCTCAGATTATTAGAGCTCTTAAAGTACAGAACATGGACATTTCAAGTTCAAAGTTTACTTTTCAGATTGATAATAAGGATATTAAACATGGTAGGTTGAATTTTACACCAGAATTATTGAAGCTTAAGGCTTTTGCTGCAGACAAACGACTTTGTGTTTATCATTACCTCTATGTTTATCTAGAACGTACGCAGGACATTCGCCAAGGAGAAAAACGTATTTTCTTAACAACAGTTAAACCGCATAAGGCGGCATCTATGGACACTATCTCTAGATGGATCAAAGACATTTTAACCAAATCAGGCATTAATGTTGATAAATTCAAACCAGGCAGTGTTAGAGCTGCCAGCACGAGCAAGGCTTCGTGTAAAGGAGTAAATGTTGATACAATTTTAAAGAAGGCAGGTTGGACGAGACAGTCTACTTTTGCTCGATTTTATTCCAGAGAAATTGTGACATCAGATAAATATCAGGACACTATTTTAAAGATGTAAGCTCAGAAGTTCTTCTGAAAAAAGAGGGGGGGGGGGAGGATTACTGGATGAGGAGATGACTAGATGGTTAAAGTCTGATGTTATTGTTTTATAGTTGGACTGTTACATTTTAAAAGTTGAAATAGGATTGGTTTTTAATCAACTTCCTATGATTGAAATCATAATTTGCTATGATTACTGATGGATTGATTGATTATTGCAACTGAAATGATGAATCTGAATTGTTAAAAATCAAATGTGATGATAATGTTTACTGAAATCAATGTTGAAAGATGGAGAGAATATAAAGATTGAAACTGGGAAAAGTTTTGTTCTTCTTTTTAATGGAAATAATTGGTCTTACAAGCTTATAATTCAGACTGGTTGGATTTATATATTAAGTTATGTGATATTGGCTCTCAAATCTCATGGGAGCACTCTGGGGGAGGGAACTCTGGTGAACGAGATAAGATTAATGGTTAGCCGACTTACCTGTAGGAAGGCTGACCGTAATCTTGTCGAGTGATACCAGAGTTTCCCTCCCCCCAGAGTGCTAACATGCCCGACCCTCCCAACCCTTTTTCACTCTGGAGGGATATGAATTACTAATATTGTTGTTATTAATTATATCAATATCACATAACTGTTTTCAAGTGTAGTGATTGCGCATGCGTCAGCTTCTCATGTTAGCACTCTGGGGGGAGGGAAACTCTGGTATCACTCGACAAGATTACGGTCAGCCTTCCTACAGGTAAGTCGGCTAACCATTAATTTTGGCAAGCTCTCCTCTGATTGAGGATGATATGCCTGCAGCCCGCTAATGACATCCGTTATGTCTTAAGACCAAAGTGAGAAGGTGAGGCCAATATCATTACTGCACGCCTTGTTGCTGTATACCACCAACACCACAAATAGTCTATTTGTTTGAAACAAACAACCATGACCCATGGACACAACAGGCCTCATCCGATAATTCTCATGTTAGCCCATTTCGGACATCACAGGACCAACTGGCATTCATCAGTGACATGTCCATCTCTTATCTTACACCCAAATGTGTAACTTCAATCAACAGCCACACTCAGTAAAAAGAATTTTTTACTTTCAAAACAATCATGATTCCGTCATGACTCATGGTGTAGCTTTGTCACTGCTGTGCATCATGTTGCAAAGATTTGCTTTGACTTGTCAGCCTCTATGTGAAATGGCAACTTGTTACATAAGATTTCCAAGTTGCCATAATGTCTGGTCTATTTCTGTCAAAGGGCATAATAGACTGACTTTTGACCCTTGGTCCAAACACCTTTTGAAGGGAGTCATTTTACTTGAAACTGGTGCTTTGCCAAATTTACAAGTTTATTCAGTAATAGCATTTCAGTGTACACTATTATTTTCAACTCTGTCATATTATTTAGGAATATTCCACTTTGGCCTCCGTGAGGCTCTCCATTTCTGAAAGACGCATGTCAAACATTCGTAAGTGGATTGATCTGAGCACTGTCATAACATAGGCCTAAGCCTCCCTGTACTAACTTGTATACAATACATTATGTACAGAAAAGAAACAATGCATTCTCAACCATTGATTTCACAATCATCAACACTGGCATGTAGCCATCACCTCCTTGTAAACAGAAATGTGACTGCAGTTGAACTGTGACTGCAGTAGGACTTGTGTCCAGAAATGCAACAGTACCAATTCTTTGCACTGTTGTACAGGAGAAAAACACTAATTAAGAGAAATACTTATTTCTCTGTAGGACATGTAGTCATCATGGGTCCATAACTGAAGACAACTTGCCTTCTCATTCTCAATATTTTTGGGTCTTTGTTAGACCATTGGAACCACCAACTCAAGTCTGCCGTGCAGACATATGTCATAATGAAGGTCTTTATGTTGTTAAAACGCTAGAAAACCATTTGTATGCATCTATATGCATGTATTTTGGCGCGTCGCCATTTTTTGACAGGTCACGTTGACCATGTTTGGTGCTCTCTTTTATCGCCCGCCGTGCAGGAAACTTCGTATTTCTTTAATTCAAACAATATTTGCCAGCGTAGCAAACATTTCCAGTTCATAATGGAACCTCTTCTGCGAAAACCAAGCACACACAAGTGCTGTAACTATCAAAATGTCCACGAGAGAGGAGGAAACGTCCGACCCTCTCGAGTGCAGAAAACGCTGTGAGGAGTGGCGCATGCGCCGTTCACGGGCATGCGCAGTGCGCAATCTCGTATGAATCCGTTTGCGAAGGTAAACGAAATAGAATCTACAGTGAAATCCTTGTTTTAAAACTTTCTTAATTAATTTGAAAATGTATTTCTAGAAAAGTGAAAAAAAAGTGATATTTTTTCAGATGTACAAGGATTTGGCAGATGCGGACAAAAAGCGCTACTTAGAGGATTTGAAGGAATACCAGAAGTCGGAGAGTTACGCCCAAGTTGTCAAACGCAAGAAATTGCAGATGAATGGTGAGTCGGGTGAGTTGCTGATCCTGTATATACTTAATAAAACTTGAGAATTTATGCTTTGGACTATGGAGAGGCCAGAATGCAGCCATCTTGGATTTATTTTTGAAATAGTTGTTGACATCCCAATGACTTTTCATGTGATCTCCCAGCAGAAAATAAACAGCTCCATGGTGTATCTGTTTCTTTGCCCAATATATGGGTTAATATTAATAAAATAAAAATTGTTTTATTCCAGATGACGCTACCTCAGATCTGACAGATGGATCAATCATCATGTCATCTATGTTAGATGTGAGTAAATGTAAAAAAAGTGCTAAAAAAACAATATATATGTATTTAATTTGAATTAGTCATTCGGAACTTCAGAAGTCATTGGAAATCACAAAGGCATGGAATTTAGTTCCTACTAATAAAAGTTTACTGCTGAATATTTGGCAATTTCTTGTGACAGTCAGCCGGTAGAAAAAATTTTGATGTTCGGAAAAATTTGTTCTGTGCACTGTTTTTGCCTCAGTTTGCTGAAATATTGATTTTGGGAAGGTCGGTCTGAAAAAGCCTGGGAAATCCTGGATTTTCGTTTAAACAGTTGCAGACCCCCTGGTTGATAGGGAAAAGCCTTAGTGGTGAAATGAGACAGGGCTCACGGCTATTAATACTATAGGATTCTTTTGTTTATTTCCAGGACGGCGGTCTTGTCTGCAGCATTTGCAAGCAATGTTTCAGCTCGGCCCATAACCTCAGGGAACACATGTTCGGCAAGCAGCATCTTCAGGCAGTTGCTAGTAAGTGCAATTTATGCAGCTTTTATCAGGGTGAAGGTAGGGAGGGACATCGTTTCACGATATATCGGTTAAACTGTATCGATCATTCGATACAATAATCAAAATCAGATGATTAGCAATATCGTATCGTACTGATACTGCCTCAACTGCGTTATTTTGCTTGAAAAATGTATTAATTTCCACAGTCAAGGTTTAAAATGTCACCAAATGTTGAGAAACACATGAGATTGTTGCCACTTCAGACTCCTGTCTCATGCAAGATCTCATTTTGAGAGGCAAAATGTGAGTTTCGGGCATAAATTTTCAGTAAAATTAGTTTATGGCACAATTTGTGTATATGTATCGTATCGAACTTTGTGAACGATGTCCACCCCTAGGTGAAGGTATTGCGGGCTTTATTGTCTATATTTTTCTGCTTAATATGCTTATTTGGACTGGCAGGGGCCTAATTATGAGGCTCCCAGTTAACCATATATCTGTCTGACTGTCACATGGGTTACCTAGCCTTTAAAACTCCTGCTGGACCGTCTGCCCGAGGCCAGTAAAAAAGGGATCGGGCCTGTAAACTCAAGATTTCACTGGTCTGTGTACCTAGTGAACCTGGGACCACTCCCTGGTCCTCCAGACAGTCAATATGCAGCCAAATCTGTGGCAATTCAGAATCATAATTACTGACAATTGCCCCTGAATGCAACCCGTCCAGTCAGTGGCAGTCATCCTGTTGCAGACTCAAAATTACGACACCAAGCGAAATGTAACATTCAAACGAATTTATTGACACAGGCAGCTCATACAGCTCATGAACCCCAGTCTCGGGTCTCAAGGCACCACGTGAATTAAACCAAACTAAATATGTGCTTAGTTGTGTACAATTATAAGCGTGAACTAGGGGTTGCACATACTCTTTCCATTTCATCTTCTTGGCTTCCGGAAGAGCTCCTAACATATCTAGAAGCGTTCGATTCATCTTCTCAGTCAGACCATTGTCCATGGGATGGTAGTCCATGCTACAGCAGCCTGCTTTTGTTGCGAGCGTTAGCGAACAGGCTACAACATTTCACTTGGGTCGCTGTATTTCATGTCCGCGCATACATGAATTTCTGTAGCAGCCCAACTCATTCCTGCTGAGCGCGGACCTGACAGGCAGCAGCATGGACCTGAAAGGCAGCTGTTCCTGAAAAGCAGCTGTTCTGGTGCCCTATATTCCAATTCTATAACCAATTTGACGTGAATTTCGTCAGTCTGCAGCCTCGCTCACCTGATAGCAGACTGTTGTCAGTCAAATGGTAGCCCATTGTGGTTGACTCCTTGATTCCCAACATCCTGCACATCTCACTGATGACCTTGCCAGTGAAATTGGCTCCCTGGTCACTATGGAGTCTCTGAGGAAGTCCATAGTGGTTGATGAAGAGATCAAGCAGGGCTTTGGCAGTTGTCTTCGCTGTCTGGTTGCGAGTTGGAACGGCCATGGAGTTATGCATTAAGTAGTCTGTTAACACTAGGTGTTGCTATATCCACCACTTGAAGTTTCTAGGCATGGAAAGTCCATACAGACTAGCTCCATATGTTGATTACTTGACATGTTGACCAACTCGGCGACTGGGTCCTTGCCTTTCCGCTTGAGACAGCTCTCACACTCCTGGATGTAGACACTGATGTCCTGAACCATCCCAGGCCAGAAGAAGCAGTTGCGGGCCAAGTTCACAACACAGTCCCTGCCGAAGTGACCCATTCCGTCATGAAGAGTCGTAAGGTCTCTTTTTCTCTCTGAAATTGGAAGAACAAGTTGTTTAATCATGTCGTTATTGATCTTACGCGTACGATATAAAATTTCATTTTCAACTACTAACCTTTTGCGTTGATTCCTCCAAAGCTTCTTGGAATCAGGGTGTGGATTCTCCAGGCGTTGCGCTGACTTAAGAAGAGAATGAAGTACAGGTGCATCATTAGCCTGCAAAGTAGCCCAGTCCTTACTCGATGCCTCTTGTGCGAAGCATGTCGCTGAACAATCAGGAATCACTTCATTGGACATGGCCACCATAGACACCAGCTCATCTGCAGCGGAATTGTCACAGATAGCTTGCAGGGACTCAGATTAAAGATAACCCTCTTCTGCTGTTGACAAAGCATCAGCCGCAGCATTAGACTTACCAGGTCTGTACTTAATACTGAAGTTGTAGAGTGATCGATCTGCCATCCACCACAGTCCAGTGGCATCCGAGTTGGCTGATTTCTAATTGTATGTCAAGGAATTGTTATCAGTCCAAACCTCAAAGGAAAAGGAATTAAGGTACTCATGAAATTTTTCGCTTACTGTCCATTTTTGAGCCAAAAATTCATATTTGTGAACGGGATACCGTTTTTCTGAAGGTGTTCATTTATGACTGGTGTAAGCAATGGGTTTAATGACTCCTTCATGCTCTTGACAAAGTACAGCTCCTAGACCTGTAAAACTAGCATCAACTTGCACAACAAAAAGTTTATCATACTCAGCAAATGCCAATGTTCACAGGAGTTGGAAGTCAGAGCTTTTATTAAAATAGAAAAAGCTTCTTGTTGGGGCAGACCCCATACTCAAGATACAAAAGAACTTGTCCTGGAGGGGGGACGCTTTCCTTTCCTCTTCTTCTCCTTACCCTTCGACAGTTCATGTAAAGGTCCTGCAATTCATGCATAGTTCTGGACGAAATTTCTGTAGTTCCACCCAAATCCTATGAAGCAGTGTGATTGCTTATGATTGGTGGGTACGGGCTAATTCACTTTCTCAATCTTCTTGGGGTCTGTCTGGATGCGGTCCTTTGAGATGATATGACCCAAGTACTTCACGTCCTGTTGGAAAAGGCAACACTTTGATGGCTTCACCTTCAACCCAGCTTCTTCGATCTTCCTCAGGACTACGTCAAGAAGCTGTAAATAGCTCTGTTCATCATCTGCAAAAACAATTAAGTCATCCAAATACAGTAAACAAATATGCAAATTGAGAGAGATCCCATGATGGTCTCCATCATGCGCTGAAATGTAGCCCCTGTATTGGTTAATCCCATTGGGAGTCTGGACCATTCGAAGAAACCTAAGCAGCCAGCCGTGAAGCCAGTGTACTTGATGTCCTCAGGATGCATATCCAGTTGCCAGGAGCCAGTTTTCAGATCCAGCTTACTGAACCACTTTGACCCCGCAAGACGGTCCAAAGCTTCGTCAATGAGTGGGAGGTAGTGATTGTCCTTTTCAGTAATGGAATTGACTATCCTGAAATCACAACAGAAGCGAATGGTAGAGTCAGACTTCCTCACAAATAATGCAGGAGAAGAGTAAGGGCTGTTGCTCTTCCGGATTATCCCGGCATCCATCATCTTCTGGAGATGATCACGGACCTCGTTGACCATCGCAGGATTTAAAGTCAATGGTTCTCATTCTCAATGTGTGCCTTGGAGTGGCAATATTCTCTCGGTTTAAAGTTAAAGGTTCTCCTTCTCAATGTGTGCCTTGGAGTGGCAATATTCTCTCGGTTTAAAGTCAATGGTTCTCATTCTCAATGTGTGCCTTGGAGTGGCAATATTCTCTCGGTTTAAAGTTAAAGGTTCTCCTTCTCAATGTGTGCCTTGGAGTGGCAATATTCTCTTGATTTAAAGTCAAGGTTCTCCTTAATTTGTGCCTTGGAGTGGCAATATTCTCTTGATTTAAAGTTAAAGGTTCTCCTTCTCAATGTGTGCCTTGGAGTGGCAATATTCTCTTGATTTAAAGTCAAGGTTCTCCTTCTCAATGTGTGCCTTGGAGTGGCAATATTCTCTTGATTTAAAGTTAAAGGTTCTCCTTCTCAATGTGTGCCTTGGAGTGGCAATATTCTCTTGATTTAAAGTCAAGGTTCTCCTTAATTTGTGCCTTGGAGTGGCAATATTCTCTTGATTTAAAGTTAAAGGTTCTCCTTCTCAATGTGTGCCTTGGAGTGGCAATATTCTCTTGATTTAAAGTCAAGGTTCTCCTTCTCAATGTGTGCCTTGGAGTGGCAATATTCTCTTGATTTAAAGTCAAGGTTCTCCTTAATTTGTGCCTTGGAGTGGCAATATTCTCTTGATTTAAAGTTAAAGGTTCTCCTTCTCAATGTGTGCCTTGGAGTGGCAATATTCTCTTGATTTAAAGTCAAGGTTCTCCTTCTCAATGTGTGCCTTGGAGTGGCAATATTCTCTTGATTTAAAGTTAAAGGTTCTCCTTCTCAATGTGTGCCTTGGAGTGGCAATATTCTCTTGATTTAAAGTCAAGGTTCTCCTTAATTTGTGCCTTGGAGTGGCAATATTCTCTTGATTTAAAGTTAAAGGTTCTCCTTCTCAATGTGTGCCTTGGAGTGGCAATATTCTCTTGATTTAAAGTCAAGGTTCTCCTTCTCAATGTGTGCCTTGGAGTGGCAATATTCTCTTGATTTAAAGTTAAAGGTTCTCCTTCTCAATGTGTGCCTTGGAGTGGCAATATTCTCTTGATTTAAAGTCAAGGTTCTCCTTAATTTGTGCCTTGGAGTGGCAATATTCTCTTGATTTAAAGTTAAAGGTTCTCCTTCTCAATGTGTGCCTTGGAGTGGCAATATTCTCTTGATTTAAAGTCAAGGTTCTCCTTAATTTGTGCCTTGGAGTGGCAATATTCTCTTGATTTAAAGTTAAAGGTTCTCCTTCTCAATGTGTGCCTTGGAGTGGCAATATTCTCTTGATTTAAAGTCAAGGTTCTCCTTCTCAATGTGTGCCTTGGAGTGGCAGTATTCTCTTGATTTAAAGTTAAAGGTTCTCCTTCTCAATGTGTGCCTTGGAGTGGCAGTATTCTCTTGATTTAAAGTTAAATTTTCTCTTTCTCAAGTTGTGCCTTAGGAGATGACAACAGAATTCAGTGGCGGATCTAGACAGGGTAGTCCCTGGGGGGCCGGGCGTCATTTCAGTATTCACTGGCCCGTGTGAGCATTGTTTTGTCATTTGTGGGCCGGCGTTGCTACATCTTTTCTTCAAAATGTAATTTCAATCTCAGTGGTCTAGGGGGGGGGCCTGGGGCCCCCCTTGGATCCGCCACTGATTCTGTTGTATTAATTAATGTTGGTTTTTTTTTCACAGATGCTTGCAAGGAAGAGGAGAAGAAATTAGAAGAGAAAGAAATTAGTGAACAGGAGTCGGACGATTTAGAAAGTCTTGCCGGAAATTCATTCACATTACCTAGCCCCTTGTCTGCAGATGAATCTCTTGATATCAACAGTTTTGTAGTGCAATTTATTCAGAAGAATTCTAGTAAGTATGATTTTTACCATGTATTTTTTTCCCTATTTCTTGACAATACAGAATAGTGACATGTATATATTTTCATTATTTGGCATGTTCACGAATTTGTGGAGGTGTTAAAACCAACATGTACGAGTTTGTGGATGCATTGTGAGAAATTGCTAATAATATTAAAATGTTCAGGTTGATACTCCTAAAAGTTAGTTTCCTTGTACTTCTTGAGATATATGTTGTTCCATTGGAGGGTAGGGGCTTTGGAATGTTTCAAACACATGCTGAATGTTGTGGCAATCCTATACATGGATATAAGTTGGCATAAAATTTTAGTTTAAAAAATATGATACTATAAACTAAATATTGTGAAATCATAGCCTCTTGAAAGAATTATTTTGAAGTATTGTACACATTTTGTATCATTCTGCTTCTTTTGCTATTTCAGATAGAGAAAGGGAGTTATCACAATTACGGAAGTCTTGCAAGAGAGTGCATGACACAAATTCCAAATTAGTTAATGAATTTGAAGACCTTAAGGTAGGACTATCAATTCTTTCTTTCTTTTCATGAATTTCAGTTTTCAGTGTACATTTCTTTTTTCATGGTTTGTTTGATTTAAAGTGCACAGTTGCAACCCATCACTGTACACAACAGATGACTTTTTATAAATTTGTTACATACACTAATTCCATTATGGCTAAACGAATGCCTACAATACTGGTTGTTATAAAGATTGAGGTAGCTAGGCACTTTCCGATTAATATACACAAGCTTGCTGTGAATTTTAGAATTTCAAAAAGCCTGAAATGGGGCGATTGCTGAAAGTAACAATGTGACATGCATGAGCTTGTTGAGGAAAAGCTTGTCCTAAAGATCCCAGAAGGGACACTGCGTTCCCACGGATCATGGAGATATAACTTGAGATCCTTTTGTAGCTTTTTACTCGTTTCCCTTCCAGAGTCGGATATCAGACCTAAAACAGGAAGTGGCGACCCAGCGGGCTTTTGGCGCCGCCCTAGCGACCCAAATAGACACTTTAAGAATGGTGCCAACCTTGTTTGGCGTCATTAATTTCTAGTCTGGACAATTGAGTTATCATAACTTATCAAGGATCGTTTTGTTGCTGTACATAGTCATGAATGTACATATTATATCACCGATATTTATTAACTATATTTATTAATCATGTTGTTGTGAAATTTTATATGAGGATATCAAAAAATATAATTTTGAAAAAAAAGATCTATTGAAGTTTTTATGGATATTGTAACGTATCACCAAGATTGGATGAAATTTTAAGTTGGTAGCACATGTTGTCTCAATCAACCAAAAGGACTGGCCAATTGATGTTTCCTGCGCTCTCGCCATCTCATGGGAATCCCATGAACTACAATGGGATTTTTTAGAATTTGTCAATCGACATTGCAATCTTGTTGAACGTTCTTCTGGATTAACACTGCAAAAATTTACAGACTTCAACTTTCAAGAAGGGGTTTTCTGACATATTTTGGATTTTGCAAACTTGCGGTAAGTTTATTTCCTCTTTTTTACCCACTAAATTATTATTGGGGAACGCCATGATGTAATGGCTACTACCACCAATTATCTACTCCCTGAGATGTTGAAGTGGACTAAATCGTACTCAAAAACTCTGAAATGCTTCTTTACAGACTTGATAAAAAAATTGGTTTTCATTTCTTATATGCTTCTAGTTTTATGGGCAGTTTTATTGGCAAAAAAGTACTGCATCGAGGATGCAACCTGCCTGTGTCCTATTGTCAAATCTCTCTCTCGACAATTTTTTCTGTCGCAGGTATCACATCTTTTCTTGCTGCTCATATGTTGAAATTTGAAGTTTACCAATTTGCAACCCTTGGGTTCTCGTTGAACATCTTCTGTGACTGTTTTAAATTGAATGAATAGTATTGAATACCTTATTCCTTATTATTAGGGATATGTTTACTTGTTGGTATTTGATGGTTATACTATTTTTCTTATTTAGTCATACCTGTCATGGACTTTTTATAGTACTGCAAGAATGTAATTAATGTGCGCAGCCACATTGTTGTAGTGAGAAGACCGGAAGTACTTGATGTCTCACCTTAGCAACGACTATGGTCGATGAATTCACTGTGCACAAGAATCAATGTCATTAAAAAGTGTGCAATTTATTATCAACATGTCAAAATCTCGCCTGGGATTGCTTTGTGGGTGTCTGCTAATCTCCGTGTATTAGTAATCCATCATTATCTCATGTGCTCTGACCGCTCTCTACCCTCTCACGTCAGGGTCAAGGTAGCCGTCGCCCCCCCCCCCCAGATTGCGTTGGCCTTCAGATTCCAAAAAATCCGCTAGGTGGCTCCACCGTCTACTCCCTGGCGGATGGGCAGTGAAACAGAGATTTTCTGGGAAATCACTGAGGCCCCTACGGGGATCTGTAATGTGTGGAGGCCCTGCCAGGGTTTTTAAGGGGGAGAATCTACAGAGTGGGAATGACGGAATGAATGAATGAATAAAGGCATGAATGCAGGAATGAATGTAGGAAGATAAGGCGACCATTTAATATCTCCTAAGAATAAAGGGGCAACCATTTAATATCTACTAAGGTGCTAAGTACATGCATGAATGAACCAAGGGTAGCAGTGAGCCTGCCCAGCCCTCTGGGCAGTGATTCCTAAGCGCTCAGATCCTCGACATATTCATAAGTCAATTTAATCGCCATGGATAAGGGTCAGCCTACCGTTTAAGGGTCCTGACACTTACCCGCTTCAGTTGCCACCAAATTCGGACGTGTACATCCACTTTTTGTGTATTAAATAGCAGACGAAAATGTTGAACCGATGAAATCCTGCTTTGTTGAGATCCATCATGGCCGCGCGCACGGCAATGACGTCATCCGGGATTCCCTTCTTTCGCGCCATCAGCCTGATCAGAGAGAGCTCACAAGATCACAGCTATGTATTGTCAGTATTAAAGCCATTAGGCCAGTGGAAGTTTTGAATTGATTGTAAATCAATATCTGAATGCTTAGTGTCGATTGCTATTGCCTTTTCAAAGGCCGGGGAAGCTCTGAAGGTGTGAAACCTAATTGACAATTAACAAGCTAACAAATTGTCAATTCAGTTTCAATTCACTTTCACACCTTCTGCTGCAAGGCTTTTGAATGATCTTGAATATAGAATACAAGTAAAAAATTTAATTAATTTATTTATTTTTCTCAATCAGTGAAGGACCTGTTCCATCAATTAACAGAGCTGAATACTAATTAGAAGATCTCAGACTTGCATTTTCTTGGACATCAAATATATTTTACTATTATTCAATATATCAACTAAATAATAGTAGTATTGTACTTATGAAATATATATAAAAGTATGAACAAAAAAGTATTGATTAAATATATAATATATTTACAGCAATTATTCGCTAAGTGTACTATTTAATAAATATATCTTACATAGCTAGTCATTTGAAAATTGTCTCATTATTAAAATACAAAGATGATTCAAATGATGCTAACTTTGAAGTCACACTTTAAAAGGCCTAATTTTTTTACTTTGATTCCTTTACATTTTAGCTACTGGCTTTCAAGTGTCAATGGTACTCATTGGCAAATAGGATTATCTGTTTTATCTAGATTTTTGCTACCTTGTTTGACAACTTTTAAAATATTATACAATTTTGAAAAAATGTTTAAAGTATCATTTAAGCCTGCACCATTGACGTTTTCAGCATGAAGTAATTAATTCCTTTCAGTTTGATAAGATGTATCAATATTCAAATATAGATTTTTAACAAAATTAAAGAGGTGATCAATGAAATTATAATTTGTGCATGGAAGACAAGCAGTGAGATCAGGAGTTAGCCTACAGCTAACTCACAAAATTTTGAGTTGCAAAGAAACAATTTGATTATCTGTTATTGGCCTGTCTTGTGAATCGAAGTTTTTGAAATTTCATAAATGCATATCCATATCTGTACTCTTTTCATATTATAAGCTAAACATGCTAAAGGTCAAATTGAAATATCCAACTCACTGCAGTACTTACATTTCTTCATGCACGAGCATAATTCTGCATAATTCTGCAACTAGACTATTCTTCATAGGCAGTTCTGCAACAATTCTACAGTTCTGCAATAACTATACAGCAATTCTAAAGCAGTTCCATTGGCGGATCCAGACACGATAGTCTGGGGGGGGGCCTTTGGGCGGGGGCCTGGACGCGTTTCGGCAGTTGCGCCCCCCCCCCCATTATTGCAATTTTCTTCAAAATGCTACTATTAATCTTGGTGGTCCAAGGGGGGGCCCTGTATCCGCCACTGAGTTCTATGGCAGTTCTCCAGCAATTCTGCAGCAGTTCTGCAACAATTGACCCTTGTAAAATATTTTTGAAAAAATAAAAATAAAAACAATTCTGCAGCAAATCCCTAGAGCTGCCGGCAGCAGGGGTGGACTGGCGGCATCTCTGGTCCCCTTGCAAAATAAGTCAGCGGCCCCCGAAGTTCCACCGCCAGCACCATATCAAAAGAGAAAAGGAAAATACCACAGCATAATACAGTTTGGTAAAGAGTTATTAGGATGGGGCCCCACGCAGGCTTCTGTCCAATTCAGATAATTGTGTCTCACAAAATCATAAATCCGATGGTAAAGCTTTGCTATACAGTTTTTTTTCAGGAATTTTTAGATTTGTTCACTTCATGAATGGGCCCCCTGAGTGGCCCCTGGCCGGCAGTTCTCCAGAAATTGTCCAGCTGTTCTATAGCAGTTCTCCTGCAATTCTACAACAGTTTTTTTTAGATGTTCTGCAGCAATTCTCCAGCTAGTCTGCTGATTCCGCAGCACCAGTTCTCCAGCAGTTCTTTAACAATTCTCTAGCAATTTTGCTGGATTATTTTTAGCAGATCTACAGCAATTCTCCAGCAATTCTCCAGCAATGCTGCAACAATTCTGCAGCAGTTCTCAGGCAGTTCTTTAACAGTTCCGCAGTAATATTCCCGCAGCTTTCTAGCAATTCTGCAGCAGTTCTCCAGCAGCTCTCAAGAAGTTTTGTAGCAATTCTCCCAACAATTCCCCAGCCGTTCTCCAGCAGTTCTCTAGCAATTCTGCAGTAATTCTGCTACCGTTCTCCTCCAGCATTTCCCCAACAGTTCTCCGCCAGTTCTCTAGCAGTTCTCCAGCAATTGTGCAGCAGTTCTCCACAGCAGTTCTCCTGCAATTCTGCGGCTGTTCTCCAGCAATTCTGCAGCAGTTCTCTAGCAGTTCCTAACATATCTCTGGCAATTCTGAAGCAGTTCTTTCAGAAGTTCTGCAGAAATTCTCCAGCAGTTCTCCAGTAGTTCACCAGCAGTTCTTTAACAGTTCTCCAGCAATTATATATAGCAATTATTCTCCAGCAGTTCTCCAGAAGTTCTGCGACAATTCTCCAGCGATTCTTCAACAGTTCTTTAGCAGTTCTCCTGCAATTCTTCAGCTGGTCTCCAGCAGTTCTTTAACAGTTCTCTTGCAATTCTGTAGCAATTATTTTCCAGCAGTTCTCCAGAAGTCTGCAGCAATTCTCAAGCAGTTATCCAGCAGTTCTCCAGCAATTTTCGCAATTCTTTGGCAGTTCTCTACCAGTTCTCAACCAGTTTTGTTGCAATTCTCCAGGTGTTCTCCAGGCATTCTCCAGGCGTTCTCCTGCAGTCCTCTAGCAATTCTGCAGTAATTCTGCAGCAGTTCTCCTCCAGCACTTCCCCAGCAATTCTACAGCAGATATCCAGCAATTCTGCAGCTGTTCTCCAGTAATTCTGCAGCAGTTCTCCACAGCAGTTCTCCACAGCAATTCTGCAGCGGTTCTGCAGCAATTCTTCAGCAATTCTGCGACAGTTCTCCAGCAGTTTTGCAACAGTTCTCCAGTAATTCTGCAACAGTGCTGTTCTGCAGCAGTTCTGTGGCAGTTCTCCATCAGTTTAGTTCTGCAGCAGTTCTCCATCAGTTCTCCATCAGTTCTCTAGTAATTCGGCAGCAATTCTGCAGCAGTTCTCGAGCAGTTCTCCAGAAGTTCTGCAGCAATTCTCCGTCAGTTCTCTAGTAGCTCTTTAACAGTTCTCTAGTAATTCAGCAGCAATTCTGCAGCAGTTCTCCAGAAGTTCTACGGTAATTCTACAGCAATTCTCCTGCAGTTCCCTGGCAGTTCTCCAGTAATTTTGCATCAATTCTGCAGCAGTAATTTTGCATCAATTCTGCAGCAGTTATTTAGCAATTCTCTGCCAATTCTGCAACAGTTCTCTAGAAATTCTGCAGCAGTTCTGCAGTACTTTGCCAGCAATTCTGCAGCAGTTTTCCAACAGTTCTCCAGCAGTTCTCCAGCAGTCCTCCAGCAGTCCTCCAGCAGTTCTCTTGCAGTTCCCTAGCTTTTTTTTGGCAGTTTCCTAGCAGTTCTCTGGCAATTCTGAAGCAATTTTCCAGCAGTTGTCCAGCATTTCTGCTGCAGTTCTCTAGCAATTCTACACAGATCGCCAGCGGTTTTGCAGCAGTTCTCCAGTAGTTCACCAGCAGTTTTTTAACAGTCTCCAGCAATTCTGAAGCAGTTCTCCAGAAGTTCTTTAGCAATTCTCAAGCGTTTCTTCGACAGTTCTTTGCAGTTCTCCAGCAGTTCTTTAGCATTCCTTCAGCTCATCTGCAGCAGTTCTTAAGCAGTTCTTTAACAGTTCTCTTGCAATTCTGCAGCAATTATTTTCCAGCAGTTTTCCAGAAGTCTACAGCAATTCTCCAGCAGTTCTCCAACAGTTATCCAGCAGTTCTCCAGCAATTTCCCTGCAGTTCTTAAGCAGTTCTCTAGCAGTTCTGCAACAATTCTCCAGGCGTTCTCCTGGCATTCTCCAGGTGTTCTCCTGGCATTCTCCAGGTGTTCTCCAGGAGTTCTCCAGGCATTCTCCTGGCATTCTCCAGGCCTTCTCAAAGCATTCTCCAGGCCTTCTCTTGTAATTCTGTAGTAATTCTGTAGTAGTTCTCCTCCAGCACTTCCCCAGCAATTCCACAGCAGATCTCCGGCATTTCTACAGCTGTTCTCCAGCAATTCTGCAGCTGTTCTCCAGCAATTCTGCAACAGTTCTCCAGCAGTTTTGCAACTGTTCTCCAGCAGTTTTGCAGCAGTTCTCTAACATTTCTCTAGCAATTCTCCAACAGTTCTTTCAGAATTTCTGCAGCAATTTTGCCACAATTCTCAAGCAGTTCTCCATGAGTTCTTTAGTTGTTCTCTAGCAGTTCTCCAGCAATTCTCCAGTAGTACACCAGCAGTTCTTTAAGAGTTCTCTAGCAATTCTGCAGCAATTATTCTCCAGCAGTTCCGGAGAAATTCTGCAGCAGTTCCTCCAGCAGCTCTCCAGTAGTTTTGCAGCAATTCTTCAGCAGTTTTCCAGCAGTCCTCAGGCAATTCCGCGGTAATTCTGCAGCAGTTCTCCAGCAATTCTGCAGCAGTTCTCTAGCAATTCTCCTGCAGTTTTGCAGCAGTTCTGCAGTAATTCTCCAGCAGTTCTGCAGTAATTCTCCAGCAGTTCTGCAGGAATTCCCTGGCAATTTGCAGCAATTCTCCAGCAGTTCTGCAGAGGTTTTCCGGTAGTTCTCAAGCAGTTCTGCAGCAGTTTTCTAGCAGTTCTGCAGCAATTCTGGTGCAGCTCTACAGTAATTCTCCATCAGGTTTCCAGCAGTGCTGCAGCAATTCTGCCTCAGTTCTGCGGCAGTTCTGCAGCAATTCTCTGGCAGTTCTCCAGCAGTTCTGTATTAATTCTGTAGTTTTTCCATGATCCTCCAGTTATACAACGCTGTAGCAATTCTGCAGTTCTGCATTAACAATGCAGCAGTTCTGCAGCAGTTCTGCAGCAGTTCTGCAGCAGTTCTGCTGCAGTTCTGCAGCAGTTCTGCAGCAGTTCTATAGTTTTGCAACAGTCCTATAATAAGACCAAATACTTAGCAAATAGGTATGGTGGTATTTTGAGATGTACTCCACAAGTTAAAGAGAACTTGAGTCTTATGTACCCACGAGGGAGTCAGTGGGATACCCCCTGCCAATTTAAATTCTAATACATCTTCGCTACTTTAAGAGATGGAGGACAACCAGTGACATACCCTTCTACCAGTGGGACACACAATTTTAACAATTTGAAAGAAGACACCAAGTCACCCAGTAAGATACACTTCTACTAGTGGGTTACCCATAAAAGAACTGCTAGAGAACTGTAGCCAAACTATTGCTGAACTGCTGCAAAACTGTTGGAGAACTGCTGGAGTACTGCTGCAGAACTGCTGGAGAACCAACTGTTGCAAAATTGCTGGAGAATTCCTGGAGAACTGCTAGAGAATTACAGTGGAATTACCTCAGAATTTCTGCAGAACTGCCCCACAACTAGAGTAGAACTGTTGGAGAATTGATGTGAAACTGTTGGAGAATTGCTAGAGAACAGTTACTGATGGAAAACTGCTGTATAACTGCTGCAGAACTGCTGCAGAATGGATGGAAAACTGCTGCAAAACTTCTGGGAACTGTTGGAGAATTGTTGCAAAACTGCTGCGAAACTGCTGCAGAACTACTTGAGAACTGTTGAAGAGCTACAAAATTTCCAGGGAACTGCTGGAGAACTGCTGCAGAATTACTACAGAACTTCCTGAAAATTACTGTGGAATTGCAGAAAACTGCTGCAAAACTGTTGGAGAATTGCTGGAGAACTGTTAAAGAACTGCTTGAGAACTGCTGGAGAACTGCCGGAGAATTGCAGGAGAATTGCTGCAGAACTGCTGCAGAACTGTTGGGAAAACTTTTGGAGAATTACTGGAGAACTACTAGAGAACTGATGCAGAACTGCTGGAGAACTGCAGCAGAACAACTGGATAACTACTGCAGAACAGATGGGAAATTATGCAAGATTACTGCTGGCAAACTAAAGGACAACTGCTGCAAAACTTCTGGAAAACTGTTGGAAAATTGTTGCAAAACTGCTACAGAACTGCTGGAGAACTACTTGAGAACTGCTGGAGAATTGCTGCAAAACTGCTGCAGAATTGCTGTAAAACTGCTGGAGAACTGCTGGAGAATGGCTGCAAAACTGCTGGAGATCCGCTGGAGAGCTGCTTCAGAATTGCCGCAAAAACATTGGAGAATTACTGCAAAACTAATGGGGAACTGCTGCAGAATTGTTGGATAACTGAAGAATTGCTGAAGAATTATTGCAGAATTGCTGGAGAACTGTCGCAGAACTGCTGGAGAATTGCTGGAGAATTATTGCAGAACTTCTGGAAACTGATGGAGAACTGCTGAGGAACTTCTGGAGAATTGCTGGAGAACTGATAAAGAACTGATGGAGAACTGCTGCAGAAGTACTGGAGAACTGCCGCAGAAGTACTGGAGAACTGCTGGAGAATTGCTGTAGAGGTAGCTGTTGTAGAACGGCCGCAAAACTGCTGGAGAACTACATCAGAAATGGTGGAGAACTGCTATGCGGTACAACTGCTGGAGAGCTGTTGGAGAACAGCTGGAGAACTGCTGAAGAATTTCTGCAGAATCTCTGCAAATTTGCAGTACTGCTGGAGAGGAGAACTGCTAGAGAACTGTCGCAGATTGTTTGAGAACTGATGCTGAACTGTTGCAGAGCTGCTAGAGAACTGCTGGAGAACTGCTGGAGAACTGCTGGAGAACTGCTGGAGAACTGCTGGAGAACTGTTGCAGAACTGTTGCAGAACTGCTGCAGAACTGCTGCAGAACTGCTGCAGAGCTGCTGCAGAACTGCTGCAGAACTACTGCAGAACTACTGAAGAACTGCTGTATTGCTGGAGAATTGTTTGAGAACTGTTGTAGAACGGCCGCAGATCTGCTGTGCTGCAGAACTGCTGTGCTGCAGAACTGCTGTGCTGCAGAACTGCTGTGCTGCAGAACTGCTGTGCTGCAGAACTGCTGTGCTGCAGAACTGCTGTGCTGCAGAACTGCTGTGCTGCAGAACTGCTGTGCTGCAGAACTGCTGTGCTGCAGAACTGCTGTGCTGCAGAACTGCTGTGCTGCAGAACTGCTGGAGAGCTGTCTGGGAACTGTTGAAGAATTTCTGCAGAATCTCAGCAACATTGCCGGAGAACTGCTGGAGAACTGTTGCAGAGCTGTTGGAGAACTGTTTTAGAACTCTTTTAGAACTGTTTTAGAACTGCTGGACAACTGTTGCAGAGCTGCTAGAGAGCTGCTAGAGAACTGCTAGAGAACTGCTGGAGAACTGCAGAAGAACTGCTGGAGAACTGCAGGAGAACAGCTGGAGAACTGCTGCGAATTTGCACCAGAACTTCTGGAAAATGGCTGCAGGACTGTTACAGAACAGCTGCGGAAATGAGCCAGAATTGCTGCGAAACTGTTTGAGAATTACTGAAGAACTATTGGAGAACTGCTGCTGAGCTGTTTCAGAATTGCTGCAAATTGCTGAAAAACTGCTGGTGAACTGTTTGAGAACTGCTGCAGAACTATTAGAGAATTACTTTAATACCTTTGGAGCATTGCTGGAGAACTGTTGGAGAACTGTTGGAGAACTGCTACAAAACTGCTACAGAACTGCTGTAGAATTGCTGCAGAATTGCTGCAGAATTGCTGCAGAATTGCTGCAGAAGTAACTGTTGTAGAACTGCCGCAAAACTATGTGAGAACTTCTGCAGAATTGTTGCAGAACTGCTGGAGAACAGATGGACAACTGCAGGAGAACTGTTTGCAATTGCTTTAATACTGTTGGAGAATTGCTGGAGAACTGTCGGAGAACTGCTCCAGAACTGCTACAGAACTGCTGATGCAGAATTGCTGGAGAACTGCCGGAGAAGTGCTGCAGAACTGCAACAGAACTGCTGGAAAACTGCTGCAGAACTGCTGGACAATTGTTGGACAACTGATGGAGAACTGCTTAAGAACTGTTGCAGAAGTGCTGGAGAACTACTGGAGAATTGCTGCAGAATTACTGAAGAAATACTGGAGAATTGTTGGAGAATTCCTGCAGAAGTAACAGTATAACTGCTGCAGAACTGCGCTATAACTGCTGCGGAATTGTTGCAGAACTGCTGGAGAACTTATGAACAACTGCTGGAGAACTCTTGCAGAATTGCAGAATAACAACTGCAGAAATGCTGTAGAAATAATGCAGAAATAATGCAGAATTGCTGCGGACTTGCTCTCAAAACACATGCAGGGTGATATGCAACGCTGCTGGAGAAAAGCTACAAAAGCGCTGGAGAACAACTTCAGAACTGCTGTAACATTGCTGCAGAACTGCTGGACAACTGTTGGAGAATGACTGTAGGACTGCTGCAGAACTGTTGGAGAATTGCTGTAAAACTGTTTGAGAATTGCAGGAGAACTGCTGCAGAACTACTGGAGAATTGTTGACTGACAGCTACCTACCTGCCAGTACCTACCTGGCAATTATGCGGCATCTACTTGAAAGTTGCAGAAGATTGCTGCTTTAAATGGCTACCCCGCAGGTACTTTAACATTGCAGAAGGTAGCTACCAGAACTAGCTGCCCTGCAGGTAGCCAGGTCAAGGAGCAATCTTCTTCAACTTTCAAGAAGCTGCCACATAACTCCCATGTAGCCAGTGGAAGTAGCCATCTTCTTCGACTTTCTAATAGCTGCAACGTAACCGCCGGGTAGTCAGCTAAAATTGCTATCTTCTACAACTGAAGTAGCCGAAAGGTAGCTGCCACTGCCAGATAGCCAGTTAAAAGTAGCTATATCTTCAACTTTCAAGTAGCTGCCAGGTACAAATGTAACTACCACGAAGCAAGCTTGAGTAGCTATCTCATGCAATTTTCAAGTAGCTGAAAGGAAGCTGTCAGGCAGCCAGTTGAAGTAGCGATCTTCTGTAGCTGTCAAGTAGCTGCCATGTTGTCCATTTTAAAAGTAGCTGTTTTCTGCAAGTTTCGTGCAACTTCCAGGTAGCCCCTATCAGTAGCTAGGTATCTTCTGCAACTTTAAAGCAGCTGCCAGGTACATGTAGCTGCCAGAGTAGCTCTATCTTATGCAACTTAAAAGTAGCTTCCAGGTAGCCTATTTAAGTAGCTGTCTTCTGCCAGGTAGCTGTCAGGTAGTCACCGGGTAGCTGCCCGGTGGCCCATTTCAGCAGCTGTCTTCTGCAACTTTAAAGTTGCTGCAAGGTAGATGCCAGGTAGCCCGTTTGACTGTCTTGTACATTACATGAAGCTGTCAGGTTGCTGTCAGTTAGCCCCTACAGGCCTAAGTAGCTATCTTCTGCAAGTCTCATGTAATAGCCAGGAAGCCCGTTTCTAAAGTAGCTGTCTTTTGCAACTTTAAAATAGCTACCAGGTAGCCAGTTGAATTAGCTTTCTTCTGTGGCTTTTATGATTAAGTAGCTGAAAGATAGCTGCTAGGTGGCCAGTTCAGGAAGCAATCTTTTGCAACTTTCAAGTAGTTGTCACATAACTGCCATATGTATCCAGTTCAAGTAGCCATCTTCTGTAGCTGCCAGGTAGCTGCCATGTATAGCTGCCAGATAGCTGCAAGGCAGCTGCCGGGTAGCTAGATCAAGTAACCAGATCAAGTAACCAGATCAAGTAACCAGATCAAGTAACCAGATCAAGTAACCATCTTCTGCTTTCAAGTAGCTGCCAGGCAATCAGTTCAGACATTAGCTGTAGCTACGAGGGGCGTTCAGAAAGTTCGAGGCTTTTTTGTATATGGACACTTATTTTCAATCTAGAACTATGAATTTTTCACAGGATAAAATTCAGCATATTTGGAATGGATGTCCAAAATTTTGGACAATTTGGACATTTTTAAGTCATTCTGCGGTTGCCATGGAAACTGAAAGTTAAGCTTCTTGGGGCAGATAATACTGAAACCACTAACGCCAATGGATTTTGGCTCTGAGAGACCTCTCTCTATAACTTGCATTAGTGAGATTGACAATATTTGACACAAGAAATATAATATTAGCCTTAAAAATACTCCCAAGTTCACCAAAAGCATTGATTCATAAACCTGACCCATTGAAATAAATGTTCTTTGAAGTCCTCCAAACAAAGTCCTGTGAAAGAATTTCGGTCATCCAAAGCCTTTTCTCCTCCAGTGCCTGAAACTATAGCCCCCATGGACTAAGGTAAGGGAAAACCAGGACTTATGTAAAGCAGCATGTCACAGGAATAGCTAGGATGGATAATGCTGTCCATTTTGGTCTCTTGTTCATGCCAGTGAATCCATGCTTTCACAAGTCCATATGTAGTCAGGGAAACACACCTTTGCCTCCTGAATTTCTCTCGCCAAATCTGGCATGCAGGAGTGCTTTCCTACATGGGTTCAGTGTAAGAATACACACATTTGGTCTGCTTGAAAGCATATTTAGAAGCTAATACCATATTTCTTGTGTCAAATATTGTCAATCTCACTAATGCAAGTGACAGAGAGAAGTCTCTCACAGTCACAATTTCTTGGCATTCTTGATTTCAGTGTTACCTGCCCCAAGAAGCTGAACTTTCAGTTTCCATGGCAACCACAGAATGACTTAAAAATGTCCAAAATGTCCAAAATTTTGGTCATCCATTCCAAATATGCTGAATTTTATCCTGTGAAAAATTCATAGTTCTAGATTGAAAATAAGTATCCATATGAAAAAAAGCCTCGAACTTTCTGAATGCCCCTCGTATCTTCCGCTCTTTCAAGAAGCTGACAAGTAGCTGGCTATAGTACCATTTCAGGGTGCTATCAAGAATCTGCCAATTCACTCTAATGTAGCCAGTTCAGCTAGCTATCTAATTTTCACAAGTAGCTTTCAAGTAGCCCAGCTGCTAGGTAACTGTCAGGTAGCTGCGTGGTTAACTATTATCACTGTTTTAATTCATTTGGTGCAAATGAAGTTTAAAATGCCAGCACAGATCTATATACATTTTTATTGACAAAAAAATATCACACTTGACCAAACTATATATAGGCCTATATGCATGATCTGTGATGTCAGGCAGCTCTGCCAAGTAGGTAGGTAGATTTTATTTTCAAGTATCAGATATTTCATACTTGCGGAAAATTACAAAGGCTGGTCAGCCCGTGTCGTAATTACCTCAGTTATCATTAGAAAAAAATAAAATACATTTATAATAGCAATAGTAAAGCAAAGGTAAGTTATTTTAGCATTTGAAAAAAAAGCTAATAAAGTAACCAGCTCATGGTACCTAACTTCTAGCTGGGATTTTTTTTTTTTTAATTTTAGGAAAGGAATTGAACAATATTAATTGTCAGGCAAAAATCAAAATAAAACAGGTCATTCAATGTACTGGCACTATTCAAACAGAGTAGCTGCAAAAGAAATAAAGAAACATTATTGAAATATTTATAAATAAGCATGCATTTATTGGACATATATTAAATTTATTTCACTGGTATTATTAGCCTTATTTAGTATTATTTAAATGAATTTACTTTCCAAATCAAAAAATTAATTCTGTCTCCTAAATGTTTGTTATCAAATGCTGGCAAAAGATCTTTGACAGGTGAAGTGTACATGATTAATTAACAAATCCAGTTTAATTGACAATTAACTTCAATAAAAAATGTTCTTATAATTGTCAATTGGATTTCACACCTTCGAAGCTTCCCTGGTCATTGTCAAATGCAATTCAGACACAGATTTAGTAATTACAATCAAGCACAGGCTTTGATTGGCCTAATCTGTGCTCAAACACTGGCAATCACTGTCAGGCAGCTTCAGGCACAGCACCATGACAGCACTGTTTCTCTATCTCAGGCTCTTGCTTGTGGCGCGAAAAATGACCGCTAGGGCGCTGTGAGCGCTAGTGCTATTTTTAGACGCAAGCAGACGTCTTGGGGGAAGCCCTGTGGAGCGCTCGATGGAATGATCAGAAAAGTCGCTTAATCATGCCAAAAAGGGAATAAACAACCCGAAATTAAGTGTCAACAGAAGCAGAAGAGTGCTAGCAGTAATTTCAGGTAGGCTGACCCTTGTGTTGGACCATTAAATGGTCATAGGAATCGATCTGCTGGGCAGTGCTGGCCGGGCGAATATTTCGCGAGTCTCAGGACGTTCCGACCCTAGACTCAGACGTCTCTGAGGCTCCCTGGACTAAACCAAGGGGGCAACCATTTAATATCTACTAAGCGATGATGATAGATAGATAGATAGATACATAGATAGATAGATACATAGATACATAGATAGATACATAGATAGCAGCCCATTCTCCACCCCAGAATGAAATACGTACTTTATGGACTTTTTGCACCTAACTATAAACACCGGTCTTCATTCTGAAGGAACAAGAAGGACGTCCTTCATTCTCATTAATAATATATATGATAACACAACTGCTGAGAATGAACACCATTCTTTATTCCTACACATTTCTACAAAATAAAGGCTGGTCTTCATTCTCTCACAATCAGGATGAAAATGAAGGATGGTCTTCATTGCAAATGGAAATTAAATACTGTATTTCATTATTTAACCTGCTGAATGAAATGAAGGACAGTCTTCATACCCAGTCAAATGATATTAGGCATACTCCAGACCATTGGCTGAATGAATATCACTCTTCATTGAATATAGTAAATTCTTGCATAAATGAAAGATCTACCTTATTTTTGTAATGATTGAGCTTTATTTTGCAGTATAAATCAATATTGAATCCTACAACCCTCATTTTCGTAATTATAGTCGGTTTGATAGATTATAGTCGATACAGGTGGTGGATCCAGAAATTTTCATTGGGGGGGGGGGGCATATATTCAGTTTTTTTTTTTTTTTTTTTACCGAATAGAAGTATGAAAGTTATATCCGATTTTAGGCGGAGGTGTGACCATGCCCCCCTGTATCTGCCCCTGTTGTCCTACTTATTAAAACTCAATATTCTACTTATTAATCAGGAACTGCCAAACATTTAAAGGGGGGGGGGTTATTTCTTTAACTACCCCCCCCCATCCACTTTTTCTTTTGCCTTTCAAGATCACACTCTGTGCCTGCAGACCTTGCCGGGTCAACTGCATGGCCTGTACCAATCACCATTGCTGTAGCCTCCTGTCCTAATTAGTCTACCAAGTGCATAAATACGGGATGTCAAGCCCCCCCCCCCCCAATCATCCATCCAACCTTTATTCATAAATGTTATATTTATAAATGTTATATTTAACATTGAAGTTCTAAGAATATAATGCCTTTTATATAATACATTTTATCACAGTTGCTTTTTAAATATATTTTTCAAAACAACACATCATATAATTTTTTAACATAGTACATTTAAAAAAAACTTTTTAAAGATAAAGTCACTGCAACAGAGCTTCAATTACCCATTTATTGATTTATATCTAACCTTAGTGACATCCATTGATTGCATCATTGTTCAGGTCAGTATCAGATTATTATAGGGGTGAAGTCTTATCTCATTATCAGTTCTTGCACCCCTTCCATTGTAATACATGTATAATAGCACTTATTAGAAAATTATAAGCATAGCTGACCCATTTACATATTTGTAAGTTATATTCAAAATTGATCAAAAGTGTATTCTTATAACTATTACAGAATTGTTTTGAGAAGAGTTAAAGTTTTGCCATCTTTCAATTATCACCAAACCTGAGACTTTTTCAAATTAGCCATAACTCACCAAATTTGGTTTTACTTTTTGAGGTGTTCAGACTAACCATACAGTTTAGCATAATAATGTTAACTTTATCATTTTGTAAGGATAAAATGCTTTATGATAGACTCTGTTATTTGTGCAAATTCATAATTTTCATTATGACAATGGTTGGATATTTAGATCTACTATCATCACCCGTGAAAGACGATGATTTAAAAAATGCTAGGTTTTTAATAAAACATCACTTCAATTTATGTGACTGGAATTATAAACACCAAACCCCGCTAAGGACATTGTGGACAGTGTAGAAAAGCTGCATGCTTGCAAGTTTTCATAACTGAACAATCAGTAGTTTGGCTAGAGTAGCGTGAGGGGTCCATGAATTAATTTAACCTTCTAGTGCATGGGTGAGAAAAGGTTGAATCCAAGTTTTTGTGGATGGGCAACTTCTACTTTGGCTGGGAAAGGCGGAGGGGTCCATGAATGTCGGAATTTACTGAGAAGTTCCTTTTAAGGTTTTTTCTTTCTAGCATTATAAAAAACAATAGAGCAACACCCCCCCCCCCGGCAAAGACCCGCCTAGAATATAGGCCCCTTAAATAGATGTCCTGCTTAGCTTTCAGACTGCTTGAAGGTTTTCTAAAAAGATGTAAGGGGGACATCTTATTTAGTAGATTTGGTTTAATTTTTTTTTTGGAGGAAAGGAGGATGAGTGAAGGGAGAAAGGGAATGGGGAGTATGTGAGAAGGGAGTATGAGAGAAGGGAGTGGGAGAGGAGGGAGGAGGGGAGAAAGGAGGAGGAATAATTCAGTCAATAAAATTTTATAACTGGTACAACCGTAGAGAAATCACATCCAAGAATAAAATAAAATGCCCAGGGGCGTATCTAAAAATGGCCTTGGGGGATAACATGATATGGGGTAATACGGGATGATCTGTGGCTTTTCCCTGATCTTTCCCATTTTCAGTTTGTTACCCCTCAAAATTCCAGCTGTATAATCTACACGAAAGCCTTAGAATTTCGTCATAAATTCAATGCTGCCTGATTGCAGGTTTTGTATACGGGAAAAGTAGGATCAAAGAGGCCAATATTCTGCAGAAAGCAGGTCAATTTTGGGCAATTATCTGTGCCATAGGCATATCAATATCAGAAAATGAATGACATTCTTTATCTTGTACATGTTCCTTGAGATTTAAATACACCCTTCATTTCCATGTGACAAAAGTCCATGAAGTACGTATTTCATTATGTGTGGAGAATGTGTTGATAGATAGATACATAGATAGATACATAGATAGATACATAGATAGATACATAGATAGATAGGATAAGGGGGCGACCATTTAATATCTACTAAGGAGGGGGCGACCATTTAATATCTACTAAGGAGGGGGCAACCATTTATATTACTAAGAATAAGGGGGTAACCATTTGGGACATACCCCCGGGGACATGGGGACATACCCCCGGGGACATGGGGACATACCCCCGCGGACATGGGGACTTACCCCCGCGGACATGGGGACTTACCCCCTAGCTCGGACATGGGGACTTACCCCCTCGGACATGGGGACTTACCCCCGCGGACATGGGGACATACCCCCGGGGACATGGGGACATACCCCCGCGGACATGGGGACTTACCCCCGCGGACATGGGGACTTACCCCCGCGGACATGGGGACTTACCCCCGCGGACATGGGGACTTACCCCCGCGGACCTGGGGACTTACCCCCGCGGACCTGGGGACTAACCCCCTCGGACATGGGGACTTACCCCCGCGGACATGGGGACTTACCCCCGCGGACATGGGGACTTACCCCCGCGGACATGGGGACTTACCCCCGCGGACATGGGGACTTACCCCTGCGGACATGGGGACTTACCCCCTCGGACATGGGGACTTACCCCCTCGGACATGGAGACTTACCCCCTCGGACATGGGGACTTACCCCCGCGGACATGGGGACTTACCCCCTCGGACATGGGGACTTACCCCCGCGGACATGGGGACTTACCCCCGCGGGCATGGGGACTTACCCCCTCGGACATGGGGACTTACCCCCGCGGACATGGGGACTTACCCCCTCGGACATGGGGACTTACCCCCGCGGACATGGGGACTTACCCCCGCGGACATGGGGACTTACCCCCTCGGACATGGGGACTTACCCCCTCGGACATGGGGACTTACCCCCGCGGACATGGGGACTTACCCCCGCGGACATGGGGACTTACCCCCGCGGACATGGGGACTTACCCCCGCGGACATGGGGACTTACCCCCTCGGACATGGGGACTTACCCCCTCGGACATGGGGACTTACCCCCGCGGACATGGGGACTTACCCCCGCGGACATGGGGACTTACCCCCGCGGACATGGGGACTTACCCCCTCGGACATGGGGACTTACCCCCTCGGACATCGGGACTTACCCCCTCGGACATCGGGACTTACCCCTCGGACATGGGGACTTACCCCCGCGGACATGGGGACTTACCCCCGCGGACATGGGGACTTACCCCCGCGGACATGGGGACTTACCCCCGCGGACATGGGGACTTACCCCCGCGGACATGGGGACTTACCCCGCGGACATGGGACTTACCCCCGCGGACATGGGGACTTACCCCTCGGACATGGGGACTTACCCCCGCGGACATGGGGACTTACCCCCGCGGACATGGGGACTTACCCCCGCGGACATGGGGACTTACCCCCGCGGACATGGGGACTTACCCCCGCGGACATGGGGACTTACCCCGCGGACATGGGGACTTACCCCCTCGGACATGGGGACTTACCCCCTCGGACATGGGGACTTACCCCAGCGGACATGGGGACTTACCCCCTCGGACATGGGGACTTACCCCGGCGGACATGGGGACTTACCCCGGCGGACATGGGGACTTACCCCCTCGGACATGGGGACTTACCCCCGCGGACATGGGGACTTACCCCGCGGACATGGGACTTACCCCCGCGGACATGGGGACTTACCCCCGCGGACATGGGGACTTACCCCCGCGGACATGGGGACTTACCCCCGCGGACATGGGGACTGACCCCCTCGGACATGGGGACTGACCCCCGCGGACATGGGGACTTACCCCCGCGGACATGGGGACTTACCCCCGCGGACATGGGGACTTACCCCCGCGGACCTGGGGACTTACCCCCGCGGACCTGGGGACTAACCCCCTCGGACATGGGGACTTACCCCCGCGGACATGGGGACTTACCCCCGCGGACATGGGGACTTACCCCCGCGGACATGGGGACTTACCCCCGCGGACATGGGGACTTACCCCGCGGACATGGGGACTTACCCCCTCGGACATGGGGACTTACCCCAGCGGACATGGGGACTTACCCCCGCGGACATGGGGACTTACCCCCTCGGACATGGGGACTTACCCCGGCGGACATGGGGACTTACCCCGGCGGACATGGGGACTTACCCCCTCGGACATGGGGACTTACCCCCGCGGACATGGGGACTTACCCCCGCGGACATGGGGACTTACCCCGCGGACATGGGACTTACCCCCGCGGACATGGGGACTTACCCCCGCGGACATGGGGACTTACCCCCGCGGACATGGGGACTTACCCCCGCGGACATGGGGACTGACCCCCTCGGACATGGGGACTGACCCCCGCGGACATGGGGACTTACCCCCACGGACATGGGGACTTACCCCCGCGGACATGGGGACTTACCCCCGCGGACCTGGGGACTTACCCCCGCGGACCTGGGGACTAACCCCCTCGGACATGGGGACTTACCCCCGCGGACATGGGGACTTACCCCCGCGGACATGGGGACTTACCCCGCGGACATGGGGACTTACCCCCTCGGACATTGGGACTTACCCCCTCGGACATGGGGACTTACCCCAGCGGACATGGGGACTTACCCCCGCGGACATGGGGACTTACCCCCTCGGACATGGGGACTTACCCCCTCGGACATGGGGACTTACCCCGGCGGACATGGGGACTTACCCCCTCGGACATGGGGACTTACCCCCGCGGACATGGGGACTTACCCCCGCGGACATGGGGACTTACCCCCGCGGACATGGGGACTTACCCCCGCGGACATGGGGACTTACCCCGCGGACATGGGGACTTACCCCCGCGGACATGGGGACTTACCCCCGCGGACATGGGGACTTACCCCCGCGGACATGGGGACTTACCCCCGCGGACATGGGGACTGACCCCCGCGGACATGGGGACTTACCCCCGCGGACATGGGGACTTACCCCCGCGGACATGGGGACTTACCCCCGCGGACATGGGGACTTACCCCCGCGGACCTGGGGACTAACCCCCGCGGACATGGGGACTTACCCCCGCGGACATGGGGACTTACCCCCGCGGACATGGGGACTTACCCCCGCGGACATGGGGACTTACCCCGCGGACATGGGGACTTACCCCCTCGGACATGGGGACTTACCCCCTCGGACATGGGGACTTACCCCCGTGGACCCCCGTTGCTGCTGCTGGGGTGCCTCCCCCCTGGGGTGTCCAACCTCCTCGACTGCCTCACTTAGCACGGTGTCATGTACTGGTAGCAGAGCTCTGTTTGTCCATCTCATGCACACCATTCTAGATAATACTGGCAAACTTCTGTTGCATAAATACCCAGCAACCCCAGCCCCTCTTAAAAAAAAGAGCCCATTTGTCATGCAAGAGATGGATTATTTCCTTAGTATTCGTGAACTTGGTGAAGTATTGCTCAATCAAATTCGCAAAACAAGGTTTTGGCTTGCGTATTATGTAACACAGGCGATCACTTAGTCCCTGTGGGACAGCATAGGCGATCCATTCAATCGCCACACTACCTCTAGTTCATAAACAGGGAATACCTTGCAGCCAGGCTTTTTTTATCAAAACTGTCAATTCTCTTGTGAACTTGTGATTATTTAGGGGGGGGGGCACCATTTCATATTCCCAAGGGGGGAGCCTTGGCATTTTTTTTTTAAACTAAATTTTTCTTTTCCTCATTTTTGGTGAAATAAACAGCAGTGCCTAGGTCTACAGCAGCTTTCTCTTGCGCACATTGCAAACGTGTTTGCCTTCTAGTTTCTTGATTATGCAGAACGTCCCTAATGACAGCCGTACTCAGCTGGGATCCGCTGCTTTCTGCATGGCACATTTATTTTATTTTTACATCGCCAAAACTGTTTTTCATTGGGGTTCTTCTCATTATATCACATCCACGTGTCTTCAAGTAGTGAGGTCATTTGATCATTTTTTTAAAGCACTTGAACTCTCTTTTGAATGAGTGTCAGGCAATCAAATAGGACAGGTCACAGTTAAGCTGCTAAGGCAGATTTCCTCATTTTATGTAAATTTATAAAAATGTGTTTACTTTGAAGTTAACTTACAGAACACTTATGGTCATACATGTTTTATTGCAATTTTGAATTAGAAAAATAAGAAATAAGCAGAATTAACATAATTTCATGGAAGGAAAAGGCACAGAGACTTGATAAGAGTGCCCAGGCCCCCCACCCATCAATGAACAACTGATTCTTCCCCCCCCCCCCCTCATAGGTTCTTTGGCTTTGAATTGGGGTTGTCTGTTGTAGTTTGGGTGCTTACTAATTTAGGTAACTTTGCAAAGTGTTAATGTAAAAAAAGGAGGAGATTGCACATCATTTGTTGGGGGAGTTGTTCTTCACAGGATTTCTTCTTGTAGAGAACAATTGTGATGTAAATCAAGAAATTGTTATATTAACAAAAAAAGGAATTATGAGAGTGTCTCAAGCAGTGTGAAAGTAAATCTATATCTCTTTGTCTCTCAATTTTGATCAATTTATATGTTTTATCTAATATCTTTATTATATTAAAGATCTATATTTTATCAGTTTCATCTATTGACCTGTGAGGTCAATGATGTTTTTATCATTTCCAGAAATAACTCATATACCAGGAGAATAGTCCGAGATATGGTATCTCAACACTGATAGATAGTGTCAAGATAAATACTGATTATTTTGATGTTGATTTGATAACTACCCCATTTTTATGACCGTGCCCTTTTGGAATTAGTCTCCTCATTCGAGTCATTGTCTGATCGCTGTGGTCGGTCGGCAATTTTGTTTTTAAATACGCTCAAAATGAGGGTCTCCTTACCCTCTTTGGGATTTGGAATTCTCGTCCTTCTTGCCTCTGCTGTAAATGCTCAAGATGCCGAACCAGGTAAGTTGCATTGTTTTCTGATGTGTGTCTAATTGCTGTGCTTCAAAAGATTTAGGTTGGGACAGTGAGGTTTAGTATGATTAGTATCTGCCATCGGATGACACCTGATTGAGCTGTCCTGCTATTTCAAACTGTGTTGTAACATTGGAGCAATGGAGTCCTCATTATTATCTCTGCTAGGAGACAGAGATCTTGTTAGTCCTGGCTTCCTAGAATCCCGTCCCATGTCACACTGTCACACTGTCACACTTACTCAGCTCCACTTATTCATTCATTCATTCATTCATTTTTCTTCAACTGAGTACCTGTATGCTCCAGCATACATAATTGCATGCACTTGACTCTTTTCCTTGATAAAATCTGACTTTATTTCAAGCTTATTTGCTTATTTTACTTTGAAGATCAATCACACTTTGGAGTAGTTCCTGCTTTTCCTGCTAGGTGGTGTATAGATGCTTAGTTTCCTTTATGTCCACTAGGTGATGGCAGAGGAGGAATTTATTGTCAGTGCTGGGAGATAGTGATTTTCTTAGTCTTCAAGGCTCTCGGCTACCCCAGCCTTTAATTGGCATGAGAGGACCAGTTACAGATAGATAGATCTATAGAAAAGTAGATAGATAAGGGTGTGCCCTGCTGGGGTAACCCTGAGGGGTGGGGTGGGGATACTCCTTAAGGGTGGGACAGTGGGACAACCCCAAGGGAGGGGGCACCTCAGGGGACACCCGTAGGTTGGGGATAACCCTAGGGTCAAAGTTTGTATGACTTACAGCAAACACTATCTGTCTGGCAATCACTGCTGACCCCCTGCTCGTAATGCTCCCATCTAGTTTATTTCACACCAAATAGTCATTCCTAAATCATGCAACACCTCGTTCAGAGATCCCTACCAAAAATTATTTAGTTCAAGATGAGTCAAATAGAATGATTAGAATCTATTTATTTTCCTAGCAGAGATACTTTTGTGCATCTCATGCACTCCATTCTAGTTAATTTTCTTTTCAAGTCAATTTGCATTGTGGTTCAAAGCAGCATTAACTTTAATTTAGCTTAATATATTTATTTATTTAAGCTGTTCATATTTTTGCTAATATACACCATGATGAGAAAAATTATGGTGGAATTTAAAATATTTTATCTTGGGCTATCATAGTATTCCATGTTACTGATACATCATACTTGACTATCATCTGTATTGAAGATTGATCCCATTTTGAAACATGAAATATTTGTATAAAGGGGGTATTTTTAAGGAAATATTTTATGCCAAGAAGCGTTGAGAATTTTGTCATTGTTATGGTACTTTATAAAAATTTGAAAAAATTATTTCACAAGTTTTCATAACTTTAAAAGATCCGGGACGTCTTCCTCTTATCTCTGTCCAAAACTAACCATGACATTGTTCTCAATTTATGATCAAATCGGGTTACACAAGAACAGGTCACTTAAAATCAATAACTTGTTATGAAAAAAATCAATAAAAGAACTGAATTTCAATCAAAATTTGAGGGAGGGAGGTCAGTTCATTTTGTAGTGCTCTGAGCTACGCCTCATTGCTAATATTGTCCTCCTCCAAGACATAAAAATGTTAAGAACAATCATCCATCTATCCAATTAGCGACTTTCAAATTCGCTAACTGGATAGATGGATGATGATTTGGAATTTCCAAGGGACCTATCAAACAGTAGTTATTCTCTGTTATAAATTTTAACTGGCTTTATGATTTTAGAATGTTTCACCACGGAGTGGGTAGAGGGCCTGATCCCCTGCTTCCTTCAGAAGCTGATTGACCTCGTAGAGTTAGATGAGAATTCGACGGAAACAAGTTCATTTGAGAGAGATGTGGGCGGCTCTTGGACTCAGCACGACGCGCGGACGCACGGACAGAGATCGCAGATGTACAGCCCCCTGAACGGCATGTACGACTTCAATGAAGAGATCAAGAGCGAGATGATGCGCCAATTGGGGGTCGTCCGCCCCCGCACCATGCAGGAGAAGCACAAATTGGACGTCCTGAAGCAGCTGCAGAAGGTCGATTTTAATGCTGTTCTAGACCACACCGTGGACCGCGCGGTCTCTGCTTCAATAGTTGCTCAGCGTACCGCCCAAACTGCGATTCAAGTGGGGGTGCAACAGGGTTTCATACAAGATGTCAGCGCCCTTGACGAACGGTTTGAAGGCGTGTGTATGTTGGCTGTGCCTTTCATCCCCGGCCTTAACCAGCCCCTGTGCGAAGTGGGACTTGCGATCCTCGAGTGTCTGACCCAGTACTCTAACACGGAGTACGAACACTCCCTCAAGTGGGCCAAGTGCATCTTCGAATGTCAGTGAGTGATACTTATAATGGCCGAATATAAGTCATTGAGTTGCTCTCAGTTTATCGTCTCCCCTGTGCTCTAGGGGAGGGTTATTCTAGTGGTAGTGTGTTAGGCTGCCAATCGCTGGGTCCGCAGTTCGAATCCAGCTCTTGCCGGGTCTCTTGTGCAAAGAATAAGCATAAGAATAAATTTAATTTTGACCAGATTGACATTTTACAAATAGCATCAGCTCACATGGGGTAGGCTAGTGGCCTTGTTCAATATGAATTTCCTTGTGCAAATAAATTTTCATATTGCACTCATGTCATGCCATATTTGTACAATATTGAGTGTTCACATCCTTCCAGGGATCTGCCCCAGGTGAGCCAGTGTGTAGTGGACCATTTTGACGGCTGTGGATTGTCTTGGCCCCTGACTGACGTCTCCTGGATCGGCTCCATGGTTGTGAGGGGGTTCGTGGATTACCTGGAGCTGGACCACTGCGTCTTTGAGGTATCCCTTTGAATATACCTCACATAATATGTACATACATGTCTTTAGGCCACACATAATTGATTCTTAGCTTCGCGGACCTGCCGACAAAATAGATTTCCTGTCGATGGAAAAAAAAAATTTTTTTTTTACATTAAAAAATTTTTTTTACCTTTTTTTTTTGTCCTACCGACCGACCCTAGAAAAAGTGCCTTGAGAGGATCTGAGAAGCTAAAGATCAATTATGTGTGGCCTTATCTTACAAACATCTTTTTTTTTACTTTAAATTTATAAATTATAATTATTCCTAATTGTAATGATTGGAAAATTTATAGAAAGCTCTCAGGGGGGAGGGTTGGTCTAGTGGTAGCGTGCTGGACTGCCAATCGCTGGGTCCAGGGTTTGAATCCAGCTCTTGTCGATTCACCTGGGCTTATGTTGGATGGCTGTTTCAATCATCTTTGGTCTCATTGCCGTGTTCTCAACCTGTCCTAATTAGCCTACCTAGTGCATATATGGGTCATTCTCAAATTTCGGGACAATTTGCGTCACTCTAGCTCTCTGACGTTAATATGAATGCGATAAATATCTGAAGCGTCACTCTGCATCTGTTATTCATATTTCTACTCAGAACCACTGCATTTGGAGCAAAAAGTCATTCATTAGACTTTTTTTAATGCATTATGTCCAGAAATCCGTGCAAAATCAATGGTTTTTCCCTGTCACTGGACCTGACATGACAAAATCAAGTGTTCATTTTCCTCCTAATATACCATTATTTTCAAAGTTTCTTTGCACGATTCATGGGAATATAAACTTGAATTTATATTTAGTTCATATTCAATTTTTTTTTGGTATAATTTCATTGATCAAATTGATACAATAGTCGTGTCACTAATTTATGTCAATTTTTTTGTCCCCTCCGTTACTTGCCATGGCTCTGTTCGTTATTGTTTTTTATGAGCTATTTTCACTGAATATCATCAGACGCATGTGCGCCATAGTACCACTGCCTTGCAGACTTCATAAAACATGTATTCAATAAATTATGACATAATGTTCATAAAAAATGTTTTTGGTCCCACTAAAATGTCCCCTCCGTTTCCTTCATTTCCAAGCTTACCAATGATAATTTTACAGAGCGATTTCATGTATATGTTGCTGAGGATGGCAGGTTTTAATATTCTTCAATTATTTTGTCTGATCTCCAAAATAAAAAATAAAAAGCAGTAATGAGCGAAAAGCAAAAAATTGTTCCCCTCCGTTACCGTCCACTCCGTTACCAGATCATGAGCAAGAAATCGACATTTGGACCAAAAAATCTACTGATACGAGATGAAGTACTTCTGAAAATAATAGTTACATCAATCTTTTATCATTTTTCCTATTGTTGCTGTTCCTACATTTGGTTTTTTACATCAAAATTCCCCTCCGTTACCACATTGTCCCCTCCGTTACAGGACAATTTTCCTATACCCGTTGTCCCGAAATTTGAGAATGGCCCATATACAGGACTTAAAGCCCCAATCATCCATCCATCCTATAGAAAGCTCTCGTTCGTAATTGCATTAGTCCGAAGAATCTGAATGTTTCCTTTGCCTGCTTTTGGGATCTTGGAAGCTTACTCTTTCTTAAGAAAAAAGATTGAGTACTGATTTGCACGGTAGAATTTGAAATTGTGCATTGATATTTCTTTGGATATGTAGATCTGTATGGTAAGTGGTGCCCTCTTAAGCCCAGTTTTGTGCGCTCATGGGTGTTGATTGAAAAGAGAACCACCAGACTCCTTAACATGCCAGTCACTTTCCCCGTGTGATCTTTTTTATGAATCATGAATTTCTTCTCCAGTTTGAACATCCCCTGAACCTCACGGACACTTTGGTACTAGAGGAAGGAGGGAACGCCACGACGATCGCATTCCGCCAATACTTGCAACCTAGTGTCCATTGCATCAACTTGGGAATGCTAGGGTCACCCATTGGAATTGTCGCTGGAATGGTGCAGTGGTTTAAAGGAGAAATTGGTCAGTAAATTACAATAACTGACAATAATTGACAGTGATTGACATAGCCTACAGTAATTGACATGCAGGAATTGACCCATTAGTTGGTGCTCAGTAATTGATGTATTGGATGACAAACTGACATACTCAAGTGGCTAACAGTCCAACACAGAGTGCTCTATGAAAGCCAGTCTCAGAATGGATTCTCCGAGTGACCCAGAGTAACTGATGCACAATAATTGACACGCAATAAATTAATTGACATCCAGAAGTTGACACAAAGTATACCTATATGACAGGAAATAATTGACAGACAGTATGACTGGACATAATTAAATATGATAATCCATTCCTTACAGGTGACTGTGATGCCAAGATCGAAGTGACGACACACAACTACATGAATTCACTCTTGTCATTCTATGTGGAGGCATATTTACCCCCCAGTCAAGAAACCCGCCTTGGTACCTTGAGTTTGGGATTTCCTAAGTATGTATTGAACTTTTGTATAATATGATAGATAGATTTTGATGGTCACAATCCTTAGCCTTTGCTTGGTCTCGGATGTCTTTGGGCCAGTGTTGGAGTGGCCTCGTCATTGAGGCTGGCCTCGAGGCCACATTTTGATGGATGTCCCAGCCTCGACCACAATACTGTCTGTTATGCAATGTCATGTGTCAAATGTGTCAAAATATAGTATAATAATAATAATAGATTCATTTTCTATAGCATGAAGTCAAGAAAAATATTTGCCCTAAATATTTTACAAAAAATAAAATGTAGATCATGTAAATAAATCGAAAAGGGATGAAGACTGAGTGGAAAATTGCATGGTAAATTAGAACTTGCACGTTAATGAAGTCAAGAAAAATATTTGCCCTAAATATTTTACAAAAAATAAAATGTAGATCATGTAAATAAATCGAAAAGGGATGAAGACTGAGTGGAAAAATTGCATGGTAAATTAGAACTTTAAGAAATTATGGTCATTTCCATCAGGATTTATTTAGAATGTATTATTACTAGAAAGACCCATAGTGGCAAAATAGAGTATTTAAAAAATGGTGTATAGTTATAGCTACCAAATTCTCTTTAAGTGAGGCAGTGTAGTTGCTATGGGGATGCAATGCAAGCGCGGAAAAGATTTTGGAAAAAAGTGTGTAGAAAAAATGTTTAAAAAAAAAAATTGGGAAAGAAATATTTCTGACGTCACAACCAAATAACACCCTTATTGTTACACCATGGAACTATTTGGTTCTTCTATTGGACTTGAACCGCCCATTCCCCTCAGGTAAAAATGTTGACCCTGGGCAGAGACTGAAAAAAGTAGGCCGATTTCCTCTTTTTTTATTTTCTCTTTTTTTGACAAAAAAAAAATTAGTGAAAATGAAAAAAAAAATGTTTTTTTTCTAAATCTTGAAAAAAAAAAAATTTTGGAAAAAATTTGTTTTTTGAAATTGGAAAAAAAAAGTTGGCCACTTTTTGCGGGACATCAATATTAGTACACTGTGCAAATTTGGCAGTCGTGGGTTGCCCAGACGCCTCATACGAGGGACCGAAGCTTCCAGAATAGCGCCTTTGTATAGATAGATTTTGGTTACTAGTTATACTCACCTTGGACTAGTGTGTTAGATGAATTTCTGTGAGTGTATTTGTATTTATCTATTTTGAAGTAATGTATTCTTAATAATTATTTTGAATAACTTAACATCATTTTTTGCTTGAAACTTTGCTGTCATGGTCATCCCTGGTTGATCGTTATCTAAAACGCCCCAATTTAATATCTCATGTCCCGCTAGGTGCAATGATGGTTCCATGCTAAAACAAGTTGCGATTGGCTACCATGATCACGCCGTCAACCAATCTGGGGTCATACACTTGGATGCTTCCAATTGGAACGAGACATTCTACATCCCTATCATGGCTTCCATTGACACAAAACCAGACGGGGACTATGAAAATGAACTCACGATCAAACTACGAGCCGGGACAATGCTCCGGGAGAATGTCAAAATTCCTGTAGGTTCTTATTCTGCTTTCCGATTAAACCAATTTCCATTGTTGTTTTTCGACTGGCTATATATAACAGGTACATGCCTACAGGTTAACTGTACATGTCCTTACATTCATTAATTTATATATAACCCCATCATGTAAGTTTTTGCACAAAAGTTGTAATCTCTTTGTCTTAGTGGTTTGTATAAAAGTTATTTTGAGTTAAATTTTAAAAATACTTCTCCCTGAAGTTTGTCACATCTAAAGAATCAATTTTTAGATCATTGGGAGTTTCATATGGTCTGATCCAAAACTGTATTGATGTATTAATCTCCCGGCTATTACCTGCATTTTATAAATCCCTATTTTGTAGCTAATAGTGAGGGACCGAGATGTGCTGAGTGCTGAAGTGGGTGGAAATACAATGTGTTCAATTGTAAATGACCCTCACATCGTCACCTTCGATCATTTGTGAGTATGCAGATTTATATATATATATATTAATTTCTTACCTGCTGAGATGATGGGTTTAAATTTCACCTTAGATTTTGGTGTGACACAGTTGGCTATGTTATTGTATTTCTCATTACCAAGTGTGTCAATTCTTTCTTATGCTTTCTTTGAATTGCTTTGATTTCTGATATATATCTTTTACATTTTCTTATGATGTAATACTTCTTTATTACAGTTACTATAGCAACCATCATGAGGGACATTTCTACATTTACAAACACACTGAAATGGATTACTCTGTAAGTTTATTTTTCTGTGAAGAACAAGTAGCATATATATTTGTGCAAATATAGAATAGGCATTAACCTGGTGAAGAATAAATACTACGATACGATATGATACTTTTATTGACACATTCTTTAATAACCCAAATTGGAACATTTTGTCAAAAACAGAAAACTACAGAATAGACAACAGTGCAGAACATGACATGGACATCACCAGAGACACACGATTGACATTGAAATGATTATCACGATAAGTCTGTGAACCGATATATCGCGATATATCGTTTAATCGATCCAGCTCTACTTTACATTATTAACATCGAGTCGTGTCAAACTTAAACATGTACGTCTGTATGATAATGTTTGTTATTTGGAGGTTTACTGTTCTTAATTAAATATTTACACAGATCCAAGGAGTGTTCCAGAAGTGCACAAGGACAATGAATGCCACATGCCTATGTGGAGTGTCCGTCCGAGTGGGAAATGAAGTTTTTGTCGTTGACCAATGCCGACGTGTCGAGGATGATGATGACATGTTCAACAAATTTGTCAATTTATACGTAACTGGAGAAGTAACCCCGGGATTCCAGATATTCAGGAAGAATGGTGGAACAAAATTTGAGGTATTTGATTGTTGTTAAGCCATCCGTGAGCTGTGAAATAACTTTGCTCTGCATTATTTTTTAATAGTAAATTGTATCTATCATAGGTGGTACTCCCTGGAGGGTTGTCAGCAAGAATTGTCACGCTCGGTAAACACCTGAATCTCTTCATCCGCCCGGCTGTGACCGACTTGGGTAAAACACGAGGTACACTTTGCTTCTTCCATTTTCTTTGTGATGCTTTCTTCATTGATTATGCCAGAAATGATTGTGTTCTTGTGGTGCGGGGTGGGGAGGGTTAGTCTAGTAATAACACACTGGACTGCCAAATTGCCAATCGCTGGGTCCAGAGTTAGAACCCGGCTCTTGCCAGGTAATATGGGCCTATGTTGGACGGCTGGTTCAATCATCCTTCACCTCATTGCCCAGTCCTGTCCTAATTAGTGTACCAATTTCATAAATACAGGACGTAAAGCCCCAATCGTCCATCTATCCTTGAGGTGAGGGGCTCACTAATGGCATAGGGCGACACACAGGAGATGAAACATCCTGGCTCTGATTTTGTCTTTTGTTCATGTCAAAGTTAACATCAGACTAAACTGTATATATGTCTGGAAAATCGAAAATGTACTGATTAAGAATTTGTTTTTCAGGTTTATGTGGGACTTTCAACAGAGACACCTCAGATGACCTGATGATGCAGGATGGCACGGTGTACACCGGAGAGGGATCAGGGGAGAGAGGTCAGCCTAAGCCGTTCAACAGAGACTGGAGGTATTAGTACTACTGTTTAGACTTACTCGGCAAGATACTTGTATCCTAGGGTCTTGTTTCTTATGTGTTTCTACTTTGATTTTATGCTTATATTATCATATAAAGTGACCATCATTTAATTACTTCCCATTGGCTTCCCGTTCTCATTTCTGGCATGGGGAGATGAATCGAGGGGAGTGGAACCGCTTAATGACTACTTTAATAGATGTCTTTTTCAATGATTAATGCCTCTAAATAGCCCACACTGGTTATGATTAATGATAAATATGTGTGATTGATAACTACTCAATAATTGCTGACAGAGTCCCAGAAGATGAGATCACATTCATTGGAGTGGAACGATCAGAAAACGTGAAGGCCCACGAGAGTACTTCATGCTCATGCATGTACGTTGTCATAGCTGGCGCCAGCTGCACGTGCAGTGGGGGTAACCTGGTGGATACCTGTGACATTATGGATGGTAATAATGTTCATTAAAGCATTTTTGCTAAAAAATCATAATTATATATATATATGTATATCATTTATTCGTGCATTGAACACAAGTACGTTCCCCCTTGGCCTAATTGGTAAGTGCGCTTGTCAACTGGCTTTAAGGGCGTGGGTTCAAATCTCACCCCGGGAACTCACTTTAGTCCGAGCCCATGGGACATTAAATGGAGGCGGGTTGTATCCAGTATTCTATGCTGGGGCAACTGAAAGACTCTGGGCATCCCTGAATTAATAGGGTATGTGCCAGACTCACAGTCTTCTCATCTCATCATCATACGGCGATCGCCCGCCTCAAATATATCCCACTAAGGTGCTGCGGAAGCGTAAAACACAAACAAAACAAACAAACCAAACATTGAACACAAGTATACAATATAGCAAATTTAAGTAATTTTTAAACAAGTTAAGTAAATTAAGTAAATAAATACAAGTTGAGATATATTTTGGGTGTGATTAACTTCATTCCACCTATTCTATTACCATTCCATTCAGAAAACACAGAAGACATGACGGAAGAAATTGCCAAAATCACGGCAGCATCTCTAAAGCAACTTGCCAAAGAGAACGGATTTGTTGAGTTTCCCAATTTGGAGATAGATGAAGAATATGACCCACCTGTAAGTAATTTAAGGAAACTTTGCTCTGCTGCTCATTTGGTATTTATTGTATTTAGTCAGAAACACTTGAGTCCAAAATGTTGGTGAAGCTTCATTAGTATTTGCATACATATATATATATATATATATATATATATAATTTGCAAATTATGTTTATGAACAACGGAATTCCTCATACAAAATTCTAACTTGTGTTTTCTCAGGTTTTTGAATGGAACCCTGATGGTGAGTTTGACAGTAGGTCTGCAAGTACTGCCTGTTCGAATGCTGAAGTAGCTGATGGCATGCTGGACAGTTGTCGCAGTAAGGTTGGTGGTTTGTTTACCAGATCACAAGTCTTTGAAAGGGACAGGTATGGCTGCGAAGATGACATCATGGTAAGGACATAATATATCCTCAATTTATACACATCACATTAACATGTATACCATTATACCATTTATTCCCCATTTGAGACACACTATCTTATACCCCCCTCATTGTAGACTTGAAATGTATTTTAAAACCCATACATAATCACATTAAAAAAAAGTTTGCACATCTAATCATTATTATCAATCTTAAAAATAGCGCATATTGTGTATGCTGCTTGCACATGTACAAATAAGGTTTATATACAATGTATGTATAAATGTTTGTGTTAACATTTATCAAACTATTTAAATGATTTGATGCACGCATGATGGCCCTGCCTCTTCACATTACACACCTTATGGGGATTGGGGATATACATTAAACAGTAGTTAAGTTTTAACAGCAGCAATTGGGGCACTGCCTCTTTGACTTCAGTATTAAATTTAAGTTAATCTTCCATTTGTATGCTAATCTTCAGATCACGGACTCCTTGAACTGGACCACCTCCTTCATTGAAGGTGCCAAAGAACGCTGCAGAGATTATCTTTACGGTGACATGTTAATTACTGCCAAGCACCTCCAAGAATTTGAGAATGAGTCGTGCCCAATGCAGTGTAATGGTAGAGGGTCATGTGACCAAGGGGTCTGTGTCTGCAACGGCACCTACACAGGATTGGCTTGTGAGGATGACACCAGTTTGACCCCCTCGGTACGACTTCTGACCCAGCTGTGTGATGTCAGGATGGAAAATTGCTCGTATGTCAAGCTGACCGGGTGGAATCTGCTGCCAGAACATCAACTCAGCTGTTATTTCATCCCAGTGCAGGTAGCTATATGTCCTCTATGTTCAGTGGCATGTCCAATGGGGACTTAACAGGCTCAAACGAGCCCCCCTCTCTCTAAATTTTGATAAGTCCTTTGTATTTTTAATTAGCAAAAAAGTGTGCCTACTCCATTAACATGTAGCAGCATTGATCCTGCCATGCCACTGATGGCATGGTTTTGAAATTTAACAGCCAGCTGTCTAATTAATCTTTTATTTAATATTGAGAATCTAATCTTCTCAATTTATTCGTTCCTTGTAGATGGCCGTTGGTGGAATTCCTACAGAGGGCAGCTCAACAGCGATTCAAAAAGAGGCTAGTTCCGTCACTTCTCAACAGGTGGCATGTGAATTGCCGGAGAAGAGCGGCAGTTATGAAGTGGAGTTGGTCAGCGGAGCAGGAGCAGCTATTGCACACACAGCAAATATCATGAATACGAAGATGACCATAATTTCCTTCGATTCTGTTTGCTATCAGTGTAATCCTGAGGGGGAGTGCACTTTCAGAGAGGTAGTGTATTTCTCAAAATGTGACTTAGTCAGATTCAGATTCATTTCATTTATTTACCTTTCTATAAGTATGCAGTTTACATGCCATAAACAAATTCAACACATTGTGTTGTCATGTCATTTGAAAGAGAATGTGAAATTAATTTTTATAATATTATTGAAAATTTAATTTCAGACTGATAACCATTGCTTGATCAATGGCCAATGTTATGCGTCTGGAGAGGCCAACCCTGATGATGAGTGTTACATCTGTACTCCCAACCAACTCCGTGATGACTGGTCTCTGCTGCCCAGTAAGTTGCGATTCCTTTACTTTGTGATTTTATAAAATTTGGGTCATAAGTGACATTTGAGCAGCCGAAAAATGCAATAAAAATGGGGGAAAACTTGAAACGTATTTGATATGAAGGTCTGTTGTGATGTCATCACTAAATTCCAGCCACTCAACTTCAAGTCTTCCAATCATGTCTTAACTGGTTATTGTGTCCTTTATGCCAAGCCAAGGTATACCGGCAACTAGTGCCTTTATTTTATGTTTTTAGAAGCCCTCATGTTCTGGTGCTAGGACTGCATACTTTGTAGCATAGTTATTCCTTTCCCGTGGTGCTTCACTTACTAAAGTTTGTTTTTACAAAGCGAACGACACAAATTCCTGCAATATTTACTTCCTGTAGATGGTTGGCTATATGACATTGACTGCACTGATTATTGAGTCTGTATCGTGGCATGAAAGTACTTTTCAATTAAACTTTTGACATATTTCAGCCGTGGAATGTCACTTGAAGTACGAGGAGTGGGTACAAGAAGAAGAACTGGCAATGAGGACAAGGACAATCAGGATAATCATCGCTTCTGTGCTGTCGGGGACCGTGGCCCTCTGCGCTGTCATCATGTTCATCTGCTTTGGCTCTATGTTAGTTTCATTCAGCTATTTCTTTAAAAATATTTTAATAACTTCTAACAAGTTTTGAGATGTTTGAAAATTAAGTTACAGTTGTACCTGCATTATAAGACCCCCTGTTGTAAGACCGACTTGCCTTTTGTGCCCGTCTTCGTCCCGTACTAAGTAGTATTTTTAGTGCATTTTGCACCCCCACGAGAGACTGCACCCCACAAGAGACTGCTTCATGACTTCAGAAGGGGACCACTGTATATTTGTCTGGTTACAAACATGCCCTGTTCTATGTCTCATATTCATTGATTTGTTTCTTGATTGCAGGAAAAAGGAGCAGGATAGACTGAAGACACAGTACGGACTGAAGGCGAGAGAAATCACGAAGCTGAATGCGGCTGTTATGAAGTCAGTAGACAGTGGAGTCGGAGTGAGGCCTGACATTGACATGTGAGTTCCTTGAAAAGTCATTTCTTGTAGGAAAGATAACTATACAGCCAGAGATTTGATCCGAACTACGGGCTACTCATTGGAGAATTTTTGGGATAACAAAAAAATTCCAAATAGACAAATGATAGCTTGATTAATTTCTGAGTACTTCACTCATTGTCCACATTTTTAACCGGCCTAAGGCCGGTTATTAGAGGAGGGCTTAAACGGATTTTTGGTGAAATGGGACTCTTGTCCACTTGTCCATGTGTCAATGTGTCCTGTCCATGTCCATGTCAATGTCCACTTTTCTTGCCCCTCTGAACAAAGTGCTGCAACCCAGTGAGCAATGGGGGCCAATGACAAATATGGACCTGCCCATTATGAATGGGGGATTCAGTTAGCTGTAAGGGGTTACCATGGTTACAGGTGCAATGAATAGCTGCAGGTAGCAGTGGGCCTGTGAGCCTCATTGGAGAAGGTGCCCCTGTGTCAGGATTGCTTATAATTCCAAAGCACTGTGAGAGTCAAACCATTTCAGTACTTGTGTTTTAAAATAATTGTTCATGCCTATATGAGGCATGGTTGCTCAGTGGATCATTATATTTGTATAATATGTAACTGTTCAGGCACAAAAAGCTCTCTTTGCACTGAATGGTGACACCAAATCATCCCTTGGCTACATTCCCCCCAAGCTTGCTCTGAAAATGTTTGATACATACATTCTACCGATACTTGAATACAATAGTGAGCTATGGCTGCGGACCACACCCTCTAGTGAGCTTGAGAATCTTCACCTGAAATATCTTAGAATAATGCTAGGAGTTAGAACCCAAACCCCCACTTATGCAGTCTATGTATGCTGAGACAGGTAGATACCCTCTTTACGTTAGACAAAGATTATTTAGTATTAAATATTGGAGTAGGTTGGAGTCGCTGCAGAGCACAGATATATTAAGTAAGTGTCTAATGATTCAAAAAGAACTCCACAGGAAAAAGCAAAATAACTGGTACAGCAAGATATGTCACATTATGTCTAATTACAACATAACGATAAATGAAAATATGACTTCTGATCAAAGAGTAGCTTCTGCTAAACTGGCAATGTACATGGCAGAACAAGATAAAATACTGTCGGGTATAAATGATAGCTCCCTATATCCTAAATTAAGAACATACAAAGAATTTAAGACTGATTTTAGATTAGAACCTTACTTAACTCAAAACACTAATAAAAAGATTTACACAAAAATTGCTAGGTTCAGGTGTAGTTCCCATAGCCTAAAAATTGAGACTGGCAGACATGAACGCCCAGTAATACCAGCTGAAAGTAGAATCTGTGAAAAATGCACCTCAAATGAAGTTGAAGATGAACTGCACTGTCTTATAACCTGTCAATCCCACAACAGTCAACGTTCCAATCTCTTTCAAGCTGTGGTTAGCATATTGCCCAACTTTAACAATCTTAACCAAAAAGACAAATTTGTAACCATTATGAGATCCAGGGATCCAGTCATCCTAAAAGCCCTTGGCAATTTCCTGAATCAAGTAATCTAAACCGAAAAACTTGCTTAAAGAATATATATATATATAAATGTTTAAAAAAAACCAACACGTATAAATTAATGAATAATATAGAGAAAATAGCAACTTACACTTTAACGTTAATGCCAAAATACCAAAAAAAACTTAGCATTCAATTTTAAAAGATAGAATGAACAAGCACAGCTGAACACACTGAGCCCCAAAGAGATGTCACTTAAGCATTGCAATGTATATTTAATGTATGATCTGTTATATGCAGTATGTTTTCATTAATGTTAAAAATTGTTTGTTCAGTCAATTATTTAGTAAATGTGCCAAATAGTCATAGATATGTTTCTGTACCTTGTAGACATTATTAGTATGTGGTTTTATACTATCAGTATTACTGTATATATTTATATGCTATCACCTATCTCGCAAAGCTGGGACCGTGTAATATTCAACTAATTTCAAAGCTTATTCTCTATAAATAATGTTTCTAACAATTCACCTCATTCTACAAACTTTTCATGTGTATTTATCTAAATTAGGGACATGATTAATGAATCTCTAGAATGGACTCTCAAAGACTCTTGAACATTGCCGAATTGCATAAAACATACCATTATTTTAAGTAAACCCATATTCTATACACCAATATTTGTAGTCTGTAGCTGTAGTTTTATTTTCTGCTTCATATATATTGAAAGACACATGTATCACTGTTTGATATCCAGTTGTCAATAAAATCTATATATATATATATATATATGTATAACCCTTGGCATTGTCTACTTCTTCACCAGCTTTCTGTACAGTGCTATGATGTAGTTATGTACCATTGCCAAATTATTCCTGCAATCAACACCCATCCACTAAACTCCACCAAGAGACCAGAGCCTTTCTCAGTGAATTTCTCATTCTGACAGTATACTTTGACAAACATTATCATTACAGCTTGTAAATTTGATATGCATAAAATGAGAGTTTGCTTCCCACATATTTTGGCACTCTGTGACTGTGAGTCAAAATAACTGATGAAGTGTCATCTTTCCAAATTTAACATCCATGGGAAACATAGAGGCTGTTTGATTAGTCATGATGAAGAGAAGGCTATTTGATTTGCCATGTAACTGATCTTAGAGTAAAATTATCGTGATGTGGCAGTGAGCAGCACTGTCATATTGCAATTGGTGCCACCTGTGAGTGACTCTTGGAGGAATTGCCATGCCACCTGTGGAGAGACTCATGAGTGATTGTAGTTGAAGCAGACACACAGCACAGAGCAGACCTCACAGAGTACATGCATACTTTATACCCACGCCGCGCTATCATATTGGTGCCAGAATGGGATATTTTTGTGAATTATCTGTGAGGAGGAGCTTATGGACATTTATAAGCAGCCTGTGATGTTGGATTCCTGACATTTGGAAGCCAGGAAAATTACTCTGCCTTGGATGCCTATGGAGAAGCATGGACAGCCATCCTGACCACATGAGTATTTACATTTATAATCCACATCAATCCTCTCTAATGAACTAAAATATAAGCCAATCAGCTATGAAATAGTAACAATTACATCACTCTCTCTCAAATTTTCTAATTATTTTGACAGTCAATGGAAAATTTAACATTTTTCACACTTTATTTGATGACTGATCACTGACTCAGCAAAACTCCAGTCAGCTGTTGAACTCTCCATGCATGAACGATAACCCACATTCTTGCTGAAAGCTTTTGTTTCTTCACTGTGGTGTGTGAATGCTGTCACAAACATTGTTCATTCAGTGGATTACAGACTATTGTGATATTCTGGAGTTGAATGAAACGTTTTTGACTGTGCTGAGAGCTGAGAGAATTGAAATGCTGACTTTTGACTTGTATAAATACAATTTTATTTGGGAGTCAAAATTTTAATTTGTCATGTTGTGCAGCATGCTGATTTATTTATTTGGCTGCCTACTGCTAATTATTTGATTCTTCAAAAAAAAAGAAAGAAAAAAAAAGAGAGAGTGGATTATACTGGATTATGCAACATTATTCATGAAGCAATTGCTACGACCATTTTGAGCTGTCATGTCTGCAGAGATGAATATTGATCTGGCTTCTGCTACAGTGATGGAGCTTTGGGAGGTGTTTCGGAGTAACAGTGGATCTGATGCTAATTCCGAGAGATTAGCTCCAAGTGACTGTCAGGACAATGACCTTTCTGTATGCAACTCTGTGACTGTCGATGAAGAAATTACTAAGTTACCAAGGTGCTCAACTATGAACTATGCATATGAAACTGCTTCAACTTGTCCCCTTCTTTCCTTGTCAGGTGAATGCCTGACCAGCCCTTCCACAGCAGGTGCATGCCTGCTTCCCTCATCTATTGTGAATGATACATTCTGCGGACAAGGACCATGCTCCCTTGTTCAAAATGACTCCTGTTCTGATGAACACCAGCTAAGTTTGTGCAATATGAAGCAGCCATTCTTGGTGAAACTGGAGCAAGAACTACATCATCATGAAGTGTTACTGGCAGAAGGACGACAGCGAAGCGAGGACCTGTGCAAGAAGATGTTTGACGCAGTTGCAGAATTTGTGAAAGAACGACAGCAGATGGAGAAACTTTACATGAAGATAAGTGACACTTTGAGTAGAATGAAGGCTATGGCCATTCTCTGTTCGAGTGCTGATGAAATTGAATCTATGGACATCCCTGCCTTTGAAGAGCTGCCCATTGAACATGATGCCTCAACAACATCTCGGCAGTCTTGTAATGCAACATCAGAACCTGAGATTCCTGAAGCTCAAGTGCTTGCGAATCCATTCTATGAGACAATAAGGCATCTTTATCCATCAGACTGCATCTATAAGCCGTCCTTTTCTTGTGACTCATCAAGCTGTGGCACTTCCCGCCAGAACTTCCATCGCCCAAGATTAACAAAGAAGAAAAGACCTCAACCCAAGAAACCTAGGACCAGCAAGAAGACGATCCAATTCCATGACATGTTCATCAGCTTCGAATTGATTAAGGGAAGAGAAGAGAAACACCAGCTTAACTTGGTCCATCAGCCACAACTACACCAGAAGTACCACCGTATTCCATGTCATAGAAGGAAGTCCATGATGCAGCGCTTTCAAGAAACCAGCAGTGATAGCTCAGGCTTCATGAGTGGATCCTCTGATTGTGATGTCATTTCTGAACCTGATGGACATCTGAGTGTGACACATCAGGCTGGAGGAAATTACTGTATGGCAAATAAACAACTGACCCAACCTGAGCTGTCTGTCATGAAGTATGCTGTAATGTTGCACTTCTGTTATAAATAGCAATCTGTTCTCGGTGAGTTGTAGGACTCCCAATTCCCTGTCCTTGGGAGCTGCATGGCTCTCCTATTGCCCTTACCTGTCCTTGGGAGCTGCATGGCTCTCCTATTGCCCTTACCTTGGACCTTTGATGTAAATTTCCTCTATTCATTAGATTGCCCCTAAGTAATTCCATCTTCTAACTTGTCTCATGATCCAAATTTCCATTGGAGCTGCACGGCTCCAAGCTCATCCTTCCTATGGAGCTGCATGGCTCCAAGCTCATCCTTCCAATGGAGTTGCATGGCTCCAGGTCCTTGTGTTCAATTTTCTAAAATGTTACCCCTGTACAGTTTTTATTGACCATTGTGATTTTATTATGATTTTTTGGAGTTGCAAGGCTCCTACTCAGATTTTACTGCCATTCAAATGATTTTAATGTCCTGTGGAGTTGCATGACACCAACCTCCAATTTTAAAGACTGTGAGCTGGTGTGATGTTGTGCTAAAAACAAACCTGGGTGGAAGAAGAGGTGCGGAGAAATGAAGAGCAGAAGAGAAGAAGCATGAAGAAAGAACTTGACGAACTGCATAAAAACAAACCTGGGTGGAATGTGGCAGTGAGCAGCACTGTCATATTGCAATTGGTGCCACCTGTGAGTGACTCTTGGAGGAATTGCCATGCCACCTGTTGAGAGACTCATGAGTGATTGTAGTTGAAGCAGACACACAGCACAGAGCAGACCTCACAGAGTACATGCATACTTTATACCCACGCCGCGCTATCATAGTGACAAATCATCAATATGATGATTCACGAAGTGCCATTTTCACAGTGCAACAGCTCACTCTGTTTGGATATCATTTTTACAGATTGTAAACTAAAGTGGTGTTTTAATTGCAGTCTGTAGAACTGGTTGCAAAGAGATGCTTGCCGCCAGAAATAAACGGACCTGTAAAAATTCTGGCGGTCCGGTAAACCATTTTTTACCGGCCCGCATGCCTTGTGAAAGGTCAGAGCGAGTTTTAAAGGCTGTTAGTATTTCACTTGGATTTATGAAATTTGGTGTAGGGATTCACTTCGAGGTCTCCCTCAAAACTTTTTGGAAAAATCCAAGATGCCTGCCAAAATGGCCGCCATATTTTGAATTGCCCACTTTGACCTAAGTATTTCACTTAGATTTATGAAATTTGGTACAGGGATTCACTTACGGGTTCCCTTCAAATTTGTTTGGAAAAATCCAAGATGGCTGCCAAAGTGGCCACCATATTATAAAATACCAACTGTGACTTTAGTATTTCACTTAGATTTAAACTGTACAGGGATTCAACTAGGGGTTCCCTCAAAAATTTTTGGAAAAATCCAAGATGGCTTCCAAAATGGCCAACAATGTTTGAATTGCACACTGTGACTTTAGTGTTTCACTTAGATTTATGCAATTTGGTATAGGGGTTTACCTAGGGGTTCCCCTAAGAAATTTTTTAGAAAAATCCAAGATGGCTGCCAAAGTGGCCACCATATTATAAAATACCAACTGTGACTTTAGTATTTCACTTAGATTTAAACTTTGTACAGGGATTCAACTAGGGGTTCCCTCAAAAATTTTTGGAAAAATCCAAGATGGCTTCCAAAATGGCCAACAATGTTTGAATTGCAAACTGTGACTTTAGTGTTTCACTTAGATTTATGCAATTTGGGATACGGATTCACTTAGGGGACCCGTCAGAAATCTTTGAAAAAATCCAAGATCTCTGCCAAAATGGCCACCATATTTTGAATTGCCTACTGTGACTTAAGTATTTCACTTAGATTTATGCGATTTGGTATAGGGGTTCACCTAGGGGTTCCCCTAAGAAATTTTTTAGAAAAATCCAAGATGGCTGCCAAACTGGCGACCATATTTTGAATTGCCCACTGTGACTTTATTATTTGATTTGGGGCTTTGCTTAGGGGTTCCCTCATAAATTATGAGAAAATTTCCAAGATGGCTGCCAAAATGGACGCCATATTTTGAAGTGCCCACCGTGACTTAAAAAGTTCACTTACAGTTCTGAAATATGGTATAGGCATTTGTTAAGAGGTTCCCCACAAAGTTTTTATGGCCTGCAGCAAACACTATCAGTCTGGCAATCACTGCTCAATACAAAACAATCCATGTAATAATATATGGGTGAAGTCATTTTAAACGAGGCCAGCCAGGATTTTGACCTTTAACAGGAAATAAAAAATGTTTGGCTAGTAATAAGTTCTTCAAAATTCCCTGAGATGTAGAATACAATTTTGTCTTCTTAATAAATTCACTTTTACATGAAATTATGGCTTCATCATTATGACCAGGGTCCGCAGACTCTCAAAATGGGCCATTTTTGGGGGTGTCAAACGTCACATTTTCAAACAGTGTTACTTTGACAGCTCATGGTTAGCAACTGAAGTAAGTTATGCTCAGTTTTTTTAATTTTAATGACTACCTATATACCTGAACTTAAGTTTTTTAATTCCATTCGGTATGTGAAATGTTCTGGGAATATTTCTCGGGCCACTGAAACCTCCCGTCACGTACATCATAAATGTCAAACATGGTCAATCCAGAAAAAACATTTTCTAAAAATGGGTTTTTTTCCTATTTAAGTGGCGTTTGGTCGATTTATTTTCCATTGAATCAAGAAAGTCTATGATAAATAATCACATATCAGTCAGTTTTAAAAGGAATATCCAGCTATAGTCAAACGGTCACAGTCCAAACATGACACCTGCAGTTACTGAAGAAATTCTCACCTACAGGATGGCAAAATTTCAAACCAAAAATTTTGACACACCCAGTAGTATTTTTATGGGTTTGTATGCTGCCAAAATAAGTGTTCCACAAGATTTATCTAAAATGTTTAAAAAGATATCCTACAGAGCAGCAAGGGCTGTGATATGGAGGATGCAAATTTTGAATGTCAATAATTCTGGGATTCTCACCTACAGGACAGATATGATGTAACGTCACTGATAGAGGTGTTCTCTTGTGTAGAGAAGCATCACATCAATCAAAATTTTTCTTTTTGCTGTGAATAATAAGTTTTCTTTCTGAAATTGGCCTTTCATGAAGACACAGGACTGTCACACAACAAAATGTGTCATATGTCAAAAAGTATCAAACTGGTACATCATAATGGACAGTACATCATTATTGACCAAGAAGTAATTATTGGTCAATTATGATGTACAAATGAATTTTCGTGCTTTTTGATATGAAAACATTACCAAAGTAGAGAAAAGTTGTGTTAATTAAATTCCCAGACTTTAGTTGTCCTTGTCATGAGATTTCTCACATGCATTTCATTCTTATCTGACAATAACATAGATTCTTTGATGTACATCACATTTGACACTTGTAATGTCAAATATGATGTACAGCATAAATCTTAGATATTTGACAGTAATCTCAACATTAAATTAAAAATTATTATGTATTTTGGCTAGCTTCCTTTACTAATGCAGTTTATCTCAACAATACATTGTGTTTGATTTCATTCAGCCGAGATTAATAGGCGTACATCATAATTGACGCTTCATGTAAAATTCTTCTGATTATTTGTATTTTTACTGTTATTATGAACAAGGATTTTAACAAATCTAATTCACCTTACTTATTCTTTTATATGTTTTATGGAATTTTAGAGAATTTAAGTTCTAGCTTGAGTCAGTTATTCATATTGAGTGTTAGGTGCATGTGTGTAGCTTCAGGCAACTGATTTTCCGGCTTCTTGTTGAAATTTCTCTTTTGTGTTATATCAGGGGGGATTAACATTTGACACTTGTTTGTTTTTATTGAAATGTTTATAATTGCATTTACTGGTAAAGTTTATTAATACACAATTTGATATAATTTTTGAAACTTGGTCAATTATGATGTACTTGTGACAGAATTCTCACCTACAAGACTATGTCAAATATGATGTAACGCTAAAAATATCCCTATATCTTCTACACAACAGGTTAGATGGCTTGGATTTTACCATTCCCTCATACATTCTGTGTGTTTTTACATTTTAATCCAAAAATTTACTGATTATACCTATGTGCTTTATTTTGACAGAACATCGAAGAATCAAAATTGACGAACATATATTCTTGTTCCGTCAATGTGTGTGTTACAAAGCAAAATGGCAATTTGTCGGCTAAAATTGTTTTAAATGATCATCTTTACCTGGAACAATGATTATATGATCAATGTTTGCTATAATCAACAATAGGGATTAAATAAAGTGGAGTCAACCAAAATTTCTCACCTACGTGACGACATAGACTCTCCTCAGCAAAATTCTATGTGGGGCAGTGTCAGTGTAACTTAAGGACATATAAGTATATTTCGTAAAAATTAAGATTATGGAGCACAGGCTGGATGAGGAATACGTCCTAAAACATTCATTTAAAAATTTACCCTTATGTGACACTTTTGGCCTCATTTAAAATGACTTCACCCATATAAATCACCCTCTTTATGATTTCAATCCCGAATATATACAATCGCCAAAGGCCGGTTTTGAATCCTTGGATTCTTGTGAAAATTTGACCCATTAGTGGTTATAGTGCTACACAGTCTCTGCTGGCATGAAGGAATATGAATCAAGACTCCGTGCTAATTCTATTGACAACCTGCGAGTTCTTGTTGTATCTCTGATAAATGCTTAAATACAACTCACCCTCCAATGCATTGCCAATAATAACGAAGTTTAGCAAAAGACAGTTACCTCTTAATAATGCGATGCTTACGTTGCAGGGCGGGAGTGTCAGCCTACGAATACTCCAGCGAAGCAGAATCTCCGTCTCCCTCTACCTCAGTGGACGTGCGATCGGAGACTTACGAAGAACAAGACGAAAAGAAAGAAGAACATCATGAACCTGATCAAAGTGAAATCAAACTCTAATGGACTTTTGAAAACACAGCAATGGCGGATCCAGGGGCGGAGGCCTAGGGGGCCTGGGCCCCATTGACCACCAAAATAAATAGTGGCATTTTGAAGGGCCTGTGGATGCTGAAACACCTCCGGGGACCCCCCCCCCCCCCCGACTATCTTGTTTGGATCCGCCACTGCACTGACTCTTTTCAGAGCCATTTTGCATACCAAGGTGCTTCGAAAGACAATTCACTCTTCAATATGAATTTTAGGATTTTACTGTTTTCTACCGGTGTAATGAAATATATGCTCATTGTAAATTAAGTGTTTTGGTGGAATTTAGGGTGATATTGAGATGATACATGGTAAATTGTCGTACTGCTAATTCAGCTACTATTTCAAATATTTTAATGCCTTTTTGATACCAAGAATTTCTCATATATATAGGCCTATTATGGACCAGTTGTCGAAGTATTTGTTAATTTTAAAATAATTTTCTTAATTGACGTGGATAATTTCTATTTGATCTGTTTTATTAGAAAGTTTTGAGCCTTGAGTTTGTCTATGACTAGAATTTTTCATGAACATTATTTTAACTGGGAAATAGTTTAATTGCTGGATTCCGAATAACTGTACAACCAGGATGTAACATTGTAACATGTTGATTATCTAACTAATTACTGGCCAAGTTGGCATTGTGAAACTTTTTTAGGCAATAATATCAAGTTGACATACATCTGTCTTTCAAGCGAGTCTTTCATTGCAGCGATACTTTTAAGTTTTAAGTGTGGCTTCTGTGCGTCAAGTTTAGTGAGACACTATATCCTTCGTAAATTTGACCTTTCTCTTAAATTAAACATAACCAATTTTGTGCGTGCTGTGATAGAAAAAAAAGCTGTATTTTAGCCTGTAAACAAATGATGTATGTGTATTTTTGTCTGTGATTAAATACAATATATTTTAGTACATTCATGATTTTGTTGTGTAAATGATGATTCGGTAAACAGGTGGTCTAATTTCTTTTATAAATTCAATTAGGAAAGTGGAAGCATGGAGGAAGGAGATTTGAATGGAGGTAGGAATCCTACCGTAGGATGTGTGGTGGGAGCAGACTAGACCTGTGGATAGTTAGTTATTTATTGACATGTTAAACATTAAACATGTCAAACATTGGTTATACATACATCTGAAGCAAGTGAAATTTGAATGTCTAAATTCAAATAAGAATGTCCAGATCGAAAATAAGTAAATAATTATGACAGTCATGCATTACTCAAACAATTTACTCAAATACATGGAGGGAGAAAATGGGGGAGGAAGAAATGTGGAGGGAAGAAATTAGGAAGGAAGCTTGGAGAGAGGGAGGAGATATGGGAAAAGGAAGCAGGGAGGGAGAAAAGAAATCGGACAGATGTGTGCAGATTAGGAAGGTGGATACATGGAGGGAAGAATTGAGGGAGGAAGAAGCATGGAGAGAAGAAATTTGGAAGATGGATGCTTTGAGGGAGGAGAAATGGGAAAAGGAAGCTGGGAAGGAAGAAACAAATATGGAGGATGTATGGAAAGACCAGATTAGGAAGGTGGATACATGGAGGGAGGAAATGAGAGAGAGGAAGTAGGTGGGATGCATGGAGGGAGGAGATATGGGAAAAGGAAGTAGGGAGGGAGAACAACCAATTGGGCAGATATATGTGGAGATAGCAGATTAGGAAGGTGGCTTCATGGAGGGAAGAATTGAGGGAGTTAAAGAAGCATGGAGAGAAGAAATTAGGAAGATGGATGCTTGGAGGGAGGAGATATGAAAAAAGGAAGTAGGGAGGGAGAACAACGAATTGGGCAGATGTATGGAGAGAGCAGATTAGGAAGGTGGAAACATGGAGGGAAGAATTGAGGCAGTAAGAAGCATGGAGAGAAGAAATTAGGAAGATGGATGCTTGGAGGGAGTAGATATGAAAAAAGGAAGTAGGGAGGGAGAACAACGAATTGGGCAGATGTATGGAGAGAGCAGATTAGGAAGGTGGCTTCATGGAGGGAGGTCTGAGGGGAAATGAATGAGGATGAAGCAAAGGGAAAAAATTGGGAAGGGGGATGCTTGGAGGGAGGAGATATGGGAAAAGGAAGCAGGGAGGGAGGAAGCAAATGGGGAGGATGTGTGGAAGGAGGAGATTAGGAAGGTTGGTCCATGGAGGGAACAGGTATTGGAAAAGGAAGCAGAGAGGGAGAGGTCAAATGGGGAGGATTTGTGGAGGCAGCAGATTACAAAGGTTGATACATGGAATGGGGAGGAAGCATGGCGGGAAGGAATTAGGAATGGGGATGCATCTAGTTCAGTTCAGTAGGTAATACTGGAAGCAGGCAACGGTGCCTCTGTATCCAGATCTTCTTCCTGATGGCGTACATGTAGTGTAATAGGCAGGTTCGATTAAAAACAGAAATATAACTTATTTTTGTTACAGGCTGCTTGTGCCGCCCGTAGTTTTCAAACTTGCTAGATTGCTCATTAGACTGCACATTAGTGTTAATTATTTACATTGTGCAGTAATTCGCTAAAAACTTGATAAAAACAGGATGAAAAAACAGGCTGCTTGTGCCGCCCGTTATTGGAAGTGCCTTACTTGGATCCAACAATCTAGGGAGGAGATACGGGAAAGGGAAGCAGGGAGGGAGAAAACAAATGGGGCAGATGTGTGGAGGGAGCAGTTTAGGAAGGTGGATACTTGGAGGGGAGGAAGAAGCATGGAGGGAAGGAATTAGGAATGTGAATGCTTGGAGGGAGGAGATATGGGAAAAGGAGGGAGGGAGAAAACAAATAAGGCAGATGTTTTAAGAGAGCAGATTAGGAAGGTGGGTACTTGGAGGGGTGGAAGAAGCATGGAGGGAAGAAATTAGGAAGGGGGATGCATTAATTTGGGGGGGGGGGGGATATTCACTCTCCCGTGGTGAATAACTCTTACCGTATTTCCTCGAATAGAAGCCTGATCTCAAATAGAAGCCTGTCTCGTTTAGAGGCCGGGTCAAAGACCCCTGCTAAAATAATAAAAGCCTGGCTCAATTACACGCCGGGTCATCCACTATACACAGCCCCAGTTGAGTGCCTTGCATGCTGCCCAGGTGTTTCCATGCAAGGTTTACTTGCGTGAGCATCACTGCCTACCCTTGCATACCCAAATGTTACTTGATTGCTATCTTGTTTAAAACAATAAACGCCGGTCTCAAATAGACGCCCTATAGTGGCTCGTATAAACGCCGGGCCAATTAAGCCCTGTAAAACAATAAACGCCCGGGCTTGTAATCGAGGAAATACGGTACTTATGGAGGGAAAGTGCTGGGAGATCTAGATATATAACTCTCACGACCGGGAAATAAAAATTCTTAAAAAAAACTTATGCAGGTCCCCCTTCATGGGGGTGCCGAAACAGGGGAGGTGGGGTGGCAATTCCCGCGTTTCCTTCTGGCACCCCTGCCTGTGCCCTGTATATCTGTGACTGTGTTTTAAAAGTAATTCTGATTCAGAATTAATAGATCTCTGGTCACATGGTATAGCAGACAACTTGAACAGGGAGTTGAGCTCATTGAGTCAACTGCCAAGGGTATGCGGCCGCGCACCTTGTTTCGTGAAGTCACATGGTAGTCATGTGACCAAGCGTTAGGAAGGTCAAACTTTCTTGTTTTATGGGACTAATCCAATATTTCCATGTGAATCGGAGTTTTATTAAGAGTTGTAACAGTTATTTGCCTTCTTGTAAACCTTGATTTGTATATTTCGGGAAAAAAACCCGCTTTCCGCTACGCAGGCCCAATTCCAACATGGCCGAGACGAAGATGACGCCATGATGTGCTCTTGAATTTTAGTGAAATTTAGCCAAATGTTGCCATTTTATTGGCATTTAGTTGGATCGAAAAGAGTTATTAAATTTGGCAGAAGCAATCTATTGCTTGTTAGGAAAGCTTCAACTTGTTTTGAAGCTTCCTGAGTGTGTAATGGGATAATTATGAATCTAGACTCGTTGTCTTTTGCCTTGTCTCAAATAAGTTACTCAGTGGCCAACCTCACAAAAAAGAATTTCAAGTCAAGTGTTACCGAAATATCACACGTAAGTATACCTTTTAGTAGCTTAATGTTCATTTCTGGTCGTATTAAACCAATCAATATGCGCTTTACTCAAGATTGCGATTGTTCAAAATGGGGCAATGTGGCCATGTCCATGACAAAGGAAGTCAACTGTTATTTATAGCTCACAAAAAATGACAAATAACATTATGTCGACATTGGTTGATGGTTTTTCATGTGCTTCACATGGTTATGATGATATGCAATGTATTTATAAGGCGGAAACCGGTTCCAATTTCATGATGTCCAAGCAGTTCATGGGGCATGGGCACTTGTTCTGAGCTGAGGTCAGAATTCCTTGCCAAAGTTGTTGCAAGCAGGCAAGTTTCAACAGTAATTGCGACTTAGCAAACATAGTCACTGATAGCGACTTTTACAGTAGTGTCCATTGGATCAACCAAACACCGTCCGCTACAATAATCGCATTTGAATGACACATTCTGAGGATGTCTCTCCCGCATACATTGAGTCCTTGACGCTTTATGACTTCATTGGGGATCTGGATACACTAGTCTTTGTACCTGAGTCCAGAATAGCTACTAAACTAAACTCGTGTCCAATTCCCTACGTTTTCTATCCAAATTGCATGGTGAAGCTCAGTTGGTAGATCCCACGTTCTAGGCTTCCAAATTACTATTGCTGGATCGTTTCAATAGGGCCAAGCCCCTATTTCCCAACTGCTATTATCTCGCTCTTGCCACGTCGGTGTGACGTTCCAAGGACTGCGGTTGCATTTCCTCCTTCTCCTCATTGCTGTGTCCTACCCCAGTCCTAATTGAGCTACCAGGTGCATAAATGTTACACAGAACGTGACATAAAACCCCACTCAACCATCCAATGGCATCCATCCAATCAAATAAATTTGCGAGTGCACATGGTCCAGTGGGTATGATCCTGGACTCACATGCGCACAGTTGTGGGTTCAAACCCAGTTGGGGGCATGGAGGACTTGAGCGGATCCTCCTTGAATCACTGCTTCACTCCACCAAGGTGTAAATGGGGAGGTTGATTATAGGCAGATACAAGATTGATCAGTGATGGCGCGGTGGCGGTGTGAGGCTGCCAGCTGTATGCCCCCCAGGAGAGTGAGACAGATCAAGAATGATCTGCAAGCCTGTCAACCGAAGGTGCTGTGTAAAGTCTGCTGAGCAATGTGAGCATGCATTTGCAATTATCTGACTGCGTGGAAGCAGACTATAATCTGCTACTCTACCTTTAAATGGTTTGGCAGTGACTGACTTGATCAACTTGTACTACAAATGTCTAGAACCCACTCCTGAATCAAGGAAATTGAAGGAATTGCTCAACTGGAAAGAGGCAATTGTTGATACAACTACTGAATAGCTCAATTGCAATTAACTTCATGGCAATGGAGGAGCATAAGTCTACAATGTCAACATAGTTGGACATACTCTTAATTGCAATTCAGAGTTTCAAATCCTGAAAGCTGAAAGCTGCTCTAACTTATTAGTTTAGGGCTATTCCATTTAAAACTATGAGGGGGAGGGGAATGGTTGAGTTATGTTTTTGACCCCCCATTGCCTCTAAATAGCCCACACCCGGGACACCGGTGCTGATGGGGCGTAAAACACAAACTCACTCACTCAGGCATCTAAAGTGATTCCCCCCCCCCCCTCCTCCTCCATGCATTAATTCGGTTTTTTGGGAGACCCCTACATGTACTAAATGCAAATTTTTTTATCCCCTCCGGCCTCCACATGCATCAAATAAAAATTTTATTAATACAATGCGTAAGCGTGATAGTGCCAAGCATACATCTAAAAAAAAATTTGCTTGTACCCCCCTACCATTCAGGGTCCCCACCGGACAGGGAAAACAGGGAAAACAGGGAAAATGGTGAAAAAAAATTCCCTGCAGGGAAAATTCAGGGAATTTGAAATTTAACCTCAAATACAGGGATAACACAGGGAATTTGGTTTGACATATGTTAATGCGTGAAACAAGCCCTCGATTTTTGGCAAAAATGTGTAAATTAATAGTTTTTGGTTTTCAATTTGCGACCATAATGCCGCGATAACATGACGATAAACCCAAATAATGTCAGGGAAAACATCCGGTGAAGCAGGGAAAATACTGGGAAAATACAGGGAATTCGCTCGCCAAATTTCGGTGGGTACCCTGCCATTTAAAGCGATTTGTTTTCCATCCCCCCCCCAACATCTGAGGCGAATTTTCACCCCCCCCTCCCCCCCTCCAAATACATCTTGCTGTTTTCTTACGACCAAAAAATCAACCCAATCTGCCCTCCCCCCCCCCCCCCCCATAGTTTTAAATGGAATAGCCCTTATCTTCGCCTGTTCCCAAAAAAGCCCTGTTGACCCGCCATGGAGGAACCTTGGAGGGGCACACAATATTTCTGATTTAGGGGTGGCACTCTCTGCACTCATTGTGTGTTTTAATTAAGGCTGCAATTTTCTTATGGGGGTGGGGGCACATGGGGGCACAGGTTCAATATGAAGTAGGCATGCCACTCACTGCCACCATGCAATCCCCCCAAATCCTATTGAGATCTTGCTGTTTTCTTACGACCAAAAAATCAACCCAATCTGCCCTCCCCCCCCCCCCCCCCATAGTTTTAAATGGAATAGCCCTTATCTTCGCCTGTTCCCAAAAAAGCCCTGTTGACCCGCCATGGAGGAACCTTGGAGGGGCACACAATATTTCTGATTTAGGGGTGGCACTCTCTGCACTCATTGTGTGTTTTAATTAAGGCTGCAATTTTCTTATGGGGGTGGGGGCACATGGGGGCACAGGTTCAATATGAAGTAGGCATGCCACTCACTGCCACCATGCAATCCCCCCAAATCCTATTGAGATTTAATGAATTTAAAAAGAAATTTCCTACTGATTAGTTCTAACTCTGTATTGTATTCCCCCGATGACCACTCTTAATGTTGTCTTTTTGCAGCTTGTAGCCCAGCACGGAGCTGAGGCAGAAAGGCATCTGATTCGCTGCCTTTTTTCTCATGTGGACTTCGGTGGCGATGGTAAAAGTAGCGGCAAAGACTTTCATCAGGTGAGGATAGCTCCTTCGTCTTTGCTTTAAGACAATGTGGGGATGCACTGATACCTTGTATTGCTATTTGGGCCAATACTTACCAAAAACAGAACATATACAAATTATACATTTCCGATCCGAGTATCGACCAGTTTGTACTGCATGAAAACATTGACAACAAAAGAATAGAGGTACAATTATTCTGGATCAGTTCTGTGTCTGAGGTCAAACAGTGGTATCTGTGCTTCCCTTTAGAAAACTAAATGTTTAACAAGAGGCTCAATCAAAACTCTTAAAGCAAATGACATCTCCTGATATTTTCTTTCCACTTGACTCTTTGGAAAGTCTTCCATTTGCTTATTATGACTTCATTGACTTGTTTATTTCAGACGCAGTATCTGATTCAGGAGTGTGGCAGCCTCCTGGCGAAACCAAATTTCATCTCAACACTTTGCTACGCGATCGACAATTCCCTTCATCACCAGAAAGTGAGCTATTTCCCATTACTGTTTATTTGAAATTTCAAAAAATGAATTCTTAGTTATAAATACTCATGTAAGTTCATTCATTGAAATAATCATCCTTGATGCGTCCTTGTTTTTTCAGACCCTCAAACCCTCGGTGCACCTGTTCTCTCAGCTCAGCCGAGTGTTGAAATTGAGTCTCGTGCAGGAAATTGCGTTTGGTCTCGCTCTCCTGCAGTCAACCAACGCAGACACCGCCAATCACGCCCTACAGTTCCTGCGGCTCAAGTTCCCCCAACTCATAACAGCCTACGTTAATCCAGGTAGGTGCAGTGGATTGATAATCCTAAATAATCAATCTTCATGGCTGAGTAGATAGAAGGGGTGGCGATGGCCTTAGCGGGAATGTTGGCAACACCTGAACTCGGCATGTAAAGAGATATTCAGAAAAGTCTTGGAATTAATTACTTAAGAATATTTGGGAAGCTTATAAATCTGAATATCCCATCATCGTCTTGTGAATTGTTTCAAATGAATTTCATTCCGATGAGTAGTTAAATTGTAATGTAGGCGCCCTATATATTGCACATGTATATCGTCACATGAACAAGAGTTGCTGACTTGCTGGAAGTGATATTTTTTGACAATCATTGTATGTTAGTGCTTCGCCAGACGGCACTGGATAGGCTCAATGAAATCTGTTCCTGTAATGATCCAGGGTTGCTCTGCTAAATAGTAATGATTCAAATTGGATGTACATGTGGTCTAATAGTAACAGTGATGCGGTGTGTAACAGTTATTGTGTACACATTATTAGATTGACTTCGTCCTGTCTGACCGGAAAATATTTTCGTAATTCGGATTTCGGAATGTCAGTGAATGAATAGTGGTCTTGGTGGAGCCGTGCTCAAGATGAAGCCGTTATCAGTACCGCCAACAGTAGATTAGTCGTCACCAGAGTGTGTTTGAAGCTTTACAATTCGGTCATTTGTTATCAGTTCACTCACAACTTGGGGAATAATTCCGTAAGCTTGCTCCTGCTTGTTTGGATTCAGCGGAAGATACGAGCCACTCAACAGAATCAGGATGATATAATTATGACATTCACACGTTTCTCTTTCTCCTTTCAGACACAAGTAACGGTGGCAACCCCGAGCGCCCCCTGCAGGAGGCAGCAGAGGAAGTCATCCACCTTGTCTTGACCCATCTCAACACCCACCAGGAGCAGCTCAACATCTCCGAGGAGAACAAGAAAGCCTTCATCGAGGCTCTCAGAAAGGGTGAGACTTTAGCTTTCTAACCCTTTGCTTCGTTGATATGTCCTCCCGAGGCTCCCGTTGTAGTTAGCCCACCAAATTGCATAAATACAGGACGCAAAGCCCTTATAGTCCTTCCGTATCATTTATTCTGGGAATCAGGGAAGAATAAATTACAGACTTGGCTAATTTTACCACATCGATAAGTTGCCTCTAAGTAGCCCACGCCGGTGCTGATGGGGTGTAAAACACTAACTCACTCACTCACCACATCAATAAGATCATTGGCTTTTGTAGCCTAGAAGGGGCTTTGTATTTTATCTTTGTAAAATAGTTGGAACCCTGTTGTGTAGTCTTTGTTCAGTTTGACGTCGTTCTGTTCGTTCAAATGGTCTAAAAATAAAGTTAAGTAATCTTCTCCCACCAGAGGGAGCTTGGGTCTACGGCAACACCAGCCATCACGATCAATGTAATAATATAATTCCCCATTGTTGTAACACTTTGTTACGTAATTATTGACATACTTGATATAAACCACAAACATGGCATCATCAAACCATTGAGCTGAATGTGGTTGTAGTTAGTATTTAAATTTATGTAGTGGCTGCTAGTGAGCCTAAAATATTAATTTAGAATTAATTCAAGCTTTTGAGTAGCCATGATACTACAAAAGTAACAATTTTGTATAATTAATATTTATTTAAAATCTAACAATTAAGATTTAGTTACTAATTTACTTCCTCAAATTCAAAAGGACTTCTTACAAATATTCATGAAAGGAATATCTATTGCACATGGTTATGCTTTAATTCCCTCTGGTTCTGATCCTTATGAGTCTGCTTTCTATGATATAATTTCTGTGGTTTCATTCTGCTGGTTTGTATGTTGTAATATTTTATATCTATAATTTCCTGGTACAAAAGTCATGTCCTGTTATATAAATTAGATGAATGGTTTTTAATGCATATTGGAAAAGGATTGCTATGGATGAAGTTCTATCTCATGTATACTATCTCGTGTACGCTATTTTTGCTTCCTTAATTGGTATCATTTCATCAGACATAAATTAATGTAATAAGCACAACTGAACATGATGTGAATTTGGAAGCATTGCAGATACTATGATTGCATTGTGATAGCAATGTAGTGTTTGTAGACTGATAGGACTTTGTCATCTTACTCACCATGTTACATTTTCTTGTTACATTCTTTTTTGTCTTTCGCCTGCAGACTTCCCGGAGAAACAGCTGCCCTTGATTTTATCGTGTTTACTGAATCCCACAAGTTACGACGTTTCCTCTCAGAATTTGCTCCCAGAGAAGCTCACAATGGCGAAGCTGGTAAGTACAAAATTTTATATGTTTATTATCTTGCATTGTTCTTCAGTGAATGATCGTCAATCTGATACTATGAGACGTTTATTATATTTTCTGATTTCTTGCAGTTGGAAAACTCGCTGGCCGAAATGATTTATGAAGTGGGCTACGGCTTCACTGCCAGGTATGTTGGAACTTCCTACACCTTTTACACTCAAATTTCTAGCTGTGTATTTGTAAATCAATACTGTCACTATGGATTTATGCGATGTTGTGATTCAATCGTCGAATTCTTCATTGCTATGCCCTCCTCCTGTCGTGAACTGGCCTGTTAAGCTTGCTAAAGTCCATAAATATAGGATGTAAACCTCCCTTATTATCCATTGATCCATATATAGAACTATCCCTCGAATCCTTGAACCTGTATTGAACATTTCTTTATTGTTTCAGTGTGGAAGAATGTCGCAACACCCTGATGCAGTTTGGCGTGCGGGAGTTGACCCCAACCTCCGTGGCCAGGGTGTTGGGGATGATGGCACAGCACCACACTGGCCTCACTGACGGCATTGGCGTCCAGGTATGCTCTCCTTTATAAATACTTTCCTGTCTTAAAAACTACTTTTCAATGACCAGTATAATGTCTTGTCTGTTTTATATGTAATCTGTATGTCTCGGCAAATAGCCAATATTGACTAAATGTTAAATTGTTTCCAAACTTTCCGTTTGTTTCCTTGTACAGAGCATGAACTCTCAGTCCAGCGGCCCCTGGGACAGCAAAGACAAGCCAGAAGCCGTGGGCCCTGGATCATGGAATGTGGACATCTTTATCCAGGTCGTCAAGGATTTGGTGAGTTCAGGATTTATGGATTACGGTTGGGATTTAATTGGCTTCATGACGGGCGTGATCCAAAATTTCTTTATGACTGGCAATGATTCAAATTTTAAAAAACTCTTGGAATTGTCAAATTTCATAATTTGTTATTATCTTGCAGGCGCCGCACTTGAACTGGCGAGACGTGGTCAGTGAGATGGACCATCCCAGATTCAAGATAACGGAGAAGTTAGGACTGAGGATGCTCATGAGGGGTTTGTTCCAAGGCCTGCAGGACGTCTTTCCTATTGAGCTCCTGTACAAACCTTGGAAGAATGTTGAGGGACAGGTAAGGGACCTTTAAATATCACTAAGTTTTTGGAAGTAGAGACTCCAGTAGTTCTCTAAATATGCAGCTTTAAAAGATCACTCTTAAATGATTTAATTATTTGGAACCTTCCCACAGTGAATTGAGACGATTTACTTGCCAATTGTGGCCATGCAAATGGAAAAAAATTGTATGTCCTAAGTTGAATGATTGAACAGCTGTTTCAATCATCCTTCACCTCATTGCCGTGTCCTCCTCCTGTCCTTTTAAATTCGCCTAGCAAGTGCATAAATACAAGACTTAAAGCCCCAATCATCCATCCATCATATGTAGAATGAATTGGCGCTCCGTATTCGTTAGTGTTAGTACCTGATAGTGCTGTGGGCCCGGTCAAGCGAATGTCTCTCATAATATCAATCTGGATCTCTTTTCTTAACTAGTGTGTAGTACTGTCTACAATGGCTTGTACAACTGCTTCATCTGTTTGTTTTCTTTTGTCAAAAACAGTTGTCGTGGCTTACACAAGCCCTTGAGCACCCTGACGTCTTCTGCCTGGCTGACTACATGGTTCACCCGGTTGCTGTCGACATCTTGAAGACGCCTCCGGACGACGACAATCGGGAAATTGCTACTTGGTATGTTGTGAAAATTTTGAAATCGCCACAATTTTGAAATGGCTATATTCTGCAGCAGTTACCGTTTCTATGTCATTTCGGCGGTGTTTGGTATATGTGAGATTGAGTAATGCCTCCTTGACGTGTGCACTGTCACTGACTGATGAAAATGCCACTTGTAAAATATTTGTAATGTCCGTTCAGTAATAGTTCTTATGATACAGTATCTATTCTAGAGCTGAAAAAACTAACAATCAGATGAATATTTATAATGTTCACCAGGGCGACATAAGATTCACTATTGTGTTACCAATTGAAGAATGTCTTGCTTTACGAGCTGTCCTAATTGGCCCAATTCAGTGGACTTATAGGCCTACAGGACATAAACCCCCAATCACCCATATTATTGCTTTGAGAGATATTTTCTTTTAAATTTATTTATGATATGTTTGTTTTCAGGAAATCCCTGGAGCTAGTTGAGACCCTACTGCGTCTGTCAGATGCAGGACTGTACCAACCCGTCTCTCAACTCTTCAAGTTCCCAATGCAGCACTGTCCCGACATGTTGGTTCTGGCGCTCTTGCAGACAGTAAGTAAACTGCGCATTTGGTACTTTCACCAGAAAGTAAATGTTACGTACTTTCACTATAGTCCATTTGGAACCATAGATGAATCGTATTAATACACAATTCTCAAAGTCTCTTTAATAACTTCAAAAGGTTGAATAATCTGATTCTTCTGTGGTTGTAAAAATATCTAATTGGGGCCTAGATATCTTCTCTTTAATTTAGTGGCATTTTGTTGCCAATGGAATAAGCGTGTTGCACTTTCATTGTCAATCACTGTGCACTATTCAACTTGGAACAACTTAGTGAACTTACCATGACATATACTGTATGCACGCTGTGTGATAGTCATCATAAGTCATCTGTAGTCTTGTGATACTCTGTACCACTAGCTTTGGATCATTCTCATTGCGTCAATTCTTAATTTTTTTTCAGCCGTCAATGGTCACATTGAAAACAGACCTCCTTTCCAGCTTGATGCCAATCTTTCTGGGGAACCATCCAAACTCGGGCAGTGTGTTGCACTACGCTTGGCACACCCAGGGCCAGTCCAATGCAATCAGGAGCTTGATCATGAGGTGTATGGCCGACTGGTACATGCGAGGTGAACACGACCAGGTAGGGTGGAATGCATACCTTGATAGGGGCAAGAACAATATGTGGGAGGACTGCACGGACCAAATACTGCATCTGAGAGAGACCCCTCTAGACTGAATAAACGGAAGGATTGGCTTATTCACAGTTTTTCACATCTTTTGAGCCAATCCCGCTCTTCATTCAGTATGGAGTGTGCACTCTGTTGGATACACCACTTGAGTCGAATGTGATGGTGTAATTAGTTTAATAAACCATGATATATTATCTCGAATGAAAGAGTAATACTGTAATAGACCTTGCCAAATTTGTGATACCACTTGTAAAAATTGAGAAAGAGAAATCTAAACTAATTGTTAGCTAGGTCATTGTCGCAGAAAAATACCAGACAAATTTTGTGCAGAACTAAGTTATAACGAGGCTGTTCATGACAGGATATGCTCAGCCAGTTTCTCAAATTAGTCATCATAAATATCACCTCAGTCCCCTGATACTTATCACATATCTATGTTATTTGCAGACAAGACTGTCTCGGATGCTAGACGTTGCCCAGGACTTAAAAGCCCTCTCCATGCTGTTGAACGCAACTCCGTTTGTGTTTGTGATTGACCTGGCGTGTCTGGCTTCAAGGAGGGAGTACCTCAAATTGGACAAGTGGCTCACCGACAAGATCAGAGAAAATGGGGTAAGGAGCATTTAGTTGTCGTGATTTTACTGCTCTATAAATCTTTCTCTCAAGGAGCTAACCCAAGTCTTCTTCATCAAGTTATATGTGGTTCTTTCTCTTGCTCTAAGGTTGCCTCTAAATGGCCCACACCATTGCTGATGGGGCATAAAATACAGACTCTCTCCCTCACCCTTCTCTCGCTCTTAGTATGAAAAGTGCATTGTAGAAGTTCCTCGTGTGCATAAATTTGTATTTGAAAAAATTTAAATCCCTCTGAACAACTGTTGGTACAATCATCTTTAGTACTTGCTATCTCACTGTGTGGCAAGAAGAGAGATGTCCTACTTATTTATACGATATACTTGCAAATTCAAGTTCTGTCATTTCAGGAGATGTTTGTCCAGGCCTGTGTCGGCTTCCTCAAGCGCAGATGTCCGCAGTTGTTCAGTGGCAAAATGGACGAAAGTCTTCAGAGCAAGAGTCAGCAATTGCCCCCTGAGACAGTGACCACCATGCTGTCTTGCTTGCAGACGTTTGCAGGGTAAGTCTAGAATCAGTTTTCTTCTGGGGGGTTTCTTGATTTTGTGTGGAAGTGCACTGAGCAAGGATTGGAATATCTAGCTTTTCTCCATTCCAATATAGGCAAGTTAAAGATGGAATGCAGTTTAGTAAGATGGCCGTTCCTGAGGAAATGCTGTTGAGAAGGGCATTAGAATTGGAGAATAAAATTGAATGGCACATCGTTTTAGCGGCCCTTCATGAGGAAGAAAACCCAAATATATTCATTTCACCCCTATTGAGCAAGAAAGAAAATTTAACACTTTAAAAGAACCTGTATAATCCCATCTATAGGAATTGCAGATTTTCGTTTATAATATATTGGCATAAGATTGTTCTTTACTTATCATTCGTTAAATCTCTTCACAGGAGTGTCAACCAAGAACTATCAGAAACTATCTTGACCACGGTCCAGAACGCCAGCATGTTGATGAACAAATCTCGACCTGCTCCTACGAACGTTGTGGGTTCAAAGCCCAACCCAATGGGACCTCCGATCCCTGGATTACCCACTCCTGCCCCTCCTCCAAACCCCATGGATTCACTGGGGCCAATCGGACCATTTGGGGGCACAGGAACATCAATTGGGAACTCCCTTAGTACCACAATGGGAACCTCACTGGGTTCAACTATCGGCACTATCGGATCAGTATCGGCAATCGGAACATCAATGGGACAGACTATCGGCACGTCATCGATCGGTCCAACTATCGGAACATCGATGGCCCAAGCCATTGGCTCCATGGGACAAGGTATTGGCTCCTCAATGGCAATGCCGACTATTGGCTCCTCAATGCCAACAATTGGATCGTCAATGCCGACTATTGGATCTTCAATGCCGACTATTGGCTCATCAATGCCGACCATTGGCTCGTCAATGCCTACCATTGGCTCTGGCATGGGACCGAATATCGGAGGTACTTCAATGGGCTCTACCATGGGCTCAATGGGACCACCCATTGGCTCTGGCATGAACTCCTCTATGGCCTCCTCAATGGCATCATCAATGGGCTCTTCAATGGGCTCTTCAATGTCGTCAATGTCAATGGGTTCCACAATGGGTGGTTCAATGGGCGGCCCATTAGGGAATGCTATCGGCACAGGACTAGGCCTGACTGGCCCAGGAGGCAGTTTACCAACCGTCACGAGTTCCGTATTCCCAGGGGGCCTGTCTTCATTCACAACAAGTTCAACTCCTGGTTCTCCTGCCAAGGCCTTTGGGACGGGAGCTGGCCAGAGTCAGCCTTTCAACCCTATGCCCTCCCTCACATCTCAACTGCACGGTTAGTGTCATGTATTAATATGAAGTATAAACTCCGAAATGTTCAATATTTTTTTGCTTCAAAATTTCATAGATCCACATGAAATATTAGCCAGAAAGTTGGGTGGTTTGCTCAGTCCAGTCCTTGTTAAGAGGGGCTTACGACTGTTTTGAGGTATTAAAATTGAATCTTTCTCTGGAAATATCAATGGTAACAAAAAAGCCTAATAACAAGCTCGCGGATCATCATAGTGAAAAACCAGCTTGTGTTAAATATGACTGAGTGGCTGTAACAAAGCTATAGCAACTGAGCCCAGATAAGACATCTCGATTCTTTTGTTTGTAGGTCTCAGCATGGGCACTAACATCTCCTCCAGTCTGCCAGGGGCCCCTGGTGCTAGAACCCCGACACTAGCTGGTCTGAGTGCCGCTGCTATGAAACAGCCACAGGGGGCTCCACCTGCTGCTCCTTACACCAATCTGAGTAAGTTTGAAAAGTTCTATTTATGCCAAGCGTGTTTTTATCTGTTGTTGGTATTCTTCTTTTATAAATTATTCTGAGTCGTCTCCAGTGCTGTCATGAATGACAGGAGACAATGCTGAGACATATATTCTTGAGACTGGAAGATCAACTTGTTTTTAAATCTGCCAGTTTATGGGGTTGAATAAAATTAACAACAGACCACCCAACCGACCCTCTAAAATAGGGTTTTCCCCCATTTTTAGCCAAAAACCCTCTGACCCTCTTTTTAATGCAAAAACCCTATTTTTTGACAATTTAAAAACCCTCTAAAAATTACTAATAAATGGTTATTTCATTACTTTCTGCCCTCCGAAATTGTTGAGCTGGTATGACAACTAGCCCAGAATAAAGCTTGAGGAGGATGCTCCTACTGTTATTGATCAGATGCTGTAATTTAGCCTTGAATTTAAAAACTACAGGAAGTGCATTGTAGAACCGTTTCAACTGGAAGTTTTGGCTATAATTGCGTTTTCCTCAATACAGAAATTTTGTTTATGAGGACCCCGATTTTTTTGTGAAAACCCTCTAAAAAGTAATGCGGAACCCTGGAACCGACGTTCCTGAGGTTGGGAGGTCTGTTAACAAAGCTGGAATTGATGCAATGAGTTACTACCCTTTGTGCTTGCCATAATACTTGAAGATGAAAATAATCATTATTTTCATCCTAAATTATGTGAAGAAAAACTGTTTGCTTGTTGTAATTAACTGTCGGTAATGCCTGATGTCTCGCCAGTTTGTAAGGCTTTCAACAGAATTTTGTGGTTTGACAAAGTTTTACTTTCTTTGGCTATTGTTTGTCTTCTGTTCTTCTTTTGACTGTAAAAAATTATATTGCTTAACAATTTATCAGTTGTGTGTTCTTGTGTTTAGACTAACGTGTTTGTGTTCTTGTTGTGTGTTATTAACCTTTTCTTATGGCTTTGTGCTTTTCCAGAGGAGCCCCTGCTTAATGATAACTTTCCCTCCGCAGGCCCGTCTTCGGCTGGTGGCTTGGAGATCTCAAGCATCTTCCCGGCCGCCAACCAGCAGTTTGCCAAGGAGATCGAGGACGAGGCCAACTCGTACTTCCAGCGCATCTACAACCATCCTCCGCATCCCACCATCTCCATTGACGAGGTCCTCGAGATGCTAAAGAGGTTCAAGGACTCGCCCTTGAAGAAAGAGAGGGTAAGTGGCTACTAAAAGATCCCTCACATGGGGTAAATGTGTAGCATGTTGAGGACTCCTACTCTTTCTTCTATCTTTGATGAGTTAGTATATCTCGCAATCAACCCTCTTGAGTGCCCAGAACTGGGTTTAAAGGGCTGCACTTGCCATATCTATCTATGAAACTGGAAACATTTTGCTAGTTGTGTTATTTATTAGTGAACATGTACAGAAATCTATGATGGGATGATGTGTGACTGAGCCTTCTTCAACATCTTAAGCAAACCAATAATGCCTTTGATGATAAATGATAGATCCTGTTTTGATAAATAGTTTCTTCAAGTTCTGATATCCTCAACTCTTCCTCTAATTTCAGGAGGTTTTCGCCTGTATGCTCCGAAACTTGTTTGAGGAGTACCGCTTCTTTCCTCAATATCCCGACAAAGAGCTACACACGACGGCTGTTCTTTTCGGAGGCATAATCGAGCAAGGTCTCGTGACTTACATGGATCTGGGTATTGCCCTGAGATACGTCCTTGAGGCCCTGAAGAAAGCTCATGGCTCCAAGATGTACTTCTTTGGCATCGCTGCCCTGGATCGCTTCAAGACGAGGTAGGTTGGCTTTTGTACCTTGCAAAATAGCTGGTAACCGAGTAGTAGCAGCTCCTATATTTGAAGGATATAAGTAGAGCTCAAGTAAATATATAATATTTTTCCTCCATTAAATAGGGAGACGTAGCACTGTTAACTTTACTCATGTCATCACAAAGTCAAATTTCCCAAAGCCCGTCCTCCAACGGGTACCCTGCAAGAATGAGGCAGCTGCCAGACTATTTCTGTGCAGTAAAAAACCCCTTGCTTTTATTAGGTGAAAGCATGCCCTGATTTAGCAGGGTCACTGAGCAGGAGGGTGTGGTAGCCCTACACGACTGATCCAAGATTTTCTTCACTTCCTTGTATTTGATGAAGTGTTTTCTCTTTCCCAGATTAAAGGACTACCCCCAGTATTGCCAGCACCTGTCTCTTGTCCCTCACTTCTCCCAGTTCCCTCAGCACCTGATTGAGGTAAGTGTCATCGCCTCATTTCATCTGCCTTTGCCTTTGTTGGGCACGGCTTGATAGGAAGCTGCTGTAAATAAATGATGTCCTAAATTCTGACACTGTTTCAAACAGTGCTGCAGTTTTGAGGACACTGTACTAGAATCGCTCTGCTCAACAAAGGTTGTGTTTACTGTTTATTCGGTAGTCAGAATTTACTATGAGTCATCAACCATGTAGGGAAATTCCCAGCTTCTAATTGATTGTGCCCTGGCATGTCAGGGTCTACTATTCATATCCTAATTGGGGTAACAAATCACTGGTCTTCTATCCTAGTATGTTGCTTTCTTTGTTTGAAAATTTCGTTATGCAGCTTTGATAATTTAAAATCATAATTTTATGGGCACTTCAGCTGGTCTTGTAAATGTTAAAATTGCGTGATTCATTGACTGAACTATTGGATTATGTCATTGTGCTCACAGCGACTGTAGCTGTGATGACTTCATCGAACAGTGGCTCATTTACTTGGCACAAGACTGCAACATTGTTTGTTTTAGCCTGCTATGATTGACCTTATTTTGCAAGGTTCACATACGACTTGTCTCAATTTGTATTGTATGTATATGTCACTGTTTCTTTAATGGTTTTCACTCTTCCTCACAGTATGTTGAATATGGAGCGCGGTCTCAAGAACCCCCTAACCGCCCACAAGGTCCAGTGACGTCTTCCGTGACCATGGCGCCTGTCGGGCCTCCCACTACGAGCATCGTGACCACCTCGACAGTGACAACCACGGCGACATCCTCTACTCCATCTCCATCAGTTGTGGCCCGGCCTGGATCAGCTTCTATGTCCAAGGTGAGCGTTTGTGGCTGCAGTAACTGACTTACCTATAACCTAGGACTGATTAGTAGGTTTAGGGCTGTTGATCGGAATGCTTGATGGTTGGCATGGATTTAAATTTGATGTATGCTTCTGATTGAGTTTTCTGATGGAAATGCTGAAAGTTTTCGCTAACATTCATATATGTTTTTGGACTAACCTGCATGACTCCTGTATTATTGGCTGAAAGTAGAATGTGTCTCTTCTGCACGATATTAATAATTGACTGGGCAATGTTACGTGTTATGAATTATTGAATATCTCCTGGCGTGAAAGAGAATACAACTATAGTATAGTATGGTACTGTTTCAATAGTCTGCGTCTTTAGGATGAAATAAAAACAACATGCAGCAGTTATATTGTCTATCCTATTAATTTGTGAAAAGAGTTTGGAATCTGCTTCTTACATTCACCTCAGTTCAATTAAATTGAACCGCTACCTCAGTCATTCATACATCATAGATTCATGGAGCTTCTTTTGCCTTTTAGCCCTCAATTGCGAATGCTACGAACATCGACACTCTTCTGGCGGGAACAGAAGGAAAGGAAGAAGTGACGGTTCCCCCCGAGAATGTGCAGGACAAGGTCTTCTTCATCTTCAACAACTTGTCGCTCGCCAACATGGACGTCAAGGTATGCATTCTGCGTAGATTCATGTTCAACTGCATAAATATAGGACATGTTGCTCCTAGGGGGAGTGTCATTCTCTTCCACGGAATTGTCCATTAACTATGAAGCTCCGTATCATCTGTTGTTGAGGGTTGGTCTAGTGGTATCGTGCTGTACTGCCAATCGCTGGGTCCAGGGTTCGAATCCAGCTCCTTCCGGGTCACCTGGGCCTATGTTGGACGGCTGTTTCAATCATCCTTCACCTCATTGCTGTGTCCTTGTCCTGTCCTAATTAGCCTACCAAGTGCAAAAACACATGACGTAAAGCCCCAATCATCCATCCATCCATCCTAGGCGGAGTGTCATTCTCTTCCACGGAATTGTCCATTAAGTATGAAGCTCCCTATCATCCGTTTATCTCAAATTTGGTAACTGCTGTGTAAATAAGTTCTGACAGTCTTAATAAAGCAGGTCTTGATTTTTGAAATGATGAAGTAAAACCTTACAGTGTCAATGGGGAATGTCTGTATAAATCCACTGCTATATGCCTAGTAGGCCTACATTGAAATCTACAATTTCTCCTTGCAGGCTGCAGAATTGAAAGATCTCATGACGAGTGAATACGTCGCTTGGACGTCGCAGTACTTGGTCATGAAGAGAGCGAGCATTGAGCCCAACTTCCACACCTTGTATGCCAACTTCATTGACCACCTCGGCAACATAGATTTCGTCTTGTACGTCTTGAACGAGACGCACAGGAACATCAAGGTCCTGCTCAGGAGTGACAAGGGAGTGGCCAACTTCTCCGACAGGTCGTTACTCAAGAATCTTGGCCATTGGCTGGGAATGTTGACGCTCGCTAAGAACAAGCCCATTCTGCATGACGTAAGTGCAACCTTTTAGTTTTATACAATTACAAATTATGCAAAGAAATATGTTATTGATATGGAACGGTCTTGAAAATGCATTCGCCAGATGCACTTCGCATAAAGTTATATATCAGCAGTTGTAATCACATGCAAAATCTCGAGGGATTTATTCAAATAGAAATGTCCTAAAAATATTTCTTTGCTCATGGAATTATTTTGACTTGTTTACGACTTGGATGCAGAGCTTTCTGATTAGAAATGTTTTGATTCGTAATGTGACAGGCTAATGATAACTTCACTCGAACCATTGCTGTTGTAACTGGCACTTAGGCCACACATAATTGATTTTTAGCTTCTCGGATCCTCTCAAGGCACTTTTTATAGAGTCGGTCGTTCGGTAGGACAAAAAAAAAATTTTTTTTTTCCATCGGCAGCAAATCTATTGTGTCGGCGGGTCCGCGAATCAATTATGTGTGGCCTTAGTTTCTTCCAAATATTTTAAAATAATCCTATCTACTGAACTTCTCCGTTTCTTCCAGGACATTGATCTGAAATCTCTGGTGTACGAAGCGAACATGAAGGGAGCCCAAGAACTGCTCTACGTCATTCCGTTTGTGGCGAAGGTCATCGAGTCTTGCTCTAAGAGCAGGGTGTTCAAATATCCCAACCCCTGGACGTGCGCCATCATGAACATCCTGGCTGAACTCCACCAGACGCCAGGACTCAAGCTCAACTTGAAGTTTGAGATTGAAGTCCTGTGCAAGACCCTCAATATTGATTTGAATGTAAGTGCAAGTTCTGTACCTGTATAGCCTCGCAATAATTGAACCTATCCACCCTCGTAATAATAAATGTAAATTGTCAAGTATTGGTTTTGTATTGTGAAACTTGTGTACAGAAAATGAAATGTAACATTACATGATGAATGTAGTAAACAGCATCTAGGAAGTTTCCTAGATTTCCACATACTCTCAATGCTTTTGTTTGCGGACCACATTCGCCACAGAATTTCTCATGATAAGATGTTGTTTTCCTTTCAGAATGACCTGAAAGCAACTGTTTACTTGCGCGATCAAAACAGAGCTGCTACCATCAACTACCAGTTGTCAACGCCTAAGGTGAGAGCATTTAATTTCTGTGAACTTCTGTTTAAAGTTTGAACTTTACAATATTTGTGAGAGAGTAATCTTGAAAACTGTAGTTGATATTAAACTTTGTTATTTGGTTTAAAACTGAAAACTTCATGAACCTATTTGTGTGTATTTCAGACCAAAGAAGCGCCAAGCACCCCTCAACCGGAAGAGCCTATCCAGGTACCTCCAATGCCTCCCCAGGTGCCGCCACCGGCAGCAGCAGCGCCCCCTGTCTCTGCTCCTGTGGTCTCGACACCTCCCGTCAGCGCCCCTCCTGCAAATGTGGTCTCCATGCTCCTGCAGCCCCAGTTCAGCTACCAGGACATCAACATCATGCAGTCCAACGGCATCGACCGCCACATCACCATCAATGAACAGGTATGCAATGTTCTAACTTCTAGATGATGTCATCATATCAGTCCATAGTCATGAGAACGATTGTGTGGATGAAGATGGTTGGGGATGAAATATCATGGTTGTTGTCCCATCAACTGTCTGAGTCTCTGACTGTATTGTTTGCCTCTAAATAGCCCATACTGGTGCTGATGGGGCGTAAAACACAAACTCACTCACTCACTCACTCTGACTGTATTGTTGACTCCCATCCTCTTAGTGGGGGGGAGGGTTGGTCTAGTGGTAGCGTGCTGGGCTGCCAATCGCTGGGTCCAGGGTTCGAATCCAGCTCTTGCCGGGTCACCTGGGCCTATGTTGGACGGCTGTTTCAATCATCCTTCGCCTCATTGCCGTGTCCTCCCCCTGTCCTAATTAGCCTACCAAGTGCATAAATACAGGACGTAAAGCCCAATCATCCATCCATCCCATCCTCTTAGTAGATGTGGCATGCAACTTCTTGGAAGTTGTGAGCCAAAATAAACAATTGCTTCCTTGGTGTGTTGATCATTGATCAAAACGGCTTCTACATCCAATTTTGGAGTCTTATTTAACATTACCTGATCTGTGAAAATACTAAATGTTGCCTTTTCTTGTTCGTTTCAGCTTCAAGTGAGCTTATTCCAGGCTCACCCTCAACTCAAGCAAATGGTGAAGCAGGCCATCGAGAGAGCTATTCAAGAACTTCTGCCTCCTGTTGTAGAAAGATCCATCAAGATCGCTCTGACTACTTGTGAGCAAATTGTCAAGAAGGTAAGCTCCCTCTCCCATCTCGATCTTGAAACCTCTCAAGCGATCAGAATTAGCCTCAGAGGGCAACACTTGCCACATCTGTTGATGTATCTATCTGAAACCTGTATCTCAACATCACTGTCCTCTTATACGAGCCATAAATGAATTATTTTGCAATCAGGATGCATTGACTAATTTGCATTAACGATTTTCTTCAGGACTTTGCCCTTGATCCAGAGGAGAGTCGCATGAGAGCAGCCGCCCACCACATGGTTCGCAACATGACGGCTGGCATGGCACTCATCACCTGCAGGGAACCCCTGCTCATCTCCATCACGAATAACATCAAGACCATGTTCCAGACCACTCTTAGGGTGAGTGAACATTTTGAAAATTAAATGCATATTTTTTGGGTTAAATGTTCATTTGAATACTAGATATTGTTTCAGTGTCTGTGCTGGGCAAGTAAAAGATCCCTCACGTAGCGTAAATGTGTAGTGTATTGAGGACTCCCACTCTCTCTCCCGTCTTATCAATCAGCCTTCGTGAGTGCCCAAAAATGAGCTCAGAGGACTGCACTTCCATATCTATCTATCTATCTACCCGGGTATATGTCTTTAGAATATTGCTGGAAAGTTCAAGGTTATTTCCACATTTCTCTTTCTGATGATTGCAAATGGATGATTAACTCTGTTTTAGAGCACTGGGTTTCTAGTTATTTCTCAATTCTAAGTCAAATTTGGACCAATGCCAAAAGTTGGTAAAATTTGGAACTTCTGGTGAAATTGACCAAAAAATCAATAATCACTGACATGCTTCCCATGTGTTATTAGATTCCAAATCCAAAAATTCGAGGTTGTATATGCATTTTTGTGACGTCTATGCCACATTATGCTAGTAAATTTAAACATGAATGTGAAGAAAATACTAACTTTAAATGCAGTTTATTCAAAACGAAACTTTGTTTCTTCAAATACCTCTGCAGCAAAGACTTTTTAAGATATCACTATGAAACTTGCACACATTTTGTTGAATAATATTCTTAAAACAATCAAAAAACATATTTTTCATTATTTGCCTTCTCATACCTTCTATGGTGTAATTAGCAGGTAATGCCGAAAGCAAGCTTTGCACTTTTTGTCAGCCATAAACACCGCGCCATTATACCATGATAGGTTTGACTAAAAGCCATATTGTATATACCAATGGAAAGCCAAGCTCATGTGTAACGACACAATATCAAACAAGTGAAAATTCCAGCAAAGAGTCTTTATCACGAAGCATTAGAACAAGACATGTCTGAACACACATTTTTACAAAGTGTAAGAGTGCCACATTTGTTGTCAGTGACAAAGACAGGCCACTAATACCACGATAGGTTACATTTACAACCGCGTTCTATAGACCAATAGAAACCTGGGCTCATGAGCAACAAAATCATATCAGGAAAGGTAACTTTCCTTCCACTTGCCTTCATCAGGACGCGTGTAAATAAGAAAGGTCCTCATAAATAATTCAAAATGTGAGAGCGTCGCATTTTTTGTCAGTCTCAAAGATAGGGCTCTAATACCATTATGGGTTGGACTTTCTACCCTATTCTATACACCAATACAAAGCCAGGCTCATGAGCATGACAATAATACCAAGAATGAAGAATTCTAGCAACAAGCCTTCATCAGGAAGTACCCGAACAAGAGAAGTCCCACAGAATGTTTGCAGAATATAAGAGCGTCGCGCTGTTGTCAGTCTTACTCAAGCCATCACAGCTCCTGGCACAACAGCCTTAGCCACTTTAAGTGATATATTCCTGACAGACAAGGTCATGAGCAATGCATTGGTATATCGAATTTTCCAATAATGTTTCGAACAGTGCTTTATCTGTGGCATCAAAAATCACATTGCACTTTTAAGCTTCACCCGGGACACACCAACTGAAGATTACAAAAGGTGTATTAAAAAAGGATAGAAACATCCAATTGCCATTTTTCTGGATTTCCAAGATGCCCACCTAATCAGGGAACAGTAATGCATTGCAATTTTGATCCTAAATTCATCCCTTTTCCTGTATTTGAAAGTTGTATACAAAAATTTTACATGCAGTGTCCAGGCGGGACACCAAAAAATTCCCTAACTGCAATCATTGATCACTCATTATCTCAAGACCAGTGACATATGGATGCAATTGCTGCTTTTACATCAAAGAAGATATTTTTGCCTATCATTCGATCCATAATACCGGCATAAATTCTTTTATGGGGCTGAGATATGACCTAAAACGTAAGTGCATATTGGCCCAAAACTGAAATTTTACCAACTCACGGCACTGGACCATTTGTGCTCCCAGTGTCTGACCTGTTCATCTCATTCTTTTCTTTTGCTATTATAGGGTGCAAACCAGGCACAGAAGGACTTGATTGAACAAGCAGCACAGATGATCGCTCAAGACAACACGGAACTGGCTTGCGCTTTCATTCAGAAGACTGCTGTTGAGAAAGCCACACCTGAGATTGACAAGAAACTCGCTCCTGTAAGTGTGCCTCTTGAGTGTAGCCATTGTACCCTAGTATATTAAAGTCACCAAGTTAAAAAGGAGTGAAAATATTTGACAGAAATCACTTAATATGTCAAATTCATCTGATCTATGTTTTGAAATTGCGATATTACTGTTATACCTAAGAAAGTTCGGAGAATTATCCGTGGGTTGAGACACCTTTAGATTCATATTTTAAATTACGATTATACGTCACATTTCAGGAGTTTGAACTAAGGAAGCAAGCCAGAACAGAAGGCAGACGTTATTGCGACCCTGTAGTGTTGACGTACCAAGCAGAGCGAATGCCAGAACAGATCCGCCTCAAAGTGGGAGGAGTCACGAACCAACAGTTCTCCGTTTATGAAGAGTTTGTGAGGAACATGCCAGGCTTCCAGCCAGAAATGCCCACGAACGCCCACAACATCTCTGCCTTCATGCCCAAGTCATTACCCATCTCATCAACGGTAGGTGAAACAAAAATTTTGTGGGGCTTTGAATTATCAATGAAGTTGCGATGTATGTTGTAATAGTCCTTCTCGATTGTTTGTGTGTCAATGGATTGTAATGGTGCTGATCATGTCCAATGATGACTTTAAGTTGGAAGAAGTTTTGCTAAGATTAGAATCAGTTGTCTAAGTTATTGTTCAGTTTGTGTGCTGCACCTTTGAAAGTCCGCGATGATGTAGAGCGTCTGTAAAAGCAAATCATGCGGCTATCTTTAGATGGTTATGTCAAGTGCCAGTCAAGGGCTATACATGGAACTATTTGTTCTCAAATGACCACTATTTGTTAAATAAAGTGACCAGTTTGACACTTGATGAATTTCCCTCTTTAAAATTGCAGGACACTCCCCCTCCTCCCCCCATTCCTCCTCTGCAGACTCCCACGGGGATGCAGCAACAACAAGGTGCGCCCACGAACTTCATGAACGACGACATCACGCAGATTTACGAGAAGATCTCGCGGGAAATCGAGCACAACCACCTGCACACCTTGACGCTAGGTGGCGCTCCCAACAACCCCCAAATCGTACAGATCCACAACTTATTGGAGGCTGTGAGAATGGCCGCCAGTTCAAGAGAAGTCGTGGCTGCTCATGCTCTCCTGCAGAAGGTAAAATTATTGAAGACAGTGTAAATATTCAACTTTTTAATTGGGAATATCTTGCTATGCAGCAGCTTGTATCCGGATTACATGAGGTAGTCTGCTTGTGTGTATCAAGTACCAAATACATGTAATATAATTATATGCATGATATACAAATAATAATTATTAAAAACTTTAAAAATAGACCTTGTGCAGTATGAGGGACCCAGAATTATGTTTAGACCACATTTTGGACAATGGACTCCTTATGAGGCAGATATTTTATTTGCAACAATTTGATTTTAGGCCGTCGAAGGACTATTGGATGGCTTGTCTGCTATGACAGCGACGGACCACGAGTCCATGCTGAGATTCCGCGATTGCCACCTGGTGGTTTTGAAGGGACTGCAGGACCAGCGTGCGTACGGACCGCAGTGGACGAACAAGCAGGTCACCCGGTGCTTGATGGAGTGCCGAGAGGACTACCGGTACAACGTAGAGGCAGTGGAGGTGTTGATCCGAGCTCACTTAGTCAATATGCAAGGCTATGATCACCACCTTGGACAGAGCATGGAGAACGGTCTCAACTACATGGCCGTGGCCTTCGCCATGCAGCTCATTCAGAGGTTTTGCTTGGATGATAAACATGGCACTCACGAAGCAGACTTCTACAATACCCTAGAGACACTCGCCCGCATTGCAGCTCACTCACGACAGGCTCCTGATGGGTATGAGAACTACTTATACCACACTTGGATATTGTTATTCGTATGCAAAAAATATATATCACACATACCTCTATTGTTAGCTTCTGAAATCATTGGTTCATATTTTTATTGGAGGAAAAAAATTCTAAGTTTGTATGATTTTGTGCTTGGTAACTAAATGAACTTATTACTGTTCAACTAACCAAATTATTATTGACTACGACCTCTTCAATATTTCATGTTTACTTAATTGTCTTAAGTGTGTTCTGTGAAACTTAATTTAGTAAAAATATAATAATTATGTTGTTTGATTGATTGAAACTGACTTTACTCTCTTGACTGCAGCCTGACAGCTCTGATTGACGCCATCCGCTCGCGAAATGACAGCGGTCTTCTCGACCGAACACCCGGAGGTCCAACGTCGATGATGCGCTCGGGGATCTCTCAAGCGCGGGAGTTCGACGATCCTCCGGGTCTGCACGAGAAGACGGAATTCTTGCTGCGGGAGTGGGTCAACATGTACCACTCTCCCGCCGCGGGGAGGGACAGCACCAAGGCGTTCACGGCCTTCGTTGGGCAGATGCACTCCCAAGGCATCCTCAAGACGGACGACCTCATCACCCGCTTCTTCCGCCTCTGTACGGAGATGTGCGTGGATCTCTGCTACAGAGCCCTGGCCGAACAGTCGCACAACCCCTCCCTGGTCCGAGCTAAGTGCTTCCACTCGCTGGACGCCTTCGTTCGCCTCATCATGCTCCTCGTGAAGCACTCGGGAGACACGGCCAACACTTGCACCAAAATCAACCTGCTCAACAAGGTAAGGATTATGCAAGTATGTACCTGACAGATCTCTCTTTTCACCAAGTCCGTACAACCTGGCTGTTCTACTTATCACTTTATGAAAGACCTTCGTCCTGTAAACTATTCTCTAAAGTCTCCCAGTAAGTCTCCCAATATCCGAACAGTATGCAAACGTGCCTTGTCCTCGATTCCCCGATTGTCCCTTGTTTTGGCCTTGCACTGTACACACTTTGTGTCGTTCTAATTCTAACATCCAGGGCACTTATTACTCAGATCCAGGGCTGCCGTTGGTAACTTTGTAACTTGACAACAGTTGAACTGACCTGACTTGATGTATGTCACTCTCGGTTGATCCTTTGTCAGAGAGAAAATCGATCTTGTTGACATGAGTTCTATTTCAAATAAGCAACGGCAGCCCTGATGGTCCTAGTATTAACAGCCTCTGCATATATAAAGTCCATTGTCTTGAGGGGTCCAAGAGACCATCCCTTCGGCACATGCTGAAAGATTTCACACTCCAATCACGAGATTTTGTAAGTTATTATTTGATGGAAATGCCAGTAGAACAGTCTGTTTGTGGGACTTAACACTCTGACCTTTTTGTTAAAAACTTCACAATTCACCACACAGTCCAACAGTATGTTTTAAAACAAGGTTGCATGCAGTTTGTCAATTTCTCAACTGAAACAAATTTCATATGCCCATTATGCTGTGTGCATCTGACTATCCGTATGTTCTTTAGCGCGTTAAATTGTCAGAGGTACATTTCAGTGTATTCCACAGACATGCACAGATGTTTCTGCTCTTCGGAGTCTGAACATCGGTCATATTTCAAAAATCTAGATGTGCCTAGTATGTGGAAATGATGTCAGCTGTTCATTTGTATCATTTCTCCAATCACTTACTTGTGGTAAAACCTCAAATTTAAACTTTATTCATAAGCTAGTAATTTTCAAGTTGAGTGAAAAAAAAAAAAACTTTTTTCTCATCTTGGTAATCTCTCATTTTCCTAAAAAGAAAAGAAAAAGGTAATTCTGGTCATCATTGACTTGAGATAGAAATGTTTTGGAAGTGAGATTCTGACAAAAATCCGCTCATTCTAAAAATGTTTCAAAATATGCAAGAAATGAATGACAAACTTCATGCAATCGTTCATTATGGATGTTGTGTTGTGTCTCTGTTAGTCGTTTGTTTGCTTAATTAGCTTACTCAGTGTCTAGAAAGCTAGCTAATATCTTTTATTGATTAGTCAGTTCATAGATACCTGTTTTACTGAAGTAGTGCGCATTTTATTCTCTATGTTGTATGTGTGTTTTGTAAAAGTAGAAGATCTTGAAATTTGATTATTTTTTCTATAAAATACTTCAAATTAAGTTCTCAGTTTAGTCAAGTAAAAAAGTTGGCTACTTAACAAGTGATGTACTTTAGAATTATTTTACAAGATGTTGAGACAGTATTTTACAAATATGTTAAGACGCATTCTAATTAGACTAATTCTGCTTGTAAGCTAGTGTAATTGCTCAGCTATAATGCCCCCTGGAGGTGCTTCAATTAAATAATTACTAAGATGTACTAATGATTAATGTAGTATCTGTCTACCAGATGTATGTATACTGATTGATATACTGATTGGTATAATGTAAGGAAGGTATTAATCCATGTGCCGCTTCTTTACGTTCAATTGCTCGCATCTTTCTTGCAGGTTCTTGGCATTGTAGCGGGAGTCCTCCTCCAAGACCACGAAGTGCGGCAGACGGAGTTCCAGCAGATGCCGTACCACCGGATCTTCATCATGCTCTTCATTGAGCTCAACGCCCCCGAGCACGTCCTGGAGTCCATCAACTTCCAAGTGCTCACTGCTTTCTGGTGAGTGTCAATTGTTCTTCTGGATTTGTTCTTCCGCATCAAGTGGGGAAGGGGAGAGTTAGCTCAGTGGTGGCGTGCTGGGATCCCCAGATTTGAATCCAGCTCTTTCCGGGTCACTTGGGCTTAAGTTAGATGGTGGTTTCATCCTTTGCCTGATTGCAGTGTTATCCTTGTCTAAGTATTTGTATCTGTAGATTTGACCTCGAAAGGGAGAGACTCCATCTCAGCAAGTACATAAATACAGGACGTGAAGCCCCTATCATCCCCCATCTGATGGATAAGGAGTTTTCTCGGTCTGATAGTTCTATGCCTTGACAACAGATCTTGCAGAAAAAGTCTCTAAATGTAAAAGTTGTTTATTGAATGAAAATTACTTGACCAGAGGTCCTGAGTCGTATTGATCTAACAATTTTGTGCTTTGATGGATCATGTTGACAGTATAAAGTGTGTATCTGCTATTGTTTAATGTTCCAATCATCTTATTTACAGCAACACCTACCACATCTTGAGACCTGCCAAGGCCCCTGGATTTTCCTATGCTTGGTTGGAGCTGGTTTCTCATCGAGTTTTCATTGGTCGCATGTTGGCAATCACATCGCAGCAACAGGCAGGCAGAGAGGGATGGAGTATGTACGCTCAGTTGCTGATCGATCTCTTCAAGTACCTTGCTCCTTTCTTGAGGAACGCTGAGCTCGGCAAACCTACACAGCTGCTGTATAAGGTGAGAATTTGTTTATCTCTTGTTACTAAAAAAATAGTTTAAAGATCAAGTGAAGGTCTGGAGAAACCTTTGTGTTCTGTGTCTACGTGAAGTTTTGAGATAAAAAGTCTTTACTGTTAGTGTAGTCCTATCAGAGTTGATGATGTCTGCCTGTGGTATTTGTACATTACATGTATCATTTGTACATCTTTTTCATGCCAATTTTAAACTTACATAACATGTTATCCATCAGGTGGACACATTACTCACTGATGCGATTCCTCAAAGCTCATGAGCTGGAGCTGGACGATTTGGGCAAAGTCAAACTATCTGCATTTTGTAGCATTTCTACTAACCAAATTGAGGTTGTATAGACAACAGCGTTTAATGATTCAGTCATGCATTTATTGGATTGTAACCTTGATTATCTCTTGCTATCCAGGGCACCCTTCGAGTCCTCCTTGTTCTGCTTCACGACTTCCCTGAGTTCCTCTGCAACTACCATTACGCGTTCTGTGACGTGATTCCTCCCAACTGCATCCAGATGAGGAATCTCATCCTTAGCGCTTTCCCCAGGAACATGCGACTCCCGGATCCATTCACCCCCAACCTCAAGGTACGTCCTCCTAAGCTGCTCCTTGTAAAATAGATGTGGGGTAAAATGAAATTGAGAATGGTATTGATTATCATCGAAGTTGCGATTACAGATTGTCATGTATGTCTCGGCAATCAAAAGTCCGACAGCGGAATTACACCTACCTACGTGTAGCTTAGATAATTTGTAATGTAAATATCACATTTTCGCTATGTTTTGAGGTCGATTTTTGTCGATTTTTCGAGTAATTTCAGCCACCTCAGTCCTTTTTCACTGGTTGACAATCATGACGCAACCTGTACAGGGTGGTCAAAAAAAAACTTTACAGTTGATATTTCATTTTCCAGGCTGCCATGATTGAGTCAGTGTCTGGATACTTATTGTGTATACAACTATTACAAGCCAAGTATGTTAGATCTGTGGAAAATTGGTTAATAATCAAAACGGTTCATTACTTTTTTGATAGCAGACAAAATGGAAGCCGGGAGTGCTCCTACGTTTTTACTACTCTGGGTTGTTCATGGCCCATCAGCAGTTTTGAAGCTACTGAGCTTCACAGGACAAAATAAATACAACATAAAATGAAATTGAGAAGACAGAGGCACAATTCAGCACAAACCAGAAGATGCTAGAGCAAATTCAGACTTCACTATGGCCATTATAAGATTTTAAAACAAAGCCGTCTGAAGGTGGATGATCAGGGTGTTGAAATCACATGAAAATTACAAATTAACATCTTGAAAGAGCATCTAAAGCCCTGGATAGATAAGACATACAGTGCCACAGATAATTTGATCTTCAAACAAGACGGGGCATCAGCCACACTCCCTTGGAAAGCCCAGAACTGGATCAAGGTTCGCTCTGTCAAGTTTCTCAGTGGGACAATATGGCCCCTGTTATCACAAGATCTCAATCAATGTGATTATTCTGGACGGGCAAACTTAGAGGCAGATCCCTGCAAGACACCACAGACCTTAGTTGCCCAATAAAGGCATCCGTTATGTTTGTATGGGAAAAAAGGACACAAAGTTACATTTTTGACACCTCTGCATCATTTAGGCCCACTGCAGAAAAGTCATCAGTCCAAGAGGACCTCCGAATGAATAAATTGTCTCTAGAAGAGTTATTCTTTGCTATACAAGTTGTTTTTGCATTGCAAAATAAGCATTTGTTACTATGAGCGTCATCCAAAAAAATATTCCTAAGTGTAAAGTTTTTTTTTTACCACCCTGTATGACAACCTGACCTTCCGCGATGTCATAAAAATATCCTGCAGGGCCACTCCCATTTTCAAGCTGTCCACAAAGATGATGTGATAAATTGTAATTCAGTTCACCTTTCTATTTTAGGTTGACATGTTGCCAGAGATCAACCACGCCCCCCACATCCTGAACAACTTTGCCAACATGATCCAGCCGCAGTCGTTCAAGAAGGACCTGGATTCTTACTTGAAGACAAGGGCCAACGTGGCCTTCCTTTCGGAGTTACGCAGCAACCTGCAGATCTCTAACGAGCCAGGAAACCGCTACAACATCCCCCTGATCAACGCGTTGGTGCTGTACGTCGGAACGCAGGCCATCGAGGGCATCCATCTGAAATGCCTCACGCCCAGCATGTCCACCATCGCACACTCGTCTCACATGGACATCTTCCAGAATCTGGCCGTCGATCTGGATACTGAAGGTGAGTGGGAAATTTTTACCTCAAATAACTCTACATCTGGCAACTAATGTAGCAACATGACATTGTATTTGGTATTCCGGTAATCCTTAGCCTAATTGCCGTGTCAGTCCTCCTGTGCCAATTAACCTGCCTAGTGCATGAATACAGGACGCAAAGCCCCAATCATCCATCCATCTGGTAAATTCTTTATTATTTAGACAGTTACACAACTTAATCTTCATAAACTAATGATGTATATATTTTTCCAGGTCGCTACCTGTTCCTGAATGCCCTGGCGAACCAGCTGCGTTATCCCAACAGCCACACGCACTACTTCAGCTGCACCCTGCTCTACCTGTTCGCAGAGGCCAATGCGGAAGCCATACAGGAGCAGATCACAAGGTAACTGCAATCTAGATATTTGCTGAAATATTCGCATAAAATAGGTTTGGCAAATAAGCTGAAATCTTAGCAGTCTGGTGACTCCAAAGTTAGACCTTTGTGCCATGATCGTCAAAATAGTATCTAAACTAGCAAAGGGTCAGGATTAAGCTGATATAGCTGCTAGTTGTTCGTTTGTACTGGCATCAGCATAGAAATATTTCTACGAAGATACGATGTATTTTGACTCCGTTTGTCTTTCATTGCAGAGTTCTTCTTGAGCGTCTCATCGTCAGTCGGCCTCATCCTTGGGGTTTGCTCATAACTTTCATTGAGCTCGTCAAGAACCCACAGTTTCACTTCTGGAACCACGACTTTGTCCACTGTGCCACGGATATATCCAAGTAAGTCACTTCTAAAAATTGTTACTAATGAACTACACTACCCGTACAACCTTCTTTCTGTAGAGTTTAGAACCTCAGACGTGCAGAAAATCTGAGAAATGAAACCTCTTTGGTTTGGTACTGCACTAATGTATTAACTGTCAAAGATATCTAGGTGTTGTATTGATGCAACCTGAATCCATGTGTTTGGCTGGTGTCTGTTTAACAATGCAGTGCGTCATGAAATCGCAGTGAATTAAAGTTTAGAAAACAAACTTCTTTCCGCCGATGTAATATTGCAACTGGTTGTCAAAAATTAAGTTATTCCTTTCGTTTTTTCAGGCTATTCGAGTCAGTGGCCAGGTCCTGTATGCCATCGTCGCGGACGCCTCATTCAGGTCGCGAAGAAACAGCTGAAGCGCACTAGAGGGCGGCAACAGTCTGTAACTAGCTTGTGCTGCCCCCTTGTGTGATTGCATTTCATCTGGTCTCAAACTGTCAGGGAGGTTGACAGGGGTTTGTTGCGAGTCTCGTGAAATTTTCTATCAAATAAGATCGGTTGTTAACTTTACCAAATTTACGGGTTGGAGACAAGGTAGAGTGAATAAACCATGGCGTTCATATTTTTCGAGAATTTTTCCCGAGATTTTCGCAGTAACTCCTGTCCGTCTCTCTCGTCAGTTGTCTGTACATTTGTATTAAAACACTTTCCCCTTGCTGAGAAAAGATGTCTATGCCTCAGTTTGTTAGTGCGAGAATATTTTTTGTTTGTCAAAAACTCGCTTTTGTAAAATTTGTATCATTTCCTTTATAAATAGGTAGTTTTGAATATTGGCTTGTAAAATTTGTAAATTGTATATTATATTATTATTATTGGTCGGCAGAATATGGTATTTATGTCTTGTTGTTATTATCCTTGATGTGAATTGCTTGTGAATCCTCCCCAGTGTGCAGCGACTTCCCTTTGACTTTGATATTTGTCACCCATAGAGTTCTGTGATTGGACACGGTTGATCTTGTCACATTTGATATTGTGAAAACGTGATACTTGTTAAATCTTCAATCGCATGTGATTTGTGTAATCTATGATGGATACAAGACAACAATGATGGCTTCATAACGATGTAGATATGATATATAGATTCTTAAAACTAATTTCAATTCTAGACAAACACTGTCAAACAGCCATATTGTGTACCAAGTTATGTACTAAGGTATGTAGAGTAACTGTTGTATTTCATATAATGTACTGTTGTACGTCATTTGTATTTTTACATTCAGATTCTATTTGAATATTCAATTACAATATTCGATTTCAATGTTGTGAGATATTCTGATCATGGACCCCCACCTAAGTCAAGTTACATTTGATGATAGCTGTAATACTGATGAAGACTTTCCTTTACTTTTTGTGGGGACATAGCGTAGTGTAAATCTATTTTTGTACGTTGAATATGAAGACCTGGCACACTGGGGACACCGATGCAATGACTGTGACTTGCTTGACTATTCCATTTTGTCTTGGAGGATATATAATAAAGTTTAGACTGCAGATATTTGTGTTTGGTGGATTGTCCATTGCTGTAGCCTATGGGATAGTGACATGGTGTAGGTTAGGTCTCGTACGAACTTCAATGAGATATCAAAGTGACTCCTTGGTCAGGGTCAAGAGAGTTGTCCAGACAAGTGGATGCAACGGGGCCTTGTAAGTTGCGACCTACTTAGCTGGACTGTTTGCCTGCTATAGGCAGTTGGAGATTTAGATGCAGTTCTGGGAGTTTCTATGAATTGAAAGACCATGTTGTTGACCTACTTAAAGACTAGTTAGTCAGTCTTTAATATTAAAGACTACGAATGTGGATCTGGCATAAAATTAAGGTTCAGAAATAGACTGCTTTGGCAACTTGGGATTTTGGCACCCCAATACCCAATTGATTGACCAATTGGCATGGCTAACAACTTGTTTTGACGTTGGACTTGTCAAAACAGGGTTAGCAAAGTGGAAGCACGCAGGGTCTGAAACCAGCTCTGGCCGGAGACCTGGGCCTTTGCCTCATTGCTGTGTCTTCCTTGTGTCCTAATTAGTCTATGAAGAGCATAAATACAGGAAATAAAGCCCCAATCAGCCATGGTTGCACACTTACTCATGGATGAGAGAATTAAAAAGACTGTGTGATCTGTAAGCACGTCATCTCTAATGTGCTGCTAAGTAAAATGAGTTTGGTGCATTTCAGGGGCTTCCACCCATGCAAACGGTAGCCTCACAAGGCTGGTTTGCCTTTTAATAGGCATCAACTTTATGTGCAGTCCAGTATTGAAACTTGTACATTGGAAATTGAATAGGCAGGCCAAGGCAGAGAAAGAAGGGCAGTAATGTGTTACCTCACCCACAAGGCGTCACCTTAACCACTAGGTCAACATTAAACCAATCTAGAAACTATAAAGCATGCATGACAAATGCAACATGGGGATTATTCCTACAGTCCAATTTTGAAATATGGAGTGGCTTCGTTGCACATTGGCTATACTTGAAATAATACCCGACAATTACTTAATAATAATTGAATCACAGTTTATTTACAGCATATAATACTTTCATGTCTCATACAATTTTGCACGTAATTTGTACTTGAAAACATCAACAACTGACAGCAACAGACAACTCTATACTCTAGAACCTAGAAAGAGTATAATTTTCAACAACTAAACATTTCTCTAATACTTGCATTGCAAACGTAACAACAATTACAAAAAATATTTTGCAGTTCAGGGTAGATTTTCTTCGGATCATTATCTCTTGCCCGTTCGTCTTGTTGGCTCATAACTGAAAGAGGAAAAGAATGTTCAATGTAACTCAGTCAGCATTTAAATCTAAAATGAATTAAACATAGGCCCTATATAATAACGTGGAACATTCAATAATGTGAGCCAGTGAACATCTGGGATTCAATTTGCCAAAACTTACTTAAACATCCGTTCCGCCATCTTCTCCATTTCATCACGCTCCGATTCTTCCTGAAATTAAAAATAAATTTTTAGTACCAAATATATTTCTCATTAATCCAGAGATTAGTAAAATTACCCTTCCCAGTATCCATAAACATTAAAGCATTTACCTCCATCACATGGTCGAACCAATCATCCAGGTCTCTTCGCTGTGATCGATTGTGCACCACCAGGTCATTGCCACCAATTATCCGCGGGAGTCCTTCAGATCCAGGGGCCGGGTTCTAAAAATAGACACACAAATTTCATAAATCTGATCCTTATGTTAAAGCAATTTCTTCAAGCAAGCAGAAGTATGGTTTTAAGGTCATTTCTCTTGAAAATTTTGCAGTGATTTTTAAAGGCACAGATCATGTTCTATTTGTACCTCTACAAGGTCATTTTTAGCATTCAAATGTCACTGCCCAGGAAAGTGACTCTTTATGCTGCTAAAGTTACCACTATAACTTTAATAGGAAAACACACAATTCCAAGGTCCTAGTTAGGGCCTACCTCAGATAGAAAAGAGTAGCATCAGACTGAATATTTCATTAAACTAGCGTAAGACCCGTGAAAGCATGCATGTGAGGGAAGGGGGGAATAAAGGGTGTTTTCTAATGGCCTAGGGTCAGATTATGAGAAAACATCATGTCGATTTGTGTGACTGTAATTTGAACACGAAACCAGGCTAAGGACATTGTAGAGAATAAAAAAAAGGCACTTGAAAGTTTTCATAAGTGAACAATCAGTAGTTTTGTTGGAGTAGCGTAAGGGGTCCGTGAATTAATAGTATGATATTTGAATAAATTCATTCTACTTACTTTTCTGAATTTCTTGAAGTTCTTGATTGTCTTCCCATTCCATACACAAGTTCCATCAGCCTGTGTCAAAGAAGCTCGCGATTTGGTTGTTCCAGGTTTCCTGATGACAAGAGACGCAAATTCTTGTTGAATGCAGCCCACAGGCAGGGTCGAGTCCACCTCTGTAGTTGATGCATTGACAGCCTAGAAATCAAATTTTTAGACAAGTTATTCAACATGTAGCATAATAGTTAGCATGTTCAGTCTTCAAGCATGAGCATATGGGTATAAATCTCACTCCGGTCATGTCCTTCGATCCAGCGACCGCCAATGAGCAGAATTTATCCTCAAACGGCTTAATGTAAAATCACACTATGTAAATATTATTACAATAAGTGTTGCAAAGAGATTCAAACCACAGACCAACAACAGACAGGATGAGCCCCTAATTCATTAAATTATTTTATGCCTTTGCCCTCAGCAAAACAGTAGCTTCATCAATTCCAACTCTGACTTTGCATGTGCATAATATATAATAGTACAAGGAAATTATTATTTGCTATCTCCATCTTCCAAAATTAATCTTACCGCTTCTTTGGAGATATAACCATTGGCTGAAACTTGTCTCGAACCTCCTACTGATGCCTGAAAGTATAAATCAACAACCAATCCAATCATCAACTATAATGCCATAATAACAAGAATCTGTGGGTTCAAAACTGAACTAATCCAATGAGTCATCTTTGCTTGGCAATTTCTACATACGGTATTCGGAAAACAAGTCAGAAGGCTTCCAAACTGTTGTTTACAAACTATTCCATAATCTAATAACCGTTCCCTTTTACCTTAGTCTCTTTTGGTGATGTGACCTCCTGCTTGACTGCAGCAGATCGTCTCGAGGGACTAGGACTGTGCTTTCTCGTTGCTTTGGTTTGCTTTGAAGGGGTTGCTGTCTCCGTGTCTCTCTGTCGCCGTTTTGCGTGGGGCGAACTTCCACCATCCAGTTCCATATCTAAAGTAAAATGAAAATCATATTAACAATCATTTCACCACCTTCAACTTGGCTTCAAGACAAGCGTTATAAAGATCTAGACAACTAAACTCAAGTTACAGAAGGCCACTTCTAAAGTTTTGCGACACAAGTATCAGACAATTCATCGAGAGTTTTAAGGACATCAAGATACCTGAAGTAACAACAAAATGAATAGCCAATTTAAAATAGTTACCCTCGTCTTTATCCTCGACTACTCTGCTGTCCAATTCCTTCTTTGGTGTCCTTTCATTTCTCTTGCGTTTCCTGGCACTCTGCATCACATCATCATCCTCATCATCATCATTATTATTGATGACTTGTGACTCTGCAGCTTTTCTTCTCCGTCTCGTGCTTGAAATATCATCGAACTCATCAAAGAGGTCATCGACCTCATCTTTGACCTCTGACTCTTGACCTAACCTTGACCCAATTCTGGTTGAACTTGACCCAGTTTTGCTTGCAGCAGACGTTCCATTCTGTTTACCCCTCTGAGTTCCACGTCTCCTTGTCGAGGCGGCTTCTAATTCATCAAACAAATCGTCCACTTCTTCTTTAACTTCTTTCAACGGACTTTTTGACTTTCCTTTAGGAGCCTCTGAATTACTCATAAACGAGTCAGAAGCAAGAATTTCAGCCCGGGCAGCCCTTGAAGCTGTTCGGTTTTGTGATTTCTCTGGAGTTTCGGCAATTAGTGCGCCTCGTTTTGGCCGGGGTATCACCTCACTCTCATCATCGTCATTTTGTGCCCTTGAAAATGAGAGGATAGAAATTAGAGCATATTTTAAGAAGTCTATCATTTTTCATTATCATTTAAGAAGAACGAGCTACATTTTCTTTGATTTTATTAAAATGGCGTTCAATCATCAAGTCAAAAAACCAACCAAACAACGGATAAGAAACAAATCTTGAAAACAGGCAACAGCAAAAATTGTTAAGATATTAATTCTTGCCTATAAGTACTTCAAACTCAGTAACAAGAAAATTTTCTTGTAGGGAATTTGTCGTATAGTTCATAACTATTGATATCTGGTTATTTAGTGGGTTAAGCTTGTAACAGAGATGTCACCTGGTTAGCAATCATTTTGAAACAGCTAAAAAAATCACCTCTTCCGTTTGCTTGCACTGGGTGGACATGCCATACTCTCGGACTTCTCCGTAACTTCTGACTTTTCCGTAACGTCCGCTTCCTGTAGCCGTGACCTCTGTGACCTTTGTGACCTTGTGTTCTGATTGGCTGGTTCCTGGCTCATTGGTTCTTCCTTTATCTGCACTTGTGCCTTTTAAGTTTAAAAAAATATCAAATTTTCAAAATATTCTCCATAACATATTGACCACTTTATAATAAGTAATCATCTAACATATTTAGCAATATTTTCAAAACTTTTAGGACTATCTTTTCCGTGACTAATGAATAATAAAGTTGATGCATTTACAAAAGTATCACACTCACAGATGCGGGAGTTCTTTCTGAAGTTTCTGGAAAATCCGGTCGAGCAGACAAACTTTGTGACGGCAAAGCACCAGCTGCTGAAGACATACCTTGAAAGTTGAGAAAGCAAAAGTAGGATATTTCAAGTAACTAAATTTCAGAAGTTTTTACCAATAGCAGAAAAAAGACTAAATGAATTTGTCAAAACTGGGTGACACCAACCTGCGGAACTTTTGGGATTACAATAATGAGCCGTCGAACAATAGAGGATAGCGTAGCCAAGTTCCGAGTCAGCAATCATTCTTTTGTCATGGCTGGAAAAGCAAAGAACAAATATATTATACGTCCATATAAAATTACCATATTTTTACATATTACATAAAATATACATACACTTGTGTAACAGTGAAATAACCAACCGTTTGAGAACTTCCTGGACGTGTTTGGCCCAGTCAAGGGCATTCTGGGACAAATTCTGCGTAGCATCGTCAGTGTCAAACTGCATGACAACGGTATCCTTGGCAACCAGAATGCTGTCATCATCATCATCCGTTCCTTCTTCGATCAATTTTGGTTTCCCACCCGCGAGTTCCACAACCACGTTCAGTCTTTTGAACTGCAAATGAAATGCAAAATTAGGGAAGATTATCAAAATTTCAATCTCCATTTATAGGATATTTGTGAAGACAATTAACAAAACTTTGTCTTCTTTTGGCGAAATGATATGACCTGTAAACTAAGCAACCACAAACAACATGGAAGTGCAAGGGACATCCCCACTGGGGATTCCCAAAACAGCCTCATTGTGATTAAACATTTAAAAAGACTAATTACCTGTTTGGTTGAAATGAAGAGGAAAGTCTTCTTGTGAAACAGAGTCGCTCGCTCTGGATTCTTCTTGAAGGAAACCTCTTGGGGGTTCACGGATGACTCAGTCAAGGGCGGAGCATATCTGGAAAATCACAGCAGATGATAGCGCTGCAGAATTACTATTTGCCAATCATCAATGCTCTACAAACTAGACCTTTTATCTCGGTGCTAATAAGAGATATCAAGATTTAAAATTTACAAGGAAAGAGAATTATTTCAATATTAATTCTCTGTATTCTGAGGACAACTTAATAATTAAATGACCATCAAATCATTGAGGGTGAAGTCATTTTAAATGAGGCCAAAAGTGTCACATAAGGGTAAATTTTAAAATGCATGTTTTAGGATGTTTTCCTTATCCAGCCTGTGCTCCATAGTCTTAATTTTTATGAAATATACTTTTTATGACCTTAAGTTACACTGACACTGCCCCAAATGGAATTTTACTGAGGAGAGTCTATGTCGTCACGTAGGTGAGGAATTTTGGTTGACTCCACTTTATTTAATCCCTATTGTTGATAATAGCAAACATTGATCATATAATCATTGTTCCAGGTATAGATGATCATTTAAAACAATTTTAGCTGACAAATTACCATTTTGCTTTGAAATACACACATTGACGCAACAAAAATATATGTTCGTCAATTTTGCTTCTTCGATGTTGTGTCAAAATAAAGCACATAGGAATACTCAGTAAATTTTTGGATTAAAATGTCAAAACACACAGAATGTATGAGAGAATGGTAAAATCCAAGCCATCTAACCTGTTGTGTAAAAGATATAGGCATATTTTTAGCGTTACATCATATTTGACATAGTCCTGTAGGTGAGAATTCTGTCAAACGTACATCATAATTGACCAAGTTAAAAAAATTATGTCAAATTGTGTATTAATAAACTTTACCAGTAAATGCAATTATAAACATTTCAATAAAAACAAACAAGTGTCAAATGTTAATTCCCCCTAATATAACACAAAAGAGAAATTTCACCAAGAGAAGCTGGAAAATAAGTTGCCAGAAGCTACACACATGCACCAAACATTGAATATGAATAACCGACTCAAGCTAGAACTTAAATTCTCTGAAATTCCATAAAATATATGAAAGAATAAGTAAGGTAAATTAGATTTGTTAAAATCCTCATTCATAACAACAGTAAAAATACAAATAATCAGAAGAATTTTACATGAAGTGTCAATTATGATGTACGCCTATTAATCTCGGCTGAACGAAATCAACCACATTGTATTGTTGAGATAAACTGCATTAGTAAATGAAGCTAGCCAAAATATATTATAATTCTTAATTTAATGAAGAGATTACTGTCATATATCTAAGATTTATGCTGTACATCATACTTGACATTACGAGCGTCAAATATGATGTACATCAAAGAATCCATGTTATTTTAGATAAGAATGAAATGCATGTGTGAAATCTCATGACAAGGACAACAGAAGTCTGGGAATTTAATTAACACAACTTTTCTCTACTTTGGTAATCTTTTCATATCAGAAAGGACGAAAATTCATCTGTACATCATAATTGACCAATAATTACTTCTTGGTCAATAATGATGTACTGTCCATTATGATGTACCAATTTGAAACTTTTGACATATGACACATTTTGTTGTGTGACAGTCCTGTATCTTCATGCAAGGCCAATTTCAGAAACAAAACTTATCATTCACAGCAAAATGAAAAATTTTGACTGATGTGATGCTTCTCTGCACATGAGAACACCTCTATCAGTGACGTTACATCATATCTGACCTGTAGGTGAGAATCCCAGAATTATTGACATTCAAAATTTGCATCCTCCATATCACAGCCTTTTCTGCTCTGTAGGATATCCTTTTAAACATTTTAGATAAATCTTGTGGAATACTTATTTTGGCAGCATACAAACTCACAAAAATATTACTGGGTGTGTCAAAATTTTTGGTTTGAAAATTTGCCGTCCTGTAGGTGAGAATTTTTTTAGTGATTGCAGGTGTCATGTTTGGACTGTGACCATTTAACTGTAGCTGGATATTCCTTTTAAAGCTGACTGGTATGTGATCGTGTATCATATACTTTCTTGATTCAGTGGAAAATAAGTCAACCAAACGCCACTTAAATAGGAAAAAAACCCATTTTTAGAAAATGTTTTTTCTGGATTTACCATGTTTGACATTTATGATGTACGTGACGGGAGGTTTCGGTGGCCCGAGAAATATTCCCAGAACATTTCACATCCCAAATGGAATTAAAAAACTTAAGTTCAGGTATATAGGTAGTCATCAAAATTTAAAAAACTGAGCATAACTTACTTCAGTTGCTTACCATCAGCTGTCAAAGTAACACTGTTTGAAAATGTGACGTTTGACACCCCCAAAAATGGACCATTTTGAGAGTTTTCAGTCCCTGGTCTCAATGATAAAGCCATAATTTCATGTAAAAGTGGATTTATTATGAAGACAAAATTGTTTTCTACATCTCAGAGAATTTTAAAGAACTTATTACTAGCCAAACATTTTTTATGTCCTGTTAAAGGTCAAAATCCTGGCTGGCCTCGTTTATAATGACTTCACCCTTGAAACATCAATGGATTGCAATTATTTTCATTGATAACATAAACGCCAAAATCCAGTACTGCAATTGAGGCAATAAATTGCCATAAGCTTAGGGGCGCAGTACAAAATAAATACAATCCGCTCACTCTTCTGGATCAGGGGCCTTTGCTCCGGACTGGACTGCGTCAATGAAATCCTTGATGTACTTCACGGTCACAATCGGCTTTTGCTGAATCAATGCACAGATAACCTGAAAGTGAAGCAATAAATGTCAGATCTCAATCTTCACAATTTAGCTAACTGATAACAACATAACATGAATCAGTGTCCCAGCTAGGATTTGAGATGGCCATACTGCTGTACAATTTTCTAGGAATCAAGGCAAAAAAAATTAACAAAATTTTTTGATTTTCAAATTTTTTTTTTTCATCCAGAAATCGTATTGCGGACGAGGGTCGGGCATGGTGCGGCGCCATGCTCAAGTGGCCTAGCTGGAACACATTGAATAGAGCTCTTGCCCTACCTTGACTGTGACAGAAATGTTGGACATAACAAGCAGGGCGCACTCCTTCCTCCAGTCGCTGATCACATGACCTCCGAGACGGAGAATTAGCGCCTTCAGGTCTTTCTTTGCCGGGTTGTCCAGGCATGAAGTTGTAACTGTCATCGGCTCATACACAGCCCTGCGAATTGCAACAAAATGAGAAACTGTAAGAAGATTTTACATTGAAAATTTAAAAAATTTGTAAGAATTTTACGTTTTCATAATTTCAAGACTTACTGACTTCAAAGGACATCTCCTTACTGCATTTATTGGACAACACACAAAAATCCATTTTGAAAAGTACCTGCATAGGGACTGTGAAGATTATAAAATACTTACTTGTAGACGGTTTCCATGGTCCCAAACTTGATTAGGTCTCCATTGTTGACGACCTTCGTGCCTCCATTCAGTTTCTGGTTCTTCACAGCAGTTCCAAATTTGGACAAATCTTTCACTGTGAGGATTGGAGGCTTGTGAGGATAAGACTGCAATAGGAAAATATTTTAATAAATCATGATTTACACCAAACGCCTCCTAATTTCTTTAATATCCAATGCAAAACAGCAACCTAATCTTCAACAGTTCCAGCCATTGAAGAGCCAGTGAATTGATCAGTATTCATGAACTGTTTTTCCACTTGAAAAAGTTGAAGAGTGTGTTTGTTCCCTACATAGAATTCTAGTTTGGAAATCCAAAGGAACTTACGAGATTGCCCTCAGGGTGTGACACTTGAAACTCAGCATGTTTGCGACTGATGGACTTGTCAGCTGGCTCCACAATATCGCAGCTCATGCGTCCAAGGGAATACACATTGCCCACCAGAAAGCGGCAGTATTTTTCTGAAAGACAATCAAAAATAAATTTTATGAAAATTCCAATTAACATCACTGAGTATGCTATATTTACTCCTAAAGGAGGCAATGCTAGAGGTATTGTACCAGCAGTTGACTAGCTCCAAGGACCCTTAATTATTTGGGCTCTGCAATATTGTGCTTGAGGATGAAAGCGGCTTTTTTTAGCATAAATTGTTCCATTTTTTAAAAACTTCTTAACCATATTTTTAAATGTATTCAAAACTGAAAGCCTACTACTGAAACGTACCTGGATTTTTAGTTGAAACAAGAGACCACATTTTGTCAGCCAACAGTAGTCTTCAGAAGTGCTACAGTACTGTAGTCCTGAAATTAAAAATACACATACTGCATACAAGACTAAAACAAGAGTTTAGATGACTGTCAAAAAATAAGGATTTAGGTGGGGCAAGTATTACATAAGGGATGTCCAATTTGTTAAGATATTGCAACTCCTCAAATTTTTTTGGCAATTTTTTAGTAGGCCCAACTTTTCACGCGATCTTTGGATTATCACCCATTATTATCATTTTCGAGGGCATTGTCTGGCCATTAACGCCCAGTTCGCGGGTGTTAATGGCCGTTAACGCCCGTGAAAACGCCACCAGGTGCATTTTATGTATCGGTACGTCATCGGAGGTGACGTAATAGCGATGTTTTGGACATCAGAAATCAAATTTTCTGTCAGTTTTTGGTCTAAAACAGCCAAAAATGGTCCGTTTTGAAAAATTAAAAAAGCTACAATGATCAAACTTGGACTGCTGAGTTGATTCCTTGAACGGATTTGTGCTAACTTCAATAATAAGGACGGAAAAACGAAAAAACGGCGCGGGCGTATAATGAGTACATTTTGTTTAAAAATGATAATAATGATAATAACATTTTGTTGTCGGGCATTATGGGGTATTAATCAGTTATGGCCCTCGGTCAGAAATCATTTAATGCCCTCGCCTGGCGGCTCGGGCATTAAGTTAATGATTTCTGCCCTCTGGCCATAACTGATTAATACCCCATAATGCCCTCCAAAAAAACGTTATTGACCAATTACTTTCTATGTGTGCCGCGAGTGAGTGTATTAGCCCCATGTTGCGGCCCTTTTCCTCAGGCCATTTCTAGATAGGCCTACGCCCCTGATTAGGCCCTAATTAACTAATTAATTAATTTTTTTGTGATGCAATAATGCCGCATTTAATGACCCAAATGCCGTTTCATGTTATTCGTTTGACAAATCATCTAAATATAAAGTACCGTAGTAGTGCGATTAACTTTAGCTGAAGCACAACTCCTCAAAGAATTTGTCTTTCATTTAGTGATTTACTGTGAACTGCAAAAAAGTGAAGTAGAGGCCTATTGATCAAAATCATGAAATGTGGTGGCAATCTCTTGGATCTTGTGTAAAGTTTTGACAACAATACAAGCACTGACACCACTGCAACTTGAAAAAAAAAACCTCAGTAGATCACCTGACACTTGATTGCAGATTTTAACAGCAATTACAGCAAATTTACAGCAAATTACACCTTAGTCTACACATAATTGAAGAGCATCTTTTTCGCACGTCTGCAGAGGGATTCCCTCCAAAGAAACTCCAGCCTCAGTCTGATTCGTGACGTCAGGCTTTTGCGATCTCCATTTTGGAAAAATGTACGACGTTGATCGCACGGATTGAAGTTAAATTTTTGGTAATACCGCAAAAAGTAAGTGACTTTCGGGGCTTTAAAGGGTTTCCATGGAACGGTTGACTACTGTAGATATGGATGTACTCCTCATCAACAGTGTCATTTGCCTCTAAATCCCATTTAATCGAAGTTGAAGTTGCACTGGCTCCAAGGACGAATCAAATGTCCTGTCATGGCTGCACGAGGAAGTTCAAAGAAATGTCAAAAATGTAAACACAACATGGCATAAATTTGACTGAATTAAACCGCTGCTAGTTTGACAAATAAAGGATGTCATGCAATAACAATGACTGTATGAGATAGTCCAGGTGTTTAATTAAACAAATCAAACACTTTATTTTCTCAATCATTCTGCTTTGCATGTTTAAACAAGTTTTTAATCTGTGACACCAATTCACTTGATCTTGTCAAAAGCATGACTTGATGTTTCAAATTGTTTCACCTTTCAGGTTAAGTCATCTTAGCTTCAAAATGGCATCTCCTAGACTTTCTGGAAGACTTGCATCAAAGGTACAAAAAAGTTGCTTGCCTGAAAATTGACTCGGACTTATGATACCGGTATATTATGTAAATAGCAAAGCATGAAGACGGCACCGCCTGCCCCCAAAAGATAAATTTTAAAGACACTATTCAAATTGAAAGGAGCTATAATATTTCTCATGATTCGTTCTTGTATAATGTGCATGCTGCAGCATGCATGCTGTTCAGGTTTGTTCAACTGGTAAGAAGTTTGGAGAAAAAAATTATGACAAAAACTCACAAAAAGAAATGGCGTGAAAAGGAAATATTAGGGAAAAAAAGTCCTTAAAAAATTTGGGGGGGGGGGGGAGGTCGAGAAAAAACATTGTGAAAAAATGATCTTGGGGGAAAAAATTTGGGGAAAAAATGTGTGAATTAAAAAAGAAGTAAAAATGAAAATTGCAAAAAAAAAAGTTGTAAAAATAGTTTGGGGATTTATTTTTGTGTACTTTTTATGAAAAATGTTTTTGGAGTACTAAAAATTAAAAAAATAAGAAGGCTAAAGAGTGTTTGCACTGTCACTTAAATAATATCTCCCTGTCCCTAACTCAAATACTGGGTAAAGTGCAAATTAAAGTCCTAGTATTTGAAAAATGATCATTAGACAGCACTTTGTCGGGCACGCTGTTATTGGTGATAAAAATAGACTGAATTTGAAAGTTAGAATTGTGTAATTACCACTATAGGCTTCCTACTATAAAATAATTGGACTTGTGTACAAGAAGGAAGTTACTCAAAGTGAAATATTCTTTGCAGAGGAAGGTGATGGAGGAAGAAGGAAAGGAAGTGGTTTGGAAATCATTGATGAAAAATTCAAAGACAAAAAATATTGATGCTACAAAGGAGGAGCTGAAGACCCCCAAATATAGCCGAAGTATTTTGAAATCAAACTTGCGTTCACCACCAGGAACTGAGCCCAAGCCAGAAACATCTTGCTCCAAGGTTTTAGAAGTGAACCGGAAAAAAGTATTGGCTGCTGCAAGTGATAAAAAATGTATCAGCGTCATAGTAGAAAATACTGATGACAGAATCCTGGCAGATGGCGATAATGTGGCTGACAGCAGGAAAATAGACACTGCAATTTCATTAGAAGTTGATCCTGAGGATGTAACGTCCCCTCATGATTTAAATGGCTCACCTGAAATTAAAGATGAAGCAAATGTTTCTGTTGTTATGGAAATAAAACCAGTAGAAGAAGCGCACGAAGACACAGACCCCATCGTGAACAAGTCATCAGACACTGACAAGTTGACTTCGGCAGAAGACTATAATCTCATTCCCCAGGTGACCATTTTATGTATATTTTTGATTTTAAAAAGTGTGAGTGTGAATGGTGTTTTACGGTCATAATAATAGATGTTGTTCAGTAATTGAATCATCAGTATTGAAGTTTTTTGTTGAGATAATTTTTTCCTACTATGTTAAAAGATGAATACACAGCAGGAAGAGTGCACTGAAGTCCATGTTATCATATCAACTGAGGATTTCCAAACGAGCTGCCCACCAGCATCAGTTTCAAGTTCTGAATTTGTCACTCTGCAAAATTCTGGGGAAGCTGCGGAGGAAAGAGACTCAGTTGCGAAACAATATGCAAATAGGCACCTGACAAAAGATGTTCCGTCAGAAGAATTCAAGGTGGATGGAAATTGTGGGAGCCCAGTGAGAAATGCCCTGATGGGTATCATCATGAAGAGACAGCAGCTGAAAGAGAGCACGGCGGTAAGATCTTTGAACTACAATGTGTTGAGTGACCTTGAAAGCGCTTTTGCTTTGCTAGGTTGAGCTGTGGGATTGACTAGTCAGTCAGTTAGTTGTAGCATTGATTTTTTTATGAGATGTGAGATTGATCTGTTGGTGAGCTGTGGGACTGATTAATTTTCGATCAGTGGGATTGATTAGTTTGTTAACTTTGTGACTGATTAGTTGAGCGATTAAACTAGTTAGTGAGCTGTAGGATTGACACAATCAGCTGTAGGATTGACTACTTGTTGAGATGAAGGATTGATTAGCAAGTGAGCTGTGACATTGCCTGGTCTGTGAGCTGTAGCATTAATGAGTTAGTGAGCTGTAACATTGACTAGTCAATGAGCTGTGGGATTGATTAGTTAGTGAGCTGTAAGATTGACTTGTTGGTGATCTGTGTGATTGACTAGTTAATGAGTGTAGGATTACTGAGTTAGTGAACTGTAACATTGACTTGTTGGTGAGATAAAGCATTGACTAGTTAGTGAGCTGTATGATAAATGAGCTACTGAGCTGTAATGTTGACTAGTCAATGAGCTGTGGAATTGATTAGTTAGTGAACTGTAAGATTGACTTATTGGTGAGCTGTGGGATTGTCGAGTTATTGAGCTGTAGGATTAATGAGTTAGTGAGCTGTAACATTGACTAGTCAATGAGCTGTGGGATTGATTAGTTAGTGAGCTGTAAGATTGACTTGTTGGTGAGCTGTGGGATTGACTATTTAATGAGTGTAGGATTACTGAGTTAGTGAACTGTAACATTGACTAGTCAATGAGCTGTTGGGTTGGTTAGTTAGTGAGCTGTAAGATTGACTTGTTGGTAAGCTGTGAGATTGACTAGTTAGTGAGCTGCAGCATTAATTAGTTAGTGAGCTGTAACATTGACTAGTCAATGAGCTGTGGGATTGATTAGTTAGTGCGCTGTAAGATTGACTTGTTGGTGAGCTGTAAGATTGACTTGTTGGAGAGATAAAGCATTGACTAGTTAGTGAGCTGTATGATTAATGTGCTTCTGAGCTGTAATGTTGACTAGTCAATGAGCGTGGAATTGATTAGTTAGTGAACTGCAAAATTGACTTATTGGTGGGCTGTGGGATTGTCAAGTTATAGAGCTGTAGGATTAATGAGTTAGTGAGCTGTAACATTGACTAGTCAATGAGCTGTGGGATTGATTAGTTAGTGAGCTGTATGATTGACTTGTTGGTGAGCTGTGGGATTGACTATTTAATGAGTGTAGGATTACTGAGTTAGTGAACTGTAACATTGACTAGTCAATGAGCTGTTGGATTGGTTAGTTAGTGAGCTGTAAGATTGACTTGTTGGTAAGCTGTGAGATTGACTAGTTAGTGAGCTGCAGCATTAATTAGTTAGTGAGCTGTAACATTGACTAGTCAATGAGCTGTGGGATTGATTAGTTAGTGAGCTGCAAGATTGACTTGTTGGTTAGCTGTGAGATTGACTAGTTAGTGAGCTGTAGCATTGACTAGTTAGTGAGCTGTAGCATTGACTAGTTCGCTGTAACATTGACTAGTTAGTGAGCTCTTTGATTGATCAGTAAGTGAGCTGTTGGATGGATTAGTTTGTGAGCTGTAACATTGACTAGTCAGTGTGCTGTAAGATTGGTTAGTGAGTGAGCCGTGGGATTGATTAGTTAGTGAGCTGTCAGATTGACTATTCAGTGAGCTGTAGGAGTGACTAGTTAGTGAGCTATTGGATTATCGAGGTAGTTAGCTGTAACATTGACTAGTCAATGAGCTGTGGGATTGATTAGTTAGTGAGCTGTATGATTGATTAGTTAGTGACCTGAAGGATTGACTAGTTAGTTAGCTGAAGGATTGACTTATGAGTGAGCTGTGGTAATAATTATTAAGTTAACTGTATGATTGGTTAGTTTGCGAACTGTATGATTGACAAGTTAGAGAGCTACAGGACTGAGTATTTGAGAGCTGTGCGATTAGATTATTTATACATTCTTGCCTTTTAAAAGATGTCGAAATGTCATCCAACCAATTTTATTGAATATTATTGATGTATGTTTTGATCAGAGTGACAGCCTTGTAGCTGCGACCATCCCCTGTGAGGAAGTTCCCCCGGGGTCCTCGGAAGAGATGCAAGAAATCCTGGGTGTAGTAGCGAGGGATTGCGGTGTGGAATTCACGATCACTGACAAGGTGGTCTTGGCTTACGGAAGATGGCACCAGGTCCAACTGGCCAGGGAGAAACTGAGAGAGGTAATTGCAGTAGAAATTTAATGCTTTGGCAGATTCAGTAAATTTCCATTCATGATATATGTATTTTCAGAGTTGGAGCTTTTCTTTTTGTATACTGGCTCCATGCTGCCATTATTTGGTGAGATCAAGCGATTGAATTGAATCAATGTTCTAGTTCACCCAGATAATCTACCCTAGACGAATACCTTCAGCTAGCCTTTTTATGATAATTATATTCAAGTTTAACAGTGTCAGCCAATCAGAGGCAAGAATGCTTCCCGCACCTCTCCCGATTCAATAGTTCACAGCCGATTTTGGAGTAGAAATATTTACTTCTCAGACAAAATATGCACATGAGCGTATTGCCCGTGCTGAGTAGAGTCCATCCATATGTAATAACAAGCTGTAGGATGAATGGCGGAGGCAGGACGGAGCTGTTTCTGAGACTAGTTGAAACAACTTCAAACTTCGCAAGTACGCTACTGCGCATGCGCGACGCTCTAAACGTCATGAAACACTACACGCATAATTCGCGTTAATGCCTGTTGATTGGTTGAGTCTGAAGACACCCGTGATTCATTCACTGAAGGCTCTGCTGAAGTGTTCTAGTTCTGAACTTCTGTAGATAAAGAAGGCAAACTATTAATGATGACATGTCTCACTTTCATTTCTCACTTTAATTTCTAACAGATCCGAGCGGCAAAGAAGGGAACCCAGGTGGGTGTTAACGATGCCCAAGACTCTGAATCCCATCAAAGAGGGGAACAAGAAACTCCGAGCCTGGAAATCATCACTCCCTCAACTGTAACAGATGAGACAGAGGATGATACTGAGATGGCCGATACTGGGACAATCGATGAGGTGGTCGATACTGAGGTGGACAATAATGAAATAGATAATTCTGCCAATGAGCAGATAGGTAATATTGAGATCAATAACCAACAGCTAGAAGAGACCTCTATTGACAATAACCCACAACAGTTAGAAGAGATCTCTGTTGAGCAGAATGCCACCTCTGAATTAGTGACAGTGAACATGGACGAGCTGAACGAGATCACAAGCGGCCATTTTGGAGAGGAGGCCATCATCCTTGAGATCGTGGACCCTGAGGATGTCGTGGAGAACTGGGTAGAGGAAAGTAGTGCAAGTGAGTGCTACATGTTGAAATATTTTTTATTCATTTGAGAATAAGAATATATTTTATTAAGACCCGAGTCACTTAATTAAAATTTATAAAGAATCTGCTCGCATGAGCTAGTACTCGAGCTAGTTTAATGTATTTTATCTGTTTTTTGTCTGCCAGTGACAGGCATTGAAAAATTCTTTCATAGAGGCAATAGATTTATGAGATGGGTTTCAAATTTTTGCACAAATCAAAAATGTTTTGCAGTCAATGGATTTTATTGTCCCCAGGGATATCCCATGATTCCTCCTATTGGATAACCATGAGATTTGAGCTAGAGAGTTTGACAGATTTTCAATGATAGAGTCCACTTAACTTTCATAAATGATAGATCTATAATTCTATTTGATTGTTCGGAAGATGAAGTAGGGCAGCCTCAAAGGAGGAAGAGGACGGAAGGGAAAGAACTGTTTTCTTGTGAGGAGTGTGGCTTCATTTCAACCAAACAAGGTGTCGCCAAACACCAAATGCGCTTCCACAACAATCTAAGGGTAAGTCATTGCAATTTTTAATAAATCTTCATGTTTCTTTGATAATTTCCTTTCATGTTTGGTAGTAGATTGTGACTCTTTTTAAAGACCAAACATTTTTATCAATGATAAAATTTATTAGCATTTTAAAAGTCTATGAAATAATGTACGGCTTTGTAATGTTTTAGAACACTGTTTCCCTCTTCTCCGTGTTATGTTCAATATAACTATCTATTCTCACAGCTAAGTTGTTAATTTTAAAATATATTTCTTATCTGCAGCATTCATGTATAGTGTGTGGCCTGACATTCGGAATGAGGTATGACATGAGGACGCACCGTCTGAGTCATTTTGATGTTGAGGGGAACATGGTGGCCAAGGCAGTCGCTTTATGGAAAAACGTCAACCCCAATATGGAACCAGTGCATCTGTGTGAGCTGGAGAAGGGCTTCAAGATCAAGAATAAGACATTAGAGGTATGAGCAAATGATGACAATGTAATGTTGCTGCACATTAATTATTGCTTCAGTGAGGGAGATAAGTACATAGGGTGGGTTGATAACTTGATATTGATAATGCAGCCTCCTTGGCAAATTTAAAGTTGCCCTGAATGATAAAATTATTTGATAATTATTGGTGGTTTCAAGTGTAGAGTAATGTTAACTTGTGATCAATAATATTTTTGACTAATTTATGAAGGTGGTTGTTTGATTACATAAATTATTCAGTTATTTCCTTTACATTTTCTTGATGGTGCCTCCCACCTCCAGCACTTTCATTTTTAATGACGTCACAATATCCATTGTTATAACTATATAGTTATAGTTATAAGCTAACAAATTCTGACAATGCTGATGACGTCACAAAGTTGGCATCAAGCCACATTGTTGCTTTTTTTCCGTGCGTACCCGAAATAAATCCAGGGGTCATTTAGTGCATTTAAATGACTATTTCAGAGAGAAAGGGTCATTCTACATCAAAGAAATTTTACACACAAGTCAGTATGATTATGATACACAAGACCATGTGAAAGTTAGAAAAAGTTTTGGTGAAAATCTGATCATCATTCAGAGTAACTTTAAGGCCTACATGTTATTTGTACCATTTATTTGGACGCTTCAGGCAAACAGTTCTCCTGAGAGAATAGACGACATTAGACGTACGTTGTGCTACATATATATCCCATTTGTATAGCTCTTGACCATATTAAATGAAAAGGAACAAATAAACCTGTGCATGATTCAAGTCATACTTTGATTTCAACGCAAAATTCATCAATTCGAATCAGTGATATAAAATTTAAGTTTAGTTGTTTAAAATAGTTGCATGTTTCCCATGGTTTATTAGATATTTGTCGTTTTCAGAAAATCCAAGAATCTATCAAATGGAATTACAAAGAACTGGATGAGTTGGAAACTTCAAAGACTGCTAATGCCTCTGAAAGCAATATTGGCAATGAACAGAATGGCCTAGACAAAAGCCGGGAAGTCACCTCCAAAGATACTTTGAATAGTCAGAATGTCAGTGAAAAGTCAGCAAGCAGAATTGTAGAAGAAATTGTTGACCCAGAAACCATGAAAGATGGTGCCGTGCATCTGTCGGAAAATATAACCAAGGACCCAGCGACCGGAGAGACCAAAGTTGTCTATGTTGGTAAGAGACTGAAACACATATTTATAAGATAATCAGTTCTGATAGATAGATATACATCATACATATATATAGTAAGTGCAGCTCTGGACACTCACAAGGGTTGATTGGTGAGATGAGAGAGAGAGAGAGCAAGAGTCCTCAAAATGTTACACATTTACCCCATGCCAGGGATCTTATGAGGCTCTGGATGGGGTTTTGCGTCCCCCTGTCCCTGGGCCATTTTACTTTTGAGTTCCCTGTCCCTTTGCAATTTTACTTTTGAGTTCCCTGTCCCTCAGCTCTATTTTGTGTCCCTTGTCCCTCAAGGTAAAAAAAGAAAAAATCATGAAATGAAAAAAGATATGTGCAAAGACACTCTCTTCATTTGTGAAGAGTGTCATTGGCATTTTAATTTGTATACCTTGATACTTTGATTGATCGCATGCATGTTTTCGGCACATTTTTGCCATCAATTTACTTGAAAATTTACTTTGCATGCACACCTAATTTGTAAATTGTGCTTGTTGAAGTAGTGCTTGCCAATTAAGCTTTGGAATATGTTGACAGATGTTGCTTCAGTGACGTCCTGCAGCAGGGCATTCCAGTCGTCAATGGTCCTATTGGGAAACTACCCTTGGTTGTCGGTGTCATAACTTTGCTTGTAGAGCTTTTTGGTGTGGCCTCTTGTAAATTCTCTTGTTGGCGCATAATGTCGCATATTGATGGAAACTGCCTAAGATAGATCTCTGAAGCAAGGATGTCATGGTTGTTAATGAATCTGTTGAACTGGATAAGGTGGCTTCACAGTTGTCTATATCTTAGAAGGCGGAGTCCAAGCGATTCTAGTCGCTCTTTGTAGGAAGGTGAGCCAAATGTCGAACAAGTTTGAATGCCCTGCCTTTCACCTTTTCTATCTTTTTGGAATGTATGGCAAAGCGTGGATGCCATATCGTGTTGGTGTACTCCAGCTGTAGCCTCAAATGAGTCCTGAATAGCAAGGGATGGCTTACTTCATCCAGACTGGGAATGTGTGTCTGATTAGGCCCGGGATTTTGTTGCCCTTTTTCACTGAAAAGTTGACATGATGATGGAACTTGAGCTCATTTTCTTTGTGAACTCCAAGATCCTTCTCAACTCTGGTTGACTCTAATACTGATGTGCCTTTCTCAGTGAAGTATTTTGCATTTGGTGTCATTGAAGCACAGTTGCCCACTGGTCCGACCAGGTTTTATGTGCCTGCAGGTCTTCTTGTAGGGTGGTGTTGTCCCCAGGGTTCCAGATGACGCAGTAAATTTGAATTTGTCTGTCACCCGCAAATATTTGGATGGTTGATGCTGTGACATCCGAAATGCCGTTGATGAAACATACAATGTTTTAGGATAACGCTGACTACTTTCATCCATGCCAAGAATCTCCCATTCATGATCACTCTTTGCTTTCAGCCTATTAAGATGTGACATACATAAAATCAAGGGGAGGGCCTCTTATGCCATAACTTGACAGTTCCTGGAGAAGCTGGAGTTGGGGGGGGGGCACAATCAAAAGCCTCACTGAAGTCCAAATAATTATATGTTGAGCAGGATCTCTGGTAAGGACAATTGAGAAGTGGCCGTTTAGATTTTTCTTCTTCCTCTTTGACTTACTGTGTCTCCTTGGGAATTGACCAGGTCACCTATTGTGGATTCACTCTTTAGTTTGAAGTTCAAGTATCGCTAGAAAGCCTTTGGTTCAGTATTGATGTTACAGGTTATAGTCCTTTAGCTCCTTTTTTGAGTCACTGCTCCACTGGTGTGTCAGTTTAGAGCTGGGGTTATGATGCGGTACATGTCAATGAGTTATACACCATTCTCAAGAGAGCACTTTAGCCTCACTGTCAGTCTGTGAGTCACCTGAAGTGCCAGGAGGTAACACATGGAGACAGCAATTTTTGTGGCAAATCAGCAGCTACCTTGTTTTGTCGATCTGGCCTGGGCTGTCACTGTGTCACAGAGATACCATGGCTCCCAGAATATGCTTGAAAGCTTGGGACCTCGGGGAAGGACCCTAAACTTTGGTTACCTCAAGAAAGCATGCGGCTCTGTGGAGCAAAGATGTTTTTTGGTAAATCAGAAATGACAGACTTATGCAGATGGCCTTTTTTATAGAAGACCCATTGCCCTGAGCATAAATTTACTTCGGGGAAGTACCATTTCACTCGAAGACAATACTAAAGATTTTACCCTATACAGGAAAATCCTCTGTCACTGAGGCAAAATATAGGTGAAGCGATGTTGTGAAAATGAGGCATATAACTCGTGGAATGACAATGGAGATTCTGGGGAGGGAGGGAGCTGGGTAAATGTGGAAGATATATATATATATATAAATAAGTGTGAGGTTTGACTTACAGTTGCAGCTCGCAAGGAAATAGTGAACATGTTCAAGATTTGATTATTTCGATAAAGTTTGTCAGGTCGATTCTTTTTGCCATTTTTCATAGGCGTACTAGTCACTCAGTACGTTTAAATTTAGTCCTTTCCTGGAAAAACCTCCTTGAACTCCTTCAAAAAGCAAAAATAGGGCTGACTTGATTGCAGCTGTGAGGACGGGGCATAATAATGCTAATTTCGATATATCGTCAGATTTAGTGAAGAAATTGGAAGTTTTGTGTCCCTCGGTAATTTTACTTTTGAGTTCCCTGTCCCTCGGCCATTTTACTTTTGAGTTCCCTGTCCCCCATACCCCCGCATCCAGAGCCTCTCTTATACTTGTCCCGCTCAGATAAGGGGCTGCAAATCTAGCTTCTCATCCAAATGACGTCCAGCTGGGATTTTACTCATAAAGGTTCACTGAAAATTTTGGATTTTCTACCCGGCTGAAGATGCTGAAGATCTATCACCAACTAACAACACTTGAATTATCTTTCAGTAAAGAAGACCCAACTGCACAACGCCATCTGTAACATTTGTGATTACGTGGGCCAGGTGGCAGCGGTGAGGAAGCATTGCGAGAGACAGCACCCTCTGGTGTCTTTTGAGTGTCCCGTCTGCAAGAAAAGATGCGGGGTGGTCAACGACATGCAGAGACATCTACAGGGGCACAAGGGATATACTGGGTCTACTCACTCGAAAGGTATAGTCATATTAAATTAACAGATTACATCAGATAGATCTAGTTTATGTTTCGAGATTTGAACATTGCAACTTATGTAAAATACATTATAAAGAGATTAATTATTTTGAGGAAATGCATCTCTTCAATTGCAGTCATAAGAAGCATGGCAGTTTGTGAGCAGTGTGATTTCTATGGAGAGGCCAAAATTGTTCGGCATCATTTGAAGACCCAACACGGCGCAAAAGAGCAGTACACCGAGACCAGCCAACCTGTTGTGAGTGAACTTAAAAATAATTTTAAGCAATGTTTACTCAACATTGCAACGCCTTCTTCTTCTAATCTTCTTCTTCTTCCAATATTCTTTAAAGTACTACTTAAACTGTACAGTATTATTTCCTCAACAATTACAGGTTCAATTGTTCACGTGACAGAACATTGTATGCAAGCCTTGCTAAAGTCTGATGCATGAAGATTTTCTCAATATAGAAATAATTCCTTTATGCAGTTATGGGCAAATTATTGTTTTGTATTTTCATTTAGTAATTTACTTTCAGATAAAGCCTGCAAAATTCACGAAACTGAGTGCCATCCAGGCCCAGGGTCACATCTCTCTCCCGAAGGACAATGAACGATTTACATGCGACATTTGTGGCAAGGAGATATTGCTGTCCAGGTACAAGCATCACATGAAGGTGAGGGTAATTTAATTGACATTGCTTGTTGCACTGAGCTATGTTGGATGGCTGTTTCAATACTACAGGACATTAAGCCCTGATCATCCATGCATCCAGGATGATCCTCCCGGAGGCCTGGAATGACTCTGATTGATCCTACATATCTCTCAGAATAGGTTGATTATAACATGAATCGAAGCTAATCATTATGATTTTTTTTCCTCAAGGTTCACTAATTTGAGTGGGGGGGGGGGAGGGTTGGTCTAGTGGTAACGTGCTGGGCTGCCAATCGCGGGGTCCAGGGTTCGGCTCATGCCGGGTCACCTGGGCCTATGTTGGACGGCTGTTTCAATCATCCTTCACCTCATTGCTGGGTCCTCCCCCTGTACGAATTAGCTTACCAAGTCCGTAAATACAGGACGTAAAGCCCGAATAATCCATCCATCCATCACTTATTTGAGTAACTGTATTTGTAATGATAACATGATTTTCACGAATAAAAAAATCTGACAAATTTTACTCTCTTTGTTGCAGGCGCATGATAGTGGCTTGAAGTGCGACCTCTGTGACTTTTCCCACAACAACAAAAGCGTCCTCCTGCAGCACAAGCAAAGGGAGCACAAATCCGGTTACCTCAACTGCCTTGTAAGTACCAAGACCTTTTAAAATAAGATGTGTCAGTGAAATTGTTAATCAAATCTGCTAATTATCTTCGCTGATAGATTTAATCATTTTATTCATGTTTTCATCAGTTCTACCAAGAATAATGCTTTTGCCATTTTAAGATAAATACTTCTCCTAGACTTGCCTCAATATAGCCCACCCACTAAGGTGCTGCAGAGGCGTAAAACACAAACACACAAACACTTCTCCTAGACCAGTCTCTAAAAAACTTGATAATTTTACATAGAATTAACCTTTTATATGTCGGATGCACTGAGAAAATTAATGAAGATAACACTTTTGATGTTAGAAATATTAGAAATATGACAAAAGTTTCTACTCCACAATTGAAAATGTTATTAGTTTCATTGTTTGGACTTCTTTTCTTTTTCAGCTTTGTGACAAAACGTTTTCCACGGCCAGCAGTTTGAGATTCCACGCCAAGAGTGTTCACAACAGAGAAGCATCTCGTGTCGTCTGCAACATCTGTAACAAGGTGAGTGTGCATTGAGTTTGCCGCCATTTTCTCTGCATCTTCACTCAAAATTATACATAACCAGTGTTTTGTATCGTAGAATTGATGGACAGATGGAAAGATGATGTTTATAAATATTCTATCGTGCAGAGTTCTCACTAGGGGCTTAGTGTGGCGCTGCTGTGCTGTGTGTCTATAAATAGCTCACTACCTTGCGCACTCCCTCTCTGATCCCAGCTGTGGGTAGCACCCCAACAACTTGGCCCCTTGGCTAAAGGTTGCAATCTTCAGCTAAATCGTATGAAAGTGTTTGCTGTTAGCAGAGTACATGACATTTCTTTCTACAGTTTGTTTTGTTTTTGTAGACTTTTGCCACAGAACGATTCCTCAAAGTTCACATCCAAAGAATCCACGACAAAGTCAAACGCTACTTCTGTGATATTTGTAACAAAGGCTTCTATGAGAAAATAAGGTGTGAAGAACACAGGTATGCAAATATAATTCTTTTTATTCTACTAATCTTCTCTATATCAATTAGCAATTTCCAGCAGGTCTCGTGATATTTTTTAAAGATTAAGCCATTACGTAAGAATCTCATTCAACATTCAACTGTACAGCTTAAAGCAAACTGAAATTTATATTTAAAGATTGACTCCTCAGCCGGGCTCCTCATGAACATTTGTTCTATCATAAATTAATTTTTTTCCATAGATTGAACTGATCAGCTCTGCCGAAAGATATTAAAAAAGTTGAATATTAGTTATTGTTTTTTGGCTGATGACATTTTGATCCTTTGCGGCTTGCTAAGATCATGTGAAAGTCATGCCATGCAGATTATTTTTGCACAATGTGTTTAACACGCAAACAAATATTTAAAATGGACAATGTATTTCTCTTTTCTCAAACTCAGAGTTGTTCACGGCACGAATGAAGAAAAGGACTTGATGAAGAAGTTTAAATGTTCGTATTGTGACCGTAGGTTCAGAACGAAGGCGTGTGTCAAACAACACGAGAACAGCCACACGGGGGCCAAGCCTTATGGCTGTTCTCACTGTCCTAAGACATTCGCTTGGAAGTCAGAGGGTAAGTGTTGTACTGCATTGTTACATTTTAGATTGTTTGACACTTTTCATTAATTCATTACTACAGGCACTTGCATGTCATTGTCAATCCCGTGTTGCAATCCGCGGATTCTTGTTTAATGAGCGGTTTACTATGATCCACGAGGCAAAGGGCTATCAGTTGAGAAATGTTAGTTAATTTATGAACTTTTCAGTATTCATGTACATTGTACATATGAATGGCCCTTGAATTAAGTCACTGGTAAATTAGCCCCTTTAATTTAGTTAAACTGGGTAAACTTTTGAATATTGGTGTATAAGAGATAAATATCGGCCAGGACCTTTGATTTTGCAAATAATTCAGGTAAGGTTCATTTCCCTCCAAATCCGTAATTTATATTAATTACTTTCATGGTTTCTTCCAGCGCAAAAACACGAAATCTCGGTTCACTCAGACGGTCCGACCTACAGCTGCAAAATCTGTGGTCGTGGGTTCAAATTCCAGTACAAACTCAAAACGCACATGGCCATGCACAGCAAGTCTTCTAAACACATGTGCCCTAAGTGTGGGAAATGCTTTTCAACTCCCTCTACCTTACGGAAACACAACTGCAAGTTGCTCATCCCTCCGATTATGATCAGCACCGAACAACAACCCCAACAGCAAGATCAAGAAGGTACTTTGAATGCCGATAATGATGCGGAGGGGGTAGAATACTTGTGTGGGTTATGTAACGAAGCTTTTGATTCCGTGAAAAGTATTATCGACCACATGTCTGCAGTACACAAGGCTGCTGGATCGGTTATAGACACGACGTCGGAGATGTCAGAATTGGTCGTGGATGAAAATGCGGTGGCCTTAGAAGCGGACGAGGGTCAAATTGAGATGATGTACATTCCAAAGGAGGAGGACATGGTTGTCATAGGGCACGTCCCGGAGAATGAGATCAATATTGAAATAGTGCAAGGGACGGATCAAGGAAATGTGACTTATCACTACAATGCCAAACAGAATGCATGAGAGTAATACAATGTTAATTAATTAATTCAGATAATTTATTTGTTTAAATGGAGTGACCTTTATCGAACTGCAACAAGTAACACAAGCCCTTTACCCGAGTGTTATAAATTTAATCTGTTCCATAAATATGTCACAAAATGACAATCATGTTTTATTTTATGGCTAAAACAATAGGCCGTGATAGTGGAACTCTCCTTTTTCCAGCTCTCCTGTGTTGACGAGCAGAATAAAACTATTTCCGGGAACAAGCTGCCATTTTGTACCATTGCTGAGTCAGTGGAGCTGGCATTCCAGGCCCCAGGGCACTTTTAATCCATTGAAAACATTACGGATCTGCATTGCCGAGTCTTAAATGGAATGTTTAGCATGGATTGCCACCATATTCCAGTACTGTCAGGCTGATTAGACTTTGTTACGGACCTTAGAAACCCCGGCTCCATTGTAAATTCCCAGGCTGATGTTTCCGGAAATAGTTTTATTCTGCTCGTCAACACGGGAGAGCTGGCAAAAGGAGAGTTCGACTAACGCCCGCTATAAGGCTCATACTTGACATAATTATACATTTTTGATCAATTATATAAATGAGGTGATGCAATGCTAACTTTTCAAGGAGCTATTAATTTACTGTGTGTCATCACTCATTGATTAATTCAGTTGTTGATCATTTCGTCAGATGATGTCCTTTTCCCGTTGCATGTTTGTTGAATGGTTGTTATTTTTTCAAAATGCAAAAAACTTGAATTAAATGATCTCAATTTTCAAACTCTTTTCTTCTGTTATATTGTGATCTTCCAGAGATAACGTATAGCAAATTTTGTTTGCTATTATTACAAAGTTGCTAGGTAATTAAGGTTGCTCAATGATGTGGGCCTACATTTTGATCCATTATTGGGTACATTCGTTTCGCTGCTCCAAAGTGCTCCAGGAGTAGGAGTAGTTCACTCCAGACCATTCGTTTTGCACTTCCGGGAGTACTTTGAGCTACTTTGGAGTAGATTAGAGTAGATAGGAAGTACTCCAAGAAATTGGGATATCCCATGACGTATGATTGTTTACATAAATAAATGACACTTCAGAAGCTTTGATTTAGTGCCTGATTGCTTTGTTTCGAAGTGAATTGCTGTAATTCAATTGACACAATTAAAGCAATCAATTGGGGGTGCCAATCACAACATAAATTGCTATTAGCAAGGGAATCCTTGTAGAAAGGGAACCCCCAAATAATGACGTTTCTAAGTACTCCTTTCCATTCGATTCGGACCAATTTTGGAGTAAACTACTCCAAGTTGGAGTAGTTTACTCTCAGAGTAGAAACCTCACTTCCTGGAGTAGTTTGGAGTAGTTTAGAGCAGGTCAATCGAATGTACCCATTGTATTTTAATTCTTAAAGGTGAAATTGTTGAATTTTTGTTTTCCAATACTTGTGACACTGCAAGTAAAACCAATCGACTGTAAATTGTTATCCCAAAATGGATTGAGGTAATCAAAATATAGGGGCCCAGCCCAGGATCCTGGAGGCCTCATATCAGGGTACTCCCCTGACCTACATATTTATGGCAGTGAGAGGGAAATTGGAGGGGGAGGGATAAATGGGGGCTAGTGGAGGGAAATCGAGGGGCTAATTAAAGATGTCGTGAGGCCTTGCAGGGTACCAATAGGAAGAGGTGCATGCTTGAAAAAATCCAATACAGGAAAAAGTGAGGGAAATTGGCCAGAACAGAATTTTGTTGTGTGCATCTAATAACAGTGTAGCATATTAACTTAGCATTTTAACGTAATTCAGGCTGTGGCATCAAAAATCAGAGGTGCTAGAAATTTTACTATATTATTATACAAGCAAAAGTCCGCAGGAGGCATTGGGGGCGACCATTTAATTTTCAGAGGGGGGCTTGGAGTTTTCCTTGACTGCAAATTATTTATTTCACATAACGTCGGCAGTAATATGCCAGTATTTATTAAATTTTATTTGTTTCAAGCGTGCAAAGTCCCTGATTATTCATTCCTGAATCAAGCAACACTGCAGAAATTATTTATTTCAAGACTGCCAAAATTATTTATTTCACCAAAACTGAGAAAGAAATTATGAATTAAAAAAAAATCCAAGCCCCTGGGCCTGCCTCCCCCCCCCCCCCCCCCCCCCCCCCCCCCGCACTTCTCCATCATGCAGCTTCCATTTCTGGAGAGCCCACTGCCCTCAGGTATATGTTCCAGTTGGAAATCATTTAAAACCCAACTAAGTGTGTCCCTCGTCATGCATGTTTTATAATTTCCAGAGAGTAGGCATCAAGTGATTAAATGGCGGGAATTGGGGCACCTGCTGCCCCTAACCCGCTTTTACGTTATCCCTTCAGCCGTGACGTCACACGGGCAGAAGCACGCGAGGTCGCCATGTTGTCCAGTCAGAACAGCTGAAAGCTCATGCTAGTATATTTTCAGGACGCGAAGCGTCCATGTGACCGGGTTCACGACCGGGGCCATCAATTTGCGTTTTTTGTGTTTAAATCATGGTCAGCATCCAAGATTTGCCTTCAAAGTGTACGTATGCAGTGTTATCTTTCTTGTGACTTAATTTATCCTGTCAATATTCACTTCTCATTCTGAATATATTTCATTTTTGCAGAAATATTGTTCATACTACATTATCGCCCATTTTTATGATCGACAGTTAGCTACAATACAATCTTATGGTGTTCTGACTAATGGTCTAATCTAAAGTACTAGTTTATATGTGTCACATAATGTGTGTCTAGCACTATTCTGTGCATCTGCATAGGTGCATTAGGTGGCAGTTGCAATTAAATCTTTGAATTGTAATTAGCTGTAGGTATGTTGTTCTTTCTTGTGAATTGTAATTGTTTTCAAAGCAGACACAATACTATTTCATAACTTGATTGACATCTGATGAATTGTTAATATATTTCCTTGCTTTTTTAGCAAAATCCCTATAAATCTCAAAATCCCTATAAATCCCTATAAATCTCTATATTTTAAATCTCTATATTTTATTTGTGATCTGGTTAAGCATTAAACGAAAGCAACAACCTCCCGTTATTATTGGTGGTACATACATACCACCAGCTGGATCGAAAATCTACTTAAATTATAGAATTAATGACATCTTTCAGGCACTCCAAACAGACATAGCACACTTTCTCCAGCTAACCCCTTTGGTTGCCTGCCCTTTGTGGCGATTTCAACAGCCGCACAGGAGGCTTAAGTGACATAGTTTTAGATGTAAATGGAAAAGATGATGACCTTATGGCTAATCTGAATGATGTTTACTCATCACCCCACAATAAAGGAAATACCGATTGGCACTCCAAAAATAGACAAACAAAAGATAAAGCCCATAATATGTTTGGCCAAGAGCTCACACAAATGTGCAAAAATAGCAATATGAGAATTCTGAATGGCTTTCTCAATGCAGATAACACTGATGACTTTACATGTCATGCTCCCCTAGGTAGAAGTACTGTAGACTATCTTCTTAGCACACAGATACTTTCTGAAGTAATATCAAACTTTATGATATGTTCTAAATTAGTTGAATCTGATCATGTCCCTATAAAATTTTCTGTAGAGTGTCAGATGATTCCAGATAAGACTCGTAAAAACAAAGTTAAAACATTTGAAAATGGAAAACTCTTTCACTATATATTTGACAAAGACAAAATTCCCAAATACAAAGAAATACTGAAAGCTGACTCAGCACAAGACAAACTAGATGATTTAACTGACAATCTTAGCAGTGATGCTAATGTAGATATATTAATTGAGTCCACCTATGATTATCTAGAGAGTTGTATTCAGACAACATTTAAAAAGAAGCAATTTAAATCGACCACTAATACTTTTCCCAAGAATAAATGGTATGATGATGAATGTAAAACTGCCAGGAAAAAGGCAAATGAGTATGCTGCAACACATGATTTAAATAGGGAAACTCACAACTTAGAATATAAATCACTATATAAACAGTACAAATACACCATTCAGCGAAAGAAAAGGTTACACCAGAAAACAAACAGGGATGAATTAGGCAGGCTACAAACAACCAATCAAACAGAGTGCTGGAAACTCTGGAATAAACTCACAAAAACACAAATAAGCACATCACATCAACCAGACATTAACACGTTTTATGAATATTTCTCAAATCAAGTAAACCCACCAGCTTGTCCCCATTTTGATCAAGAACACATGTTTGAAGTTAGCAATAAATTAGATCAGTTCGCAGTAGCTGAGCAAGTCCCCAATGAAATTAGTGTGAGCATTTGTGACAGTTATATCACAGAAACTGAGGTAGCACTTAATTTAAAGAAGCTTAAAAATAACAAAGCAGCAGGAATAGATGGAATAGGTGGAGAATTCTATAAATATGTAGCAGATGAGTTGACAGCACCTTTTTGTGCTATTTTTAACCATATTTTTGATAAGGGCGAATACCCTACACAGTGGGCGGAAGGGCTCATAAATGCCCTTCATAAAAAAGGAGAATACACAAATCCAGACAATTATAGAAAAATAACCATAACAGTTGCAATGGCAAAGGTGTTTGACTCTATTCTTAATGCTAGACTATACTTTAAAAATGATGCCATGTCACTCGATGATCCTTTCCAGTTTGGTTTCACGCCTGGTCGGGGGACCACTGACTGTGTTTTTGTTCTAGACACTATTGTTAGTCACCAAAAATTTCATAAGAAACCCATATACCTTTGCTTTGTAGATTTTACTAAGGCTTTTGACTACATTAACAGAAAAGCCCTTTACTACAAATTAAATAAGCAAAAAATGGGCGTAAAGATGCTGAAAATTATCATAAGTATGTTTGAAAAAGCCCAGGCCAAAGTACACCAGCAGGGTAATCTGAGTGCTCCAATTGACAGTGTCTTTGGAGTCCTTCAGGGTGGTATTTTAAGTCCAAAACTGTTTAACGAATTTCTCTCTGATCTTCCGCATCATCTAAATAGGGCGGATGGGATAGAAATAGATGGTACTTTGTTTACACATCTTCTTTACGCAGATGACATTGTCCTGATATCTGAAACTGCCGAGGGCCTACAAAATAGCATTGAATCCCTGCAACAGTTCTGCTCCAAATGGCACCTAATTGTAAACATCTCAAAAACTAAAGTAATGCAAATCGGCACAAAGAGGAGCCACAATCAATTTGCTTACGATAACCAGAAAATTGACAATGTTGACAGTTTTAAATACTTGGGTCACCTCATAAGTGAGCACAAAAACATGCATAAATTAATGCCGGATTACATAGCCACCCAAGCCCAAAGAGCTATATTTGCCCTACATGGGCGCATGAAACCTTCGCTAGGGCACATAACTCCATCCTTAGCACTCAAAATGTTTGATAGCTATGTACTCCCCATTTTCGAATATAACAGTACCTTTTGGTCCAGCACAACAGAAATGGCTAAAATTGAGAAAATACAGACTGGCTATCTTAAACACATCCTAAGTGTAAGGAGACAAACTCCTACACTTGCTGTATATGCAGAGACAGGTAGATTTCCCTTAAGATTAAGGCAGCAACTAGTCACGATAAATTACTGGTGTAAAATTAGAAATCTGCCAAAGCATGATATTCTGAATAAATGCCTCTCAATTCAAGAAAAGCTTCACCATGCTGGTCAGACTAACTGGTACAGTAAAATAGAGAAAATAATGAATGATGCTGACATTTCAGACTGGGTAACTAAGGAACCAAATTCCTTATTAATAGAAACAAAACTTAAGCTATACACGGAAGAACAGGCCAATATTTTAGAAAAAATAAAGGACTCTGATAAGTTGCCAAAGCTGCGAACATATAAATTGTTTAAGAATAGTTACTGTCTGGAACCTTATTTAACTCAAAACTTCTCAAAGAAAACATACAGCAACATTGCACGCTTCAGAGTAAGCTCTCATAATTTAAAAATTGAGACAGGCAGACATAGTATACCTAAAACACCATTAGAACAAAGAAAATGTGATAAATGTAACACAGGTGACATAGAAGATGAAATTCACAGCCTATTAATTTGCAGAAATAATGCTGTGCCCAGAAATGACCTCCTTTGTAAAGCTTGTAGCCTAATCCCTAACTTTAAAAATCTTGATAAAACTCAACAATTTATATTGATTATGTCGGATAAAAGACCTGAAATGATACACGCATTAGGCTTGTACCTCAACAAGATTATGGGATAATTATTGAATAGAAAATTAAATAATAAACTGAATGAATCAATTAAGTTAAAATAAATAGAAATAACTGCAAAAAATCTATGTCCGGACTAAAATATAGGTAGTAGCCTCTCTATCTGCCGGGCCAACTGACTTGAATGTTTTTACTGTATTATGATTGTTATGAATGATCTCCATTGTATGGTCACTATCAGTATGGACCTGTCAGCTAGGGTTGAATCACGCAGTCATTATAGCGGTTGCCGCTAGCCTGCGTTTTTCAGCTCTCGACAAAAATCACAGTTACTAAAAAGACACTCAAATACCTTGATAAACTCTCGAAACATGAACAATTTATATTTTGAATTTACTTGCATTTTACTGACTCTTATACATCAACAATTGGAACTGGGACCGATATTTAATATTTAATTAACTGTAAACTGATGTACTTAAAATTGTATTGGACTTTCTTGTATTGTGTGTAGATGTAGAGTAGTTTTCGATTTCATTGTTTTCTACTGACAAATGTATCTGTTTGATATAGAAAATGTCAATAAAACAATATATATATATATTTAATGTGTAGGCCTACTGTTTAACATTTGTCAGGGAAAATACCAGAATTCCAAGTCATTCCTTGGTCAACTTGCCAATATATCTTATCTCAAGAGTTGTAACAAGTAATAACAAGTAACAAGTAGTTTCTGGATGCAGGTCCCGAGGGTCCTCTATATCCAGATCAAAATATAGTTTTGTGTGTCCCGGAGGGTAATCAGTCAAAACGCCTACAAACAATAACGGCAACAGACAATAACGCCTACGATTGTTTTTCCATTATCAAAAACGGCTACAGCTAATTTTCCGTTTGCATGACAGTCACTGGGGCCAAACGGATGGGGCAACTGCAGTTTCCCCATCTTTCAATATGGCGTATACATGCAAATCCAGCTGAGCTGAATCACGTTGATTTAAGTATTTTCAAACGTAATTATGACTGAGGGAGTGAATGGGAATGTTCTGTTTGCTAAATAAACTGGACCAGTGTCCTGAACTGACTGGGAAAATGTCTTTTATATCGTAAATTAGCAGGTTTCAAATTCGGCGGGATGGGGAAACTCATTCCCGGGGATGGGGAAACTCACATCTGAATGATTAGAAAGATGGGGAAACTGAAGTAAGCTGAGGTTAATTTAATGTTTTTTTCTCCCAATGTTAGCCTTCTATAGTGCCATAACCTAATGAAAATTAATGCAGGAACAAAAATAAAATAAAATAATACATTTTTTCCTTGGTACCTCTGTTTGACAGGCAAGACAAAAAAATAATAAATTATCTTCTTTCGCTGAATTAAGTCGCTTTAATAAATTCGGAAGTTCATAGTTGCATACAATCAGTGGCGTATCTGGGGGGGGGGGGGGCATTGGGCCAAGCGTCCCGTATTCACCCCATGTAATGGCCCCCCCCCTCCAAGGCCATTTCTAGATACGCCCCTGCATACAATCATTGAAGTGGATAAGCTTTGAAATAGTCTAAATATAAGTTTTATTTTGCGTGCTTGTTCTGCTCTTATAATTCTCAGGTCATCTGGGCCTATGTGAGATGGCTGTTTCAATAATCCTTTGCCTCATTGCCGTGTCCTCCTTTTTTCATAGGGCCTAATTAGCCTAACAAGTGGCGGAGACCGGGGTAAGTTGTGCTGTCCAAGACTGACACTCTTATTTCTCAGTCACTTAGACTTGGTAACAAGGTGATGTCCCTGTGATATGTTTGAGTTAGAAGGTATATCGAGCTTTCATGTTGTTTAGATATCTATGGTATGACATCGGATGATGATCAATGTGAAGAAACAGGTGAAATACAGTTTTTGGTATAAACTAAGTGAAACAACTTACCCCGTCCCGACACCAGGACAAGTAGTGCCAATTGACCAAATTTTTTTACCACAATCTTCCCAGTGGTCTGGTTCCCCTGAAACTTGCCTCAATTCTGGTCAAGGTATTATATTTTGACATTAGATTTTCAGAAATTCAGATTACATGATTAAGCTTTCGTTTGTAAGAAAACCAATCCGAAGCTAAACATGGCACAACTTACCCCGGTCTTCCACAGATAAATACAGGATGTAAAGCCCCAATCATCCAACAATCCACCCAGCAAACTGCATTTAGATGGGGACTAATCCGAATAATCCTACAGAGTCTATGAATTTTGAAAAAAAAGTTTTCCACAAATAATTCTAATCCAGTGACCCCTCAAAATCAGCCGTCAATTATTTTACCAATAACACATTTGATAGCATGAGCTGCAAATTTAGTTGTTACGAAGCAAGCTGGTGCAAAGCTCCTAAATTAAACGGATCCATGATAGGTCAAATAAATTAGATGCCAGCATATTACTTGACAGTTTCTCAGGGGGGGATCCAGAAAATTCCGGTGGGGGGGTCTATCGAGGTATCGCGTCGCGGAACGCATAGCTCGCGACATAACGCGACTGTGCGCTGTTAAAATTAACATGTAAAAATATATAAATTTTGGTCTGGTGGGGGGCGGATGCATCCCCCCCATCCCCCCCATCCCCCCCCTGCGTCCGTCCCTGCAGTTTCTGACTCAGTGACTCGCTTGGTTACTTCTAACATCTCAGATGGCAGGGGCGGACAGGCCCTACAGTGGGCCCCCTTGCGAAACCACTGGCGGGCCCCTATTATTGCAATAGAGGCATTTTCAATTTTACTTCCAAATTTATTATTATTTTCATCTAAATCCATGAAATTGCAGTCATAAATTGCCATTACCTCTGTATGATAGCAGGGAGTGTGCCCTTGCTTGTGTGATATCAATAACATGAAAATTATCATCACGCAAAAAAGGAAAAAGGTCAAAAGTCAGAACACATTTCTCCTTTATACAGTTAATTGAGGGGCAGAGAGTTGGGGATTCAGAAAGGGGTACAGGGGGCCCAAACAAGGACATTCAAAAGTCCAGTCAAAATCCCAGGGCCCCTCCTAGTGGACAATGATTCTATGACCATGACTGAGAGAGAGGCCCTTACTTATTGTTTTATTTTAACCGAGAGAGGGGCTCCTTACTTAATTGTTTTTTAAACTGAGGGAGGGCCCCCTTACTTAATTGTTTATTATGTTTCTCAAATTTTAATAACAGAATCTTCTATTTTTCTATTAGGCCCACAATTCGATTTTTATCTCTTTTACTTCATATTTTGATTTTTTAAAGGTTGCTGGTGCCCCCCCCCGGCCCCCCCCCTGAGGTAATGGACCCCTGGGCACTGCCCTCTGGCCCATGGGCCAGTCCGCCCCTGTCAGATGCACTTTTATCAACTCTTCCACAAAAGAAACAAGCAACGTTAATCAATCTATTTCCCAGTTGCCCCATCTCATGAAATAAGTTTCCCCATCTTTTCAAAGTGAGCAAACAGAGTTTCCCCATCCCGCCGATTCCACAACCCTTCAATTTAAAGAAATTGACAAGAAATAACGAACATCTTGCATTGCAGCATGATACAACAACAGATTATAGCCTATATACAACTATTTTTGAGAGAATATAAAGGCATTTAATAAGAAAACGATGCAGAATTGCTACTCTTTGATTTGCATCCTCCATATTGATAGATGGGGAAACTGCAGTTGCCCCATCCGTTTGGCCCCAGTGACAGTGTAAAAACGGCATTTGGCCTTTACAAAAACGGCAATTGCACCTACAGAGGTTCAGAAGTGTGATTAAAAATGATAATTGCTATTTTAGTATTTAGCCCTTCAAAGGCCATCTGATGTTGAAGCTAATTGGTTTTTCAATCACACCTACTAATGAACCGCTTAATTTTTGACACTTGTTCTTGTATAAACAGTAGGTGTTTTTGTAAAGTGGTGTAGCCGTTTTTGTCATCTATTGGTAGGCGTTTTTGTATTGCCGTTCTTGCATTGTCAGAAATCACAGTAGGCGTTCTTGTCTGTAGGCGTTTTGACTGCTAATCTCTCGGAGTGGTGTGATGGTTATTAACAATGGATTGAGTGATGATAGTATGTACAATATTTACAGTCTGTATGTACATATTTACATATTTACACAGCTCCTTTGTTTACAAGTTATCAGTAGACAATGACGGGATTTTCTATAGTTTTAGCTGCCTGGCATCCAATTTGTTGGATATTTTTCTATTTGAGATATTTCTTATTTCTACGGGCCGCCTTGCTGCCCAGCATAGATTGTAGTATAAATTGTTATAAATATGGCTAATTAGGGGTCTACGGGCCGCCTTGCTGCCGTACGTAGTTTGGTTGGAATTTTCCATACGATACACTGGCCGCATACAGTTGAGGTAAAAAATTTGCATACAGTTGAACAGGAAATAGTTAAAGATCTATTACATAAGTACAAACTGGTCAGCATATCTGGCATTTCTGTCCCTTATTTCTTACATATTGGAGTAATGAATTTGGCTATAATTGGTCAGTTTCATCAAATCCCCTTAAAAATATGCAGCATTAATCTGGTCACAAGGCTGCTATATGGCCTTAGGACCCTGGTCACAATGCTGCGAAATGACCATGCAACCTTGCATGGCTGGGCTGCAGCAATTTATGCGGCCAAGGTTACATGGCCACTATATGGTCTTATGACCCTGGTCACAAGGCTGCTATATGGCCTTAGGACCCTGGTCACAATGCTGCGAAATGACCATGCAACCTTGCTTGGCTGGGCTGCAGCAATGTATGCGGCCAAGGTCACAAGGCTGCTATATGGCTTTAGGACCCTGGTCACAAGGCTGCTATATGGCCTTAGGACCCTGGTCACAATGCTGCGAAATGACCATGTAACCTTGCATTGCTGGGCTGCAGCAATTTATGCGGCCCAGGTCACAAGGCTGCTATATGGCTTTAGGACCCTGGTCACAAGGCTGCTATATGGCCTTAGGACCCTGGTCACAATGCTGCGAAATGACCATGCAACCTTGCTTGGCTGGGCTGCAGCAATGTATGCGGCCCAGGTCACAAGGCTGCTTTATGGCTTTAGGACCCTGGTCACAAGGCTGCTATATGGCCTTAGGACCCTTGTAAACTTGCATTGCTGGGCTGCAGCAATTTATGCGGCCCAGGTCACAAGGCTGCTATATGGCTTTAGGACCCTGGTCACAAGGCTGCTATATGGCCTTAGGACCCTGGTCACAATGCTGCGAAATGACCATGCAACCTTGCATGGCTGGGCTGCAGCAATGTATGCGGCCCAGGTCACAAGGCTGCTATATGGCTTTAGGACCCTGGTCACAAGGCTGCTATATGACCTTAGGACCCTGGTCACAATGCTGCTATATGGCCTTAGGACCCTGGTCACAATGCTGCGAAATGACCATGCAACCTTGCATGGCTGGGCTGCAGCAATTTATGTGGCCCAGGTCACAAGGCTGCTATATGGCTTTAGGACCCTGGTCACAAGGCTGCTATATGGCCTTAGGACCCTGGTCACAATGCTGCAAAATGACCATGTAACCTTGCATGGCTGGGTTGCAGCAATGTATGCGGCCCAGGTCACAAGGCTGCTATATGGCTTTAGGACCCTGGTCACAAGGCTGCTATATGGCCTTAGGACCCTGGACACAATGCTGCGAAATGACCATGCAACCTTGCACGGCTGGGCTGCAGCAATGTATGCGGCCCATGTCACAAGGCTGCTATATGGCCTTAGGGCCCTGGCCACATGGCGGCGAAATGACCATGTAACCTTGCATGGCTGGGCTGCAGCAATGTATGCGGCCCAGGTCACAAGGCTGCTATATGGCTTTAGGACCCTGGTCACAAGGCTGCTATATGGCCTTAGGACCCTGGTCACAATGCTGCAAAATGACCATGTAACCTTGCATGGCTGGGCTGCAGCAATGTATGCGGCCCAGGTCACAAGGCTGCTATATGGCTTTAGGACCCTGGTCACAAGGCTGCTATATTACCTTAGGACCCTGGTCACAATGCTGCTATATGGCCTTAGGACCCTGGTCACAATGCTGCGAAATGACCATGTAACCTTGCATTGCTGGGCTGCAGCAATTTATGCGGCCAAGCTCACAAGGCTGCTATATGGCCTTAGGGCCCTGGCCACATGGCTGCGAAATGACCATGTAACCTTGCACGGCTGGGCTGCAGCAATGTATGCGGCCAAGGTCACAAGGCTGCTATATGGCCTTAGGACCCTGGTCACAATGCTGCGAAGTGACCATGTAACCTTGCATGACTGGGCTGCAGCAATGTATGCGGCCAAGGTTATATGGCCACTATATGGTCTTATGACCCTGGTCACAAGGCTGCTATATGGCCTTAGGACCCTGGTCACAATGCTGCGAAATGACCATGCAACCTTGCATGGCTGGGCTGCAGCAATGTATGCGGCCCAGGTCACAAGGCTGCTATATTGCTTTAGGACCCTGGTCACAAGGCTGCTATATGACCTTAGGACCCTGGTCACAATGCTGCTATATGGCCTTAGGACCCTGGTCACAATGCTGCGAAATGACCATGTAACCTTGCATGGCTGTGCTGCAGCAATGTATGCGGCCCAGGTCACAAGGCTGCTATATGGCCTTAGGGCCCTGGCCACATGGCTGCGAAATGACCATGTAACCTTGCACGGCTGGGCTGCAGCAATGTATGCGGCCAAGGTCACAAGGCTGCTATATGGCCTTAGGACCCTGGTCACAATGCTGCGAAATGACCATGTAACCTTGCATGGCTGGGCTGCAGCAATGTATGCGGCCAAGGTTACATGGCCACTATATGGTCTTATGACCCTTGTCACAAGGCTGCTATATGGCCTTAGGACCCTGGTCACAATGCTGCGAAATGACCATGCAACCTTGCTTGGCTGGGCTGCAGCAATGTATGCGGCCCAGGTCACAAGGCTGCTATATGGCTTTAGGACCCTGGTCACAAGGCTGCTATATGGCCTTAGGACCCTGGTCACAATGCTGCGAAATGACCATGTAACCTTGCATGGCTGGGCTGCAGCAATGTATGCGGCCCAGGTCACAAGGCTGCTATATGGCTTTAGGACCCTGGTCACAAGGCTGCTATATGGCCTTAGGACCCTGGTCACAATGCTGCGAAATGACCATGCAACCTTGCATGGCTGGGCTGCAGCAATGTATGCGGCCCAGGTCACAAGGCTGCTATATGGCTTTAGGACCCTGGTCACAAGGCTGCTATATGGCCTTAGGACCCTGGTCACAATGCTGCTATATGGCCTTAGGACCCTGGTCACAATGCTGCGAAATGACCATGTAACCTTGCATGGCTGGGCTGCAGCAATGTATGCGGCTAGGTCACAAGGCTGCTATATGGCCTTAGGACCCTGGTCACAATGCTGCGAAATGACCATGCAACCTTGCATGGCTGGGCTGCAGCAATTTATGTGGCCCAGGTCACAAGGCTGCTATATGGCTTTAGGACCCTGGTCACAAGGCTGCTATATGGCCTTAGGACCCTGGTCACAATGCTGCGAAATGACCATGTAACCTTGCATGGCTGGGTTGCAGCAATGTATGCGGCCCAGGTCACAAGGCTGCTATATGGCTTTAGGACCCTGGTCACAAGGCTGCTATATGGCCTTAGGACCCTGGACACAATGCTTCGAAATGACCATGCAACCTTGCACGGCTGGGCTGCAGCAATGTATGCGGCCCATGTCACAAGGCTGCTATATGGCCTTAGGGCCCTGGCCACATGGCGGCGAAATGACCATGTAACCTTGCATGGCTGGGCTGCAGCAATGTATGCGGCCCAGGTCACAAGGCTGCTATATGGCTTTAGGACCCTGGTCACAAGGCTGCTATATGGCCTTAGGACCCTGGTCACAATGCTGCAAAATGACCATGTAACCTTGCATGGCTGGGCTGCAGCAATGTATGCGGCCCAGGTCACAAGGCTGCTATATGGCTTTAGGACCCTGGTCACAAGGCTGCTATATTACCTTAGGACCCTGGTCACAATGCTGCTATATGGCCTTAGGACCCTGGTCACAATGCTGCGAAATGACCATGTAACCTTGCATTGCTGGGCTGCAGCAATTTATGCGGCCAAGCTCACAAGGCTGCTATATGGCCTTAGGGCCCTGGTCACAATGCTGCGAAATGACCATGCAACCTTGCTTGGCTGGGCTGCAGCAATGTATGCGGCCCAGGTCACAAGGCTGCTATATGGCTTTAGGACCCTGGTCACAAGGCTGCTATATGGCCTTAGGACCCTGGTCACAATGCTGCGAAATGACCATGTAACCTTGCATTGCTGGGCTGCAGCAATTTATGCGGCCCAGGTCACAAGGCTGCTATATGGCTTTAGGACCCTGGTCACAAGGCTGCTATATGGCCTTAGGACCCTGGTCACAATGCTGCGAAATGACCATGCAACCTTGCTTGGCTGGGCTGCAGCAATGTATGCGGCCCAGGTCACAAGGCTGCTTTATGGCTTTAGGACCCTGGTCACAAGGCTGCTATATGGCCTTAGGACCCTTGTAAACTTGCATTGCTGGGCTGCAGCAATTTATGCGGCCCAGGTCACAAGGCTGCTATATGGCTTTAGGACCCTGGTCACAAGGCTGCTATATGGCCTTAGGACCCTGGTCACAATGCTGCGAAATGACCATGCAACCTTGCATGGCTGGGCTGCAGCAATGTATGCGGCCCAGGTCACAAGGCTGCTATATGGCTTTAGGACCCTGGTCACAAGGCTGCTATATGACCTTAGGACCCTGGTCACAATGCTGCTATATGGCCTTAGGACCCTGGTCACAATGCTGCGAAATGACCATGCAACCTTGCTTGGCTAGGCTGCAGCAATGTATGCGGCCCAGGTCACAAGGCTGCTATATGGCTTTAGGACCCTGGTCACAAGGCTGCTATATGGCCTTAGGACCCTGGTCACAATGCTGCGAAATGACCATGTAACCTTGCATGGCTGGGCTGCAGCAATGTATGCGGCCCAGGTCGCAAGGCTGCTGTATGGCTTTAGGACCCTGGTCACAAGGCTGCTATATGGCCTTAGGACCCTGGTCACAATGCTGCAAAATGACCATGTAACCTTGCATGGCTGGGTTGCAGCAATGTATGCGGCCCAGGTCACAAGGCTGCTATATGGCTTTAGGACCCTGGTCACAAGGCTGCTATATGGCCTTAGGACCCTGGACACAATGCTGCGAAATGACCATGCAACCTTGCACGGCTGGGCTGCAGCAATGTATGCGGCCCATGTCACAAGGCTGCTATATGGCCTTAGGGCCCTGGCCACATGGCGGCGAAATGACCATGTAACCTTGCATGGCTGGGCTGCAGCAATGTATGCGGCCCAGGTCACAAGGCTGCTATATGGCTTTAGGACCCTGGTCACAAGGCTGCTATATGGCCTTAGGACCCTGGTCACAATGCTGCTATATGGCCTTAGGACCCTGGTCACAATGCTGCGAAATGACCATGCAACCTTGCATGGCTGGGCTGCAGCAATTTATGTGGCCCAGGTCACAAGGCTGCTATATGGCTTTAGGACCCTGGTCACAAGGCTGCTATATGGCCTTAGGACCCTGGTCACAATGCTGCGAAATGACCATGTAACCTTGCATGGCTGGGTTGCAGCAATGTATGCGGCCCAGGTCACAAGGCTGCTATATGGCTTTAGGACCCTGGTCACAAGGCTGCTATATGGCCTTAGGACCCTGGACACAATGCTTCGAAATGACCATGCAACCTTGCACGGCTGGGCTGCAGCAATGTATGCGGCCCATGTCACAAGGCTGCTATATGGCCTTAGGGCCCTGGTCACATGGCGGCGAAATGACCATGTAACCTTGCATGGCTGGGCTGCAGCAATGTATGCGGCCCAGGTCACAAGGCTGCTATATGGCTTTAGGACCCTGGTCACAAGGCTGCTATATGGCCTTAGGACCCTGGTCACAATGCTGCAAAATGACCATGTAACCTTGCATGGCTGGGCTGCAGCAATGTATGCGGCCCAGGTCACAAGGCTGCTATATGGCTTTAGGACCCTGGTCACAAGGCTGCTATATTACCTTAGGACCCTGGTCACAATGCTGCTATATGGCCTTAGGACCCTGGTCACAATGCTGCGAAATGACCATGTAACCTTGCATTGCTGGGCTGCAGCAATTTATGCGTCCAAGCTCACAAGGCTGCTATATGGCCTTAGGGCCCTGGCCACATGGCTGCGAAATGACCATGTAACCTTGCACGGCTGGGCTGCAGCAATGTATGCGGCCAAGGTCACAAGGCTGCTATATGGCCTTAGGACCCTGGTCACAATGCTGCGAAATGACCATGTAACCTTGCATGACTGGACTGCAGCAATGTATGCGGCCAAGGTTATATGGCCACTATATGGTGTTATGACCCTGGTCACAAGGCTGCTATATGGCCTTAGGACCCTGGTCACAATGCTGCGAAATGACCATGCAACCTTGCATGGCTGGGCTGCAGCAATGTATGCGGCCCAGGTCACAAGGCTGCTATATTGCTTTAGGACCCTGGTCACAAGGCTGCTATATGACCTTAGGACCCTGGTCACAAGGCTGCTATATGGCCTTAGGGCCCTGGCCACATGGCGGCGAAATGACCATGTAACCTTGCATGGCTGGGCTGCAGCAATGTATGCGGCCCAGGTCACAAGGCTGCTATATGGCCTTAGGGCCCTGGCCACATGGCTGCGAAATGACCATGTAACCTTGCATGGCTGGGCTGCAGCAATGTATGCGGCCAAGGTCACAAGGCTGCTATATGGCCTTAGGACCCTGGTCACAATGCTGCGAAATGACCATGTAACCTTGCATGGCTGGGCTGCAGCAATGTATGCGGCCCAGGTCACAAGGCTGCTATATGGCTTTAGGACCCTGGTCACAAGGCTGCTATATGGCCTTAGGACCCTGGTCACAATGCTGCGAAATGACCATGTAACCTTGCATTGCTGGGCTGCAGCAATTTATGCGGCCCATGTCACAAGGCTGCTATATGGCTTTAGGACCCTGGTCACAAGGCTGCTATATGGCCTTAGGACCCTGGTCACAATGCTGCGAAATGACCATGTAACCTTGCATGGCTGGGCTGCAGCAATGTATGCGGCCCAGGTCGCAAGGCTGCTGTATGGCTTTAGGACCCTGGTCACAAGGCTGCTATATGGCCTTAGGACCCTGGTCACAATGCTGCGAAATGACCATGTAACCTTGCATGGCTGGGTTGCAGCAATGTATGCGGCCCAGGTCACAAGGCTGCTATATGGCTTTAGGACCCTGGTCACAAGGCTGCTATATTACCTTAGGACCCTGGACACAATGCTGCGAAATGACCATGCAACCTTGCACGGCTGGGCTGCAGCAATGTATGCGGCCCATGTCACAAGGCTGCTATATGGCCTTAGGGCCCTGGCCACATGGCGGCGAAATGACCATGTAACCTTGCATGGCTGGGCTGCAGCAATGTATGCGGCCCAGGTCACAAGGCTGCTATATGGCTTTAGGACCCTGGTCACAAGGCTGCTATATGGCCTTAGGACCCTGGTCACAATGCTGCAAAATGACCATGTAACCTTGCATGGCTGGGCTGCAGCAATGTATGCGGCCCAGGTCACAAGGCTGCTATATGGCCTTAGGGCCCTGGCCACATGGCGGCGAAATGACCATGTAACCTTGCATGGCTGGGCTGCAGCAATGTATGCGGCCCAGGTCACAAGGCTGCTATATTGCTTTAGGACCCTGGTCACAAGGCTGCGAAATGACCATGTAACCTTGCATGGCTGGGCTGCAGCAATGTATGCGGCCAAGGTTACATGGCCACTATATGGTCTTATGACCCTTGTCACAAGGCTGCTATATGGCCTTAGGACCCTGGTCACAATGCTGCGAAATGACCATTTAACCTTGCATTGCTGGGCTGCAGCAATTTATGCGGCCCAGGTCACAAGGCTGCTATATGGCTTTAGGACCCTGGTCACAAGGCTGCTATATGACCTTAGGACCCTGGTCACAATGCTGCTATATGGCCTTAGGACCCTGGTCACAATGCTGCGAAATGACCATGCAACCTTGCATGGCTGGGCTGCAGCAATGTTTGCGGCCCAGGTCACAAGGCTGCTATATGGCTTTAGGACCCTGGTCACAAGGCTGCTATATGACCTTAGGACCCTGGTCACAATGCTGCGAAATGACCATGTAACCTTGCATGGCTGTGCTGCAGCAATGTATGCGGCCCAGGTCACAAGGCTGCTATATGGCCTTAGGGCCCTGGCCACATGGCTGCGAAATGACCATGTAACCTTGCACGGCTGGGCTGCAGCAATGTATGCGGCCAAGGTCACAAGGCTGCTATATGGCCTTAGGACCCTGGTCACAATGCTGCGAAATGACCATGTAACCTTGCATGGCTGGGCTGCAGCAATGTATGCGGCCAAGGTTACATGGCCACTATATGGTCTTATGACCCTTGTCACAAGGCTGCTATATGGCCTTAGGACCCTGGTCACAATGCTGCGAAATGACCATGCAACCTTGCTTGGCTGGGCTGCAGCAATGTATGCGGCCCAGGTCACAAGGCTGCTATATGGCTTTAGGACCCTGGTCACAAGGCTGCTATATGGCCTTAGGACCCTGGTCACAATGCTGCGAAATGACCATGTAACCTTGCATGGCTGGGCTGCAGCAATGTATGCGGCCCAGGTCACAAGGCTGCTATATGGCTTTAGGACCCTGGTCACAAGGCTGCTATATGGCCTTAGGACCCTGGTCACAATGCTGCGAAATGACCATGCAACCTTGCATGGCTGGGCTGCAGCAATGTATGCGGCCCAGGTCACAAGGCTGCTATATGGCTTTAGGACCCTGGTCACAAGGCTGCTATTTGACCTTAGGACCCTGGTCACAATGCTGCTATATGGCCTTAGGACCCTGGTCACAATGCTGCGAAATGACCATTTAACCTTGCATTGCTGGGCTGCAGCAATTTATGCGGCCCAGGTCACAAGGCTGCTATATGGCTTTAGGACCCTGGTCACAAGGCTGCTATATGACCTTAGGACCCTGGTCACAATGCTGCTATATGGCCTTAGGACCCTGGTCACAATGCTGCGAAATGACCATGCAACCTTGCATGGCTGGGCTGCAGCAATGTTTGCGGCCCAGGTCACAAGGCTGCTATATGGCTTTAGGACCCTGGTCACAAGGCTGCTATATGACCTTAGGACCCTGGTCACAATGCTGCGAAATGACCATGTAACCTTGCATGGCTGTGCTGCAGCAATGTATGCGGCCCAGGTCACAAGGCTGCTATATGGCCTTAGGGCCCTGGCCACATGGCTGCGAAATGACCATGTAACCTTGCACGGCTGGGCTGCAGCAATGTATGCGGCCAAGGTCACAAGGCTGCTATATGGCCTTAGGACCCTGGTCACAATGCTGCGAAATGACCATGTAACCTTGCATGGCTGGGCTGCAGCAATGTATGCGGCCAAGGTTACATGGCCACTATATGGTCTTATGACCCTTGTCACAAGGCTGCTATATGGCCTTAGGACCCTGGTCACAATGCTGCGAAATGACCATGCAACCTTGCTTGGCTGGGCTGCAGCAATGTATGCGGCCCAGGTCACAAGGCTGCTATATGGCTTTAGGACCCTGGTCACAAGGCTGCTATATGGCCTTAGGACCCTGGTCACAATGCTGCGAAATGACCATGTAACCTTGCATGGCTGGGCTGCAGCAATGTATGCGGCCCAGGTCACAAGGCTGCTATATGGCTTTAGGACCCTGGTCACAAGGCTGCTATATGGCCTTAGGACCCTGGTCACAATGCTGCGAAATGACCATGCAACCTTGCATGGCTGGGCTGCAGCAATGTATGCGGCCCAGGTCACAAGGCTGCTATATGGCTTTAGGACCCTGGTCACAAGGCTGCTATTTGACCTTAGGACCCTGGTCACAATGCTGCTATATGGCCTTAGGACCCTGGTCACAATGCTGCGAAATGACCATTTAACCTTGCATTGCTGGGCTGCAGCAATTTATGCGGCCCAGGTCACAAGGCTGCTATATGGCTTTAGGACCCTGGTCACAAGGCTGCTATATGACCTTAGGACCCTGGTCACAATGCTGCTATATGGCCTTAGGACCTGGTCACAATGCTGCGAAATGACCATGCAACCTTGCATGGCTGGGCTGCAGCAATGTTTGCGGCCCAGGTCACAAGGCTGCTATATGGCTTTAGGACCCTGGTCACAAGGCTGCTATATGACCTTAGGACCCTGGTCACAATGCTGCGAAATGACCATGTAACCTTGCATGGCTGTGCTGCAGCAATGTATGCGGCCCAGGTCACAAGGCTGCTATATGGCCTTAGGGGCCTGGCCACATGGCTGCGAAATGACCATGTAACCTTGCACGGCTGGGCTGCAGCAATGTATGCGACCAAGGTCACAAGGCTGCTATATGGCCTTAGGACCCTGGTCACAATGCTGCGAAATGACCATGCAACCTTGCATGGCTGGGCTGCAGCAATGTATGCGGCCCAGGTCACAAGGCTGCTATATTGCTTTAGGACCCTGGTCACAAGGCTGCTATATGACCTTAGGACCCTGGTCACAATGCTGCTATATGGCCTTAGGACCCTGGTCACAATGCTGCGAAATGACCATGTAACCTTGCATGGCTGGGCTGCAGCAATGTATGCGGCCCAGGTCGCAAGGCTGCTGTATGGCTTTAGGACCCTGGTCACATGGCTGCGAAATGACCATGTAACCTTGCACGGCTGGGCTGCAGCAATGTATGCGGCCAAGGTCACAAGGCTGCTATATGGCCTTAGGACCCTGGTCACAATGCTGCGAAATGACCATGTAACCTTGCATGGCTGGGCTGCAGCAATGTATGCGTCCAAGGTTACATGGCCACTATATGGTCTTATGACCCTGGTCACAAGGCTGCTATATGGCCTTAGGACCCTGGTCACAATGCTGCGAAGTGACCATGTAACCTTGCATGACTGGGCTGCAGCAATGTATGCGGCCAAGGTTATATGGCCACTATATGGTCTTATGACCCTGGTCACAAGGCTGCTATATGGCCTTAGGACCCTGGTCACAATGCTGCGAAATGACCATGTAACCTTGCATTGCTGGGCTGCAGCAATTTATGCGGCCCAGGTCACAAGGCTGCTATATGGCTTTAGGACCCTGGTCACAAGGCTGCTATATGACCTTAGGACCCTGGTCACAATGCTGCTATATGGCCTTAGGACCCTGGTCACAATGCTGCGAAATGACCATGCAACCTTGCATGGCTGGGCTGCAGCAATGTTTGCGGCCCAGGTCACAAGGCTGCTATATGGCTTTAGGACCCTGGTCACAAGGCTGCTATATGACCTTAGGACCCTGGTCACAATGCTGCGAAATGACCATGTAACCTTGCATGGCTGTGCTGCAGCAATGTATGCGGCCCAGGTCACAAGGCTGCTATATGGCCTTAGGGCCCTGGCCACATGGCTGCGAAATGACCATGTAACCTTGCACGGCTGGGCTGCAGCAATGTATGCGGCCAAGGTCACAAGGCTGCTATATGGCCTTAGGACCCTGGTCACAATGCTGCGAAATGACCATGTAACCTTGCATGGCTGGGCTGCAGCAATGTATGCGGCCAAGGTTACATGGCCACTATATGGTCTTATGACCCTGGTCACAAGGCTGCTATATGGCCTTAGGACCCGGTCACAATGCTGCGAAATGACCATGTAACCTTGCATGGCTGACAGTTTGGGCTTCTGGGGCTGCCTGCCGCCCTCCCTTTGGGCTGTCGTCTCTGGTTCTACTCCTCTCCTGGTGGGTCCGGTGTTTCCTGCGCTGTCCTGGTACACAACCTCTCCTGCTGCGATTGCTTCCGTGTCGGCCTGCCTCTCGGAAGCCTCCCTGGCCTCCCATTCATGGCGTTCTTTCAGCCCCCCTCCGGGGTTCTGGCGTTGGTTGGGGTCTGCCGCCCGGCAGATCCTCTGTCTTCCGCCCTTCCGCTGGTCCCCCCGCGGGCCGTTCCGGCAGTGGCCCTGAGCGGCCCTTTTCAGCGCTCCTCGGGCTACCTCTTGCCGTGCTGCCTGCTGTCGGCCTACCACAGGCCTACCACTTTTGGACTATGGATAGTTCCTTGTGCTCCTGGGTGTCCTCGGCGACATGGCCTCAGCTCCTTCGCTGCTATGCTGTGGACTTGGGAGTTGGCCCTTCCCCCTCGGCTCCTGGGTGGTTACCCTGTCACATGGTCTGGCAGGTCTGTTTCCACTCTGGCTGTCCCGTCCTGCCGTTCGGGGCTCCCTGGCGGCTTCAAGCTTTCCTCCGGGTGTGCTTGTCCCGCTACAGTCTTCCTTGCCTTGCTGACCTGGGCCGGGTCTCCTTACTCCAAAGTTCACCGTGCGACGCTGCACGGATGTGCTCGCCTTCCGGCGGTCGGGGGGGATTCTTGGCGGATCCCCTCCTTCCTGTCCTGCTTTCGGGCTGCCTCCCTCTGCTCCGACTACCTCGGCCACCTCTGCTCTTCGCCTTGTGGAGCGACGCCCGGCTTTGGGTGCCAACGATTCAGCCGTTCCTTCTGGTGCCTCTCTGGGATTGGTTTCCTGACCCTTGGGACTCCACCTGTGCTCCGGCTCAGTGGGTTTTTCCCTCTCTATCCCTCTTGGAGTCCTCTGTAGTGTGTTAACGGGACCCTGCAGGCTGTCCTTCCCTCCAGCGGGGACATGGCACTTGCCTCCTGCCACTGCTGTCCGGTGCAGTCTGCTGCCTGTCGCTCTCCAGCTGGGGGTCCAGTCCCTGCAACGGGGCTGGCCCTGCTCTCCGGCCTCCTGCTCTGGCTTGGTTATGCCCTGAGCTTGGGGAGCAAACAAGGGGGGGGGGGCGTGTCCCTCCGGGGAACCCCCGGAGATGCCTGCAGTCTGCCTCCGGGCCCCGAGCCTCCTGGCTCGGTCACAGAGAGTGGAGACGGGGCGTTGCCTCTCCACTGGGCAATATCTTGCCCTCTTCTGGGTGCCCTCCCTTACACCGGTCTGGTTGGGCCCGGTGTATTGAGGCACCTCAGTGACTCTCTTCATGGCCTTCCTTTGGCCGCTTGCTGAGTTCTGGCTCCCGGCCTACTGACTCAGTGAGCTGTTGGCCTCATCCTGTTTCCAGTCCCGGTTCGGGGCACTGAAATAGGCCTACCTGCTGTCACCACCTCCTTCCCAGGCCTTGTAGTGCCATGGGCTTGGAGGCTTCTGGTTGACAGTCACTCTGCCTTCTGCCCTCATGCCAGACCACCCCATGGGGCTCCCTTGGCAGCTGCAACTGTTTTTTGCTCTGTCCTTGGGGTCAATGCCCTTTTCTTGGTGCAAGCGGGTTCCATCCCCTCCGCCACTTTGTGAATCTGCACAAGTAAGCGTTGTCACTCAGTCTGTGGGCCATGAGCGAAGATAGAGTTTGGGTCCTCCCCTATCAGGATAGGACCTATCTCTATTACTTATTATTGAGCTTCCCACCCGCCTCCCCTCGATGGAATGTCCTTGCGTTACGCCTCGAAGTAAGAGGAGTAGAGGAAGTCAGAGCGCAAGGGATTATGGGTATTAGGTGGTCAGGCAATGGCGCCAAATTTTAAATCTCGGCTGTGGACAAGCGAAACGCTTGTTTGAGAAGCTAAATGCACAATTAGGCGTTGTCACTCTCTTAGATGAGTGACAATAAGTCTGTGGGCCATGAGCTCATAGAGATAGGTCCTATCCCGATAGGGGAGGACCCAAAAATTATATGATTAATTGATTATGCAAGAATGCTATGTCATTGGAAGCCATTTTGAAGCATTTTGAGATGGCCAGGTCATCCGCAGAGTGCAGAGTTGATCGTTGCATGACTAACAGGGTCAGTGGTGCATTAAGGAAACTTGACGAAGGGCCAAACTGCACAATGGTTGACATAAAAATGATAGCCAGATTGGTAAAACAGGTTCCAAGAGTGACTATAAAGAAATCTGCAATGACCTTGGAGAGTATGGACTATGGAGTTAAGGTGTGGACTAGCGTATTGATGCGGGTATAACACAGAGCACGACTCTTGATGATGAAAGGTAGAAAGAAGCCACTGCTGTGAGAATAAAATCTTATCTTGAGTCAAATTGTCTCTTTATTATGAGGACACCTACATAAACAATTTCTGCAGGAATTGGCTTGCTCTAGAGCTGATTTCACATGGCATTCTCACAGCTCTGGTGTCTTTCCACCTTTGCATCCTCGGAGTTGTCTTCAATGTTATGCTCACCTCCGTATGCAAAGCCACCACTTCTTCCCAGACTACCCCAGATTATTGGAGATTTTGTTCTTAATCATCCTTGGAGTCTGTTTTGCCATTTTGACTTTTCTCTTTGTCAGCTGCTTTCAGTTTTGGCTCTTTGTCCAGTTCTCTGCAGTGCATCGATGATCTTGCAGGTCTTCGAACTACCAACTAAGCACAAATTTGGCATCATGAAATGCTTCCCAATAGCTCCAAATTATGTACCATTCATGTGTATTCTTATAATTTGCATCCTTTCGTCTTCTAGATACTGTTTGGATGATCCAATTATGACTTTTGAAGAAAATGAAAAATTGTGTCCGGGTGCTTAAATAGTATGTACTTAATTTACAAATGTGGCAAAAAAACTCTGAGAATAATTTGTCCGAAGCTTTGTTTTAACTAACTCGGATATAAAAGTCAAGGATTTATGAATAGGAGACATAGGTGTTGAATAATACAACCATGGTTCTGGAGTGTATGCAAACTTTCGACCCATCAAGTTGGATAACATGTAGATTAATGCTGCATATTTTTAAAGGGATTTAGTAAAACTGACCAATTATAGCCAAATTCATTACTCCAATATGTAAGAAATAAGGGACAGAAATGCCAGATATGCTGACCAGTTTGTACTTACATAATACGTCTTTAATTATTTCCTGTTCAACTGTATGCAAATTTTTGACCTCAACTGTAACATACATGCAACAATACTGTTAACTGTAAAACCACAATACCCCAATAAGATCTACAAGATACAAAATATCTATGACTATTTGGCATTACATTAGCAATTGGTTGAAACAAACAATTTTTTAGCCTGGCTCACCAGGCTAATTCAGGAGTAATGGTCTGAAAATATTGTCTGTCAGCTCTACTGTTCAATAACTATAGATTCAATATATCTGTTTTTGTGTTTTATTGGTTTGTTAGGGTAGCTAGATGTATGGAAATTACTTTTTTTTTTTTCAATTTCAAAAATTTTTTTTTTTCCAAGATTTGAAAAAAAAAAAAAATTTTTTTAATTACACGAATTTTTTTTTTTTTCAAAAAGAGGAAATCGGGCAACTGCTGTTTTTCAAATTTAAACATTTTTTGTTCCAAGATTTACAATTTTTTTTCCGAAATAAAAAAAAAATAAAAAATTGTTTTCCTAGATTTAAAAAAGAAAAAAAAACAATTTTTTTGCTCCAAATTTTTTTCAATTTCGCCAATTTTTTTACTATAGGGATGCGAAGTGTGGGGGATTGAAAAGTGTACTGATAAGATTGAGTTATTTCACAAGAAATATCTCAAGTATATTCTTGGAGTTAAAATAAGTACATGTGATGAAATGATATATGGTGAATTAGGTCGCCTTTCATTACAAATTACAATTAAGCTCCAAATACTCAGTTATTGGAGCCGGTTGTTACATGGAAAGAGTAGCAAACTTAGTAGAATAATGTATGATTGTCTACTTGGTCAACTTAATGATAACACAAACTCTTTTATATCGAATGGGTTGTGTTACGTACGAAATACACTGATTGAATGTGGATTACCCTATGTTTGGGAATCGCAAATTTCACCAGATACAAATAACTTAAAAGCTTACGCCAAAAGATGTTTGAATGACTTGTACATATCAAAATGGAGTTCAAATCTTGAACAGAAAAGTTCATGTGATGTATATAAGAAATATAAAACAAAGTTTCAGCTGGAGAAATATTTGGTTAATTTTAATTCACCCAGACAACAAAATGCTTTATGCAAATTTAGGTGTAACAATATGAAAATACCTGTTGTTAGAGGTCGAATGTTAAATATACCTAGAGGGGAGAGATATTGCCATCTTTGTAATAATAACCTTCTTGGAGATGAATTTCATGTTGTTTTAGAATGTTCTCATCCTGTTCTTGTAAGGTTTAGAAATTTGTATATACCTTATTTTTATCATAACAGACCTTCTATGTTCAAATTTTTAAACTTGATGAAATGTACCAATGATCATACAATTAACAACTTATCTGTTTATTTATCAAAAGTGGCAAAATATTTTCGTTAGCCGTTTAATACCAATATTATTCAATTTTCTATATTGAAATTTGTATCTCAATTACTAGTCTCATTTATTTTGGTTTAAAACCTGATTCTGTTATTGTTATATTATACTTGGTGCTCCATAACATGTATATGTTCTGAGCAGAAATAAAACTTGTCAAACTTCAAGATTTGAAAAAATCGTACCCATTCTTTTCGTGGTTATTGGGTATTATTTTGTTCATGGAACAACCACAATAACAGCACTTCACTTGCCACAATTCAGAACCACCTTTCTCTGCTTAACTATTTCACCAGCATTGCTACATATTTTGCCGTCATCACTGCCACTTGAGCCAGGCTTTGAATCCGCGGATTCTTGTACCATTAATCAAAACATCAAAACATACTACATAGTAGATAATACATTTACTACCATAAAGGGAGTTAAGTGACATCTTTTGGGGCTAAATTTGCAAATTGCAGAACATCTTGTTGAGAACCAATATACCACATCTTTTTTGCTTTGACAATCTTTTCCAAGCATTTCATGGCTACTGAAGTTAGTGCTACTGGTCTGAAGTCATTGAGTATTTTAGGTTGTGTTTTTTTAGGAAGCGGAATTATTTGTGAGAGTTTCCACTTTGTTGGAACACAACATTCGTCAAGAGATCTATGAAAAATAAGATGGAAAATATAGGCCAGTGAGCTTTTTCCTAACTTCAGTACCCTACCACTTAGCTTGTCTGGGCCACAGGCTTTATGAATGTTAATTTTTGAGAAGCAACGTCGCTTACACTTATAATGACCTTTTCACAACATATTTGCCTAATATTCTCAAGTATCTCACAACAGTTGTCACTGAAATCATATACATCGAATCTTGAGGAAAATTGAACCAGATCACTGCAGTGTTGTTTTATGTCATCAACTACAATTGATTTAACAGACTTAGATATACCTGTGATCTTTTTAAGACCAAGCCATGCATCTTTTATGCAGTTTTTGCTGAAGAGATCTTTGACTTTTTTACAATGGGAGACTTGTCAGTGGCTGGTGGTGGCACTACTGTACTAGAGAGTCACTGTGACGTCACCATTGTCACAATGTTGATGTCACAACTGCAACAATGACACAATTGATGACATCACCATTGTTTCCTCACTATCTAATGGTTACCCCTGATGCATTGAAGTCCCCCATTCTTGTTTGCAGACTTTAATGGTTTTGTCAATGTCCTTTTGGACTGTTTTTAACTGTGTATAGTGTGTATAGTGTGGAATACATGCGGCGAAATTACAATGATTAAAATCTCCCGTAATCATTTTCTCAATATCTTGAACTGTAGAATGCAATTTTTCACCACAAGGTGGAATATATGTACATATCATAAAAATTTTGATAAAACTCCCTTGGTAAATAGAAGGGATGCAGTTTGACTGCCAACAATCCCAGTGTCTTTCAACAATGCTGCAGTCTTTACACCAAGTGTCTTTCAGGTAAATACACACTCCGCCTCCTGATGACTTGCTATCTTCCCCGCTTCTACCTGCCCTGATCAAGGCGTGGTCATCCAATTCTGTAAAGCACATCAATGTTGCATTTCGATATGACCAATTCATTATAATAGATGAACAAACTTGAAGAAAACTCGAAAATTGTGCAGAGAATATCGCTATTAGGTCTCTAGGAGTCAGCGCCCTCTTGCAATAAAATCTATATATATAATATATATTGATAGTGGATGGTGAGGAGACCAATATCGAGTTTTATTGGCCGAAGCAGTAATATTGGTCGAGGCCGTAGGCCGAGACCAATATTACCTGCTAAGGCCAATAACTCTAAGCGAAATATTGAGGTCACAATGGGCAGTTCAAAAAATGAAGAAAGATGGCTGCCAAAATGGCCGCCATCTTGGATTTCTCAATATGTTCCTGATCCATACCCACAGGCCAATACCTGTACCAAATTTCATAACTGTAAGTGAAATATTAAGGTCACAATGGGCAGTTCAAGAATGAAGAAAGATGGCTGCCACAAAATGACCGCCGTCTTGGATTTCTCGACATGTTCCCGATCCATACCCAGAGGCCCAGACCTGTGCCAAATTTCATAACTCTAAGTGAAATATAATGGTCACAATGGGCAGTTCAAGAATTAAGGAAGATGGCTATCAAATTTCATAACTCTAAGTGGAAAACTAAGGTCACAAATGGACACTTACACAAACCTTAACCGGGACAACGACGACACCGACGATCGAGTGAAGACAATAGCTCTTCGTTTTCAAAGAAAACAGACGAGCTAAAAATGGTCTAAAAAAGCATGCAAAATGGCTGAATGGCTGAAAATATTCATTTTCATAAAAGCTGGAGTGTCCCGGCACAAATCGCGTTTTTTTTTGCACCAATTTAAATTTTTTAGCCATAACCAACTTTCTACACTGGCATATTGAAATTCCAAAAAAAGTTTTTTTCAGGCCACCCTACTCAATATCCACTATTTGTTGTATTCTACCCGTACACCAAGTTTTCCAGGGCCGGTCTTAGGGCAACGCAAGCAAGGCAGCTGCGTTGGGCCCCGCTCCCCTGAGGGCCTCGCACCTCTGTGGCAGGCCAAAATATAAGAAAGAGGCCACCTTAAAGTTTCACAACAGTTCTGAACTGATTCATAAAAAAGTGCTGATCAGGCAACTACAATTTGTTCAATTGAGGATTGGCTGATTGGTATCAAGTTCTTTACCCTTTTCAGCAGGTGTTATCCGTAATTACAATTAGCACTTGACAACGTTCAGTAACAATGCATTGCAATTCTGAATTTGTCTGATAAGGCATTGATCAGCTCTTCAGAGTTTGATAGCATCATTCAACCTGCAATATAGCAGATTAATAAGTCATTCAAGATTTAAGCCTACTATAAATACTTCCAAAAGAAGTGAACACTGGAATAACTATGAAGTAGCCTTGCACATGACTTTATTTGCATTATCACATATTTTCTTGCAAAAGCAAACCCTTACGTTTTGACAGACCCGTGGCAGTCAGAACTTTACTAATTGCTGGCTTGTTTCTGCAGTATGCAGTTAGTCAATTTGTTATGGAGAATGATGACAATTTCATTTTGGAAATTACACTTTGTCATTCATGATGCAGATGATGTGTCATAATGATACCAATAGTTTCAGTGGTAATTTGACTTTAAGAAATGAATACTACCTGCTTGTTGGTGATTGACATAAAATATAGGCATACAAATGGATTATGCTTCTGATTCTCAGGCCTAAGATAAAATCGTTTATGACAAACCAAAATTCTTCTTCATGAAGATAAATGATAAATAGCCTGTATGTGGTTGAACAGGTTCCCATGTTAAAACTATAATGATGACACATCAGTCATCAGCATTCCTGGTGACAAATTGACTGGCTGCAACAAATTTTGGAGGGAATGTATGATTATGTCGGCCATACCTGTACATTGTACAATATCATACTATCAAATGCACTATTTGTACAGGTATATGCCTACTGCATCTGTTTTTTTTTACTTATACAAACATGCTTATTACATGCTGCAATGATGTATTTCAATGCCCCAACGAGACTATTGACAAATAATAATTATTATTCCCTCAATTTTCTATTAATTTTCACAGCTATCTATGCATGGGTGATGCACTATTATAGAGGTTTTTTTGTTTCAATTTGAATTGATATATTTTAGGCTAGGTGGTACATTAGCTTTCAGATGTGTGACTTGTGGGTGCATGTGGGGGGGGGGGGATTTGCTTTGGGCCCCGCACCCACTGAGACCGGCCCTGAAGTTTTCAGACTAATACGTATTTCTGAATAAAAGAAATTGTCTATTTTCAGTTTGAAATTCTTCTATGTATCTAACTATCTATCTATCTAGCCAGCTATTGTCGCTATGACTATCTTTCTATCTATCTTCTTCCTACTCAAAGAGACAAGCTTTTGGTTTTCCTGATTTTATACTATTTTACAAAAGTGCGCTTTTATTCCTCATAAAAAAGAAAAACAGTTTTTAAATGTATGGCTATAACTACTTTTATATACATGTATATTTTAATTTAGTTTAATGCTTAAATTATTTTTATGATTTCTTTTTCATGTTTTAAAGATTATCTGCGTATTTCCAATTCTAAACAGCAGACAATTGTACTGTTCAGTGCATTGCAATCAGGTCATCTTGCTTTAATTGCTTTTTAACCGACCTATCGGCGGTTATTAGAGGAGGGCAAAGGTGGTCGGGAAGTGATAAGGGAAAAGGGGATTGAAAGTGGGTTGTCTGCTTTTGACTAATTATGAGATTGGCCTGAAACTTGGCAAATGACCATCAAACTGTGTAAATTTTTCATGTGACCATTTATATGTGATACAAATGAAGTTCTGGCATAGCAATGACATCTGTGTATTTTGTTATTTCATCAGTTTCATAGTTATTTCTGTGGAACATCTAAATGTTTGCCTCTTCAAATGTTTGCCATGTTTGCTGTTTACCTAGTAGTGGTAGTAGGCTGACCAATGAGGGAACTGGGTGTAGGTCATGTGACACCAACTTGTAACCACATGGACTCTACCATTTTGGGTGGGGGGGGGGGAGGGTAGGATTCCAAAATCTTGTGAATGGAGGGAATTTACCTAAAAACATACAAATTTCATGAGGTATGCTTTGTGTTGAGAGGTTATTAGGGAACATTAAGCCACACTAGTTTTGGGAAGCTGGTATTGATAGTATGAAATGAAAGAACTCTCCCAAGTTAATGTAAATGTTGCCCTGCCCTTCCCAATACACTGGATGTTGACTTTTGGAACCACTGGAGTGGAACCATTTTCCCAGAATCATGAGCAGGACAACAAGAGTTATAGTGAAAGCCAATGGTGGGCCCAGGCCTCAGTACTAATTAATGACGTCCAGCACTATAGCTAGTGGAGCACCTGCCACCTCGTGGATGTTGTGGATTTTTACCTTCAGCGAACGAAGTTCGAAGAAGGTATTGTAATCACTTGGGTAAAAATGCTGTCCGTCCGCCGGGCGGGCGGGCGGGCGGCGGGCGGATAGATCGTTTCCGGCCCGGCACTCGGCCTCTATTGAATGTATGGGGATGAAATTTGGTACACATCTAGCCTGTATGGTCTAGTTGTGCCTTTTGATGGTCTGATGAATAGATCTTAAATACTTTTTGAAATAATTAACAAAATATAAAAATCTTTTTTTTTTTGTTTCCGGGCCAAGGCTCGGTCACTATTGCATGTGCATGGATGAAATTTGGTACACACGTGGCCTATATGGTCTAGTTGTGCCTTTTGATGGTCTCATTGACAGATATTCTATACTTTCTGAAAAAATGAGAAAAGATATAAAAATATCTTTTTTTGTTTTTTGGTCTAAGACTCACTCACTATTGCATGTACATGGATAAACTTTGGTACAAATATGGTCAATATGGTCTAGTTGTGCCTTTTGAAAGGTCTCATGGAAAATATTATATACTTTTTCAAATATTGAAAAAAACATAAAAATTATTCGTTTTGTTTCTGACCCAACATCCGGTCACTATTCCATATACATGAATGAAGTTTGGTACATATATGGCTTGTATGGTCTAGTTGTGCCTTTTCATGGTCTGACAGATGGCTATTATATAGTTTTTGTAATATTGAGAAAAAATATTTAAAAGAATTTTTTTTATATCGGAGCCAAAACTTCCCCACTATTGCATATACAGTAATGCATATTCTAAACAAATCAGCTATGCAATTAATTTAGCAGTGCTTTTTGATGCTTATAACACTTTATGAATCATTGGAAAAATAGAGGTAATGGAAGGCCACAACTCGACCGCTACTGCATACCTATAAGCAATTTCGTAAACGCACCAATTTTATGATATTATTGTAATCTTCTAAAGGTGTTATTCGCTGAAGGTTTGCTGCTGCGCAGCCTATGTTTTTGGATGTTGATTTGATCAAATTATTCTTTATTCAATTGGAACCTTTTTAATGTACATTGTTTGAAATCAAATAATAGATAAATTTATAAACGGTTGTTCAATTAAATTGAAATGGATAGTTTATATTATCAGCCCAGCCTATATACATGAGGTCTGAAAATACAGCTCAGGCTGTTCAGCCTCAGCACTTCATTGAGTAGCATGGATGCTGCTCAGGACAGCTCAACTGAGTTTAAACCTTTTGAAATAGCTGACAAGCATTGGAAATTTCATTATCTAGTAATAAAAACAAAAAATCCTCTAGATTGTTTTCATATTACCAGAATCTTCACTTCAATTTATGTGACAATCAGGTGATTATCTGGACGCAGTCCAGATACTGTCGCACAACGGCCTACTTCCTGTCTTTTCGCGTGTGTTTCAGTTTCCTGTTGGCTGAACATTACACATAGTGATGTGCACAGTAAACTCATCAAACTTACTTTATGTTGCACACATGTGATCCCAGTGGATCAGACTGATGTAGCAAACAGATAGTGGATAGATCTACAGATATCACCCAGTGAATTGGTCCTTAACACCGAGAATAGCTGGAAATTGTTATTGCAATCATGGAAAATTGACTGGATTCTAAATAGGACAATGTACTAGAATTATAACTGATATACTGACCCTATGGCACACCAGGGTGGGGGGACCAGTCTGCCAGAACCTGAGATGCTTCAGCGCACACCCGTCGTCACCACATGGTAGCCACCTAGCATGCAAAATACGCATTAATGCTATTGGTTGAGAGAGCCATATAGATTTGCAGGTGTTCAACAAACAGATCATTAGATTGAAACTAGCATGCATGCAGGTCTAATGTAGAGTTTAATTTATAGATCACGGGCCTCACAATCATTCTACACAAACCCCCATTCCCAAAGCCTATATTAATTTTATAACTTTTATATAGGGGACTGGTGGGTGTCAGAATGATTGTGTGGCTTGTGTTATAGATCCATGGAAGAATGAAATAATTTTATTTAGTCATAATTGGGATATACACCTAAAATATCTATATCACACAGATAGATAGATAGATAGATATGGTAAGTGCAGCCCTCTAAGCCCAGTTCTGGGCGCTCACGAGGATTGATTGATGACATGGGAGAGAGAGCGGGAGTCCTCAACATGTTACACATTTACCCCATGTGAGGAATCTTTTACTTGCCCAGCCTAGACACTGATACAAGGAGCCGCCTATTTAACATCTCATCCAAACGACATCCAGCTGGGATTTTGCTCATGAAGGTGCACTGAAAATTTTGAGTTCCCCAACCGGGGTTCGAACCCATGCAAGCAAACCCCTTCAGCGGAGCAGTGACAGCTAACTGATGCAGTGCACTGCTCTACGTTTTTCAAAGCAGGTTGTAGTGTATATAATAACATTGGATGCTTAATCTCAAAGCTATTACATATTAGAAAGCTATTGAATGACATATTCATCTTCTACACGATTAATACAGAATTCTAAAATATTCTCTACCTTAGCTTAAGATGTCCAAAGCCACAATGAGCTGTGGGTGTGTATCTCCTCTGTCAGCTTAACACAACTTTGTCAAGTTGTTAAACACATAACTCCATCACCCATGGAAACTTATTCTATGCTGGCCAAATTTAACAAGAATCAATCAAAAAACTTCATGCATCGCTATGTAGCAATACATTTATTTCTCTCTCTTAAGGCCCATTGGCCATTATGCCCTGATAACTTCTGACTACTGCTGTTATAATTCAGCCAACCAGACTACAAGACCAATATTATGTTACAATGTTCAGGTCAATTATCAGCGTCCAGATATGCAAATTGCAATTTGCCTTCTAGTTTTTTTGTTGCAAATGTACTGGAAACAAAATGTGAATAATAGTTCGCGTTCTGCGGGCCAGTAGATTTGCTGAAGGACTAGTAAATTTTGAACCATACTACAGTAGAATGTGTCCATTTTTAATTTTTATGCAAATTTAAAAAGCACTAGTGCCTAAAAGGTGCGTTTTGAGCTGGGGAATCTGTTCTCAAAATTGTGATAGGACAATTCTTACCTACTTCAATTTTGGTTCAAAGTTTCAAATGTTTTTTTCGTTTTTCGACCATTTTCGCCAATCCTTGGTTCATACAACATTTTACCTGCCATGGTTGGAAAGCTCTCAAAAATACCTACAATTTGCATACCAACATCAATGGTCTAGGACGATATCTTGACTCCCATTGGCTCTTCAGTCTGCACTTTTTAGAAATTAAAGTGTTGCAAACAGCCTAATCCTATTAAAAAAGGCTTTTAGGGGGGTGGGTAGTGAAAGGGGACTCATGTAAACCATGTCCATGTGTCCATGTCAACTTTTCTTTTCAACATGTGTGTAAAAGTCCATTTGTGACCTTAGTTTTCAACTTAGAGTAATGAAATTTGGTACAGGTATGGTACTATGGGCAGTTGGGCATGGATCGGGGACATGTCGAGAAATCCAAGATGGCTGCCATTTTGATGGCCATTTTGGCAGCCATCTTTCTTCATTCTTGAACTGCCCATTGTGACCTTAATATTTCACTAACAGTTATGAAATTTTGTACAGGTATTGAACTATTGGTATGGATTGGGAACATGTAGAGAAATCCAAGATGGCGGCCATTTTGTGGTGGCCATTTTGGCAGCCATCTTTCTTCATTCTTGAACTGAACATTGTGACCTTGACACTTACAGTTATGAAATTTGGTATTTGGTACAGGTATGGAACTCTGGGTATAGATTGGGAACATGTAGCGAATTCCAAGATGGCGGCCATTTTGTGGTGGCCATTTTGGCGGCCATTTTTTTCATTTATTGAACTGCTCATAGTGACCTCAATATTTCGTTTAGAGTTATGAAATTTGGTACAGGTATGGAACTCTAAGTATGGATTGGGAACATGTAGAGAAATCCAAGATGGCGGCCATTTTGTGGTGGCCATTTTGACAGCCATCTTTCTTCATTCTTGAACTGCCCATTGTGACCTTAATATTTCACTTACAGTGATGAAATTTGGTACAGGTATGGAACTCTTGGTATGGATTGGGAACATGTAGAGAAATCCAAGATGGTGGCCATTTGTGGTGGCCATTTTGGCAGCCGTCTTTCTTCATTCTTGAACTGCCCATTGTAACCTTAATATTTCACTAACAGTTATGAAATTTTGTACAGGTATGGAACTATTGGTATGGATTGGGAACATGTAGAGAAATCCAAGATGGCGGCCATTTTGTGGTGGCCATTTTGGCAGCCATCTTTCTTCATTCTTGAACTGCCCATTGTGACCTTGATATTTCACTTACAGTTATGAAATTTGGTATTTGGTACAGGTATGGAACTCTGGGTATAGATTGGGAACATGTAGAGAATTCCAAGATGGTGGCCATTTTGGCCGCCATTTTTTTCATTTATTGAACTGCTCATTGTGACCTCAATATTTCGCTTAGAGTTATGAAATTTGGTACAAGTATGGAACTCTAAGTATGGATTGGGAACATGTAGAGAAATCCAAGATGGCGGCCATTTTGTGGTGGCCATTTTGGCAGCCATCTTTCTTCATTCTTGAACTGCCCATTGTGACCTTAATATTTCACTTACAGTTATGAAATTTGGTACAGGTATGGAACTGTAGGTATGGATTGGGAACATGTCAAGATTCCAAGATGGTGGCCATTTTGGCAGCCATCTTTTTTAATTAATTGAACTGCTCATAGTGACCTCGATATTTCGATTAGAGTTACGAAATTTGGTACAGGTATGGGCCTGTGGGTATGGATCAGGAACATGTTGAGAAATCCAAGATGGTGGCCATTTTGGCAGCAATCTTTCTTCATTTCTTGAACTGCCCATTGTGACCTCAATATTTTGCTTAGACTTATGAAATTTGGAACAGGTATGGGGCTGTGGGTATCAGTCGGGGGAACAGGTTGAGAAATCCAAGCAGCCATCTTTCTTCATTTTTTGAACTGACCATTGTGACCTTAATATTTCAATTACAGTTATGAAATTTGGTATAGGTATGGCCTTTTTGATATGGATGAGGAACATGTCGAGAAATCCAAGATACCGCCATCTTTCCTTTTTTTTAGAAATCTGTTCAAACTGCATTGATTCTATACTAATAGTCCAGCATCTTCCAATCAACTATTTCTCCTATCTTCCAATATCAGTTGTTCAGTGGTTTAAGCAATGGCACCTTCAATTTCATTGCGCTAGGTCGGTTTTGAATCCGCGGATTCTTGTGTTGAAATAGATTGATTTCTGTACACTGCAAACTGTTTCACTTGAAAGTGACACAAGTTTCAATTGGAATTTGGTCAATTATCCCCAATAGCAATTAGCATCTTGATAATAGCAAAGTTGCTATGTTTCCTTCAACAGTAATTAAGAATTTGTTGCATTAACTTAAGAACATGTGCACTGAGGACGCCAATATAGCCTTAAGGCGCCAATAACACTCTCCACATGCCAATATCATTATTTATTGGCTTGGCACGTGACTAATCTCCCTTAACATGATTGGCTTGACAATTTTGTTGCTGAATATTATTATATAATATTCTGCATCAAAAATTTAAGGCCAATCATGTACCTGGAGATCAGTCACATGACAAGCCAATAAATAATGATATTGGTGTCTTAATAGTGTTATTGGTGTGTGGAGAGTGATATTGGCGTGCCCCAATGTTAAGAGCAGCAACAATGCTCTTAATTGCCTATTACTTAAGGGAATGCCTGTGGGTATCGATCGGGCACATGTTGAGAAATCCAAGATGGCGGCCATTTTGTCACATTTTGGCAGTCATCTTTCTCATTCTTTTCTCTTAGAGTTATGAAATTTTGTACAGTTATTGGCCTGTGGGTATGGATCAGGAACACATTGAGAAATCCAAGATGGCAGCCATTTTGGCAGCCATCTTTCTTAATTTCTTGAGCTGCCCATTGTACTCTCAATATTGGAGCCCCTATACTCTGTATAGGGGGCTCTATTGTGGTGAACGTGTGCGTCGTAGATCACCAACCAGCCTATTATTTTGTAATGAGGTCTCTGTCAAGATTACATTGGGTATTCCCTTAAATGTCATTTAACTTTGTTCTATGTATGTTAACTTAGGTTCTTACACCTGTTTCAGTGGCGGATCCAGACAGGGTATTGGGGGGGGGGGGTTGGAAGAATTTTTGTAATGAGGTCTCCATCAAGATTACATTGGACATTCTCTCAAATGTTATTTCACTTATGATGGTAATCAATGATGGCAATCACAGAACTCATTTGCCCCCTCCCCTTAGGTGCCCCCCTCCCCTTAGGTGCCCTCTCCCCACCAATGTGCCCTCTCCCCACCAATGTGCCCTCTCCCCACACATGTGCCCCCTCCCCACACATGTCCCCCCTCCCTACCAATGTGCCCCCTCACCGCCAATGTGCCCCCTCCCTGCCAATGTGCCCCCTCCCTACCAATGTGCCCCCTCCCTGCCATTGTGCCCAATCCCCAGTCCCCACCAATGTGCCCCCTCCTTACCAATGTGCCCCTTCCCTACCAATGTGCCCCCTAGCTACCAATGTGCCCCCTCGCTACCAATGTGCCCCCTCCCTACCAATGTGCCCCCTCCCTGCCAATATGCCCCTCCCTATCAATGTGCCCCCTCCCACTAATGTGCCCCCTCCCCACCAATGTGTCCCTCCCTGCCATTGTGCCCCCTCCCCGCCAATGTGCCCCATCCCTGCCAATGTGCCCCTCCCTAACAATGTGCCCCTCCCCACCAATATGCCCCCTCCCTGCCGTTGTGCCCCCTCCCTGCCAATGTGCCCCCTCCCTGCCAATGTGCCCCTCCCTACCAATGTGCCCCTCCCTGCCATTGTGCCCAGTCCCCGCCAATGCGCTTCCCTACCAACGTGCCCCCTCCCTACCAATGAGCCCCCTCCCTACCAATGTGCCCCTCCCTACCAATGTGCCCCCTCCCCCCATGTGCCCCATCCCTACCAATATGCCCCTCCACCAATGTGCCCCTTCCTACCAATGTGCCCTCTCTCCGCCAATGTGCCCTCTCTCCGTCAATGTGCCCTCTCCCCACCAATGTGCCCCTCCCTGCCATTGTGCCCAGTCCCTGCCAATGTGCCCCCTCCCTACCAACGTGCCCCCTCCCCACCAATGTGTCCCCTCCCTGCCATTGTGCCCCTCCCCACCAATGTGCCCTCTCCCCGCCAATGTGCCCTCTCCCCACCAATGTGCCCTCTCCCTGCCATTGTGCCCAGTCCCTGCCAATGTGCCCCCTCCCTAGCAACGTGCCCCCTCCCCACCAATGTGTCCCCTCCCTGCCATTGTGCCCCCTCCCCACTACTGTGCCCCTTCCCCGCCAATGTGCCCCTCCCTACCAATGTGCCCCCTCCCTGCCATTGTGCCCACTCCCGCCAATGTGCCCCCTCCCTACCAATGTGCCCCCTCCTGACCAATATGCCCCCCTCCTGCCAATGTGCCCCCTCCCCACTAATGTGCCCCTCCCTATCAATGTGCCCCTCCCTATCAATGTGCCCCGTCCCTACCAATGTGCCCCTTCTTATCAATGTGCCCTTTCCTACCAATGTGCCCTTCCCCGCCAATGTGCCCCTCCCTACCAACGTGCCCCCTCCCTGCCATTGTGCCCACTCCCGCCAATGTGCCCCCTAGCTACCTACCAATGTGCCCCCTCCCTACCAATATGCCCCCCTCCTGCCAATGTGCCCCCTCCCCACCAATGTGCCCCTCCCTATCAATGTGCCCCTCCTTATCAATGTGCCCTCCCACCAATGTGCCCTCTCCCCATCAATGTGCCCCTCCCTATCAATGTGCCCCTCCCCACCAGTGTGCCCTCTCCCCATCAATGTGCCCCTCCCTACCAGTGTGCCCTCTCCCATCAGTGTGCCCCCTCCCCACCAATGTGCCCCCTCCCCACCAATGTGCCCCTCCCCATCAATGTGCCCCTCCCCATCAATGTGCCCCTCCCTACCAGTGTGCCCACTCCCCACCAAGGTGCCCCCTCCCCACCAATGTGCCCTCCCCATCAGTGTTCCCTTCCCTACCAGTGTGCCCTCTCCCCATCAATGTGCCCCCTCCCTGCTAATGTGCCCCCTCCCTGCTAATGTGCCCCCTGACCAAAATTCTTCTGGATATCTTTGTCAATTCCATCTCTCACCCCCCCCCTTGCCGCCATTGCACCTTTGGTGCCTTCTAGTTTCAATTTGTTCTATTATTTACACCTATTTCAGTGGCCCCGATCTATTATGACAAATGGAACTGGTGACTTGCATAGAATTCCTAACATAATGCCGCTATTCCCATTTAAAACTTCTTGAAACATAACCTTGTATTGAAGAGGCATGAACGTTTACCCAATTTGTCATTCTTATCTATCTATCTCTGTTGCAAATGTATGCAAATGCAGCGGCGGATCCAGGGTGGGGCCAGGAGCTCAGGCTCCTCCTAAATCACTGAGATAGAAATAAAATTTTGCAAAAAATGCGGAGCAACTGAATGCCGTAATGAAACCTACACAGGCTTCCTATATAAGTTTTTCGTTTCTGGCTTTAGTCACTCCTGTATACATATAAAGCCGACATTTCGTCCCAGTGGCACTGCATTCCATTGGAATGATTATTTGGGGACTTTGTGCTACAAGAAAATAATTACTGTCGCCCTTGCCGTGAAATAAATAATTTCCTGCCGAGGACAACTGCAAGGTCTTCCCTTGATTATTAAATGGTTGCCCCCCGTGTGAAAATAGGGGCGACAATTTCGTCCCTGTGGGACACCATTACATGCGTTGAACGATCCCCTATCTCATGCTGCATAGTTCCTCTTAGAGTCATGAAATTTGGTACAGGTATTGGCCTGTGGGCATGAATCGGGAACATGTTGAGAAGTCCAAGATGGCCACCAAAATGTCCACTTCAAAATGCCTGACATCCTTGAACTACCCATTTTGACCTTAATATTTCGCTTAGAGTTATGAAATTATGTGCAGGTATTGGCCTGTGGGCATGGATCCGGAAAATGTCGATAAATCCAAGATTGTGGTCATTTTGGTAGCCATCTTTCTTCATGTATACATATCTTTATGTGACATTATGGTTACAATGTTGATTTCTCACATTTTTGTGATGTTTTGCCACAGTTTTGGTGCTTTTTTAAAATTTTTGTCAGATTTTTGACAATGAACATGCGACATGCGTTCAAGAAATGAGACTGTAGATCCATAAAATTAGTTTGGTGTGGCCTTACAGCTATGGTTTTTTTGACTTGACATGATTGGTTGTGGGTTCAATTCCCGCCGAATGTTACTTTTGAAGCATTCGCATGGTGGACTGATCTAGTTCTTGTTTTAAAATCATTTGCTTAACAGCGATTTGTAGTTCATAGATCTATAAGAATTGAAGAGATAGAAAGAGAAGATAGAAGCAGTTAAAGTAACATACAATCATATGGGAGTCATTACAATGCAATTAAAAAAAGCAAGCAAATACCATGTCCCAAAAAAAAGAAGTGACAAACCTGGCCGATTTCTGGGTCATACCTAGTATCAATATTAACAGAGCAAACTCTTTGAGATGTAACTTACGTAGCCCTTGCCCCCAAATTAAATGCATAGCGTACAAATCAGAAGTGCGACCACATGCAGAGTACGCATTCTCATACTGGGACCCTTTTACCATTAAATATTAACAAAACTGAAGCTGTCCAGATCTACCTCACCAACTATTTAACTAAAAATTATTGTGAATGGGGTTATTGAGAATTTAGCAAAATTCTGAATCATGTCATTTTCCTCGTTAACACTCTTTCGGCAGCAGATTGTCTAATTTTAAAGTGTCTATTGTGAGCTTAGTAATTCACTTAGAGATCATTCAGAATTTATGACTGGGGGGTGCGAGTTTTGCTGGAACTTCCCTTCAAAAATTGATACCCCCCTCAAGTTTCATGCACATTTTTGGTACCCGCCTAGAGGGCCCCTCCTCGACATACAAAGCAATACACACATATATACTGTTATACAAGGTCACACTCACACGACGTGTGACACACGTACAGATTCTCGTCATTTCGCGGACTTTAGCACGTAAAAAAGAGTTTCTACGAGTTCAAAAAAAAAATTTTTTGTTTGTTAAAATTTCTTGCCTCCCCCCCCCTTGGAAGTGTTGTCAAAAATTTTATCCCCCCATGCAACATGTGGCAAAACTCCCACGCCGCCAGTCATAAATTCTGAGCGGTCCCTACAGTCCATAGTTTAGAATGTATATGAAAATAAGGGTGATAGGGGAGACCGGGGCTGGTTGTCACAGGGGCAGGTTGTCACACTGCGTAGAACTTAAATATGCTTCTATTTCTATCTAAAGCATGCAGGAGCACTGCCAATTTATATGAATCTTAAAAGGAGAGTGACTTAAACCTATCTGATCAATATTATACCTATATCATATGGCTAGCGGAAATACTCGCTTCTCATTGGCCGACAGCCATGCAATATTCTACGATATTGCACGCATGTTATTGCACGCTCATTTTAACATGTAAGAGATTGGACAGACCTGAGAGGAAGCACCATGTTTCAGTGCTACTGCAGCCACAACCTGACAAAAAGATTGTGTTTTTCCATTTTACTAAAAGATTCACTGCACCGCAACGGAAGAAGGTTTTTGCGGCAAAAGATGCGGCTATTAAAGGGCTATTGGGATATATACTTTTCGTATTGATTATTTTATTTGTTTGATCAGAATAAAGCAATAAGTGACCGAAAAACAGCGTTTTTGCCGATTTTTCCGTGATTTTTTAGTGTTTAGAGGTCTAAATACTGCTACAAAGTTTCCGAAAAAAATCTAAAATAAAATCCATCATCAAGTAAAACATTTTTCCATTCCAAAAGTGTGAACATTTTTTTTGTGAGTGAAATATTTATTGCCTTTTGATTTATTGCCCTCATGCAATATTAGTCACCTCGGTGCCATAAAAACTGATATTGCACTCGGTGCTGTGCGATAACTGTATAATATCATTCGAAATCTTGACATCCTGAGGGAAATTTTTAAGAATTCAGCACTCGGGGCAAGTTGTCACATTTTTGGGGCAGGTTGTCACACACTCAGGGCTGGTTGCCACACTTTCTTTCTGACGGTATAATGAGTAATCTTACATTATCCACTATAAAAAAACACCTGAAGAAGTACCTCCTTGTTAATGATTTAGATTTTTGTAATAACCAAGGATGATTTATTAATTCTATTTTTCCTTTTTCTTGATTTTTATTTTTTTAATTTTTTAATGTATATTAAGATTATTATTATTTTGTTTTCAGTATATGTTATAATTTAGTTTGTTAGAAGTTCTTACCAATGTAACATAAAAATTATTTGTATTATTAACTATACGTCAATATATACATTTTTTTGTATCTTGACTAAGGAAAATTTGATTGTTTATAATTGTACATGATTTATGTATTTTGCTAAATAATTATTTTCCAATAAAGAACTTGAACTTGAACTTTTGGTTAAGAGCTCGGACGCAGGAAGTCGGCAAATCTTGACTAAAACAAGTTCTTTTGGACATATGAGGAATCCTCTGCTTGCCTAGTGAAGACCTCAACGAACACGCTACTGTGTACAAGGGTGCTGCAAATGAAGGCTCACCATGCAGCAGAAAAGCATTCTGATCAGGAGGAGGAAAATTACAAATTTTTTTAGAAAATTTCTCTATAAATTTGAAATAGATTTACTTTGACACTATGCCATATCTGCATACATCTTTCGTCATCAATAGCATGTTTAAATCACCAATTTATATGCGTGATCGTTTTTTACCCTTGATTCCCCCAGGGTAATTTTCTCTGAAAAACCAGTCTGAGAGATTTTTGGAAAAAAGTTTTCCCGGCCTTAATACAGGTGTGGATGTGGTAAAGTGGACCATTTTGTGTTCATATAGAGCTGAACTAAAATGCGTTGTGGAATTGGGGATAGTTTGTGATCTTTTTTTTTTTAATAGTTTGTTGGTGTCATGGATCATTTGAGTCTTGAGGGGCTGTTTTCAAGCTGACCTTGCATTATAATATCATCCACACGACGATCGTCCATGCGTTTCAAGGAAGGCCAATAATGCATTTTGCTATTGCTATTTGCAGTGCATCTATCCTCAGAATCAGTCTAACAATGGTAATTGCAATTCTGCTGGGTCTAAAGCCTTTCTTCACCCTCAGTTTACCAAATTGCCTTTGAGAAAGAGCACTTTAAGTCAATCTGACAGGTGTCAAAGCTGATTGCACTTCGCAGTGCAGTGCTACTTTGATCTTGTATCCATGGATCTTATGCTTAATTGCTAATTCCCAACAGAACCCAGGGTTTGAATCCACGGATTCTTGTTGTTTTAAAAGACTGGTCATAATGGGTAACAACCAGCTCCAAAAAGTGTGACAACCTGCCCTGACTGATGAAAATGCAAAAAACGGGCGACCAAGGCTGTTCTTATCATATTTTTCACTATTTCTTCCTATCATTATTTAAAGAAATGCTTACATGATAAGTGTATAAACTGTACCTTTTTCAACAACTATTTGGTACAGAGTAGGAAACATCCCTCCCGAGCAGCAATGTAAATCAAACCTTTCGCTACGTAATTATTTTGGTTAGAATCAAACGTTGGGTCAGACAACGTATGACAAAAGATTGGGCAAAGGTAATTTCCAAATGTTGCACACAGATGGAAAACCAAACGTAAGTCGCAACCTAAGTATGAGGTTGGCAGATAGTTTGTTTTATAGTTTGGCCGAACGTTCAAGTCACACGTAAGTCATACCTTTGGTTGAGAGGTTGGAAGAATGTTTGGTTGTAATGTTTGGCTAAACGTGTCAGTCACACGTAAGTAATACCTGTGGTTGAGAGGTTTGAAGACTGTTTGACTATTACGTATGACCGTACCTTTGATTCATAGGTTTGTCTAACATTCATTTGAGAGGTTTTTGAAACCTTAGACCATTACGTAAGACTCGTAAGTCATACGTTTGGTTGAGAGGTTTGAAGAACGTTTGACTTTAACGTGTGATCATACCTTTGATTCATAGGTTTGTCGAACATTCATTTGAGAGGTTGTTACAACCTTAGACTATTACGTATGACCATACCTTTGATTCATAGGTTTATCAAAGGTATGGTCGCACATTTGGCAATACGTAAGTTCCAAGGTTTCTCCAACGTGTTTTTGATATGTATGGACATCGTTTGAAAGTAATGTTCAGGGCAAACGTCTGATCATACGTATCTGCCAAAGGTTTGTTGAAGGTTTGCACAAAGTTGCAGAACCTGGGATCTTGAGTCTCAGAGAGCCTTGTAGCGCCATCTATTTCATACCTATTCCAAGCTATCTGGTAACTTTGAGTGTATAAAACCTCCAACAGGATGCTTGCTGGTGGTAATTGGATGAAGCCATAAAGAAATAGCAGGTAAACCAGCTATAAAAATTACCAAATAAATTTCTCTTAAAATATGAAAGAATAGATAGGCCAAAAAAAAATCTGAAGTACTGCTCAACCACAAACGAGCAAGAGAGAATAAGTTAAGACCGGAGTTGAAGTGAGCTTACATGCATCGGAATGCCACCTGTCCAGCAGGCCAATTTGGATTGGGATTTTTCCAACTCTTCAGAGTTGCAGCATTAATCCCTTACAAGGTAAGTGAATATTCTTATTTATTCTAGTCCTTAAGTGGACTGCAGACTGCTTGGTAAAACGAGGAAGAAAAGTCTGCTAATTTTGGAGCCACCTTCAGCATGTTCAGTGCTTGCTGTCTGGCTCTGCTCGCTCTATCTCGCTCTGTTTTTCTCTTCTCTTCACTGTTTTAATTCATGTTTTCTCTTTGCAGATCTCCCAACAAAAAGTCCACCAAGCACCCATCTCCTCAAGTCAAGACCTGACATTTAAAAAAAATCTTGAAATCCCCCCCCCCCCCCAAATAAATCCTGCTGTAAAATCAGATAAGCTTCTTCATTCGATCGTAATGAGGACCAATATTCAAGGGCTTTATTTTATTTATTTTTATTCCACGGGGGCAGCAGCCTGGCCGGGGGGCTGGGCCGCCTGGAGCAATGCGGCGGTCCCCCCGATAAACTGAACCAAATAAAAAACGCAAAACTATTTCCAGGGCGTTATCTTTCTGTATATGGTTCAGTTGGGCTGTTGAGTTTATGCATATGTGTAATTAGGTGTCAAAGGACTCAGTTCCATAAAATCACTGAATTCTTACCTTTTTTTGCAAATCTGTTGCAAGGTTTATCACATTGGGGTTAAGGCCAGTGGATAGGGGTATTAGACACTCCATAGGGCAAATCTAATGATTTCATGGTGAAGCTTGAAGAAAATGATGCAAAAGGCCGTACATTTAACTTTGGTCGATACCTCTCAACTTGTTAAAATTTAGTTTTTTGAGAAGTCATGTCAGAGTTTGTCATACACAATGATATTCCCGTGAGACAATGTAGCCATGGAAACAGGTCCTCATGTGGCCTGTACAAATTCAAAAGATTGAAAATGCATTAGGGTCTATCAAAAAGACCTTACAAAACCTGTATAGCAGCCGTAGGACAAACTTCAGTAACATTTTTGCCTTCTCATGCTTTTCTTTGGGGGACAGATTTGTGGTTGGGACAATAACACAAGGATGACAAAAAAATACTGATTTTTACCTCTGCAGCTTTTAAACAGTTGCGCGAGGTCTTTCTCACAGATCCTAAGCCTTTTTCTTTCCACAGCTATTGTTTAGACTGCTTGAGAACTTGTTTCATTAGATGCATTTTTGCATTGGAATATCACTGATTGTGACAAACTCTGACCTTACTACTCAAAAAACTGAATTTTTAACAAGTTAGGTGGCACCGGCTAAAGTGAATTGAGTGGCCTTTTTGCATCATTTTCTTCAAGCTTTAACATGAAAACATTAGATTTTCTGTGTGGGTCGGCTAATACCCTGGTCCACTGGCCATACCCCAATGTGATAAACTTGGCAAAGGACAATAAAAAAATGGTCAAACTTGTGTGATTTTCTGGACCCAAGTTCTTTGATAAATGATTACACATATGCATTCACTCAACAGCCCGTCTGAAGCTTATTCAGAAAAATACAACCCTGGAAATAGTTTTGCATTTTTAATTTGGTTCAGTTTACCTTTGGTAGAATCATAGTTTGACAGTTATGATGAGTTTTCATTTATAAGAGGCTAAATGGGCAAATTTCTAAGCCATTAAGCTATTCGGTCCACACATTTAAATGATTGTTTGTGGACAAATTCCTGTATAATTTTAAATGATAAATTGACATTTAAAATCACTGCAAACTGCCATCAAAACAAACATCAGTTGTTCAGCAACAGCATAGTAAATATTACACCGCTCCACCCATACTCCCATGTAAGATGCAGCGGAAGCCATTATTGAACCGCCAGGTGCTGGTTTCTGCATTGAAACATACAATTTCACAGTTTCGGGGTTGTTGCTTATCAGGTTGTGGCTGATCTTCGCTCTGTAAGCTAGTTCTAAGAATGACTGGGTTATAAAAGGCAGAATCTTGGGTGCGCATTTTGGGTGATTAGCGACTAACTTTTTGATGAACCCACTTTGGCTGACCCAATTTTGGCTGACTTTTAGTATGTTGTTCTTATGACTCTATACTGTGAGAAAATGCAATAAAACTATTTCTTGCAATTTTTTTGCATGGGGTCAGGGCATGTTATGACATAAATTGACTGGACTATAGCTACTCGCCCCGATTGTCTCAAGCCCTGCAGCAATAGCATCTTCTGAACATGCCACTGTTGCAGGGCTTGACACAAATTACAGTATTTCCTCGAATAGAAGCCTGTCTCGTTTAGAGGCTGGGGTAGGGGCCCACGCTAAAATAATAGAAGCCCTCAATTACACGCCGGGTCAGCTACTATAATAAGCTCTAATTTACTGCCTTGCATGCTTCCCAGGTGTTTCCATGCAAGGTTTACTTACTCGGTATCAGTGCCTACCCTCGCCAGATGTTACTTGATTGCTATCTTGTTTAAAACAATAAACGCCGGTCTCAAATAGACGCCTGGCTCGTATAAACGCCGGGCCACTAATGAGTGGCAAGTGTACCTTTTTCACTAATTAATATGCTGGCTGTAGAGCTAAAAATGTACTGTAACAAATCTTGACCTAAAGCCAGCATAACAAGAAAATCTTTAAAAAAAAAAAGATTAGCTGGCTGTAGTAATAACAGATTTCAAAATTTATAACTGGTGGTTTTGTCATAAAAATATATTCTAAATGGAATACGGAAATCACCTATGCAACCCCATGGTCTGTAATAAACATCTATGTACGTGTCTATGCATCTACCGATCTACCAAGCTATGGTTATGGCTACTAACTGTTGGCAACTACCTGTTGGACCGGTCAGTTGGTCATTAACTGTTATTCATTAACTGTTGTTCAGATGGTCACTAACTGTTGGTCACTAACTGTTGGTCACTAACTGGTGCATTAAATGTTGGTGCATTAACTGTTGGTGCACTAATTTGCGAGTTCACTCGCATTTGTGGGCGAACCAGGGTAAATAAGGGGTGGTCAGAAATTTTGGATCGTTTGTGAGAGACAAGGGAGCACTTTTTTAAGTTTCTTTTTCATGCAATTAATGAAGAATTGGCTAACTTGAGGCGTCTTGCTTCCTCTTGTGTCTTTTGTGTCTTGTTTAATTACAATTTAAGTTTTTAGTTTCAATGAAATCACGGCAAAACAGGAAATGGAAATATTGTTGTTATTGTTTTACTGCCCTCTGATTGGCCGAAACAGATTCGATATCTTCATGATAGTTTTCGGACACTTCTATTAGGGCTAGAATTAGAATTTTAGGCTCTTTGGAATCCTGGTGTCTTAATCTTTATGATTTCGTTTTTTCATGAAGATATCTCAATTCATTGCTGAGAATTCGTTGAAAATGCATAGGCCTATACATTTTTCCCCAGGATGCAATGAGAAGTACAGCAGTCCCTTTACCATGTCAGGCAATTCAGAATAGCAATCAAGACTTCACCAATTAGCCAATTTGCCATTCACACCTTGAGTTAGTATGTTTCAATTAACACCTTCTTGAAGGCCATTGTAAAAGTGAACTTTCTCATAGCAATTTTATTTATTTATTTATTTATTTTTTCAAATATATTTTAAAAGGGTAATCATCTCAGCAAAACTGTTTTTCAACTGGGCCCTTTACAAGTTTAAGTTCAATAATAAAATTCCAAATAATAAACAAGCATAAAAAACATACCAGTAATAACACAGATAAAAAGAGTTAAAAACAGTTTAAAAAAACTAATATTTTGATATAATTATATATCACAGTGCCTTCTTCAAACAATAGAGATAATCTAACAGCTAAAAGAATCATAAACGAGCCACATTCTTTATATAATGTTTCAAAAGTTTTTTGAAATTCTCCAGCTTAACACATTCTTTCAAATAGCTTGGTAAATCATTCCATGACTTTGCTCCTCTGTATAAAAACATCTTTTTATGAAATTCGTTTTCTGGGAGGGGTAAATAAAGATCCATTTCATGTTTTCTAGTTTTCCTTTCTTTAATTTCGATGCCATTTTTGGGGGGAGGCAATCCACTCAATTACCAGTGGTTGGTCCTTGACAAAATGTTATGAATATGTGGATACAGTAACAGTTAGAGTAACAGCCAGCTACTAGCCTATCAACATCAACAGCACAACACAAGTCAAGTCAGCCGGGGTATACCAGCAAAACACAAGTCAAGTCAGCAGAAAAGTTCTTGTATTTTATAACTCAATTTTAGACGAACATTATTGCCCTTGCATTGCAGTCTCATTGTGTTGAGTGCAGGCTGTCTGCAGCATTTTTGGAATCAAATTCCAGGATTTTCTAGGCTTTTCTTGGCCCAAATTTTCCCAAAATCAAGACCAATCTTCCAGAGAATGCAGATTACTTTTTTTCTGATAGTAAAAATGTATCTGCGACCTGACTGTCACAAGAAATCGCAAAATATTCAGCTGTGTTTCTTTTTTTTATTAGTATGAAGCAGATTCCAGGCCTTTTGTGGTAAATGCAATTTTTTCAAGGCTTTTTCAAGGACTGGCAGACACGCAGTAGTTACAGTCAGCGAAGTGCAAGTGATTACTTCAAACTGCTTGTGTTACTGTGATGTCATTGCATATTCAATAGGTCAATAATGGATCATTTGGTGCCTTCTACAGTTTTAATCAATCGAGTAACTGAATTATTGCCAATATTGCTTCACAAGACGGTGGCATTTTTGAAGATGCATAAAGAAATATATATTCCTACAGACGACTCCTAAATACATTTAACTTACCATTTTACATTTATAGAAAATTCACCCTGTACTAGGAGTTCCTACTTCGATATATATCTGAAGATTGAGGGATGCAACAAAGAATTGTTTCAGCAAAGCAAAACACTTATTTTGTGGAGAGCTTCCGAACCTGGGTCCCAACAATTGGTAGCCCAAGGCTCTACCAGCCGGGCTAGCCCCCTCCCTTATATTCAAGAATTGTAATTGGGTGATGGTCGCTTGGCCATGATATGAAAAAAACTAGGACCCAGAAATTTGGCTGGGGACCCACTTTTTCAGACCTCACTGAGTCCCCAGGACTCACTTTTTGAGCACCCCAACAGAAACCCTGGTGTTGATGCTGGTCTATTGTTTGGAAAAGGTGTGAAGTTCAAACTTGAATTGGATGACACAGTTGTTTTAATTAGTCAGTCAGTAAATACTTAAACCGATAATATAATAATGTATATATAGCTATCCCAAACATCCCCCCTCCGACTACAGCTCAAATATTTATCTATGTCTATCTATTTATCTATCTTTCGATCTGTCTATCAGTCTATCTATCTTGCTAGCTATCTATCCATCTTGCTAGCTTTCTATCTATCTATGTATCTATCTAGCTATCTGACCATTCCAGCAATCTATCTATCTATCTATCTATCTATCTATCTATCTATCAATCTATTTATCTATCTATCTATCTATCTTGCTATATATATTGGTATTAAGCAATCCCCAACATCTCCCATGGAGCTTACAACAGAAACACATAATTATTTGTCCATCTAAACAATTAAATCTGTCTTTCTAAAATATCAGTTACTGGCTCACTGACTGCAGTGTTCGAAATAAGGGGGGGTCAAGGGGGTTTTGACCCCCTCCCCAATGCTCTTGGGACCCCCTTAAATACATTTTTCAGAAGGACCCTGAGGGGGTCCTGAAACCCCCCCCCCCCCCAAATACTGAATGAGTACAGCTCTTTGGCTTCTGGTGGCCCGATGACGGCCCGCCGACTCCCGGCTATGAGGGCTTCTTTCCTTCGGCATTGCAACTGAGAGACCCCCTCAAATAACATGCCCTATTTCGACCACTGGCTCACTGCCATCACAAGATGCGTTCCGGACTTCGCAAGTATGGAGAAAATTAACCAATGTCAAATAAAGTCATGAGAACCAGCCAATCAGAGCACACTAGAATATATAATATTAAGTTGGCTACTCCCTAGAACTTATCACAAGCATTTGCAAAATTTACCACAGTTTCAGTTTGTCTCAAGTTTATTTTGTCAGCTTTTTAAGCTCTATCTCTTTCTTCTTTAAACGCACATAGATAGATAGATAGATATGGTAAGTGCAGCCCTCTAAGCCCAGTTCTAGGCGCTCACAAGGGTCGATTGATGAGATGGGTGAGAGAGCGGGAGTCCTCAACATGCTACACATTTATCCCATCTAAGCGATCTTTTACTTGCCCAGCATAGACACTGATAAAATAGTCCGCCAATTTAACGTCTCATGCGAACGGCATCCAGCTGGGATTTTCCTCATGAAGGTACACTGAAAATGTTTTCTGAAAGAATTTTTGAACATTGTACGATGTGCGACACATGACAGAGCTGTTGGTCGCGAAAAACAATTTGGGGAAATATCTAGGTGGTTTGCCCCCCCTGAAAAAAATCCTGGATATGCCACTGGTGCTGGTTACCTTTTGGAATTTTTTGTGGTGTTTTTTGCAAATTTATATCATTCAGGGGCAGAAAAATGGGAAATAGAGAAGAAGAATGGGGAAATTGTGTAGAAAAAATGGAAAAATCTGTTGAAACTCTTCGTATAAATCCCCTTTTCTTTCAGTTTCTTTTTTCTGTTAATTTCCCACATCTTGTTTACCATTTCCCCAATTTCCGACCATTTCTCCCATTTTTCTTACCATTTCCCCATTTTGCTGATAATTTCCACATTTTGCTTACCATTTCCTTTTGCTCATAATTTCTCCATTTTTCTTACCATTTCCCCATTTTCCTTTCTAATTTTGCTAGTACATCAGCAGAAATTTCCCCAAAATCTGTTCAGGGGGCAAGTTGTTCCCCCTGCCCTCTCACCCCCCCCCCCCTAATGGCTATGCTACTGATCTCAATACCTTTTAGATCTGGCCTTCCTGCCATTGCCATAATTTGTTGTAAGCCGCTTGTACTTTCTTTTTTACTGCACCGCCCCCGCCTCCTAGTGATACCACTGCTAAGTTTATTGTCTGTGATATTTCTCTGATTATGTATGAAAACCTAGGTCCCAAATTCTACACCATTTTCCCCAAGAATCTACTCACAAAAATAGCAAAACAACATACACATAGTGAACTCGCATGTGTTCCGCTTGCGACACAAATTCTAGTTGTTGGTGCATTAACTGTTGGTGCACTAACTGTTGGTCACTAACTGTTAGTCACTAACTGTTAGTCACTAACTGTTAGTCACTAACTGTTGGTCAGTTGATCACTAATGTAAGTTGATCACTGACTGTTGACCACTAACTGTTTGTCAGTTGGTCAGTAACTATTAGTCATTAACTGTTGTTCAGTTGGTCACTAACTGTGGTCACTAACTGTGGTAACTAACTGTTGATCATTAACTGTTGGTCAGTTGATCACTAACAGTTGGTCAGTTTATCATTAACTGTTTGGAGGTTGATCACTAGCAGTTTGTCTTTAGCTGTTAATGAGTTGGTCACTCACTGTTGGTCACTCAATGTTGGTCATTAACTATCACTAACTGTTGGTCACTAACTGTTGGTCACTAACTGTTGGCTGCAAACTAGGTCACTGTTGGTCACTAGCTGTTGGTCACCCATCATTGGCCAGTGGCCACTAACTCTTAGTACCACTAACTGTTGACACTTGGTCAGTAACAGTCATTCATTAACTGTCACTTACTGTTGGTCACTATCTGTTGGCCACTGACTGTTAGTCAGTAGGTCACTATTAGTCACTAACTGTTATTTGGTTGGTCACTAACTGTTAGTCACTAACTATTGGTCACTTAATGTTGGTCATTAACTGTTGGTCACTAACAGTTACTGTTGGTCATTAACTGTCACTAACTCACTAACTGTTGGTCAGTTGTTCACTCTCTGTTGGTCACTAACCGTTGGTCAGTTGGTCACTTACGGTTGATCATTAAAACTGTCATTAACTGTTAGTCACTAACTGTTGGTCAGTTGGTCACTTAGGCCTACTGTTGATCATTAAAACTGTCACTATAGCTGTTAGTCACTAATTGTTAGTCACTAATTGTTAGTCACTAACTGTTGATCACTAACTGTTGATCACTAACTGTTGCTCAGTAACTGTTGGCCACCAACTGTAGGCCAGCCAGTCATTAACTGATGGTAGGTATATTTGGGCCATTAATGCCCCAATATACACTGCAATGAGCATATCACTAACTGTTGATCATTACCTGTTGATCATTAACTGTTGATCACTAACTGTTGGTCAGTTGATCATTAACAGTTCTAGCATCAAAAGGGAAAACCTAGTAAGTCACATTTTGGAGTTTCCGAGAAAAGTGACTTTTAAGTTCCAGTCCTTGCAGTAAGAGATGGACTTACAGAGATTTGCCAGTGTCATTCTGGGGTAACGGGCCACTTCATGAAAATCTAAACTTAATAAATATATAGAGACATGTCTCAGAAGTCCTATTTTGATTTTAACTCAATTTGGCCCAAAATGTGACTTACTAGGTTTTCCTTTTGGACGCTAGAGTTTGCCTTTAGCTGTTAATGAGTTGGTCACTCATCCAGTCACTAACTGTTGGACATTAACTGTCACTCACTGTTGGTCATTATGGTAGGTATATTAGGGCGATTAATGCCCCAATATTCACTGCAATCAACATATATTTTTAAACCCCTGAATCATTGCCATGAGAATGGGGCATTAGGCAGCAGTGAATATTTCCACAAAGTTTGCACCCTGCCAAACCTCAGACTTGCGTTGTACTGAGTGGTCGATAGAGTAGCTGGCTCTGAAGACTAGTTCTAAAATTTTTAACATCTTTCCAACACAAGTCTGCAACAGGAATTATGGGTGGCACAAATTCTCACAATGGCTAGGGACCGTTCAGAATTTATGACTGGGGGCCAGTGGGGGGGGTTGGGAGTTTTGGCCGAGGGGGTACTAACTTTTCACATGTGTTTCAAGGGGGGGTATTAATTTCTGACAACACTTCCAAGGGGGGGGTAAGAAATTTTAACAAAGAAAAAATGTTAAAAAACACACATAAACTCATTTTATTTGGACCTTTTAACGAGCAACAGTCCGCGAAATAACGCGAATCTGTATGCGTGGCCGGGTATTTAACAGTATATATGTGAGTATTGCTTTGTATGTCGAGGGGGGGTACTAAAAATATGCGTGAAACCTAAAGGCGGGGTAGTAAAAATCCGCATGAAGCTCAAGGGGGGGTATCAATTTTTGACGGGAAGTTCCAGCAAAACTCCCACCCAAGGCAGTCATAAGTTCTGAACGGTCCCCTAGCTGCTATCAGTGTTCACCTTTGATTACCACTTTAAAAATAAATAATATGCAGTGCTTGTCCTACACCCAAAAATTGAGCGGCTGAGTAGTGCAGTAGCAGTTAAAGTTCAGCTCTTTTTATAACCGATCAGAGGTGGCGGAACGCTTCGAAAAGTGGGGGGGCACCAGGCCCCGGGGCAGCTTGTCTACGGTAATTTCAAGGAGCAAAAGGGGCATTTTATGTATTTTTGGGCCTAAAAGTGGGGGGGCACGTGCCCCCAGTGCCCCCCCAGCTCCGCCGCCTCTGTAACCGATCATTAGACATCACAGGGTAAGCTTCTGTAAACTTGCCTTTTCCACAAAGAGCTTTTAAAAGTAACCTAAAGTAATCTAACTGAATAAACTGATAGTGGTTAATATGTTCAGTATTTTGTGCAGTGATGACATTACTTTTCTTGTTATTTCATTACCCAATTGACTTGAGTAATTGGATTATGATGTAAATCTATCTATCTATCTATCTATCTATCTATCTATCTATCTATCTATCTATCTATCTATCTATCTATCTATCTATCTATCTATCTATCTATCCATCTATCTATCTATCTATCTATCTATCTAATCACCTGCTAAGACTCTGCTTAAATGATAAACTGATAAAGATGCACCTCTGTTGCCTGGATTTAAAAGTATGTTCCTAATTAGTGAGATGATAAATTGATGATATATATGATAGCCTGGCTCCTTTCTGGAGCAACAAAATTATATATAGTCTGCAAGTTTTATCCTCTGGACTTTGCATATGAGACTGTTGAGATATTCTAAAATGATATTTTCCATACTCAGTGATGCGGCTTTAGATATGTTTTTTTTATTGAATGAATTGAAATGATTGATCTTATTTCATGAAAATAAACATACTCATGTGTTTACTCAAATTAACTTTTGGTGTCAGAATATATTTGTTTTCCAAGATTTAAAAAAATTATAAAACTTTTCCCACCAATAAATTTTTTCAAGCGTTTTATTCCAATATTTTTGTTTCAACATTTTTTTCCCAAATCTTACTATATATACACTGTGTTCCCAGTTATTATGCAAGTATGCTTTTTCACAATATGATTATCTAAAATGGAATTATATATATATACATAATATATTCCGATATCATTTACACAAATATCCTGTAACTTTCATGCTGCTTTTTCCAATTTCAGAAGATTTTTTTTTGCAGATATATTTTTGCCAAAATGTTTCACTCAGTGCACTTGTGTTGTTATACCAAAATTTTTTTGTAAACTGCAATTTTCGCAATTTGCCATAATAGGCATTTCTATTCTATCTATCTATCTGTCTATCATAAATATTGATCTATTAATGTTAAGCCTGTCACTACTAGATGGGGCACTTTGGAGGCTCTTTGACCTTTGTGACCTTTGACCTAGTTGCATACTAATTAGGTCATGACCTTGACCTAGTTGCATACTAATTAGGTCATGACCTTGACCTATCTGCATACTAATTAGGTGATGACCCTTGACCCATTAGTTGACCTTTAATTGCCCTTAATTGACCTTTAATCGACCTATTATTAATTATTGACAATTATTCGACTCGTAATTGGTCTTAATAGCTAGTAATTGATCATTTAATGACCGGTATTTGACCAATTAGTAATGACTTATTGACTTTATATGACCCTTATTAATTAATAATTAACTGACCTTTATTTGATCTTTTATTTAACTGAGTGATTGATGTGATGTCATAGGTCACATTCCACAAATTCCTCAGATGAGTGGTTGATGACTCACAGGTCAGGACTTGTCAGAAATGTTCTAAAAATAGATTGTTTCTGTCACGTGATTTGTCAGACCATCTATAAAAGGGTTCTCTCCACAACTCTTTTCATCAGTCTCTATATATTCAGCAACCAGTACACATGGACAAGGAGCATCGTGAGCTAATAAGAGTAAATTGGGTCAAGTTATCTGAAGAAACACCCTTTGCTCTAGTGGCAACTCATCTGTATCAGGAAAAGATCTTCAATAAAACAACAGTCCAGGACATATTATTTGAGCCTCCATCTAGAAGAAGTTGGGTTTTTCTTGACAGTTTACACAGAAGTGGACCTCGGGCCTTCCAAAGTTTTGTTCAAGCTCTCAAATTAGTGGGCAGAAAAGATTTAGCAGAACTAATATGGCACCACCCTTTAGAATTCAACTGATATCAGCAGACTTCAACAGATGCTTCGGTCTGGAGGAAAGGAGCTTCTATGTACAGTTTGAGCCTCACAAGCTGGATGCTGGTCCTCACCTGATAGACAAGCTGATAACATTTGAAAGGGAAATGAGAAGAATGTTCAGGACTTTGTTAAAAAGAGCCTTCCAGGGCCACAAAGAAGAAGATCTGACCTGTTTTGTGGTCAATCATCCAGGCGCTGACCAGTCAATAGTGATCACTTTGAGAGAAATTTCTTCAGTGGATGAGGACACCATCTTGAATCACATTGAGGAGGAAGGACTAGATGCAGCACTACCATTCAAATTCAAATTTTCAATCATTTGTAATTGTAAAGAATAAATATTGAAAGATACTCAGTTGTTTGTCATTTGTTAGTTGGACATGGATGAGACAACATCAAATCAAGACTGGCAGGTTTTGGGTTTCAAAGTTCCCAAAAACGAAGTAGTATTCTTCAGCCAGGTCATCATACTGTACATTGTCATCATAACCTGCATTGTAAACCTCAGCATTAAGCAAGAGCACAGTGAGGTCTGGATAGGACTCTTATCTTCCAGTATAGGATTTTTACTTCCTAATCCTAGTGTGAAGAGGAATAAGATAGTTCTCAACAATGTCTGAGAAATATCTTGAATCTCTTTATTATGACCCCAAAAAGGCTGGTAGTTATGGAGGTGTTACAGCTCTATGGAATGCCATAAAAGCTGATGGAAATCCTCTTAAACTCAAGTTCAGAGATGTCAAGAAATGGTTGAAGGATGAGGAGACTTATAATTTACACAAACCTTACAATGACAAATTTAAGAGAGAGAGCATCATTGTTGGAAAAATGGATGAACAGTGGGATTCAGACCTTATGGTCTTGGACAAAATAGGCTGGTATAACAAGGGATACAAGTACCTAGCTGTCTTTGTTGACCTGTTCTCCAGATATTTATGGATTGAGCCTCTCAAGAAGAAGACTCCTGAGCTGATGGCTGAGGCAATGAAAAAGGTTTTTAAAGGAGGAAGGAAACCACTGACACTCAGAACGGATCAAGGAAAAGAATATACAGGAAAAGTTGTGCAACAGTTTCTCAAGAACCAGGATATTCATCACATGATAGCCTATAATGTGTATCATGCAAATTATGCCGAGAGAGTCATAAGGACCATCAAAGGCCGAATATTCAGATACTTTACCAAGCATCAGACTTTAAATTATATTGATCACCTCCAGGACATCGTACAAGCCTACAACAACAGCCGTCATTCCTTCCTCAAGATGGCTCCCAATCAAGTCACAAAGGACAGCCAACAGGAATTGTATGAAAAACTGTACCTACCAACCGAATTGAAGAGGGAAAAAACACCTATAATTTACAAGTTTCAAATAGGTGACAAAGTGAGAATCCCAACAGAGAGAAGTCCATTCAAAAAGGGGTATGAACAAACATGGACAGATGAATTGTTTGTGATAGACAAAAGGGTAGCCTCTCACCCTCCAAGGTACAAACTGGTGGATTTGAATGGTGAAGAAATCAAGTCGAGTTTCTATGAACAGGAGTTGCAGCTGGCCAAGGATGATGGAGTATATAAGGTGGAGAAAGTGCTCAGATACCGCAGAAGGAAAGGAACCAGGGAAGCATTAATACGCTGGAAGGGCTATTCATCTAAATTTGACAGTTGGATCAGCACAAAGGAACTGAAGGACATCGAAAAATAATGTACATCTATGGAAACAGTGGGATCACAGTACCATTCTCGGGCAATGCTGCAGACAATTTCAGAATTGATCTTGGTACAACCTTGGAGCTGGATGGTGAATGGGAAATTGCTATTTTGGACATAGATCTTCCAACTATGAAGCCAAAATACTACCCACAGTTTGTCACTTTGTACAGTAACATTTGTGCAGAAAGCATAATAGATTCTGTACAAAAACCAGTGCTATATAGATTATTCAAATCCTATTATAGAGCTGGTAATTCACTTATCATCCCCACTCCTCGTTATGTACCAATCAGTGTGAAATCAATGCGAACCATTGAAATCTACATACTGGACCACAATGGACAAAAGCCGAAGTTTAAAAATGGTTGGACCGTCTGCACACTTCACCTGAGGAAGAAATAATGGGGCCTATATAATGGATCACAAAGGAGAAAAACATTCATTTATACCCGAACAGCCAACCCGAACACTTCAAAATAATGGCTTCTCTGGACTACAAGGCTATTCTGGAGCACTTCAAGAAACAAGCCGAAGGAGGTGCCAAGGTCATCAGGAAGAGTGGAAAAACCAATTTGATTGTAATTGATACCAAGAGGAAGACAAAGGAAGATATGCCAAAGTTACAAGTTGTTATACCAGCTGAGGCAGCTACCAAAAGAGCAGAGTCTGCTCTGAAAGAAGATATAAAGGAGAGCACAATGCACAAGGCTCAGTCTAGCGCTAACACTTGGAGAGGAAGGAGCTCTGTAAAGAGAAAAGTTAAATCAGAGGTGAAAGAGGCTAAAGATATCTTCAACAAAAAATGGCGGAAACAATGAATGAAGTGGCTTATCCAGAAGAGCTTTCTATATTTGAAAACCCTGTCCATGATTCTGCAGTAAAACAGGCTAGATGTATTACTTATTATCCGGTGAATGATTTTAGTACCCAAGGAGTTATCCAATTTAGAATACCTAATAATAGTGGAGCATACCTTGATCTTGGAAAGACTAAACTAAATGTGAGTTGCAAAATAGTGCACAAAAATGGGTCACCCCTTATATCATTTCTTGAAGAACAAGTGAAGACAGCTGTGCAGGCAAAGGAAACTTCACAGGGGGGGTCAGGAGGTAACTCTCCTGGGGACAGGACTCAGGGAGATGAGCCAGCTGCTTCACAAGGGACCTCAGATATGGTACATCCAGTAAACAATATCATGAATAGTCTCTGGTCAAGGGTAGATATAGCTTTGCAGGATAAGATTTTGACCAATTCGGATGACTGCTACCCTTATGAGGCATACCTAAAAGCCCTTCTAATGACTAAAGCAGAAGAAAAAGTGGCTCTTCAGAGCCAGGGGTTCTTTGAAGAGACAGAGAAAAATGAAAGGAGCTGGCCTGTTTCCGACCCTGAAACATCAACTTATAAGAGGGGAATATTGTTTGACAAATCTAGGGAAGTGGATCTTTCGGGACCACTGTGTTCCTCTGTGATGGAAATTCCTAAATTAATTCCAAATGGAGTCCCACTTTCGGTCACTTTACACAGAAGTAAAGATCAGTTCTGTCTGTTCTCTCCCATGAGTACACCAGAACCGGACTATAAACTTGTTATAACAAAGGCTTCCCTTTCTGTATGCACTGTCAACATTGCACCAGAAATAGCCATAGCTCACTCCGAAATCATGGCTACAAAACCTGCCATTTTTCCTTACACTAAAACAGAAGTGAAGAAATTTACACTTGGTAGAGGGGTGTATTCGGGGTCAATTAACGATCCTTTCCAAGGGAGAATCCCTTCAGAAATAATCATAGGTATGGTGAAAGACAGTGCCCAGAATGGATCCTCCTATGATGATGACCCCTTCTTTTTTGAGAATGCAAAACTAAATTTCATTGGGGTGACAGTGGATGGCCAACCAATGGGTATTGATCCCTTACAACCAAAGTATGGTGAGAAACCTGAGGATGGAAACTATGTTGAAGCATACCAAACACTAAATGGTATTTGTCAAGAAAAAGTAAACCCAATTTCCAGAATGGCCTATCCTGAAGGTTTCACTCTATACCGATTTCATGAGGAGTGGAATGACTCACCAACTACCAAAAGGATGGGAAATATGTCCATTTCATTGAGGTTTGATGAAGCTCTGAAGGAGGGAATGTGTATCATCGTGTATGCGAAATTCCCTGGTGGGATAAAGATGGATAAAAGTAGGGCGATATATGAAATGTAATCATTTTTCAATTAGCCATCAAGATGTGCACTTTACCTTTCAAAATGCCCACAAATTTTCTTGTTGTAGGCAGAAGTCGGTCAGGCAAATCGGAATTCATTAAAAGAATGATATTGGAGGCAGAGAAAATGTTTCAACCACCCCCTGCTAGAATTTTATATTGTTATTCAACATGGTCAGATGGCTATGATGATTTGGAAGGACATGCGGAGTTTAGAAAAAGCATACCCTCCAATGAAGAGCTGGCTGAATGGTGGAGTGAAAACAGAGGAGAGACCCTTTTGATAATTGATGATTTTATGCATCTTATAAATGAAGAAATTTCTAAATTATTCTGTGTGACTTCCCATCACTCACATGTAAATGTAATGATCACATTACAAAATCTGTTTCACCCCAATCAACACATAAGAGAGATAGGCCTGAACACAGATTGCTTCTGTTTGTTCAAAAATACTAGAAGTGTCCAACAGATTAAAACATTAGCCTCTCAGATGTTCCCTGGAAAAAGGGACTACTTTATGGATAGCTATCATAAAGCTGTGGAAAGACCATATGGGTACCTAATCGTTCACCCCGATCATAAGTATGCACTGAGAACCTGTATTTTCCCTAATGAGGACACTGTGGTATACCTTCCAAAATAAATAGCCACAACACTCATCAGTGGTGTCATTTGACCTGAGGTCTCAGGATGGAGCATATCTTGAAGCATATTCACTTTCTGGAATTACTAGCAAATCCTTCCTCTGAGGAACAGGCAAAGGCTTTAATATCAACATCAACCAAGGAACAACTCAACATCGTATCAGAACTGGCGCTGAACATTCTACAAGAGAGGATTGAGCTGAGCAAACATTATAAAAACAAGCTCAGAAAAGATGCTGACATCATTCGTTTACTGGCTGATAGACAGGTCGGAAGTAAGAAGAGGAGAATTATTGCTGGAGAACATACAAGAACTATCTCAGTACTGTTAACAGCGTGCCTTAAACAGGTTAGAGATGGCTGAGGATCATGTACTGTTACCAAGAGAGAGATATCAGCATCTATTGAAGAAAATTGAAGAAAAGGCTGAAGAATCCGCTCAAGATCCACTTGAAGAACCTGCTGAAGAACCTGCTGTAGACCAAAGAAATCAAGAAGCTACTGAAGGTCAAAGAAAGAAGAGGAAACCACTTCGAGAGAAAAAGTCAGAATCCAAAAAGGAAGATGTTGTTAGAAGACTAGGAGAACCTGCTGAAGAACCTGCTGAAGACCAAAGAAAGAAAGGAGCTACTGAAGATCAAAGAAAGAAGAGAAAATCACTTCGAGAGGAGAAGCCAGAAGTCAAAAATGAAGATGCTGTTAGAAGACCTCCTGGAATTCCTGCTAGAAAAAATTGGATTCGATTTTAGTATTGTAACAGTCATTGAGACTGATTTTGTGTTTTGTAACTGTGTCTGAGAGAAATAATAAAGTTTTAAATTGAATTAATGAGTTTGTTATGTTTCAATGGAAGATGTACCATTTTTAAAGGCAGATTGCTAAAATCGAATGGCAGATCCTGCAAATTTTTCCTATTGTTTACCATTGTAAAATGGCAGATCGCACATTTTCTATGGCAGATCACACTTTTCCAATGGCAGATATAATGGCAGATTGCTAAAATCGAATGGCAGATCCTGCAAATTTTTCCTATCTTTTACCATTGTAGAATGGCAGATTACTCCTTTCTAAGGGCAGATTTTATGGAAGATGCTCCACTTTGAAAGGCAGATTGCTAAAATTGAATGGCAGATCCTGCAAATTTTTCCTATCTTTTACCATTGTAGAATGGCAGATTACTCTTTTCTAAGGGCAGATTCACATATTATGGAAGATGCTCCATTTTGAAAGGCAGAAAGCTATTATTGAATGGCAGATCCTGCAAATTTTTCCTATCTTTTACCATTGTAAAATGTCAGATTGTGCATTTGAGATGGCAGATTTCATTTTCAGAGGGGCAAATCATGAATTTATGTCATTATACACATGTGTGTATGATGGTTCTGTGTCTGTTCAAATGAAGAATAGAATGGACTATTCCATTGATCAAAGAGGTGACCTTTGACATACATCCCATCAATCATTCTATTTTTAGAACAAGTTGTGACATGTTATGGTCACAGGAAGTGACCTTCAACAGGATCACTCATTCTATTTTTAGAACATTTCTGGCAGGTTGGCCAGCTTGCATTATAAAAGGAGTTAGTTGAGTGGCCTTGTCATCATTTGTGAAGATGGCAGCAGTAAAGGAGTTCTCCTACACTTTGGCTGATGGCACAACAAGAGTAGAGCTTTCCACATACAACAACCAAAATAATCTTCATATTAGAAGGTTCTACAACAATGAATTCCCAACTAGAGAAGGAATATGTTTGAAGGAGAGAGACATTCCAGAATTTCTGAAGTTGAAGTCAGCTATAAACAGAGCTTATGAAGAAAAGGAGGCATGGGAGTATGAATTCAATGAATATATTGGAGTGACTTGCTACCCTTCAGGGACAGTGGACTTCAGATACAAGATTCGGCTTCAATGTGACAAGATTTTGTATTCGAAGAAAAAAGGAATTACCTTAAAAAGACCTTTAATTGAGCAATTATTTGATATTTTGTGTAAAGAATACTGTTATTAAAAGCTTGAAATGTAACTACTAGTTTGTTTTTATTATGAAACCATAAATAATGGTAATAACGAGTGTTTCTATTACAATGCATTGGAGCTGTCTATATATATATATATAGGTCACATCTGTCAATGTGGTTGGAACTGTAAGACACTCCAGAATGGGTCAATAGTGAGGAGAAGAAAAATGAATACATTGGATGCTATCAAGAAGCAGAAATAGATTGGTTATAGAGAATTAGGCATTATCCAGGTCTCAAAGCAGTAACTAAATTAGCATTAAATAGTTTCTGGGGAAAATTTGGGGAAAATAATAATGGTTGTATTGGAGTGGTCCCAATACAATGCATTGGAGTATCAATGTGCTTGGACCTGTAAGACACTCCATAGTAGTAAATATTGTTCAATACACATGAATAATACATTCACAAAAAAAAAGTTCCAAAAAAATTGTCAAAAAATTTCTAAGTCCAAAAATTTTCAAAAAATTTCTAAGTCCAAAAAATTTTTTTTAGTTCAACAATTCTATGTCCAAAAGGTATTTCTCAGTTCAAAAGATATTTTAAAAATGTTCTAGGTGAAACAAAAATTTTCCAAAAAATTTTCAAAAAATTTCTAAGTCAAAAAATTTTCAAAAAATTTCTAAGTCCAAAAAATTTTTTTTAGTTCAACAATTCTATGTCCAAAAGGTATTTCTCAGTTCAAAAGATATTTTAAAAATGTTCTAGGTGAAACAAAAATTTTCCAAAAAATTTTCAAAAAATTTCTAAGTCAAAAAATTTTCAAAAAATTTCTAAGTCCAAAAAATTTTTTTTTTTCAAAAATTCTATGTCCAAAAGGTATTTCTCAGTTCAAAAGATATTTTAAAAATGTTCTAGGTGCAACAAAAATTTTCCAAAAAATTTTCAAAAAATTTCTAAGTCAAAAAATTTTCAAAAAATTTCTAAGTCCAAAAAATTTTTTTTTTTCAAAAATTCTATGTCCAAAAGGTATTTCTCAGTTCAAAAGATATTTTAAAAATGTTCTAGGTGCAACAAAAATTTTCCAAAAAATTTTCAAAAAATTTCTAAGTCCAAAAATTTTCAAAAAATTTCTAAGTCCAAAAAATTTTTTTTTTCAAAAATTCTATGTCCAAAAGGTATTTCTCAGTTCAAAAGATATTTTAAAAATGTTCTAGGTGCAACAAAAATTTTCCAAAAAATTTTCAAAAAATTTCTAAGTCAAAAAATTTTCAAAAAATTTCTAAGTCCAAAAAATTTTTTTTTTTCAAAAATTCTATGTCCAAAAGGTATTTCTCAGTTCAAAAGATATTTTAAAAATGTTCTAGGTGCAACAAAAATTTTCCAAAAAATTTTCAAAAAATTTATAAGTCCAAAAATTTTCAAAAAAAAAGTCCAAAAAAATTTTTTTTTTTCAATGTTATAATTTGAATGAAATTCTTCAGGAGATTACTACTCCAATGTGATTGATCTACTCCTCTAGGAGGTCAGATAGATGACCTAGCAAATCTGGGTTGGATAGATTTATGTCAACAGATCTAATATAGGTCAATTAAAGGTCAATATTTAAAGGTCAGATAGATTTGTGTCAAATAGATCTAATATAGGTCAATTAAAGGTCAATATTTAAAGGTCATATAAAGTCAATAAGTCATTACTAATTGGTCAATTACCGGTCATTAAATGATCAATTACTAGCTATTAAGACCAATTAAGAGTCGAATAATCGTCAATAATTAATAATAGGTCGATTAAAGGTCAATTAAGGGTAATTAAAGGTCAACTAATGGGTCAAGGGTCATCACCTAATTAGTATGCAGATAGGTCAAGGTCATGACCTAATTAGTATGCAACTAGGTCAAGGTCATGACCTAATTAGTACGCAACTAGGTCAAGGTCATGACCTAATTAGTATGCAACTAGGTCAAAGGTCACAAAGGTCAAAGAGCCTCCAAAGTGCCCCATCTAGTAGTCCTGTCAAGAGAGTCAGAAATGGGAAAAGATAGAAAAGAAGCAAAATTAACAGAAGGGCCTATTTTGGCAAAATCAAGAACCTTTGACCATGGCCCTGAAGTCAACCACGCCTTTCATGTAAAATTTACCAGTATGGCCTTTGAAGCTATGGGGAGTGAAATGTAGCTATATGAAGGTCCATATCTCTATAGCCATGCCTCATCAGAATACAGGGGTGAATTAGTTCTATGAAGGAGAGGGGACTTATTCAGTTACGCATGGGCTTTACATTTTGTTAAACTGACACCCCAACCCCTTTCATTGATACTTTGTTGTGTAGGTCGGGTTATAAATCTCCTTGTTAAAATGGACACATGCTCTTGATATGCTCATATAATTATCAGCTCCCCCCCCCCCCCACCCACCAAAGCACCTCCAAAATCTACTGTGATAACTTTTATATCTCTCTGCAGTCTGGTGAAACTGAGAACTGCATGCTGCTGCCACCTGGCACAAAAGTTGATTTCCGATGCTACAGCATTGCTGTCCCAAGAAATAGTTCCAATTTCATTGCATATTCACAAAATGTCTATTCAACATTGATGTATACCAGAGTCAGACTCACCAGACAACTGCATGCTGCTGCCACCTGGCACAAAAGTTGATTTCCTATGCTACAGCATTGCTGTCCCAAGAAATAGTTCCAATTTCATTGCACATTCACAAAATTTCTATCCAGCATTGAAGTATACCAGAGTCAGACTCGGCAATCACATTCTCTAAGGAAGTAGACAAGGCCATCAGCATACTCAGAAACAGCCCCGGTGTCTTCCAGACAAAAGTGTGTGTTCCACTGGTCGAAAGTATGTGGACGCTCGCAGGAGCTCGCTGAATAGCTCACTAGTCACTAGGTGGCAACACAAGACAGCATATGTTCTGATCTGTGGCAATGCAAGAGCAGTCCACTTGCAGACAGATCTCTCTGGCAGCTGCTCATAAACCAGAAACAACTTAAGAGCAAGTGGCATTGAGATAAGCAAAAAAAAAAATCTAATCGTTAAATGATAATATGACAGTGATAGACAAACAGAGATGGAAAAACAGTGATAGTCAGTTAGAGATAGACTAATTAAGAATTTGTTATTTTATAGCTTGAAAGGACAATGAGCTATCAATTAAAGAGAGATTGGAGTACTTATAAACTCTGATATATAGAGGAATCAGTGATAAGTGAGTGATGACACACACAGAAGGTGGTCTCTTAATAGCTCTTACAGTCCTTGTCATACTTAAGTTCTTTTCTATGTTGTTGAACTGTGATGTCAGAGATTACTCTATTCTAGCATTGCAATATATGTAAATTAACTAAAAGCTGTGATGTCATTTTAAACTGGGTGAAAGAAAAATAGAAAGACACTGGAAGAAAGATAGAAAGACAGGGATATGGTCAGAAGGATAGAAGAATGGAAAGAAAGAAGAAAAAATAGATAGAAGAAAGATGGAAAGAAAGATAGACCAAAGATGGAAAGAAAGAATGGTAGATCGAAGGGGAAAGAAATATAGAATGAAGATGGAAAGAAAGACTGAAGGAAAGAAAAATGGAAAGAAAGAAGGCAGATGAAAAGAAAGATAGAATGAAGAAGGAAAGACAAAAGAAGGAAAGAAAGATGGAAAGGAAGATGGAAAGAAAGATGGAAGGTGAAAAGAATTTAAAGAAAGATAGAATGAAGATGGGAAGAAAGAAGGGAAGGAAGAAGAAATGATAGCAAGAAAGAAGGAAAGAATGATGAAAGAAAGAAAGAAGGAAGATGAAAAGAAAGATAGAATGAAGATGGAAAGGGAGAATGACAGAAAAATGGAAAGAAAGAAGGAAGGAAGGAAGATGGAAGAAATAAGGAAGATGAAAAGAAATATGGAATGAAGATGGAAAGAAAGAAGGAAAGGAAGAATAAAGGACAGAAAGAAGGATAGGAGGATTGAAGGAATGATTGAAAGGAGAAAGAAAGAAGGATTGAAAGATAGAAAGACAGAAAGAAGAATTGAAAGAAGGAAGAAAGGAAGGATTGAAAGAAGAAAGAAAGAAATATAAAAAATGTGTATTCCCTGATTGGAACAGGTTATACACCTTCTTGTGCTTTGGAGTTAATAATTATATATTCATAAACTATGAAATAAACTTGTCAGCTCATATTGGGAGGGGTGCAGTTGACATGTGGCTGGATGAGGCCATGGGGTTGAACTGGACAGTCCCTTTTAGAGAGAGCAACCCTGACTTCACACAATTTAACCCCTGCAGTGACCTGCACAGATGATTGACAGTCTGGGCTGCAGGGGCTGAGGGCCTTTCTTTTGATGTTGCTCACTGCCTGGTGGGTACCTCTGTTGATTAAGGATATGGTCACCAAGGATAGGTAATGGACTAACATTACCAAGGCTATAGAAAAAATCCTAGACTGTACATTGCTGCAGTCCAGCCATGCAAGGTTACAATATAGTGGTGCACCGGACCACCCCCCACAGGTCCAGTACCGCCCGGTCCAGGAGGTAGGTGGTCCAGTCCAAGTTGGAGGCGGTCCGGTATACCGGTACGTTCCCGTCCAAAATTGGTTGTCTATATAAATTTTCGGCAGATGTTTCTTCATGCACAAAATTTGAAGAAAAAAAACTGTAGTATGCTATTACAAGGTCAAAATAGGTTTATTTCATAAGCATTAAATTTTCCAAATAACAACAGTCTAGAGTATAGTAGCAGGAAATATAAGCCATCACAAATAGCAACAACCGTAACCATTGAATAAAATGAACTAGTATTATATATATATTGTCTGGTAATGAATTTTCCCTCGATTCGCGTTTAATATGCTGACCATAATCATCATGTACGGCAACTTCCTTGGCACGAACAACTGAGGTTTGAACTTACAATAAATGCTTGCTTATTAAAACTAAAATGAAACTAATACATTTATACAATGGCGTGTAAACCAAATCAAATCGACTTACAAATGTCTTAATCACGTTTCAAACCTGATGTGCCCTCTATCAAGTTTTTTTTTTTTGGCCTTACAAGTACCACTGTACCGGTACGCCCAAGGCGGTACTCGGCAGGCTACAGCACCCTTCTTTAGTTGCGAGGGTCAGCGAGCAGGCTACAACATTTCACTGGTGGTGCTGCCAATCAAATTCTCGCTCACATGCATTTTTGAAGCTGCCCAGCTCAGTTGTGCTGTGTTCTGCCGGGCGCGGACCTTAGAGGCAGCAGTGCGGACTATAGAGGCAGCAGTTCTAGTGTCCTATATTCCAATTCGATACCCAATTTGACTTGAATTTCATCAGTCTGCATACAATGCTGCAACCAGGCAGTGCAATGTTACATGGTCATTTCGCAGACCAGGGTCTTAAAGTTAAAGCCATATAGCAGCCTTGTGACCTGGGCCGCATACATTGCTGCAGCCCAGCCATGCAAGGTTACATGGTCTTTTCGCACAATTGTGACCAGGGTCCTAAGGCCATATAGCAGCCATGTGACCAGGGTCCTAAAGCCATAAAGCAGCCTTGTGACCTGGGCCGCATACATTGCTGCAGCCCAGCAATGCAAGGTTACATGGTCATTTCGCAGCATTGTGACCAGGGTCCTAAGGCCATATAGCAGCCTTGTGACCAGGGTGCTAAAGCCATATAGCAGCCTTGTGACCTGGGCCGCATACACTGCTGCAGCCCAGCAATGCAAGGTTACATGGTCATTTCGCATCATTGTGACCAGGGTCCTAAGGCCATATAGCAGCCTTGTGACCAGGGTCCTAAAGCAATATAGCAGCCTTGTGACCTGGGCTGCATACATTGCTGCAGCCCAGCAATGCAAGGTTACATGGTCATTTTGCATCGTTGTGACCAGGGTCCTAAGGCCATATAGCAGCCTTGTGACCAGGGTCCTAAAGCCATAAAGCAGCCTTGTGACCTGGGCCCAGTGCACGCGAAAGCAAATTCATTTTGGTCAGACATTTTGTCTGACAGAAAAGTAGTTCTGGTCAGACAATTTTTGTTTCTGTCAGACAAGAATTTTTGTTCTTTTGGTATTTTTAATAAATTAATTACTACACTGTACACCAACTTGCTGAACATTGCTGGCGCCATTTTACATCTTGCAGGATACCACCTCAAGGTTTTGCATAATTATAAAAGAGAGGCCAGAATTGACATTCCGGTAATATTTTTTTTTGAGACAGGTGCAGATGAGATGCAAGCCCATGCAACCGTACTGTGCAACTTATGGTGACAGAGCTCTGCCACATGCATTGGCTGAAATAATTTCTTAATTAAAGGAATCAAAAACTTGTGAATCCAGTTGCCATAGGCCATTTTCTGTCACTTGATTTATATTCACATAATCTCTGAGCTCTTGTCTAGGCATAGGGCTAATCTGCAACCGAATCTGGCTGAGAACTTTGAATCATCAGATTCTTGTCAACAGTCAACTCTTTCTGCTAACTTAAAAGCTGTTGTGTATAGTGAAGTAGGGTAACTTCTCGGTGTCTTGTCTAAATTGGTCACTATACAATTAGCTAAAATTATGGTAAGTTAGGAATTTCTCAAAATGATGATCAAATAAATCACGTTCAAGATGCAAACATTAAAAAAAATTAATAATTACAAAATGAATCTTCACTGGAACGGGCTAGAATTGTTGATTGTAGGCTAATTAGCTCTGACACTTTTCATTATCACTTTGAGTCATGTTGGGTTTACTTTTGGTCCAGAATTGCAATTAAGTAATTTGAGTGTCAAAGAATGCTCAAAGTTGGCTGAATTGCAATTCAGTGGCTACAGTTTGGCTGACTTCAAACAGAAGCAAATTGCCATCGGGATTTGGCAATCCTGCTGCTGATAGCCCAGCAGTGCCCTTGTTATACCTGGCATATTTCTGTCGGATTTTTTGTCTGACCTGGGTTTAAGAATGGTCGGACATTAGTAAAAATTGTCGGCAAAAGCCGATTGTCCGACGGTTTTTGCGCGCACTGCCTGGGCCGCATACATTGCTGCAGCCCAGCAATGCAAGGTTACATTGTCATTTCGCAGCCATGTGGCCAGGGTCCTAAGGTCATATAGCAGCCTTGTGACCAGGGTCCTAAGGCCATATAGCAGCCTTGTGACCTGGGCCGCATACATTGCTGCAGCCCAGCCAAGCAATGTTACATGGTCTTTTCGCATCATTGTGACCAGGGTCCTAAGGCCATATAGCAGCCTTGTGACCAGGGTCCTAAGGCCATATAGCAGCCTTGTGACCTGGGCCGCATACATTGCTGCAGCCCAGCAATGCAAGGTTACATGGTCATTTCGCATCATTGTGACCAGGGTCCTAAGGTCATATAGCTGCCTTGTGACCAGGGTCCTAAGGCCATATAGCAGCCTTGTGACCTGGGCCGCATACATTGCTGCAGCCCAGCCATGCAATGTTACATGGTCTTTTCGCATCATTGTGACCAGGGTCCTAAGGCCATATAGCAGCCTTGTGACCAGGGTCCTAAAGCCATATAGCAGCCTTGTGACAGGGGCCGCATACATTGCTGCAGCCCAGCAATGCAAGGTTACATGGTCATTTTGCATCATTGTGACCAGGGTCCTAAGGTCATATAGCTGCCTTGTGACCAGGGTCCTAAGGCCATATAGCAGCCTTGTGACCAGGGTCCTAAAGCCATATAGCAGCCTTGTGACCTGGGCCGCATACAGTGCTGCAGCCCAGCAATGCAAGGTCACATTGTCATTTCGCAGCCATGTGGCCAGGGCCCTAAGGTCATATAGCTGCCTTGTGACCAGGGTCCTAAGGCCATATAGCAGCCTTGTGACCTGGGCCGCATACATTGCTGCAGCCAAGCCTTACAAGGTTACATTGTCATTTCGCAGCATTGTGACCAGGGTCCTAAGGCCATATAGCAGCCTTGTGACCAGGGTCCTAAGGCCATATAGCAGCCTTGTGACCTGGGCCGCATACATTGCTGCAGCCCAGCCATGCAATGTTACATGGTCATTTCGCATCATTGTGACCAGGGTCCTAAGGCCATATAGCAGCCTTGTGACCAGGGTCCTAAGGCCATATAGCAGCCTTGTGACCTGGGCCGCATACATTGCTGCAGCCCAGCCATGCAATGACAAATGGTCTTTTCGCATCATTGTGACCAGGGTCCTAAGGCCATATAGCAGCCTTGTGACCAGGGTCCAAAGGCCATATAGCAGCCTTGTGACCTGGGCCACATACATTGCTGCAGCCCAGCAATGCAAGGTTACATGGTCAATTCGCATCATTGTGGCCAGGGTCCTAAGGCCATATAGCAGCCTTGTGACCAGGGTCCTAAAGCCATATAGCAGCCTTGTGACCTGGGCTGCATACATTGCTGCAGCCCAGCAATGCAAGGTTACATGGTCATTTTGCATCATTGTGACCAGGGTCCTAAGGCAATATAGCTGCCTTGTGACCAGGGTCCTAAAGCCATAAAGCAGCCTTGTGACCTGGGCCGCATACATTGATGCAGCCCAGCCATGCAATGTTACATGGTCTTTTCGCATCATTGTGACCAGGGTTCTAAGGCCATATAGCAGCCTTGTGACCAGGGTCCTAAGGCCATATAGCAGCCTTGTGACCTGGGCCGCATACATTGCTGCAGCCTAGCCATGCAATGTTACATGGTCATTTCGCATCATTGTGACCAGGGTCCTAAGGCCATATAGCAGCCTTGTGACCAGGGTCCTAAAGCCATACAGCAGCCTTGTGACCTGGGCCGCATACATTGCTGCAGCCCAGCAATGCAAGGTTACATTGTCATTTTGCAGCCATGTGGCCAGGGCCCTAAGGTCATATAGCAGCCTTGTAACCAGGGTCCTAAGGCCATATAGCAGCCTTGTGACCTGGGCCGCATACATTGCTGCAGCCCAGCCATGCAATGATAAATGGTCTTTTCGCATCATTGTGACCAGGGTCCTAAGGCCATATAGCAGCCTTGTGACCAGGGTCCTAAGGCCATATAGCAGCCTTGTGACCTGGGCCGCATACATTGCTGCAGCCCAGCAATGCAAGGTTACATGGTCAATTTGCATCATTGTGGCCAGGGTCCTAAGGCCATATAGCAGCCTTGTGACCAGGGTCCTAAAGCCATATAGCAGCCTTGTGACCTGGGCCGCATACATTGCTGCAGCCCAGCCATGCGAGGTTACATTGTCATTTCGCAGCATTGTGACCAGGGTCCTAAGGTCATATAGCAGCCTTGTGACCAGGGTCCTAAAGCCATATAGCAACCTTGTGACCTGGGCCGCATACATTGCTGCAGCCCAGCAATGCAAGGTTACATTGTCATTTCGCAGCCATGTGGACAGGGCCCTAAGGTCATATAGCAGCCTTGTGACCAGGGTCCTAAGGCCATATAGCAGCCTTGTGACCTGGGCCGCATACATTGCTTCAGCCCAGCCATGCAATGTTACATGGTCCTTTCGCATCATTGTGACCAGGGTCCTAAGGCCATATAGCAGCCTTGTGACCAGGGTCCTAAGGCCATATAGCAGCCTTGTGACCTGGGCCGCATACATTGCAGCAGCCCAGCCATGCAATGTTACATGGTCATTTCGCATCATTGTGACCAGGGTCCTAAGGCCATATAGCAGCCTTGTGACCAGGGTCCTAAAGCCATACAGCAGCCTTGTGACCTGGGCCGCATACATTGCTGCAGCCCAGCAATGCAAGGTTACATTGTCATTTCGCAGCCATGTGGCCAGGGCCCTAAGGTCATATAGCAGCCTTGTGACCAGGGTCCTAAGGCCATATAGCAGCCTTGTGACCAGGGTCCTAAGGCCATATAGCAGCCTTGTGACCTGGGCCGCATACATTGCTGCAGCCCAGCCATGCAATGTTACATGGTCTTTTCGCATCATTGAGACCAGGGTCCTAAGGCCATATAGCAGCCTTGTGACCAGGGTCCTAAGGCCATATAGCAGCCTTGTGACCTGGGCCGCATACATTGCTGCAGCCCAGCAATGCAAGGTTACATGGTCATTTTGCATCATTGTGACCAGGGTCCTAAGGCCATGTAGTTGCCTTGTGACCAGGGTCCAAAGGCCATATAGCAGCCTTGTGACCTGGGCCGCATACATTGCTGCAGCCCTGCCTTGCAAGGTTACATTGTCATTTCGCAGCATTGTGACCAGGGTCCTAAGGTCATATAGCAGCCTTGTGACCAGGGTCCTAAGGCCATATAGCAGCCTTGTGACCTGGGCCGCATACATTGCTGCAGCCCAGCCTTGCAAGGTTACATTGTCATTTCGCAGCCATGTGGCCAGGGCCCTAAGGTCATATAGCAGCCTTGTGACCAGGGTCCTAAGGCCATATAGCAGCCTTGTGACCTGGGCCGCATACATTGCTGCAGCCCAGCCATGCAATGTTACATTGTCATTTCGCAGCATTGTGACCAGGGTCCTAAGGTCATATAGCAGCCTTGTGACCAGGGTCCTAGAGCCATATAGCAGCCTTGTGACCTAGGCCGCATACACTGCTGCAGCCCCGCAATGCAATGTTACATGGTCATTTCGCATCATTGTGACCAGGGTCCTAAGGCCATATAGCAGCCTTGTGACCAGGGTCCTAAAGCCATACAGCAGCCTTGTGACCTGGGCCGCATACATTGCTGCAGCCCAGCAATGCAAGGTTACATTGTCATTTTGCAGCCATGTGGCCAGGGCCCTAAGGTCATATAGCAGCCTTGTGACCAGGGTCCTAAGGCCATATAGCAGCCTTGTGACCTGGGCCGCATACATTGCTGCAGCCCAGCCATGCAAGGTTACATGGTCATTTCGCATCATTGTGACCAGGGTCCTAAGGCCATATAGCAGCCTTGTGACCAGGGTCCTAAGGCCATATAGCAGCCTTGTGACCTGGGCCGCATACATTGCTGCAGCCCAGCCATGCAATGACAAATGGTCTTTTCGCATCATTGTGACCAGGGTCCTAAGGCCATATAGCAGCCTTGTGACCAGGGTCCAAAGGCCATATAGCAGCCTTGTGACCTGGGCCGCATACATTGCTGCAGCCCAGCAATGCAAGGTTACATGGTCAATTCGCATCATTGTGGCCAGGGTCCTAAGGCCATATAGCAGCCTTGTGACCAGGGTCCTAAAGCCATATAGCAGCCTTGTGACCTGGGCTGCATACATTGCTGCAGCCCAGCAATGCAAGGTTACATGGTCATTTTGCATCATTGTGACCAGGGTCCTAAGGCAATATAGCTGCCTTGTGACCAGGGTCCTAAAGCCATAAAGCAGCCTTGTGACCTGGGCCGCATACATTGATGCAGCCCAGCCATGCAATGTTACATGGTCTTTTCGCATCATTGTGACCAGGGTTCTAAGGCCATATAGCAGCCTTGTGACCAGGGTCCTAAGGCCATATAGCAGCCTTGTGACCTGGGCCGCATACATTGCTGCAGCCCAGCCATGCAATGTTACATGGTCATTTCGCATCATTGTGACCAGGGTCCTAAGGCCATATAGCAGCCTTGTGACCAGGGTCCTTAAGCCATACAGCAGCCTTGTGACCTGGGCCGCATACATTGCTGCAGCCCAGCAATGCAAGGTTACATTGTCATTTTGCAGCCATGTGGCCAGGGCCCTAAGGTCATATAGCAGCCTTGTAACCAGGGTCCTAAGGCCATATAGCAGCCTTGTGACCTGGGCCGCATACATTGCTGCAGCCCAGCCATGCAATGATAAATGGTCTTTTCGCATCATTGTGACCAGGGTCCTAAGGCCATATAGCAGCCTTGTGACCAGGGTCCTAAGGCCATATAGCAGCCTTGTGACCTGGGCCGCATACATTGCTGCAGCCCAGCAATGCAAGGTTACATGGTCAATTTGCATCATTGTGGCCAGGGTCCTAAGGCCATATAGCAGCCTTGTGACCAGGGTCCTAAAGCCATATAGCAGCCTTGTGACCTGGGCCGCATACATTGCTGCAGCCCAGCCATGCAAGGTTACATTGTCATTTCGCAGCATTGTGACCAGGGTCCTAAGGTCATATAGCAGCCTTGTGACCAGGGTCCTAAAGCCATATAGCAGCCTTGTGACCTGGGCCGCATACATTGCTGCAGCCCAGCAATGCAAGGTTACATTGTCATTTCGCAGCCATGTGGACAGGGCCCTAAGGTCATATAGCAGCCTTGTGACCAGGGTCCTAAGGCCATATAGCAGCCTTGTGACCTGGGCCGCATACATTGCTTCAGCCCAGCAATGCAATGTTACATGGTCCTTTCGCATCATTGTGACCAGGGTCCTAAGGCCATATAGCAGCCTTGTGACCAGGGTCCTAAGGCCATATAGCAGCCTTGTGACCTGGGCCGCATACATTGCAGCAGCCCAGCCATGCAATGTTACATGGTCATTTCGCATCATTGTGACCAGGGTCCTAAGGCCATATAGCAGCCTTGTGACCAGGGTCCTAAAGCCATACAGCAGCCTTGTGACCTGGGCCGCATACATTGCTGCAGCCCAGCAATGCAAGGTTACATTGTCATTTCGCAGCCATGTGGCCAGGGCCCTAAGGTCATATAGCAGCCTTGTGACCAGGGTCCTAAGGCCATATAGCAGCCTTGTGACCAGGGTCCTAAGGCCATATAGCAGCCTTGTGACCTGGGCCGCATACATTGCTGCAGCCCAGCCATGCAATGTTACATGGTCTTTTCGCATCATTGAGACCAGGGTCCTAAGGCCATATAGCAGCCTTGTGACCAGGGTCCTAAGGCCATATAGCAGCCTTGTGACCTGGGCCGCATACATTGCTGCAGCCCAGCAATGCAAGGTTACATGGTCATTTTGCATCATTGTGACCAGGGTCCTAAGGCCATGTAGTTGCCTTGTGACCAGGGTCCAAAGGCCATATAGCAGCCTTGTGACCTGGGCCGCATACATTGCTGCAGCCCTGCCTTGCAAGGTTACATTGTCATTTCGCAGCATTGTGACCAGGGTCCTAAGGTCATATAGCAGCCTTGTGACCAGGGTCCTAAGGCCATATAGCAGCCTTGTGACCTGGGCCGCATACATTGCTGCAGCCCAGCCTTGCAAGGTTACATTGTCATTTCGCAGCCATGTGGCCAGGGCCCTAAGGTCATATAGCAGCCTTGTGACCAGGGTCCTAAGGCCATATAGCAGCCTTGTGACCTGGGCCGCATACATTGCTGCAGCCCAGCCATGCAATGTTACATTGTCATTTCGCAGCATTGTGACCAGGGTCCTAAGGTCATATAGCAGCCTTGTGACCAGGGTCCTAGAGCCATATAGCAGCCTTGTGACCTAGGCCGCATACACTGCTGCAGCCCCGCAATGCAATGTTACATGGTCATTTCGCATCATTGTGACCAGGGTCCTAAGGCCATATAGCAGCCTTGTGACCAGGGTCCTAAAGCCATACAGCAGCCTTGTGACCTGGGCCGCATACATTGCTGCAGCCCAGCAATGCAAGGTTACATTGTCATTTTGCAGCCATGTGTCCAGGGCCCTAAGGTCATATAGCAGCCTTGTGACCAGGGTCCTAAGGCCATATAGCAGCCTTGTGACCTGGGCCGCATACATTGCTGCAGCCCAGCCATGCAATGATAAATGGTCATTTCGCATCATTGTGACCAGGGTCCTAAGGCCATATAGCAGCCTTGTGACCAGGGTCCTAAGGCCATATAGCAGCCTTGTGACCTGGGCCGCATACTTTGCTGCAGCCCAGCCATGCAATGTTACATGGTATTTTCGCATCATTGAGACCAGGGTCCTAAGGCCATATAGCAGCCTTGTGACCAGGGTCCTAAGGCCATATAGCAGCCTTGTGACCTGGGCCGCATACATTGCTGCAGCCCAGCCATGCAATGTTACATGGTCTTTTCGCATCATTGAGACCAGGGTCCTAAGGCCATATAGCAGCCTTGTGACCAGGGTCCTAAGACCATATAGCAGCCTTGTGACCTGGGCCGCATACATTGCTGCAGCCCAGCAATGCAAGGTTACATGGTCATTTCGCATCATTGTGACCAGGGTCCTAAGGTCATATAGCTGCCTTGTGACCAGGGTCCTAAGGCCATATAGCAGCCTTGTGACCAGGGTCCTAAAGCCATATAGCAGCCTTGTGACCTGGGCCGCATACAGTGCTGCAGCCCAGCAATGCAAGGTCATATTGTCATTTCGCAGCCATGTGGCCAGGGCCCTAAGGTCATATAGCTGCCTTGTGACCAGGGTCCTAAGGCCATATAGCAGCCTTGTGACCTGGGCCGCATACATTGCTGCAGCCAAGCCTTGCAAGGTTACATTGTCATTTCGCAGCATTGTGACCAGGGTCCTAAGGCCATATAGCAGCCTTGTGACCAGGGTCCTAAAGCCATATAGCAGCCTTGTGACCTGGGCCGCATACACTGCTGCAGCCCAGCAATGTAAGGTTACATGGTCATTTCGCATCATTTTGACCAGGGTCCTAAGGCCATATAGCAGCCTTGTGACCAGGGTCCTAAAGCAATATAGCAGCCTTGTGACTTGGCCGCATACAGTGCTGCAGCCCAGCAATGCAAGGTCACATTGTCATTTCGCAGCCATGTGGCCAGGGCCCTAAGGTCATATAGCAGCCTTGTGACCAGGGTCCTAAGGCCATATAGCAGCCTTGTGACCTGGGCCGCATACATTGCTGCAGCCCAGCAATGCAAGGTTACATTGTCATTACGCAGCCATGCGGCCAGGGCCCTAAGGTCATATAGCAGCCTTGTGACCAGGGTCCTAAGGCCATATAGCAGCCTTGTGACCTGGGCCGCATACATTGCTGCAGCCCAGCCATGCAAGGTTACATTGTCATTTCGCATCATTGTGACCAGGGTCCTAATGTCATATAGCAGCCTTGTGACCAGGGTCCTAAAGCCATATAGCAGCCTTGTGACCTGGGCCGCATACATTGGTGCAGCCCAGCAATGCAAGGTTACATGGTCATTTCGCAGCCATGTGGCCAGGGCCCTAAGGTCATATAGCAGCCTTGTGACCAGGGTCCTAAAGCCATATAGCAGCCTTGTGACCTGGGCCGCATACATTGTTGCAGCCCAGCAATGCAAGGTTACATGGTCATTTCGCATCATTGTGACCAGGGTCTTAAGGCCATATAGCAGCCTTGTGACCAGGGTCCTAAAGCAATATAGCAGCCTTGTGACCTGGGCCGCATGCAGTGCTGCAGCCCAGCAATGCAAGGTCACATTGTCATTTCGCAGCCATGTGGCCAGGGCCCTAAGGTCATATAGCTGCCTTGTGACCAGGGTCCTAAGGCCATATAGCAGCCTTGTGACCTGGGCTGCATACATTGCTGCAGCCCAGCCTTGCAAGGTTACATTGTCATTTCGCAGCATTGTGACCAGGGTCCTAAGGCCATATAGCAGCCTTGTGACCAGGGTCCTAAAGCAATATAGCAGCCTTGTGACCTGGGCCACATACATTGCCGCAGCCCAGCAATGCAAGGTTACATTGTCATTTCGCAGCCATTTGGCCAGGGCCCTAAGGTCATATAGCAGCCTTGTGACCAGGGTCCTAAGGCCATATAGCAGCCTTGTGACCTTGGCCGCATACATTGCTGCAGCCCAGCAATGCAAGGTTACATTGTCATTTCGCATCATTGTGACCAGGGTCCTAAGGCCATATAGCAGCCTTGTGACCAGAGTCCTAAAGCCATATATATAGCAGCCTTGTGACCCTGGCCGCATACATTGCTGCAGCCCAGCAATGCAAGGTTACATGGTCATTTCGCATCATTGTGACCAGGGTCCTAAGGCCATATAGCAGCCTTGTGACCTGGGCCGCATACATTGCTGCAGCCCAGCCATGCAAGGTTACATTGTCATTTCGCATCATTGTGACCAGGGTCCTAAGGCCATATAGCAGCCTTGTGACCAGGGTCCTAAAGCCATATAGCAGCCTTGTGACCTGGGCCGCATACATTGCTGCAGCCCAGCCATGCAAGGTTACATGGTCATTTCGCATCATTGTGACCAGGGTCTTAAGGCCATATAGCAGCCTTGTGACCAGGGTCCTAAAGCCATATAGCAGCCTTGTGACCTGGGCCGAATACATTGCTGCAGCCCAGCCATGCAAGGTTACATTGTCATTTCACAGCATTGTGACAAGGGTCCTAAGGTCATATAGCAGCCTTGTGACCAGGGTCCTAAAGCCATATAGCAGCCTTGTGACCTGGGCCGCATACATTGCTGCAGCCCGGCCATGCAAGGTTGAGATGGTCATTTAGCAGCATTGTGACCAAGGTCCTGAGGCCGTATAGCAGCCTTGTGACAAGGGTCCATTGCAGCATAGGCCTATATTTAAAAGGGCACTTATGGAATATCTTTCTAGGTATATCACCGCATCAGGATCTTCTAATTTAAAATTCCTCACAAAAAGGCATTTACTCACTTTTCTATATAAATGGCATTAACTATTGGAACAATTTGCAAGAGGGTATCAAAGGCATAAGGGGCCGACCAGACGATAGTTGGGGGGGGGCTATGGACTTTACCCCCGGGACGAACTTTTTTTTTCGTTCGCGACGCGTCAACGAACAATTTTTTTCGCATGCGCACTCGCGACAAACTTTTTAATAGGAATTTTAACATTACGGTACCCTAGCTACAGGTGGAAACAAACTTTTTTTTTTATTTCCTTGTGCCGAACAAACTTTTTTTTTCAGTGTCAAGTGGGAAACAATCTTTTTTTTTTCACCAAATATCCATAGCCCCCCCCCCAAAGATCATCTGGTCGGCCCCTAAAGGGGCGACAATTCAATATCACCCGGGGGAGTGGGGAGGCTTGGAGTTGTTTTTTTTAAAGCAGCCCATAAAGCTGCCCATTCATATAAATAACTTTTTATTGAGTTTTGGTGAAATAAAAAAATACTTTTGGAAGTCTTTAAATAAATATTTTCTGGTGGGGGTATTTCTTAACAGCGTGTTGCTTGATTTAAGAACGAATATTTGTGGACTCTGCACACTCAAAATAAGAAATTAGTCTCGCCGTTACAGTTAAATTAGTAATTTTTGCTGAGTAAAACTCCAAGTCCTCCCTTTAGAATTAAATGGTCACCCCCTATTATGAAAAAGTTTTTAAAAACCTGTCAAACAATGGTATATTGTTAAGACTCAAGTTTAATAGCTTTGTAAAAAAGTTAAACCATGCATTTATATGGTTTAAGGCCTACAGAAAGAGCAGTGGTTGCTCATGGGTCAAGAGTACTTAAAGCACGCCTAAATTAGTGATATATATATATATATATATACATCCAACTGGCGCCAAACTACGAAATTATGATTCATTCTATTCACAGATTTTAATTAAATTCATAAACTATAGATATTCCACTTCAGTTCTATACCTTAGCCACTCAGTTGAAGTAATTAAATTTCAGTCCCTGTGCAAGTTTTCAGGGCCAATTTTTGAGAAATGCTCATATATATAGCCCATTGTGATTAACTAATTAACTGATATATATCATGTCTTAGAATTGACATTTGTTTAATTGGCTGGAACGGTAAATTTTATTGATATAGTAAGATTGATAAGGCCTACGTCTTTTTATAAAAGGTATTTTTTAAAGGTATTTCCAGCATCTTCAAACCAGACTTTTATTAGCACTGTAAAGGCATGCACTAATTGGCTTAATAATTATTGTACTTGATGTGTCATGCTAATAAAGCAACCTTGATTGTCGGCAGCTGCACACAATACAATGCACAGCTCAATGCAATTGAGTATAGTATAGTATAGTTTATTTATTAAAGTCTCACGTCATCAGATACAATAAAAACAAGGTTAAAAACAATTGGGATGACCCATTCTCAACAGAATTATGAGAGACTAAAAACAAGATAAAAACATATTATTCTTTAGATAAAAACAGTAATCTTTGATTTAAAATCATATCACAGGCTTTGGCAACATAATGACTAAGAGTATTATTACAAAAGAGCACCACAAATTTATCACAATTACCTAAATTATCAAACCCGTCAATTGATTGTCTGGCATGATTATACAGTTCTTCTCTTATAGCATTATAACATCTGCATTCAGTGATAACATGAATTTCATTTTCAATACTGTCTTCACAAAAATAACATTTTCTCTGACTTTCTTCTAAACCAATATACCTGCCTGTTTCTATTCTAATTGGGGCAACCCCACATCTGAACTTTGCATACGCACTCCTATGCTTCCTAGAGAAATTCTGCTTGACATAATGCTCTACTCCATACTCAGACTTAAACAATCGATATGTGCGCAGTTTATTACGCCCAGTACTGTGTGCACTTTCTATTCTATTCAGATTGGTTTTCCATTCCTCTGTGTACAATGTTTTTAACTTTAAATTGACATTGGTGACTACACCTCTGACATTTTCTACATATTCATCATAACAAAAACCTTCATCAATACTGCTGAAAATACCTCTGGCTCGCTTATACCATGTACAAAGACTTGGCAAATTTTTTGCCCACACAAATACACGTTTATTAAGCCTACTGTTGTCAAGGTTAATCTCTCTGCACCACAGACGTGCAACACATACTCCAATACGCTGCTGGGGAAAATCCCAGCCCATCTCACCCTGTACTGCTACATTAGGTGTATATTTACCAACACCAAGAAAAAATCTTGATGCTCTCATCTGCACAGCATTAATACAAGAGTAACTTTTGGTACCCCATATTGCGGCACCATAGTTAATAACAGACTGAACTAACACATCATACAAACGAGTATATACATCATACGGCATTCCACCACAGGCTTTAAACTTCGCAATCAGTAAACCCAATGCTCTACCAGCTGATTGAGCTACCATCTTAGCAGTCACATCATAATCTAAATGTTCCGTAAGAATAAGTCCTAAGTACTTATAACTTGGGACCATCACTAGGCTATCCGAACCAAACTTAAAAACACAATCAGTTTTAGGCTTAGCACCATTCCTAAAGTGTACAATATTAGACTTTTTTGTATTGACATTCATCATCCACTTTCTACACCATGTATACAACACATCTAACATCTGCTGTAAGTCACGCTCATTTTCTGCAAGTAAGCAAATATCATCGGCATATAGTAACACTGAAACATACTCATTACCACACTTAACACCAGTACCAATATTCTTTAACTCTATTGCCAAATCATTTACATATAAATTAAATAGGATCGGTGACATCAGACAACCTTGTTTCAAGCCGAGATTCACTGGAAACCAATCAGATTTAAAACCATTTACTCTGACACAGCACTCTACTTGATTATATATCGATTTCAACATATTTAACATTTTAGGTGGCATACACAGTTTCTCCAATTTACTCCATAATAAAGCTCGGTTAACACAGTCATATGCCTTTGAAAAGTCAATAAATGCAACGTATGTGCTAAGTCTTTTGGCCTTTCTTGCTTCAACTATCGATGTCAGTGTAGAGAGCTGATCCATCGTGCTTCTGCCTTGAGGAAGGCAACACATTGAAGCACAGGCCCACTCCTGTATTAGTCAATTGATACTCAGTATAAATATCACAGGCACTCTCCTGGACTGACTGTACAGTCTGTTAGATATTTATACTGAGTATCAATTGACTAATACAGGAGTGGGTGTTATTTCTAACAGACTGTACAGTCAGTCCAGGAGAGTGCCTGTGATTGAAGTAAGATCAGATTATCTTCCCACTGTTGTTGTGGTGCGCTGCCATGTGTCTCAGGACGGAAGACTGTCAGAGAAGAAGAAGAAGAAGAAGGCAGTTGTGCGCCGACAGAATGCGCAGTGGCCGGTCGCATCCCCGGCCAGGTGTCACCATCGTAGCCTGAAATCTAACCTCGCTCATGAGCATGTTTTCACAAGAATTGCAATTCGTTTAAACAAACGAACAGGTAAGCAGTAAGTAGAAGTACCAAGATAAGACCGTTTAGAATTAACTGACCGAGTTTCAGGGCTTTTCATGGTCGAACACAGTGAGGAAAGTGAATGGAGCCAAAAATGCTGATCATGGCCCAGTGGGAATCCTTCATGGGCACCAGTGGCGTAGCTAACAAGGGGGCCTCGAGTGGGGGGGGGGCATGCATTTAGCTTGGATGGGGTCTTGGCAGCCCGTATCGGAATAATTTTTGACACCCGGTAGTTTTCAATAAATAAATTTATGTTAGGCCTACGTACCTTCAGCAGTTCAGGGCAGAGGCATATCTAGAAATGGCCTGAGGGGGGGGGGCATGGCCATCCGTGCGACCAGATGCCCCCCCCCCCCCCCGGGACAGGGGAGGGGGGTTGTTTCCAACTTCCAAGTAAATATCAAACAGATTGATTTTTCGTGAAAAAGAGTTTGTTTGCAGGATATGTAGCTGAACTGGTCCGACTGGGGTAGTAGATATGTAGCTGAACTGGTCCGACTGGGGTAGTAATTGGGTTACCATTAATTTTAGTATATATATAGAATTTATTAATTTCACCAACCAAGACCAAGGCTGAGAAAAATTAAATTATTTATTTAAAAATGAAATACTCCAAGCCCCCCTGCCCCTGGATATTAAATTGTCCCCCCCCCCCCAAGGGTTCCATAAAGTAATGTTAGAATGGCGCTAAAATGTCTGTAGGTGATTCAAAAATTGTTAGTTGTCAGTCGTAGTTGATGGGGCAATGCAAACTCAAAATTTTTAAAAAGGATATCTTATAAGTGAAAAAACTGAAAATTAATTGAGATGCTTAGGAGCCCGGGCTTTGAACCAGTGTTGGAGTCCTCGAGGCCGGCCTCGTCCTCGAGGCCGGCCTCGGCGCCACTTTTGATGGCCTCGGCCTCGGTCTCGGTCTCGGATGACCAATCCTTGGCCTTGGACTCGGTCTCGGGCCCTCTGGCCTCGGATATTTGTCTGAGGCACGTCCGAGGCCAGCGAAATTAATAAAGTACAATTTTGATTGAACAGTCAAACAAAATTTTCCTGTCGGCTAAGTATAATTATCTGTCAGTTTATCTAATATGATGAACCTGTTATCCTATATATTAGAATCTGATAGAATCATTTTCTGCTTGTCTTTTAAGACTGTCTATATCTAGGCCTATCTTAAATGCTGATAGCCAGATTATGATGCAATTTTTTGTGACAGATATGAAATTATAAATTGACCAACAGTATTTGAATATTTTAGAATTTTTATTTTCCTTCGTTAATTGAGTTGAACATTATTTCTTGTAAATTTCGACCATAACCATTTGAAGTTTTGAAGATTTTGTTTACATGTGATGCAAGATGAGTTAGTACCTGATCATTAACTTCACACACCAGAGTGTCTGGCTTAAAAGACAACTAAAAAAAAAATGGAATGGGACAAAATTTGTGACAGAATCTCATCCATGCCTCAAACAATATTCCAAATAACTTTGATATAACACAAATATGCCACTGCCTAATAAATTGGAACCCAGCAATGCAGAGTATCTATCTACATATATCTAGAAAGTTTAATTTTTAAAGTAGTTATAGTAAAGCCCGAAATGAAAGTGATAAGTTGCCTCAGAATGTTTTTAAAAACTAACCAATTTTTTTCCTGTCATGGTGAAAGGTTAATTAATTCTTTCCCAAAAGCCTTGAAATGAATTTCTGGTGGATGGCTATCTCAGTCTAAAATGTTTGATTTAGAAGTAGATAATTAAACATAATTGAGGTTGTCAGACACTCAAAACAAATCTAATCTGTCGCTGTTTCCGTAAAAAAAAATTTGCCTTGAGATGAGTTCCATGCCCTGTTCTTTAAAAATTTAATGGTTGCCCCCTTATTGTCTTCATTTCAGAGTTTTACTTGAGTCATTGAGTGAATCTTTAATTGCACTGTTATAGCCTTATCGTAAGTGATGGCTCAATGCCGATGATACACCAAGCTAAAATAGTTTGGCAGTCAACTGTCTTTTTGTCGAGCCGGCCTCGGTCTCGGTCTTGGTCTCGGATGCTCATGCCTCGGTCTCGGTCTCGGAGGGGAATGCCTCGGTCTCGGTCTCGGATGCTCATGCCTCGGTCTTGGTCTTGGTCTCGGATGTCCTGGCCTCGACTCCAACACTACTTTGAACCATCGGATACTTGTTTATTTGTTTCATTGCCGCCAAAGTTAATTTATGAAAAATATTTGCAGATATTTGGAATTGAGGATAATTATTATACACCGATGAGTTCCTCAAGAAAATGGCCGAACAAACTTTTATCCTGACTTGGAAGATGCCGTCTACCGATGTGCAAGGTAATTGTCTAACTGAATTAACTTGAAATATGTCATTATGTCAATGTCATCAGTTCTTTTTCAATTACATATTGACAGTTTATTAATTTTAATCTGCAATGAGTCTGATATTCCCAGAATTTTGCAAAGCCTTTTTTTGGGAGTAAGTCACAGATCAAGATAAAACGATATTCGACAGACTCTTAAATGTTTCAAATGACTAATTCAGACTCCCGTGTGCCTCTCTTAATCAGATTATGTATTAAAATTTTTCAGCCCCAGTTGAGAACAAAACTGATAACAAATTAAGAGTGATTTATATCCGGCCTCAATCTGAAACAGTCGAAGAGAAAGAAATTACAAAATATGAGGACAAGGGAGGAGGAAAAGGAGGAGGTGGAAAAGGAGGAGGTGGAAAAGGAGGAGATGGCAAAGGAGGAGGTGGAAAAGGAGGTGCAAAAGGTGGATTAAAAAGAAAAGTAGGAGGAAAAGAAGAGGAAGAAGGAGGAGAAAAAGATACAGTCGTAAATGTCATTTTAAAGAAAGGAGGAGGTAAAGGAAGAGGAAGAGGAGTAGCAAAAGGAGGGGAAGAAGAAAAAAGAGGAGCAGGACAGACAGGGGGTAAAGGAAGAGGAAAAGGAGGAGTGAACAAAGTAGGAAGTGGAAAAGGAGGTGTAAAAATTGAAGCAGGAAAGAAAAGAGGCGTAGGAAGAGGCATACAAGGAGGAGCAGATGAAGAAGAGGAAGGGGAAGTGGAAGAAGAAGAAGAAGAAGAGTATGAAGAAGAAGAAGAAGAAGATGATGATGGAGAATGGGCAGAAATGGAAGATTCTACAGAACCAGATGTATCTATTAAACAAGAGAACAGCAGTGACATCTTAGGGGCGGTCAATCTGACTCCAGTATCTTCAGTCATTCAATTTGACCCTGTAACAAACACAGCCACTGTCGTGAAAACCGGGAAAAGTGCCGCTGAAAACAAGCTCAGTAAGATGGCGCTACCGCCGGAGCAATACAAAGGTTAGAATCTTTATTTCAACACATATCAAATTGAATTTATCAATCAATTTTGTCAAATTTATATCAAATTTTCATGTTGTGGGTGCCACAAGATTTATAGGTCTTTTTACAGTACGTCAATTTTTAGTTTGTGACATTTTTGTGAATATTTTATTTAAAGATGACGTTAAATGTCTTTTTCAGAACACCCCTCCATCATCCATTCCTGTGCCTCTGCCGCGGCAATAGTAGCTCCCATCAAAGGCAAAGTGTTCCTTCCCTGTCCGCTCTGTCCTGTTACGAGGTTTAAGGCGAGCCGGCTGAAGTTCGTGAGGAGGCACTTGGAGCGGTTCCATATGAAGCACAGTTTTGTATGTAAAGGTAAGGACATAATATTATTGTAACATTGACATTGCCACTTAATGGCAGAAATGCCAACTTTTCCTCACTGATCCGTATGGCAACTTGGCCAAAGATACCGGTGTCAGTGAGGAAAGTTGGCATTTGTTCCATTAAGTGGGTCAAAATGGTGTGCCAACTCTTCCCCGGATTGCCAACTTTAACGAGGTCTGCGGTAGGTAGTTACTTGGTATTGTTGAATTTTCAGACAGGAGGTTCCTGATCTGCACACAGGAGCACTGCGTGCCGGAGGGGCCATCGAAGGGAACGTCTCATTACCACTGCGTGTGTGGGAACGTGGAGAGGAGAAACAGGGAGGCGCAAGTTCACACGGCCATTTGTATGATGACCGAGATCGAGGCTCAAGAGAAAGAACGGCAGCCGACGGGTCATGCGAGACGGCAGTACGTTGAGTGCAAGTTCTGCCACAAGAGGGTCAGCAAGTGCGGCCTCAAGAGACATCTACAAACGCACGGAGAGGAAGAAGAAGTAGAAGGGTCTAATGACGACCTCTATGTGGTGTTACCCCGCGAGGAATACAAGGGTAAGATTGCTTGTATCTGAATTATAGAAACAAAAATTTTATCAATTATCTGTAAATGCTGACGTCATGGGTGTTGAAAGTTTATCAACAATCATGGTTGCCTTCGACCTTAACAAAACGACTGCAATGTGATTTCAATGGAGGTAATAAAAATGTTTTCAAAAAATTTGAAAATTTTACTGGAATATTCCAAAATCGGTACAGCGTGTATCATTCAGTTGAATGACGGAATTTTGATCGTACCAGTCCTACAGGCCAATTAAGTTATCAAGCCAATAATTTGTCTGCTCCTAGACAGAACAGAGAGTTTTGATTAATATTTTTATTAGGAAGTTCTCAAACTTTAAACACCTGAGCCTCTGGTGACTTAAGTTGCAATGTAGCACACCACTTCGGACATAACAGGCAGCCTTTGGGTTGAGTAACAACTGCGGTTTGAATGGGTGCAAATAAATTAAAAATTTTGATTTAATGAAGATAATTGTAAAGACGTCAAATTTACTTTTCAGACCACCCATCCATCATTGACTCATCCATTCAAGCTAGCTCCTTGATAACAGGGGCCGTTGGAGACAAGCAGGCGTGCCCACTGTGTCCCATTGCAAAATTTAATCTGAACAGAACCCGACGACTCAAGGTCCACATGGACGCGTTTCACATGAAACACAGCTTTGTCTGTAAAGGTAAGTACATCTGACATTAACAGTAGAATTAAGGACATTCTGGCATTAATATCAGAGTTAAGGACATTCTGGCATTAATAGTAGAGTTAAGGACTTTCTGGCATTAATTGCAGAGTTGAGGACATTCTAGCATTAATAGCAGAGTGAAAGACATCTGGCATTAGTAGCAGAGTCAAGGACATCTGACATTAATAGCACAGTTAAGGACGTTTTGGCATTAGTGGCAGAGTTGAGTTGTCATCTGGCATTATTAGGAGAGTGAAGGACATTCTGGCATAAGTAGCAGAGTGAGTTGTCGTCTGAGATTAATAGCGGAGTTAATGACATCTAGCATTAATAGCAGAGTTATGGACATTCACAGTAGAGTGAAGGACATCTGGCATTAATAGCAGAGTCAGGGACATCTGGCATTTGTAGCAGAATCAATGACATCTGGCATTAATAGCAGAGTTAAGACATTCTAGCAGAGTTAAGACATTCTAGCATTAATAGCAGACTTAAGAACATTCCAGCATTAATAGCGGAGTGAAAAACATCTGGCATTAATGGCATTAATAGCAGTCATGGACATCGGGCATTAATAGCAGAGTTAAGGAAATTTGGCATTAGAAGCAGAGTCAGGGACATCTGGCATTAATAGCAGAGTTAAGACATTCTAGCATTTATAGCAGAGTTAAGGACATTCTGGCATTAATAGCAGAGTGAACGACATCTGGCATTAATAGCAGAGTTAAGTACATTTTGGCATTAGAAGCAGAGTCAAGCACATCTGGCATTAATGGCAGAGTTAAGGACATTCTGGCTTTAATAGCAGAGTTAAGACATCCTAGCATTAATAGCAGAGTTAAGGCCACTTGGCATTAATAGCAGATTTAAGGACATCTGGCATTAGTAGCAGAGTTATGGACATTCTTGAATTTATAGCAGAGTCAAGTACATCGGGCGTTAATAGCTGAGTTAGGGACATGGCATTTCAGGCATTTATCTTGTGCGAGGGATCTTCCCGACCACAGACACTGATACAAGTATTGATCACTTAGACGCTTTTATCTGTCGATGGATGGAGTTTGGTATTGAATGTGTAATGTTGTTTCAGACCGCCGGTTCATGATCTGCAGACTGAGCTGTTTGGACGGCCGTTCCCATTACCACTGCGTCTGTGGGAACGTCATTCGGGTGATCAGTGACGCCGAACTACACTGCAACTTGTGCATGTTGGATTCTGACGGGCCGACCTCCTACCACTTTGACGTGAAATGTACTATTTGTGGGTTGACCGTGAGACGAAGTAGCGTGGCCTGCCATCTCAAGACTCACCGCAAGAGAGGACACATCCTCGACCCCAACGAATACCACATCAACCCCCAGGGGTTCATCGTCCTCGGGAAGAAAGAAAATGTTAAGCGAAGCGAATCTGCCGTCTCACAGGCAGGTTGGTAAACTTGGTAGTCATTGGTTATTGCAGTTGAGTAGGAGTAGTGATGTATGTGGACATGCTTCACTGTCAATTAGGGAGGGAGGGTTAGCTGAGTGGTAGAGTGCTAGGCTGCCAATCGCTGGGTCTAGGGTTCGAATCCAGCTCTTGCGGGGTCACCTCGGCTTATGTTGGACGACTTTCAATCCGCCTTTGTCTCATTGCCGTGTCCTCCTCCTGTCCCAATAAGCCTACCAAGTGTATAAATTAAATACAGGACGTAAAACCCCCAATCATCCATCCATCCATCATTGTCAATTTGTGGATTGATGGCTCTTGTCTCTGGGAGTGTACTTGCCATGTTTTAGGCACGTCTGTCAATCATCAGGTATTTCTTATTTCAAATTAAAAGAGAAGTCATACCAAACTGCCAACAGTTATCATTCACGTCTTTTTGACTGTAATTAATCGAAAAGTTTGCTTCACCTTAGAAGTTTAAATTTAACTTATGCCTTTGTAGCATGTCACCAAGTAGGTACTAGAATCTTGTGTGTTCAAAGCAGATTAATCATTCTCATTTAGATGTTTGTCTATTGTACCCTTGTCCTTTCGTATATACAGAAACGAGCCCCGAAGGATTCCAGGAGCAGGCGGTTGTCGTTGAAACAGTTAATCAGAATCCTGATGAGCCCGTGATATTCCGGAAGAGAGGCAAGAAACCCATAAAGAGCAAGAGTAAGTGAATCTATCTTAGAACTTTGGTCGGGGGAGTTCTTAAGTGAGAGGGGCCGGCACACCAAAGCATCATTGTTGAACTTGGATATTTGCATTCTACCTTCACGCCATCGTCATGGTAACTTGATGGTTGAATGGTTCAAAATGAATTCTATTATGTTGTTTGAGTGAGAATTAACAGCTTATTTAATGTAAGCGAGTGTGACTTGAGCAAGAGTTGAAATTTATGGTAAAATAAATCCAAATGTGTCGGGTAAGAATTATTCCATAAGTTTTCTGCTCAAGAATGACGGGATACTATGATTCCTAGCTGACACAAAATATATATTATAAGTCACTATTCATGATGATCATGATGTAATATCTTAGTCGCGGTACTTGTCAGTTTGGCTACTGAGCTAAATTGAGCAGTATGTTGATCCTTCTTCCTAATCTTCCAGTCAACTGATTGGAGGTCATTTAAATGTAATTTGAGTATTTTCTTCCTGCTGTTTTGTAGAACTTGATCCCGAGACAGACCATTTGTACAAAAAGAGGTCGATTATGATGACAGACCCAACAAAAGCCACCCACCAGTGTGACGTCTGTGGTTATCGCTCGTCCAAGACAGGAATCAGGAGACACAAGCTATTCAAGCACGCTCCAAGGACGGTATGCTCTATTAATTTAGGAATCACACTTTCTGAATATGCCCCACCTTTAAGGGCGTTTTCGGAAAGGTTACACTAGTAACTTGGGTGACACGGGTAATGAGGATTTGTTTAAGAACACTCCAGACTCAACCCTTGTGTTTCCTGGAACCAGAACAGATGAGCATCACTTGAGCAGGAACCAGTTTGTGTCACGTGGTACAAATCTCGAGACTCCGGTACTCGTCACATATCGGGGAGTAGCCGGAAACACTACACTCGAGAAATGACGTTGGCACTTCCAGGAAACACAAGGGTCGAGTTTTGCATGTGTGGAAAGAAACCCTCGCGACTCGTGTCACTCGAGTCACTAGTGCAACCTCACAGCTTTACTCAATATGCGCCAAAAGTTAATTGAAAGTCAGTCACAATTTATTTATTCCACATAATATGTAGTACAATGTACATTACTATTTGAAATAATGACTATAAGGCAAGCCCCTTCTGGGACTCAAGACTCCATGAGACTTATTTATTCACCTATAACTTTCCAGGGGTTACAAGAAATCCCAAAAAAAAAAGTATAATCGCAAAAAAAAAAAAACTGTTGATGAATTTTCAGGAGGAATGTGAAATTTGTGGGAAATTTTTTCATGCGCTTCATGAAATGCGCAGACATCGAACCGTCCACTTCGACATAGAAGGCGAGATGATCCCAAAAGCCGTGCGACTTTGGAAAGAGCGGAATCCCGATGCACCCGTCATAAGCTTAGAGGACATCGAACCAGGCTACGAGGTCAGGCCGGAACATCTGGAGGTGAGCTACGTTCTATGGCATTTGTTTTCATGTCTTTTGTCATCCCTAGTAAATTTAAATAGTAACTAACGGCAAATCTACGTACCACATGAGCTTAGGTGTAAATAAACTACTTACTAATTTCGTGTTTGACTAATTGGGGAGAGGTATAAATAATATAATAATTATTATAATAATTATTGGACGATAGAGAAAATAATGAGAAATTGACATATTATGTCCATTTTGGCAGCCATCTTTCTGCATTCTTGTAATGCCCACCGTGTCCTTTATAGAGTTACTGAGTTATATAAGGTTTTTTGTTGTTTTAGAAATTATTCAAGTGTAGGAAAATAAAAGAAGAAAAGGCGGCAGCAGCCAGATTGGAGGAAGATGGGGAACAGAATGCTGAACAGGTTGCTCCATCTTGTGGTGAATCTGGAACTAGTGAAGAAACGGAGAAAGACGCTGGGTCAGAAACACAAGATTCAACGGGAACTGGTGACGAGTCTACAACTTCAAAACAAAATGTAATTAATGAATACAGACTGTATATCTTTTTAAGGTTTCAGTGTGCTGGTGAAGCCAGCGATTTGTAGTGCTGGACATCGTTCAATTTCTAACGATACGATAATATCACGATAAATTTGTAATGATACACAATATTTATCGCGATAATTGATCAGGTTCAGTCATGCAAAATGCGAAGTTTGTGATATAAATCCTGTCAAAAAGTATAGTTTAGCTACAAAAATTGTCATTTTTGCCTAAATATTGGTCGAATTTCACGAAAAACAACAAATTTTGTCATGTGCAATAATCTTGATGTCACGATAATATGTGAAACAATTATCACGATAAGTCTGTGAACCGATATATCGCGATATATCGATTAATCGATCCAGCTCTACCGATTCGGGGTATAGGGCCTAAATGTGCTGGTTATGCAGTGTTGAGATTTGCAAGGGCGAGGGGCCTGAAGAACATTCAGGTCAATTTTCACTATTTGAGAAGTCCAGGGAGCTGTCATTATTTTCTGGAAGAGTTTATTATTTCTTAGCGAAGTTATGCTGTCCAGAATATCTGGGTCATTTCCCTTTGAATGAGGGTGAGCTTTTCAGACAGGTATCTTTAACTTAAATTGTCTGAAATAGAACTTTATGACAAGTCGGAGCTGTTGAAACCTGTTGATTTCAGGGTGTCTGTAATTCAAGCTGTATTTAATTTTAATCACATAGTTTCCGGTTGCTTTTTGGTGATTACTGATCTCTTGTTGATGTTTTTTCTTCAGGATGACAACGGCGTAATATCAGCCTTTAGCTACGTGAGACTGGCGAAGGGCCAACCCAAAGCATCTGACGTAGAAAAAATCCCGTGTGAAATTTGCAGCAAACTGGTACAGCGAAGAGCTTACTCAAGTCACATGAGGGTAAGAGGTCTTTCATGCTACTACCACTGCTTTGTTAAATAGCGGGTGTTAGTGGAACTCTCCATTTTCCAGCTTTCCTGCATCGCCGAGCAGAATAAAACTATTTCCGGATACATCGGCCTGGGCATTGACAATGGTGCCGGGTTTTCCGAGGTCCGTAGCTAAGTCTAATCAGGCTAACAGCCAAGGTCCTGACAGTTCTGGAATATGTTGGCAAATGATGCTAAACATTCCATTTAAGGGCACATGCTGGTCGAAAAATGGTGAAAATATTTTAGAAAATGGAAATTCTGATTTTTACATTTTCAATAAATACAGATGTCCAGACAACAGATGCAACTGAAATTACGTAAAAATTCCTATTATAACCCTGTAAACAACCTTGCTGATCTTACCTTTACAGTTAAAACTATTAAGAGTTTATTTCCTTTTTTTGCCATTTGCCGAAAACTGCGAATTTTAGTGACTTTGAGTGCTTACAAAAAATTCATCTCAAAAACCGCTGAAGGCATCATAATGAATTTTGGCATACTGCTTACTGATAAGTTCGCTTCCGCAATAAGGATATTTTCAGAACTGTATTTGGATTAAAGGCCGTGGGACAGGGATTCAAACCTGAAAGATTGTGAATTAGCTCCATAGTCCCATGTTCGCGAACCCAGAAAAACCCTATAAAAACATATTTTTAGTCTGAAAATAGTCTTATTGCGGATCCGAATACCTCAAATTATGAAAATAAATGAGTTCTGATTATTCTGATAGCTCAGTCTTGAGATGAATTTTTTGTAAGGCAGAATACTTAAAAACATGTAAAATTCTTTGTTGCCATGGCAACCATAACCATGGCAACTTAAAATTTCACGGAGGGTCATAATTTGGTGCCCTGAAGACCTGTGTAAAATTTCCTAGATCTAGCTGCAACAGTTTCTTCAGGACAGCATACACACATTTTTCGACCAGCATGTGCCCTTAAGACTCGGCAATGCAGGTGTTTTGATTTGATTAAAAGTGTTCTGGAGTCTGGAATGCCAGCTCGACTGATTCGGCAATGGTACAAAATGGCGGCTTGTTCCCAGTTTTTTTCTGCACGGCGATACCAGAGAGTTGAAAAAAGGGGAGTTCCACTATCTCGGCCTATTTGAAAATGTCATAATTTCATTTGCCTCTGTTTCCAATGCTGGTCGCGTGAATTACACGTCATAGTGTTCAGTTTGTAACTTGTCATGGACATATGAGATTTTCTTTTACTTTTCGTCAAATTTGTGGTGAGCTGAGAGCTGTGCCTATTTCCCCTGGTGTCAATTTTGGGAAGCTTCCATAAAATTGGTCTATGGGCGGCCTTCTCAGTTCATAAATTTACAATCATCCATCCATCCCTCCATGGTTGTCTTATGATTGTCTTATGATGTTATGTACTCCCAAATATTTAGTATTGAAAATTTGCAATATTGTCTATTTGGCTCATCTCCTCATCTACCTCCTGTTATTAATTGCAGGCACACACTAGTAAATACTCGTGCGAGATTTGTGGCTTCTCCTTTCTTAACCTGGAGAGTCTTCGCAGACATCTGCAGAATGCCCACGAGACAGGCTTCTTCCACTGCTCTGTGAGTATATGGTCAAATTCATGACGTTCTAATGGGGGGGGGGCGGGTGGTCTAGTGGTAGCATGCTAGGCTGCGAATCGCTGGGTCCAGGGTTCGAATCCATCTCTTGCTGGGTCACCTGGGCCTATGTTGGACGGCTGTTTCAATCATCCTTCGCCTCATTGTAAAACATGTTTTCCTCCTGTCCTAATTAGCCAACCAAGCGCATTAATACAGGACGTGAAGCCCCAATCAGCCATCCATCATGACGTTCTAACAAACTTCTGAATAGGACAATTTCCAACGGAAATGGCTTTATGTTATGGTGGCGTGCGCACTGCCCAGGCAGTTCATCTTGCTTCGCACCACCACTGAGTCATGTCTCCTCTCCTCCAGATTAAAAGTTTGGATTCTTTTGTTTCTTGGCTCTACCATTCCTCCTCTAATGCCAGATCGACCTGTTACGGCCATGGTCTTCGGTCATTCATTTGTACGACGCCTTGTCGTCTATTTATGGGACAATTTTGCTGAAAACATTTGCGAGGCCGCCCTGTTATGTGATACTGAAATCAGACCCAGGTCCAATTTCCATTTGTGTAGTTCTTTCAAGTTCGAAAAAGTAACACATTTGAGAGTAAAATCTCAGTTTAATGTCGTACAGATGAGTTAAGTAGGAAAAAGACTAAGATTGCTGTCTTTTGTGTCTAGCCTCATTTTGGAAATACACCTGTGCCTCACTCTGAGATATTGTCTGCCTCTGCCAGTGCTGAGCCGAAGCAGTGTCAAATGACCTCTCTTTGTTGTAATGTAATGCAATGAAAAATACTGAACGCAGGCCTGCTAGGGCCTCTATGTTCAGATCTAGTGAATGGAAGGTAATAAGCGGACGGTAACTTGAATAATATAGTGCAGACGGTATATATCAGTGCTTTTCCCAGACAATAGCTGTTGCTAATATAGCTTAATATGCATGTCCTTTCTTCTTCCAGGAATGCACAATGAAGTACAGACAACCAAAATCTCTGAATGAGCACATGAAAACATTCCACGACAAAGAGACTTCCCGAGTGAAATGCCCTCACTGCAACAAGGTACCTCTTTCATTTCATTTCGTCATGATTGTTGCTAATTGTTGCTAATTCTCTGTGGCCTTGCAAAACCAGTCCTGGAAAATTACACACATGTACTCTCAGACTCTGCATTGCATTAACTGAGTTTGTGCCACAATGTCATTTTCCAATGAGAGTGTTGTTACTGTGTCCTTATGCAAGCTTCCAGATTAACAGCACTATCAACCAAAGAGGCGATCTTCGAAGAATTGTAGTACTGTAGAAATTTCATGTTGAAATCACAACCTTTCTTCCCCTGGATTGTCAGCTAATTCAGTGCTTTTCCTAGCCAATAGCCACATATTTAAGTAGCATTGGCTAATGCATCTTCCATGTGGCTAATTATTATAAAATGAAAATTGTGTAAGTAAGCTGCAAATTAGCCACAAATGTAATAATTAATGTATGCATTTCACTAAAAATTGGCTGTTTTGGCTAATGGAATTTTGGTCCTATGCAAAAGGGCTGCTAATTCTCTCATAAAACTTGATTTGATAATTAAATGTGGTTATTTGGCCCTTGCAGGTGAGCACGAACCAGACCAACTTGCAAGTCCACATCAAACGGGTACATGAGAGGAGGAAACCACACGCCTGTAACATTTGTGGCAAATCATTCTTTGACAGATACACCATGACACTGCACAGGTGAGGATGGTGACAGTGAAAAAGGGTCTAATGATTGCAAATAGGCTACAAGGCTTATCATAAATTATAGCATGGGGGGGGGGGGGGAGTGGCGTGCTTGGCAGCGTCCCGAGTTCAAATCCAGCTCTTACCGGGTCAGCTGGGCCGATTTTGGATGGCTGTTTAAATCGTCCTTCCCCTCATAACCTACCAAGTGCATAAATACAAGACGTTAAGCCCCAATCATCCATCCATCTGTTTATTATAGAGTGGAATTTCTGGGATGTTAGATTCCTGGCAGGGAAAAATCCGTTGTCAGACCGTCATTCAAAAGCGATATCCCAGGCTGATGTTTAAATTTGCAGTCCTACCAAGCTATTATAATAATACCTTCTCTCCACTAAATATCTTTTATATATGCATAAGATAATCAGTTTGTGTTTGAATTTGCAGATTGCAGCATGGTACGAAAGATGACCGTGAACAGATCAAGAAGTGGGAGTGCCCGTACTGTGGCAACAGATTCCGAACAAAGGCTTACGCGGTCCAGCACATGAACGTCCACCTTGGGATCAAGCCATTCACCTGCTCCTGCGGCAAGGCATTCCACAAACAGCTACAGGGTAAAAAGCTATTTGTAACATTCTTTTCTTAGTTGCGTGAAAATTGGTACTTGGTACAGGGAAAATGCTGAAAAAAAAATTCCCTAGGCCTAATGGGGAAAAATCAGGGAATTTGAGATTTGGAATCAAATTCAGGGAAAAGACAGGGAATATGGTTTTACCTGCCTTAATGCATAAAACAAGCCCTTTATTTTAAGCAAAAATCTGTAAAAATTTTAGGTTTTAATTTCCGATCAGTGCGATAACACAACGTCTAATAACGTCATGAAAAACGTCCGATGAAGCAGGGAAAATACAGGGAATTTGCTCGCGTATTTCAGCGGGTGCCCTGTCATCTTGTTTATTTGATGAGAGGACTTAACTCAGTTCATAGCCCACTGGCACTGACTGGGCTTCCGATGGTTGGGCCCCTGGTTCCATTCGAACTCTAGACATACCAGCCAATCACAGCAGTTTGTAACTTTCAATTATCCTTTGCCTCGTTGCTGTGTCCTCCTCAATTCCTTATTACTAGTAATTAGCCTAGCAGTGTATATAAAAATAGAGGACGTAATGCCCCAAGGAACCATCTTATACTCTGTACTTGCAAGAATCATGGTATGAATTTTTTCAATTTTGAAATTTCTTCTTTTTCAGCACTGAAGCATGAAAAGACACACGACAAAGAAGGAGGCCGATTCACATGCGACATTTGCGAAAGAGGATACAAGACTAAGGGGAAGCTGACGGCTCATTTGAAACTCCACAATAAAAATGCAAATTACAAATGCCTCAGATGTCCAATGACCTTCCCAACTCAAGTCAAACTAGAACGCCATTCTTGCCTCTTGTTTAACGAGTCCAGCAGCGCGAGAGCTTTAACTCCAATACTAGTGGATAACCGTAAGAAAACAAAGAAACGACCCGGTCCACTGCCGCAAGTCCATGTCGGACGTTCTGCCACAAAGGGTGCCTCTGCAGCAATGTCCCCTGGAAGAACACCTCTGAAGTTGTACTCGTTTCAAACGCCACAAACACCAGGGGGTGCTACGAATGATGCAGTACCCAGTGCTGCCACCAGTGCTGTCTCCGGTGAAATTGAGATATCTCAGCAAGAAGTGACAATAAGCAATGCTGTCAAATTCATGTGCGGCTTCTGCAGTGAAGTCTTTAGCTCAACAGACGACATCACTTCTCACATCGTGCAAGCCCACGAAATAGGGAACACCGTGCCAGGGATGACGTCTGCCACCCTGGACACTCACGGCTCCGTCAAAATGGAGGCGGACTCTGTGGTCGTTGATGAAGTCGTAACTGAATGTCATCCTGTAACTATCAGTTACGAAGTTGAGCAAACGGATCATTCCGGGCAGCCTGTGCTGCAGCTCCAGATTAATGAAGAGCAAGTCACGGACCACACTTACTAATCAGATTGATTTATTGTGGAATCATGCCAAGTATTGAACTGTCACTTCGTCAAGTGATTGAAATTGACTTGTTCGGTTGTTCCACTCTCAGGAAATTTGGCAATGCGGCACGTCAAGTGTGCAGACAAACCTAGTAGGGCTGCATAATAACAGGCCGAGATTTTTTTTTATTTCAAAAATATCAATGGACCTTTTCGTTTAAAAATACTGAATATTTCTGAGCTACTGCAATTAATTTTGCAGACCTGGCATATTGTTATTTGCAGTTGTTGCAATGAATTAGATTTGAAAAATAACAAAGATGGTTTTCTGTTTAAAAAAAAGTTTATTCATGCTTTCAATAAATACTTAATAAATCTGAAATTCTCTTGTTCTTGTGGTACTTTTTTTTACGAAATCAAATTAAGAACCAAATTCAAACAGGAAGTTTTCTTATCAAGAACATTTTTCAGTTCAAAAATCTCAACAGAAACAGCTCGATTATTTGTATCATACATATTCAAAAATATAAATGGGGTAAAAATTCAGTGTTAAAAACCATGGAATGACTAGAACAATTGATTCAATAAATTGTCAATAAAATGCCAGTATATGCACCATTTGAAAGTCCGAACAGAACTACATTCATAATTATTTCTTTTAAACTTTTTCGTAAAAATTGTTCAATTGAAAAAATACAGTTGACAATTGAAATTATAATAATAATAATTTTAAATGTCAAAGAACCCAAATATCTTGATTAAAATTCTCAGTTACATTTATCACAAAAAATTCAATTAAAAAGCTTCTTGCAATTTAAATATTTTTAAGTCTCAGCCTCACTCTGAACAAATTTACGACATTCTTAAACGAACAACAAATTCACATAAATTTATCATAGGAATGAAAAATACTGAAGTTTTATATATATATATAAACTAATTGACGTATGCAAAGTCGTAATTACTTGGCTCTTTAGGAATTATAGGGGGCTCATCAGGTATTTTTACCCCCTCAGTATCGAGTAGGCGAAGCTTAATTTCCATACTTAGCAACATGTCTTTGTCCAGTTCAGTTAATGTGCTTGTCATCTGGAAAAAAAATTATTTAATTATTGAAGTGTTTATTGTTGACCAGTTCGCTTCAGATGTATGGTGGGATGGAAAAGAAATCTATTTAGATGTACAGAGGGGACCGGAAAAATTTGCTTTACATGTATGGAGGGGGCTGGAGGGGACACTATCACTCCATGCAGTGGTGTAACTTAGGTAGTTTCGAGCGGGGGGGGGCACCTGGGGGGCATGCGATTCTGTGGGGGGCACCCTCTGTACTAACTATATTTTAGCCAGAGTTGAAAATTTCATATGGGGGGGCACAGGTCCAATATGGGGGGCATGTGCCCCCCCCCCCCCCGTGCCCCCCATAGGGACGCCACTGAGAGTCTCCATGAAGGATTATGCATTGCAATAATAAAATTTTTATTTGACGCATGCGGGGTGGGTAAAAAATTTGCATTTATTTCATGTAGGGCCTAAAAAAATCGCAGTTAATGTGGGGGGGGGGGTCGGAAAAAGTTCACTGAGATGCTTGTAGGGGGTCAAAAACATAACCCCCCCAAACCCCCAGAGTTTTAAATGGAATAGCCCTAATGGATAATTCAGTTGAGATAAACACTACCAACAAGAGTCGCTGTGATCAGGGGTGTATCTAGAAATGGCCTAAGGGGTCAATATGTGACGTTTAGCGGCTTTTCCTATCTTTCTCAATGCCTTCCCGCCAAATACGCCACTGGCTGTGATGAAAATATGAAGAACGATTCAACTTACAGGTCCTCCCAGCAGAGCGTTAATGCCGTCCGTCCACATCCAGAAGTCGTTCTCGTTGGAGGCAATGAAGTTGAGGGGTTCTCCCTCCGAGTGCGTCAGCACCGAGAATGCCGTGGATGACATAGACATCTGCAGAGAGGCAATTTTTTAAAATTATTTAATCAGTTGTTAGGCCACACATAATTGATCTTTAGTTTCTCGGATCTTCTCAAGGCACTTTTTCTAGGGTCGGTCGGCAGGACAAAAAAAAATTTTATAATGTCAAAAAAAAATTTTTTTTTTCTATTTTTTTTTCCGTCGGCAGAAAATCTATTGTGTAAGCGGGTCCACAAAGCTAAGAATCAATTATGTGTGGCCTTACTCGTTTGTGGTCTTGAGAGCTCTTGAGTTACGTCATCATTTATTATCTGCATCATAGGCTGATCATTTCATCTGGGGCTCTACGGCCTTAAAGTCAAGACATTTTATTTTGGCAGTAAGTTTTTAGCCATTAAAACAATCCATGATTAAATCTGAGGTTTAATTTTTGGTTTATTAGGGTGAGTAAACCATGACCAAGCATGATTTGGACTAAATTTATGTCCTCTGATCCCCCAGCTCTATCATGCAGGCACTTACAATGCTAAATTCCTGCTGCTTTTCAGCACATTTAGAGCTATTTTTAGCCTTCTGTTGTGACGTCATCAGCATTGTTGGCTCTATGACATCACTGAAACAATGGTGACGTCACAACAGCAGCAATAGAAGCAGTAGTAGGGGGCCTTAAGGCCAAAATTTGGCATTATCGTTACGGAGTGGATAAAGCTACGAAACTTGGCAGAAATGAAGCTGAGGATCTAAGCTTTATTTTTTTCCTAAGCTCCAAAAATTATTTTAAGTGGAGCTGTTTCAAAAATGCGTTTCCATGGCAACAAGTCACTGAAATTTTACAGTTTCCAGAAAATGTATTATTTTCCCATAAAATTCACAAAAATTTAGATATAAGCAAAATATCCGGGATTATCAATCTTAGTGATGAGGCGCATTAATTTCTTATATCAAATCCAAATTTGTTGTCTTAAGTTGCCATGGAGATGGAACGCAAACTCAAAATATAGCATTTTTTAACGACTATTGTCTATTTTATTACACATTGTGGCTAATCTGTATTAATCAGGTGAGGACGAAATACATGCTGAAAACCCTGACCCATTTGCCATTAATTATGGCAAATTTGAAAAACATGGTTCTTTAAATAAATCCATGAAATGTGTTTCTATGGTAACAAATCAATTTGTGAAGTTTATTAATTTGGGAATAAATATGTAGATTTCAAGAGCACTCTTGTATCTAGACACTTCATTTTAGGAAAATGTGGCCCCTCTATGATATGGGATGTGCAGGAGTATTTGTTTATCATATTGTTGAGGTGGGTTACCATGGTTACCATTGTTATCTGTCTTAAAAACCAACAAGATTTACTTTATTATTGCTCAATATTGTGGACTTAGGTTTATCAATATATAATGACAAGGATTTGTTGTTTAAACATTTTCATAGTTCTAAGGAGATATACATAATTCCAAAATGGTTTCCATGGCAACATAAGTTGACCAATTTCTGGTAAGATGGTCATAAATCTATCAATGTCAAAAAAATTATTGTAGATGCAAGGATCTCATTTGGCGGTTAAAGTATATTGTGCACTTGGTAGGTTTAGATGTAATAGGGTTGGGATTGATATCATGTGGATATTGGTTACCATGGTTACCTATGATCGAAGGATGCAATGCGGTAAAATGTCCCATTCACATTTGGCCCAAAATGGTCTTTTTGGGTCATATCTTGACTTAGACATGGAATTTTTGCTAGTATTATTGGTCATATGAACGGTAAAATTGTCTTCTTTCAGATGAAGAGCAGAAAGTGTATCCATCTTTCACTGGTATTAATATGATAAGCTATATATGTATGCAAGTTGGGTAATTTTTTGCTTATGGGAGAAATATTGTATATAAAAGTTTCATGTACATTTTTCCAACACTACAACGTCGATACATTAAAGATAAAGTTCCCTGTGCAAAATTGTTCCCAGGTAAGCCAGTGAGTATCTCTTTATATGCAATGCAGATCTATGCCTTGCATTGTTTCTATATCTTTATGACACATTTCGTTATCTAGAAGAGTGGTGAAAATGTGAATTTTGATGGTACCCTTTATCTTTCATCATGGCCAACGTTTTGCTCATTGCCCAGCAAGTCACGAAATAGTCACAAAACTTGACCAAAAATGTGAAATAGAAGTTGATTCCATTTCAAAATTTAACCATTTGGGTTTATTTTCTATGCTCTGATTGTCCCGCAAAAGATAGAGAGATCTTTCAGAATGAACAAAGGTGTTGATAAGTCAACCAGAAAAGAAGAAGAGTGCCCACAAAATGACCAAGGAAAACTTAGTTGGAAAAAAGGCTCCCAGAGAAGTTTCCTGAGCTCTTCTTGGCCTCTTCCTTTCACTTCGAAGTTCAGCTCTTCCAGCCTCTGGAGACTCAGAGCTCTTTGATGCTGAAGCCTGCTACATCTAAAGATTATATGGCAGATGTTTTCTTCTTCTTCTTGGCATGTAGTGTCTTACTGAATTATGTTTTTTGCCCTCTTCTGCTGTGTTGGGTAAACATCAGTAATGAATCTTGCTCTTGTTGAAGTTGGAGTGACCAGCGTAGGCCTTCATACAATGTCCATGGTGGATGTGGTACTGCACCGGACGTGTCAAGCAAACAGAGCGATATCATTTGGCCTTTGCTTTCAAACACGGACTGCCTCCATTTACCATGGACAGTAGACTGTATATCCCCTCTTCCAGTTGGTTTTACTCCAGGGTACTGCAATGGCGCCTTCTGTCAAATGTTGCAGGATTGGGCAATTATTGTAGCATAGTAAATCAGCTTCCTCTATCGCCAAGACCAAGCTGTCTGCTTGCTAATTACTTGAGACGGATTACTTGCAAATGGCTACAAACAGACTCAATGTCATGATATGTAAATCTGCTTCTACAGGTATGACCGGTTGTCAAGATTGCTCTACATGCTGTGCTGTTCGGAAAGCCTTGAACCTGTCTAAGTAGCTGCTTATGGTACATACGCATCCAGTTCGTTGATTTCCTTTCTTGATTGTATAACAGTATCCAACCACAAAGTAACCTGGGGACTATGTAGGTCTAAATCACTTTGGTTGACACCGTTAGATTAAGACCATTTCCATCATGTAAACCTTTATCCATGAGGGCATATGCAGATCTCTTGACTTTTTGTATTCTGTTTGAAATACAGCGTCCTGCTTTGTCCATACACCAGTCCAGTCCCAAGTGCACTGTAAAATTGAAAATTTTGTTGAAGCAATATTTTGAGCTCTCTCAGAGTGTTCAAAATTTTCAAGCTATGATCGATAGCTCAATGCTGTAAGTTTGCAAGCAATGATAGCTTAATGCTATTAGTTATTCAAATGAATCAGTTCCTGTGAAAGAGAATGCATAAGAGTGCCAAATGCACTTTTGTCTGTTGTAATTTATGTAGCTGTAATAACATATTTTAGAACTTTTCTGGTATACCATAACTGCAGGGCAGGCAAGTAGTGGTGAATTATTGACAACTTCACCTCTACATATATATCAAAATACATTTTGACAACAAATTTAGGTAAGTTCTCAAAATATTTTTAGTATTCTTACAGCTTAAAACAAAATTGACCTGATGGAGCTCATGATTTCAAGCTTATGCGACTATAGTCTGGTTGCCATAAAACTAGCATACACAGCTGATAAACATGTTTAACAATGTCTGTGTAAAAAAATTACAATGCCCCTGTTAAAAAAAGTATGACCACGCTTGTTCTCCTTGTATGGAAGTATCTATTAAGGATTGATAAGTGAAATATAGTTAGAGTATTTCCTTTAACTCTTGTGACTGCAAGTAAAACCAGTAACGGGAACAGTTTATTTTTCCAGTAGACAATACCGATACGTGTATAGAGTGGGTCGGGGCAAGAAGCCCGGGTTAGGTGAGAAGCCCCCCCAGGGTTATTTCTAAATTTACATTTCAGGTGCTTTTTCTTATTGATAGGATTGAAGCTAGAGGCTTTTTATGTGACGTCACAAATTTTCAAGGCATTCAGCAAAAAGCATAGTTGTAATTAAAGAAACAAAAAAAGGTGCATGGTTTTTGTAACTTTGATTAATTCTTTGAAGGTGGTTGTCAGAAATAACTTTGGAAATTTTTAAAAGTATAATGGATATCTACATTGCTTCACTTTATGACCATCACATAAATATGATTTGGATCATGTTTTTTTGCATTTTAGCGCAAAATATAGAGGTCAAATTAAAATATGTGGGTTTGGGGCAAGAGGCCCCACATGGTATGGGGCATGGGGCCCCCTTCACTGGGGCCTCGAAGCAGCTTCAGGAACCATTTAATAATGTGTACTTTACCTTAAATCTTGATAGAATAGCTAATTGAAATAGAAAGAAATTTGGTCCGAAATTGAAAAAGGACAAACAATATTAAAAAATAAATGTATGAACAGAAAAATTCTGAAATTCAGAAATAGTGAATAGAATGCCTTAAAAATGACAGAAGAATCCCAAGAAATAACTTTCAAGCTGAATGCGCTCGCAAACAAATTTTCCATAGAATTATAATAGGGGGGCTTCTTGCCCGATGGGTGGGGTAAGAAGGCCATTTTAATTTTTTTACAAAAAGGGCCGTAACTCCTTTATTACAATTGGTAGACATTAGTTTCACTAGTTACAAGTAGAGTTAAGTGATCCCTTCCTGACAGCATAAGCATTCAAATAATCGACCACAAAAAGTAGGTCAAATCGCTCCTCGAAGTTAAGGGGGGCTGCATGCCCCGCGCTACTCTAATATATAATGTCATCTCTAAACCTACAATATGCTGACTGTCTGCCAGGCATTTTTATCATACTTTCCTTGACCAATATTGATTGGTGATCATTGCCCCACATTCATTGTCAGTCTAGTTACTTATGTAGTAAAAAAAAACCAATTGTGTCATTTCAAATATTATTGCTTCAAATATAAGATATAAAAATTGATCCAAAAAACTTATTTTCCTTACATAATTATATGAATACCAACTTGAAATGGCATTTTTGTGTGGATGTGTTTTTGTGTTACTATCACTATGTCTAATGTGAGAGGAGTTTTCCAAATTTTAAAGTTCTGTCAACTTCCAATTTATACATGTAAGCTTCTGTTAATACTGAGGTAATTTTTCAACTATCCTCAAACAATCAGAAAATAGAAATAAACACAAATGGTCAAATGTTGAAATGGAATCAACCTCTAATTCACAAATTTTAGTCCAGTTTAGTGACTATTTTTTAAATTACCGGCAGATATGCAAAACGAAATGAAAGAAAAATGGTTGCATCAAAAAATCACATTTTCACCACTCTTCTAGAAAACAAAAGGTGTCATAAAAGATATAGCAACAATGAAAGGCTTCGATCTGCATTGATAAGATGCCCAATGCCGAGCTTACCAGAGAACAATTCTTCACACGGAACTTTATCTTTAATGTATCGACATTGTAGTGTTGGAAAAATGTACATAAAACTTTCACATGTAATGTCAAGCCCATAACCAAAAAGTGACCCAACTTGCGTATGTATATCACTTATTGTATCAAGACCAGTGAAAGATGGATACACTTTCTGCTCTTCATCTGAAAGATGACAATGATACCTTTCATATGACCCATAATACAAGCAAAAATTCCATGTCTAAGTCAAGATATGACCCAAAAAGACCATTTTGGGCCAAATGTGAATGGCACATTTTACCACATAGCATTCTTGGATCATAGGTAACCATGGTAACCAACACCCACATGCTATCAATCCCAACCCTATTACATATAAACCTACCAAGGGCAAAATATATTCTAGCCGCCAAATGAGATCTTTGCATCTACAATAATTTTCTTAACATTGATAGATTTATGACCATCTTACCAGAAATTGGTCAACTTATGTTGCCATGGAAACCAATTTGGAAATATGTAAATCTCATTAGAACTGTAAAAATGTTTAAACAACAAATCCTTGTCATTATATATTGATAAACCTAAGTCCACAATATTGAGCAATAATAAAGTAAATTTTGTTGGCTTTTAAGACAGATAACAATGGTAACCATGGTAACCAACCTCAACAATATGATAAACAAATACTCCTGCACATCCTATACCATAGCTGGGCAACATTTTCCTAAAATGAAGTGTCTAGATACAAGAGTGCTCTTGAAATCTACATATTTATTCCCAAATTAATAAACTTCACAAATTGATTTGTTACCATAGAAACACATTTCATGGATTTATTTAAAGAACCATGATTTTCAAATTTGCCATAATTAATGGCAAATGGTTCAGGGTTTTTAGCATGTATTCAGTCCTGATATGATTAATATAGATTAGCCATAATGTGTAATAAAATAGACAATAGTCGTTAAAAAATGCAATATTTTGATTTTGCGTTCCATCTCCATGGCAACTTAAGACAACAAATGTGGATTTGATATAAGAAATTAATGTGGCCCATCACTGAGATTGATAATCCCGGATATTTTGCTTATATCTAAATTTTTGTGAATTTTATGGTAAAATAATACATTTTCTGGAAACTGTAAAATTTCAGTGACTTGTTGCCATGGAAACGCATTTTTGAAACAGCTCTACTCAAAATAATTTTTGGAGCTTAGGAAAAAATTAAAGCTTAGATCCTCAGCTTCATTTCTGCCAAGTTTCGTAGCTTTATCCACTCCGTAACGATTTTTTGGTTAGCGCCCCCTACTACAGTAGAAGAAAATGGCTTCTTGAGTTGTGTTGACAGCAATGTTATTCTAATGAGACCACCTCAAAACCAGTGCTACAAGATGCCAATACTTCTAAATGTTTATGAAACTGTTTGGTCAAGGTGTCAGGAACAAGAGGAGACAAGTATTTTCATCAAGAGTAAGGTATGTTTTTAATTATCAGCCAAAAACTTACTGCCAAAAAAAAATGACTTGACTATAGGGGGTAAAGTTGGACAGACATAACCAAGACATGTAAATGGAGAGGCCTTTCCACATGATAATGAACGCCCCATTTCGCATTACCGTAGCCTATTAGCGTGTAATGTACATTGTAGACATATTCTCATAACAGTTCTGTCTCTACCATGTAGCATTATCCTGAGAGCTTAGTATATACATTGTAATCAATTTTTCGCATGTTCACACAAATTTTAAAATCACAGCCAACATTTGACAAGGACTGGCAGAAACGATGATTTGATGAGCTACATCATACTTGACCTTTCGCTTGTGACATAAATTTTTGTTCAATGACGCACATTCTGAGTGTCTAATTACGGACTGACCTTCTTATTCTTCTCTCTCTCCTTCGTGTGGGGACACTCTTTTCCGACCAGCAAACTTTTGATGTCCACGACTGCCACTGAAAATAGACAAATTTGTTGATCTGAATAATCACTGACTGGAATATACATGCAGATCAGATGATTCCTCTATTTCACTAATTTGCACAGACTATCAAAGTAAAGATTGATTAAAACCATGGCTATATTATATTTTCTACTCCAATCGATTCCTGCCTACCTTTATTCAGCAGCTGTTCTATGGACGGTTTAGTGCCGACTTCCTCACAGTCGCCAAAGTGAAGGAATTTGTGGTTTGGGGAAAGACGACAGAACCAGTGTTTCGCTGAAATCAATCAATATTCCAAATTAATCCTAGAAGACAATTTATCCCAGAAAATTTTGACGGAAAATTTTTTTATTCAACATATTTATTTATGTCCACTGATTTGATACTGCTGTTTCAGTGAATGACCGACACCTTTAAAGAACACTTCAACTTATTCAATGCAAATGTATGACTTAGCAACGCACCTTTTCGCATTCCCTTCGGGTACTTATAGAACTTGGTCCCCTCCACCATGTGGTTGAGGCGCTGTTGTTTGATGAGTTCCAGTATTTCCGGCAGTATTTGTTTCTTCAGATCTGTGATTGGCTTAACCTGCGACTCCCCTTCCTCCTTGTCTCGCCTCTCTTGCTGCCACAAGTTTGTGATCTCTGCATACGTCAGATGCTGCAGTCGGCTGCGGAACTGGTCGAAGTTGGTCGGTTGGATGGCTAGTGCTCGTGTCACTTGCTCACGGACCACGCTCAGTACCTACAAATTTGACAGTGAATACAGTGAGTAATATGAGACTGAGAAATAATGTCCAGAGATTCTATTTCTATAGTGAACATAAGTTGAGTAACTTGTCAAGCATATTTCTCCTGCCATCCAGTCAGAGCCTTTTGCTACCATCACGCCATTAGTCCCTACGACCTGTTGGTGTGATGTTCAATTGATGAGCATGACGTCAATATATTGGATGCAATGTAGTTATTGTCAAAGGCAGATTACAATTACTAACCAGACAAACAGAATCTATCACTTCCTGGGAGGCACTGCACATTTAGTATTCAGCCAAAAATTCTCATTTACCCTCTCATTCAAACTTTTTCACAAGATTTTGAAAGCATGGAAGTAAATATCTCTACCTTAATAAGTTAAATGGCCTATGAATCATTTACCTTTTGGAAGTCGGCAGCCATGGCCCTCATCTCCTTCCAGGTCTTGTTGAGGAGTTGGATGCAGATGCAGTAGAACTCCTCAAACGGGTGCTCCTGCGTGAAGAACATCGGGTAGAACATCTTGTCCTCTTCAGTGGCTGGAATAGGAAGGATTATATGTTAAAATAAGAGATAAATATTTCAATCAGACATCATATTCATAAATTATAATGGATGACTGGGGATTAGTGTCATTATTTACAGTCCTAGTTTACAAGCTAGGTAGGAGAATGACACGGTAAAAGGGATAAGGATGACTGAAGCTGCCATCCAACATAGGTCTTTAGATGATAGATGGGAGAGAGCGCGGGTGTCCTCAACGTGTTACACATTTACTCCATGTGAGGGATCTTTTATTTGCCCAGCACAGTGAGTAAGTGAGTTTGTGTTTTATGCCCCATCAGCACTGGTGTGGGCTATTTAGAGGCAATTTGCCAAGGTCAGACATTGATACAAGGAATGGGGCTCTACGTCCTGTAATTTTGCACATGACGCTATTTAAGCCAGGATTAAATCAGAGCAGAAATCAAAACTGGGACGTAGCATTTTGAAGTCCAGACTCGAAAATGCTCCCAACGAAGCTAACCTGCCTCTCCTACTACATTAAAAGGCAAGGTACTCACGAAACTCTCCGATCTTCAGTATGTCGCACAACACGTTTGTCAGCTCGATGCTAGCGTGGGCAAAAGGGCAGTCATGTTCGTCAGCACGACAAGAGTTCTCAAGGACTACCTAAAAGGGGAAGAAAATAAGCCAACCTAATTAGTGAACATTTTGACACCATCTTACAGGCAAATGTGAAGCGCTATCAAATCAGAGAAAAGATTAATGTTAATCTACTTCACTAATTATCAGTACACATTCACAATAAAATGGGCAGCTTAAAGTGGTACTGAAAGGATGATTAATTAATTACCTTGGTGTAATTCTGACCGTAGATCTTTGCGAAGTAGACCATGTTGTCCAACGCCAACACACCAGGGGGTGTTGTGGAGAAATCTTCGACAGGGTTTATGTTATTCTGTAAAAAAATGTACATTATCAATTAAGCTGTCAAGCAATCATGTAGAGGCCACGGAATGCGTTACTATATTTGCTGATCCTGAAAATATTTGTGATTATGTGAATGAATTGAATAAATTTTACTGCAGATTTGATGTGCATGACTTTAATGCTGAATGTGATGATGTATTGGCTGATGTAAGGAGAAAGAATGATCCTCCCATTGTTATATCTGAAAATGATGTACTCCAATCTTTAAAACGTATCAGAATTGGAAAGTCATGTGGTCCTGATCACTTAAATGCAAGAGTTATTCGAGCTTGTGCAGAACAGCTTACACATCCATTTTATGTCATCTTTCAGGATTCACTCAATTCGTGTATGGTTCCAGCTGGCTGGAAATTGTCTGAGGTAATTCCTGTACCTAAAATTAAATTTCCAATTGTGTACAATGATACTAGACCAGTTGCGTTAACATCACTTATTATGAAATGTCTGGAACATGTTGTCAAGAAATATTTGTGTCATGACATTGCTGATGCACTTGATCCTATGCAGTTTGCATATCGTAAAGGTAGAAGCGTTCAAGATGCAGTTCTTACACTTATGCATCATATTGCAGAACATCTTGAGAAGTCCAATGCATGGGTACGCGTCTTGTACATTGACTTTAGCAGTGCATTTAATACGATCCAGACACATATTCTACTGCAGAAGCTGTTAAATTTAAATGTTAATAGTCGTCTCATACTGTGGATTCACAGTTTTTTGTCGAACAGAACACAATATGTTAAGTTTAAGAATGTAAGATCGGACATTGTCAAGACTTTTACTGGTGCTCCTCAGGGCTGCGTTTTATCACCATTGTTATTTTCACTTTACACCAATGATTGTTACAGCAATTTTGTAAACTGCACTGTTGTTAAGTATGCAGATGATACAGCGATCATAGGTAAAATTATGAAAGATGATATGAGGTGCTACTTAGAGCAGGTTGATCAATTTGTCAATTGGTGTGATACCAACTATCTCAACCTTAACGTTAAAAAAACCAAAGAAATGGTATTTGATTTTCGTAAGGGTAGTAACTCTGTTACATCAATAGAAATTAAATCAGAGTCAGTCGAAATGGTTAATGAATATAAATATCTTGGTGTTGTCATCGATGAGAAACTTACTGGCTCTCCAAACACTAAAAGGGTTTACAACAAATGTATTCAACGAATTCACCATCTTCGCATCTTACGAAACATAAAAGTTAATGGTACTGTACTCTCTCTGTTTTATAAGTCTGTGGTTGAGTCAATTTTGTGTTTTTCCATCTCTGTCTGGTTTGGAAGTCTCAATGGTAAAGATAAGAAAAAGTTAGAGAAGATTGTGAGGTTCGCAAGAAAACTTGGTGTATTGACAACTCCTTTGAATATGTTATATGACAAGAATGTTGTTAATCTTGCTGATAAGATCATGTCAGATACGGATCATCCCTTGCACAACTTCTATAAATTCCTACCATCTGGCAGAAGGTTAGCTTTACCAATGATTCGTACGTCTCGATTTAAGAACACATTTGTACCTAGAAGTATTAAACTGTATAATTATGTGTCATCTAAGTCAAAATAATACGCTTTCTACTACTATTTATTATCTCTTGTATATATTAACTTATTGCCTACTGTGATTGTATGAATGTGTGTGTGAATGTGCTCAAATCCACTGAAAGTTTCTGTTTGTAATATTATGAATGGACGAATAAAAGTATATTCTATTCTATTCTATTCTATTCTATTAGAAAAGAAGCAAAAATATTTAAAACAGACCTTGAAGCCGAGCTTCTTGTAGTCCTTGGCATGACTCTGTCTCTTGGCAGTTCCCGTGTTGAACGTGTTGGGGTCTTGGTCCATGTCAAAAGCTATCTTCCTTAACTCCATAATTTCTCTCACGGCATTCTGAAGTGATCAAATCACATTTAATCGAGGGGCATGCAGATCAAAGTAAGGGACTAATACTTAATTAAATAATTTTGAGGAAGAGAGTAACACAAAGTAATTATATTCTTCTATAAATTACATAAAAACTTTTAAAAAAAATTTTTCATAAGTCCATGGTGAGTAGTACTCATGAATTTTTTCTCTCTGAATTCCAATCGGAGGGATGGATGATTAGGGCTTTACTTCCTCAAGTTTGTAGGCCAAATGGGACCGGAGGGCACAGCAATGAGGCAAAGGATGATTGAAACTGCTGTCCAATATAGGTCCAGGTTAGTTACCTGGCCAGAGTAATCTATCCTAGCAATCAGCCATTGCTCACATCAATCTCTTAATCTTAAAATAATTTGACAGACTCACTTGGTCATTGGTCTCCACCTTGGTGTTCCTCCTCTCCTCCAACTGGCTGAAGAGCAGACACTGCAGCACGTACAGTTGATGGGCCATCTCTTTGTCTATCTCCGTCGGGCTCTTGTGCTTTCTGATGATGTTCTGCAATCAAAGATGAACCATACATTGGTTTAAATGATTAAATTCAGGTGCAAGCTTCTTCGTTTTATCCTGGTTGTGCTATGAATGCCATTGAATGGCAGATAATTAATTTCAACAAGAATCCATGGATTCAACTTTCAACAAGAACCCATGGATTCAAAAGAAGGGGCAGGAAAGCAACTGAAAACTGACAATCATAGTTACAAATTACAGAAGAAATTTAACACAGCTGCACAAGAGATATAGCAACAGAACTGGGCTTAGAGGGCAGCACTTACCATATCTATCTATCGATCTTGCAAATAATCAATTTTTACTCACATCTAAAATAATGTTGCGGATCGATTTAGTCTGTAGTTCCACTGTAATTTTCTGAAATAAAAAAAAACCAGAACATAGGATAAATACAAGTTTTATACAACTGACAGATTTATACTTAGTTTATTTTGTAGCAATGCTAGAATAGAATAGAATTCATTTGAAGTCACAAAATGTATGATTTAATGTTTACAGAGCAATGAAGCCACATATAAAATATTTAACAATTAAATGGTACTTCTAAATCATTCCGAAAGAATCATTCCAAGTACCTTCTTTTTGATATTGTCTGCTTTGTTGAACAGTGCATTGATGAGAGCCAAGGCATTCTTTTGGATGTCTTGGTTGGAACTGCAAAGCAAAAAGAAATATTCTCATCCAGAACAAAATACCCGATAATTTGTGTCATTGATATATTTACAGCAAGGCCAGAATTTTTAAGCATATATACCAGAAAAGACAACTTATCAGAGTAATAACTTTTGTAAAATATAAATTTTTGCAAACTAACAATTTTTGCTGGATAAAAAGTCTTTCAAATGACAAATCCAAATTATTTGTGCAACAAAACAATCCTCCAACACATTAACTGCATGAATTTCAAATGGAAAACTTGATTGTCAACTTCCGAACAAGTTAGGTCAACTTATTTCAACACCATTTTGATGAATTTTTCTGCATCAGTGCAAGTGAATGAACAGATGGGGTGGTGAAATGAACAAGTTAGTAGAAACTCCTGAACAATGTTAAAACCATGAAGAACAATTTCTGAACATACAACATGGAAAGAATACTTACGTGAGCGTGGTGACTAACACCCATTTAAGAATTCTACGATTTAGGAGGAGAGCAAAAGTTACTCGAGAATTCTTGTACATTGGCAAAAGTAATACAAAGTCAACACTCAAAAGAAGGGGTAGAGTGTATATTCATTTCTAGCTTGCAGGAGGTCAAAGTTAATAGAAAAATTTGTTTTGGCTTCGCATGATTTCGGCAAAAGCAAAGCTTGCATCTACAATCATGATTTCTCTTGCATCTACAATCACGATTTCTCAGATTAATAAAGGCAAGAGCCAGAAAATAGCAAATGTTAAAATAGCTCACCTTTGAAGATGCTGGATGAGGTGGGCTGGGGTGACTTCTTTGTCAACCATGTCATACTTCTTTTCCGAACTGCAACAAAACATACAGTATATGACAACAAGAATCCGAGGATTCAAAAGCTGAGCTAAGGATCATAGCTTGGTTGCCTCACGTAGCTCAGTCAAAATTGAACCACACAAAAAAGGGCAAGAAACATTCATAGTGGGGCGAAATTTTAGGTACTGAAATCAGATGTGACGGATGAACAGAAACTAGGTAATTCTGAGGTTGAAATCACTCAAGATTAACAAATTTATCTGTATTCAAACATACCTATGCTGAACAATTGACTCCAAAATCTCCAGGGCAGACTGCAAGGTGGCGGCATCTGGTGTATTTGCGGTGGTGGAAGGTTTGTGCGTGACAAGGTTGGAAGTCTGGAGAAAAAAGTTCCGAAATTTCATACATTGTAATTCAAAGAAAATATTCTAAATCTTACAGTTTGTTACTTGATAATTATCTCTCAATCATGGCACATCTGATAGTTTTTTATACTCACGATTTTTATGAACTGCTGTTCCAGCACATCCCACGAGACAATGCTGTGGTCCATGAGAGCAACAAATGACCGCAAAGTGTAGGCCAATGACTCTCCGACTCTGAAATATCAACATTGGTCAATTTACTGTTGAAAAGGTAAAAAAGAAAGTACTAAGAAGCAAGTGCAGATTATTGTCACCCCATGAACAGCTTATCGTAGCTCATAAAGGCACGAAAAAATGATATTAGAAGATAGTGTTGCAGATACGGAGCAAATTAATTAAAGCAGCATTTTACAAGGCACTTGTAGTTTGTGCAATACTATGTAAGTACAGGTCGTAAAATTCTTAGTACATGTAGAGGTTTTAAAAAAATATATATGGGATAAAATAAATATACTTAATACTATTACAACAGCAATGACACAAATATACACAACCAATTCTACGCATAGGCTTTAATGAGCCTTTTTTTTGTAATTCCGTAACGAATAGTCATTTTTCAAATATTATTGATTATAAACTTTACAAGACTCAATTGTCCATTTGTTGTGTACATACAATGCACGACAAAGATTGCTCAAACCTCCATGGAGCTATTTTATCATTATAATGCACAATTAATTGGAATATTTAACATGAAAAAACAACCAACAGTTAAATTCAATCTTACAATAATAACAAAATCAATTTGACAACACACACACGCATCTTATCTGTCTTAACACATGAAATGATTCAGACTGAATCTAGAATGTTTCAAATAATTCCAAAACTGACGTAAACTCAAAACGAGGCACAATAACAAGGGATTTGGGATACAAGTAATTCTGAATATTTAAAAAATAATTAGGGTCGTCAAATGAGATTAATTAACTTATTAAGCTTGATTAGAAGACTAGCTCTTCCACCTCCTTAGCGACTTAGAAGCAAAAATCAAATTAAGAAACTCCCTACTGTCGTTCAATATGACTTTGCAACATTGAAAACCTTGTGCTCGCTCGAACTTCATTGCTACAGAAAAAAAACAACAACACTAATTTGAAGTCTAGGATATTATGTAATTTATGATTTCGAGAGGTTTTTTTAAACAACTCTCTTAGCAGAGACATATCAGTCTCTTTGTAACAACACATACACACCGAAAGTATGGCAGTCAATTTTGGTTGTTAAACACAAACATGTACATACACAGCCCTAAATCTTTTACAAGAATATACATTTATCTAGTGGCCTGGAATTGGGGAAAAGCTGATAACACCGAACTCTTAAGAACGCACTAAAGCCATTTCCCGGCATCTCTTGCTCTTGCTTAACCATAATTCTCAACCGGCAGGATGAGACAGTCAATCATACATGTATATTAAATTTAACCACATATTATTTGAATTTCTACAAGTGCCGAAACCAACTAACAATCCAACACTGTTTTCGATGGCCCAAATTCCAATTAAAAAATAACTTTGTCATCCAACTGGTCAATGGGCATTAGGCAGAGTATAATATAACATTAATACTGAAACTAGCATCGATGTATCTGCTTTGCCAAATGTATCTAACGGACAATATGGCAAACATAAAATAGAATGAAATCTCTTTTTAAAAAGTGACAAAAATCTTGGAAACAATAATCATTACTTACAAGACATTCGACTCGACCTGGTTGATGAGGAGGTGTAGTCCTTTCTTGTTGATGAATTCCTGGGCAAAAGTGTTGTCCAACGATAATTCCGACAACTGTTTCAACACTTTGTGTTTGTCCATTGCATTTCCCTTTTGCAAACCTTCCAGAATTTCTTGAGCAGTTTTCGCCTAAAAAGGATAGTAAGAACTTAAAACGCTATACTAAGGCCACACATAATTGATCTTTAGCTTCTCGGATCCTCTCAAGGCACTTTTTCTAGGGTCGGTCGGTAGGACAAAAAAATTTTTTTTTGTAATGTCAAAAAAAATTTATAATATATATTTTTTTCCATCGGCAGTGTATCTATTGTGTCGGCGGGTCCGTGAAGCTAAGAATCAATTATGTGTGGCCTAATTGACAGCATGAATATATTGTTCTGCTAAGAGAACGCTATCTTAAGTCAACCAATGCTACCCTGAATATTCAAATCAATGGTTTCTGCAATGCTCCGCAGCCTTGTGCAGTAAACTTCAGTATTATGACTAAGTATTCACAAATTGCAAGACGGAATGGATGATTGGGGCTTTATGTCCAGTATTTATGCACATGGTAGATTAACCAGGATGGGAAGAGGACACGGCAATGAGGTGAACTTACTGAAGGATGATTGAAACAGCCCAGGTAACCCAGTAAGAGCTGGATTCTAACCCTACCACTAGACCAACCCTGCCCCAGTTGCAAGACGAAGTTCAAATACTTACAGCTGATGAAGTAAGACAGAGGACATTTCCGTTCTGTATGTCAACCCGATTCTGAAAGAAAAATAATGCATCAATGTATTTATTTTAAGATAGTTTCTGGTGTAGCTCGACACCAACTTAAAATCGAACAGAACTGGACACTCACCCTTTCCGTAATGAATGTTTGTTTTCCTGGTTCATTGAACTGAAGGGCATAATTTTCTGGATCGCTCAGATTCCATCTGTGGCCAAACAAGCAAATCAAACTTGAGGTAAACAACTCATATTTCATACTGACAATGACATTGAAGCACATTTTATGGAAACAAATCTGCAAGACTTCACAGGAAATTTCTTAAATGTTTTTTACTCACACATTGCACAGATCTTCAACGACCGCAGCCAAGGGCCTTTGCTGAAATGCAAATTATACCAGTTTCATAATAGCATCACAGTTTATTTGTAATTGATGGATGGATGATTGGGGCTTTATGTCCTGTATCCAGTGTGCGAAATAGTGGACGTCCGATCGTCCTGACTACCTGAAAAAAGCTTTGGACTAGTGAAATTCGACTGAAAAATGAATAATCAACATGTTAATTTGTGTGCCGTCCAATTTCGGACTAGGGCTTTTCTGAAAGTCATTTCTCACAGTGCCTGTATCAAAGCACTTATTAGGCTAATTAGGACAGGAACAGGACCCTGTAATAAGGCAAAGGATGATTGAAACTGCTTTCAAACATCGGCCCAGGCGACTCGACAAGAGCAGGATCCAAAACCTGTATACATGGACCCGGCGACTGGGAGTCCAACACGATACCTCTGAGCTACCCTAACCCAGCTAAACAGGAGAGTCAAGAGTCATACCTGATCAAGTTCCAAGAACTGTGTCACCTCGGAGGGTCTGACGACAGCCACCTTCTTGATGTTCTCCTTGATCGCCGGCATCTTCTGGCTCGGTTTGGCGGAACCTGCCTTCAACAGCTTGGAGGTTTAACGGGCCAACAGCTCACACTGAAACAACAATTGCATAGATTGATGATTTGGGCTTTATGTCCTGTATTTATGCCTTTGGTAGTAATTAGGACAGAAGGAGGAAAAGGCAATGAGGCAAAGGATGATTGAAACAGCCATCCAACATAGGCCCAGGTCACAAGGCAAGAGCTACATTTGAACCCTGGACCTAGCGATTGGAGCCTAGCAAGCTACCACTAGACCAACCCTCCCCCACTGAAAAGAACAAAGGCTGTCATTCATACGCCGTGAAGACGCAAATGGCAGTAATTTGCATGAGTCCATCTGGATGTGTATTCGTCGATTTCAAAATACTTAAGCACTGATGCAAAAATGTACATTTTCAAGTCATATATTGCCAGTAACTTCAACTATTGTAAAGTAGCTTGGCATTTCTGTTAAAAAAGAAGTAGATTAAAACTAGAAAAATTGCAAGAAAAAGGGTTACGAATTGTATCTGAAGATTATGAATCATCGTACGATGCATTATTGTGTAAACATAACTTCAAATCCCTACATGTAAATAGACTTCAGTCAGTACTGCTTGAGGTATATCAAGCTCAGTATGAATTATCACCTGCTTACATGTGTCGATTGTTTAAAAGAAAAACAACCAGTTATGATCTTGTCAACAAGCATGAAATTGAAGTAGTGTCAAAGAGAACTACTCTGTATGGACTGAATAGTTTAACTCACTTGGGCGCCACCTTGTGGAATAGGCTACCCAACAATGTAAAAGACAGTGAGGATGCCAACCTCTTCAAAAAAGCAGTCTCCAAAATTGACATTTTAAAACTGGAGAGTTTGTATAAGTAGTCTTCTTCTGTTTTTACAATTTATTTGTTATAATTGTTTTTAATCTTTCCGTCCTATGTTGTTATAATTTTGATTTTTACATGTCCTCATTTACTTATATTTTTTAATTTCTAACTAATTTGTCTAAATCTTTTACATAATCATTTTACTTTGTTTTTAATTTCGGTGACACTAGCCTAAGGCTAAAGTTTATATGTTTTTGTAAAACCGAAAAGAAATAAAAATTGTCTATTGTCTATTGTCTATCCCTCATTGTCTTAACCCACTTTCAAGTGAGTACTGCCACTTCAATTATTCAAGAAATTAACTTGTGTCATATGGTACACACAAAAACGAACTTTACAAACTACACAAAGCAATTTACGTGGCAAATTGTTGCAAATTTCTGGTCAATCACTCAAATTCAATCCAATCAACAATGTTCATTGGAACGGGAAATTATCATTCTCCATGATCAGGCTGATGCAGTGCCAGTGGTGGTTTCATTTCACTACAATTTCACCAAAATCAAGCAAGTTCACATAATTAAAATGCCCTTTGATTGATTCTGCACACTTTGTAGAACAAAATTACACATCTACACCAATTTATGCATACCTGTAGGCCTCTGATCAACAAAAAAATATGATTAATTCTGTGTTATTTATCTTTCCCAGTTCCTTGTCTCAGAATATCTGAGGGGACAATATTTCTTGAGACGAATAATAAAGTGAGTATAAAATCGAAATATCGAGTAAATCGACAAAATGCTTACTTCGATACCATAAGATTAATAAATCGATACCAAAAATGGACGAAAAACGATTATTGGCCATTTTAAGATACACTTTGTGGGGGACAATTTCTTGAGTGTCTCACAGACTGAGCGATAATAGGGCGCAGCAGACAGCTTTTCAAGAACTGTCAAAAGTGACAGAAAAAGTCAAGTACCAGCAAAATGTTGAAGTTCCTGGCCGCTAGCAGTTCCAGAAGACTGCACCAACTGGGGGCCTTGCCGAATGTGAGTTCAAAGACCCGATTTCTGATAGATTTTAGCTTGAAGATAGCCCAAGGTTTTGAGCTTTGTTTACATGTAACAATTGACACATCATGTCATTGGTTGTCAATGTCAACCACTGTCAGATAATGAATGCTGAATCTGCATAGAGTAAGTGAATCTAACACTGTCAGCTAGAAGGTGCCTTAACCACATGGCAATTCAATAGTTCTCCGTCGAGGTATATTTACTATTTTTGGCAAGAAACCCAAGACCGATTGAAGAGGACGCCAAATAAAAAAAAATACTAATCTCTAGCTCATGAACTGATAGTGATACGACAACAACCCCAAGGGTTTCGTCCTCTACATCTAGGCCTACATACGATGGCCATTATTAATTGCTAGTGTCGCTGAACCAACGTGGGACTCTCTTCTGGAACAAGGATTTCTGTAATCCAAACCATTCGATATTCTTTCCTTTTCCAAGAATGCTATGTACAATTCATTCTCTTTTTTCACAGGTGCTGAGTCCATTGAAGCCACAAGGTGCCACCACATGCCTATGCAGACAAATTTCAGCACAGAAGAACATCCAACGTACTGTGTACCAGTCGTCACAATGCCTGGCCAAAGGAAAACCAAGCGCAAGATCCTTTGAAAAAGACTATCCCGAGGATAATGTGGACAAGAACCATATTGTTATCTACACGAGCAACTTCGCAAAACAGATCCACTGGACTTACGTAGGACTATCAGGAATGATGGTGGCCGTGAATGGCACCGCGATTTTTACAATGTCTTCAGTGATGAACGCATACTCAGGAGAAACATTTGATCCGGACAACCCCGCCATCCAAATCGCCATGATGTGTTCGCTTGGTATGGCGCTCGTCGTAATGTTGCAGCGTTTAGTAAAATCATCAGTATTACGAGTATATTACATTGAATCAACAGACTCATATGTAGGCGTGACTAAAAATACATTTCTGCAAAATGTCAAGTTCCCGTTTAAGCTTGAGGACATTACATGGAAGAAGCCAGGCATTGGCGGCAATTTCTTCATTAATGGGAGAGCTGTACATTTGCAAGAAGCTCAGTTCAAGTCCTCGATTCATTATAAAGCACTCTACAATCAAGCTATGCTGAGTAAACCATCTGAACAATAAAGTTTCAATACAATTTTGTCGTTTTATTTTTGGTTCAACTTATTTCGAAGTTGCCCAATTAGTTGACATAGCAAGTTAAGAAGTTATCACAGTTACAGGAGTTTAAGAACAATACATAGATAATACATAGATATTTCCTAATTATCTCAAGTCATATAAAAAGTCATGTTGGACTCTATGGGAGTGTTGACAAGTCCTAGGAAGGAGGTTCAAGAAATGGCTATCTTGACCCAATTAACATTTCTGTGGCTATCTTGCGGATGATGTTAAAGTCAGTTTCCAAATGGCATCGCCAAAACCTTCGCACTCTGCCCCAGATTTCGCTGGGGAAGCAAGGACTGGCGATTCCGTGAAATATTCTGGCAATCGCTCGTCCGGAAAGTTGGTGGTCCGTGCCGTAGAGATTGATGAACTGGCGGATGTCTGTCCGCAACTGGCCTTCAAACGGACACCGAGCCTGTAAACAAAATTAACGCAATTAGTTGTTGAAGAGACAAAAGATTCATATAAACAGGAGCCACCTGATGTGACCCGAATTATGTGAATACTATCACTTGATCAGATACTTTGTTGCGATTCTTCTGGAAAATTTCCTCAAAATTAACCTCTAATCATCTACAAAAAGATGTTTCTGCCAACAATTCCCTGATTACAACATGCAAGCAGGCATTTGATTATTTGATAATATCATTTCCTCAGCTAGCATATCAGAGGCATTACAATTTATATCTTCAAGTATATATATCACTTTTTCTGTTTGAGGATATATTTAAATTTCACACATGAATTTAAACAAATTCATCTGACCTTGGCGCACGTAATGATAAGAGAAGAACACTCACCACGACAGGTTCTTCTTGGCTACTTCCACCCTCTTGCGCAAAGGTCAAGGGCGTCACTTGTCCCTCCTCCAGCTTCGGTTGGTGGTCGAAGTAAGCTAGGATTGACTTCCGCAAACTCTCACACCTTTCCTCATTTACGTCATCAGCACATAAGAACCAGTTTTTGAAAGAAACCCTGAAACGAAAAGATGCCATGATCAGTCATAACGACTAATTTCATGTCTTATTTTATCAATCAGTCTAAATCAACAGTCACTAACCTTAGCAAGAATATAATATAAAGGAACTTACTTATATAAAGTCTTGTTAAAGAGATGCAGGTTAGCCAGGTCAGTCCTTTCTTGTGCTTGGATACGGTCGCTAAGGAAATCAACAACTTCGTCAAGCTCCTCGTCGCTAAGGTCGCCAGGGGAACGGAAATGGAAGGAGAGATTGCTGAACTCGACCATCACGCCCGTCTTGCTAGGGTGGGCTCCTGCCTCTGGAGATAGATCAAAATGGATATTAGCTATTAATAATGTCAGAAAGAAATTTATCACCCATGCCAATATATTAGTTAATAATCCTAGACACTTACCAACAGAAGCAATATTCCACTTGAGCAGTTTCAACTGCCTCTTGACTGGGCCACTCTCCCATCCCATACGGTCACTCACTCGGACAACGTCAAACTCAAGTCTCGATTGCTGAGCATGTGACACCCCCTTGCGCTTCTCAAAGGCAATCGCCACGGCAACCGGAGGACACTAGAAGAACAAACGATGGCGTTAGACAAAATGGAAATAACCACTAAAGTCCTTGACATTCCTTTCTCATTTTGAAACAGGTATTTTCGAGATAATTCTCCCACCCGCTTTATCAAGAAACGCAAATTGGCTTAGAATTCCATTTAGTTTAAGGTGGCTCGCTACTCGTGTAATTACGTCATGTGAGCATATTTCCGCGCAGCCAGGCAGGCCCTATCTATCGTAACGTCACCATTGCAGCAGAGCCCTGCCGTCACTGTTTCAGCATCTTTTTTTAATCTGAGAATTTCATGTGTCGGTCGCTTCGTTTGCAATTTGCGCCACTTCTACTGGGGTTAGAGACTTCTCGTTTAGACCATTAGATGCGCTATGAAGATGACTTCATAGAGCCCGACTTTCAGCTTGATACTCAGAAAAGAAAATTTTTGCAGGCGATTTTTGGCAAGCAGGTCTAATTCCTCAAAAATGACTTGGAGATACAAATAAATTTTTATATCAAAATCCATCGCGGTAGGAAACCTTCTCTTATGCATTTTATTGTTCCTCACAATATTTAGAAATAAATAACAAAGAAATGAGAAATCCTATCTCGGCAATTTTTTTTAGCGCCATGGTTTATTAAAAAAATTTAAATTGTCAAAATCAATATTTTGATTCTGAGTCCCTTGGAAAAGCCTTTTAACTAAATATATTTCATTGAAATTGTAATCAGCTTTTCCATTAAAGTGTCTTCTTTAATTTCATGCTTCATTGAATAATATGGGATGCATGACCACTGAATGACAGGGTAAACTTCACAGTAAAAAAGTTAAGAAAAAAATTGAGTTTTTCAAGTTTGCGTGGACTGACTTTCTTGTACATAACCTCAAATATTTTGAAAAAAAGGCTGGTTGCAACCACTTTTGTTTACATATCCTTGCTATAAACTATATTTTGGATCATTCTAAACTATTTTTAAGACATCCTATCTTGGAAAGTTCATGAGTATCGAGCCACCTTAAGAGTGTCAATGCTTTTTTACCTTCTTAGCAATGTGCATGAGCTGCAGGGGTCCCCCGTAGCAATTCAGGGTGCACATGGAATAGACGGGATTCATATTCTCGACCCATCGCGAGGGGTGCAGTTCCAAGTAACACAGGAGGGTGCTGATACCTGCAAAAAGTAATTGTGTATTAAATACATTGTTTTCATTGGTTGTATGATTTATTAAGCAGTGGTTTATGAAATGAGACAAAGTTCCAGCTCTTAGATCAATGAATGGGTCACGGGACTCAACAGCCCAACAGGAGTTTGCCGCTAGTTTTGCTTATCAAGAGACATACATGCTTCTTACAACTGCTGTAATTATTTCATAAATATGGTGTTAATTGATGCCACTAGTCCTAAAACCAATTTCAACAGACTTAAACAGTTTTTCAAAGTAAACAAGAATCCGCGGATTCAAAACCGACCTAACGTAATGAAATTGAAGATGCCATTGCTTAAACCACTGAGCAACTGATATTGGAAGATAGGAGAAATAGTTGATTGGAAGATGCTAGACTATTAGTATAGAATCAACGCAGATTGAACAGATTTCTAAAAAAAGGAAAGATGGCTGCCAAAATTGCAGCCATCTTGGATTTCCCAACATGTTCCGCACCCATACCCACAGGCCAATACCTGTACCAAATTTCATAACTGTAAGTGAAATATTAAGGTCACAATGGGCAGTTCAAGAATGAAGAAAGATGGCTGCCAAAATGGCTGCCACAAAGTGGCTACCATCTTGGATTTCTCAACATGTTCCCGTCTGATTCCCACAGCCCTATACCTGTACCAAATTTCATAACTCTTACGTGAAATATTGAGGTCACTATGAGCAGTTCAATAATGAAAAAAGATGGCTGCCAGCATGGCCACCACAAAATGGCCACCACAAAATGGCCACCATCTTGGATTTCTCGACATGTTCCCAGTCCATACCCGGAGTCCCATACCTGATACCTGTACCAAATTTCATAACTGTAGGTGAAATATTCAGGTCACAATGGGCAGTTCAAGAATGAATAAAGATGGCTGCCAAAATGGTCACCACAAAATGGCTGCCATCTTGGATTTCTCGACATGTTCCCAATCCATAACCAGAGTCCCTTACCTGCACCAAATTTCATAACTGTAAGTGAAATATTATGGTCACAATGGGCTGTTCAAGAATGAAGAAAGATGGCTGCCAAAATGGCCACCACAAGATGGCCACCATCTTGGATTTCTCCACATGTTCCAAATCCATGCCCAGAGTCCCATACCTGTACCAAATTTTATAACTGTAAGTGAAATATTAAGGTCACCATGGGCAGTTCAAGAATGAAGAAAGATGGCGAAGAAAGATGGCTGCCAAAATGGCCACCACAAAATGGCCACCATCTTGGATTTCTCGACTTGTTCCCAATCCGTACCCAGAGTACTATACCTGTACCAAATTTCATAACTGCAAGTGAAATATTAAGGTCACAATGGGCAGTTCAAGAATGAAGAAAGATGGCTGCCAAAATGGCCACCACAAAATAGCTGCAATCTTGGATTTCTCAACATGTTCCCAATCCATACCCAGAGGCCCATACCTGTACCAAATTTCATAACTGTAAGTGAAATATTAAGGTCACAATGGGCAGTTCAAGAATGATGAAAGATGGCTGCCAAAATGACCACCACAAAATGGCCACCATCTTGGATTTCTCGACATGTTCCCAATCCGTACCCAGAGGCCCATACCTGTACCAAATTTCATAACTGTAAGTGAAATATTAAGGTCACAATGGGCAGTTCAAGAATAAAGGAAAGATCTGTCATTGCCAAATGTGGTTTACATCTGGTTTGTGGTTGCTGTTTATGCCTACTGTTTATGGTTTCACCTGATCCATTTACAGCTCCTGTATTAACCGGCCTCCGCTGTTAGGCCGGTTAAAAATAGAGAAGTAAACATATAGAGACAGATAAATAGTTAAAAATAAAGGTCTCTACTTACTGTCCTCTTTGATGTCCAAACTCTGCACTGTTTCTTCAATGGGGATTGCTCGTTCGTGATAAGTACAGATTCTGTTGGGTCTGATGGCGCCTATGCTGTTGCGCTTTGGATCTTTGGAGGTTTGTTTTTGCGTCACTCCATTATCTACATCATTCTCTTTTGCAGTATGTTGGGAGGAGTCAGTTTCTTTACCTTCCTCATTATCACAGTTCGCTTCTTTTTGGTCTGTGTTGTTTTCTTGATTTTCTTGCTGACTCATCAATTCATCGAGGTCTATGTCATCATAATTAATTCCATCATCTTCGAAGCACTCCTTCACGGCCTCCGCGTGCTTGTTGTGCAGATCTTTGCAGCGACACGGCCTGAATGCTTTCTGCACCAACTTCTTGATGATGTATCTATCGATCGTGTTGCCATAGATGTGTCTCTTCAGTTCTTGCATGTCGCCTCCCTGGGAAAGATAAATTTGAAAATTTGATCAATGTGAAATCATCAAAGAAAGATTTCATTTGCTACAAAATTTAAAGTTACCCAGAATGATAGGCTGGGATTCCACCAAAAGTTTCTCTAATTTTTACATTATCCTGTGCATCCAGCTCATGTTGTTAAGTCTGCAAAATTTCTTGGGTGTACAATCTTTTTTTCCTATCGAAATGACCCATTAAGTGCACTAAATGACCCCTAGATTTATTTCGGGTACGCACGGAAAAAAATCACCTGTTTGCTTGCTTTCTACTTTGTGACGTCATCACCATTGTTAGATTTAGTTAACTTATAGCTATATATTTTTAACAATGGTCATTGTGACGTCATCAATAATGATGTGCTGGAGGTTGGAGGCACTAACATGAAAAAGTAAAGGATATAACTGAATAATTAGTGTAATCAAAGAGATACTTCAAGAAATATGTCAAAAATATCATTTATCACACGTTTTTACTATTCTGTGTATGAAACCACCAATATTAAGCAAAGAGCTGTATCATTCAGGGCAACTTTAAGGGAGGTCCGGGCCTTCGTGCCTGTTGAGTAAACCTTCAACCATAATTCTATCAATTGATGGAGGAATATGAAATTTTTTTGTTCTTCAAATTGGGAATATTTACTTAAAAATCTTTTTTACCAAAAAAGAGTCAATTTTTATCTATTTTCATACCAAACGCAACTCTCCAGAAAATAGTTTGTGATTACTATGACAGTGGTATGACTTCATAGCCAGAAAAGTAATTGTCATCTGAGAGACAACTTTGTTGTTTTATTTCTAAGTCCAGTGATTTACCTAAAGTTCACATTTCATTAAACTTGAGACAAAATTTTAATTTACTGCTGAAGTAGTAGCAAAACCAGGAACTCCAAAACATTAAAATTTTACAAGTACCTCCTCATCCAGAAACACATGGCAGTGAGACGTCTTTCCATCCCTTCCTGCTCTTCCTATCTCTTGAACGTAACTCTCGAAACTCCGTGGCAAATTGTAGTGGATGATTCCTCGTACATTGGACTTGTCCAAACCCATTCCAAATGCTACCGTAGCAACCACGACTCTCAAGGATCCATCCATGAAACAATTCTGAACCCTTTTCCTCTTAGCTGCCGTCAGACCAGCGTGGTATGCTTCCGCGTCCCAGTAGTTGAATTTCTTGGCCTTGGGTTTCTTGGCTGTAGGCATAAGTGAGGGTGATACATCAAACAAGAATCCACGGATTGCAAAACAGAGTGGCAGGTTGGTGTGAGGAGATACATCAAAGAACTCCAATAGTCTTGTGCAGTAAAGGAACAATGTAATATTGTTTGCTGATAATATTTGATGGTCTGCATCCCGCCATAATATGATCAAATTGTTAACTTCCTGTGTCAAATCAATACCAGTCATATGAAGACATGAGATGGTAACATTCAAAATAACTTGTCGCACTATCTAATTGTGTACCTTTTCCTTTCTTTCCTTTGGCATTAGTCGGTTCCAAATCATCCGGATTGATCGCCATGGTGGCGTCCTTGAGGCATGTCCTTATAAGGGTTGCTAAGCGTTCCGTTTCTTGTCTCCGGGTGCAGTAGACGATGATAGAGCAACAGCTGCTAAAACGCTCTCCTTGAAGGAGGTGGATTATCGCCTGAAAGGAGAAGATAGATATTGGTGATACACTTACACCCTGAGACAGTACAAAAGAGGAGTCTCCAGATTTTTACGACACATGTGGCCTACCAGGCCCTACCTGTCAAGAAAATGTATTTGAAATATATTGTATCTATCCAAATTGAATATTTCATGTGTTTTATTAACTAATGAGTGCTCCAGGCCAAAATAGAATCTACGTCTGGGAAACTCATCCCAATTTTTCACTTTTGATTACCAACACTGACAGTTTTTCTTCAGTTTGAAGAGTGATGCTGATGCCATCCCAATATCGATACTACGGCCTATTTTAGTGACTCCTTTTCACTAGTATCTCAACGGACACCAGATATCGGATCATTACATCCCCATCCAAACTCAATTACTAGTTATATTATCGACGTTCTGCGACTGTTTTACTTCCTTCAACCTCCAAGTTCTCACCTCATCCTTATTCTCATCCCTGGATGCCGTCATCATCAAATTTCGAGGCACAGGGGCACTCCTAATCGTGGCCTGTTCAAATTTCTTGATTCCCAAATGCTGACAGACGCTTGCAGCAGTCGTTAAAGTTGCTGTGGCCGTCAATCCAAGGAGGCATTTCACTCCCATTTGCTCTCTCAAAACCTATAAGGAAATAATAATTTTTCATTAAGACTTTTAAAAGAACCATCAGACTGGTGGATGGATGTCTGGGGCAGCGGGGCTGAACGTCCAGTCCGTATTTATGTACTTGGTAGGCTACTTAGGCCAGAAGGAGGACAAAGCAAAGAGGTGAAGGATGATTGAAACTGCGGCCCAAAATATTACATCCAGGTAAAAAGACCCATCAGAAGATGTCCAGTTAATTGTGAGCATAGTTAAAAATAGACATAAATTTGACATGCATTAAAGAGACTATTTCGAGGAAAGAGTCCTCTTTTGGATAATCAATAGATGAGGAATCTTTAAAGTGGCCAAAGAGGATGGAGGACAATCCATGATCTTAGTACTGATGACATCACAAGTGTCGATATTGACTTGATAACCCTATTTTATAACCCTATTTTACCCAAGAAACTCCATTGAATCAACACAGTAGAAAAGGTCAACGACCTACCTTGCAAACCCTGAGATACGACGGCCGAAAATGGTGAGACCACTCAGACAAGCAATGAGCCTCGTCAATGCAAGCGAATGCAATCTGAGGTAAAGTAATTCCGGCCAACATCCCAGACCCCATCCCGCCTACGAGGGCTTCTGGGGAGACGAGCAGGAAGTGTACTTTACCCTCGGCCACGGCTGCCGTCACTTTGTCCTTCTGACTCTGAGTCATGTTCGTGTGGAGACAGACGCCTCGCATTCCGGGAGGGAGACCTGTCACCTGAAACAGACAATCATTGAAGTAGAGAATGGGAGATGGATGACTGGGGTTTTATGTCCTGTATTTATAAACTTGGTAGGACTGGTGACCGGGGCTTCAAGTACGTCATGTATTTATGCACTTATTAAAGCTAATGAGGACAAGAGGAGGACATGGCAATGAGGCGAAGGATGATTGAAAAATCCGTCCAACATATAGGTCCAGGTCCGGCAAGAGCTAGATTCGAACTTCTGCTGGATTAATCCATTCCTCTGTCTATACACTGACTCCTTTTAAAGCTATCTATCGACCCTTCTATCATAATATATTATCAAATCATCCACCTTTTTATCTATCCATCCATCCCTTATCTATCTACCCCTCTGCCTTAAGTGCCTTCGCCTCTTGACGCACCTGATCCTCCATGAGAGACACGAGTGGAGAAATACATAGAGTGATTCCTCGGGACTTCTGACCGTAGATATACGCCGGAAGCTGATAGCACAAGGACTTGCCGGAACCAGTGGCGAGGACGACGAGGGTAGATTCCCCTGAAAAGAAAAGAAAAGAAGAGATTAATTGTATAATACCACAGAAAAAGTACGGCAATTAGTCTTAAATCTTCACTAGGATGGCCATTGGACATGACTGAAACTTTTAATGCCATTGACTAGAAATATATTATCTACCAAGTTATTTTAAATATTTTTCATAAACCCACCACTTCGTCTAATAAACAGAACTCACCACATAGGATTCTCATGACAGCCTTCTCCTGCCCCGGTCGGAATCCGCTGTAGCCCAGTTCTTTCAGGTAGTCAAATACTTCTTGAGGTGTTTCTGAAGTAGGTAAGATCAATTTTAAAAATTCAAACGAAGAGACAACAATTGGATTTGGTTTAATGGTGGTTGGATTCTCAAGATGTCCTAATGGTAGGGATGGATGGATGATTGGACTTTATGTCCTGTATTTATGCACTTGGTAGACTAATTAGGACAGAAGGAGGCCACAGCAATGAGACCCTCATGGTAGGGAAAATACTTCTGCGGACTGTGGGGCCCTCATATTATTACCAATTCACAAATATTTCTGCTCTTTGTAAACTATTTTGTTTAAAATACCAGTTATTCAAAATATGATACACTCCACTCACCAGGTAGGGAGCCATCCGGCTGCAATTCATACAACGGCTCAGTGGCAGGGGGGACAGGAGGGGGGACATACGCTGACCTCACGACCTCTATCTCATCAAGGTCATCGACCTCTGCGTCCTTCACCTCCTCACCGTTCTCTGTGACCTCTTGGTCATCCGTTTTGGTTTCATTTGCTTCTTTCTTTCGTTCTGCAAAAGGGATTTTCATTCAAGTATCATTCCATAAGCCGGCATAACATACATGCAAACAGAATTAACTGCTGTATTTCAATAAACTTCATGTTTCAAACAAACAGGATGCCCAGTTCACAGATACATATTTTTTAACTTTTAGATGACAAATATGGAACTGTTTTTGGGATATTTCAACCACTGGTATGGATCTCTATTAATAAATCCAGTTGTCAATGAGAATAAACAAGAACCCAGGAGTTGCAAAACTGAATGATGCCGATATGTGGTATCACAAGCCACCCAAGTGTACTCAGGTTTTGACACCCATTTTCACATATATTCAGAAAATCATGGTCCTCTGAATTTCAAATTGGTATTTAAACAAGATCTAATGCAGCTAGAAGCAGCTCTTTTTTGTTGTTGAACATGGTAACGCCTGTAGTCAACTCCTTTAAAGTTACAGCTCCCCAGCTTTAATGATGTACGCACATATTTCAGAATCCATCTTTGTTCTCTTTAGTTAAAGTTTGATAACTTCCAAAATTGATACATGCTAAATCTGAAATATTAATTGTGCAGTGGTTCTTCGCAGTGTTACATGAAAAAGTATTTTAGCCAAATGGGCAGGTCCCATAGATTAAGTTTGCAAAATTAAAAAAATATCTAACTGCCAAACTACCACGTCAAGTTCATGCAACTACATTCCTAGTGGCTCCATCTATAATCCAAAGTTGGTACGACCAGCTGTTTATCAGTTTATAAATGGACTTCTGGATCTGGATAATTACTCAGCATTGTCACTTGGATATTTTGCTGAGGGTTGATCGCTGTGTGATAAATGAAATGACAAGGCTAAGAGTCAGGAACATACCCTATTAATTCAGGGATGTCCAGGGTCTTTCAGTTGCCCCAGCATAGAACACTGGATACAACCCGTCTCCATTTAACGTCCCATGCGCTCGGACAAGGTCAGGGGCTACTTATACATAGAGGCTCACAGAGAGGCTGACCCTGCCTGGGTTCGGCCATGCAGGCACAGCACTTCCCCATAGGAGCCCGACGCTCTACCAACTGAGCTATCCCCCTCCTCTTAGCAGCTTAGCAGCTTAGCAGCTTAGTCTAGTCCATGCAACAGTTAGTACTTATTGCAACTACAGTTCTAGTGGCTCCATATATAATCCAAGGTTGGTACTACCAGTGACCCAATGGAATAGTGAACTACCTGGCTATTGTAATGATCCGAGAAACCTAAAGACTTCATTTTACTGACTGTAAAATGTATATATATATAAAAGAAAGATTTCAATTGCAATGATTATAGACTATTTAAGCAAATTCAAGACTCTGAAATGCTGAGTCAAATATACAGACTGAACAGTTGTTAAGAAACAATGAAATTGATTCTATTTTATTTTATTTATCAGTTTATGCTGTGATTTACCTTTTACATTTTTAATTATGTATTTTTTAACATTTACAGACATACATGTACAAACCATGCTTTTTAGAAAATGCATTAAAGTTACCCCGAACCATAACAATCTTGCAGTAATATTTGCAATTTTACATGTATAATGGCTTAAAGTTATGTTTAAAAATATTTTTTACTATTTTAGTATTTGTTTTCTTTTGATTTATTCATTTGAAAAAAGGATTCAGCTATTTCATTTACATTTATTGAGAATTCCTCCCTGGATCAGTCACGTCATTGCCAATGACGTCACAATGACCATTGTTAAAAATATATAGATATAAGATAACTAATTCTAACAATGGTGATGACGTCACAAAGTTTACTGCCCTCAAGACTAGCTATTTTTTCCGTGCGTACCCGAAATAAATCTAGGGGCCATTTAGGGCACTTGGAGGGTCATAAGAGGTAGAAAAAATGATCCTACATCAAACAAACTTTATAGACTAAGTAGTTATACCAATCCATGTAAGATAATATAAAAAATAGAAAATGTTTTGGTTGAAGCCTGACCTATCATTCAGGGTAACTTTAATAACTGATATAATAGTATACATAACTCCACATGAGTACTAGATAGTATTTATTCAAATGTTATATTTTGTTTACAAAAATATCAGATGAATGTTGTCCTTCACTCCTAAAAACATTTTCATATTCTCAAAATATCCATGATAAAGAAATTTATATATGTATAGGTCTAGACTGGAAATATATGGTAAAAGTGATGGTAATCATTACAGACTTGATGACATTTTATTTATTTGAAACCTCTGTCAGCTTTGACAGCTTGGCAATGAAAATATTTGCTATTAGTTCTAAAATTATTGGCAATTCCTTCAACAGACATCAATTGGATTGCCTCAATGCATGAGCTAGTTTGCATCTCTGCCTACAGGTGGCATGGTGGCTAGTTTGCAACTCTGCCAACAGGTGGCTGATCACTGAAGCATGGGTTGTATTAGGGTTGCATTCCTGGCAAAGTCCCAATATTTACATATGGAGGGTTGCCAGTTCTTGGCTGGCTAGTGGAGAGGCAAGTCAGTGCTGGAATGCATCAGGATAAATATCATCAAAAACACCATCAAATGAACTCCAATCTAATTTTTGCTTCCAAATTTTTTTGCACATTCACTCCATACATCAAACTAGCAACTAAGAAGCCCAAACTCCTTGCCTATCTTGAGATTTTGCGTATAATTTGCCATTGGTGAGAACCAGCCAAGAGTAACTAGAATAACTGAATGAGCCTATGGCTCATTCAGTTAAAAACTTGTGCTAGTCATCATACTCACTCTTGAGCACAGGCTTCTCCCCCCTGGCAATGCTCATGGCCTCCTGCAAAGTGGGGAAGTCCTCATCGTTTGCTTTTTCCGTCCATTTCTTTTCTCCCTGAGCTTTGCCTGAAATCAGAGACAATTTGTTCACCTGATATGTCTCCTTACAATTTTAAGCATCCCTCAGGCACTGTGTGTAATTGCTTATTACACAGTGGACGCAGACGAGCTTGGCATTCTTCAGAAAGCAACAAATTAATACACAAACGACAAATATCTCAAACATTCTTAAAAACAACACAAAAATATCTCCGAAATCATCTATTAGCAATCTCTTTAGCACAGGCTTAGTCCTTACCCCTGCACTTGTTGGCCCAGTGGCCTGTCCCTCCGCACTTGAAGCACTTGTCACTGCCAAATGACTCGGACCTCGCTTTCATCTTCTCCTTCCATTGCATCCTCTTAATTCGTCCCCCTCGGTATCCCCCTCGCCCTCGACTGTAGCGTTTCATCTTCATGTTGAGGCGGATAAAATTTCCCTGGCTCTGACTGCCACCCCCTGTTGACCTGAGAAATAGTTACAATCAAATTAAGGAAGCATCAATACCAGTTTCTCATTTCTGATATTGGTGTGTTCCCTCAAAATTCCCCGTGTGATATCTCTGGATACAGTACATGGCTTTCGGAAAGATGGGATGATTTTTATTACGTCCTGTATTCATGCTCTAGATAGGCTAATTAGGACAGGAGGAGGACACCATAACGAGGTGAAAGATGATTGAACCCGGTATAAAACATGGGCCCAGGTGAAACAGCAAGAGCTGGATTTCAACCCTTGACCCTGCGATTGGCAGACCAGCATGTTACCGCTGACCTAACCCTACCCCCATAGGGCTTTCAAAAAGAGAAATACTGATTATGGGAGGACAAATAGACCTATCAGCATCAGAGCTATGATATTGATATCAAGCACGTAGTCATTGCATGACTGATTGACTTTTTAAAATTGTTCAGACATTCCCAACTCCATTCGAAATGAGCAAAAGAGTCCGAAATTGCGGCAAAGAACTCACATATTTCTAGCGAAAGTCTTTGGTTTCTTCTTGGGAGGTTCACCGTCCGGTTTTTCAGGAGATTCATCCGACTCGCTTGGTTGGTTGATGTCGTCAGGAAACTGTCCAAGCTGGAAAACAAGTGGCGAAAATTTCGTTGATGGCTAACTGTTTAGAAATGTCGAAACTAGGCTAAATGACAACTGTTTGCATGCCAAAGTATATCATGTTGAGATGTCAATGTAAAATGTGTTTAAGTTCTAAAGAAGGCAAAACGACAATTTCTATAATATCAGAAATAATTTTCACTCTACATTTATTCAAGCATTATCACTGAGCACGAGAGTCATTAAATGTTTGTATTAAAAGAAGACACTTAGACTAAAATAACTCGAAATTTGAAACTTTCCACAACAGAAACTCACACTATCCGACTGCCATATGACATCTCCATCCCGTTCCTCGTGGAAACTCGAGTCGCCCAAAGAAGTCGATTCTCCCGATATTCTTCTCTTTCGTTTTGCGCTGCTTTCCAATGGAAAATTTTCGAAAGTTGTTTTTGATAAATTCAGGGTCCGTCCATCTCTCATTTGTAGTCCGAAAGATTTCTTGACAGCAGGAGATTGGATTTTTGGAGATTGGCACATAGATTCAGAAGATTTAATATCCTCTTTTGATATTTGAGTGTTCGAGTTAGCCTCAATATCAGAGTTCTTTGAACTCGTCTTTTGAGAGTTGTTCACTGTTTTTGGAGATGTGGAATTAGGAGTTGTATCAGATATGCTAGAAGACTCAGTCCCTTTTCCTCGCTCCTTATCTTTCGACTCAACTGACGTTTTACGGCGAGAATTTGACGGTATTTCTTTTTCACAATCTGTTCTGTCAGGTTCATTGCTGTTAACAAGGGGAGTGCTTTTCGTTCTTGATTTAGTATCTTTTGTTTCTTTGCAACTGTCCATAGCATTTGTCTCACCCTTGAAAGCAGGTAAAGACTCCAACGATTCCTTCTCCTTGTCTTTGGTAAAATCTGATTTCTTCTTTTCACCATCTGCAAATTCCGAAGGGGCGAAATCTCCGTCGTCTCTGTTACCAGAATTAGAACTGAAAGTTTGTAGAAATTTAGCCTTCATTGCAACTTTCTTGGCATTAGCTTGGTGGTAGTTAAAAGGGGACCTTACATCTAAAGACGGACTTTTTGCGACTGGCGTCCTCTTCGTCAGGTGAAGAGCCTTCTCAAACATTCCACCACGTTTAACAATGTCATGACCTCCATCTGCATTCCTATCGTTATTTTCATTAGAAGACATTCCTTGACTGTCACTAAACGGCTTGAAGTTCTCATTGTCAGCCTCCTGTTGTTCTGACGTTGATCTATCCGGTCGGAAAACGTCATTCCTGTTCTGCGAAGATTTCTTCTTGAACACAGAACCCCCTCCTTGCGTGAATGCCTAAAATAACCAGAAACAGTTCATCAAACTCTCTTTGGTGAAAATTTTTTCGCAAGGAGCCTGGGCCTGAATTTCCATATCCTAATACACTATAATGAGAGAGGATTAAAAACTGAATAATTGTCACACTTTCATCAAATTCTGTCCTCAGATTTCAAACGTTCGTGTAAACACACATTTGAAATTTTACCGATAAATACCACACAATTGCATGAAAATGGATGGATGATAGGGGCTTTATGTTCTGTGTTTGTGCACTTGACAGACTAAATAAGACAGGCAGCATCACAGGGGGAAGAAACATCAATGAGTCCAAATGAGTGACACTTATCAACTGTCTTGAGAATTCTTCAAAATCTTACCCTGGCATAGAGCTTTTCTTTGACAGAAGACAGGTACGATTTCTTGCTCTCCTCTTTAGCATCTTCAGATGATTCTTGTGCTGACTTGTTCAATTCTCTGCCCCATACTTCAACCTGTGAACATGCAAATATTCTGCTAATTGATTACAATTTTCAGACTTTCCTCTCAGGACTTAGATGGATACGAATTAAGGAGAAGAAATTGGTTAAAAGTCTACAACATCTCCTCACCTTGGCGCTTTCCGGGGCCTGTTTCTTCAGTTGCGCATACTTCTTATAAGCTTCTGAAAATTAAATAGTCATCTTGAAATCGACGTCAATTTTACAGATAGAACCAATTGTTTCCAAGGCAAAAATTTATACAACTACAAAGAATTATTCTAGAAATTCCTTACTTTTCTTCAGACTTTAAAGCAATCACCAGCTTGGATGGATTGATTTGTTGAAATATTAACGAAAAAATCAGTTTGCACATTGGAAAAACCAGAATAGTCCAGAAGCCAATTCTCAAAAGAGGCTTAGAAAAAGTTTCAGTAAACACCCCTGAGTAGATTTAGTTTGACACTTTATGATGTTAGGGTACCCCAGCCTGCATATGGCCAGGGTGGGTTTACTCATCAACTGTGGCGCATAACCCGGTAATGCGGCCATATGTCCGGTTATGGACAAAATTTATTGAAAATTTCAGATATTGAGTTTTGAGGGCCTAATATTGACTGAATCAAACTGGAATTGGTTCAGATATGTGTAGAATAATTGGTTTCATGTTACTAAACTAAAAAATGTTACATAGTTTCTTTATTTTGTGATTTATAAGGAATCTATGGTCATTTTTTATGGAAAATTCGCTTCATTTTCAGCCGGGCCTAATTGCAAGTCTCTCCAGAACTTCAGTTCTAATGCAGATATCAACATGGTTCAAACTGCAAAAACTTCCCCTTATTCTCAGCTTGCCAGTGGTGTTACATCCATGGCACTGTGATGGATACTTTCTCTGCTATTAGACTTTAAAGTGATAAAAGTTACCCTACCCCCCTTATTTTTCGAATTTATCTCATATTCAGAGATTAGCAGAAAATTTCATCCTTAGGTTCTTTGTAACAAATTAATTGCTAAGGTATGCAAATGCCCCATTTAGAGAGACTACAGGTGAACTCAGAGACCATGTATCTATTGTTAAGTAATTAGATATTATGTTTTTATGGCCATTTTTATACCAATTTCCTTCGTTTTACGGATAAATTTGAATATTATGTCAGCGAAATGAGAGAGATATCAACATTAGATTGGTCCACACTGTAAGAAAATATATGCCCATACATATATATATATATATATACTGCATCAAAAATTTAAGGCCAATCATGTACCAGATGATCAGTCACATAACAAGCCAATAAATAATGATATTGGTGTCTTAAAGTGTAATTGGTGTGCGGAGAGTGATATTGGCGTGCCCCTATGCTCTTAGCAGCAACAATGCACTTAATTGCCTGTTACCTAAGGGAAGGCCTGGGTAGGAGGAAATCTAAATTCTTGAAATGTCAATCTGTCATTTTATAGATATGCCCATTATAAATAATGGGAACAATTAAGTATATTTCGTATACAAAAAGTAGACGTCTTCAGAAAAACCAGTATTTTACAAATATGTATCAGTCTGAAAATTGTGGTGCAGAATATAACAAAACTATAGTAGATGTTGAGTGGATCAATATTGAGCTTTATTTGTCTTAGCAGGTAATATTTGTCTCCACACCTTCCACTATGTGTATAATATATATGGTATGTGAAGAAGTTCAACAAGTCACTATTTAAATTTTGAAACTTCACAACATACTCTTATATCTGTGAAATGAGCGACTTGCGATGTCAAAGCATTTCCCATGATCATTGATAAAGAAGGTCAAGAACGAGCATAATTTTGCAAAAGAAATGTTTTGATTAAGAAATCAATGGATAACCTTTAACAATAAGCTTAAATCCAAAGTTCAAACCAAGGGGACCAAGGGCATACAGTGTTCATGAAACCATATTAAATAGCATATACTTCTTATGACCAGCCATACACTAAAACAAGAAGTGATATTAGTTTTGCAAAGACAGAGCCATGACATTGTAGTGGTCATCCTTCCTGGCTTGCTTTCTCTGAAGAAAAGGTTGGTTGATGTCTGTTGAGGAATTACAACCTTGAAGTACAGCCATCAAAGTTTCATTGGCATCAGTAGTATTTAGAATTAGTTCCTGATTGTCTTCAAGGTAGGCTAGTTCTCTGGGCCAGTGTGGGTCATTAGCTATCATACTCTTTGATTTCTCCTGCCTCATTCACTTAAACAGCACTGATACACATCCTGCAGTTTATGAACTTCAGTGCTGCCCAGTTTGTGTGAATGGGGCTGATACTTTTGTATCTTTTCTGCCCATGACTTCAGTCTTCAGCCACAATTCTGATTTTTTGCTGGAGCAGATTTATTGCAGTGTCCTGTGATCACTGATCAGCTAATAAACTTGTCTATTGTTTTTGCTGTGTAATGAGCAATTGAGCATGCAATAAAAAGCAGGGATCAGCCTCTTGATGGACTGACCGAAGATCTACTAGGTCTTCAACTGTTTGGTGACCTGACATTCTGCAGTCTGATGCATTACTGAACTCATAACTGCATGTAGTCACAAAATGAATACCACTGTGATCCAAATGTTACTTTGACATGATTTTTCCTGCTGTTTGGGCGATGGGTGTTGTTGTTTGTAATCACGAGTGGGGTGGGGTTCATTCTGGCATATTCATGTGATTTTATAGACAGTGTTGCCTCAAATCTGTCAAAAACTCAAAAGGTAAAACACAATATTCTTTGTCTCAAAAGTTTGTTGCCAAAGATGCTGAAACTTGATGTTCTGGCAATGCCATGCAGGCCCTGAAATCAGAATTGTGGCTGAAGACTGGTGTCAAGGACAGAGACAGACGCATAAATATCAGCACCGTTGCACACAATGTGGGCTGCACTGAAGCTAAGCCAATATTACCAGTTAATGCGCTAAAATGATTAAAAAGTGAAGGCAGTTTCAATTAGTAGCAGCTGGTAAATATAAAGAGTATGGTAGTACATTGATGTGGTCTCACAGCCTTATTTCATCATAACATCTGCCTCCGACAGATGCTAATATCAGCTAAAATAGCTGCAGAGCCAGTAACATTGAGTCAGAATGGACATTGATGATGATCCAAACAGACATTGATATTTTTTCGTTATCATCTCTTCAGTCAAGCTGTAAAGAGCAAGCCAGTAGTGATATGCTTTTTTTTTACTTCCCCAGATGAAAGGTGCAGTTTACAAAGAGTACACATTTCCATTCCTAATTGCAGAAAAAGGTTTAACAACCTTTGCTTGGAAACTCAATAGTCATATGCTGATGTTCCATGTTTGTCCCACTGAACTTAATTAGATATGATGCGATTTCACGCCAGTTCACTTGTTGGATGTTTGTCTTAGAATGGGACTTTTGACACCCTTGTTCCTCCACTTATAACTAGAATGAAGTTGCACCAAGTGTATTACTTGCTCTGACTGGATGTGGTTGCTCCACCAACTGAACTAGACTTGGAATTGCAGAAAACATGACATTTCTTGGATTGAAGCTTACAATTCCTAAACAATGGTGACTGCCAATACATTTTTGTGGCATGAGCCATAACAGTAACAGCCACTGTTACTCTGAGGAATATTGATGATGATCACTCTTGACTTGGTTTTTGTGAATTATTTTTGCATTTCTGAATTTTGCAGAGCAAAATGAACCTCAGCATTTGCACTTATTTGTGTTGTCTTCTGAAAAATGTATTTTCTGTTGTCACTATTATCATGAAGTCATTTTCTAGTAAACTTTATAACACCAATATCTGGACACATGTAATGTCATTGCCATGTTTGTTTTGTGCAAGTGATCATTAGAATAATTAGACAATGTACTGATTTTCCATGATACACCATAGGCCTGTATGTCTCCCTGTGATATATGATTTAAAGTAATTTAAGAGACATGTATGATGTATCTACATAATCTATTTTATTTTTTAATCTTGAAATATGCATTTCAACATTAAGTGATCTTTGGCAAAGTTTATCACAGCCAGATATGGATACTAGACATTTTATAATTGATATCTCGCAGGCCTATGGGTCATAGATTAATTGACATCGCATCGAATTAGATATTTAAAATTAAAAGAATGGCGTCACTTAAGTAACAAATATTGGGCATTGGGTTTGACAGTTATCTACCAAAACACAGTTAGAAAGTTCAGCTGCTTAAGAACCTTCCAGTACATTGATATGTACCAAATTATATATAAATAGTTTAACTCATATTTGAAGTCAAATCGATACCACGGGTTTGCAAAATAAAAAAAATCAGAGAAAACATGTTATATCTTATCTTTGAGCTATGAAAAAACGCTATGAGCCAACTTGGTTTTATGGATACTGAAGATCTTGAGGAGGTAAAGATAATGTTGAACTGAAGATCAAATGCACAGGCGGACAAGCTCTCAGAAAGCCGACTCAGCCGAACTAAATGTGCCTGTCTCAACTGGTTTCATGAAACGTTTGGCATCGTTTGCGAACTTTCAAAAGTTAATTGTGGTTTGAATACCTATCAGATGCCATACAAATGTGTGTATATATTTGTAACTCTTGTGGACCAATCTTATATCTTACATTTTACTCATTTCGCTGACATAATACTCAAATCCATCCGTAAAACGAATAAAATTGGTATGAAAATTGCCATAAAAACATGATATATAATTAATTATCAATGTATACATGGTCTCTGTGTTCACCTGTAGTCTCTCTAAATGGGGCATTTACATACCTTAGCAATTCATTTGTTGCAAAGAACCTGAGGATGAAATTTTCTGCAAATCTATGAATATGTGATAAATTCGAAAATAAGGGGGGTAGGGTAACTTTTATCACTTTAAAGTCTAATAGCAGAGAAAGTATCCATCACAGTGCCATGGATGTAACACCACTGGCAAGCTGAGAATAAGGGGAAGTTTTTGCAGTTTGAACAATGTTGATATCTGCATTAGAACTGAAGTTCTGGAGAGACTTACAGTTAGGTCCGGCTGAAAATGAAGCGAATTTTCCATGAAAAATGACCATAGATTCCTTATAAATCACAAAATAAAGAAACTATGTAACATTTTTTAGTTTAGTAACATGAAACCAATTATTCTACACATATCTGAACCAATTCCAGTTTGATTCAGTCAATATTAGGCCCTCAAAACTCAATATTTGGAATTTTCAATAAATTTTGTCCGTAACCGGACATATGGCCGCATTACCGGGTTATGCGCCACAGTTGATGAGTAAACCCACCCTGGCCATATGCAGGCTGGGGTACCCTAACATCATAAAGTGTCAAACTAAATCTACTCAGGGGTGTTTACTGGATGTCACATTTCTGGGTTTGGCTTCTGGACTAGAAAATGTGTAGCAGTAATATTGATTTTTCGAAACGTAATCATAAACGCACAATGCAAAAGCATAATTCACAAAAAAAGTAAAAACCTTTTATGTTGTCTGGGGCACCCTCAATATCTTCCTGAAAGAAAAGAACACATTCAATTAAATTTTTCTCTCTTCAGAATTCAATTAAACTCAAATCTAATTAATTTGAATGATTACAAATAACTTCTACCCTCTTCAACCTTGATTAAGAAGTAAACATTACCCTGTTAGGTTTCCGCTGGTGAGCGAAGGAGAAGCAAGATTCCCACTTCTTGAGCGTCTTCTTGACGGCTTGTAAATCAGACTCCATTGTTGATGTCACCTCCTACTGCAACTGCAAGATTAGATTACACTAAAATCACATCAAAATCAGTCAAATGAACAATACCAAGAACATTTGTCGCCAAGAAGATAATTGTTTCATCCAGATAGGCCCATGTACATTGTACATTGTTGTCATTATTTCTACTAGAAATAATAGAAATTGGTAAAGACAATGAAAGAAGCGATGTCTGGATAAGGATTATTTTAATTTTTTGCAAGCACTTTAGAAAGGAATAGAAAGGAACATTAAATGGGGACATTGGCCACCCGAAAATAATTAATTACTGTCATTGCTACAATTAAATAAATAATTTCACGTCAAGGGAAAACTCCAAATTCCAAGCCTCCCCCCCCCCAAAAAATATAATGGTCGCACCCTTACCCTCAATCGTTGGGTTTACCATGATTGCCAGTTCTCTGTGCAGTGGCGTAACTAGGCGGTCTTGAGCGGGGGGGCTCGCGATTCTTTGGGGGAGCACCGTCTATACTGACTGTATATTTTGGCCATAGTTGGAAAGTTCATATGGGGGGCACCTGGGGGGGGCACAGGTCCAATATGGGGGGCATGTAGTTCCCTGCTGGGAGGCTCATCAGTCTTTGTTATTTAAGCACTGACACCCAGCGTGAATTTGGTTTGATTTGTTTTTGCCTGCAGCAAGCTGCCTGGCTAGGGGCAGCCAGAAAAGGTGCTCACAGGGATGACCATTTCATATCCGGGGGGGGGGGGGGATTAATTGGAGTTTTTTAAAAAAAATTGTTCATTTTCGGTCAAACAAATTTATTCTTTGTGGGCAGTCTTGAAATATGATTTCTCTGGGTGTTCTCCCTGGCTAATCAGACTGACCGTCACCATGCAATTAATACGCCGATTGCCGGTCAACTAGGCGACAGACAACTACAGTTTGTCTCATCTCACATGCGAACTGATGTTTGGCTTGATTGCTCATCACCTAAAAGTCACATAGCACAAATATGCATACTCACGGGCAGATCTGCTATTTTGTAATATGATAGGCACATTTTCATGATGCTTCAAGGCCGTTTTTTGCCGATTTTCGAGCTCAAATGTTTTCTGCCAATTGTTTACATGTTTCCAGACTATTTGACGCAACCAATTGTACACACAAACGGCCGTGACGTCACAATGAAGCTGCAGTGCCACTCACGACTTAGTACCTGCTAAATTGGCACCAAAGCCACTGCACCAACGCCATGCATTAGTGTTGTAGAGACCCTAGAACTTGGGCTAATTTCCAGTTCGCATGCTTGGTGAGACACACTGTAGGCTACATGTAGTTTGCACTGGTATGAAATTTCCAAATTTTCTTGTCACCTAGTTGATACTGATGCCTAGTTGGTTTGTCGCCTAGTTGACCGTACACCAATACATAATTATATGCAATATCAATGCAATACACCTTCCTATCTAGCAGTGAGCCTGCCCAGCTGAGTCTCCCTGGACTACTTCCTATCCATGCATGCAAGTTTGCACGTTTGTTTTGCAAACTATACCATCAATTACGGATTTACCATGCGTGTATTTACCTATAAACTCCAAAAAAAGTTGTCCATGCCGATGAGCAGTGCATTATTCATCCGCATGCATTATACCAACAAGCAGAAACCAACGATTAGGGCAGAGAACAGCAGAAAAGAGAAGAGCTCCTGTTTTTGTTTTGAGAAACTCGCGCCATAATAGATTTAGTTGCAGGAATCGATGCAAGAGGGCGCAGTGTTTGACGGCGACTGCAGCACCACTCAACGGTGAAAAATACTTCACTTTTTTTCTAATTAAGAAAAAAACATAATTGAAATCACAATAAACTCGATCCATATCGTTAAATGCTAAATGTATTACCGAATGTTACTCATGAACAACTGAATGGCCTAAAAAGAGAAGATCATCAGAGCCGTGCTGATCTATACTTGAGTTCGCAGTGACAGCCTCACTCTGAATTTGACCCAATTGTGAGTAAACGCCAGCAGCAGGCCATGCAAAAAGGTGGGAAAATCAGTGACTTGTCGCACAAAATCGGCTCTCCTGACCTTAATATACATCCGATTTACAAAATAAAAAAAGCATTGTGGAGCAAATAATATTCTTCAGCACTTAGGCTTACCAAAATTATTTTTACTATAGATGATTTCATGCATATAGCGAGACAACTTTGATTTAGCATAGATTTTTTTGGAAATTCTTGATTTCGGAGGAAAAAAGTCTGCTATGAAGTTTCAGAAAAAAATATAAAATCTCATCTACCATCAAGGGCTATACTTCCTCTTTCTAAAACTGTAAAAATTATTTTTGGGAGTTCAATAGTTGTTGATAAATGATGAGATACTTTCAGCATGCACAAAGCGAGTTATGACGTCAGAATGCCAATTTTCATCATTTTTGGGAAATTCTTGTTTTCAGAGTTAAAAAGTCTGCTATGAAGTTTCAGATAAAAATATTTAATCTCATCTACCATCAAGGGCTATACTTCCCCTATCTAAAACAGTAAAAAATATTTTTGGGAGTTCAATAGTTGTTGTTAAATTATGAGATACTTTCAGCATGCACAAAGTGAATTATGACGTCAGAATGCCAATTTTCAACATTTTTGAGAAATTCTTGTTTCGGAGGTAAAAAGTCTGCTATGAAGTTTCAGATAAAAATATAAAATCTCATCTACCATCAAGGGCTATACTTCCTCTTTCTAAAACTGTAAAAATTATTTTTGGGAGTTCAATAGTTGTTGATAAATGATGAGATACTTTCAGCATGCACAAAGCGAGTTATGACGTCAGAATGCTAATTTTCATCATTTTTGGGAAATTCTTGTTTTCAGAGTTAAAAAGTCTGCTACAAAGTTTCAGATAAAAATATAAAATCTCATCTACCATCAAGGGCTATACTTCCCCTATCTAAAACAGTAAAAAATATTTTTGGGAGTTCAATAGTTGTTGTTAAATTATGAGATACTTTCAGCATGCACAAAGTGAGTTGTGACGTCAGAATGCCAATTTTCAATATTTTTGAGAAATTCTTGTTTTGGAGGTAAAAAGTCTGCTATGAAGTTTCAGATAAAAATATAAAATCTCATCTACCATCAAGGGCTATACTTCCTCTTTCTAAAACTATAAAAATTATTTTTGGGAGTTCAATAGTTGTTGATAAATGATGAGATACTTTCAGCATGCACAAAGCGAGTTATGACGTCAGATTGCTGATTTTCAACATTTTTGGGAAATTCTTGTTTTCAGAGTTAAAAAGTCTGCTATGAAGTTTCAGAAAGAAATATAAAATCTCATCTACCTTCAAGGGCTATACTTCCACTTTCTAATACTGTAAAAATTATTTTTGGGAGTTCAATAGTTGTTGTTAAATGATGAGTTACTTTCAGCATGCACAAAGCGAGTTATGACGTCAGAATGCAAATTTTCAACATTTTTGGGAAATTCGTGTTTTCAGAGGTAAAAAGTCTGCTATGAAGTTTCAGAAAAAATATAAAATCTCATCTACCATCAAGGGCAAAACTTGCACTTTCTAAAAATGTAAAAATTATTTTTGGGAGTCCAATAGTTTCTGAATTATGATGTGTCAACATGCATAAAGTGAGTTATGATACATGTTGAAATGCCAATTTTCAAAAAATGTTTTTAGACATTCTTCTTTTTAGAGATTAAAAGTTTCAGAAAAAAATTTAAACCTCATCTACCACCAACAGCTTTTCGTGCAGATTCTGCAAATGTAACAAATAATCCTGAAGAGTCCCAATAGTTCCTGATTTATAATGAAATCCCGCCCCGGAAACACATTTTAATAGGACAATAAATGTAGGTGGGTTGTATCCGGTACTCTATGCTGGGATAAGTGAAAGACCCTGGACATATCTGAATTAATAGGGTATTTACCAGACTCCCAGTCTTCTCATCAGATGGTAATCGAGAAATACAAGGGCATAGGAACCTTGGGTAATTGATGTTCCCTTCATCTCTGCCTGTGAGCGTTGCTCTGCAGCTGCCCTGAGGAGATGTTGAAGGCTCACCCGAAATTTCATGGACCGCATGCAGGAACATTACCAGTTGTAGGCCTAGCATCAATACATTACATTACTATGTTCTCCAGCTGGATCATCAGTCAAAAGTATTGCTATGCCTGTATTTTGGCAAATCTCTACGAAGTCTCGATACTACGATAAATTTGAGCTTTAGAAAAAAAAACATAGGCTGGATGAGAGCAAACCCTTACATTCAACAATCAAAGCAAGGCATTGCATCCTCCCTTTGTCTCCTCCATTTGCCTTGATCCTGCCTCTGTCTCCTCCTCTAAATCCAACATCAGCCTCCATCCTCTGCTTCCATCCTCAGCTTCCACCCTCTGCCTCCACCCTCTGCCTCCACCCTCTGCCTCTTCCACCTCCCCTCTGCTTCTTCTGCTTGCCTTCTAAACCTGCCTAGTCCTTCAACATCCTCTTTCTGCTTCCTCAATCTACCCCGGGGCCGATCCTCTCTGCCTCATCCCTCTATCTCCACCCTTTGCTTCTTCCCACTTCCTTGTCTGTTCGTCTCTTCCCTCTGCCTCCTTCATCTATCTCCTCCATCTGCCGCCTACCTCTGCCACCTATCCCTGCTTCTCTCTCTGCCTCCACTCTCTGTCTCCATCCTTTACCTCCTCTGTGTGTCTCGTCCATCTGCCTCGATCCTCCGTCTGCCTCTTTCCTCTGCCCCTTCTCTCTGCCTCTTCCCTCATCCTCGTCTACCTGCTTCCTCCCTCTGCCTCCACCCTCTGCCTCCTTGTGATCTTATGATTGTCCCTCTTATTAATCTTGACAATCCCTCGCTGTCTAAGCTTGCCTGGCTCTTACCTCCTCCTGCCAACCTTAATTACACCTCCTTCTACAGTTGGTTTTCCCATTTCCCCCATCTCCCATCTCCCATCTCCTCCATCTCCCATCTCCTCCTTCTCAAATGTCCTCCTTCTCTTTCTCCTCGTCCTCCTATCTCATCCACCCATCCTCGATCATATCTTCCCATCTCCTCGTCGTCCCATCTCATCTTCCTTCTCTCATCTCCTTCTTCTCCATTTTCCTCTCCATATCCTCCTCCTCCTCCGATCTCCTCTCCATCTCCTCATCCTATCTCCTCATTCTTCTGTCCTCTCCTTCTCTTTCTCCTGTCAGACCTGTCTCCTTCTCCCATCTCCTCCTTCCCAGCCCCTTCTCAGACTCCTTCTTCTCTGACTCCTTCTTCTCAGTCTCTTCTCAGACTCCTCTTTCTCAGTCTCCTCCTAGCACCCATCTCCAAATCCAATTTCCTCCTCTCCTGTCTCCATGTACTCCTGTCTCCTCCAACCATCTCCTCATCCTCCTGTCTCCTCTGCCTTCTCTCATCTCCTGCGATTTCCTACTCTCCATTTCATCCTCCTCCCATCTCTTCCTCATCTCCTCCCCCATCTCCTCATTCTCCTTTCCTGTCCTTCTCCTGTGTCCTTCCCCTATCTCCTCCTTTCCAGGCTCTTCTCAGACTCCTCCTTCGCAGTCTCCTCCTGTCATCCATCTCCTCATCCAATCTTCTCCCATCTCCTCATTCTCCCGTCTCCTCCTCCTTCTCTCATCTCGTCCTTCCCCATATCTTCCTCCCATGTCTTTCTCCCATCTCCTCCTCCTTCTCCAGTCCCCTCCTTCTCCTCTCTCCTCCTTCTCCTGTCTACTCCTTCTGCCACCTACTCCTTCTCAGTCTCCTCCTTCTTCTCCTATGTCCAATCTGCTCATCCCATTTCCTCCACCTAGTCTCCTCCTAATCCAGTCTCCTCCTCATATTTCCTATTCCTCCCATCTTCTCTCCATCACTCATCTCCTTCCATTTCCTCCTCTCCATCTCGTTATCTCCTGTCTCCTCATTCTCAGTCTCCTCCCTCTCCTATCTCCCATTACTTTCTTCGGTCGACTACTCCCAGCCATTCCATTCTCATCTCCTCTCATTGCCTCTCATCTCCTTTCATCTCCTCTCATCTCCTCTCATCCCCTCTCATCTCCTTCATCTCCTTCATCTCCTTCATCTCCTTCATCTCCTTTCATATCCTCTTATCTCCTTTCATCTCCTCTCATCTTCTCTCCTCCTCTCATCTCTCTTCTCCTTCTCAAATTACCTCCTCCTGTCTGCCCTTTCTCAGTCTCCTGCTTCTCATATCTCCCCTTGTTCCTGTCTCCTCCTTCTAAGTCCCCCCCTCCTCCTCCTCCTCCTCCTCCTCCTCCTCCTCCTCCTCCTCCTCCTCCTCCTCCCGTCTTCTCCCATCCTCTCATCTCCTCTTGTCTCCTCCTTCCTCATTTCCTTTTCAGCCTCCTGCAACTCCTGTCTCCTCTTCCTCTCATCTCATCCTCCTCCTGTCTCCTTTAAACTTCTCCTCTCCTCCTCCTATCCCCTCCTCCTCATATCTTCTCCTACTCCTATCTCCTGCTCCTCCTCCAATCTCCTCTTCCTACCATCTCCTCCCCCACCTCCTACTCCGATCCTCCCATCTCCTCCTTGTCTCCTCCTTTTCCCATCTCCTCCTTCTGCCTCCTCTTTCTCAGTCTCCTGCCAATCATGTCTCCTCTTCTTCCCATTTCATCCTCCCCCTGTCTCCGCTTGCTCTCATCTCCTCTTATCTCCTCCTCCCCCTGTGTCCTCTTTCTCTCATTTCCTCCTCCCATCCCCTCCTCCTCATATCTCCTCCTATTCATATCCCCTGCTCCTCCTCCTATCTCCTCCTCCTACCATCTCCTCTCCCACCTCCTACTCCCATTCTCCCATCTCCTCCTTTGTCCATCTCCTCCTTGTCTCCTCCTTTTTCCATCTTCTCCTCCTGCCTCCTCTTTCTCAGTCTCCTGCCACTCCTGTCTCCTCTTCCTACCATCTCATCCTCCACTTGCTCTCATCTACTCTTATCTCCACCTCCCCCTGTGACCTCTTTCTCTCATTCCTCCTCCTATCCCCTCCTCCTCATATCTCCTCCTTCTCCTATCTCCTGCTCCCTCTCCCTCCTCCTACTCCCATCCTCCCATCTCCTCCTTCCGCCTCCTCTTTCTCATTCTCCTAGCTGCCACCCCTGTCTCCTCTTCCTCCCATCTCATCCCACCCTGTCTCCTCTTGCTCTCATTTCCTATCTTTCCTATTTCCTCCTCCTATGTCCTCCTCCTCTTGTCTCTTCCTCCTCCCATTTCCTCTTCCCATCTCCTCCTCCTATCCGCTTGTCTCATCTTCCTCCCATCTCCTCCTCCTCTTGCTCCTATCTCCTACTCCTATCTACTCCTCCTCCTAATTTGATAGCACTGCATATATGTGTTAATATTAGAAGCAGTACTTCAAACTGGTAGGCTACTGGTCAATATTTCTGAAAGATAACTTCCTGCATGTTGACATAACTTTTTAAGGACAATTAATTCTGCTGAAAAGTTTGTTTGAAGTGCATGATGTCAAGGGCTGAAGTTTCCGCGTTCATGTGATTTTGACATGTGGGTTCATGTAAAGTTTCGTGTTATTTCTCGATAAATCGGCCTTACAATAAGGATTTCAAGCATTCAACAAGTTTCCCAAGATAAATGCCAAGTGCTCTCACTTTTTATAAAATTCCTAAAGCAAGAAGTCACCTCAATACATTGGTTTAAAGATGTTTGTGTAGGTATATTTAGGTCGGCCTACATGTACCATGCATCACAGGATCCATATAGATAGACAGACAGATACTGAGTTGGATAGACAGTATCATAGTATGACGCAGCATCCTTTATGGCAATGCAGAGCGTAATTTCATTCTTTACGTGACTGAGTAGCTAAGATGGCACGCAGAATACTGAGATATATATATATTACATTAGGTGTACCTTTTACCCAAGAAGACTGAAGTGTAATGAACACTATATATAGAGCTAAGGCTTATATATTCACCATGAGGTTCCACAAAAACTGAATTGCATGAGCTAGGTGGTGTGCAACTTGCAAGAAAAGCTTACCTTCTAACGTCCTAGTAAGCTCAATTTGTGCATGTTGAATCATATAGCAACTATTGGACAGTCAAAAATATTTTTTACATTTTAAGAATCTGCGAGGATGGATTTGATTTGATCTTTTTTCTCCAACTTCATAGCAGACTTTGAACCTCTGAAAACAAGAATTTCTCAAAAATGTTGAAAATATGCATTCTGACGTCATAACTCACTTTGTGCATGCTGAAAGTATCTCATCATTTAACAACAACTATTGAACTCCCAAAAATAATTTTTAGTTTTAGAAAGGGGAAGTATAGCCCTTGATGGTAGATGAGATTTTATATTTTTATCTGAAACTTCATAGCAGACTTTTTACCTCCGAAAACAAGAATTTCCCAAAACTGTTGAAAATCAGCATTCTGACGTCATTGCTCGCTTTGTGCATGCTGAAATTATCTCATCATTTATCAACAACTATTGAACTCCCAAAAATAATTTTTACTGTTTTAGATAGGGGAAGTATAGCCCTTGATGGTAGATGAGATTTTATATTTTTATCTGAAACTTTGTAGCAGACTTTTTACCTCCGAAACAAGAATTTCCCAAAAATGTTGAAAATTGGCATTCTGACGTCATAACTCACTTTGTGCATGCTGAAAGTATCTCATCATTTAACAACAACTATTGGACTCCCAAAAATAATTTTTACAGTTTTAGAAAGGGGAAGTATAGCCCTTGATGGTAGATGAGATTTTATATTTTTATCTGAAACTTCATAGCAGACTTTTTACCTCCGAAAACAAGAAAATCTAAAAAAATCTCGAAAATCTGCATTTTTTGGTGACTTAATGCTCAGTCTTGAAGAGACAAATACAGTTAGGAGTACGAAATGTTGAAATAAAGTTGTGCTTTAATATAGGCATCTTTTGATATCAAAACAATATTTTTAACTTCAATCATTTCCGAGCAGTGAGTCTTTTACAGAAGTAAAACAATGCTTTATCAAAGTTCACTCGCTGCATTCGCAAAAGCTTTTGTAGTAACAACAAATTTTATTCGGCCAGATGATGGGGAATATTGTTTCCTCCATGTCACTTTTTTTCTTTTGTAAATCGGATGAATATTAAGGTCAGCAGAGCCATTTTACTGCCGCAAGTCACTGCTTTTTGCATCTTTTCTTCACATGCTGCGGGTTTGTTTACTCACAACTGGGTCAATGCCTCGCTCTCGCGCATCTGGGTCACGCCATATATGGTCCTTTGCGAACTCAAGTATTTCCTGACCTAAAAAATAGTTCATTTTGCGCACCCTACGTGGCGCCAACAGTCCATCATTGCATTGATCTGGACTTCCAGTCCATCATCAAATATTGGCCTAGGCCTGAGCCAAAGAGTTCATAAAAAGTCCAAGTGATTTATCAGGAAGTTTCAGCAGAAAACCTTTTTTTTCTCATCATAAACAAACCTGTCATAATTCTTAAATTATAATGGGAGCATAGAAATACATAGAAGGGACATGAGGCTCTGGCAGATGAAGCAACCAAATCCACCATCTTGGAACTGCCCTGAATACTGGCACAATGGACCGTGACGTCACCAATAACTGTGATGTCACTTATAACAATGGCATGACGTCACATCATAATTAGTCTATTGTGACGTCATGTCTCAGGGCAGTTCCAATATGGCAGATTTGGTGACCTCATCTTGAGGTGGCATCATACAGCCTCATGTCCGTTCTATGTATTTCTATGAATGGGAGAGTTCTCAGTGGCTGGTGGTGGCGCTACTGTACTAGAGAGTCACTGTGACGTCACCATTGTACAATGTTGATGTCACAACTGCAACAATGACACAATTGATGACATCACCATTGTTTACTCACTATCTAATGGTTACCCCTGATGCATTGAAGTCCCCCTTGTATTAAATTATAAATCCCTGTTTTATTTAAACCAAAAAAGTTTCAGAGTCAATTTAAATAATCTTTTTGCCAATCTCACTGGAAAAAACCCCACCTTGGTGCAAACTAAAAGATCCAGGTTGGTACACCTTCTATACTCTTAGAACAAACCTTTTTTTAAAAGGCTTTATTAATTTTGTAAACCTATTTTGTGGGGATCCCTAGCTGGGCCTGGACATGAATTAACTGAAGCTTTTAAATTTAAAAAAAAACAAACCCCTTTAAATTCATGCAACTTGAATTACATTTTCATGGACTTAATTACTGTCTGTTGTCAACTTGTGAAACGTGTCAGACTTTAATTAAACACCAATGCCTTAGACTTCTTCAACTTGAAATTGGCATTGATTAGTCACATAGGCCTATCTTTAGTTCTCATTGCCTTGAAGTGCCTGCAGCTCAGTCATCCTTGGAAAAATTAATTTTTGACTAATGAGCCAACTACCAGGAAGGCAACAATAGAATTTTTTTCCTTGATTACAGCCTGGCTGTTTGTCACTTAGCATGCTGTTGTTGTTTGGTGATTTTCCAAAATTTTAAAACTGGCTTTATTTAAGATATTTTAATCCAAGTATGTACTTAACCTGAAGCGAGGTATTACATCTATGAGTCTTTATGCATCCTGACTTCCAAAGCATAAATTAATAAATTAGTCCAGATCGATGTACCAACACATTCCAATTTGTTGAAGAACTATTTGAAATAGTTAGACCCAGGGAAGATACTTTTCCTTGGTGTCAATGAAGTAGAGGTTTGGGATTACTGCAGCTCAATTGTAAAATCATCCAAGTCATTTCTAAATTGAAACTCAGGAAACATGCTTCAGTACAACACACCGATACATTGTGGCAGAGCACAAATTTAGATCGTAGTGAATTTGAAATCACAACAAGAGTGGGCAAAGTGACAAATGGACCTGCTCTAATGGTCAATTAGGAGAACGACTCTTTGGGCCATTTCAGAAAATCAATCTATCTCAGCCAATATAGCGAAAAAGAGAAGGCAAGAAAAAAGAAAACACTTCAAATGGTTTCCTGGCAGTTGATCATCAAAGTTCTTCTGACTTTCAAAGGACGACTGAACAGCAAGCGCTCCAAGGCAGAGAGTTAATGACCGATCAATGCCAACTTTGGCGATTTCTGTTTCCTGTTGAAGTCTGTTGTGTTATAAAGTGCTGGCAGCTGCCAATGCATTATAATGGCCATGTCTGTAAGGACTTTCAATGCTAGTCAGGCTAATGCAATTTTTTATATTGTTGCAATTCGTGATAGTTTAATGCCTTAATGCCTTAGTTTTCTGAATAGTTAAAGTTTACATATTTTCCAGTCAGGCTTGTACCAGTCAGAGCAATGCTAAGAACTGATCCCAGAAATGTAGAAAGGCTTGTATATTCCCAATTGATGTAAAGTGAAGCATGTCAAGGTATGTCCTCCATTATTTTATTATTTTATTTTTTACCTGCTGACATGACTAATATACCTGCATAAAAAGATCAGCTCTTTTATAGACAAAATGACAGTGTTCAAGGTATACATTGCTAAGGTGATCCCAACAAGAATGTTCAGTAACAATTGCACTGAATGAATTTCACTTGCAACGGTCGCAATGTGCAGAGCCACTCATTCAGCTCTTGAACTTGTTCTCTGCCTATCTGTTTTGTCACAATTGGAACCCAGTGTATTCTGATCTATCTCTTTACTCTAAATATAGCTGGTATGAATACACCCAACCTTGGGGAAATCTTGTGTGCAACCAAGCATGACTATCTGATGTCTCCCGAGCATTTGGGAATCTCTGAAGGAGACACTTTCTTCACTATGTGGTAACTCACCCAGACATGATACAGCTATCAGACAAATTGGGAACATATATTAGATATTTGTTTGAGAAGGCAAATGATTCTCAAAGTAGAATCTAAAAAATGAATCTCATACAAAAACTAAATGATGTATTTCTCTCATCTGATTGTTTTTTTTTGTCTTGTCCTTTATATCATTCTAATTAGGGCTTCTATAAATATGGTACACCTAGCCGCATTTTCACGAAAATCTTAGGTTTTTACCAATCTTCTAAGACAAAACACAAGTTCATATTTGAAAAACCTAATTTTGAGTGTAAAACACTTTTACCAAGTGAAAAATCAAAGCAAATGGAGAAAGACATCTGCTTAATTAAATTTTTCATAGTGTTAATTACACACAATTGGTTAAAATTCTGGGCTTAATCAGTTTTACAATTGAATTTGCATTATTGCAAAAATCAAATGTCCCCTCAATTTGGCAGTAACAGCTACCTGAATATTGATGCAGTATTAATTCAGATGTTGCACGTAATTAGTGTTCAACAACTGTGCCAAAGTGATTATTTTGTTTCATCTTTTCAAGATGAAAATGATTATTTTCTCTCCAATGGTCTGGTTTCATGCAATGTTCTGACATTCTGTTCTGGCATTCAACATTCTGCTTAGGCCTACTTGTCTGGTGAATCAACTTTGTGAACTGGTGATAAGGTTAAAGTGATGACAAATGTTGCATTGGATAAGAATGACTTAACCCTAAGTCCACTTAACCAATTCATTGCTACACTAAGACAACTGTCAATTTCAAATATTGCTGGAGTAAACCACCAACCTTGGAGAAATCCTGCGTGCAACCAGGCATGACAATCTGATATCTCCTGAGCATTTGAAGGTCTCTGAAGGTTTCGCTGAGCACCGAGTTTGCAAGCCGAGTAAACTCGCCCAGAAACAAGGCTATGAGAGAGTCTCAGACTCTTCTAAGTCCTCATGTCCATTCATCCAAGCTTGATAATTATGAAGACTCCTAAATAGCAGCTGGTCAGCCCTGCGCTGCTACTCTTCCATAGATGCTCTGATGCTTTTTTTGTGGACTCCATTTGCTGATCTTTTGTAAAAAAGGCAAATTGAGAAAGTGGATTCACAATCGTTTGCAATTGGTCTCAGATGAGAAAAAATGAGGCGATGGCTCATGGTGTGAGGATTCTGAGGAAACAGATCAACATAAACTAAAGAGATAATATTATTATGTCCGGGAATGAGCCTTTATCACACAATATCGCAAAAGTCTAAAGTCTGAATTGTTTTACAGCGCAATGTAGTTGCTGATCTATCTAAGAAGCAAGCCATAGTACCATAAATCATTGCTTTTCAACATCTTTGTGAACATTACAAGACCCATCTGTATTCTTGTGTATAAATCAGTGGGGAACCTCTTTATATATATACATGTATGGCATATAGCATTAATAAATGTTTCAGTAAGCTCCGGATTATGTATACTGCAAAGTCGGCAAGGTGTCGCTACACTGTTAGATTACAGTCCATGTAACCTGCATTGTACATACAATCATTCTCAAGCCAATACAATGATCTCATAAAATTTGTGAGCCTTTGTGCTAGCCATTGAAAAGCTCGCTACTTGTACAAGAATATCGGTAGTAATTCTATTACGTTGGCCTCAATTGAGGTGCCAAGATTCTTTTTTGTGTATACTAAATTACGGTCAGTGTCCTCATGACAGATCACCCTTCATTTGCATGTTCTTTGCATGCTTCTAATTAGCATATTCATGACCTGACCTTACTTATTGCGGTTTTCTGTGACTTAGAATGCGATGACCCATGAGACTCGCAGGCTGGAATATTGGTATGAACTCCCAGAGAGATTTGTAGCAGTGTTATGTGTGCCACTGATTGCAACTTGATCAGTGATTCTGCCACTTGCAAGTTGCATGCGATAATGGTGCCCATATTTTCCTCACAAATGGAAATTAATTTTGCTGCACCATCCCGTACAAAAAACTATCATTAATTTAGTCAGACTGATACAGATTTGAAATAAGATTCAGATTACCTCATTTTTCTTGATCATTGAGTGATGTATTGGTATTTTGCATGACAGGAGTCTGTTTGTTTGATTGTTTTCTCTGTGGCAATGTCATTAATGTCTTTATGTGATTGAGACTAAATTTTGAGATGATTTTGCCTTAATTGGCTGAATTAAGCAATAGATTTTGAATACAAAACTCATTCTCGTAGAGATTTTGCCCTAATAGGCTGAATTAAGCCATTGATCTTGCTTACAGAAATCAGATTTGCAGTCTGTAAGTCACACAAGCCACTTTTAATTGAACAATTTAGAGCCACTGGCAGACACAATTACTCTGAAATGCCGTATAAAACACCTCACCAGCTGAATTGGAATATGAATTGAGGAATGACAATGCCACAAAATGTCAAACGGATCTAACTTATGGCAAGAAAACATTCCAAAATTGTCTGTAATTTACTTTGACAGAGAGAGCAAAAGACAGATATATTTCATTCAGTGAAAGTTTGAATATGTGTATGTGCATCAACTACAGTTTATTAAACTGTCAGTAGACATTCACTTGGCATGAGACTGGATAGAATTTGACACATAAACACTTAAACAGATTTACATTATTTCACTATCATACTGGGAAATGGCACTCACTCTAAAGACAACACATTCATTACTCTGCATGGCGCTTCTTAAATCTGTGTGTCTAATCCAGGATCTAGGCCTATTTTAATCTCCTTCCCTGCAGTTCCTTTTCTCCCTAGGGTTTTCGTTACAATTTCATCTCATGACAAAGGCAGATATTGAGCTGAAAAAATATTATACAACATGGTTAATGTAAGCCTGTATATTTCTAACTAAAAAAGACACCAAAAAAACAAAGTTATACAATTCAAATCAAGTTCAAAAGCTGACTGAATGGCCCTGAGCGTCACAACTATGACATGTTCAATGCATTCAATGCAAGCATAACATATTTCCAAAGCCACAACTGAATATCCAATGCTGATCAGTGGAAGGTGTTAGAATTTTACAAGGATAAATCTTACAGACTGCGTAGGGCAGATTGGAATTGAGGCTAGCACTCACAGATGTGTCCATTTTAACCTATTGAACGTTGACCAGCACTTTACACGTACTGCACATGCGGCAATAGACTTTAACAGGAAATAGAAATCACTGGAGTTGGCATTGATCGGTCATTCGCTCACTGCCTTGGAGTGCTTGCCGCTCAGTCGTCCTTGGAAAGTCTGCTGTTAATTACCAATTGCCAGGAAACCAAAGGGTTTTCTTTATCTTGTCTTTTCTTTTTCACTTTATCAGCTGATATAGATTGATTTCTGAAACTGCTCAGAAACCTGCTCTCCTAATTGGCCATTAGAGCAGGTCCGTTTGTCACTTTGCCCACTCTTGCTATGATTTCAAACTTACAACATGATTTAAATTTGTACTCAGCCACAACCATCACAAAAAATTGAGATTTTGCATTCAAGTGAAAGTCTCAAACAATTTGCTCTTATTTTAAAAATGTCACTCCCAACATCTCAATTGATCAGAACTTTAATGGATATTAAACCACAAACAATTGATCGATCTCATTTCAAAACAAATTCCAATTTATGTAGAACCTGTGTTTGTTTTAAACATATAAATTTGATGTTTCTGAGTGGGCTAAACACATAAAGCTATCACAATTGGTGGCCAACTGGTGTATTCTTCACTCTAAATACAGCTATATACAGGTGTGTGGCTCTGTGGTACAATGGTTAGCATTCCTGCCTTGTACACGTGAGGACGTGGGTTCGAACCCTGCTCCGGCCATGTCCAGAGGTTATCACTATAATGATTGGTATGATTGCCGTTCAGAATGGTGAGCGCCTGTGAGCAGATTTATCTGGAATAGGCGCTATATAAAATCATACTATACTACTACTATACTATAAACAACCAACCTTAGGGAAATCATGTGTGCAACCAAGCATGGCTATCTGCATGGTGTCTCCTGAGCATTTGGGAATCTCTGAAGGAAACACTTTCAGCTCTCTTTGGCAACTCACCCAGACATGATACAGCTATAAGAAAAATTATGAAAGGGGATAAGATATATACTTGTCTTAGAAGGCAAATGATTTTCTGGCAGCAAAGCACTTTTTACCACCAGAAAAATAAAAGCAAGTTGAAAACCACATCTGCTGAATTTTTCATAGTGTTAATCACACGCAATTGGTTAAAATTCTGGGCTTTAAATCAGTTTAACAATTGAATTGCATTATTGCAAAAATTGATATTCAATTAGACAGTAACAGCGACCTGAATATTGACGCAGCTTTAATTCAGAGAAGGCTTGACTTTGGTACTTTCAATGAAATGTTGCTGGTCATTGATGTTCAACAGTTGCGTCAAAATTAGGCCTAATATTTGCAGCCATTCTCTCCCTGGTCCAACTTTCATACAATGTCATGACATTCTGTTCTGGCATTCAACATACTGCTTGGGCCAACACTTGTCTGGTGAATCACATATGTCAATTGATCAAGTTGGTCAACTGGTGGAAAAGTCTAAAGTTATGACAAATGTTGCAAATGACCCATTTTGGATGAGGGTGACTTAACTATAACTATAGAGAATATCTTAGATATCCCCAAAATCAATTCATTGCTCCAAGACAACCACCAATTTCAAATATTGCTGATATAAACAACCAACCTTGGGGAAATCCTGCATGCATCCAAGCATGACTATCTGATGTCTCATGAGCATTTGAAGGTCTCTGAAGGATACAATGAGCAGTGAGCACTGAGTCTGTAAACTGAGTTAACTCGCCCAGAACAAGGCTTTGAGAAAATATCAGCTGGTCCGTCCTGCGTTGCTACTTTACCATCTGCTCTGATGCTTTTTTCGGGGGACTCCGTTTGTCAATCTTTTGTAAAATGGGCGAATTGAGAAAGTAGATTCACAATTGTTCAATTGGTCTCAGATGAGAAAAAAATGAGGCAATGACTCGTGGTGAGAGAATCACTGATCAATTTGCAATCAGTGGCACACATAACACTGCTACAAATCTCTCAAGGGGTTTATACCAATATACCAGCCTGTGGGTCTCATTGGCCATCACATTCTAAGTCACAAAAAACTGTAATAAGTAAGGTTAGGTCATGAATACGCAAATTGCAGAAGGATCCAATGAATATGCAAATTAAGGGTGATGAGGACACTGGCTGTAATTTATACAAAGGGGATCTTGAAACATTGAGATTGTTATTGAATTATGACCATCATTCTTATAAAAGTAGCCAGCTATTCTGTGGCTATCACAAAGGGATCACAAATTTTACAAGTTCATTGCATGAGCTGCACTGAACTCCTACAATGGAACTCCTTTCTCTCAAGTTGGGAGCAAATGTCCTATCATAGGGCCTTCCCACCAAATATTGAACCTTTTCAATTCAATTGGACCCTCAAAAAAATTTATAAGCTTTTTTCAGCTGTGGGTTCTTTATATATATATATATACCAGCAAGAACCATTTGTGTTAAGAGTGCGTCACGACACCTTCCGACTTTGCAGTACACATAAGTTGGAGCTTACTGATGCATTATAAAGCTATAGAGGCTCCCCGCTGATGCAAACACAAGAATAAAGATGGGTGTTGTAGTGTTCACAGGAGTATTAAGCAATGATTTATGGTGGGAAAACAGATTAACACAAACTAAAGAGACAATGTTCGGCTCCGAAAATATATTGTCTCTTTAGTTTGTGTTGAAAAAAAAAACTTCGGGGATGGCCCTCTATCACACAATATTGCAATTGCTTTTCACCTTGTGATGTTGTTGTTGGTCTATCAAAGAAGCAAGCTACTGCCACTTGCATGCGATAACGGTGCCTATATTTTCCTCACAAATGGAAATTAATTTTGCTGCACCATCTGGTGCAAAAAACCATCATTAATTTAGTCCAGACTGATATGGATGTGGAATAAAACTCAAATTAGCAAATTTTTCTTGATTTTTGGGTGATGTATTGGTATTTTGCATTTCAGGAGTCTGTTGGTTTGATTGTTTTTTTCTCTGGCAATGTCATCCATGTCTTTGTTATTAATGAGATAAAATTTACAGATGATTGAATAAAGCCATAGATCTTGATTACAAAACTCATTCTTGCAAAAATGTTGCCCTAATTGGCATTATTAAGCCATTGATCTTGCTTAAAGAAATCAGATTCGCAGTCTGTAAGACACACAAGCCACTTTTAATTGAACAATTTAGAGCCACTGGCAGACAAAATTATACTGAAATGCAATTTAAAACACCTCACCAGTGGAATTGGGACATGAATTGAGGAATAATAATGCCACAAAATGTCAAACGGAACTAACTTATGGCAAGAAAACATTTCTAAATTGTCTGTAATTTACTAGGACAGACAGAGAAATAAGAGAGATATATTTCACTCACTGTAAGTTTGAATACATGTGCATGGCATTGTCATTGGCACTGGCCACATTCACTTGGCATGAGAATGACACTATCATCTCACTGGAATAGACATCAAAGACCAAAGATGTACAATTTAAACCAAGTTCAAAAGCTGACTGTATGGCCCTGATAATCACAACCGTAGCATTATATACAAGGCCGTCAGTGCCATCATAACCTATTTCCAAAGTCGCAACTAAGTATCCAATATTGTATGGAATAGGGCTTTCTCGGTAAGGGCATTATCATACTGATTTATAAGTGGCAAGTGGCAAAGTTTTACAAGGATATTGATCTCAGGGTATGCCCACATGATGTTTGCAAGCAAACATTGAGCTGAAGTGAATATCAAAATATTTCAAACTCAAATGTTTTGCAAATTATAATACAATGCTCTGTTGGTCGTTCGCCAGAAAATATAATTGGCAGCAAGTAAAACTGAGAGCTAAAGAAAACAAATATGGTTATTTATAACTAATTACAATGAAGCAGTTGAAGGGATTCCAAAGAATTGTCATGCGAAAATACCCCCACCTATACCAGATCTTATGAACCTTAACACCGGTTGTCCTAAAAATAAAAATGGTTAACTCCTATAACTAATTTTTTAAACGGGTTACTTGTTAAAAATTTTGTCATGATGTAACATGAGTTCAGTTAATTAAAAGTAGGCATCTAACTCATGTTCAGAATTGACACAATGTCAGTAAAATGACTTACCTACTTTAGGATAACCCGTGTTAAGCATTAAAACAATCCGGTACTGAAGGCTAACCTGAGTTTGGAACTACCAACGTAGAAATACATTATTTTGTTATAAGAGTATTCTAAGTAATGCAAGTATTTGTCAAGTAAATATGTAAAACAAATTAAACAATGGAGGGACAAGTCCCTTTATATAACAGATATGCCACTTTCACTCAATAAAAATACAAATAAGCCAGAAATGTTTTAAAATTTTCAACACTCCAGAGAACCCTAGCACACCTTCATAATCAAATTTCAACAATAACTCTTTATAGACTGCACTTAAGGCTAACATGCAGGCAAGCACTTAAACTTACAGACATTTCCATTATAATGCATTGAAAGTTGGTCAGGACTTCACCACAGCTGACTTCAACAGGAAACAGAAATGGTGAAGTTGGCATTGATCTGTCATTTTAAAACTCACTGCCTTAGAGTGCTTGCTGCTCAGTCGTCCTTGGAAACTTTTCAGCTAATGACCAAATTCCAGGAAACCAAAGTGTTTTCTTTTTTCTCACCATTTCTTTTTCGCTATATTAGCTGAGACAGATTGATTTTCTGAAATGGCCAAGAGTTGCTCTCCTATAATTGGCCATTAGAGCAGGTCCATTTGTCACTTTGCCTGCTCTTGTGATTTAAAATTTACTACAAAATTAAAATCTATCTGCTGCTGCAAAGTATCAATGTACCAATGACTAGTCATTAGCTTTTAAAATTGACCAATGGAGTTACACATGTAGATTTAATTTTTTGTGTGCTATGTTGGTCAAAGAGAAGATGGTTGAAAATTGATCCAGGTTAAGGGAGGATGAGCATTGGTGAAATGACTTTGTTTGAACGGTCATCTGTTACATTCAGATAAGGCACAGTAACCTTACTGTCCTTCACAAAATAGACACAATTTATCCTAAACCTGTTTCAGCCAGACATAGAACTGAAAACCACTGTTGCCAATCAAGGATGGTTTTATAATAATTGTACAATTATAAATGAGATATTTTGAAAGTGAAGAATGCTGAAGATGGATAAAGATGTATAAAATCAATATCACTTTTTTAAATACAGGACGTAAAGCTTTCATACATGCAATGTTCAGAAATTGCCCTTTATATACAATATCGCAATTGATTTTCACTGTGCAATGTTGTTATTGGTCTATCAAAGAATGAGCCAGCTCACCGTGAATCATGGCTTACTTGAAGATAAAACCCCAGTGAACACTACAACACCCATGTGTATTCTTGAGTATGCATCAGCGGGGAGCCTCTATAGTCTATAGCTTTATGATGTGTCAGTAAACTCCTGCATATATATGCTACAAAGTCTGTAAGGTGTTGCTACACTGTTGGATTACAGTATGTGTAATCTGCATACACCCTTTCCCAAGCAGATGCAATGAACTCATAAAATTCATAGAATGTGATCCCTTTTGTTATACCTATTGAAAAGCTCTCTACTTTTATAAGAATGATGGTCGTAAATCTACTACAAAGTTCTCAATGTGCCAAGATCCTTTTTTGTGCAATGCTTAATTACAGCCAGTGTCCTCATGAGAGATCACCCTGCATTTGCATATTCATTGCATGCTTCTAATTTCCACATTCATGGCCTGACCTTACTTATTTTGGTTTCCTGTGATTTAGAATAATTATAAATGTGGATTTGCCATGGGACTCGCAGATTGTATAAAACTCCTTGACAGATTTTATAGCGGTGTTAAGTGTGCTGCTGATAGCAACTTGGTCACCCTGGCACTTCTGATAACAATGCCTACATTTTCCCCACAAATGAAAATTAATTCAGCTATACCATCTTGTAAGGAAATCTGTCATAATTAACTTAGTCCGGGCTGATACAGGTTTGGAATAAGACACAAACTAGCCCGTTTTTCTTGATCAATGAGTGATGTATTGGTATTTTGCATTACAGGAGTCTGGACCCCAAGGCAATGTCTTCAACTGTGCAACTCATTTAGTTTTGATCAGTTTGTTTGTTGTTTGTTTTCTTTCTGTCAATGCCATTAATGTCTTTATGTGATTATTGAGACTACATTTTCAGATGATTCTTCATTAATTGGCTGAATTAAGCCATAGACCTTGATTATAGAAATCAGATTGTCTTTAAGCGACACCAGAAGCTTTAAATTGAACAATTTACTGCTACAGGCAGACAATATTACATTGAAATGTCATTTGAAATACCTCACCAGGAGAATTGGGACATGAATTGAGGAATAACAATGACACAAAATGTCAAACACAACCAACTTAGGACAAGGGAACATGTCAAATTACCTGTTATTTATTTCGACAGACAGAGCAATAAGACAGATATATTTCATTATGTGAAGTTTGAATACACGTACATCAAGTGCAGTGAAATATTTATTCAATTATTTGTCAATGGACATTCACTTTGCCATGAGAATGTCACGACTATGTATGAATAGATAGAAGTTGAAACACAAACTCATTATATATTATCATTATATATTATTATCTTCCTCAATGACATCATGTTGGGACATGGTACTCAGACCACACATTCATTTCTCTGGTACTTCTTTAATCTGTTCTTATTGAAGGTCCATTTCCAATCTCCTTTCCCATGTCCACCCCCTTCCAATCCTTACAATTTGACCTCCATGGAACAGGCAGATTTCTGTACCTGTACATTTCTAACTAAAATAGGCATCAAATACCGAAGTTATAATATTTAAATGATATTCAAAAGTTAACTGAATGACCCTGAGCATCGCAACCATAACATGTGCAATGCATTCAATGTAGACATAACATATTTCCAAAGTCGCAACTGAATATCAAATGCTGATCAATGGAAGGTGGTAGAATTGTACAAGGATAACTCTTTAGTCTTTAGCGACTGCATAAGCCTTGATATAGCAGACTGGAATTGAGGCTAGCACTTTACAGATGTGTCCATTAAAACACATTAAAGTTGGCCAGTGCTTTACACTCAACAGACTTTAACAGGAAACAGGCATCACTGCAGTTGGCATTGATTGGTCATTAACTCTCTACCTTGGACTGCTTGTTGCTCAGTTGACAGTCGTCCTCGGAAAGTTTACAGTTAATGACCAAATTCCAGGAAAAGTGTTTTCCTTTTTCTCACTATTTCTTATTCATTGTATTAGCTGAAATAGATTGATTTTCTGAAAGAGCCCATGAGTCATTCTTCTAATTGGCCATTAGAGCAGGTCCATTTGTCGCTTTGCCCACTCTTGCTGTAATTTCAAATTTCCTACACAATTTCAATTTGTCTACTGCTGCAATGTATCAATGACTATAGTCAATTTGTCATCTATAGTGATCGAGGGGCACTATGGGCTGCTTATAGTACCTGACATAAGTTCTTCAGACCAAATTAGAACAAGCTGTTATCTTTCAGGTCTCAGTTACCTTGGGAGAGACTCAAATTCTCTAGAGAAGTTAGATAGTCATGCATGGCTGAGCACAGATTTTCTCGAGGCCAGTCGATCAGGCCAAACACTGGAAATTTGCCAAACATTGTTCAAGCTCAGAATAATTACTTGGCTTTGGTTCATAAAAGAAGCGGAGCCAATCAGATTAAGTAACAAGAATCAAACCTCATTGAAAAGAAACCTATTGATGCGCAATTTTTGCTGACCGTCAGTGTGAATGACATCATAGAGAATGGAAGAAGTTGAAAAAACTGATTCTTATCATTATTGCCTCATGTTTAATCAGGCTATGAAACATAATAATAATTTTGCTGGCATCAAAAATACATTTCATTATCCTTGTGTAACAATTATTTTGAATAAAGCCAAAAAAAAAAGGGCCAAAGTTTGCGTTGATCAGATTGATTGGTAATTTATTCACTTGGAGTGCTTGCTGCTGCAGACTTCATTGGAAGTAGCTTTAGGAACTTTTTATAACAGTTATAATTAATAAGAGAGCTTCATGGTAAAAGTATGGGTGATTGCACCCCCAATTCCCCATTCAGATCGGTTCCTTTGCACCTCGTAAGTCATAGAAAATCCAGTTATGTAAGAAGTAATGAATATGCCTGCATGAAGGTCAGGTCATGAATATGGTAATAAAAGGTCATCCATTGACTTACCATAATGAAGATGAAATCTATTTAGCAGAAAGGAAGTTCTTTCTCACCGATTAACTTACCTGATAAAAGGGATAGCTGACCTTCATAATTTGTCATTGCCTTGGTCATCTCTTCTCATCCCAGATCAATTTCCGATCCCATTTCTCAATTTGTCCATTAGCAACAATCCGCAACATTCATCACTTCAGATCTTGAAACTAAGCCCCGTGAAGCAAATTGGGTCAAATGGCAAGTCAGGGATAGATCTTGATTACATAGATCAGATTCGCAGTCTGTAAGTCACTCAGGCCACTTTTAAAAAATTGAACAGTTTAGAGCTATTGGCAGACAAAATTTAAATGCCATAAAAAACACCTCACCAGCCGAATTGGGACATGAATTGAGGAATAACAATGCCGCAAAATGTCAAACACAACCAACTTAGGACAAGGAAACAAAATTACCTGTCATTTATTTCGACAGATAGAGCAATAAGACAGGCGTATTTCATTCTGTGAAGTTTAAATACATGTACATCTAGTACAGTGAAATATTTATTGAATTATTTATCAGTGAAGTAAAGTAAAGTAAAAGTAAAGTAATCTTTATTTAAAGTCGGGTATGTGAATACAGAAAACATAAGCACAAGTGCTTTTTGCCGATAGGTAAAATCAATGGGGTATATACAAATGAGATGATTATGGTTATATGTACAATGGTAAAAAGGTTGAATAAAATTCAGTAACATCAGACACACATCACATAACTGCGTTAAAATCATAAAATCTATTAAAGATTCTACCTAAAAATAAAACGAATAGTCTGGCTTAACAAACAAAATTATTTCTTTTAAAAAGTTATTTAAAAACATGTCTTTTCAGTGCACTTTTGAAATTTAATATTTGTAACGGAGTTTGGTGTAGAGTTCCACAATTTACTTGCTTTAACAACAAAATGGATTTTAGTAACCATATTGATAATATTTGTAAAAAAAACAGGCAAGCAGGTTAATGCAATATATAGATTATGTAATGTTCTTGATGAAGAGACGAAGGTTGTTATCTATAATTCCTTTATTAAAGCTAATTTTGATTATTGCCCTTTAATATGGGCGTTCTGTAATAAGGGTGACATTGTTAAGTTACAAAAGGTCCAAAATAGAGCCATTCGCTTTGTTTATAATGATTTTGAATGTAATAGTACTGAACTTTTATCAAAATATAATGTACAAGGTATTGTAAAATTAAAAATATATATAATTGCAGTAGAAATGTTTAAATGTTATAATGACATTACTCCTTCTTATATATCTCAGGCACGTCAATGATTATGTACTTCGACGCCCTAGGACAATTAAGTATGGTCAAAAATGTTTCTCGTATATGGGACCCAAAATTTGGAATAGCTTACCAAATGCTGCTAAGACAACTGATAGTTTAAATAATTTTAAATCTTTGCTGTGTCATGAGCATCTTAATGTAAACGATCTTAATGAATTACTATATGGCAGAGAACAATTAGACTGTTAATGTATCAGGCCAACAATTTTGTTAAGTCACCTTCCACATATATGCATCATCTAATCATTGTATATACATCATTGGTTTTTTATTTCTTTGTTTTAACTTGTCACCTAATAGCCTTGTGGCTAGTGTTGTCTTTTAATACTGTAGTGTGACGTTAAATACAAATTTGTTATTTGTTGTTATTAATTATGAATTCCCCGTAGGGGAATTCATCTTGTTATTGCTACTTTTTTTATTATTATTATTATAATCCCCCGCCGCTTGCGGGGGATTATATTGATATTGTTCGTTTTATTAAGAACTTCCCGTAGGGAAGTTCTTATTGATATTGTACGTCTTTATTATTAAGAACTTCCCGTAGGGAAGTTCTTATTGATATTGTACGTCTTTATTATTATTCTTATTATTCTTCTTTTTCTTCCGCTGCATTTTGGCCATTCCTTAAATGTTAAATAACTCCTGACCTAATTATTATTTTCTCATAAAGAGTAATACACTATTTTGACAGCGTAAAACTCCTTCTGTGCTGGGAATTACGCATCGGAATTCCGGTTGGCATAGGAATTACGGGCAATCTTGACCAAAAATTTCTGCTTCCGGTTTAGGGAAAACTGTCAGTCAGAATTACATGAAATTTTTTCCTGTTAATCTGTAATGGAATATGCAGTGCGGAGAGGAGCCTAGTGGTAATAGGATGAACAGTTATGGAGAAAAAAAAGTTCAAAATTCAAGCAAACCGGAATTTCGAGGGGTGATGTCATGAAAAACCATGATTGGAATGTCAGATTTTTATGTCCTTACAGGAATTGTTAGTACTACCAGGGTATAGTGTCTATGCAAAAGTATGGCATCCCAGGTCCAATACTTTTGGTGCCACAGGGCCTCAAAAGTTGAACATTTGAGCGGCCATATCTCCCTTAATATTGGTCCTAGAAACAAACCAGGGACATTTTTGGAAAGCTCAGAATGTCAGCTTTCCACTGGTGTATAGCAATATCCTGTGCGACGTCCGGTTTAGAATCGCGGTGGACATTGAAAATTTTATGTCACTTTTTGGGCCGATCAAAACGTTTTTCCTAAAAAAGTGTATGAAGAACTTCATGGATGTTCATGAATAATTAATGTGGGCTACCCAGGTTGGGCCTCCATATTGTGCCCAAAGGAAATTTGCCTACATCAAATACTTTTTCTTAGAGAATTTTTTTAATTTCAAAATTCAAACGTAAATTTCTCTGGTAATAATTGTTCAAATTTAATGCAATTAACACCAAAAAATGCGTTAAATTATGCCCTTTATAGCGCTACAAGGATATCTTCCTTTTACCTTTAACCAATTTTACATATAACATTTTATATATTCAATTATAACTCATTAATTATTTATCAAAATCAATTGAAACTAGTTTGACATATTTCTAATTTTTTTGCTCTATTTTTGCATGTAAGCAAAGCTCCATAACTCTGATGGTTTGTCCACAACAAGCCATTAGGGTTAGGGTTTCACCTACCATTCACTCAAAATGTATTGCTTTGAGGGTGGTACCGCTGGCCACAACACATTGATCTCCATGCCAACCGATGTGTCATTTCAATATATGTCACTGTATAGCCTGCTGCATGGCCTATTGCAACCAAACGTCTAGTGACAGCAAGATTTACCTTTTTGCCAAATGAAATAGCTTCACCATGGAAGGCAAGGGATGGAAGGGGAAGGAAGGAATTTGAAGGGTAGGAATTGGAAGGGCAGGGATTGGGAAGGAAGTGAAGGGATTGCAAGGAAGGGAAGGGATTGGAAGGGAAGGGAAGTTCTTCCTTTAAATTGCTGTGCAATTTAGTATACTAGTTATTATTATTATTCTTATTATTCTTTTTCTTCCGCCGCATTTTGGTCATTCCTTAAATGTTAAATAACTCCTGACCAAATTACTATTTCCACATAAAGAGGGAATAACTATTTTGACAGTGTAAAATTCCTTCTGTGCTGGGAATTACGCAACGGAATTCCGTTTGACATAGAAATTACAGGCAATCTTGACCAAAAATTTCTGCTTCTGGTTTTGGGAAAACTGTCAGTCAGAATTACATGAAATTTTTTCCTGTTAATCTGTAAGGGAATATGCAGTGCGGAAAGGAGCCTAGTGGTAATAGGATGAATAGTTATGGAGAAAAAAAAGTTCAAAATTCGAGCAAACCGGAATTTCGAGGTGTGATGTCATGAAAAACCATGATTGGAATGTCAGATTTTGATGTCCTTACAGGAATTGTTAGTACTACCAGGGTATAGTGTCTATGCAAAAGTATGGCTTCCCAGGTCCAATACTTTTGGTGCCACAGGGCCTCAAAAGTTGAACATTTGAGCGGCCGTATCTCCCTTAATATTGGTCCTAGAAACAAACCAGGGACATTTTTGGAAAGCTCAGAATGTCAGCTTTCCAATGGTGTATAACAATATCCTGTGCAACGTCCCGTTTAGAATCGCGGTGGACATTGAAAATTTTATGTCACTTTTTGGGCCGATCAAAAAGTTTTTTGTAAAAAAGTGTATGAAAAACTACATGGATGTTCATGAATAATTTATGTAGGATACCCAGGTTGGGCCTCCATATTGAACCAAAAGGAAATTTGCATACATCAAATACTTTTTCCTAGAGAATTTTTTTAATATAAAAATTGAAACGTAAATTGCTCTGGTTCTAATTGTTCAAATCTCATGAAATTAACACCAAAAAATGCATAAAATTATGCCCTCTAGTGTGCTACAAGGATATCTTCCTTTTACCTTTAACCAATTTTACATCTAACATTTTATATATTCAATTATAACTCATTAATTATTTATCAAAATCAATTAAAACTGATTTGACACATTCCTAATTTTTTGCTCTATTTTTCCATGTAAGCACAGCTCCATAACTCTGATGGTTTGTCTACAACAACCCATTAGGGTTAGGGTTTCACCTACCATTCACCCAAATGTATTGCTTTGAGGGTGGTACCGCTGGCCACCACACACTGGTCTCCATGCCCAGCGATGTGTCATTTCAATATGTGACTGTATTGCAAGCACATGTCTAGTGATAGCAACACTTACCCTTTTGCAAATGAAACAGCTTCAGCATGGAAGGCAACGGAATGGAAGGGGAAGGAAGGCATGTGAAGGGTAGGAATTGGAAGGGAAGGGATTGGGAAGGAAGGGAAGTTCTTCCTTTAAATTGCTGTGCAATTTAGTATACTAGTTATTATAATCCCCCGCCGCTTGCGGGGGATTATATTGATATTGTTCGTTTTATTATTATTATTATTATGAATTCCCCGTAGGGGAATTCATCTTGTTATTGCTGATTTTGTTATTATTATTAAGAACTTCCCGTAGGGAAGTTCTTATTGATATTGTACGTATTTGTTATTATAATCCCCCGCCGCTTGCGGGGGATTATATTGATATTGTTCGTTTTATTATTATTATTATTATTATTCTTATTATTATTCTTATTCTTATTATTATTCAGCTCAGAAAAACTGTGATTACTTCAAAAGTATTACAGATACTGTCTTGCAAGTCAAGGGTAATATGCGACTCCATTGCGTGCTACTTTTCACAAAATTTCATGATCAAATTTCATGACGCTTATGAGTTATGAGGAAAATATAAAAAAAATTTCCGGCGCAGGTTTCTCAGAACCTAAGCATAACTGACACCTGTTGATTTTTTCTAAGATACCTTAACAAAGTCTCCAGTGCAGAAAGGCGCCTCGTGGAGATTTCATGAATACATTTCAAGATATGATTTGTTGAAAAATAGACATCCCGAAAACTGACCAAAATTTTTCTGAAAAACAGGGAAGGAATGCTCTTAGAGAGCTGGAAATGGGTGCCCATACAGACGTACCCCAGTGTACAAACTTCACAAAGTTACGGACTGCTCGGACAAACGGTCTGGGCGCTACGGACGCACAAAAACTCAAACTTCAAGTGGTCATATCTCAGTCCCTATTTGAGCTACAGACTAGTTTCACATATCACAAGAAAGGTCTGTTTCTCAGCTTTCCAATGGTATATAGCATTATAATCTCATACGCACGGCGTAGAATCGCGTCGGACATTGAAAATTTCATGTCACTTTTTGCACTCACAAAAGTGTTTTAGGCTAAAAAATCTATGAAGTACTTCATGGATGTTCATCAATAATTTATGTGGGCTACCCAGGTTGGGCCTCCATATTGTGCCAAAAGGAAATTTGCCTACATCAAATGGTTTTTCCTAGAGAATTTTTTTAATTTCAAAATTGAAACGTAAATTGCTCAGCTTCTACTTATTCAAATTTCATGAAATTAATACCAAAAGATGCGTAAAAATACAGGCTTTTGACTTGCGTAAGGGCATTTACCTCACACAAACACCCTATTTTATATAGATCATTTTACATATTCAATCATAACTCATGACTTACTGCTTCAATTCAGTTACAACTCAAGAATCATGTTGCTAATTTTTTGGCCTATTTTGTGGTATAAACACATCCACCTATCTCGAAAAAAAAAATTTTCAAACTTTTAACAGATGCATGTGGTCAGCAGTCGGGGCCATCCTGTCTCAGTGCCACCTTTTACAAGACCTAACCTTACTGTACTGTCAAAGCAGCTGAACTAGCGAATAATATACATTGTACATTGAAAGGGTATGATGCATATAGGGGTTTCACATAGGCTGTTATATTGTGTATTAGTGCAATAGACTTATTAGGGCAGGCAAGGACTATTGTAATGATGTGATGTGCCCTCTTGGAATCGAAGTTCATCCCCCAAAAACCAGGCCAGGGGACATACACAAAAATAGTGGACATGAATTTCAAAAGAAGCGTATGCAGGCCTGGGGGTAATACGGGGCCCGCGGGGGATTATCCGATATTGCCGTACGGCAATATCAGTTATACTAGTTATTATTCTTATTATTATTTTTCTGCCGCGTTTTCAGCATTTCTTAAATGTTGCTTAAATCATAGTCAGGGAAAGATCTCAGCATAATACTTGGACACCATACAGACACCATAAAACTTTCTAAATGCTAGGAATTACGCATCAGAATTACGCTTGACATGGGAATTACAGCGATTATACATTAAAACTTTTGTCATTCCGTTCAGAGAAAACTGCCTGTTGGATTATTGTGAAATTTTTTCCTCATGTTCTCCAAGGAAATGCGCAGTGCGGAAAGGATTTTTATGGAAATCCATGGACAAAAATTTTTTTCTATGAATTTTTAAAAAAACGGAATTCCCAAAAAGCATGGGAAAATCTCCAGAAAACAAGGAAGGAATGCTCAGATCAGGCTGATTTTATGTGAGTATAGAGCCCTGCCCCTGTCTAACAATCCCACAAAATTTCGTTGTCGTCGCGTATTCGGTATCGGCGCTATGGCCGCACAAAAATGCAATTTTCAATCGCCAATATCTCGGTACCTATTAAAGCTACAGAAAAATTAAAGACATCATCAGAAAGTTCAGTTTCTCCTCTTCAAGATGATGTATAGAACTTTGCTGTAGCTGCTTTAGTATAGAATCGCGTCAGACATTGAAACTTTTATGTCACTTTTTTGGCCTTCCAAAACCTATTTTGCCCCAAAAAACTATGAAGCTCTTCATGGATGTTCATGTTTATTTTTTTATTGGTACCCATTGTGGCCATGCATAATGTGTCCAAAGGAAATTTTTCTACTGCATATACTTTTTGCTTGAGAATTTTTTTCATTTCAAAATTCTAATGTAGATTGCTCGGCTTCTACTTATTCAAATGTCATGAAATTAACACTAAAAAATGCATAAAATTATGCCCTTTTATGAGCTCCAAGGGCATATACCTCTCACTAATAGTCAATTTTACATGAGCTATTTCACTTATACAATTATAACTCATTAAGTATTAATTAATATCAATTAAAACTAATTTGACTTATTGCTAATTTTTTACTCTATTTTTCCATGTAAGCACATGTTCCTACCATGAATTTTTTTATCCTATTTAAACTCTTCCAATAATGTTTCAAATCACTTAAAATTGATATGATATATTGCTTATTTGTTGCCCTATTGTTTGCAAATAACCTCACATTTTTTCCATAAAATTTATAATTAAATTATAACTTGTGTAAAACTGCTGCAAATCACTTAAAACTAATTTGACATGTTGCTGCCTGTTTGCCCTATGGTTGTATAAAAGCACATCTTCCCAGCTGTTATGGTTTGTCCGTAACAAGTCATTAGGGTTAGGGTTTCATCAAAGTATTGCTTTCAGGGTGGTACCATCGCCAATAAAAGGCCTGGCACCATGCCAAGCGACATGTGAGTGTGTATGCCTGTTTGTGCAGCTCCATGGACTATTGCAGAGAAGGTCAAAGCAGCAGTTTCGCTCATGGACAACCTAAACACACTATTAACCAATGGAAAGGAAAGGAATACAAGGAACTAGAATATCAGGGCAGGGAAGGGATTGGAAGGAAGGGAAGGGATAGGAAGGGAAGGGAAGTTCTTCCTTTAAATTGCTGTGCAATTTAGTATACTAGTTATGAATTCCCCGTAGGGGAATTCATCTTGTTATTGCTGATTTTGTTATTATTATTATTATTATTATTATTATTATTATTATTATTATTATTTTTCTACGGCCCTCAAAAAAAAATTTTGAAATGCAGATTATGAGAACAGTGATCAAATTAAAGCAAAATGGACAGAACCTCCTTTCAGATTGATAGAAACACTATTACCAGAGGTAATTACATGGTGAAATTACTGCTCAGTGAAGCGTAATTCCATAAATAAAAATTTATATTGTATTCACCGTTTCTCAGAAACTAAGACAGATAAAGACATGGGATTTTTTTTCAAAATAACTCAGACACTTATCCAGTGCAGAAAGGAGCCTAAAGGAATTCCGTTGAAGAAATTCCAAGTTATGAATTTTTGTGCAAAACGGAATTCCCAAAAATGACATTCCAACCTCCAGAAAACATAGAAGGAATACTCAGATCAAGCTGAATTTATATGTGCATGCAGCCATACCCTAGTCTAACAATCTCACCAAATTTCGTTGTCATCGCGTAAGCGGTATCGGCGCTATGGCCGCACAAAAACTCATTTTTCAATCGCCGATATCTCGGTTGCTATTAAAGCTACAGAAAAATTAAAAACACCATCAGAAAGTTCAGTTTGTCCTCTTTCAGATGATATATAGCATTTTACTTTTTAAGGAAGTTTTTATATCTCGCGTAAGACATTGAAAATTTCATGTCTGTTTTTGGGCTCATCAAAACTTTTGGGCCCAAAAAAACTATGAAGGTCCTCATGGATGTTCCTGAATATTTTTTTAGAGGTACCCACTATGGGCCTGCATAATGTCTCCAAAGGAAAAATTTCTACTTCAAGTACTTTTCCCTTGAGAATTTTTTGAATATCAAAATTGTAATGTAAATTTCTCAGCTTCTACTCATTCAAATTTCATGAAATTAACACCAAAAGATGCGTAAAATTATTACCTTCACTATCCTATGAGGGCATTCACCTATTACTAATAGCCAATTTTACACTTATCATTTTGTATATCCACATATAACTAATAAATTACACATTCAATTTAGTTAAAAGTCACATGGCATAATGCTAATTTTTCCCTCTATTTTTCCATTTAACCACAGCTCCATGACTCTTATGGTTTGCCTGCAACAACCCATTAGGGTTAGGGTTAGGCCTCTGTCAAAATGTATTGCAGTGAGGGTGGTAACATTGCTGACAACACACCTGGCTGCATGGTAAGCGCTATATGAGTCAGTATGTGCAAATCTACACTGCCAAGGACCAGATTACAACCAAAACTGGCTAGGGAATGGAATGGAAGGGAATGGAAGGGAAGGGCCTGGAAGGGCAGGGAATGGAAGGGAAGGGAATGTAAGAGCATGGAGTGGAAGCAAAGGGAATGGAAGGTCAGGGAATGGAAGGCAAGGAGAGGGGAGGGTAAATAGGGAGGGAATACGGGGGAGGGGAATTCATATCTTAAAATTGCTGTGCAATTTTAATTATTCTCTAGTTATTATTATTTTTCTACGGCCTTCAAAAAAAAATTTTGAAAGGCAGATTATGAGAACAGTGATCAAAATAAAACAAAATGGACAGAACCTCCTTACAGATTGACAGAAACACTATTATCAGAGGTAATTGCATGGTGCAATTACTTCTCAGTGAGACGTAATTCCAGAAATATTTTTAAATATTGTATTCACCGTTTCTCATAAACTAAGACAGATAAAGTCATGGGAATTTTTTTCAAAATACCTCAGACACTTATCCAGTGCAGAAAGGAGCCTGACGGAATTACGTTGAAAAAATTCCAAGTTATGATTTTTTGTAAAAACGGAATTCCGAAAAAAGGAATTTCAACCTTCAGAAAACAAGGAAGGAATACTCAGATCAAGCTGAATTTATATGTGCATGCAGCCCTACCCTAGTCTAACAATCCCACAAAATGTTGTTGTCATCGCGTAAACGGTATCGGCGCTATGGCCGCACAAAAACTCAATATTCAATTGCCGATATCTCGGTTGCTATTAAAGCTACAGAAAAAATAAAAACACCATCAGAAAGTTCAGTTTCTCCTCTTTTAGATGATATATAGCATTTTACCTTTTAAGGAAGTTTTTATATCTCGCGTAAGACATTGAAAATTTCATGTCTGTTTTTGGGCTCATCAAAACTTTTGGGCCCAAAAAAACTATGAAGCTCTTCATGGATGTTCCTGAATATTTTTTTACAGGTACCCACTATGAGCCTGCATGATGTCTCCAAAGGAAAAAGTTCTACTTCAAGTACTTTTTTCTTGAGAATTTTTTGAATTTCAAAATTGCAATGTAAATTGCTCAGCTTCTACTCATTCAAATTTCATGAAATTAGCACCAAAAAATGTGTAAAATTATGGCTTTTTGTGTGCTACAAGGGCTTATAGCTGTTAGCAATAGCCAATTTTACATGTATGATTTTACATATTCAATAATAACTCAATAAGTATTCATTAAAAATCAATTACAACTAATTTGATATATTGCTAATTTTTGGGCTTATTTTACCATTTAAGCACAATTTTCTACTTCAAGTACTTTTTCTTTGAGAATTTTTTAAAGTTCAAAATTGAAATGTAGATTCCTCAGCTTCTACTCATTCAAATTTCATGTACTTAACACCAAAAACTGCATAAAATTATGGCCTTTTATATGCTCCAAGGGCATAAACCTCTTGCTGGTAGCCAATTTTACATTAGCAATTTCATATATCCAATTAAAACTCATTAAGTATTCATTAAAATCAATTAAGAATAATTTGACTTATTGCTAATTTTTTGCCTTATTTTTCCATGTAAGCGCATGTTCCTACCTTGAATTTTTTTATCCTATTTAAACTCTTCCAATAATGTTTCAAATCACTTAAAATTGATATGATATGTTGCTTACTTGTTGCCCTATTGTTTGCAAATAACCTCATATTTTTTCCATTAAATTTATAATTAAATTATAACTTGTCAAATACTGCTGCAAATCACTTTAAACTAATTTGACATGTTGCTGACTGCTTGCCCTCTGTATGTATGTAAGCACATCTTCCTACCTCTTATGGTTTGTCCATAACAAATCATTAGGGTTAGGGTTTCATCAAAGTTAGACTTACGCTTCAGTCCAATTGTATTGCTTTCAGGGTGGTATCAACTCTAGCTAAGCGCTATATGAATCTGTGCAACTCTACACTTCCATGGACTACATAGCGTCCAAAACAGGCCTGGCCATGGAATACAGATGAGGGCATGGAATGGAAGGGCATACAAGAGGGTTGAGTGCAAAGCAAGGGAATGGAAGGGAAGGAAAGGAAAGGAAGGGGGGGGGGGGTAAAGAGGGAGGGAATACGGGGGAGGGGAATTCATATCTTAAAATTGCTGTGCAATTTTAATTATTCTCTAGTTATTCTTATTATTCTTATTCAGCTCAGGAAAACTGCGATTACTTCAAAACTATTAGAGATATTGGTTCACAAGTGAAGGATGATATGCAACTCCCATGCGTGCTATTACTCACAAAATTTCATGATCAAATTTCAAGACACTTATGAGTTATGAGGAAAATACAAAAAAAATTTCCGGCGCAGGTTTCTGAGAACCTAAGCATAACTGAGACCTGTTGATTTTTTGTGAGATACCTTGACAAAGTCTCCAGTGCAGAAAGGCGTCTCGTGGAGATTTCATGAACACATTTCAAGATATGATTTTTTGAAAATTTGACATCCCGAAAATTGACTGAAATTTTTTTGAAAAACAGGTAAGGAATGCTCGTAGAAAGCTGAAAGTAGGTACACTTACAGATCTACCCTAGCTTACTAACTTCACAAAGTTACGGACTGCTCGGACAAACGGTCTTGGCGCTACGGACCTACAAAAACTCAAACTTCAAGTGGCCATATCTCAGTCCCTGTTTCAGCTACAGACTAGTTTTACATATCACAAGAAAGGTCTGTTTCTCAGCTTTCCAATGGTGCATAGCATTATAGTCTCAGACGCACGGCGTAGAATCGCGTCGGACATTGAAATGTTTTTGTCACTTTTACCACTCACAAAAGTGTTTTAGGCTAAAAAATCTATGAAGTACTTCATGGATGTTCATCAATAATTTATGACGGCTACCCAGGTTGGGCCTCCATATTGTGCAAAAAGGAAATTTGCCTACATCAAATACTTTTTCCTAGAGAATTTTTTTAATTTCAAAATTGAAACGTAAATTGCTCAGCTTCTACTTATTCAAATTTCATGAAATTAACACCAAAAGATGCGTAAAAATACAGGCTTTTGACTTGCGTAAGGGCATTCACCTCACACAAACACCCGATTTTACGTAGATCATTTTACATATTCAATCATAACTCATGACTTACTGCTTCAAATCAGTTACAACTCATAAATCATGTTGCTAATTTTTTGGCCTATTTTGTGGTATAAACACATCCACCTATCTCGAAAAAAAAAAATTTCAAACTTTTAACAGATGCATGTGGTCTGCAGTCGGGGCCATCCTGTCTCAGTGCCACCTTTTACAAGACCTAACCTTACTGTACTGTCAAAGCAGCTGAACTAGCGAATAATATACATTGTACATTGAAAGGGTATGATGCATATAAGGGTTTCATATAGGCTGTTATATTGTGTATTAGTGCAATAGACTTATTAGGGCAGGCAGGGACTATTGTAATGATGTGATGTGCCCTCTTGGAATCGATGTTCATCCCACAAAAACCAGGCCAGGGGACATACACAAAAACAGTGGACATGAATTTCAAAAGAAGCGTATGCAGACCTGGGGGTAATACGGGGCCCGCGGGGGATTATCCGATATTGCCGTACGGCAATATCAGTTATACTAGTTAAACTTCACCTATTACATAGGTGAAGTTTCTTGTTTTCGTAAGTATTATTATTTATTATTCCGGCAACCTTAATTTCTTCGAAAAAATCTAAAAAAAATCACGTGTATAGTATTACATGACCTAATTACACTGACCCGGTTTTGGTGACCTTGATCCATTTTTCAAGGTCACAGACCATTTCAAAGTTCGTAATTTCATTTATTTAAAGTGATCATATCACATGAAATTATAGACAAATTTCATTTTCCAATTATGTGACATGTCTTACATGTAAATTACATAATCTGACCCAATTTCAAGAAAGTAGGTCAAGGTCAATGTTGCACAGGTGAAATTTTAGTCCCAGAGGTCTCGGCACGGGAAGTCAGAATCCGCAAGTCTCAGAGTGACAAGCCTGACACTAAAAGTTACCCAAATGACGTACGCAATGCAGTGACTCTCCTTTATAATGATCACATGTTTAGTTTTTGAGTTACGTAATTTTAAATATCAACCGCGTCATCAAAACCAGTGACCTTGGTATTTTCTCCCTGAAATATTGATTTTAGGCCATAACAATGTATAGTGAACCCCCCCAAAGATACCCCTAAAACCCCCATATCCACCTTCAAATTTGACCTTGACCTCATTTTTCAAGGTCGTTTCGCCGATTAAAGTGCAAAAAGGGCTCATTTTCAAAAATTCTCAAAATTATGTTTTTTTCATGATATCACTTTGATATTTTTTCTATAGACAGACAAAAACATGTGTATTAAAAATATACAAAGCAAATTCCTCTAACATTATACCTTAATTTTCTACAAAATTCCAAATATTGCAAACCGGAGAATGTTGAAAAATGACAAATTATCGCCTTTTTGACATAGAAATATCGATCCGAGAGAGTTACAATAATTAATTGATCCCCCCATTTCTACATCCCGATTCTGAAAATCATAAGTGTTTTGACCTAGAAACTTATTTTCAAGGTCAAATTCAAGGTCAAATATGAAGAAAAATTTTACTTTTTTGACATTTGATTTTTTTACACAGGCAAAGAATCAAAATATTGTTGCAAAAATGTCACACATACTTGCTACAATAGTCTAGAGGCATCGTGTAAATTTTCAAGGTCTCTGATTAACCTACGTTAGAACGTAAAGGTCACAAGGTCAAAAAATTAGGGGAAATTTTACAACATTTTTTCACATTTCTCAATTATAGCGTTATTTCAATCGGCCCTAGCTCCGGTCCTAATTAAGTTACAGAAAATCTGAAAGTAGATTTGGAAAGGCCAAATTCCCCTCTAGTTTTCATATATGAACATTTTGTCATAGCTCTAACAGTTTAAAAGATCGCCGGACCCTCAAAATTTCTTGTTTTTTGTCAAATTTTCACAATTTATCAAATTTTGACTGGGAAGGAATCATTCTTTTGTGATGAACCTGCCTAGACATATTTCTAACTTCTATTTACATAATCGTACCAAGTTAGATATATCTCCATTAAACCGTTTTGGTTCTAGAGTGATTTCAAGTTGAAATTCATATTTTCAGCCATAACTTAAAGGCAATATTTCTGAGTTGTACCATCATTTCAATCCGCTGTATCTCCAGTCCTATTTAAATTACACAAAATCTGAAAACTGATTCGAAAAGCCCGCATTCACCTCTAGCTGGCATATTTGAACATTTTATCGTAGCTGTGACGGTTAAAAAGATCGCTGGACCCTGTTTTTTGTCAAATTTTCGCAGTTTATCATCATTTTGACAAGGTGATAATCATTTTATTTCAATGCAGCTATCTGGGCATATTTTCATCTTTCGTTTACATAAAACTGGCCAGTTGTATATGTTTTCATGGAACCGTTTTGGTTCAAGAGTAATTTTGGTTTAAACATATTTATTAGGCACTTTTTAAGTTAAAAACTACATTTTTTTCAGAAATTTCTGAAGTCCATATATTTGAATTGTACCATTATTTGAATCGGTCGTATCTCCAGTTCTGAAAAAGTAACAGAGAATCTGAAAATAGATTTGGAATGCAAAAATTCTGCTCTAATTGTATATTTGAACATTTTCTTGTATCACTGGCGGCTAAAAAGATCACCGGACCCTGAAAAATGTATGTTTTCAGTAATTGCAGTCATTTCCAAATGGTTGATGTACTGGTTGATGTACTGGTTGACGTTCTGGTTGATGTACGGGTTGCTGATCTGGTTGATGTTCTGATTGATGTTCTGATTGATGTTCTGATTGGTGCACTGTTTCATGCACTGGTTCATGTACTGGTTCATGTACTGGTCAATGGACTGGTCAGTGGACTTGTCAGTGGACTGGTCCATGTACTGTCCATGCACTGATCCATTTTATTTTCTATATATATTATATTCATGAAGCTCAAATTCTCCTCCTGTTTTCATTCTCTGAATTTTTTCTTGTAGCTCTGACGGTTTAAAAGATTCCCTGAACGTCAAAATATTTTTATTTCAGTCAGTGTATCAGTCAGTCACTGCCACTGTATCAGTCAGTGCATCAGTCAATGTATGGCCACAAACCAATTGATATGTTTCAGTAAGGGATTATTGCAGGGTTTATCTGTCTGCTGACTATATTTCACATCACAGCTAGTCCATGGACACAGATAGTTTATAAGTACTTTCATATATCTGTGCACACTATGTACATTTTAATTGACATGCAAAATTACAGGTAATAAATTGATATTGCATGTGATATGATTTAGCATGATATTGCAAGTGATTTTGTATGTTTAATACATTGCATGTAACTTTGCATGTGATACAGCTTAGTATTATAACTATGTAAACTTAATCCTGACCTTTGGAAATCCATAGTGAAATAAAAATCATGTCACAAAGGTCTGTATTTATTCACTCACCAGAGCTTTCGCCCATCTCTCATGGGCTTCTTCAGCTATCTGTTGTTCTCAGTTTGTCACATGACTGCTCACAGTCAAGTCATGTGACAGAATAAATACAGACCTTTGTGACATGATTTTTATTTCACTATGGATTTCCAAAGGTCAGGATTAAGTTTACATAGTTATATCTGGAGACAACACGGACGAGACGTCCTCAAATTACTCAGATCCTTGGTAAATTGGCCTTTCTGGACGTCTTGGTACATGTGCTAGAGGATGGCAGTACGAAAACAACGGTCTTTCGGAAGAGTACGCACACTGACCAATACCTTAATTTCAACTCTAACCACCACCTAGAGCATAAAAGGTCAGTTGTGCGTACTCTCCTAAACAGGGCAGAGAACCTGGTGACAACGAATGAGGACAGGAAGGTAGAACGTCTACATGTAAGGACCGCCCTCAAGATGAATGACTATGCTCCGTGGATGATGGAGATCCCGTCCAAGAAGAAACAGGACCCAGGGGAACAGCAGAAAGCAGAGAGGAAGAAACACGCTCCTATCGGCCTACCGTACATAAAGGGCATCTCAGAGCCACTGGAAAGAACATTTAGAAAGTATGGCATAAATGTCTACCACAAACCTATCAACACCCTGAGGCAACAACTAGTGAGACCAAAAGATCGCACACCAAAAGACCAGAAGACTGGAGTGATTTATGAGGTGAAATGTAAGACGTGCAGCAGATTATACATTGGAGAAACAGCTAGAACTTTAAGCAAAAGACTCAAAGAGCATAAAACAACATCAACATCGGCTGTTAACGAACATTGCAAAGAGACAGGGCACAGCATTGACTGGGATAATGTAAAAGTTCTAGACAGAGAAGATCACTGGCTCAAAAGAAAAATCAAGGAAGCCATTGCCATCAGACGCCATAAGCCATCACTCAACAGGGACCAGGGCTGGGACCTCCCTCCAATTTTCTGCAACCTCCTGTCACATGACTTGACTGTGAGCAGTCATGTGACAAACTGAGAACAACAGATAGCTGAAGAAGCCCATGAGAGATGGGCGAAAGCTCTGGTGAGTGAATAAATACAGACCTTTGTGACATGATTTTTATTTCACTATAGCTTAGTATTACATGTGATATTGTGTGTGATATTGCATATAATATTACATGTGCAAGACAGGTGCAATTACATTCATGTTCAAGTTCATGTTCAAATTCATGCTCAAATTCATGTTCAAGTTCATGTTCAAGTTCTTGTTCAAGTTCATGGTCATTATTTCCAATGTCATTTCCAATATCATTTCCCATATCATTTCCGTGTTTTCTCACTTTCATTTCATTGCCAAAATTACTATGATAGGTGAAGTTTTGTCACCGCATCGCGGTTACCCGATTTCTAGTTATTATTATTATTATTCTTATTATTCTTATTCTTATTATTATTCAGCTCAGAAAAACTGTGATTACTTCAAAAGTATTACAGATACTGTCTTGCAAGTCAAGGGTAATATGCGACTCCATTGCGCGCTACTTTTCACGAAATTTCATGATCAAATTTTATGACGCTTATGAGTTATGAGGAAAATATAAAAAAAATTTCCGGCGCAGGTTTCTCAGAACCTAAGCAAAACTGGGACCTGTTGATTTTTTCTAAGATACCTTGACTAAGTCTCCAGTGCAGAAAGGCGTCTTGTGGAGATTTCATGAACACATTTCAAGATATGATTTTTTGAAAATTTGACATCCCGAAAATTGACTGAATTTTTTTTGAAAAACAGGGAAGGAATGCTCGTAGAAAGCTGAAAGTGGGTACACTTACAGACCTACCCTAGTGTAACAACTTCACAAAGTTACGGACCCCTCACACAAACGGTCTTGGCGCTACGGACGTCCAAAAATGCAATTTTCAAGTGGCCATATCTCGGTCCCTATTTAAGCTACAACAAAGTGTTACATATCACAAGAAAGGTCTGTTTGTCAGCTTTCCAATGGTGTATAGCATAATAGTGTCAGACGCGCGGCGTAGAATCGCGTTGGACATTGAAAATTTCATGTCACTTTTTAGGCCCAAAAAACCTTTTCGGCACAAAAAGTCAATGTAATTCTTCATGCACGTCACTCATTATTTTATGTGGGGTACCCATATCAGCCCTCCATATTGTCCCCAAACATAAATTACCTACATTAAATAGTTTGTCCTAGAGAATTTTTTTAATTTCAAAATTGAAATGTACATTGCTCAGCTTCCGGTTATTCAAATTTCATGAAATTAATACCAAAAGATGCGTAAAATTATGGCCTTTACTGTCCTCCAAGGGAATATACCTCTCCTGAATAGCCATTTTCAAATAAATGATTTTATATATTAAATTATAACTCATGAACTATTGTTTCAGATCACTTACAACTGAATGTACATGTTGCTAATTTTTTGCCCTATTTTGTGGTATAAGGGCATGCTCCTATCTCCAATACCTTGCTGGTAAAATAGAGCTAAAAAATAATTCACAGATGCATGTTAGTCAGCCGTCGGGTATATACTGTCTCACTGCCACCTTTCCCAGCAGCTGACCTTGTGCCTGCCACAACATTTCATAGGCATATGCACCAGCAAGATTACTACGTTCATACATGGTATGAAGAATTCATCATGACGGCCATGAACTAGAAGGAGGGAGTAAGCAGGGCAGGGGAGACAAGGGGGGGCGCGGGGGATTATCCGATATTGCCGTACGGCAATATCAGTTATACTAGTTATTATTATTATTATTATTCAGCTCAGGAAAACTGTGATTACGACAAAACTATTAAAGATCCTGTTTTACAAGTCAAGGATAATATGCGACTCCATTGCGCGCTACTTCAGACGAAATTTCATGATCAAATTTCATGACACTTATGAGTTATGAGGAAAATTTTTTAAAAATTTCTGGCGCAGGTTTCTGAGAACCTAAGCATAACTGAGACCTGTTGATTTTTCCTAAGATACCTTGACTAAGTCTTCAGGTCTGAAGGGCGTCTTGTGAAGATTTCATGAATACATTTCAAGATATGATTTTTTGAAAAATGGACATCTCGAAAACTGGCCAAAATTTTTCTCAAAAACAGGGAAGGAATGCTCGTAGAAAGCTGAAAATGGGCGTGATTACAGACCTAGCCTAATGTACCAACTTCACAAAGTTACGGACCGCTCGGACAAACGGTCTGTGCGCTACGGACGCACAAAAACTCAAAATTCAAGTGGCCATAGCTCAGTCCCTATTGCAGCTACAGACTAGTTTCACATATCTCAAGAAAGGTCTGTTTGTCAGCTTTCCAATGATGTATAGCATAATAGTGTCAGGCGCGCGGTGTAGAATCGCGTCGGACATTGAAAATTTCATGTCACTTTTTAGGCAAAAAAAACCTTTTCGGCTCAAAAAGTCAATGTAATTCTTCATGCACGTCCATCATTATTTTATGTGGGCTACCCATATCAGCCCTCCATATTGTCCCCAAACATAAATTACCTACATTAAATAGTTTGTCCTAGAGAATTTTTTTAATTTTCAAACTTCAAATATAAATTGCTCAGCTTCCGGTTATTCAAATTTCATGAAATTAATACCAAAAGATGCTTAAAATTATCGCCTTTACTGTCCTCCAAGGCCATACAGCTCATAGTAATAGCCAATTTTACATAGATGATTTTATATAAGCCACTATAACTCCTGCATTTATGTTTCAAATCAGATGAAAATGCAATGACATGTTCCTAATTTATTGCCTGATTTTTCCATGTAGACACAACCTCACAACTGTTATGGCTTGCCTGCAACAGGCCATTAGGGTTAGGGTTAGGGTTTACTCAACATGCACTGCTTGCAGGGTGGTACGCTTGGCCACCAAAGGTGTGTCTGGCAGTCAAGATATTTGATAGGCATATGCTCCAACAACATTGCAGGGTTCATACATGCTTTTAAGAATTCATCATGAAGGACATGAATTGGAAGGGGAGAGTAAGCAGGGAAGGGGAGAGTAAGCAGGGAAGGGGAGACAGGGGGGGCGCGGGGGATTATCCGATATTGCCGTACGGCAATATCAGTTATACTAGTATTATTATTAAGAATTTACCTATGGTAAATTCTATTTGTTTTTGTTAATATTATTATTATAATCCCCCGCTCGCGCAGCGGCGGGGGATTATATTGATATTCTTCGATTACCTTTTATTATAAATTCCCCCGTTAGGGGAATTTATATTGTTTTTGTTCGGTTTTTTTTTCATCATCCTATTTTTTGTTTTTTTTTTCTTCTTATTTTTCGTCATCACTTTGACAGGCTGTATTTCAGAAACTATTTCCAGTAACTACCTGAAATTACAGAACCATATTGCTTTTGCTGAACAATTTTATATACTGGAATTACAGAGCGTAATTTTGAGTGAACTGGTAATTACACAGCAAATGCACAAAAAATTTGTCGTCACGGTTTTAGAAGAACCAATGAGTGAAATTACACCAAATTTTAACACAATGATCTCTAAACATATACCCAGTGCGGAAAGGCTGCTTTTGGCAATATCTGTTAAAGTTTTTTTTATATGAATTTTTCAAATAAGGGAATTCCTGAAATTGCTACTAAAATTTTTCAAAAACTAGGAAGAAATGCTCCAATCAAGCTGCAGTTGCATGCAGTTACAGTCATACTATAGTGTAACAATCCACTATAATTTCAACTTTCTAGCGCTAACGGTATCGGCGCTATAGCATCACAAAAACGCTATTTTCAAGCGCCGATAACTCGGCCCCTATTAAAGCTACAGAAAAATAGAAAACACCACCAGAAAGCTCTGTTTCTTAGCTTTCACGTGGTATATGGCATTCTACTGTAGCGCCGTCCGTTAAAAATCGCGGTGGACCCTGAAAATTTGATCTCACTTTTTTCCTCCCCAAATGCTTCTTATGGCTGGAAATACTTTTTCCAGGCCATATGCCAATTTCATCGCTTCTCATACTTCACTGGCTGCACATTTTCTTTGTTGAAATAAATGCTGACCCAATTACATTTTTGTGTGAATCATCGGATGGGGAAGGTAGAAGGGAAGGCGCAGGGGGATGTAAGGGGCCAGGGGGATGTAAGGGGGCAGGGGGATGTAAGGGGGCAGGGGGATGTAAGGGGGCAGGGGGATGTAAGGGGGCAGGGGAGAGGAAGGGAAGGGGGGAATTTATCTTTGTAATTGTGCACAATTACAGGTGTACTAGTTATTATTATTATTATTCAGCTCAGGAAAACTGCGATTACTGCAAAATTATTAGAGATAACATCCTGAAACCTCAAACACAATATGTGACTCCATTGCGCGCTACTGCTTACGAAATTTCATGATCAAATTTCATGACACTTATGATTTATGAGCAAAATACAAAAAAAATTTCCGGCGCAGGTTTCTGAGAACCTAAGCATAACTGAGACCTGTTGATTTTTTGTAAGATACCTTGACAAAGTCTCCAGTGCAGAAAGGCGTCCTGTGGAGATTTCATGAATACATTTCAAGATACGATTTTTTGAAAATTGAACATCCCGAAAACTAACTGAAATTTTTTTGAAAAACAGGAAAGGAATGCTCGTAGATAGCTGAAAGTAGGTACACTTACAGATGTACCCTAGTGTACTAACTTCACAAAGTTACGGACCCCTCGCAAAAACGGTCTCGGCGCTACGGACGTCCAAAAATGCAATTTTCAAGTGCACATATCTCGGTCCCTAATTGAGCTACAACAAAATGTTACATATCACAAGAAAGGTCTGTTTGTCAGCTTTCCAATGGTGTATAGCATTATAGTGTCAGACGCGCGGCGTAGAATCGCGTCAGACATTGAAAATTTGTTGTCACTTTTTGCACCTTTCGAAAAGTTTTCCCTCAAAAAGTGAATGAAGAACTTCATGGATGTTCATCAATAATTTATGCGGGCTACCCAGGTTGGGCCTCCATATTGTGCCAAAAGGAAATTTGCCTAAATCAAATACTTTTTCCTAGAGAATTTTTCTAATTTCAAAATTGAAACGTAAATTGCTCTGGTTATAATCGTTCAAATCTCATGAAATTAACACCAAAAAATGTGTTAAATTACGCCCTCTAGCAAGCTACAGGGATATCTTCCTCTTACCTTTAACCAATTTTACATACAACATTTTATATATACAATTATAACTCATTCATTATTTATCAAAATCAATTAAAACTGATTTGTCATGTTCCTTATTTTTTGCTCTATTTTTCCATGTAAGCACAGCTCCATAACTTGCATGGTTTGTCTACAATAACCCATTAGGGTTAGGGTTTCACCTACCATTCACTGGAAATGTATTGCTTTGAGGGTGGTACCGCTGGGCACCAAACACAGGTCTCCATGCCAAGCGATGTCTGATTTCAATATATGAGCCTCTTCAAGAATTCATCATGAAGGCCATGAACTGGTTGAAGGGAGTAAGCAGGGCAAGGGAGACAGGGGGGGCGCGGGGGATTATCCGATATTGCCGTACGGCAATATCAGTTATACTAGTTCTTATTCTTATTCTTATTCTTATTCTTATTCTCTCAAAATGGTTTTAGGTTCACAAAAGATGGTCAAAAGGTAAGTCAGTAGTTGGGTATTACGTAATTGGGTCATTTGATGTCATTTTCACAGTTGTCTTTTTCACAGAGGCGTTCAAAGTCGAAAATTAGTAAACTTCAAAGGCTTATCAGTCAAAAACTATTTGAGATAATGAGTCAAGAGTCAAAATCGTGTGATAAAAAGTTGGTGTCTACGTATTGGTACAAGTGATATGACAGTTGGTCCAACGGGTAAAGGGTTATGGTGGTATGAGCAGTTTTTGGTCTGTCACCGTTTTCTCCAGTTACATAATAGATAGGAATATGGTGATGGTGGCAACAGTTAGCCAGTATCTGGGACCAGTGCTGATTCAACAAATGGTTTGGATTGGTGCAATACTTTGTGAAATATGGCAATTTTTCAAAATCAAGGGTTCAAAATTCAGGTGGAATTGTAAAATCTCCATGAAGGAGTAGTCTGAGGTGATCAAAATGTATAGTGAACTACCCTTAACTTTACCCAAAAAGACGATATTGACCAAAAAAGTGGACCAAAAGGTTAAATTTGAAGGTGATTTGAGTCATTAAAGTTTAAAAAGTTGAATTTTGCAAAAATTCTGAAAATTATGTTATTTTCCACCAATCCTCTCAAAAGTCTGGTGTCTACAAGTCAATAATATGGTTATCAAAAGCCCCCAATGAAGAATATTTTATGTCTTCAACTCAATTAGTAAAAAAAATGTGAAAAATGGTACTCCCGACACTCCTGACATTTACCATAAATGATTTTATTTGAGTGGGAAATATTAGTCCTACAGCTTTCTTTAAATTAAATGACGCCCCTATTTCACATACTGGGATCACATGAGCGCATTACTTTTGACCTTTGACCTTTTTATCAAGGTCAAATTTGAGGTCAAAGAGGAAATGAAAACAGGTTATTTTCACTGATAATTTTTTTTAACTGTGAAGGAACGTTTCAATTTTCTTGATTTTAAGTGACAACGTGGACCAAATACTTGCAGCAAATTGTGACAAATGGCAAGTCTCTAGCTGCAGTCAGCTTTAAGCAATAAAGGTCAAAAGGTCAAAAAAATGATGAAATGGTCAGCAAGAAATTCATTTTCACATGATGCAGGTGAGACAGTTTCACACTCCAATGCAGGCTGGCCGCATATATTAGCATACATTAACCATATATGGAAAGCTGTTCTGGCCGTTTCAGGTGACGGGGCCAGTGCAGTACTGACTAATGTTTATATACATATTACAGTCTCAAATGACTGAGTGGAGTTGGGCACAGGAGTCAGGACTCTGAGTCAGGACTATGAGTCAGGACTCTGAGTCAGGACTCTGAGTCAGGACTCTGAGTCAGGACCCTGAGTCAGGACTCTGAGTCAGGTCTCAGAGTCAGGACTCCGAGTCTCGACTATGAGTCTCGACTATGAGTCTCGACTATGAGTCTCGACTATGAGTCTCGACTATGAGTCTCGACTATGAGTCTCGACTATGAGTCTCGACTATGAGTCTCGACTATGAGTCAGGGGCCGCTGAGTCAGGGGCCACTGAGTCAGGGGCCGCTGAGTCAGGCCACGCTGAGTCAGGCCTCGGAGTCAGGCTTCGGAGTCAGGCCTCGGAGTCAGGCCTCGGAGTCAGGCCTCGAAGTCAGGCCTCGGAGTCAGGCCTCGGAGTCAGGCCTCGGAGTCAGGCCTCGGAGTCAGGCCTCGGAGTCAGGCCTCGGAGTCAGGCCTCGGAGTCAGGCCTCGGAGTCAGGCCTCGGAGTCAGGCCTCGGAGTCAGGCCTCGGAGTCAGGCCTCGGAGTCAGGCCTCGGAGTCAGGCCTCGGAGTCGGGCCTCGGAGTCGGGCCTCGGAGTCGGGCCTCGGAGTCAGGCCTCGGAGTCAGGCCTCGGAGTCAGGCCTCGGAGTCAGGCCTCGGAGTCAGGAATCTCAGCCAGGACTCTGAGTCAGGAATCTCAGCCAGGACTCTGAGTCAGGACTCTGAGTCAGGACTCTGAGTCAGGACTCTGAGTCAGGACTCTGAGTCAGGACTCTGAGTCAGGACTCTGAGTCAGGACTCTGAGTCAGGACTCTGAGTCAGGACTCTGAAATGAACGTTCTCACTCCTGACATGTAAAACATTGATGAAGTTGGTGAAAATGTGAACCAGTCCCTTCGAATATTATCATTTGCGTGTGTCCTTCAGTCTTTCAGTTTTGTCTGTCTGTCTGTCTGACCGTTGGTCCGGCCATTTGTCTGTCCATTTACAGGCAAACTTTAGTTGAAAGTAAAGGTAAATTCTTTGTAATTGTCCCTGATGACAATTACCGTCTTCTCTAGTTCTTATTATAATCCCCCGCCGCGAGCGGGGGATTATATTGATATTGTTCGTTTTATTATAATCCCCCGCCGCGAGCGGGGGATTATATTGATATTGTTCGTTTTATTATTATTAAGAACTTCCCGTAGGGAAGTTCTTATTGATATTGTACGTATTCTTCTTATTATTATTATAATCCCCCGCTCGCGCAGCGGCGGGGGATTATATTGATATTCTTCGATTACCTTTTATTATAATCCCCCGCTCGCGAAGCGGCGGGGGATTATATTGATATTCTTCGATTACCTTTTATTATTATTATAATCCCCCGCTCGCGCAGCGGCGGGGGATTATATTGATATTCTTCGATTACCTTTTATTATTATTATTATTATTATTCTCACAGGCAAACTGCGATTACTTCAAAACTATTAAAGAAACCGCTTCATAAGTCAAGGTTAATATGCAACTCCGGTGCGCGCTACTTTGAACGAAATTTCATGATCAAATTTCATGACACTTCTGAGTTATGAGGAAAATATAAAAAAAAATTCCGGCGCAGGTTTCTGAGAACCTAAGCATAACTGAGACCTGTTGATTTTTTCTAAGATACCTTGACTAAGTCTCCAGTGCAGAAAGGCGTCATGTGGAGATTTCATGAATACATTTCAAGATATGATTTTTTGAAAATTGGACATCCCGAAAATTGACTGAAATTTTTTTGAAAAACAGGGAAGGAATGCTCGTAGAAAGCTGAAAGTAGGTACACTTACAGACCTACCCTAGTGTACCAACTTCACAAAGTTACGGATCCCTCGCACAAACGGTCTCAGCGCTACGGACGTCCAAAAATGCAATTTTCAAGTGCACATATCTCGGTCCCTAATTGAGCTACAACAAAGTATTACATATCACAAGAAAGGTCTGTTTGTCAGCTTTCCAATGGTGTATAGCATTATAGTCTCAGACGCGCGGCGTAGAATCGCGTCAGACATTGAAAATTTGTTGTCACTTTTTGCGCCCCTCGAAACGTTTTAGGCTGAAAAATCAATGAAGTTCTTTGTGAATGTTGATGAATATTTTTTTCCTTATTCCCTTGTTAGGCCTCCATACTGTCCTCAAAGGAAATTTGCCTGCATCAAATCGTTTTTCCAAGAGAATTTTTTGAAATTCAAAATTGAAATGCACATTGCTCTGCTTCTACCCATTCAAATTTCATGAAATTAATACCAAAAGATGCGTAAAATTATGGACTTCACCGCCCTCCAAGGGCATTTACCTATTCCTCATAGCCTATTTTACATAAAAGGTTTTATATATTCAATTATAACTTGTGAATTATTATTTCAAATCACTTAAAACTCAATCTACATGTTGCTAATTTTTTGGCCTATTTTGTGATATAAGGACATCCTCCTATCTCCAATACTTTGCTGGTAAAATAAAGTACAAAAATCCTTCACAGATGCATCTTAGTCAGCAGTCGGTTATATTCTGTCTCACTGCCACCTATCCCAACAGCTGACCTTCTTCAACAATCGCAGCTAGCCGCTCAGTACTGTCAAGTGCGTATCTAATGTCAACAAAACCATGTAGAGTGTAACATTTACATTGGAATGATATACATTTCTCATTGAGAGGGCATCACGCGTAAGGGTTTCCTCATTGGGTTTTACATCCTGTATTTGTGCATTAAACTCATTAAGGCATACAGGCACTACAGTGATGATGTTATGCACACCCTTGGAATAGAACTTCATTCCCTACAAAGCGGGCCCGGCTAATACACAAAAATAATGGACATGAATTGGCAGAGAAGAGTATGCAGGGCCCGGGTCATACGGGGCCCGCGGGGGATTATCCGATATTGCCGTACGGCAATATCAGTTATACTAGTTATTATTATTATTCTCACAGGAAAACTGCGATTACTTCAAAACTATTAAAGAAACCGCTTCATAAGTCAAGGGTAATATGCAACTCCGGTGCGCGCTACTTTGAACGAAATTTCATGATCAAATTTCATGACACTAATAAGTTATGGGGAAAATATAAAAAAAATTTCCGGCGCAGGTTTCTGAGAACCTAAGCATAACTGAGACCTGTTGATTTTTTCTAAGATACCTTGACTAAGTCTTCAGTGCAGAAAGGCGTCCTATGGAGATTTCATGAATACACTTCAAGATGTGATTTTTTGAAAATTGGACATCCCGAAAATTGACTGAAATTTTTTTGAAAAACAGGGAAGAAATGCTCGTAGAAAGCTGAAAGTGGGTACACTTACAGACCTACCCTAGTGTACCAACTTCACAAAGTTACGGACCGCTCGCACAAACGGTCTTGGCGCTACGGACGTCCAAAAATGCAATTTTCAAGTGGCCATATCTCAGTCCCTATTTAAGCTACAACAAAGTGTTACATATCACAAGAAAGGTCTGTTTGTCAGCTTTCCAATGATGTATAGCATGATAGTGTCAGACGCGCGGCGTAGAATCGCGTCAGACATTGAAAATTTGTTGTCACTTTTTGCACCTTTCGAAAAGTTTTTGGCTTAAAATCCAATGAAGTTCTTCATCAATGTCCATGAATATTTTTTCCCTAATACCCTTGTGGGGCCTCCATACTGTCCTAAAAGGACATTTGACTACATCAAGTGGTTTCTGCCACAGAATTTTTTGTATTTCAAAATTGAAATGCACATAGCTCAGCTTCTACTCGTTCAAATTTCATGAAATTAACTCCAAAGAATGCATAAAATTATGACCTACGCTGAACTGCATGGGCATACAGCTCATAGTAATACTCAATTTTACAATGATGATTTTACATTTGCAATTATAACTCATGCATTAATGTTCCGAATCAATTAAAACTGAAATTACATGCTGCTTATTTTTTGCCCTATTTTGTGGTATAATCCTAGCTTACCAGTCTTTTTTCCTTTGCCTTGAAAAAAAAGTTAAAAAATAATTCACAGATGCATCTTAGTCTGCTGTCGGGGCCATTCTGCCTCACTGCCCGGTTTTCCTCCTAAGCAGCAGCATTACGACATGCAAAGACCAGCATACTCAAACACGCTCATCAACAACAGGGCACAGGCTTAGGCCTATCATGACAGGGTTATAATATACATTGAAGGGAAAGGATTTTGTAAGCGTTGGCTGATAAGGCATATGTCCTCTATTTATCCACTTAAAAACCTTAATAGTATGAGCGGACAGGCGTATTCATACAAATTATTGAAGTGAATTGAAACAGGAGAATAAGCGGGGCTAGGGTCAAACGGGGCCCGCGGGGGATTATCCGATATTGCCGTACGGCAATATCAGTTATACTAGTTATTATTATTATTATTATTATTATTGCAGTCAGGAAAACTGTGATTACTACAAAACTATTAAAGATCCTGTTTTACAAGTCAAGGGTAATATGCGACTCCGTTGCGCGCTACTTCATACGAAATTTCATGATCAAATTTCATGATGCTTATGAGTTATGAGGAAAATATAAAAAAAATTTCCGGCGCAGGTTTCTGAGAACCTAAGCATAACTGAGACCTGTTGATTTTTTGTAAGATGCCTTGACAAAGTCTCCAGTGCAGAAAGGCGTCTCGTGGAGATTTCATGAACACATTTCAAGATATGATTTTTTGAAAATTTGATATCCCGAAAACTGACCAAAATTTTGTTGAAAAACAGGGAAGGAATGCTCTTAGAGAGCTGAAAATGGGTGGACATACAGATGTAGCACAGTGTACCAACTTCACAAAGTTACGGACCGCTCGGACAAACGGTCTTGGCGCTACGGACGTCCAAAAATGCAATTTTCAAGTGGCCATATCTCGGTCCCTATTTAAGCTACAACAAAGTTTGACATATCACAAGAAAGGTCTGTTTGTCAGCTTTCCAGTGGTGTATAGCATGATGGTGTCAGACGCGCGGCGTAGAATCGCGTCAGACATTGAAAATTTCATGTCACTTTTTGCGCCTTTCAAAACATTTTTGGCTAAAAAATCTATGAAGTTCTTCTTGGATGTTCGTGAATAATTTTTTCTATATACCTTTGTTAGGCCTACATACTGTCCTCAAAGGAAATTTGCCTACATCAAATGGTTTTTCCTAGAGAATTTTTTTAAATTCAAATTTCAACTTTAGATTGCTCAGCTTCTGACTATCCAAATCTTATGAAATTAACACTAAAAGATGTGTAAAATTATGGCCTTATCTGTTCTCTAAGGGCATGGACCTCATTCTAATAACCTATTTTACATGTATGATTTCATATATTCAATTATAGCTACTAAGTGCATATTTCAAATCAGTTAAAACTCAAACGACATGTTGCTAATTTTTTGCCCAATTTTTCCATGTAGACACAACCATGCAACTGTTATGGCTTGCCTGCAACAGGCCATTAGGGTTAGGGTTAGGGTTTACTCAATATGCATTGCTTAGAGGGTGGTATGCTTGACCACAACAGGTGTGTCTGGCTGCCTCGACTTTTGATAGGCATATGCACAAACAAGATTACTACATTCATACATGGTTTTAAGAATTCATCATGAAGGACATGACCTGGAAAGAGGGAGTATGCAGGGCAGGGGAGACAGGGGGGCGCGGGGGATTATCCGATATTGCCGTACGGCAATATCAGTTATACTAGTTATTCTTTATTATTCTTATTCTTCCAACTTTTTGACTTTTTAAAATTTTGAATAACTTCTTTACCAGAAGACATATGTCAATTAGCATGTATACAGCATTAAGACCTTGTAAAATTCCTTCTATGCTGGGAATTACAGATCGGAATTCCGTTTGACATAGGAATTACAGGCAATCTTCACGAAAAATTTCCGATTCCGGTTTTGGGAAAACTGTTGGTCAGAATGTCATGAAATTTTTTCCTGTTAATCTCTAACGGAATATGCATTGCGGAAAGGAGGCTAGTGGCAATAGGATGAATAGTTTTGGAGAAAAAAAAGTTCAAAATTGGAGCAAAGCGAAATTTCGAGGGGTGATGTCATGAAAAACCATGATTGGAATGTCAGATTTTTATGTCCTTACAGGAATTGTTAGCACTACTAGGGTGTACTGTCTATGCAAAAGTATGGCATCCCTGGTCCAATACTTTTGGTGCCATAGGTCCTCAAAAGTCGAACATTTGATGGGCTGTATCTCCCTTAATATTGGTCCCAGAAACAAACCAGGGACATTTCTGGAAAGCCCAGAAAGTCAGCTTTCCAATGGTGTATAGCAATATTCTGTGCAACGTCCGGTTTAGAATCGCGGTGGACATTGAAAATTTTATGTCACTTTTTGGGCCGATCAAAAGGTTTTTTGTCAAAAAGTGTATGAAGATCTTCATGGATGTTCATGAATAATTTATGTAGGATACCCAGGCTGGGCCTCTATGTTGTACCAAAAGGACAATTGCCTACATCAAATACCTTTTCCTAGAGAATTTTTTTAATTTCAAAATTTAAACGTAAATTGCTCTGGTTATAATTGTTCAAATCTCATGAAATTAACAACAAAAAATGCATAAAATTATGCCCTCTAGTGTGCTATAAGGATATCTTCCTCTTACCTTTAACTAATTTTACATATAACATTTCATATATTCAATTATAACTCATTAATTATATATCAAAATCAATTAAAACTAATTTGACACATTCCTAATTTTTTCCTCTATTTTTGCATGTAAGCACATCTCCATAACTCTAATGGTTTGTCTACAACAAGCCATTAGGGTTAGGGTTTCACCTACCATTCACTCAAAATGTATTGCTTTGAGGGTGGTACCGCTGGCCAACACACACTGGTCTCCATGCCAAGCGATGTGTGATTTCAATATATATGACTGTATACTACATGGCCTACTGCAAGATTTTCCTTTTTGCCAAGTGAAACAGCTTCAGCATGGAAGGTAAGGGGATGGAAGGGGAAGCAAGGAAGGGAAAGGACTGGAAGGGAAGGGATTGCAAAGAAGGGATTGCAAGGAAGGGAAGGGATTGGAAGGGAAGGGAAGTTCTTCCTTTAAATTGCTGTGCAATTTAGTATACTAGTTATTATTATTATAATCCCCCGCCGCTTGCGGGGGATTATATTGATATTGTTCGTTTTATTATTATAATCCCCCGCCGCGAGCGGGGGATTATATTGATATTGTTCGTTTTATTATTATTCTTATTAAGAATTTACCTATGGTAAATTCTATTTGTTTTTGTTAATATTATTATTCTTATTATTCTTATTCTCTCAAAATGGTTTTACGTTCACAAAAGATTGACCAAAGGTAAGTCAGTAGTTGGGTATTACGTAATTGGGTCATTTGATGTCATTTTCACAGTTGTCTTTTTCACAGAGCCGTTTAAAGTCAAAAGTTAGTAAACTTCAAAGGCTCATTTCTCAAAAAGTATTAGAGATAATGAGTCAAGAGTCAAAATCATGTGATAAAAAGTTGTTGTCTACGTATTGGTATAAGTGATATGACAGTTGGTCCAACGGGTAAAGGGTTATGGTGGCATGAGCAGTTTTTGGTCTGTCACCGGTTTCTCCAGTTACATAATAGATAGGAATATGGTGATGGTGGCAAAAGTTAGCCAGTATCTGGGACCAGTGTTGATTCAACAAATGGTTTGGATTGGTGCAATACTTTGTGGAATATGGCAAGTTTTCAAAATTGAGGGTTCAAAATTCAGGTGGAATTGTAAAATCTCCATGAAGGAATAGTCTGAGGTGATCAAAATGTATAGTAAACTACCCTTAACTTTACCCAAAAAGACTATATTGACCAAAAAAGTGGACCAAAAGGTTAAATTTGAAGGTGATTTGAAACATTAAAGTTTAAAAAGTTGAATTTTGCAAAAATTCTGAAAATTATGTTATTTTCCACCAATCCTCTCAAAAGTCTGGTGTGTACAAGTCAATAGTATGGTTATGAAAAGCCCCCAATGAAGAATATTTTATGTCTTCAACTAAATTTGTAAAAAAATGTGAAAAATGGTACTCCTCGACACTCCTGAAATTTACCATAAATGATTTTATTTGAATGGGAAATATTAGTCCTACAGCTTTCTTTAAATTAAATGACGCCCCTATATCACATACTGGGATCACATGAGCGCATTACTTTTGAGCTTTGACCTTTTTATCAAGGTCAAATTTGAGGTCAAAGAGGGAATGAAAACAGGTTATTTTCACTGATAATTTTTTTTAACTGCGAAGGAACGTTTCAATTTTCTTGATTTTAAGTGACAATGTGGACCAAATACTTGCAGCAAATTGTGACAAATGGCAAGTCTCTAGCTGCAGTCAGCTTTAAGCAATAAAGGTCAAAAGGTCAAAAAATCGATGAAATGGTCAGCAAGAAATTCATTTTCACATGATGCAGGTGAGACAGCTTCACACTCCAATGCAGGCTGGCCGCATATATTAGCATTCATTAACCATATATGGAAAGCTGTTCTGGCCGTTTCAGGTGACGGGGCCAGTGCAGTACTGAGTCAGTACTACTGACTAATGTTTATATACATATTACAGTCTCAAATGACTGAGTGGAGTTGGGGACAGGAGTCATGACTCAGAGTCAGGACTCTGAGTCAGGACTCTGAGTCAGGACTCTGAGTCAGGACTCTGAGTCAGGACTCTGAGTCAGGACTCTGAGTCATGACTCTGAGTCAGGACTCTGAGTCAGGACTCTGAGTCAGGACTCTGAGTCAGGACTCTGAAATGAACATTCTCACTCCTGACATGTGAAACATTGATGAAGGTAGTGAAAATGTGAACCAGTCCCGTCGAATATTATCATTTGCGTGTGTCCTTGAGTCCTTCAGTTTTGTCTGTCTGTCTGACCGTTGCTCCGGCCATTTGTCTGTCCATTTACAGACAAACTTTAGTTGAAAGTAAAGGTAAATTCTTTGTAATTGTCCCTGATGACAATTACCGTCTTCTCTAGTTCTTATTCTTATTCTTATTCTTATTATTATTATTCAGCTCAGGAAAACTGCGATTACTTCAAAACTATTAGAGATATTGGTTTACAAGTGAAGGGTAATATGCAACTCCATTGCGCGCTACTGCTTACGAAATTTCATGATCAAATTTCATGACACTTATGAGTTATGAGCAAAATATAAAGAAAATTTCTGGCGCAGGTTTCTGAGAAACTACGCATAACTGGGACCTGCTGATTTTTTCTAAGATACCTTGACAAAGTCTCCAGTGCAGAAAGGCGTCTCGTGGAGATTTCATGAATACATTTCAAGATATGATTTTTTGAAAATTGGACATCCCGAAAATTGACTGAAATTTTTCTGAAAAACAGGGAAGGAATGCTTGTAGAAAGCTGAAAATGGGTATACTTACAGACCTACTCTAGTGTACCAACTTCACAAAGTTACGGACCGCTCGGACAAACGGTCTCGGAGCTACGGACGTCCAAAAACCCAATTTTCAAGTGCTCATATCTCGGTCCCTATTTAAGCTACAGCAAAGTATCACATATCACAAGAAAGGTCTGTTTCTTAGCTTTCCAATGATGTATAGCATAATAGTGTCAGACGCTCGACGTAGAATCGCGTCGGACATTGAAAATTTCATGTCACTTTTTGCGCCTAAAAAACCTTTTCGGCTCAAAAAGTCGATGGAATTCTTCATGCAAGTCCATGAATATTTTATGTGGGATACCCATATCAGCCCTCCATATTATCCCCAAAGATCAATTACCTACATCAAATAGTTTTTCCTGGAGAATTTTTTGAATTTCAAAATTGAAATGTACATTGCTCCGCTTCTGGTTATTCGAATTTCATGAAATTAATACCAAAAGATGCGTAAAATTATGGCCTTTACTGTCCTCCAAGGAAAAACACCTCATCTGAATAGCCAATTTCAAATAAATGATTTTATATATTCAATTATAACTCATGAACTATTGTTTCAGATCACTTAAAACTGAATGTACATGTTGCTAATTTTTTGCCCTTTTTTGTGGTATAAGGGCATCCTCATATCTCCAATACTTTGCTGGTAAAATAAAGCTAAAAAAATTATTCACAGATGCATGTAAGTCATATACTGTCTCACTGCCACCTTTCCCAGCAGCTGACCTTGTGCCTGCCACGACATTTCATAGGCATATGCACCAGCAAGATTACTACATTCATACATGGTATGAAGAATTCATCATGACGGATATGAACTGGAAGGACGGAGTAAGCAGGGCAGGGGAGATAAGGGGGGGCGCGGGGGATTATCCGATATTGCCGTACGGCAATATCAGTTATACTAGTTATTAAGAACTTCCCGTAGGGAAGTTCTTATTGATATTGTACGTATTCTTATTATTCTTATTATTTTTCTGACCACTTTCGGCCATTTCTAAAATGAGGCATTACTCAAAAACTATGCAATGTATCTCCATGAAAGTATAATTGCATAGGGATATCATAGAACTTCTCCACTGGTGGGAATAACGCATGGGAAGTACGCACGACATAGGAATTACAGCGATTTTCCATGAAAAATTTCTGCTTCCGGTTTTGAGGAAACTATTGGTTTGTTTGCCATGAAATTTTTTTCCCATATACTACAAAGAAATGCGCAGTGCAGAAAGGAGCCTAGTGGTAAATGGCTTAATAGGTCTTGAGATAAAAAAGTTCAAAATCAAGGCAAAACGAAATTTCCACGGGTCATGTCATGAAAAACCATGATGCAATTATCAGATTTTCATGTCCTTCAGGAAATGAATAGTACTACTTGGGCACACTGTCTATGCAAAAGTATGGGACCCCAGGTCCAATACTTTTGGTGCCACAAGGCCTCAAAAGTGCAATGTTTGAAGGGCTGTAACTCCCTTAATATTAAACCAAGAAGAAAAAGAAAACCATTTTTGGAAAGCTTAGAATGTCAGCTTTCCAATGGTATATAGCAATATTCGCTTGGACGTCCAAGGGAAAATTTCGCTTAACAGTGAAAATTTCATGTCACTTTTTGGCCCGATAAAACACGTTAGGTTACAAAAACCTATGAAGATCTTCATGGATGTTCATGAATATTTTTTGTGCATTACCCAGCATAGACTTCTAGAATATCTCCAAAGAAAATATTCCTAAATAAAATAGTTTTTGCTTGAGATTTTTTTTAATTTCAAAAATTCAAATAGCCATTACTCCTTTTGTGATAATTCAATTTTCACCAAATTTTTTTTAAAAGATGCGTAAAATTATGCCCTTTATTTAATTTAATGTGACCATGTATGTTTGACAACTTCCCTATTTTACATGAATTATTTTAAGCAATTTAACATATTCAATTATAACTCATTAAGTATTCATTAAAATCAATTAAAACTAATTTGACATATTGCTAATTTTTTTCTCTATTTTTCCATCTAAGCACATCTTCCTACCATGAATTTTTTTATCCTATTTAAACTCTTCCAATAATGTTTCAAATCACTTAATATTGATATATGTTGCTTATTTGTTGCCCTATTGTTTGCAAATAACCTCATATTTTTCCCATTAAATTTATAATTAAATTATAACTCAATAAATAATGCTTCAAATCACTTGAAACTTCTGTGACATACTGCTGCCTGCTTGCCCTGTGGGTGTATAAAAGCACATCTTCCTAGCTCTTATGGTTTGTCCGTAACAAGTCATTAGGGTTGGGGTTTCATCAAAGTATTGCTTTCAGGGTGGTACCATCTCCAATAAAAGGCCTGGCTGCATGCCTAGCGAGATATCAGTATGTATGCCTGTTTGTGCAGCTCCATGGACTTTTGCAGGCAAGGTCAAAGCAGCAGTTTCGCTCATGGACAACCTAGACACACTATTAAGCAATGGAAAGGAAATGAATGCAAGGAACTCGAATAGCAGGGCAGGGAAGGGATTGGCAGGAAGGGAAGGGATAGGAAGGGAAGGGAAGTTCTTCCTTTAAATTGCTGTGCAATTTAGTATACTAGTTATTCTTATTATTATTATTCTTATTATTATTATTCAGCTCAGGAAAACTGTGATTACTGCAAAACTATTAGAGATAACATCCTGAAACCTCAAACACAATATGTGACTCCATTGCGCGCTACTGCTTACGAAATTTCATGATCAAATTTCAAGACACTTATGATTTATGAGCGAAATACAAAAAAAATTTCCGGCGCAGGTTTCTGAGAACCTAAGCATAACTGAGACCTGTTGATTTTTTCTATGATACCTTGACAAAGTCTCCAGTGCAGAAAGGCGTCCTGTGGAGATTTCATGAATACATTTCAAGATACGATTTTTTGAAAATTGAACATCCCGAAAATTGACGGAAAATTTTCTGAAAAACAGGGAAGGAATGCTCGTAGAAAGCTGAAAATGGGTATACTTACAGACCTACTCTAGTGTACCACCTTCACAAAGTTACGGACCGCTCGGACAAACGGTCTCGGAGCTACGGACGCACAAAAACTCAAACTTCAAGTGGTCATATCTCGGTCCCTATCGCAGCTACAGACTAGTTTGACATATCACAAGAAAGGTCTGTTTCTCAGCTTTCCAATGATGTATAGCATTATAGTATCAGACGCGCGGCGTAGAATCGCGTCAGACATTGAAAATTTCATGTCACTTTTTGCGCCTATCAAAACGTTTTTGGCAAAAAAATCTATGAAGTTCTTCTTGGATGTCCGTGAATATTTTTTTCAATATACCTTTGTTAGGCCTACATACTGTCCTCGAAGGAAATTTGCCTACATCAAATGGTTTTTCCTAGAGAATTTTTTTAATTTCACATTTTAACATTAGATTGCTCAGCTTCTAACTATCCAAATTTTATGAAATTAACACTAAAAGATGCGTAAAATTATTGCCTTATCTGTTCTCCAAGGGCATGGACCTGATTCTAATAACGTATTTTACATGTATGATTTCATATATTCAATCATAGCTACTAAGTGAATGTTTCAAATCAGTTGAAACTCAAATGACATGTTGCTAATTTTTTGCCTAATTTTTCTATGTAGACACAACCTCACAACTCTTATGGCTTGCCTGCAACAGGCCATTAAGGTTAGGGTTAGGGTTTACTCAATATGCATTGTCTGCAGGATGGTACGCTTGGCCTCCACAGGTGTGTCTGGCAGTCAAGATATTTGATAGGCATATGTTCCAACAACATTGCAGCGTTCATACATGCTTTTAAGAATTCATCATGAAGGACATGAATTGGAAGGGGAGAGTAAGCAGGGCAGGGGAGACAGGGGGGGCGCGGGGGATTATCCGATATTGCCGTACGGCAATATCAGTTATACTAGTTATTATTATGAATTCCCCGTAGGGGAATTCATCTTGTTATTGCTGATTTTGTTATTATTAAGAACTTCCCGTAGGGAAGTTCTTATTGATATTGTACGTATTCTTCTTATTATTATGAATTCCCCGTAGGGGAATTCATCTTGTTATTGCTGATTTTGTTATTATTATTATTATTATTATTATTATTATTTTTCTACGTCCTTCAAAAAAAAATTTTGAAATGCAGATTATGAGAACAGTGATCACAATAAAGCAAAATGGACAGAACCTCCTTACAGATTGACAGAAACACTATTATCAGAGGTAATTACATGGTGAAATTACTGCTCAATGAAGCGTAATTCCATAAAAAAAAATTTTTATTTCGTTAACGGTTTCTCAGAAACTAAGACAGATAAAGACATGGGATTTTTTTTCAAAATACCTCAGACACTTATCCAGTGCAGAAAGGAGCCTAAAGGAATTCCGTTGAAGAAATTCCAAGTTATGAATTTTTGTGCAAAACGGAATTCCCAAAAATGACATTCCAACCTCCAGAAAACATAGAAGGAATACTCGGATCAAGCTGAATTCATATGTGCATGCAGCCATACCCTAGTCTAACAATCTCACAAAATTTCGTTGTCATCGCGTAAGCGGTATCGGCGCTATGGCCGCACAAAAACTCATTTTTCAATCGCCGATATCTCGGTTGCTATTAAAGCTACAGAAAAATTAAAAACACCATCAGAAAGTTCAGTTTCTCCTCTTTCAGATGATATATAGCATTTTACTTTTTAAGGAAGTTTTTATATCTTGCGTAAGACATTGAAAATTTCATGTCTGTTTTTGGGCTCATCAAAACTTTTGGGCCCAAAAAAACTGTGAAGGTCTTCATGGATGTTCCTGAATATTTTTTTAGAGGTACCCACTATGGGCTTGCATGATGTCTCCAAAGGAAATATTTCTACTTCAAGTACTTTTTCCTTGAGAATTTTTTGAATTTCAAAATTGTAATGTAAATTGCTCAGCTTATACTCATTCAAATTTCATGAAATTAACTCCAAAAGATGCGTAAAATTATTACCTTTACTATCCTATGAGGGCATTCACCTATTACTAATAGCCAATTTTACACTTATCATTTTCTATATCCACCTATAACTAATAAATTACACATTCAATTTAGTTAAAAGTCACATGGCATAATGCTAATTTTTCCCTCTATTTTTCCATTTAACCACACCTCCATGACTCTTATGGTTTGCCTGCAACAACCCATTAGGGCTAGGGTTAGGCCTCAGTCAAAATGTATTGCAGTGAGGGTGGTAACATTGCTGACAACACACCTGGCTGCATGATAAGCGCTATATGAGTCAGTATGTGCAAATCTACACTGCCAAGGACCAGATTACAACCAAAACTGGCTAGGGAATGGAATGGAATGGAAGGGTCTGGAAGGGCAGGGAATGGAAGGAAAGGGAATGGAAGGTCAGGGAATGGAAGGCAAGGAGAGGGGAGGGTAAATAGGGAGGGAATACGGGGGAGGGGAATTCATATCTTAAAATTGCTGTGCAATTTTAATTATTCTCTAGTTATTATTATTATTCTTATTCTTCCAACTTTTTGACTTTTTAAAATTTGGAATAACTTCTTTATCAGAAGACATATGTCAATTAGCATATATACAGCATTAAGACACTATAAAATTCCTTCTATGCTGGGAATTACACATCGGAATTCCGTTTGATACAGGAATTACAGGCAATCCTCACGAAAAATTTCCGAGTACGGTTTTGGGAAATCTGTCAGTCAGAATGTCATGAAATTTTTTCCTGTTAATCTCTAATGGAATATGCATTGCAGAAAGGAGCCTAGTGGCTATAGGGGGAATAGCTTTGGAGGAAAATAAGTTCAAAATCGGAGCATAGAGAAATTTCGAGGGGTGATGTCATGGAAAACCATGATTGAAATGTCAGATTTTTATGTCCTTACAGGAATTGTTGCTTCTACTGGGGTGTAGAGTCAGTGCAAAAGTATGGCATCCCAGGGCATATACTTTTTGTTCCACAGGCCTTCAAAAGTCGAACATTTGACGGGCTGTATCTCCCTTAATATTGATCCTAGAAGGAAAAACTGGCCATTTTTGGAAACCTCAGAATGTCAGCTTTCCATTGATGTATAGTAATATGCTGTACGACGTACGGTATAGAATCGCGTCAGACATTGAAAATTTTATGTCACTTTTTGGGTGTCCCAACACATATTTTGCCCAAAAAAACTATGAAGGTCTTCATGGATGTTCATGTTGATTTTTTATATCGTGCCCAATATGGACCTGCAGAATATGCCCAAAGGAATTTTCTCTACTTGAAGTACTTTATTATTGAGAATTTTTTTAATTTCAAAATTAAAATGTAGATTGCTCAGCTTCTGCTTTTTCAAATGTCATGAAATTAACACCAAAAAATGCGTAAAATTATGCCCTTTTATGTGCTCCAAGGGCATATATCTCTCATTAATAGCCAATTTTACATTAGCAATTTCATATATCCAATTATAACTCATTAAGTATTCATTAAAATCAATTAAAACTAATTTCACTTATTGCTAATTTTTTGCTCTATTTTTCCATATAAGCACATATTCCTACCATGAATTTTTTGATCCTATTTAAACTCTTCCAATAATGTTTCAAATCACTTAAAATTGATATGATATGTTGCTTATTTATTGCCTTATTGTTTGCAAATAACCTCGTATTTTTTTCATTTAATTTATAAGTAAATTATAACTTGTGAAATACTGCTGCAAATCACTTAAAACTAATTTGACATGTTGCTGACTCCTTGCCCTCTGTGTGTATGTAAGCACATCTTCCTAGCTCTTATGGTTTGTCCGTAACAAATTATTAGGGTTAGGGTTTCATCAAAGTATTGCTTTCAGGGTGGTACCATCGCCCACAACAAAAGGCCTGGCTCCATGCCAAGCGATGTATGAGTATGTGTGCCTGTTTGTGCAGTACCATGGACTATTGCAGGGAAGGTCAAAGCAGCAGTGATGTTTCGCTCCAGGACAACCTAAACACACTATTAAGCAATGGAAAGGAAAGGAATGCAAGGAACTAGAATAGCAGGGCAGGGAAGGGATTGGAAGGAAGGGAAGGAATAGGAAGGGAAGGGAAGTTCTTCCTTTAAATTGCTGTGCAATTTAGTATACTAGTTATAATCCCCCGCCGCTTGCGGGCGGGGGATTATATTGATATTGTTCGTTTTACTATTATTATTATTATTCTTATTATTATTATTAAGAACTTCCCGTAGGGAAGTTCTTATTGATATTGTACGTATTCTTATTATGAATTCCCCGTAGGGGAATTCATCTTGTTATTGCTGATTTTGTTATTATTATTATTATTATTATTTTTCTACGTCCTTCAAAAAAAAATTTTGAAATGCAGATTATGAGAACAGTGATCAAAATAAAGCAAAATGGACAGAACCTCCTTACAGATTGACAGAAACACTATTATCAGAGGTAATTACATGGTGAAATTACTGCTCAATGAAGCGTAATTCCATAAAAAAAATTTTATATTTCGTTAACGGTTTCTCAGAAACTAAGACAGATGAAGACATGGGATTTTTTTTCAAAATACCTCAGACACTTATCCAGTGCAGAAAGGAGCCTAAAGGAATTCCGTTGAAGAAATTCCAAGTTATGAATTTTTGTGCAAAACGGAATTCCCAAAAATGACATTCCAACCTCCAGAAAACATAGAAGGAATACTCGGATCAAGCTGAATTTATATGTGCAAGCAGCCATACCCTAGTCTAACAATCTCACAAAATTTCGTTGTCGTCGCGCAAGCGGTATCGGCGCTATGGCCGCACAAAAACTCATTTTTTAATCGCCGATATCTCGGTTGCTATTAAAGCTACAGAAAAATTAAAAACACCATCAGAAAGTTCAGTTTGTCCTCTTTCAGATGATATATAGCATTTTACTTTTTAAGGAAGTTTTTATATCTCGCGTAAGACATTGAAAATTTCATGTCTGTTTTTGGGCTCATCAAAACTTTTGGGCCCAAAAAAACTGTGAAGGTCTTCATGGATGTTCCTGAATATTTTTTTAGAGGTACCCACTATAGGCTTGCATGATGTCTCCAAAGGAAATATTTCTACTTCAAGTACTTTTTCCTTGAGAATTTTTTGAATTTCAAAATTGTAATGTAAATTGCTCAGCTTATACTCATTCAAATTTCATGAAATTAACACCAAAAGATGCGTAAAATTATTACCTTCACTATCCTATGAGGGCATTCACCTATTACTAATAGCCAATTTTACACTTATCATTTTGTATATCCGCCTATAACTAATAAATTACACATTCAATTTAGTTAAAAGTCACATGGCATAATGCTAATTTTTCCCTCTATTTTTCCATTTAACCACAGCTCCATGACTCTTATGGTTTGCCTGCAACAACCCATTAGGGTTAGGGTTAGGCCTCAGTCAAAATGTATTGCAGTGAGGGTGGTAACATTGCTGACAACACACCTGGCTGCATGCTAAGCGCTATATGAGTCAGTATGTGCAAATCTACACTGCCAAGGACCAGATTACAACCAAAACTGGCTAGGGAATGGAATGGAAGGGAATGGAAGGGAAGGGTCTGGAAGGGCAGGGAATGAAAGGAAAGGGAATGGAAGGTCAGGGAATGGAAGGCAAGGAGAGGGGAGGGTAAATAGGGAGGGAATACGGGGAAGGGGAATTCATATCTTAAAATTGCTGTGCAATTTTAATTATTCTCTAGTTATTCTTATTATTTTTCTGACCACTTTCGGCCATTTCTAAAATGAGGCATTACTCAAAAACTATGCAATGTATCTCCATGAAAGTATAATTGCATAGGGATATCATAGAACTTCTCCACTGGTGGGAATTACGCATGGGAAGTACGCACGACATGGGAATTACAGCGATTTTCTATGAAAAATTTCTGCTTCCGGTTTTGAGGAAACTATTGGTTTGTTTGCCATGAAATTTTTTTCCCATATACTACAAAGAAATGCGCAGTGCAGAAAGGAGCCTAGTGGTAAATGGCTTAATAGGTCTTGAGATAAAAAAGTTCAAAATCAAGGCAAAACGAAATTTCCACGGGTCATGTCATGAAAAACCATGATGCAATTATCAGATTTTCATGTCCTTCAGGAAATGAATAGTACTACTTGGGCACACTGTCTATGCAAAAGTATGGGACCCCAGGTCCAATACTTTTGGTGCCACAAGGCCTCAAAAGTGCAATGTTTGAAGGGCTGTAACTCCCTTAATATTAAACCAAGAAGAAAAAGAAAACCATTTTTGGAAAGCTTAGAATGTCAGCTTTCCAATGGTATATAGCATTATTCGCTTGGACGTCCAAGGGAAAATTTCGCTTAACAGTAAAAATTTCATGTCACTTTTTGGCCCGATAAAACACGTTAGGTTACAAAAACCTATGAAGATCTTCATGGATGTTCATGAATATTTTTTGTGCATTACCCAGCATAGACTTCTAGAATATCTCCAAAGAAAATATACCTAAATAAAATAGTTTTTGCTTGAGATTTTTTTTAATTTCAAAAATTCAAATAGCCATTACTCCTTTTGTGATAATTCAATTTTCACCAAATTTTTTTTAAAAGATGCGTAAAATTATGCCCTTTATTTAATTTAATGTGACCATGTATGTTTGACAACTTCCCTATTTTACATGAATTATTTTAAGCAATTTAACATATTCAATTATAACTCATTAAGTATTCATTAAAATCAATTAAAACTAATTGGACATATTGCTAATTTTTTTCTCTATTTTTCCATCTAAGCACATCTTCCTACCATGAATTTTTTTATCCTATTTAAACTCTTCCAATAATGTTTCAAATCACTTAAAATTGATATGATATGTTGCTTATTTGTTGCCCTATTGTTTGCAAATAACCTCATATTTTTCCCATTAAATTTATAATTAAATTATGACTCAATAAATAATGCTTCAAATCACTTGAAACTTCTGTGACATACTGCTGCCTGTTTGCCCTGTGGGTGTATAAAAGCACATCTTCCTAGCTCTTATGGTTTGTCCGTAACAAGTCATTAGGGTTGGGGTTTCATCAAAGTATTGCTTTCAGGGTGGTACCATCTCCAATAAAAGGCCTGGCTGCATGCCTAGCAAGATATGAGTATGTATGCCTGTTCGTGCAGCTCCATGGACTATTGCAGGCAAGGTCAAAGCAGCAGTTTTGCTCATGGACAACCTAGACACACTATTAAGCAATGGAAAGGAAAGGAATGCAAGGAACTCGAATAGCAGGGCAGGGAAGGGATTGGAAGGAAGGGAAGGGATAGGAAGGGAAGGGAAGTTCTTCCTTTAAATTGCTGTGCAATTTAGTATACTAGTTATTATTCTTATTATTCAGCTCAGAAAAACTGCGATTACTTCAAAACTATTACAGATACTACAATACAAGTCAAGGGTGATCTGCAACTCCATTGCGTGCTACTTCACACGAAATTTCATGATCAAATTTCATGACACTTATGAGTTATAAGGAAAATATAAAAAAAATTTCCGGCGCAGGTTTCTGAGAACCTAAGCATAACTGAGAGCTGTTGATTTTTTCTAAGATACCTTGACAAAGTCTCCAATGCAGAAAGGCGTCTTGTGGAGATTTCATGAACACATTTCAAGATATGATTTTTTGAAAAATAGACATCCCGAAAACTGGCCAAAATTTTTCTGGAAAACAGGGAAGTAATGCTCGTAGAAAGCTGAAAATGGGCGTGCTTAGAGACGTAGCCTAGTGTACCAACTTCACAAAGTTACGGACCGCTCGGACAAACGGTCTGTGCGCCACGGACGCACAAAAACTCAAAATTCAAGTGGCCATAGCTCAGTCCCTATTACAGCTACAGACTAGTTTCACGTATCACATGAAAGGTCTGTTTCTCAGCTTTCCAATGGTGTATAGCATAATAGTGTCAGACGCGCGGCGTAGAATCGCGTCAGACATTGAAAATTTCATGTCACTTTTTAGGCCCAAAAAAACTTTGCGGCTCAAAAAGTCAATGTAATTCTTCATGCACGTCCATCATTATTTTATGTGGGCTACCCATATCAGCCCTCCATATTGTCCCCGAACATAAATTACCTACATTAAATAGTTTGTCCTAGAGAATTTTTTTAATTTTCAAACTTCAAATATAAATTGCTCAGCTTCCGGTTATTCAAATTTCATGAAATTAATACCAAAAGATGCTTAAAATTATCGCCTTTTCTGTCCTCCAAGGCCATACAGCTCATAGTAATAGCCAATTTTACATAGATGATTTTATATAAGCCACTATAACTCCTGCATTTCTGTTTCAAATCAGATGAAAATGCAATGACATGTTCCTAATTTATTGCCTGATTTTTCCATGTAGGCACATCTCCCCAACTCTTATGGTTTGCCTGCAGCAAGCCATTAGGGTTAGGGTTAGGGTTTACTCAACATGCATTGCTTGCAGGGTGGTACGCTTGGCCACCACAGGTGTGTCTGGCAGTCAAGATATTTGATAGGCATATGCTCCAACAACATTGCAGCCTTCATACATGCTTTTAAGAATTCATCATGAAGGACATGAATTGGAAGGGGAGAGTAAGCAGGGAAGGGGAGACAGGGGGGGCGCGGGGGATTATCCGATATTGCCGTACGGCAATATCAGTTATACTAGTTATAATCCCCCGCCGCTTGCGGGGGATTATATTGATATTGTTCGTTTTATTATTAAACTTCACCTATTACATAGGTGAAGTTTCTTGTTTTCGGTATTATTCTTATTATTTATTATTATTCCGGCAACCCTAATTTCGTCGAAAAAATCTAAAAAAAATCACATATGTAGTATTACATGACCTTATTACACTGACCCAGTTTCGGTGACCTTGATCTATTTTTCATGGTCACAGACCATTTCAAAGTTCATAATTTCACTTATATCAAGTGATCATATCACATTAAATTACAGTCAAATTTCAATTTCCAATTACGTGAAATGTCTTACATGTAAATGACATAATCTGACCCAATTTCAAGAAAGTAGGTCAAGGTCAATGTTGCACAAGTGAAATTTTAGTCCCAGAGGTCTCGGCACGGGAAGTCAGGATCCGCAAGTCACAGAGTTACAGGCTTGACACCAAAAGTTGCCCAAATGACATACGCAATGCAGCGACTCACCGTTGTAATGATTCCACGTTTAGTTTTTGCGATACGTAATTTTAAATATCAACCGCGTCATCAAAACCAGTGACCTTGGTATTTTCTCCCTGAAATATTGATTTTAGGCCATAACAATGTATAGTGAACCCCCCCAAAGATACCCCTAAAACCTCCATATCCACCTTCAAATTTGACCTTGACCTCATTTTTCAAGGTTGTTTTGCCGATAAAAGTGCAAAAAGGCCTCATTTTCAAAAATTCTCAAAATTATGTTTTTTTCATGATATCACTTTGATATTTTTTCTCTAGACAGACAAAACATGTGCATTTAGAATATGCAAAGCAAATTCCTCTAACATTTTACCTTAATTTTCTACAAAATTCCAAATATCGCAAACCGGAGAATGTTGAAAAATGACAAATTATTGCCTTTTTGACATAGAAATATCGATCTGAGAGAGTTACAATAATTAATTGATCCCCCCATTTTTACATCTTGATTCTGAAAATCATAAGTGTTTTGACCTAGAAACTTATTTTCAAGGTCAAATTCAAGGTCAAATATGACAAAAAATTTTACTTTTTTGACATTTGATTTTTTTACACAGGCAAGGAATCAAAATATTGTTGCAAAAATGTAACACATACTTGCTACAATAGTCTAGAGGCATCATGTAAATTTTCAAGGTCCTCTGATTAACCTACGTTAGACCGTAAAGGTCACAAGGTCAAAAAATTAGGGAAAATTTTACGACATTTTTTCACATTTCTCAATTATAGCGTTATTTCAATTGGCCCTAGCTCTGGTCCTAATTAAGTTACAGAAATTCAGAAAGTAGATTTGGAAAGCCCAAATTCTCCTCTAGTTTTCATATATTGAACATTTTGTCATAGCTCTGACAGTTTAAAAGATCGCCGGACCCTCAAAATTTCATGTTTTTTGTCAAATTTTCACAATTTATCAATTTTTTGACAGGGAAGGAATCATTCTTTTGTGATGAACCTACCTAGACATATTTCTAACTTCTATATACATAATCCTGCCAAGTTAGATATATCTCCATTGAACCGTTTTGGTTCTAGAGTGATTTCAAGTTAAAACTTCATATTTTCAGGCATAACTTAATGGCGATATTTCTGAGTTGTACCATCATTTCAATCCGCTGTATCTCCAGTCCTATTTAAGTTACAGAAAATCTGAAAACAGATTCGAAAAGCCCCCATTCACCTCTAGCTGGCATATTTGAACATTTTATCGTAGCTCTGACGGTTAAAAAGATCGCCAGACCCTGAAAAATTCATGTTTTTTGTCAAATTTTCACAATTTATCATCATTTTGACAAGGAAATAATCATTTCATTTTAATGAAGCTATCTTAGCATATTGTCATCTTTTGTTTACATAAAACTGGCAAGTTATATATGTTTCCATTGAACCGTTTTGGTTCTAGAGTAATTTTAAGTTAAAAAATACATTTTTTCAGTAATTTCTGAAGTCCATATTTCTGAATTGTACAATTATTTGAATCGGTCGTATCTCCGGTTCTGATAAAGTTATAGAGAAAGTGAATATGGATTTGGAAAGCCAAAATTCTACTCTAGCTTCTATATTCAAACATTTTCTTGTATCACGGACGGTTAAAAAGATCGCCGGACCCTGAAAAATGTATGTTTTCAGAAATTGCTGTCATTTCCAAGTTTTCAGGACTAGAAGTAATTTAGCCAAGAAATTCCTAAAATTCCAATATGAGAACGGTGCCAGTTTCAATCAGCAGTAACTGTAATCGATGTACTGGTTGATGTACTGGTTGATATACTGGTTGATGTACTGGTTGATGTACTGGTTGATGCACTGGTTGATGCACTGGTTGATGCACTGGTTGATGTACTGGTTGATGTACTGGTTGATGTACTGGTTGATGTTCAAGTTCATGTTCAAGTTCATGTTCAAGTTCATGTTCAAGTTCATGTTCAAGTTCATGTTCAAGTTCATGTTCAAGTTCATGTTCAAGTTCATGTTCAAGTTCATGTTCAAGTTCATGTTCATTTCCAATGTCATTTTAAATGTCATTTCCAACATCATTTCCAGTATCATTTCAAACATCATTTCCAATATCATTTCCGTGTTTTCTCACTTTCATTTCATTGCCAATAATCACCATGATGGGTGAAGTTTTGTCACCGCTTCGCGGTTACCCGATTTCTAGTATTCAAGTTGCGTTCGTACTTTCCAAAAAAGGTCCTCGAAAAATTTTCAAAAAATTCATGAAGGAAGCCCACCATGCCCACATGACACCCACCCGGTTTCGCCGACCTTGATTCATTTTTCAAGGTCGCAGAGCACTTTGAAGTCAGATTTTCCATACTTTTGAAATGCCCAAATCTCATCCGGTTAAGCCCGGATTCCGTTTCTGTCACTTTTATTAGGTTCCACATGCTTTTTGCAAGTTACAAAGTGAGACTTCCGAAAACGCAGGTCCAGGTCCAAAATGGCCACGGCCATTTTTAGTACGAAGCAGTTGTCGCACGAGATGTCAGAAACTGTAAGCCCCAGGGTTCTCAAAGTGAGGCCAAAAGCTGGCTTGGTGGCCGGGCCAGTGCTGTAGGTTATGGCTGTGGTGATCCCATGTTTGGTTATGCAGTTACGTAATTTTAAATATTGACCGCGTCATCAAAACCAGCAATTATCCAACGGTGCACCCCCCCCCCCCCTTTGAATTATGCTTTTTGCTGAAACTCCTGTGGTCTTATACTGTAGAAAGCCAAAATATACCTAATTCAAGCCTTCTATATGTTATATAAGCAACCTGCAAGCTGAAATACTTGCAGAAGACTCCATTCTAGCAGACGACACATGTCTTATGGTTTCGAGTCCCGCAGTAAACAAAAAGCTGTGCTGTGATTGGCTGACTTAATGCAGGTGAACTTTGAAGTTGAGGCTGCAGGCCAGTAAATAGCATGGAAATTGGTTAGAATGGAGTAGATTAGCATCACTATGGCTGTGACATGGACCGGGATTGCCCCGGAAACAGGTCAAAACAGAAAAACCGCATATTTTTGGCGGGAAAAGCTGAAACACCGCATTGTGGGGGTGCCGGTGGCAGTTTAATGCCTTTCTGGACCCCTTCCCCCTAGAATTGCATGGTTTTGTGATTCTAGGCCTTTGCATAGGCCTATGTGGGTCCATTACGGCATTCGCATGCTAAAAGATAGGAAAATGGGCCTTCCGGTCAGAACCAACCTGAACGTACTCAGGCCAAATGTCTTGACACATTACTAATCCTCACTAGTAGAGCAGCATTTCCTGCAAAAATTATGAAAATCGCATCATTTCTGAGCCCCCAAATTGCCAAAAACCACCGTTTTTGCATTTTTCAAGAAAAAATCGCCCCGTCACAGGAAATTGATTTTCAGGGCTGAAAGTGGCTCTGAAAGATTGCTTGGAGTCGGACCCATAACCTAATACCCTTACTTTAGTTACATTGTACCAATAACACCCCGATTATAGGCGGTGAAGTTTTGTCACCGCATCGCGGTTACCCGGTCTCTAGTTATTCTTATTATTATTATTCAGCTCAGGAAAACTGTGATTACTGCAAAACTATTAGAGATAACACCCTGAAACCTCAAACTTAATATGTGACTCTGTTGCGTGCTACTTCTTGCGAAATTTCTTGATCAAATTTCATGATACTAAGGAGTTATTGAGAAAATAAAAAATAAATTTCTGGCAGCGTTTCCAGGAGAACAAAAGAAAATTGGGCTTTGCTGATTTTTGGTAAGATACCTTGACAAAGTTTCCAGTGCAGAAAGGCGTCTCATGGAAATTTCATGAATAGTTTCAGAGATATGAATTTTTCGAAATTGGATGTCATGAAAATTTTCTAAAATTTTTCTGGAAAACAGGGAAGGAATGCTCGTAGAAAGCTGAAAATGGGTACACTTACAGATGTACCCTAGTGTACCAACTTCACAAAGTTACGGACCGCTCGCACAAACGGTCTCGGCGCTACGGACGTCCAAAAACCCAATTTTCAAGTGCTCATATCTCGGTCCCTATTTGAGCTACAGCAAAGTATCACATATCACAAGAAAGGTCTGTTTCTCAGCTTTCCAATGGTGTATAGCATAATAGTGTCAGACGCCCGATGTAGAATCGCGTCGGACATTGAAAATTTCATGTCAATTTTTGCGCCTAAAAAACCTTTTCGGCTCAAAAAGTCGATGAAATTCTTCATGCACGTCCATGAATATTTTATGTGGGACACCCATATCAGCCCTCCATATTGTCCCCAAAGATCAATTACCTACATCAAATAGTTTTTCCTGGAGAATTTTTTGAATTTCAAAATTGAAATTTACATTGCTCCGCTTCTGGTTATTCAAATTTCATGAAATTAATACCAAAAGATGCGTAAAATTATGGCCTTTACTGTCCTCCAAGGAAATACACCTCTTCTGAATAGCCAATTTCAAATAAATGATTTTATATATTCAATTATAACTCATGAACTATTGTTTTAGATCACTTAAAACTGAATGTACATGTTGCTAATTTTTTGCCCTATTTTTTGGTATAAGGCCATCCTCATACCTCCAATACTTTGCTGGTAAAATAAAGAACAAAAATCTTTCACAGATGCATTTTAGTCAGCAGTCGGTTATATTCTGTCTCACTGCCACCTTTCCCAACAGCTGACCTTCTTCAACAATCGCAGATAGCCGCTCTGTACTGCCAAGGCAGCTTATCTAATGTCAACAAAACCATGCATAGAGTGTAATAATCACATTGGAATGATATACATTGCTCATTGAGCGGGCATCATACGTAAGGGTTTCCTCATTGGGTTTTACATCCTGTATTTGTGCACTAGACTCATTAAGGCATACAGGCACTACAGTAATGATGTTATGCTCACTCTTGGAATAGAACTTCATTCCCTACAAAGCGGACAAGGGTAATACACAAAAATGATGGACATGAATTGGCAGAGAAGAGTATGCAGTGCTCGGGTCATATGGGGCCCGCGGGGGATTATCCGATATTGCCGTACGGCAATATCAGTTATACTAGTTCTTATTATTATTATTCAGCTCAGGAAAACTGCGATTACTTCAAAACTATTAGAGATATTGGTTTACAAGTGGAGGGTAATGTGTGACTCCATTGCGCGCTACTCTACACGAAATTTCATGATCAAATTTCAAGACACTTATGAGTTATGAGCAAAATACAAAAAAAATTTCCGGCGCAGGTTTCTGAGAACCTAAGCATAACTGAGAGCTGTTGATTTTTTCTAAGATACCTTGACAAAGTCTCCAGTGCAGAAAGGCGTCTCGTGGAGATTTCATGAACACATTTCAAGATATGATTTTTTGAAAAATAGACATCCCGAAAACTGACCAAAATTTTTCTGAAAAACAGGGAAGGAATGCTCGTAGAGAGCTGAAAATAGGTGAACATACAGATGTACCACAGTATACAAACTTCACAAAGTTACGGACCGCTCGGACAAACGGTCTTGGCGCTACGGACGTCCAAAAACGCAATTTTCAAGTGGCCATATCTCGGTCCCTATTTAAGCTACAACAAAGTATTACATATCACAAGAAAGGCCTGTTTGTCAGCTTTCCAATGGTGTATAGCATGATGGTGTCAGACGCGCGGCGTAAAATCGCGTCAGACATTGAAAATTTTATGTCACTTTTTGCGCCTACAAAAATGTTTTAGGCTAAAAAGTCAATGAAGTTCTATATGGATGTCCATGAATAATTTTTGTGGGATGCCTAGTCCACGTCTCCATACTGTCCCCAAAGATCAATTATCTACAACAAATAGTTTTTCCTGGAGAATTTTTTTAATTTCAAAATTGAAATGTACATTGCTCAGCTTCTGGTTGTTCAAATTTCATGAAATTAATACCAAAAGATGCGTAAAATTATGGCCTTTACTGTCCTCCAAGGGAATATACTTCTCCTGAATAGCCAATTTCAAATAAATGATTTTATATATTCAATTATAACTCATGAACTATTGTTTCAGATCACTTAAAACTGAATGTACATGTTGCTAATTTTTTGCCCTATTTTGTGGTATATGGGCATCCTCCTATCTCCAATACCTTGCTGGTAAAATAGAGCTAAAAAAATAATTCACAGATGCATGTTAGTCAGCCGTTGGGTATATACTGTCTCACTGCCACCTTTCCCAGCAGCTGACCTTGTGCCTGCCACGACATTTCATAGGCATATGCACCAGCAAGATTGCTACGTTCATACATGGTATGAAGAATTCATCATGACGGCCATGAACTGGAAGGAGGGAGTAAGCAGGGCAGGGGAGACAAGGGGGGCGCGGGGGATTATCCGATATTGCCGTACGGCAATATCAGTTATACTAGTTATTCTTATTATTATTCTTATTATTCAGCTCAGGAAAACTGCGATTACTTCAAAACTATTAGAGATATTGGTTTACAAGTGAAATGTAATATGCAACTCCATTGCGCGCTACTGCTCACGAAATTTCATGATCAAATTTCATGACACTTATGAGTTATGAGCAAAATATAAAAAAAATTTCTGGCGCAGGTTTCTGAGAACCTACGCATAACTGGGACCTGTTGATTTTTTCTAAGATACCTTGACAAAGTCTTCAGTGCAGAAAGGCGTCTCGTGGAGATTTCATGAATACATTTCAAGATATGATTTTTTGAAAATTGGACATCCCGAAAATTGACTGAAATTTTTTAGAAAAACAGGGAAGGAATGATTGTAGAAAGCTGAAAATGGGTAAACTTACAGACCTACTCTAGTGTACCAACTTCACTAAGTTACGGACGGCTCGGACAAACGGTCTCGGAGCTACGGACGCACAAAAACTCAAACTTCAAGTGGCTATATCTCGGTCCCTATCGCAGCTACAGCACAGTTTCACATATCACAAGAAAGGTCTGTTTCTCAGCTTTCCAATGATGTATAGCATTATAGTGTCAGACGCGCAACGTAGAATCGCGTGAGACATTGAAAATTTTATGTCATTTTTTGGGCCTATCAAAACGTTTTCCCTCAAAAAGTGCATGAAGAACTTCATGGCTGTTCATCAATAATTTATGCGGGCTACCCAGGTTGGGCCTCCATATTGTGCCAAAAGGAAATTTGCCTAAATCAAATACTTTTTCCTAGAGAATTTTTTTAATTTCAAAATTGAAACGTAAATTGCTCTGGTTATAATTGTTCAAATCTCATGAAATTAACACCAAAAAATGTGTTAAATTACGCCCTCTAGCAAGCTACAGGGATATCTTCCTCTTATCTTTAACCAATTTTACATATAACATTTTATATATTCAATTATAACTCATTCATTATTTATCAAAATCAATTAAAACTGATTCGTCATGTTCCTAATTTTTTCCTCTATTTTTGTATGTAAGCACAGCTCCATAACTTGCATGCTTTGTCTACAATAACCCATTAGGGTTAGGGTTTCACCTACCATTCACTGGAAATGTATTGCTTTGAGGGTGGTACCGCTGGGCACTAAACATAGGTCTCCATGCCAAGCGATGTCTCATTTCAATATATCAGCCTCTTCAAGAATTCATCATGAAGGCCATGAACTGGTTGAAGGGAGTAAGCAGGGCAAGGGAGACAGGGGGGGCGCGGGGGATTATCCGATATTGCCGTACGGCAATATCAGTTATACTAGTTATTATTATTATTATTAAGAACTTCCCGTAGGGAAGTTCTTATTGATATTGTACGTCTTTATTATTATGAATTCCCCGTAGGGGAATTCATCTTGTTATTGCTATTTTTGTTATTATTATTATTTTTCTACGGATTTTTCACTTTTTCAATGTTGAATAACTCAAAACCTGTCTGAGATATCTGAAATTAAGCAATTACAACATGAAAATACCATCAAAGACTTTATGTGTCTGGAATTACACATCGGAATTACCAAGGACTTCGGAATTACAGCCAATATGCATAAAAAAAGTTTATTCGTCGATTTGAGAAAACCAGTGGTTGGTTTGTTATGAAATTTTTTTTACATATTGTCCAAGGAAGTGCGCAGTGCGGAAAGGAGTATAAAGGAATTCCGTTGAAAAAATTCCAAGTTATGAATTTTTGAAAAAAATGGAATTCCAAAAAATGACATTGAAACCTCCAGAAAACAAGGAAGGAATACTCAGATTAAGCTGAATTTACATGTGCATACAGCCCTACCCTAGTCTAACACACTCACACAATTTTGGCATCCCAGGTCTAATACTTTTTGTGCCACAGGGCCGCAAAAGTTGACTTTTTGAAGGCCTGTATCTCCCTTAATATTAATCCTAAAAAATAAAAATGGACATTTCTGAAAACCTAAGAATGTCAGCTTTCCAATGGTATATAGCAATATTCTCTAGGACGTACGGTATAGAATCGCGTCAGACATTGAAAATTTTATGTCACTTTTTTGGCCTCCCAAAGCGTATTTTGCCCAAAAAAACTATGAAGCTCTTCATGGATGTTCATGTCGATTTTTTATGTGGTACATATTATGTATCTGCATAGTGTGTCCAAAGGAATTTGTTCTACTTGGAGTACTTTTTCCTGGAGAATTTTTTTAATTTCAAAATTGAAATGTAGATTGCTCAGCTTCTACTCATTCCAATTTCATGAAATTAACACCAAAAAATGCGTAAAATTATAGCCTTTTATGTGCTCCAAGAGCTTTTACCTATTGCTTATAGCCAAATTTACATAAGCAATTTCACATATTCAATTATAACTCATTAATTATTCATTAAAATCAATTAAAACTCATTTGACATATTACTAATTTTTTGCCCTATTTTTCCATGTAAGCACATTGCCCTACCATGAATTTTATCATCCAATTAAAAGTCTTCCAATAATGTTTCAAATCACTTAATATTGATATGATATGTTGCTTATTTGTTGCCCTATTGTTTGCAAATAACCACATATTTTTTCCATTAACTTTATTATTAAATTACAACTTGTGAAATACTGCTGCAAATCACTTAAAACTCATTTTACATATTGCTGACTGCTTGCCCTCTGTATATATGTAAGCACATCTTCCTAGCTCTTATGGTTTGTCCATAACAAATCATTAGGGTTAGGGTTTCATCAAAGTTAACCTTATGGTTTAGTCAAATTGTATTGCTTTGAGGGTGGTATCATTCCTTACAACACACCTGCCTGCATGCTAAGCGCTATATGAGTCAGTATGTGCAAATCTACACTCTCATGGACTGCCTAGCAACCAAAAGAAGCCTCGCAATCCAAATGCAAAGGAAGGAATGGAAGGGGAGGGAATGGAAGAGGGTTGATTGGAAAGGGGATGGAAGGGAAGGGAATGGAAGGCAAGGAAAGGGAGGGTTTATAGGTAGGGAATACGGGGGAGGGGAATTCATATCTTAAAATTGCTGTGCAATTTTAATTATTCTCTAGTTATGAATTCCCCGTAGGGGAATTCATCTTGTTATTGTTAGTTTTTTTATTATGAATTCCCCGTAGGGGAATTCATCTTGTTATTGCTGATTTTGTTATTATTATTATTATTATTATTATTATTATTATTATTATTATTATTATTATTATTTTTCTACGGCCCTCAAAAAAAAATTTTGAAATGCAGATTATGAGAACAGTGATCAAATTAAAGCAAAATGGACAGAACCTCCTTACAGATTGACAGAAACACTATTATCAGAGGTAATTACATGGTGAAATTACTGCTCAGTGAAGCGTAATTCCATAAATAAAAATTTATATTGTATTCACCGTTTCTCAGAAACTAAGACAGATAAAGACATGGGATTTTTTTTCAAAATACCTCAGACACTTATCCAGTGCAGAAAGGAGCCTAAAGGAATTCCGTTGAAGAAATTCCAAGTTATGAATTTTTGTGCAAAATGGAATTCCCAAAAATGACATTCCAACCTCCAGAAAACAAGGAAGGAATACTCAGAACAAGCTGAATTTATATGTGCATGCAGCCATACCCTAGTCTAACAATCTCACAAAATTTCGTTGTCATCGCGTAAGCGGTATCGGCGCTATGGCCGCACAAAAACTCATTTTTCAATCGCCGATATCTCGGTTGCTATTAAAGCTACAGAAAAATTAAAAACACCATCAGAAAGTTCAGTTTGTCCTCTTTCAGATGATATATAGCATTTTACTTTTTAAGGAAGTTTTTATATCTCGCGTAAGACATTGAAAATTTCATGTCTGTTTTTGGGCTCATCAAAACTTTTGGGCCCAAAAAAACTATGAAGGTCTTCATGGATGTTCCTGAATATTTTTTTAGAGGTACCCACTATGGGCCTGCATAATGTCTCCAAAGGAAAAATTTCTACTTCAAGTACTTTTTCCTTGAGAATTTTTTGAATTTCAAAATTGTAATGTAAATTTCTCAGCTTCTACTCATTCAAATTTCATGAAATTAACACCAAAAGATGCGTAAAATTATTACCTTCACTATCCTATGAGGGCATTCACCTATTACTAATAGCCAATTTTACACTTATCATTTTGTATATCCACATATAACTAATAAATTACACATTCAATTTAGTTAAAAGTCACATGGCATAATGCTAATTTTTCCCTCTATTTTTCCATTTAACCACAGCTCCATGACTCTTATGGTTTGCCTGCAACAACCCATTAGGGTTAGGGTTAGGCCTCAGTCAAAATGTATTGCAGTGAGGGTGGTAACATTGCTGACAACACACCTGGCTGCATGCTAAGCGCTATATGAGTCAGTATGTGCAAATCTACACTGCCAAGGACCAGATTACAAGCAAAACTGGCTAGGGAATGGAATGGAAGGGAATGGAAGGGAAGGGCCTGGAAGGGCAGGGAATGGAAGGAAAGGGAATGTAAGAGCATGGAGTGGAAGCAAAGGGAATGGAAGGTCAGGGAATGGAAGGCAAGGAGAGGGGAGGGTAAATAGGGAGGGAATACGGGGGAGGGGAATTCATATCTTAAAATTGCTGTGCAATTTTAATTATTCTCTAGTTATTATTATTCTTCTTATTATTTTTCTTCGGCCTTAAAGTGATTTTTTAAATGCCTATTATGAGAAAAGTAATGCAGATACAAGAAAACGGATAGAACAGTCATATATGTTGGCTTGATCCCTATTTTTAGAGGTAATTTCACAGCGGAATTACTTTTCAGTCATGCGTAATTCCAGAAACTAATTTTGACATTGTGTGCACGGTTTCTCAGAAACTAAGACAGATAAAGGCACAAAATTTTTTTTCAATATATTTTAGACAGTTATCCATTGCAGAAAGGAGCCTAAAGGAATTACGTTGAAGAAATTCCGCGTTATGATTTTTTGAAAAAACGGAATTCCGAAAAATGCCATTCCAACCTCCAGAAAACAAGGAAGGAATGCTCAGATTGAGCTGATCTTATGTCTGTATACAGCCCTACCCTAGTCTAACAATTCCACAAAATTTTGTTGTCGTCGCGTAAGCGGTATCGGCGCTATGATCGCACAAAAACGGAATTTTCAATCGCCGATATCTCGCTTACTATTAGACCTACAGAAAAATTAAAAATATCATCAGAAAGTTCAGATTCTCTTCTTTCAGGTGGTGTATATAACTTTACTGTAGCAGTCTTAGTATAGAATCGCGTCAGACATTGAAAAATTTTTGTCACTTTTTGGCCCTCCCAAACCCAATTTTGCCCAAAAAAACTATGAAGATCTTCATGGATCTTCATGTATAATTTTTTAGTGGTACCCATTGTAGGCCTGCATAATCTCTCTAAAGGAAATTATTCTACTTGTAATACTTTTTGCTTGAGAATTTTTTTAATTTCAAAATTAAAATGTAAATTGCTCAGCTTCTACTCATTCCAATTTCATGAAATTAACACCGAAAAATGCGTAAAATTGTAGCCTTGTATGTGCTCCAAGGGCATAAACCTTTTGCTGATAGCCAATTTTTCATAAGCAATTTCACATATTCAATTATAACTCATTAATTATTTATTAAAATCAATTAAAACTCATTTGACATATTGCTAATTTTTTGCCCTATTTTTCCATGTAAGCAAAACTCCCTACCATGAATTTTACAATCCAATATAAACTCTTCCAATAATGTATCAAATCACTTAATATTGATATTATATGTTGCTTATTTGTTGCCCTATTGTTTGCAAATAAGCTCATATTTTTTCCGTTAAATTTATAATTGAATTATAACTTATGAAATACTGCTGCAAATCACTTGAAACTAATTTGACATGTTGCTGACTGCTTGCCCTCTGTGCGTATGTAAGCACATCTTCCTACCTCTTATGGTTTGTCCATAACAAATCATTAGGGTTAGGGTTTCATCAAAGTTAGAGTTACTCTTCACTCCAATTGTATTGCTTTCACAGTGGTATCACCTGCACGCTAAGCGCTATATGAATCTGTCCAAAAGAGGCCTGGGCATGGCATACAGATGAGGGCATGGAATGGAAGGGAATGCAAGAGGGTTGAGTGCAAAGCAAGGGAATGAAAGGAAAGGAAGGGGGGGGGGTAAAGAGGGAGGGAATACGGGGGAGGGGAATTCATATCTTAAAATTGCTGTGCAATTTTAATTATTCTCTAGTTATTCTTATTATTCTTCTTTTTCTTCCGCCGCATTTTGGCCATTCCTTAAATGTTAAATAACTCCTGACCTAATTATTATTTTCTCATAAAGAGTAATACACTATTTTGACATGGTAAAACTCCTTCTGTGCTGGGAATTACGCATCGGAATTCCGGTTGGCATAGGAATTACAGGCAATCTTGACCAAAAATTTCTGCTTCCGGTTTAGGGAAAACTGTCAGTCAGAATTACATGAAATTTTTTCCTGTTAATCTGTAATGGAATATGCAGTGCGGAGAGGAGCCTAGTGGTAATAGGATGAACAGTTATGGAGAAAAAAAAGTTCAAAATTCAAGCAAACCGGAATTTCGAGGGGTGATGTCATGAAAAACCATGATTGGAATGTCAGATTTTTATGTCCTTACAGGAATTGTTAGTACTACCAGGGTATAGTGTCTCTGCAAAAGAATGGCATCACAGGTCCAATACTTTTGGTGCCACAGGGCCTCAAAAGTTGAACATTTGAGCGGCCATATCTCCCTTAATATTGGTCCTACAAACAAACCAGGGACATTTTTGGAAAGCTCAGAATGTCAGCTTTCCAATGGTGTATAGCAATATCCTGTGCAACGTCCGGTTTAGAATCGCGGTATACATTGAAAATTTTATGTCACTTTTTGGGCCGATCAAAAAGTTTTTTGTAAAAAAGTGTATGAAAAACTACATGGATGTTCATGAATAATTTATGTAGGATACCCAGGTTGGGCCTCCATATTGAACCAAAAGGAAATTTGCATACATGAAATAGTTTTTCCTAGAGAATTTTTTTTATATCAAAATTGAAACGTAAATTGCTCTGGTTCTAATTGTTCAAATCTCATGAAATTAACACCAAAAAATGCATAAAATTATGCCCTCTGGTGTGCTACAAGGATATCTTTCTTTTACCTTTAACCAATTTTACATCTAACATTTTATATATTCAATTATAACTCGTTAATTATTTATCAAAATCAATTAAAACTGATTTGACACATTCCTAATTTTTTCCTCTATTTTTGCATGTAAGCACAGCTCCATAACTTGCATGGTTTGTCTACAACAAAGCATTAGGGTTAGGGTTTCACCTACCATTCACCCAAATGTATTGCTTTGAGGGTGGTACCGCTGGCCACCACACACTGGTCTCCATGCCCAGCGATGTGTCATTTCAATAAATGTGACTGTATTGCAAGCAAATGTCTAGTGATAGCAACATTTACCTTTTTGCCAAATGAAAGAGTTTCAGCATGGAAGGCCAGGGAATGGAAGGGGAAGGAATTTGAAGGGTAGGAATTGGAAGGGAAGGGAAGGGATTGGGAAGGAAGGGAAGTTCTTCCTTTAAATTGCTGTGCAATTTAGTATACTAGTTAAGAATTTACCTATGGTAAATTCCATTTGTTTTTGTTAATATTATTATTCTTATTATTCTTATTATTCTTATTATTCTTATTCTTATTCTCTCAAAATGGTTTTAGGTTCACAGAAGATTGTCAAAAGGTAAGTCAGTAGTTGGGTATTACGTAATTGGGTCATTTGATATCATTTTCACAGTTGTCTTTTTCACAGAGGCGTTCAAAGTCGAAAATTAGTAAACTTCAAAGGCTTATCAGTCAAAAACTATTTGAGATAATGAGTCAAGAGTCAAAATCGTGTGATAAAAAGTTGGTGTCTACGTATTGGTACAAGTGATATGACAGTTGGTCCAACGGGTAAAGGGTTATGGTGGTATGAGCAGTTTTTGGTCTGTCACCGTTTTCTCCAGTTACATAATAGATAGGAACATGGTGATGGTGGCAACAGTTAGCCAGTATCTGGGACCAGTGTTGATTCAACAAATGGTTTGGATTGGTGCAATACTTTGTGAAATATGGCAATTTTTCAAAATCGAGGGTTCAAAAATCAGGTGGAATTGTAAAATCTCCATGAAGGAGTAGTCTGAGGTGATCAAAATGTATAGTGAACTACCCTTAAATTTACCCAAAAAGACTATATTGACCAAAAAAGTGGACCAAAAGGTTATTTTTGAAGGTGATTTGAGTCATTAAAGTTTAAAAAGTTGAATTTTGCAAAAATTCTGAAAATTATGTTATTTTCCACCAATCCTCTCAAAAGTCTGGTGTCTACAAGTCAATAATATGGTTATGAAAAGCCCCCAATGAAGAATATTTTATGTCTTCAACTCAATTTGTAAAAAAATGTGAAAAATGGCACTCCTCGACACTCCTGACATTTACCATAAATGATTTTATTTGAGTGAGAAATATTAGTCCTACAGCTTTCTTTAAATTAAATGACGCCCCTATATCACATACTGGGATCACATGAGCGCATTACTTTTGACCTTTGACCTTTTTATCAAGGTCAAATTTGAGGTCAAAGAGGTAATGAAAACAGGTTATTTTCACTGATAATTTTTTTTAACTGCGAAGTAACGTTTCAATTTTCTTGATTTTAACTGACAATGTGGATCAAATACTTGCAGCAAATTGTGACAAATGGCAAGTCTCTAGCTGCAGTCAGCTTTAAGCAATAAAGGTCAAAAGGTCAAAAAAATGATGAAATGGTCAGCAAGAAATTCATTTTCACATGATGCAGGTGAGACAGTTTCACACTCCAATGCAGGCTGGCCGCATATATTAGCATACATTAACCATATATGGAAAGCTGTTCTGGCCGTTTCAGGTGATGGGGCCAATGCAGTACTGACTAATGTTTATATACATATTACAGTCTCAAATGACTGAGTTGAGTTGGGGACAGGAGTCAGGACTCTGAGTCAGGACTCTGAGTCAGGACTCTGAGTCAGGACTCTGAGTCAGGACTCTGAGTCAGGACTCTGAGTCAGGACTCTGAGTCAGGACTCCGAGTCTCGACTATGAGTCTCGACTATGAGTCTCGACTATGAGTCTCGACTATGAGTCTCGACTATGAGTCTCGACTATGAGTCTCGACTATGAGTCAGGGGCCGCTGAGCCAGGGGCCGCTGAGTCAGGCCACGCTGAGTCAAGACTTGGAGTCAGGCCTCGGAGTCAGGACTTGAGGTCAGGACTCGGAGGCAGGCCTCGGAGTTAGGCCTCGGAGTCAGGCCTCGGAGTTAGGCCTCGGAGTCAGGCCTCGGAGTCAGGACTCTGAGTGAGGACTCCGAGTCTCGACTTTGAGTCTCGACTATGAGACTCGACTATGAGTCTCGACTATGAGTCTCGACTATGAGTCTCGACTATGAGTCTCGACTATGAGTCTCGACTATGAGTCTCGACTATTAGTCAGGGGCCGCTGAGCCAGGGGCCGCTGAGTCAGGCCACGCTGAGTCAAGACTTGGAGTCAGGCCTCGGAGTCAGGACTTGAGGTCAGGACTCGGAGGCAGGCCTCGGAGTTAGGCCTCGGAGTCAGGCCTCGGAGTCAGGCCTCGGAGTCAGGCCTCGGAGTCAGGCCTCGGAGTCAGGCCTCGGAGTCAGGCCTCGGAGTCAGGCCTCGGAGTCAGGCCTCGGAGTCAGGCCTCGGAGTCTATGAGTCGACTATGCGTCTTGACTATGAGTCTCGACTATGAGTCTCGACTATGAGGCTCGACTATGAGTCTCGACTATGAGTCTCGACTATGAGTCTCGATTATGAGTCTCGACTATGAGTCTCGACTATGAGTCTCGACTATGAGTCTCGACTATGAGTCAGGGGCCGCTGAGTCAGGGGCCGCTGAGTCAGGGGCCGCTGAGTCAGGGGCCGCTGAGTCAGGGGCCGCTGAGTCAGGGGCCGCTGAGTCAGGGGCCGCTGAGTCAGGGGCCGCTGAGTCAGGACTTGGCGTCAGGACTCGGAGTCAGACTTGAGGTCAGGACTCGGAGGCAGGACTCTAAGGCAGGACTCTAAGGCAGGCCTCGGAGTCAGGCCTCGGAGTCAGGCCTCGGAGTCAGGCCTCGGAGTCACGCCTCGGAGTCAGGCCTCGGAGTCAGGCCTCGGAGTCAGGCCTCGGAGTCAGGAATCTCAGTCAGGACTCTGAGTCAGGGCTCTGAGTCAGGACTCTGAGTCAGGACTCTGAGTCAGGACTCTGAGTCAGGACTCTGAGTCAGGACTCTGAGTCAGGGCTCTGAGCCAGTAGTCGGAGTCAGGACTCTGAGTCAGAACTCTGAGTCAGGACCCTGAGTCAGGACTCTGAAATGAACGTTCTCACTCCTGACATGTAAAACATTGATGAAGGTAGTGAAAATGTGAACCAGTCCCGTCGAATATTATCATTTGCGTGTGTCCTTGAGTCCTTCAGTTTTGTCTGTCTGTCTGACCGTTGGTCCGGCCATTTGTCTGTCCATTTACAGGCAAACTTTAGTTGAAAGTAAAGGTAAATTCTTTGTAATTGTCCCTGATGACAATTACCGTCTTCTCTAGTTATTCTTATTCTTCTTTTTTTTTCAAAATGGTCCTATGGCGATGAAAGTTGGTCAGAAGGTTAATCAGTCATTCAGTATTGTGAAAGTGGGTCATTTGATGTCATTTTCACAGTTGTCTTTTTCACAGAGGCGTTCAAAGTCGAAAATTTGTAAACTTTAAGGTTGAATAACTGAAAAAGTTGTTGAGATAATGAGTCAAGAGTCAAAATCATGTGATAAAAAGTTGTTGTCTACGTATTGGTACAAGTGATATGAGAGTTGGTCCAACGGGTAAAGGGCTAGAGCAGAATGAGCAGTTTTTGGTCTGTCACAGAGATCTCAAGTTAGGTAATAGATGGAATCATGGTGATTGTGACAAAAGTTGGCCAGTATCTGGGGCCAGTGCATTGTGCAATATGGTTTGGATTTGTAGACTACTTTTTGAAATATGGCAATTTTTCGAAATCAAGGGTTCAAAATTTAGGTGGAATTGTAAAATCTCCTTGAAGCAGTAGTCTGAGGTAATCAAAATGTATAATGAACTACCCTTAATTTTACCCAAAAAGACTATTTTGACCAAAAAATTGGACAAAAAGATGATATTTGAAGGTGATATGAGCCATCAAAGTCCAAAAAGTTGAATTTTTCCAAAATTCTCAAAATTATGTTATAGTTCACCAATCCTCTTAAAAGTCTGAGGTATACTGGTCAGTAATATGGTTATCAAAAGCCCCCTATTAGAATTGTTTCATATCCTCAACTTAATTTGTAAAAAATTGTAAAAAGTGGTACTTGGCAACTTCGATGACATTTTGCATAAATGATTTAATTTGAGTGGGAAATATTACTCCTACAGCTTTCTGTAAATTAAATGACCCCCCTAGATCACCTACTGGCAACACATGAGCAAATTAATTTTCACCTGTGACAATTTCCGCAAGGTCAGATTTGAGGTCAAAGATGAAATGAAAATTGATCGTTCTCACTAATGATTTTTTTTAACTAGCAAGGAAAGTTCCAATTTTTTTGATTTTAATTGACAAGCTTGACCAAATACTTGTGGTAAGTTGTGGCAAATGACAAGTCTGTAGGTACAGTCAACTCGAAGCAACAAAGGTCAAAAGGTCAGAAAAATGAAGAAATTGTCAGCCAAAAATTCATTTTCACATGATGCAGGTGAGACGGTTTCACACTCCAACACAGGCTGGCCGCATATATAAGCATACATTAACCATATTTGGAAAGCTGTTCTGGCCGTTTCAGGTGACGGGGCCAGTGTACACTTCTGTCTAATGTTTATATACATATTACAGTCTCAAATGACGGGTCAGGAGTTAGAGTCAGGAGTAGGGGACAGGAGTTGGACTGTGAGTCGGGGACTGTGAGTCGGGCCTGTGAGTCAGGACTGTGAGTCAGGACTGCGAGTCAGGACTGCTAGTGAGGACTGTGAGTCTGGACTGTGAGTCGGACCTGTGAGTCAAGACTGTGAGTCGGGACTCTGAGTCAGGACTCTAAGTCGGTACTCTGAGTCGGGACTCTGATTCGGGTCTCTGAGTCGGGACAGGCCTGTGAATCAGGCCTGAGTCGGGTCACTGAGTCAGGACTGTGAGTCGGACCTGAGAGTCGGGCCTGAGAGTCGGGCCTGAGAGTCAGACCTGTGAGTCGGGCCAGTGAGTCGGGCCAGTGAGTCGGGCCTCTGAGTCGGGACTCTGAGTCAGGACTCTGAGTCAGGACTCTGAGTCAGGACTCTGAGTCAGGACTGTGAGTCAGGACTGTGAGTCAGTACTCTGCTTCGGGACTGCAAGTCAGGACTGTGAGGCGGGACTGCAAGTCAGCACTGTGAGGCAGGACTCTGAGTTGGGACTGTGGGTCGGGACTCCAAGTCGGTACTCTGAGTCGGGACTCTGATTCGGGTCTCTGAGTCGGGACAGGCCTGTGAATCAGGCCTGAGTCGGGTCACTGAGTCAGGACTGTGAGTCGGACCTGAGAGTCGGGCCTGAGAGTCGGGCCTGAGAGTCAGACCTGTGAGTCGGGCCAGTGAGTCGGGCCAGTGAGTCGGGCCTCTGAGTCGGGACTCTGAGTCAGGACTCTGAGTCAGGACCCTGAGTCAGGACTCTGAGTCAGGACTGTGAGTCAGGACTGTGAGTCAGTACTCTGCTTCGGGACTGCAAGTCAGGACTGTGAGGCGGGACTGCAAGTCAGCACTGTGAGGCAGGACTCTGAGTTGGGACTGTGGGTCGGGACTGTGGGTTGGGACTGCAAGTCAGGACTCTGAGTCAGGACTCTGAGTCAGGCCTCTGAGTCAGGACTCTGAGTCAGGACTCTGAGTCAGGACTCTGAGTCAGGACTCTGAGTCAGGACTCTGAGTCAGGACTCTGAGTCAGGACTCTGAGTCAGGACTCTGAGTCAGGACTCTGAGTCAGGACTCTGAGTCAGGGCTCTGAGTCAGGACTCTGAGTCAGGACTCTGAGTCAGGACTCTGAGTCAGGACTCTGAGTCAGGACTCTGAGTCAGGACTCTGAGTCAGGACTCTGCGTCAGGACTCTGAGTCAGGACTCTGAGTCAGGACTCTGAGTCAGGACTCTGAGTCAGGACTCTGCGTCAGGACTCTGAGTCAGGACTCTGAGTCAGGACTCTGAGTCAGGACTCTGAGTCAGGACTCACATGATGCAGGTGAGACGGTTTCACACTCCTACACAGGCTGGCCGCATATATTAGCATACATTAACCATATTTGGAAAGCTGTTCTGGCCGTTTCAGGTGACGGGGCCAGTGTACACTTCTGTCTAATGTTTATATACATATTGCAGTCTCAAATGACGGGTCAGGAGTTAGAGTCAGGAGTAGGGGACAGGAGTTGGACTGTGAGTCGGGGAGTGTGAGTCGGGGAGTGTGAGTCGGGGACTGTGAGTCAGGACTGTGAGTCAGGACTCTGAGTCAGGCCTGTGAGTCAGGACTCTGAGTCAGGACTCTGAGTCAGGACTCTGAGTCAGGACTGTGAGTCAGGACTCTGAGTCAGGACTGTGAGTCAGGACTGCGTCAGGACTGTGAGTCAGGACTCTGAGTCAGGACTCTGAGCCAGGACTCTGAGTCAGGCCTCTGAGTCAGGACTCTGAGTCAGGACTCTGAGTCAGGACTCTGAGTCAGGACTCTGAGTCAGGACTCTGAGTCAGGACTCTGAGTCAGGACTCTGAGTCAGGACTCTGAGTCAGGACTCTGAGTCAGGACTCTGAGTCAGGACTCTGAGTCAGGACTCTGAGTCAGGACTCTGAGTCAGGACTCTGAGTCAGGACTCTGAGTCAGGACTCTGAGGCCGTGTTGAGTCTGAGGAAGGATTTGGCATCAGCAGTTGAACTCAGGAGTCTGAGTCCGGCATCAGAGAAAAGAGTCAGTGTCAGTACTGAGAGTCAGTAGTCTGAATTGTAGATCTGATCAGGAAGCTGACCAGGATTCAGAGTTGGAGTCATGGTTAGGAGTCAGAGTCCGCATGTGTCTGTCAGTCCGTCGGTTTGTTCCATCTGTCCATCCGTCCATTTGTCTGTCCGTTTACAGGCAAAGTTTAGCCCAGCTGTCCATCTGTCCATTTGTCTGTCAATTTACAGGCAAAGTTTAGTTGAAAGTAAAGGTAAATTCTTTGTAATTGTCCCTGATGACAATTACCGTGTTCTCTAGTTATTATTATTTTTCTACGGCCTTAAAATGATTTTTTAAATGCCAATTATGAGAAAAGTAATGGAGATACAACAAAAGTGATACAAGAGTGATATATGTTGGCTTGAGCCCTATCTTCAGAAGCTATTTCATGGCGGAATTACTTGTCAGTCTTGCGTAATTCCGGAAACTAATTTTAACATTCTGTAAACGGTTTCTCAGAAACTAAGAGAGATAGAGGCATGAAATTTTTTTTCTAAATATTTTAGACAGTTATCCATTGCAGAAAGGAGCCTAAAGGAATTCCGTTGAAAAAATTCCAAGTTATGATTTTTTGAAAAAACGGAATTCCGAAAAATGACATTCTAACCTCCAGAAAACAAGGAAGGAATGCTCAGATTAAGCTGAATTTACATGTGCATACAGCCCTACCCTAGTCTAACAATATCACAAAATTTTGTTGTCATCGCATTAACGGTATGGGCGCTATGGCCTCACAAAAACGCAATTTTCAATCGCCGATATCTCCGTTTCTGTTAAAGCTACAGAAAAATTAAAAACATCATCAGAAAGTTCAGTTTCTCTTCTTTAAGATGGTGTATAGAACTTTACTGTAGCTTGTTTAGTATAGAATCGCGTCAGACATTGAAAATTTCATGTCACTTTTTGGGCCTAGCAAAACCTTTTTTGCCCAAAAAAACTATGAAGCTCTTCATGGATGTTCATGAGTATTTTTTCTATGGTGCCCAATATGGGCCTGCATAATACTCTCAAAGGAAATTTTCCTACTTCAAGTCCTCTTTGCTTGACAATTTTTTTAATTTCAAAATTGAAACATTGATTGCTCAGCTTCTGCTCATTCAAATTTCATGAAATTAACACCAAAAGATGCATAAAATTACTGCCTTTACTGTTCTCTAAGGGCATTTACCTATTACTAATAGCCGATTCTACATATATCATTTGATATAATCAATTATATTTAATAAATGACAGATTCAATTAAGTTAAAAGTAATATGCCATAATGCTAATTTTTTACTCTATTTTTCCATATAAGCACAGCTCCATACCTCTTATGGTTTGTCTGCAACAAGCTGTTAGGGTTAGGGTTAGGGCTCAGTCAAAATGTATTGCTTTCAGGGTGGTACCATTGCTCACAACACACCTGGATGCATGCTAAGCGCTATATTACTCAATACATGGACCTCTGCACTTCTATGCACTAGATTGCAACGCAAGCCAAACTAACAACATGTCAACCATATCAGGCCTCGGAATGCAACAAGAGGGAAGCCAATGGAATGGAATGGGAGGGGAAGGGTAAGGAAGGGAAGGGAATGGAGGGGCAGGGAATGGAAGGCGAGGGAATATGGGGGAGGGGAATTCATATCTTAAAATTGCTGTGCAATTTTAATTATTCTCTAGTTGTTATTAAATTTGTTATTTGTATTTTAAGGATTGCTTTCCATATCTTACAGTGTTGAAATTTGGTTGCTTTACCAGAACTTGTTGTCTTAGATCATATGTTAGATTCTTTAATTCATAATAGTCAGGTGAAAAGAGGGGAGACAAGTTGTACATAACTTTGAAGACATGTTCCAATAACTTTCTACAACGATTACTATAAAGTAAGTTTAAATGAGCGTTATCCAGAAGCTGTGTGTATGAGTTGAGAAAATCATTTAAGACAGCCCGCAATGCCCTCTCTTGAATTTTTTCAAGTTTATATTCATTTCTGGAACCACTCTCATGATATACCAATGAGCAATAGTTGAAATTTGTTAGGAAAAAACTACGCAATATCTTAAGTTTGCTTTCTTGATTTAATTGCTTAGTCAATCTTCCAAGAATGTTTACTTGCTTGGCAGTCATTTTACACAGATTTGAGACATGTCTCTTTAGAGACAAATCCTTGTCAAGAGTGACACCAAATATTTTTATAGAATCAGAGGGTTCGATATCAAAATTATCAATGTTGAAAACGATATTGCACATTGTTGTCTGCCAAAGTAGACATTCACTTTGCCATAAGAATGTCACGATCATGTATTTATAAATAGATAAAGTTGATACACGAAATCATTGATAATATACTATTATATCCACCCCCTTCCAATCCTTACAATTTGACGTCCATGGAACAGGCAGATTTCTGTACCTGTACATTTCTAGCTAAAATAGTCATCAAATACCAAAGTTATAATATTTTAAAGATGATATTCAAAAGCTAACTGAATGACCCTGAGCATCGCAACCATAACATGTGCAATGCATTCAATGCAGGCATAACATATTTATCGCAACTGAATAACCAATTCTGATAAATGGAAGTGGTAGAACTTTACAAGGATAACTTTTTAGCAACTGCATAAGCCTTGATAAGGCAGACTGGAATTGAGGCTAGCACTTTGCAGATGTTTCCATTAAAACACATTAAAGTTGGCCAGCACTTTACACTCAACAGACTTTAACAAGAAACAGGCATCACTGCAGTTGGCATTGATTGGTGATTAACTCTCTACCTTGGAGTGCTTGTTGCTCTGTCGACAGTAATCCTTGGAAAGTTTACAGTTAATGACCAAATTCCAGGAAAAGTTTTTTCCTTTTTCTCACTATTTCTTTTTCATTGTATTAGCTGAAATAGATTGATTTTCTGAAAGAGCCCATGAGTCATTCTTCTAATTGGCCATTTGTCACTTTGCCCACTCTTGCTGTAATTTCAAATTTGCTATGCAATTTCAATGTGTCTACTGCTGCAATATATCAATAACTGGTCATTGTTTTGAGGTAAAATTGACCAATGGAGATATATTTGAAGATTAAACTTTTGGATGCTATTTTGGACCACCCCAGCACAGCAACAAAGGAGAAGAAGGTTGAAAATGTATCCACGTTAAGGGAGGATAAGCATTGGTGAAGTTAAAACTGTCATCTGTTATATGAATGTTACCAGCCAATAGGACAAAAGCAGATATTTAAAGCACAATAACCTTGACTTTTCTTAACAAAATAGACACAGTTTATTTAAAACCTGTTTCAGCCAGACATAGAACTGAAAAATACTGTCACCAATCAAGGACGGTTTTTACAGAAAGTTTAAAATATTGTACAATCTTAGATGAGCTATTTGGAAAGTGAAGATGAATAAGATATAAGATTAACACCACAGGTGATTGAGGGCTTTTCAGACTTTCTTGTGCTTAAAGGGGCCAAAAAATGTGCACATATAACTTTCCATAGTACCATATGCCTAATCAGGAAAAACAGGAAAGATGAGCCTGTTTCAAATCAACGTGGTCTGACTGTATTTATTGCGCCAGGAAAGAATTGCACAAAATTCCTTCCTGTTTCCCCATGCATCACTTCGTTCTGATACAAGATTGCGCCATGCACTGATTTAATATAGGTGACAGGCGCCATTATCGCAAGTGGCTGAATGACAACATCGCAATCAGTGGCTCTATAGCGGTATAAAGCCAATATAAAGCCACTATAAATCACTTAGGAACTGTTTATACCAGTTAGAGAGCCTCATGGTAAAAGTATGGGTGATTGCATCCCAATTCCCCATTCAGATCAGTTCTTTTGCACCTCGTAAGTCATAGAAAATCCAGTTAGGTATCAAGAAGTAATGAATATGCATGCATGAGGGTCAGGTCATGAATATGGTAATAAAAGGTCATTCAGTGACCTACCATAATGAAGATGAAATCTATTTAGCAAAGAGGATACTTAACATAATATCATATACAGCAAAGTTCTTTCTCACCGATTAACAAACCTGGCAGAAGAGATAGCTGACCTTCTTAATTTGTCATTGCCTTGGTCATCTCTTCTCATCCCAGATCAATTTCCGATCACATTTCTCAGTTTGTCCGTTAGCAACATTCATCACTTCAGATCTTGAAGCTAAGTCCTGTGAAGCTCATTGGATCAAATGGAAAGTCAGGGATACAGGACACACTTACTCAGATTCAGAAGTCATCATATTACAAGCTGGGGTGAACTGACATGAGGACATGGTGGTGACATAGTGGAGTCTGAATTGAGGCCAGTAACGGATACGAACTAAATGAAGAATAGGACAACCTAAAGATCCTTCCATCCCGTCGACCAAAGCACATTGGGGAAATCAACAACCGATGATTTGGTTTTTTATCTAACCCTTTCACATTTCTACCAGAGCCTATAGGCTCTGGTATTATAGTTCTACAGAGCCTCAGAAGAAGACACTCCAATGTTTACCAGGCATCTTTACTATTTTAAGGACTGGTGGAAACACATCTCAACGACCTCATCTGTTATTGCTAGATGATTTTTATCCATATATATATTCAAATGTCAAAATTATGTTTATGTTGTGTGTGACACTAAAATAACTGGTATGAGGCAAGATTGAGCAACTTTAATGATGTATATTACCAAGGCAATGTCTTCAATTGTGCAACTCATTAAATGATTTACTTGATCAGTTTGATTGTCGTCTGTTTTCTTTCTGACAATCTCATAAATAAATCTATGTCTTTATGTGATTATTGAGACTAAATATCAGATGATTTTTCATTAATTGGCTGAATTAAGCCATAGGTCTTGATTATAGAAATCAGATTTGCAGTCTTTAAGCTACACCAGCAGCTTTAAATTGAACAATTTACAGCTATACAGGCAGACAATATTACATTGAAATGCCATGTGAAATATCTCACCAGGAGAATTGGGACATGAATTGAGGAATAATATTTAATGCTGCAAAATGTCAAACAAGACCAACTTATGACAAGGAAACATACCAAATTATCTGTAATTCACTTGATAGACAGAGCAATAAGACAGATATATTCATTCTGTGTAAATTCGAAAACATCAAGTGCAGTGAAATATTCATTAAATTATGAGTTTGTCAGGAGTCATTCTTCTTGTCAAGAGAATGTTGCTGTCAAAAATGCCACCTGCATAATAGATAAAAGCTGGCACCAACAGATTTATGATATACAAAGTGATTATAAGCCTACATATTCCTAAAAATAGACATCAAAGAGACAGATATGAGATTTAAATCGAGTTCAAAAGCTGACTGAATGGCCCTGAGCATCACAACTATAACATGTGCACTCCATTCAACGCAAGCATAACATATTTCCAAAGCCGAAACTGAATAATTATATGCAATAGGCCTAGGCCTATAGGGCTATTTGATTATGATGCTGATAACTGGTGGCAGAATTTTACAAATATAGTAGCCCTACTATTTTGGTCTGTGGGAAAGTCAACTTGATGTCGGCCATCAAGCTTAATGAGTTAATGTGGCAGTTGAGGAGATGCTGAAAAAATATAACTAACACAAAGACTTTATAAAAACATTTTTATGCCAGTGACATCACAAAACTACATAGAATGTTCATGTTGAAACTTTTTAAGGTGTGTTTTTACGATGATCTCTAAAAGTTCCAACTAGTCTATCAAGAAAAGTCATGAATGCACGCCTTCATAACCAAATTATAACATGCCTAACTTTACTCTTTATAGACTACGAGAGGATGACTGAAATTGAGGCCAGCACTTACACATACGAACGCCTCCGTTATAACTCATTTGAAGTTTGCCACCACTTTACACCACAACATACTTCAACGAGAAACGGAAATCATGAAGTTGGCATTGATCAGTCATTAACTCCCTGTCTAAGAGCGCTTGCTGCTCAGTCATGCTTGGAAAGTCTGCAGAACCAACTGCCAGGAAACCAAACTGTTTTCTTTTTTCTTGCCTTTTCTTTTTTTTTTCTATATTAGCTGAGATAGATTGATTTTCTAGAATGGCCCAAAGAGTCGCTCTCCTAATTGCCCATTAGAGCAGGTCCATTTGTTGCTCTGCCTGCTCTTGTTGTGATTTCAAATTTAATACACAATCTCAATTTGTCTACTGCTGCAATATGTCAATGACTGGTCAGTGGTCATTGGTTTTGAAGTCAAAAATAAAGAAGGGAGATATATTCAAAGATTTAATTGTTTTGGATGCTATTTTGGACCACCCCAAGAACCATGGAAATGAAGGCTGAAAACTGATCCAGATTAATTAAGAGAGGATAAACATCAGTGAAATCACTCAGAACTGTCATCTGTTACATGAAGGTTACTAGCAATAGGACAAGAGCAGAGATAAGGCACAATAGCCATGACTATTCTTCACGAAATAGACACAAATTATTTAAAACCTGCTTCAGCTGGACAGAACTGAAAAAAAAGGATGGTTTTTACTCAAAGTTTGAAATATTGAGCAATTATAAATGAGATATTTTGAAAGTGAAGATGCATAAAGTTTATAGAATTAATATCACAAGTGCTGGAGGGCTTTTCGACTGACTTATGCTTGAAGGTGTCACATGACTTTCCAAAGGACCATAAGCCTTACCAGGAAAGATTACCTTGTTTGAGTTATTATTTGACATATCAACAAGGTTTGGCAGTATTAATGCGCCAGCTAAATAATTTGCTCGAAATTTCCTTCCTGTGTCCCAATCACTCCTTCTAATACCAGATTGCGCCGCTGACTTAATATATAGGTGACAGTCGCCATTATCGCAAGTGGCAGAAAGACAGCGTTGCAATCAGTGGCTGCATGTATGGCTGTATAAAGCCAATATAAATCACTTAGAAACTATTTATACCAGGTAGATACATGTAGCCCCATGGTAAAAGTATGGGTGACTGCCTGACATATTCCCATCTCAAAGTGATTCTGTTGCACCTCGTTACGTAAGTCACAGACAATCCCATTAGGTATTGGAAAGTAATGAATATGCATGCATGAAGGTCAGGTCATGAATATGGTAATAAAAGGCCATCCAGTGACTATGTATAATGAGGATGAAATAGCAGAAAGGATACACTTATCTGCACAAATAGGATTTTGGCAGAAGACCTCATAATTCAATCATGGTGATAATTTAATTGAAGGTCAATTAGATCTCTGGAAGATTTGTGATAGAAAAATGCCAGGGGGTCGTATTTGGAGAGACAAAAGACATTGCTTCTGTTTAAAAGATATTGCAGAAATTAAATTCGAAAGTATTTGGGGTGTGACGCATACTCTGAGCGTCAGAGATGGACTCATAGTTGCTTGTGACAATGTCTCTACTGCCATTGTGTCTAATATCAAAAAATGCTTTTCAAAAGACTTTGGATATTCCAAATAGCACTTTGAGGATATTTGAAAAGGTCAAATATCCCCCAAGATGCTATTTGGATATTTCATCAGACCCTATTTCATCAGATGATATTCCATCTTAAGCTTTGGCTGACCGTATGGAGCTTTGGTAGACCGTATGGAGCTTTGGCAGACCGTATGGAGCTTTGGCAGCTGCCAATAATTCTCCGGGTCCTATTTTTGGTTCCAAAATATCCATCAGAGGGAGCTTCAACTTCAGAGGCCCTGGATACATGCTGCACTTCATTTACATTGAAGTGTAATCTTGTGTTGTAGAAGAGATGGCAGTGCATGACAGCCCAAAGTTCTAACAAATAGTATCCAAATAGTTCCCAACCATGAGACACTATTTGGTCACTATTTGATGTAGAAGAGATGGCTGTCAATGCTTGTGACAATGTCTCTGCTGCCATTGTGTCTAATATCAAAAAGTACTTTTCCTAAGACTTTGGATATTCCAAAAAACACTATGAGGATATTTGAAAAGGTCAAATATCCTCCAAGACGCTATTTGGATATTTCATCAGAACCTATTTCATCAGATGATATTCCATCTTAAGCTTTGGCTGACCGTATGGAGTTTTGGCAGACCGTATGGAGCTTTGGTAGCTGCCAATTATTCTCCGGGTCCTATTTTTCGTTCCAAAATATCCAGCAGAGGGGGCTTCAACTTCAGAGGCCCTGGATACATGCTGCACTTCATTTACATTGAAGTGCCCTCTTTTGTTGTAGAAGGGATGGCAGTGCATGACAGCCCAAAGTTCTAACAAATAGTGTCCAAATAGTTCCTAACCATGAGACACTATTTGGTCACTATTTGATGTAGAAGAGATGGCTGTCAATATAATATGACAAAGTTTCTAACATAGCACATTAGAACTTTTGGAAAAGTTCAGTAGAAAATTTGGCTTGGTTGCACTTTTTGGATATTTCGTTAGGGATATTGGCAAAGTATGGTGAGGGGAGTAGATATTGTGACAAAGACCTATTTTAGTGTCTGGCATGCAAAAAGCAGCCCGATTTTCAAATTGGGCATGTAGATCTTTCGGCTGTAACAGTCAATATACTATGACAAAGTTTCTAACATAGCACATTAGAACTTTTGGAAAAGTTCAGTAGAAAATGTGGCTTGGTTGCACTTTTTGGATATTTTGAGGGATATTGGCAAAGCATGGTGAGGGGAGTAGATATTGTGACAAAGACCTATTTTAGTGTCTGGCCTGCAAAAAGCAGCCCGATTTGCAAATCGGGCTTGTAGACCTTTCGGCTGTAACAATAGTCGCATACTAGCCTCGATTATCCATCTTTCAAAGTCAAAATGTCATTTATGTCAAAATTCTGTTTCTGTCGTTGCATGCGACACGAAAATAGCAGATATGAGGCAAGATTGAGCATCTTTAAAGATATTAAGATGCTTCAAAAATATAGAGAAAATTCTGGATCAAAAGACAGCAACATAATCAGAACTTTCTGGCAAACTTGGTTTGTTAACAAGACTCAGACTCAGACTCAGACTCAGACATATTTATTTTCAATAGAGAATAACTTATGAAAAAGATAAATAAACTATTGATATGTTATACAGTATTTTTGTTTGACAATTCTCTATTGAGGGTGACCCCTTTAAGGCTAGTAGGCCGCTATCAAGGGGCCACCCATAAGATGAAATATTGTTTTTAAGTCTGAAAAAAAAGAACAAACTAAAGTCCCATGAGTCCCATAGCATAACATGAATATATGGTTGACTAATTACCAGTTATAAGTAGATGTATTATCATAAGCTTTACTCTTAAATAATATATTCATTTCTATAATAATAGTGTGATGAAAGAAGAATGACAGTCTGTTACGTAATTAATAAGAAAAATACAGCACCAGAGCCTGGTATTAAATAATAAGTAGATCACATCAAAGTTTTACAATGTAAATTAACGGACTAGGAAGAGGATAGATTAATATACACAATGATGAAGACAGTAACATAATAATATTTACAGTGCCATAATGGAGCTGCCCAGGGTGACCTCACATTGCAGGGCTGCCAAATCACTTTACCACCCCTTAGGGTGGATGGGGAAATCTGACAAGACAGCCCAGCGAGGCCCCCCTGCGGCAGCTGTGTAGCATCTGTTCTTTGGTAGATTTTATCTATAATATTTGTATGTATACTCAACTCCTGCCTGTTACATTTAAACAATACAAAAACCGAGTATAACAGAGAAAAAAAATATATATATATAAATATATAATAATAATAATAGTAAAAAGCATGAAGTACTGATTATTGTCTCTGACAAATATAGCAGTTAGAGATTGTACATTCGTATGCATAGGTATTAATCATATGATTCTTTGCATATGCAGTAAAACCCTGATAGCTATGAGTATATATTTTTGTTCTTATAATAGAGGGACAGTTATTGTATGCTTGAGGTATTGTACATTGGATTCCAAACTTAGCAAATTCATGTTTTACTCTAGGGATATGGAAAAGGTCTGAAGTTCTAGTGTTGTGATTATGTACATTTGAGTTTCTTCTGTAGAGATTTGATTGAAAATAATATGGTAAAGCTGTGTTCTCTAATTTGTAACAGAATTGGTACTCTCTAAGTAGACACAAGTCAGTCACTTTTAGGAGTTTCAGAGTCTTAAACAATGGTTCAGTATGATCATTATACCTAGCACCTGATACAATTCGAATCACCTTTTTTTGCAATTTGACGATGTCTTTTAAACGAGACTTCCAACAGAGTATCCCATAATTCACATAAGGAAGAAACAAGCTAATATAAAGAGTCAAAAGAACATCCCTGCCCAAAACATTCTTCAATCTACACATAATCCCAGTTATCTTAGACATCTTCAGAGATATTTTAGCTATATGAGGTTTCCAACATACATTCTTGTCAAGTACAATACCAAGGTAGTCAAAACTATCGACAAATTGAATAACGGAGCCATCTAGATGAATAACAGGGTAAGATACAGTTTTACGTGGCGAATGGAACAACATGGCCTTGGTTTTAGAGGAATTCAATGACAATTTATTCAATTTCATCCATTCAGAGATGTTTTTCAGTTCTTCATTTATGTAGGCATCTTTGTCTTGTCCAAAAGAATTCAAAGTTGCAGTTAAGCAGGTGTCATCTGCGTAAATAATTGGATGGAAAATGTTACACGCTTCATGAAGATCATTAAGATATACAATAAATAATAAGGGTCCAAGGATTGAACCTTGGGGAACTCCCGTTTCAATTGTCAATAATGACGAGTTTGTATCTTTAAAAGATACCATTTGTTTACGATTATTCAGATAATCAGCAAACAAGGCCAGTGAATTATTTTTAACACCGTAATACTGTAATTTATAAAGTAATATTTTATGATCAATGGTATCAAAAGCTTTCGATAGATCTAAGAAAACTGATAGTGGGGTTCCATTTTTATCCATTTGGTCTATTATGCGATTTGTTAATTCTAGAGCTGCAAGTTCAGTGGAGTGAGAATTCCGAAAACCGTATTGATTATTGTAGAATAATTTATTATCATTTAAATATTTGAAGAGTTGAGAATGCATAATTCTTTCTAACACCTTAGATAAACTGGACAAGACAGAGATAGGCCTATAATTTTCAAGCAGGTGGTCTTCCTTACTTTTAAAAATAGGAGTCACTTTTGCAATTTTCAATCGGTCAGGGAAGATTCCTGAGGTTAGGGATTGATTGATGATAAGAGTAAAAGGTGACAGAATTTGAGTCTTGATTAACTTTAGTAACCTGTTTGAAATTCTATCAATGCCACAACTGGTTTTTGGCTTCAGTTCATCTATAATCTTGGAAACTGTCTCAGATGTCACACAGGTAAAGGAGAATTCATTTTCTATTGATGTTTGAAGAAAATGTTTGAAAGTTCTATTTTGGGGTTGGATAATCTTCTGTGATAAATTGGGGCCAACATTAACAAAATACTGGTTGAATTTATCAGCTATCTCATTTGGCTCAGATACATACTTGCCATCGATTAAGAAGTAATTTGGAAAATCATTGGAATTCTTGTTTTTGTTAATTATATCTTTTATAGTATTCCAAGTTTTCTTAATGTCACCTCTGAACTTAGTAAAACACGAGTTATAATATGATCTTTTGGCTTCCCTTATCAAACGTTTCAGTATTTTATTATAGGAATGTAGTTCCATTCTAAATTTTTCATAATTTGTAGGGTTATTTCTGGCTTCAAGCATTTTCTTATATAATTTGTCTCTGAACTTAATCGATGACAATATACCTTGTGTTACCCAATTGTTTCTCTTGTGTTTGTGTTTATTAAATTTCATAGACTTAACTGGAAAATGCTTTTCATAGGACTCTTGTATGACCTCATGCAAAATTTCATAATTTATATTCGGGTCCAAATTTAGGTTGGCATTAAAGGCTACTGAAGAGCATTTTTCAGCAATATGTCTCATAAACATACTGTTTTTTTCATCGCCTCTGGGCCATACATTTACATATTTCGACAAAGGATAAGTCACTTTCAAATAATCAAGTGAAATGAAACAGGGTAGGTGATCAGAAATTTTAACAGTAAGGATTCCAGCTGTTGTTGGGGAAAAACTACCTGACAGCTTTACAAGAATATTGTCTATTAAGGTACTGCTGTGATTAGTTATTCGTGTTGGAAATGTGATTTTCGGCACAAAACCATTAGATAGTAGAAGTTCAAAGAAATCATTGAAAACAGATCGCTCTCTTATTTTCAACAGATCAATATTGTAGTCACCCACGATGGTAACATCTTTACTATTCCTCTGAAAATTGTGTAGGATCTGTTCTAATTCATTATTGAATGCATTGTAATTTGATAAATTATCGCGAGGTGGTCGATATATATTTCCAATAATAATAGTCTTTTTTTGACTAGCACAACTACCAGCACTGCATATATCAACTTCGATGAACAAGCTATCCCATATATTTGCCTGGCTACAAATGGATAGAACTTTGTATTTGAATGTATCTTTTAAATAGATAACAACCCCACCATGCAGACTTGCAGATTTACCCTTAGAGATTAATTGATATCCATTTAGTTGTAATAAAGAAAGATCAGAGTCGCTGCTCAACCAGGTCTCTTGCAAACAAATAGCATGGAACCCCGAATTACAACATTCCTCAATAAACAGTTTCAGGTCATTGAACTTTGAGTTAAGAGACTGACAGTTTAAGGAAAATATCTTGAAACTATCCGTATTGACTGACATGAGATCACTTAGACCATCATTGCTATAGTAAGGTGAACATTTGAACACACTAGGTGCTTCATCCTCAACTAAAACTTCAAATTTGCAGAAACTTTTCAGAAAGATTTGACGTATAAAAATCCTGCCATAAGTTTCTTGATATCTGCTCTGCAATCAGTGCGGAATAAAAATGTACAGGTTCATGTCGGGCAACAAATATGAACAACTTGTTTGATTGACATTTGGTATGAAAAACACCAGAAATCAACTGTTCATACACTGTATGAACACACTCTGAACTCAGAGCCCAACAGGTTTACAAACTGTGTATGTGCCGTCACCTTTTGGCTATTAAATTTTGTGTGCCCTCTAGAATCCATAACATAAACTACAATCAAGCTCACTTGTGAGTGAGCTCTTACAGGTTTCAGATGCAGCAACTGCCGTTTTTCTACAGTGATGTGCAGTAACGACCTGGACTGTTGAATTAGGGTTAGAATTGAATATTAAATAATGTTTAATCGGCGAGTTTATGCTTAGAATCGTGCTATTGCTGCAAAGTGGTACTTGTTGAGGAACTTTTTTTTTCGCGGAACATGCTTCTCCTAACCAGGAAATTGTGAGTAGTCCCTGTTTGGCAGCCTCCCAGACAGCCACGAGCACTGCCACTTTTCAGTGTAAGCTTGTTAAGCTTACATTTACCACAGCACGCACTATTTTGTGAAGTTGTTACAAAAAGATTAATTCTCCTCCTGTGTGACAGACATAATTAACAGTTTCAGGTCTCTCAAAGCAATTGAATGAATGCTGGAGTGTTTCGTTGTTGTCTCTTTGATGTTTCAATTAGCTTCTTTGGAGAAAACTATAAACAATCAATTCATGTGGTCAGTGTTGCTGTAATTTGGCCATAGTCAAAGGCTGACCTTATGTGCATGTGCACTCATTGATCGTTTAATTGTTGATTACAATTTGTTTAAATCTTGCTGGCAGCTCAGCTGTGCGTATGAGCACAAGTGATGAGGTCCCTCTGCCTGGTCATGACCTGACCTACTTGAATATCGATAATTGTGTCAGCTGGAGGTCATCCCATTTATGGCAGACTCTCCAACTGCACTGTTCATTTAGGGTCTGTGAGCAGACTGGTATTAATGCAGCTATAGTCAATTTGTCATCTGTAGTGAGGCCCTGTGAGGGGCACTAAGGGCTGCTTACATTACATGACATAAGTACTTTGGACCATATTAGAGCAACCTCTTATCTTTCAGGTCTCAGTTTCCTTGGGAGAGACTCAAATTCTCAAGAGAAGTTAGATAGTCATGCTTGATTGCAAAGATTTTCTCAAGGCCAGTCCATCAGGCCAAACACTGGCAACTTGCCAAACATTGTTCGAGCTCAGAATAATTACTTGGCTTTGGTTAATAAAAGAAGCAGAGCCAATCAGATTAAGTTACAAGAATCAAATCTCGTCGAAAAGAAACCTATTGAAGCCCAGATTTTGCTGAGCGTCAGTGTAAATGACATCAAAGAACATGGAAGAAGTTGAAAAAAAAAACTGATCCTTATCATTATTGCCTCATGTTTAATCAGGCTATGAAACTTTAAAATAATAACTTTGTTTGCATCAGAAATACCACATTCTATTATCCAATGTAATGATTATTTTGAATAAAACCAGCTGAAGGTGAGAGCTAATGATTCAACTTGTTTTCCGTGGAGTGTGGAGTTTTGAGTATGGAGCAGCAAAGAGAAATATGCTGGCAATAGAACCAGGTCGAGGGAAGATCAGCCCTAAACAAATGCCTGCTGTCAACTGTTGCATGACTGTTGTTGGCCAACAGGACACAAACTGAGATGAAGCTAGTTTGATATATCAGCTAACATATGATGCCAAGTCTGGGTATATCTTTAAATCAGTCTCGATAAATGAATATCAAGGGAGATATTATTTATTGTTTTGTAATTGACACAATTCTGGCCATTTCTTTTTTTTTTCCTATGCCTCTTCATGAACTATCCAGTTTTATGTTAGGTTCAAAGCTGCACTATATGATATATACAGTAAAGTATTCATCATACACTCTTTCACCACATATTAATCTGATTTACACTACCATTGTTATTTTGGAAAATAATTAAATTCGGATAAAGATTTACACACTTTACTATTATCAAGAAAAGACCCCTCCCGCTGCCAGTATCCAAAAACCTCAGTTTGCCTAGATTACATTAAGACCATTCTAAAAATAATGGCCAGTACCTCTCCTTCTGGTATCCCCATCACCTCCTCTTCACAGAACACAGCGCCGCTGAATTAATTTCCATTTGTGAAGGTGACAGGCTCCATTATTCAATTGATTATTGCAAGTGGCAGAATGACAGCTTTGTAATCAGTGGCACATATAGAGCTAATACAAATATCTTAGGAAGATTGTACTATCAGAGAGATTTATACCAAAATGCAGTATTTGAGTACATCCAAATGCAAATTGATTCCTCCGCACCCTGCAAGTCATAGAAAACCAAATTAAGTAGAGTGAGCTGATGTATATGCAAATAGAATGCTATCTGTCACCAAGATAAATAAGCTGCAAAGATTCACTCTGCTGCACAAAAAGGATCTTAGAATATATTGAAGACTTAACAATTGAATTATAGGTTCATATTGACATTGGAAAAAATATGCAACCTTCAATAATTTTTCAGCAGGTGTTAGGAGGTCACATTTGATGGGGCCAAAAAAAAAAGCCGGCTTGGTGAATAGAGATTGTATCCTAAGGCTAATTTGCACATTATAGTGCAATAGAGGAGCTGTTAGCTGCACATTGTAGTGATGTAGAGGCTTGCAAGGGACGCATACTGAAGTTGGTGTTGAATGCCATTTCACAGGTCTGTTAAACAAGCGTCTACAAAGTAGTGCCTGATCTAAAAATGATAACCTTTTACAATCCATGATAAACAGAACTGTTATTATTAAAAAATGAAACTACGTTTTCCGGTGCCTTGAGAATCAGTTTAAAGATATATATGTATACTAGAAATTACCCATTAAGGGGCGACATTGAAAAATGCCCGGGAGGGGGGCTCGGAGTTAGCAAGAAAGTAGTTATTTCAAGGTAACGGCGATAGCAATTGATGATTGCAGTGCGGGACGTCCCCAAATATTCATAATGCAGCAACACCGTGTTAAGAAATGAGCACATGACAAAGACTCTATTTCAAAAGTGGCCAAAAATGTTTTATTGATTTCACCCGAAGTGAGCAAGAAATTAGTTTTTGGTAAAAAAGGGCAAGCCATCCAATGGGCCTGTAAGATTAAATGGTAGTCCCATTAGGAAACAGGGAAAGAGAGATTGAGGAGAAAGGGGGGACTGTGTATATATGTATGTATCTATGTATCTGCCTATCCGTCTACCTGGCAATCAATCGTTCTGTCAATGTATGAAGTTATCAATCGATCTATGTATCTGGCTATCTATATATCTGTATATCAGTGTATGTATGTATGTATGTATGTATGTATGTATGTATGTATGTATGTATGTGTGTATGTGTGTATGTGTGTATGTGTGTATGTATTCCTTCACCTGTTTATGTCGTGATTGATGTAATAATTTTATCTGTTTACATATCTCTGTATGTACCTCTGTTGTGTTGTGGTGAGAAAGAGGAAAGTGTCATTACTTGAATTGCCTGAGGCTTAGCTGAATTTGCATTAAAGGCACATGTTATGAGTAAAATTTACAAAGCTGTTGGTGATTGACACTAAGTGTGTTAATTGGCATGGATTACGGGCCCAATAATGAAAGCATTCATCCGTGTCACAGGCACAGATTGATCTGCAAGCTGGCTTTCATGTTTGATGCATAGTACAGGGAACAGCCGTTAGGTGGCTCATGGACTTTATAGTCCCTCTGGTGTGACATTTGGGCAGACTGGCAAGACAGAAAGCGCTACCTATGTTTGTAAGTTTTGGAAGAGGATTGAATTGATGGCGGGACTCCAAGCGGCTGATGCGAAGTTTGGCAGAAAACATGAATGAGAGAACATTTAGATGATTTTGTGGAGGTATCAGAAGGATAGGAGGGAACAATTAGGATAGATGAACAGTTCAGGTGAGTGGGATTCATGGGGGAGCCGTTTTTAGATGTGACAGGAGTGCTGAGTTGGCCTGAAAGTTTTTAGACTTATACCCGGCAGGGATATATTTCAGTTCATTTCAATGCTGATGTCTTTCTAAATTCACTTGATAGATCTCTATTGATGTGTTTCCTCTGACCCCCCATCCCGTCCAGCCACCCATCCTTTGACCACCTCGTAATAGATGAAGTTGATCAGACAATTTGTCATTGGCTCATCATCTCTTCCCATCCTCAACCAATTTCCGATCTTCTACTTCAATTCATTGGTTGAAATTCGTCATTTAGATCTCCTGACTCTTTTAGGGACTAAGCCTACTGAATCCTATTAGGTCAAGATGCAGATATAGCAGTCATATGTCCAACTTGATAAAATGAACAAGACAGGAAATTGAGTCTATAGCCTTGTTTCTGGCTGAGTAAACACACTCCGCAGATTTAGTGTTCTGCGTTTCCTTCAGAAAATCTCAAATTCTCAGGAGATATCCGATAGTCATGCTTGGTTGCATAAAGGATTTCCCCAAGGTTGGTGGTTTACACCAGCTATAAATCCAAAAGGGAAACTTTCCAAGCAAAAACATTGCAAATTATAACTGTATTGTGCATCATAGAAGGATAAATCCTTGTATAAGGTCATTTATAATGCATTTGCCAGGAACTTCTGAATAACTGTGATAGACCAACTTAACAGGATTTCTTAGATGAAAGATTAATGTGTCTGCTTCTCCTTCCTGTATACCTTCCTTTATACGTACCTATCAGCACCTCCTAATACAAGACACCGCCAAATGAATTTATTTCAATTTTTGAAGATGACTGGCACCACCATTACCAAGTAAAGTGTAGAAATGCTGGCATATAAATAGAGCCAATGATATAAATCTTTCTTTCTGCCTGTATCACCATTGACTTTATACAAGATGGTGCCACTGAATTAATTTCCATTTGTTTAGCTGACAGCCACCATTATCGCAAGTGGCAGAATGACATCGTCACAATCTGGCATGCACAGAGCCAACACAAATCTGTGAGGAAGAGCTTATACAAAGGGAGAGACTTATACCAAGGTGTTGGTTATTACATCCCAATGCAAATGGATTCCTCCGCACCCTGTAAGTCATAGAAAACTAAATTAAGTATTGTAGGCTAATGAATATGGAAATAGAATGTGACCCATCATCAAGATAAATAAGCTGTACATGTAAGGTTTCGATATGCTGCAAAAAGAGGATTTAGTCACTTTGAAGGCTTAATAATTGAATTGTAGTCGCACATTGACATTGCCAATGTGACCTTCAGCAATTTTTCAGCAAGGTGTTAAGAGGTCACATTTGATGGTGTCATAAAACTTTATGGGAGATGCAGGCTTGGTGAATTGAGATTGTATCCTAAGGCTTATTTGATCCTTATAGAGCTAGAGGAGCTCTTATTATAGATAAAGAGACATACAACTTTGTTACAAGGGATGCACACTGAAGTTGGTGTTGAATGCAATCTTCACCTGTTAAAGTGTCCACAAAGTAGTGCATCATCTAAAAAAGATTATCTTTTACAATCCATGAAAAATAAACCGACATTTTCCGATGCCTCAAGAATTTGTTTTAAGTTCCTATTCAATTCAATGCTAATGACTTTCTTAAAAATACTTGATAGTTCTGCTGATGTGTTTTCTTTGACCCCCGACCCCATCCCTTCAAGCCACCCATCTTTTGACCACCAAGTGATAGATGAAATTGATCGGACAATTTGTCATTGGCTCATCTCTTCCCATCCTCTACCAATTTCCAATCTTCTTTGTTAATTCGTCCATTGACATCCATCACCCGAGATTGCCTGATTGAGCCTACTGGAGCCTACAAGGTAATTTTTACTCATTTAGGTACTTGTGTACAATTTCTATGTTTGCACTTGCTGACTGTATCACACACAAGAATTTCACAATGTTGACCAATAAATCACCTGTATCTGTAACTGAATGCAGACCGGATAAGCTGAGATTTAGCAGTCATCATATTTCAAACTTGATTAAATGAACAAGATAAACATGTGAGTGAGTCCATAGTCTTGCTTCTGACTGAGTAAACACACTCTGCAGATTTGGTGCTCAATGTTTCCTTCAGAGAATCTCAAATTCTCAGGAGGTATCTGATAGTCATGCTTGGCTGCATGCAGGATTTCCCCAAGGTTGGTGGTTTACACCAGCTGTAAATCTAAGGGAAAACTTTCCATGTAAAAACCTTGCAAGTTATAACTGCATTGTGAATCATATAGAACGGTAAATCCTTGTATAATGTCATTTATAATGCATTTGCCAGGAACTTTTGAATAACTGTGACAGGAAATATATATTTATATATTTGACGCAGTATTATTACTTTGTAAAACACCTCCAAGATCATAAATATAATTCATGTACAGACTGAATTAACAGGATTGCGTTTCCCAAAGATAATTGTGTTTGCTTCTCCATCCTGCGCACTTATCATCTCCTCCTAATAAATGATGCCATCATCGAATTTGTTTCTCTTTGAGAAGATGACAGGCACGACAATTACGGAGTAAAGTGCTGAAATCACTGGCGTATATAGTAGAGCCAATAATATAAATCTTTCTTCCTGTATTTTCATCGGCTTTTATACAAGATGGTGCCACTGACTTAATTTCCATTTGTGAAGCTGACAGCCACCATTATCACAAGTGGCAGAATGACAGTGTTGCAATCAGTGGCATATATTTAGCCGATACAAATCTCTCGGAAAGACCTTATACCGACCGAGAGATTTACACCAAGGTGTGGGTTATTGCATCCCAATGCAAATTGATTCCTCCGCACCCTGTAAGTCATAGAAAACCAAATTAAGTATTGTAAGCAAATGAATATGGAAATAGAATGTGATCTATCAAGATAAATAAGCTGCAAGGATTCACGCTATACGGCACAAAAGGGATCTTAGCGTATAGAGGACTTCCTGATTGAATCATTATTGCATTGAGATTGGCAATGCGACCATGAGTAATTTTTTGTAAGGTGTTAAAGGTTGCATTATAATGATTATTGCATTATATTAGATCATAAAACGTTCTCTAGGAAAATGATGCATGCTTGGTAAATGAAGATTGTATCCTAAGGCTTATTTGAACATTATAGTGCTGTAGAGGAGCTTTTAGCTACACATTATAGTGATATAGATTCTTAAGGCATGTGAGGGATGCATACTGAAGTGGACCTCGCACGATATGGTTATGTGTGTGACTGTGAGCAGCAACAAAGCAAGACCTTACCTCACAAAGACGATCTTGTGCTTTTACTATAGACAATTATTTTAATAAATTGATAAATCTCTGCTGGAGTTTTACTTCTCCACTCTTTGACCACCAAGTGATAAAAAAGTTGATCAGATAATTTGTCATTCATGGCTCATCTAGTCCCATCCTTAGCCAATTTCCGATCTTCTTCCTTAATTTGTCTTTTGACGTTTATCACTTGAGATCTCCTGACTATCATGGTGACTAAGACTATACTGGAGAGGATTAGGTCAATATGCAGACCTGTCAAACTGGGATTTTGTAGTCTTTTCAAGCTTGGATGTATGAAGAGGAGGACTTAGGAGAGAGAGCCCATAGATAGCCATATTTCTGACGAAGTAAACACACACTTCAGATATTGTGATATTGTTCCTATGACATACACATAGCAGTGAGATGTATTTTTGTCATGACAATTAATAAGTCATCATGTTACAAAGAGATGAGTCATTATAAATCTGTTTTATGCTATTGTGTATGAGTCCAAGCAGGATCATGCCATCGTCACATCAATCTTCAGATCTGATTTCATGGAGAAGTAATGTTCCAGTGCACTTCGCAGCAGTTGACTTGACCTTAAATTGGCTCAAGTGAACTTATCTTCAAAGATCTGGTTTCCTTGGAAGAGTCTCAAATTCTCAGGAGATGTCAGATAGTCATGCACGGGTGAGCACAGTTTTCTTAAGGCCAACCGACCTGACTACATATACTGGTAATTTGCCAAACATGCATGGTTCCAGCTCAGAATAATTGATACTAAACGTAGTTGTTCAGGAAAGCCTATAAACCATACAACCACTGCATGTACAGTTGATGCCATAGCTGGTTCCTTCTGTTGAACACATTTTTGTCAATAATGCCTTCTCCCCCTTGATTTTTACACTGGACAACTGACTTACTTTTTGTTTAGAAATGGAATGAGAACAGAATGTAGAAGCCTCGCCGTTTAATGTGCAAACTGGGTCACAAAGATTATAAATATTTTATTTTACTGCCCTTAATGCTAAATATTATAATCAGGTGTCCTTGCAATCTCTTGAATGAATAGATATCTGATAAAACAACAAAATTGAGACCTGAGAACTCATCTTGTGATTGCAATAAGGCTGATGAACTGAAATGTCATTAGGCAGAGAGTTCTTTGATGCACAGTAATGAGGATAAGATTATGACAATAAAGTGGATTGGTAGTAATAACAAGGTTTTTTGGTGCAATTGCCGGGCAAATACCATATTGGTGCTGAGCCGCAATGTCTGTTTGGCCTGCTGTCCTCTCATATTCTTCTTTTTATGGATTCATTTTGTGCATGTTAATGTTACTGTACCACTGTGGAGTCTTTTGCCATGGATTGTGGTGTGTGATGATGTGCCATACTTCCTCTTCCTGACCCATTTCAGAACATTTTACCACCTTAAAACAAAAACCTTTTTAATCTGCTTAAATTACATTTCTGATTGAACTCTCAGTTTCCAGGCGTCTCAATATTCCGTCCCACAGTTTCTTATCTCTTATCATCTTTGACAGATTGCAAAAAACCAGACCTCCTGAGTGTTTGTTTCTGTGGCAACTGGCAGACCTATACTTGCTGGGATTCATGGGAAATGTTCCCATGCAGCACCTCTTATTTACCCCTCACGGGCACAAGAAATTTATGATTTAATGAAGAGTGCTGATTAATTAAATTCTGTGGCAAATTTTATGCTGATGAAATTCCACTCTTCTCTCGTATGAGGCTATATATGAGCTCAGTCACACTCCACCCTTTACTATGTTTTAGGCAATAGACTACTGCCTGTAAATTTATAAACTCTTTCCTGTTGAGTTGCAATATGGAGTTACTTACTTCCTCTTATTTCCATTTGGCCATATAAAATACATAAAAAAGTCCTGTATATGGCTTTTAATACACAGGGAAATTTTCTGTGTGCATGAGGACTAGATTGCACTGCAGCATCTGCGCCAAGGGAAATTAATTTTTTGTATTCACACAGGTCTGCATGGGAGGCTCACAAAATGCTGATTGTGGATTTGTTCAATTTCGCAGACATGACCTTTGTGTTATGATATAGAAATTTTGTCCCATCTGTTGAGTTGCTATACCATGTCAGCATTGCCCAAAATGACCTTTTGTGAGACAAGATTGCATTGAGCCACACATAATGGTTGTTAAGCATGCATACTCAATTGCTCTTTCAATCCGTTTCATGCCTGCATTGAAATGGCGTGGTGTCATGAAAAGACATCGAATACAAGAATTTAGAAAGAAGCACCAGTAAAAATTGATCTTTAAAAAAAACAACAAAAAAACAAAAAACTGCCTGATCAGACAATTAAAGTTGGTTGGTGCTAATAACATGAGAGGGTGTCCTAGATTTTTGTTTTTTATATGCAGTTTTTATTTGTTCAGTTCTCTCTTTATTTCAAACAGAACTAAAACAGACTGGTTATCTCTACTGACTGAACCTGAAAACACACATGTATGGTTTTGAATATCTGAAGGTGCTGAAACAGTTGTTGCGCCACAAATCAAGCCAGTTTTGAGCCAAGAAAATACTTGTTAGTTTAAAATATTGCTATTTTTCTGGGCAGATTTCTTAGATTATCAATTATATTTACTCTGTTTGAGTCCCAGAGCTAGTTTAAACCAGGGGCATCATGCGACTGCAGAATCACAGAAAGAATTCCTAAGAATCACGGCCCCAACTCTGTGTATGTCACATTCCTTTCCTCCGATAAATAGGCAGTTCTTCTCTCGCTTTAGCAGAAAAGTAATGGATTGTGACTGGACACAGTATATTGTGTGAGGGAGACAAGACTGACAAGTGCAATTTGTCCTGGTATTCAACCACTCAACTGAAGTAATGTCTTTTTTCTACCAACTGTGTTTTGTTATTTGCCTTTTAGTAATTTGTAGGTCACAAAAGCTTCTTTTCTAAAAGTTTTATGCATACTGTAATAAGCATGAGTCCTTGGTGACAGAAAAGATGGTCATTGCGTGCCATAGATCGCTGGTTATGAATCAGCTTGCTTATTTCTGTATTTGTCTATCTCTCCATGCATGTCTCTCTGGGGGGCTATCTGTCCATTAAACATATGAATATCCGTTTCTTTTTTCTATTGCTCTGTTTTTTCGAATTGATGACTTGAACCATGATTCAACCAGAAGCCAATTTGTCTCCATCTATATTCTGCCCAAATGTAAATATAGAGATTCAAATGCGGTATGAAAGACAAAACATGAAATCTGATCTAAATTACATCGTTTATTGGATTTGGCTGCAATATTTCATTTTTCATTTGAATAAATGTCTCATGCCAAAGGAGGGTTTGCCAGGAATTTAACATTCATTGGCAGAATAGGAACAATGCTATTGCAGTTATCTGGTACGGATGAGTTTTCAGAGCTTTGCGTTGCGTTTATTTTTTGCCTAATGTTTTTTTTATAATATAAAAGCATTCATAATTTATAATAACTTTTTCCAATACAATCAGTGAAAAACTGTAAATGATGCTCAGCAGCATCCATGACAATAACACCCAATTTATACTTTGTATTTGGTAAATTTTGGTGTTAAACTGCCAAGGCTTTTCAAGCCAAAAATTCAGATAACAAGAATTTACTTTAACATAATCGGCTGCAATAATATCTTTGCTTATTTCTCTCTGAAAATACCTCTTTGTCTCCTCACTTGCCAGAAGACCCAAAGACCGCCAGTGATGGGTGAAGTTCATTAGAATTTCTCATTGGCTCATCTTTTCTCATCCTCGACCTATTTCCAATCTTCTTTGTTAATATGTCCATTGATATCCATCACCTGAGATCCCCTGACTGAGCCCACTGGAGCCTACTAGGTAATTTTACTCATTTACTTGTATACAATCTCTTTGTTTGCACTTGCTGACTGTATCACACACAATAATTTCACGATGGTGACAAATAAATCACCTGTATCTGTCTGTATTTGTAACTGAATGCAGACCGGACAATCTGAGATTCAGCAGTCATCATTATTTCAATCCCCACTAACATTTGAGTTAAAACTCAGGTCACATGACCACCCCAGTTGCCAGCTATAAACGCCTGTCACAGACATGCCCCTCACCCAAACTTTCCACCTATCCTACTTTTTTGCACTCCTATTTCACATGGGAGCCCACAACGGTGTAACTCCTCTCTCATTTCCGTTTGCGAACTCCACCACCAATCTCCCACCAGGAGTGCATGAAACAGCATATTCTCATATTTTGCTCCGCCATGGAGGGAGCCACTTCTCAGAACTATTTTCCTACAGGTGTCAGCACCTATCTTCATCTGTTTTTGCCTGGAGACAGCCCAAACCTTACGCAACAGGCACGTCGTCCCTATGTTATCATGATTCGATTGCCTGCTAACCTGGCTGTAACAAATCTTCTGATTGCCCTGCATACTCTTTTTAGTGCATGCCACCTACCAGGAGGAATTCCTCCTGCTACAAATCACGCTGTAAGGTCTCACACTGGCCTCCTGCTGATATCTGCTTGCCATCTACACAAACATGTCAACAATTAGTCATTTTCGAAACAACCTACACATCACTCTAAATACCAGGTGTTCCTAAAATATTGCCTTATTTTAACATGACAGCGTCGACATGCAGCATCACTTCACAATAATGCATTGTCAAACTTTTTTCACTAATGGGCATTCTCTAGTCTTGAACAAGAGAACATAGGAGAGCGAGTCCATAACCTGGTTCCTGGCTGAGTAAAGACACTCTGCAGATTTGGTGCTCAATGTTTCCTTCAGAGAATCCCAAATTCTCAGGAGATATCTGATAGTCATGCTTGGTTGCATGCAGGATTTCCCCAAGGTTGGTGGTTAACACCAGCTGTAAATCCAAAGGGCAAACTTTCCACGTAAAAACCTAGCAAGTTATAACTGTATTGTTCATCATAGAAAGATAAATCCTCGTATAACGTCATTTATGATGTTTTTGCCAGGAACTTTTGAATAACTGCAACAGGATGTTCATACAGATGAATTAGTATTATCAAGCAAAACATCTCCAAATGCCAAAAATATCAGACAGTCCATGATCCAGGCTAACTTAATTAACGGGATTTCTTAGATGAAAGATTAATGTGTCTGCTTCTCCTTCCTATAAACCTTCCTTTATACGTACAGTTGCTCTCGAAAGTAAGTACACCCCATGCTATTTTTCAAACTTTTGTCTCTCAAGGGTACAAATTATTATATATTCACACACTAACAATTATTTAGTGCCAACCTAATATATGTGCATACAATTATATCACAAATTCACAAATTCAGTCTCCCATTAAATTAATACAGCTAAGTATGGAAAAAATGGCCATTGCAAAAGTAAGTACACCCTTCTAATTTCAGACAGTCATTACCTTGTGTTTCCTAAACCGGTGGCTAAAATTGATTGAAGATGATTAATTTACCCTAGAATAAGGTTCTAACATATTTGAACTGGACTTTTCAACCATGCCCCCATGTAAACTGTGTCACCACTGAATGACTGGGGGATTACCTGTATTTTCCCGCTTTTTTAAGGTAAAATCACGGCATCTCGATGGAATTCACTTCTGGGATATGGCTGGGTCATTCCAAAAGCTGGTATTTATTTTAATTTATTTAGGATTTAGTAAACACACTGGTGTGTTTGGGATTTCTGTCCTGCTGGAACACCCAAGAGCACTTTTAACCAAGCTACTTTACCAATTGGACAATATTATCTCCTAGGATTTCATAATAGAGCTTTGGATTCACAATTCCTACTACATGAGCCAGTTTGCCAGTTTCTGATGAAGCAAAAAATCCACTCTGCATGATATTCCCACCTCCATGCTTCATTATGGGCGCCAGGTTCTTCTCTTGGCAAGCCGAGTTGACATTGCAGCAAACGTATCGGTTGTTCATGTGACCTTAAAATACAATTTTAGGTTCATCGGTCCAAAGAATATTAGCCAAAAAGTCTTCTGGTTTTTCAAAATGCTCCTGGACGAAGTGTAGGCCTGGTTCCTTGTGTTTTTTCATCAGCAGGAGCTTGTTTTTGGGTGTTCTGGCAGTGAGGCCTTCTTCATTCAAATGTCTCCACATAGTTAACATGTAGACATGTATTCCAGGCAATGTCCGTTGCTCGTGTAATTTTGTGGATGTAACCTTAGGGTATTTTACTGCTTCCTGTATTAATTTCTTGGATGTTCTGCAAGATATTTTTGTTGGTATTCCCATCCTGCTTGATGAGTTTGTGTTTTTTGTTGCTCCTTCCATCTGAATAAAAATTCCTGGCAGTCAATACGTGAACCCCAAGCTGTACAGAAATATTCTTATATATCCAAATAAGTCATTGGAGGTGTAAATAATAGTATTTCTTAGCCTTTCAGACAGTTCCAAAGTTCTAGGCATGGTGACTGACCCATCAATCACACCATAATGACTTGATTAAGCAAATTTAAGGATAATCAACTGTTAAGTACTGCCAAGGAGGATGGAAATCAAAATAAAGGTGCCAAAATCAACCAGGCGGAACAACAAACATTTTAGGGTTGCATGGCAGAAGCAGATTGACCAAAACTGAGGGTATAAAGCGATAAAAAGGCCAACTATTGTGAGGGTGTACTTACTTTTGCAATGAGCTATTTTTTCATTAGAGGTCAAAGGTCAAAATGACCTCGATATTTCAAAAAATCCAAATAACATATTATGTAAGACTTCAAAGAGATACACTTTATTGAAAAAATGAGCGGATAATCATGACCTGATATTAATTAATGAGCCAAATGCAGTATTCCTGCAGGGGTGTACTTACTTTCGAGAGCAACTGTACCTATCACCACCTCCTAATACAAGATGCCACCAATGAATTTATTTCCATCTATGAAGATGATTGACACAACTTTTACCAAGTAAAGTGGAGTAAAGTGTTGACATCACTGGCATATAGCCAATAATATAAATCTTTCTTCCTGTATCGCCATCCGCTTTTACACAAGATGGTGCCGCTGAATTAATTTCCATTTGTGAAGGTGACAGGCACCGTTATCACAAGTGGCAGAATGACAGCATTGCAATCAGTGGCATGCACAAAGCCAATATGAATCTGTGAGGAAGAGCTTATACCAACCGGGAGATTTTTACCAAGGTATGGGTTATTACATCCAAATGCAAATGAATTCCTCCGCATCCTGTAAGTAATAGAAAACCAAATTAAGTATTGTAAGCTAATGAATATGAAAATAGAATGTGATCCATCATCAAGATAAATAAGCTGCAGAGATCCGATCTACTGCACAAAAAGGATCTTAGCGTATAGAGGACTTACTGATTGAATTATAGTTGTATTGTGATTGGCAATGCGACCATGAGTAATTTTGGAGCAAGGTGTTAAGAGGTCGCATTGTATTAGATCATAAAACGTTCTTTCGGAAAACAATGCATGCTTGCTGAATGGAGATAGTATCCTTAGGCTTATTTGCACATCATAGTGCCTTTTAGCTGCACAGTATAGTGATGTAGAGGCTTGCAAGGGACGCATACTGAAGTGGATGTAGCACGATATGCTTTATGTGTAATAGGCAGTGACAAAACAGGGCTTTACCGAACAAGGATGATCTTGTACTTTTATTAGAGAATTATCAGCGTCAGGCGTCAAAGTTTTTTAAAATGTTTGCTTCATTAAGTTTGTTGGAACACACATGATTCAGGTTTGTGCAACAATTGAATTTATGTGCTGATTTTTCTTTAAACATTTAGACGCCCTTTCAGGGTGCATGGAAATCTCATGAAGCTATGTGATTACACGCGACTTTGTTGTTGTCATTTTGCGAACCAGCCACCATTTGTACCATTTTGAACCAAGTCAATGGGTGCTTGTATTCAGGGCTCCAGAACATAAATAAATCCATTCACACACTGAGGATATGCATCCAGAAGATGTGACTTGCGTCGGCCAGACAGACTTCATCGGTCAAAATATCAAGATCAACCACAGGTATGCCTCGCTAAACTAGCGGGATCCATGGATCAGATACAGGAGTAGTCTAAGTGTGGCTAGTACATTGTTTCCAAGCTGAATAAACCCAGCCCCCATTCACAATGTACAGGCGTAATGGTGGGCGATGTTTCTGGAAAATTGTTAAATATATCGAGGAGTCGGGGATGCAGCAAATTGAAGAGTTCCACTAACACACCCGATAGATAGGTCTCCACCCTTTGAACACCAAGTGATAAAACAGTTGGTCAGATAATTTGTCATTCGCTCATCTCGTCCCATCCTCAGCCAATTTCTGATCTTCTTCCTTAATTTGTCTTTTGACATTGATTGCTTGAGGTCTCCTGACTATGACTAGGCCTACTGGAGCCTTTTATGTCAAGATGCAGACCTGACAAACCGACATTTTGTAGTCTTCGTATTTCAAGCTTGGATTAATGAACATGAGTACATGAGGAGAGAGTTTATAGCCATATGTCTGACCTTATCAACACAGTGCATATGTTGTGGTATTGTGGCTTTGACACAGTCAGATGTATTTTTTGATGATAATTATACGCCATCATGTTACAAAGCAGATTCTTCATTGTTGTTCTATCATAACCTCTATGCCATAGTGTATGCATCCAGGCACCATCATGCTACCGTCACATCCATCTTCAGATCTGATTTCACAGAGAAGTAATGTTCCAGTGCACTTCAGAGCAGTTGGCTTGACCTTAAATTGACTCAAGTGGACTTATCTTCATAGATCTGGTTTCCTTGGAAGAGTCTCAAATTCTCAGGAGATGTCAAATAGTCATGCATGGGTGAGCACAGATTTCTCAAGACTAGCCTATCTGGTAAACACTGGCAATTTGCCCAACATGGTTCCAGCTCAGAATAATTGATAGAAAATGTGGTTGTTCAAGAGCATAGTAGGGGGGCATGTGTCATTCCGTAAAAAGTTTCATGTTAGAGCTACGTATGATACATCGTTTCGAAGCTTGTGCAATCAGGATTTCAAAACCGGATGTTGCCATTTTTTCAAAAATGTTATTGTTGCTATGGTAACCAATTGTTGTTTTGAGTCTTTTGAATGAATTTTCTGATTTTCACTATTCAATTAATGTCAAATTTATTATGCAAATCATGCTAATATTATAAATTTTTTAGTGTTCAAGGTATTATGCAACATTACATATTCAAATGATTCTTCGTTGTTTGGTTGCCATGGTTACAGTCATAAACACAGCTTCATATTGCTGATTTTTAAGCGAAAAATGTCATTTCCTTAGTTTGAAATGTCAAAATCTCATTTAAAGCATGGATAAGCAGGATATCAAAAGTAGTATATATCTTAAAACATACAAATATGCAGAAAAAAAAAACATTGTGTAAATTAGGACATATATTGTCCATATTCAGAGAGGCCCGTAGATCCCACTAAAATCGACCAAAGAAAAATTGTTGTATCGAACTAGTATATTATGGATAAAACTGCAGAAGTTTTAATGTTAGATCTATGTATTATACATTGAATCGAAGCTTGTAGATTCAGGATTTCAGAAACCAATGTTGCTATTTTGTCAAAATGTTTATGTTGCCATGGTAACCAATTGTTGTTTTGAAGCTGTGGAATGCAATTGCTGATATACTTGAGTATTTTAAAGGAAAATTAAGCGAGTAAATCATTCTCATTTTCATATATTTTCTATCTTGCAAGGTTTATACCATATTGTCTTTAAGAAAGGTTTGTTGTTGTTATGTTGCCATGGTTACAGCAATAAACACAGCTATCCACGCGCACTAAGATCAGAATGCCGGCCCATTTTGCACCAATTTCCCTTGATTGAAACGTCTATATCTCACTTTAAAAATGACAAAGAGTAATATGACACTCAGTCAATTTATGCAAATATACTCAAAAATGCTTAGAGTTATTAAATTGAGGCATATATTGCCAATATACAGCTGTTGCTGATATGTGGCACTCGGATCCCACAAGGAGTAATGAAAAATGGCTAAAAGGTACCAATCGATTACAGATAAAACACTACTAAATTTATGTCATATCACATCTGGTCCTATGTGTGTCACACAGTTTTGAAGCTTGTGAAATCAGGATTTCACAAATGGATGTTGCCAGTTTTTCAAAAATGTTTTTGTTGCCATGGTAATTGCTTGTTGTTTTGAGGCTATAGAATGAAACTTCTCATGTATATCTTAGTGTTTCAACAATAATTTGTCATGCAGGCGTTTCAAATTTTTGTTACTTTTTGATCTGATAAAGTAGCATAGAATATTAAATTACAATGATTCTTTATTTTTAGGTTGCCATGGTTACAGTTGTGAACACAGCTTTTTTTAGCACATTTCATAAGAAAAATGTCATTTCGCACCACTTTGTCTTACAAATGTAGATTTGAAATATTTAAGTTTCACCTAAATAGTGGAACAGGAGAATAATACACATCGTGGATTTATTAAACATGCAAACATGCATAAATAATCCATAGATTATGCAAATTAGGGTATATATTGCCTTGTATGGCATATATTTGATCCCATGATTGGAAGCGACTACTGCATGTGCAAGCCTTTTTATATATTCCGCTTTTTAGAAATGAATCTTTAGAGAAAAATGACAAAGGAATACACCATATTGATTGAACAAAATATGGGTATTTGTAGCCTAATGAATTATGAATTTATTTAATTAGGTCACAACCATGCCCTTAATAATTATATATATAATTGTGATGTGCAACTATCCATATCCTATGAGAAAAAGGTGCCAAGTAACATTTTATCATGAAATATACTGAAGGGAGCTGCACGTATGACTGTAACCATGGAAACTCGATGAAAAAGAGTTATATATAAATGTCCTTGCTAATCATACTTGCAAAGATATAAAATAAATGAAAGTAGAATGATTTACATGATAAATTTCCATTACAAAATTAAAATATGTGAAAAATTGTATTCAAAAGGTCCCAAACAACAACCCGTTACCATGGCAACAGAACCATTTTTGAAAAAATGGCAACATCCGTTTTTGAAATCCTGACATCATAAGCTTCGAAATGATGTATCATACGTAGCTCTAACATGAAACTTTCTACGGAAGCCCTTTTTCTGACACATGCCCCCCTACTAGCACCTATAAACCCTCCAGCCATCCAGTCATCATATTCACAGTTGATGCCTTGCAAGGTAGCTGGTTAGATGATTTTTTCTTTGTGTGAAACACACTTTGTGCCAATAATTGCCTTCTCCCCTTGATTTTTTCCCCTTGTCAACTCATTTGGTTTTTATTTTAAACTTGAATGATAACAGAATGCTGAAGCCTTGTCTTTTGATGTGCAAACAGCATCAAAAAATATATACAGAGAGCTTTGGAGTCAGGATGTCAAATAGATATTTTTCAGTTAAGAAGATTACAAATTTCTTATTTTACTGTCACTCCTGCAACCTTGTAAGAAAATATGTGTTGGCCTACATTTATGTTGTCATTCCAATCTCTGGATAAAAAGGAATTTGTCAAAATAAGGAAATGGTACTTGAAAACTTGTCTTGTGATGGCAATAAGATTGACTGACTGAAATGTCATCAGGCAGAGAGTTCTTTGATGCACAATAATTAGGACAAGATCATGGCAATAAAGTGGATTGGTAGTAATAACGAGGTTTCTTATTTCTCTTTCCTTGGAAATGCCATACACAACTTGGTGCTGCGCCGCAATGTCTGTGTGGCCTGCAGCCTGCTGTCATCTCATATTCTTATTTTTATGGATGTATTATGTGCATGTTAATGTTACTGTACCACTGTGGAGTCTTTTATGGATTGTGGTGTGTGATGATGTACCATACTTCCTCTTCCTGATCCATTTCAGAATATTTTACCACCTTAAACAAAAGCTTTTTCATTCACTGAAATTATATATGGATTGAACTCCCAGTTTCCAGGCGTCTCGCTACTCTGTCCGACAGTTTCTTATTTCTTACCATCTTCGACAGACTCCAAACACCAGACCTCCTGATTTATTGTTTCTGTGGCAACTGGCAGACCTATACTTGCTGGGAATCATGGGAAACGTTCCCACCAACTCTTCTTTACCTCTCATTGGCACAAGAAATTTATGACTTAATGAAGAGTGCTGATTAATTAAATTCTTTGGCAAATTTTATGCTGATGAAATTCCACTCTTCTCTCGTATGAGGCTATATATGAGCTCAGTCACACTCCACCCTTTACTATGTTTTAGGCAATAGACTACTGCCTGTACATTTATAAACTCTTTCCTGTTGAGTTGCAATATGGAGTTACTTACTTCCTCTTATTTCCATTTGGCCATATAAAATACATAAAAAAGTCCTGTATATGGCTTTTAATACACAGGGAAATTTTCTGTGTGCATGAGGACTAGATTGCACTGCAGCATCTGCGCCAAGGGAAATTAATTTTTTGTATTCACACAGGTCTGCATGGGAGGCTCACAAAATGCTGATTGTGGATTTGTTCAATTTCGCAGACATGACCTTTGTGTTATGATATAGAAATTTTGTCCCATCTGTTGAGTTGCTATACCATGTCAGCATTGCCCAAAATGACCTTTTGTGAGACAAGATTGCATTGAGCCACATAATGGTTGTTAAGCATGCATACTCAATTGCTCTTTCAATCTGTTTCATGCCTGCATTGAAATGGTGTGGTGTCATGAAAAGACATCGAATACAAGAATTTAGAAAGAAGCACCAGTAAAAATTGATCTTTAAAAAAAACAACAAAAAAACAAAAAACTGCCTGATCAGACAATTAAAGTTGGTTGGTGCTAATAACATGAGAGGGTGTCCTAGATTTTTGTTTTTTATATGCAGTTTTTATTTGTTCAGTTCTCTCTTTATTTCAAACAGAACTAAAACAGACTGGTTATCTCTACTGACTGAACCTGAAAACACACATGTATGGTTTTGAATATCTGAAGGTGCTGAAACAGTTGTTGCGCCACAAATCAAGCCAGTTTTGAGCCAAGAAAATACTTGTTAGTTTAAAATATTGCTATTTTTCTGGGCAGATTTCTTAGATTATCAATTATATTTACTCTGTTTGAGTCCCAGAGCTAGTTTAAACCAGGGGCATCATGCGACTGCAGAATCACAGAAAGAATTCCTATGAATCACGGCCCCAACTCTGTGTATGTCACATTCCTTTCCTCCGATAAATAGGCCTTAGAAATCCTTGAGAGCTTGGAGATGCAGTTCTTCTCTCGCTTTAGCAGAAAAGTAATGGATTGTGACTGGACACAGTATATTGTGTGAGGGAGACAAGACTGACAAGTGCAATTTGTCCTGGTATTCAACCACTCAACTGAAGTAATGTCTTTTTTCTACCAACTGTGTTTTGTTATTTGCCTTTTAGTAATTTGTAGGTCACAAAAGCTTCTTTTCTAAAAGTTTTATGCATACTGTAATAAGCATGAGTCCTTGGTGACAGAAAAGATGGTCATTGCGTGCCATAGATCGCTGGTTATGAATCAGCTTGCTTATTTCTGTATTTGTCTATCTCTCCATGCATGTCTCTCTGGGGGGCTATCTGTCCATTAAACATATGAATATCCGTTTCTTTTTTCTATTGCTCTGTTTTTTCGAATTGATGACTTGAACCATGATTCAACCAGAAGCCAATTTGTCTCCATCTATATTCTGCCCAAATGTAAATATAGAGATTCAAATGCGGTATGAAAGACAAAACATGAAATCTGATCTAAATTACATCGTTTATTGGATTTGGCTGCAATATTTCATTTTTCATTTGAATAAATGTCTCATGCCAAAGGAGGGTTTGCCAGGAATTTAACATTCATTGGCAGAATAGGAACAATGCTATTGCAGTTATCTGGTACGGATGAGTTTTCAGAGTTTTGCGTTGCGTTTATTTTTTGCCTTATGTTTTTTTTATAATATAAAGCATTCATAATTTATAATAACTTTTTCCAATACAATCAGTGAAAAACTGTAAATGATGCTCAGCAGCATCCATGACAATAACACCCAATTTATACTTTGTATTTGGTAAATTTTGGTGTTAAACTGCCAAGGCTTTTCAAGCCAAAAATTCAGATAACAAGAATTTACTTTAACATAATCGGCTGCAATAATATCTTTGCTTATTTCTCTCTGAAAATACCTCTTTGTCTCCTCACTTGCCAGAAGACCCAAAGACCGCCAGTGATGGGTGAAGTTCATTAGAATTTCTCATTGGCTCATCTTTTCTCATCCTCGACCTATTTCCAATCTTCTTTGTTAATATGTCCATTGACATCCATCACCTGAGATCCCCTGACTGCGCCTACTGTAGCCTGCTAGGTAATTTTACTCATTTACTTGTATACTATACCATTTCTTTTTTTGCACTTGCTGACTGTATCACACACAAGAATTTCACGATGGTGACAAATAAATCATCTATATCTGTCTGTATCTGTATCTGTATGCAGATCGGACATGTTGAGATTTAGCAGTCATAATATATTTCAAACTTGATTAAATGAACAAGAGGACATAAGAGAGTGAGTCTATATCCTTGATTCTGACTGAGTAAACACATTCTGCAGATTTAGTTTTCTGCGTTTCCTTCAGAGAATCCCAGATTCTCAGGAGTATCTGATAGTCATGCTTGGCTGCAAGCAGGATTTCCCCAAGGTTGGTGGATTACACCAGCTGCAATAGCTGCAAATCCAAAGGGCAAACTTTCCACGTGAAAACCTTTTCAGTTTCAATTCATTGACAAAAAAAAAACAAAAACAAAAAAAACAAGGAAATACATTGTCATGGTACATAAAAACATTGCGGTAGGCTGACATCTTTTAGAGATGTATGTGCCATGCCATGTGCCAGTTATAACCTTGGAAGTTATGACTGCATCATGATGCATAGACAAGGAACTTTTGAATAGCTGCAATAGGAAATTTATGAATAGTTGACACAGTATCATTAGTACATCAAACACCTCCAAATACCATAAACAGCATTCTGTCCAGAGCAAATTAACAGAATTTCTTAGACCAGTGATAAATGTGTTTGCTTCTCCTTCCTGTATACCTATCACCTCCTCCTAATACATAATGCCACCAGGCCAACCACTGAATTTATTTCTATCTGTGAAGATGACAGGCACCACTAGTGTTGAAATCACTGGCATATATAGTGCCAATTATATAAATCTATCTTTCTGTCCCATTTGTGAAGCTGACAGCCACCATTATCACAAGTGGCAGAATGACAGTGTTGCAATCAGTGGCTTATACAGAGCCGATACAAATCTCTTGGAAAGACTTTATATATACTGACTGAGAGATTTATACCAAGGTGTGGGTTATTACATCCCAATGCAAATTCATTCCTCCGTACCCAGTAAGTCATAGCAAACCAAATTAAGTATTGTAAGCTAATGAATATGGAAATAGAATGTGATCTATCATCAAGATAATTAGATAAATAATCTGCAAAGATTCACTCTACTGCACGAAAAGGCATATAGAGGAATTACTGATTGAATGATAGTTCAATAGAGATTGGCAATGCAACCATGAGTAATTTTTGCAGCAAGGTGTTCAGAGGTCGCATCACATTAGACCGTAAAACATTCTCTAGGAAAACGATGCATGCTTGGTGAATGGAGATTGTATCCTAAGGCTTATTTGCACATTATAGTGCAATAGAGGAGCCTTTAACTTCACATTACAGTGACGTAGAGGCTTGCAAGGGATGCATACTGAAGTGGACATTGCACGATATGTTTATGTTTGTAATAAGCAGCGATGAAGCACGGCTTTACCGAACAAAGTTGATTTTGTACTATTATCACATAGATAGTTATCAGGGTAAAATTACAAAGTTTTAATTTTTGCTTCATTAAGTTTGTTGGAACACACATAATTCTGGTCAGTGCTACAAATGAATTTATGTGGTGATTTTGCCCTAAAGATATTCTGCTTGAGTTTTTCTTCTCTGCCCTTTGACCACCAAGTGATAAAGAAGTTGATCTGATAATTTGTCACTGGCTAATCTTTGCTCATCCTCTACAAATTTCCGATCTTCTTCCTTAATTTGTCTTTTGACATTTACCACTTGAGATCTCGTGACTATCATAGTGACATAGAGTTTTGAATTTGATGCTACTCAGGATATAATTTATGACCTCTCTGTCACCTAGTCACCGTAATAATCTTTTTCCTTTTTTTCTATTTGTTTTAGTTGTTTTTAATTGTCACTATTTTTATACTTTGATTTTCTACAAATTTTACCAATGTTCAACATAGAGTGAATAAAGATATTATATATATGCCAACTAGGTCACCATGCAGACCTGACAAATTGAGATTTTGTAATATTTTCAAGCTTTGATGGCTGAAGAAGAGGAAACTGGGGAGAGGGCCTATACTACCCCATAGCCATATTTCTGATGAAGTAAAAACTCACTCCAGATGTTGTGCTATTGTGACTTTGATATATCAGTCAGCTGTATTATTTTATGATAATTATATGCCATCACTCATCATGTTACAAAGCAGATGAGTCATTGTAAATCTGTTTTATGCCATAGTATATAAGTCCAGGCACCATCATGCCAACGTCACATCCATCTCCAGATCTGATTTCATAAAGAAGTACTGTCCCAGTGCAGTTCAGCAGCAGTTCACTTGGCCTTACATTTGGCTCAAGTGGACTTATCTTCAAACATTCAGTTTCCTTGGAACAGTCTCAAATTCTCAAGAGATGGCAGATATTCATGCATGGATGAGCATGCTTCCTCAAGGTCAGCCTATCTGGCTAAATACAGACAATTTGCCAAGCATTGTTCCAGCTCAGAATAATTGATACAAAATGTAGTCGTTCAGGAAAGCCTCTAAACCATACAACCACCGCAAGCATAGTAGATGCCCTGGCTGGATCTTTCTGTTTAACACATTTTTGTGAATATTTGCCTTCTCCCCCTTTAATTTTTTCCGCGGGACAACTTAGTTGGTTTTTGTTTAGAAATGGAATGAGGACAGTTCTAATGTAGAAGCCTTGTCTTTTAATGTGCAAACTGGGTCACAAATATCTGCAGAGACCTAAGGAGTCTGGATGTTAAAGAGATGTTCTTCACAAAGCACAAAGAAGATTAAAAATTCCTATTTTACTGCCACTCCTGCAACCCTGTCAGGAAACATGTTATACATATAATTAGGTGTCCTTCCAATCTCTTGAATGAAAGGAAATCTGATAAAACAAGGAAATTGGGACTTGAAAACTCATCTTGTGTTGACAATAAGGTTAATGGTCTGAAATGTCATTAAGCAAGGAAGTCTTTGATGCACAGTAATGAGGACAAGAATGTGGTAATGGTAGTACGCTGTAAGAACAAGTTAAAAAAAAAAAACTTTTGCCTTTGAAATGCCCTACACTGCTTGGTGTTGAGCCACAATGTCTGTGTGGCCTGCTGTCATCTCATATTCTTCTTTTTATGGATTTATTTTGTGCATGTTATCTGTTGTTTCTGATGGTGTGCCCAACCTCCTCTTCCTGACCTATTCCAGAATGTTTTACCTCATTTATTTTAGTCCTTTTTCATCCCAGAAGTGAAATCCAGATTGAACTCCCAGCTTCCTGTGATCTCAAATTCAGTCCTCCAGTTTCTGATGCCATCTTCAACAGCCTTGACAAACCGGACCTCCTGAATTATTCTGTCTATATATATGGGAACTGGCAGATCTACACTTGCTAGGAATCATTGGAAATATTCCCACAATCTCTTATTTCTCCCTCACTGGCTGCACAAGAAATTGATGATTTTCATGAAGGGTGCAGATTAATTAAATTCTGTGTCAAATTTTGTGCTGATGAAATGCAACTCTTCTGTCACATGAGCTCAGTCATATTCCCCCTTTTACTAAGTTTAAGGCAAGAGACCTTGCCTTGATGGTTGTTCTTACTGCCTGTACATTTATAAACACTTTACTCTGGAGTTACTTGCTTTCCTCTAATTTCCATTTTACCATATAAAATACATAAAAATGTCCTATATATGGCTTTTAATCAGTAGGGAAATTTTCTGTGTCCATGACCACTACCAGATTGCACTGCAGCATCTACGCCAAGGGAAATTAATTTTTTGTAATCACATCTCTGAGGCTCACAATACGCTGATTGTGGATTTGTTCAATTTCGCAGACATGACCTTTGTATTATGATATACAAATTGTGTCCCATCTGTTGAGTTGCTATACCATGTCAGCATTGCCCAAAAGGGCCTTTTGTGAGACAAGATAGCATTGAAGATAGCATTGAACCATACACAACGGTTGTTATTCATGTATGCATATTCAATTGCTCTTTCAATTTGTTTCATGCCTGCATTGCAAAGTCATGATGTCATGAAAAGACATCCAATACAAGAATAAAGATAAAGAGGCATCAGTAAAAATCGATTTTAGAACAAAAAACTGCACATCAGACAATTAAAGTTGGTTGGTGCTAATAACATGAGAGGGTGTCCTTGATTTCAATTTTTTTTAATGCAGGTTTTTTTCTCTCACTTCTCTTTTTATTTCAAACGGAACTGGTAATCTCTACTGACTGAACCTGAAGAATATCTGATGGTGCTGAAACGGTTATTGTGCCACAAATAAAGCCAGTTTTGAGCCAAGCAAATAATTGCTAGATTAAAAATATCGAGCACTATTTAAAACTGTTGCTATTTTTGGGCAGATTTCTTGGAATATCAATGATATTTACTCTGTTTCAGTCCCAGAACCAGTTTAAACCAGGGTCCTCTTGCGGCTGCAGAATCACAGAAAGAATTCCTGAGAATCACGGCCCCAGACAGTCTGTTTTTTCAGCATTTTGCTCTCTGTGGCTGTCGATCAAGATCTTATGCAAATATCTATCTCTTTCTCTATTGCTCTGTTTTCCCAATCGATCCATCATTGAACCAAAAGCCAATAATCAAAGTATATTCATCTCCATCTATATTCTATACCAAAATGTAAATAGATTCAAATATGGAATGAAAAATAAAAGATGAAAGGTTATCTAAATTTGATCTATATTTGATTTGGATGCAATATTACATTTTTGCATCAATATCTCTCTTGCAAATGAAAAGATTGCCAGGAATTTAGCATTCATTTGCAGAAACAACATTACAGAACATTGGCTCATTTGAATGAGACGTAAGCGCTCAATAGATGTAGATGAAAATTTGCTAATTTTTTGGCCAACTGCCATTTTCATCTTTGCAAAGCCTGTTGAAGTGTTGATGCTCCCTTTTTTTTTGCATTCTTATAAGTTCTATCTTCCACCATGGAAGGCTGCTTCATCTGGATTGTGTGATATGCTAGTGCTGAGCAGTATTTGGTCATCCGACAGACTCTTACATTGTATTGCGATCATCCTTCTGTGACATTGATTAATCTGTCTGGTTCCCAGATGGCTACCAAAGCATTAAAAACATTCATGTTCTTTCAAAAAATGTTGTGTTACTGAACGCTGAGACAGCCATCAATTTTCCCAAATTGAGGCCATTAAATTTTTGGTGGTAACTTCTTGAATATGTGTCGTGGACATTTTAAAAATGGCTGGTAACTGGCTGAATGTCATGACACCAGGCCTGCATGGAAACTCCCAAAGTTCTAATTACACAATTTTCTGCAGTAGAACTTCCATCCTCACCAGGACACGGAGGTGAATGACACCTAATAACACTTTGTGAGTTTCACTCTGGGTGCTGTGAATTTGTTATCTAGAATCAATTGCCTTATAACTAATGACATCAAAGTGAAGGGAAATAGTTCTTCTAAGTCTTTCATTGCGCGAATCAGTTTCAGCACTAATTCCATTGTGTAAAACACAATAGCTATGATTGTCACATGCAATTACCCTATCCCCAACAAGATTCCACCTCATTAGTTGACGACCATGAGCTGGTCTAAAGACTTTTACCATCAGTTTTCATGGCAACCAATGCTCATTAGTTTCCTGTCACCAGATGGCGTGACTTGTGAAAGACCTTGAGTCAAATATATCTGTTGTCTGGTGCTCTCCTTATTCTCTGGCACATACTAAATTGAAAATTCACAAATAATTAGCTGGAAAATTTTTTAATTTTTAAAAGACTATTACAGCTTACTCTTCCTTGCACAGTGTAAAGTTAAGGTGTTGACAGACTATAGATGAACTTTTTGGAGCGCTGTTCTATTAAAAAAGCGGGATTGTACCTTGAATCTTAGGTTCACGGTTTTCCACATCAGGATCATATTGAAATCTTTGAACATACACATTGAGAGATATTTCTTTGATCAATGTATCACAACCAGATAAAGATTGCCTTATCAACAGAGCAACTGAGCTGACTTTGATGATATGGAAATCCAAAGAAGAAATACAATCAGAAACCATGAAATATGCAAGGACACCAGATCAACTTGCCATGTATTCTCTGAAGACAAATCACTCTTATCCCTCTCAGATTACTGAGAATGTTTGCAAATATATTCAGTTTGATGTTATATATATTATTTGTTTATGGATTACATGGTAATGGATGTTTCCTTTGATCTCATTATATTGTGACTAATTCCCATGTCTCAGAGAAATTCTGTTATAGCCGCTTTGGGTTATTTTGAATTAATCCTAATATTTAGCCATTATGTGGTGCCCAAGTCCAACCAGGTTAATGTGCTGAAACCAAGAAGTTCTGATTACCATACATAATCATTCGCCCATTGCACCTTCTGTCAGTGGCTTACTTATGCAAGATAAGTTTCAAAGTGCAAAGCCAGGAACACATATCTGTAAATGCTTGTACATATGAACATAATCAAACCCGAGCTTGGTGTTCCCAAGGGACCAAAGGCTTACCAAACACATCACAAAATTAATATCAATCTCTGTTTCCAGGTTCATCATGCCTCATGGGGGAACAAGGGATATACATGTATATTAAAATCTATTAATTCTTTGTCTCTGATTGTCTCAGGGTAACAACTCAACAATCAATGATTTCAATCTTTTATGAATGATGACCATGATTTGTGGTTCCTGTTTGTTTGGAATAATTCTGCATTTGTCTTGAAGATACATGAAATTTTCTAGTTTCACATCATCTATGTTCCAACCATTGAGCAAAATCAATCTTGAAAATGTGTTCAAACAAGTCATGGTATTGCCTTATCTACTTTGTATCAATCCATCTTTCTGCAATTATCCATGGTTCACCTTAGCTGAAAACAGCTGTATCTCCCTGGGTCTCTAGGATAGCTTAGCAAAGAAAATACTGAGTTACCTCTTTGGTCCGGAGAAGAAAAGACACAGATTGATTTGGGAAGACATTTGTAATTATTTGATTATTGTTGGTCTGTGTGGAAAGCTTGTCTCCTGCATCAAAGAAAGGCATCTGATCTTCCTGTATCATGACAAGTGGCTCATATAATGTTCTGCAACATTGGCCTGTTACCTTGCACGTAGCATTTGACCATCAGCTGGTCGTCTGCTGGTCATATCGGTGTATCCACCAGTCAAACATTTCCAATATTGCTACAATGCACAGTGGAGTAAATGGAAAATTAGCAGGATTAGTTAAACAAAAGTATTATTCTTTCTTTCATAAAGCCAACTTTAGGTGTGGATCTTCTCATCAGGATAAAAGAGGGTGAAATCAACCAACCAAATCTCATCTTTAAAATTCTATCATGTACATGTTTTTTAAATGTACTGAACTCCTTAGTGCAGAAAATCAAGAGATTTTCTGTGAATTTCAGTGAGGGATTTTCTTGAGCCTTGAAACACGTTTCTTTTCATACCTCTTGGGAGCATGCATGCACTCAGAGGATTTGGTATTTATTCGTTCTCTGATGGTGCAGAAATGGAATATTTCGCTGTAAATTTTGAATTTTGAGTTAGCAATTCAAAACAGCAAGCTATCATGACTAAAACAAATTGTGCAACCATCTCACACAATCATTTGAGCTAACTCAGAATTTCAGAATTTACAGTGTTCATTATTGATCCCAGTTGACTTAACATCAGGGGATTATCTCCAACACAATTATCCCTCCAGGAATGTGTAACAATGAAATATAACACACTTTGTAAACTTCAAGATAATGTTCAAATTACCGATATAATAAAAGCTGAGACTGAAAATTTGTCAAAATAATTTTTATTTATCATCATGTAGTAATCTATTGTCTTGTATTTCAGACTCCTTTTATTTGCAGGTCTCTCCATTACCATAGGTACAATTTCATTTTTTTATTTTTGCAAAACCTTTCTTTATCTATATAATCTGTTACTCCTTCATTGACTAGAGCCTATTTTGTATGGTTATACATCGCCCCAACAGTGTCTGTCTTCATTTGCTGTATATTGAACTACAACCAACAATAAAAACAACAATAAAAATTCAATCTTCTAAAAGCTGGCCTTTAAGAGAAGCACACAGCCAAGCTATTTCAAAGGCAACAGCCTGCTCTCCTTTCTTTGGTGCACTTGGAAGGAAGCACCTTTCAGCTATGGCCCCTGAAATGGGAGGACATATGTCAATTTAAGACTCTTTTGGCTGAGTATTTGAGCTCCTTTGAAGTCCGCCCGCAGAGCTTCATCTTCAAAGTGACATTTCATAGAGACAAAATGCTTTGAAAATAGTCCCCCCCCCCCGCTGCACTTACAGGAAAAAGTTGGTATTCAAGTGCCATTCGGTGAAATTACATTAAATTGTAATTGTAATTGTAAATACTCTCAGACACGCTCTGAAACGAAGGCACGAAATTCGTGGTGAGCCTTCTACAATGATACATCTCAGGTCAGCCATAGAACGGTGGCCATGGGCAGAGACTAGAGGATCATTGCCCAAGGTTCCCATGCCACAGCATTTTCCAGTGTTGGTGATCGCCGTGTGATGATGAGTGATGAGAAAATTAGGAGTCTGGCACATACCCTATCCATTCAGGGATGTCCAGGGTCTTCCCAGAACAGAACACTGGATACAACCCACCTCCATTTAATGTCCCATGGGCTCGGACCAAATTGAGTTCCAGGAGTGGGAGTAGACCTCAAAGCCAGACTGATAGCACAAACATTAGGCCACGGAAAACTCAAAATAGTCATGTCATGTTGAAGGTCAAGTGAGACTTGTTTATTCCATCCTGAAACAGCTGGTGGACAAATACTCCAACAGATATTCTAAGATTTTTAAATGTGAACACATGCAGTGACTTTTGTCAGTTTCATTATGTATCAGGATGAAGAGAATAGTGAAATACAGAACAGCCCATATCTGTAACAACATAAATTATCTCAATTTGAGGCTGTTACCTTTCTGGATGATAACTTCTTGAATATGTGTCTTGGACATGAAACACCTAACGTGTTAATGGGATGCATGTAATGTAATCAGGACTGCTTGCATGGGGGTTTCCAATGTTCTTATTGCAAAATCTTCTGCAGTAGTGCATCTTCTATCCTCAAAAGGACTCAGAGATGAATGACCTCTAATGACAAATTGTAAGTTTGACTACGGCCGACGGCTGCAAATCTGTTATCTATTGTGCGAATCAGTTTCAGCACTAATCCCATTACGTAAAGCACAATTGCAATGATTGTCACATGCATTTACCACTGTCCTCTGCAAGATTCTGTCTCATTAGTTGACGGCCATGAACAACAACTTTTTCAGCTGGTCTTAATTTACCATCAGTTGTCATGGCAACCAGTGCCTATTACTTCCTGTCACCAGATGGTGTGACTTGTGAAAGACCTTGAGTCAAATATATCAGTTGTCTGGCGCTCTCCCAATTCCCTGGCTTGTATTAATTGAAAATTGACAAATAATTAGCTGGAGAAGTTTTTAAAAGACTATTACAGCTAACTCTTATTTGCACATGTAAAGGTTTGATGTTGATCGACTATAGATGAACATTTTGGAGTGCTCTTTTAAAAAAGGTAAGGTTGTACCTTGAATCATATATTCCGTTGTTTTCCACACCAGGATCATATTGAAATCTTTTAACTTACATGTACACATTGAGAGATATTTCTTTGATCAACATATCACAACCAGATAAAGATTGCCTTATCAATTGAGCAACTGAGCTGACTTTGATGATATGGAAATCCTCAGAACAGATTACAGAGGGAAACCATGAAATATGCAAAGACCACATATCAACTTGCAACATTCTCTGAAGACAAATTACTATTATCCCTCTCAGATTACTGAGTATGTTTGCGACAATATTCAGTTTGATGTTACATATATTATTTGTTCATGGATTATATGGTAATAGATGTTTCCTTGATCTCATCATATTGAGATTAACTCTTAGATGTTTGAGAGGCATTATATGTTGGGGTATTTTGAATTAATCCTTATATTTAACCATTATGTGATGCCTAGGTCCAACAAGGTTAATGTGCTGAAACCAAGAAGTTCTGATTACCATACATAATTATCCGCCCATTGCACCTTCTGTCAGTAGCTTATACTTATGCATGATAAGATTCAAACTGCAAACCCAGGAACACATATTTTTTATACAATTGTATATATGAACACAATTGATTCTGAGCTGGGTATTCCCAAGGGACAAAGGCTTACCAAACACATCACAAAATTAATATCAATCTCTGTTGGAGTCTGTTCCCATGTTCATCATATCTCATGGGAGGAAAGGGATATTTTCAAATCTATGCTTTCTTTGTCTCTGATTGTCTCAGGTTTACAATTCAACAATCAGTCATGCATGATGACCCAGATTAGTTGTTCTTGTTTCTTTGGAGTCAATCTGTATTTCTCTTGAAGATATATGAACTTTTCTGATGGCCACCCCCCATCCTCTATGCTCTAACCATTGAGCAAAATCAATTTTAAATTTGTTCACACAAGACCTGGTATTTCTCAATCTACTTTATGTCTATCTTGCTATAATTATCCATGATCTACCATGATCTACCTTGGCTGAAAACAGCTATAGATCTTAGAGGGTCTCTAAAATAGCCTAGCACAAAAAGACCGAGTTACCTCCTAGGTCGAGAAAAGTCACAAATTGATTCGGGAAGACACTTGTAATTTGATTTGTGTCCTTGAATAATTCATCCCTTTCTCCGTGGCATTGTTGGTCTGTATGTTGGTCTGTGTGGACAGCTTGTCTCTTGCATCAAAGAAAGGCATCTGATCTGCCTGTATCACGGCAAGCGGCTTATATATTGTTCTGTAACATTGGCCTGTAATGAGTGTAATCATGCACTCAGCATTGGACCATCAGCTGGTTGTCTGACTGGTCATATCGTTGTACCCACCAGTCAAAAATGTCCAATATTGTTCGCTATACACAGTAGGGTAAAATTGGAAATTAAAGGGATATGAGCAAAACAAAAGTTTTTTTTCTTTTTTTCAAGAAGCAAAGGTGCTGATCTTCTTGTCAAGGTAAAAGAGGGTGAAATTGATCAATCGAATCTGTAATAACCTTTAAAAGCTATCTTATAAAAATGTATGTACAAAACCACTTTGTGAAGACTATCAAGAGATTTCCATGAATTTCAGTGAGTGATTTCTTGAGCCTTGCGTCTAGTTTCATGGAGTACCCCTCGTGAGCATGCATGCAATCAGAGGATTTGATATTGATTCCTTCTCTAATGCAGCAGAAATGGAATGCTTCTTTATTGCTCCCAATTGACGTTACTTCTGGGGATGATCTCCAACACAAACATGTACAAAGTATCAAAGACGGTATTCCAAATTAAATCAATTTACTCTTAAAAACTCAAAGAGAATGCTGAAATTATAGATATAATTGCAAGCTGTAAAAAAACTGAGACCGATTATATGTTGCAGCAATTTTTCTACTTGTCGTCTATTCATGAATCTATTTTCTGATATTTTTGTCTCTCTTTCTTCCTTTTATTGGCAGGTGTGTCCATTACCAAGTGAAAGTGTTATTTTTATGTTTGCAAAATCTTTCTTCATTTATATAGTCTGCGTTATTCCCTCACCAGAGTATACTTTGTATGATTATACATTGTCCCAACTGTGTCTGTCTTCATATATATATAATGTTCACTGAACAGCAACTAACAATACAATTTCAATCTTCTAAAAGCTGGCCTTTCAGAGAAGCACACTGCCAAGTTATTTCAAAGGCAACAGCCTACTATCCTTTCTTTGGTGGAAGTAAACACCTTTCAGCTATGGCCTCTGAAATGGGAGGACATTTTGTCACTTTAAGACTATTTTGGCCGAGTAATTGAGCTCCTTTGAAGTCCACCCTCATAGCTTCATCTCCAAAGTGACATTTCTGGCCAAATAGAGACAAAGTGCGTTGAAAATAGTCCCCTGACTCTTTGAAGAAAAAGGTTTTAAGTTTCTTATCTATCTATTGATGATCCTCCCCTGACTCCTTGGCATTTAGCAGCCATTTGATCAAATTACATTGAAAGTTCATTAAAGCCATGTTGAATGTCAGACGAGACTTGTTCATTACATCCTGAAGCAGCCAGTGGACTACACTACAACAGATATCCTGAGATTTAATGTGCATACAAGCAGCGCTGTTTACCAGTTTCATTGAAAGCCCTGCTCCCAAGTTTGGTTACAGGTTCCTTCGGGGAATACTTTCTAATAGATAAAGATGTCACAACTTTTGTCATCTAACTTTTCCTGAGACATGAAATTATTAGACGACATTGCCTCTAATATCAATTTGACATACGTTGTTGTCAGAATGTAAACCTCCTTGTGTAGTCTTTGTACCATTTATTTTTGCAAGTGTTGTTGCGTGATTGTCAACTGCAGTTTTTTTAACTTTCCGCTAACAGGGTTGAACGCAGACTTCAAGTTCAGTGGGGAACACTCAAGACAGCCAGCACATAGCACATATCTATCATTCTGAATTGGAAGGTGGCACACAAATTTGTAGGAATTTTTTTCTGTCACCAGTGATATTTTCTAATCTACGATGTCACTGGGAGGTTTAGTTCGAGAATCCTACTGACTCAACTTTTTTTGGACAAAATAAGAGTGTAGACCATGTCATAAAAACTTTCCTTGTGAATTTTTCTACTCCAAATGTTAGATTGATTGATTAATTATTGATTTTATTTGCTCATTATAAAGGGAAGTGAATATTGTAGAACGAGACCTGAAGTGTCAAATTATACATTATTATGTACACAGTCACTACACAGCAGATTCAAAGTCAAGAACAATTTTATACAACCATATTTGGTAACACTTATCCATTTGTGTATTATGTGTTTTTTGAGGTTACCAAATATACCACATGTATCTGCATGTATTTTACTATTCTCGAGTGTAACACCCATCTTTTCAGACTAATAAATAAGCCATAGAAATCCTTGACAGTCCGGTGATGCAGGTCTTCTCTGGCTTTAGTTGAGAAGTAATGGATTGCGACTGGACACAGTTAATTCTGTGAGGGAGACAAGTGCAATTTGTCCTGGTGTGCAGCTACTCAACCAAAGTAATGTTTTTTTCCTACAAGCTATATATTGTTATTTTCAATTTCTGTTTTGTATTCACAGAAGCCACATTGTCACCGTGTAACTGTGTGGAAAGTTAATAGACTAGGATTAGCATGAAGTGAAAATCACATAACCAGTTTGTTGATGAACGCAATAAATCAGTCACACTGAATCATCCCAGATGACAAACAACTACTTGTGCTTGGCAGCCCTGCGTGACAACAATATTTTCCATGGACCTTCAAAAATCCCAGCTGTAGGTAATTAGGATGATGACATTTATGATAACTCCTTGTGTCAGTATCTGTTTTCAGAAAGTGTGAGATGAGGGTAAATGTGTGACACATTACGGACTCCCGTAGATCTGTCGCCCAATTCAGCAATCAACACTAGTGAGTGCCAAGAACTGGGCTTAGAGGGTTGCACTTGCCATCTGCTCTATCCATCTATCTCCCTCTTTGTCTATCCCTATATATATCCTAGAGATACTCAGATTACACGTATGAATATCTTCCTATCTAATCTCTGTTTCTATCAATGCATCTCTTTCTGTCTGTCACTCTATTTTTTCAGACACCATCATTCAATCCTAAACTGATAAAGCCTCATATATATTCATTTGTCTCTTGATCTGCACATTTTCGAAATCAAAATTGAGTTTCAAATATGGAATGAAAAGATCAAACATGAAAGGTTATCTAGTGTGCATTTGACCTTTTTGTTATTGGATTGGCTGCAACATTGCTTTTCCACTGAATATCTCCCTTTTGACTACACAAAGGATCTGCCAGAAATTCAATATTCATTTTCAGAAACAAAATTACAGTTGTCTGGCAAATGAAACCTTGAAGGTATAAAGTCGCAGTCGCTTTTGGCACATTATGTTGTCTGTGCTGTTAGAGCATGAGTTGTTTATATATTTGCCATATTGACATCAACTTCAGTTGTTCTTCTGACTGACCATCAATCAATTCTAAGTTTTACCTCTCAGTCTGACTACCTGTCTGTTTGTCTGACTATCTATCTATACATTTATCTATATGATCATCTGTTACTTTGTTGATTTATTTTATCTATCTTATACAACAAACTGAAGTAAACCAGCCAATCTTCAGACTAGTTCTCTTCTCCTGGTTACCACGCTAAAGGTGCCTTCCGTTCTCCACTCAGAATGTGATTAAGGCTTCTAATGTGCTTCCTCTAATGCATTATACTGAGTTACCGTGGTTTGTGTCACATTTTTATACTGAGTTACAAAGATGGAATTAAGTGCATTACATCCTTATATTGCATTAGGGAACTTTGGGGAGAAGTGGAAGTAGCTATGAATGTGTCTTTCCTCTTTCAATTAATCTAATCATAGCCTAAATAGCTATTTAGAATCAAATACTAAGAGGATTGGTAGGTCTCAAATAGGATAATAATTTGTAAATGAGCCATGTTACTTGTAGGGGGGGAATCTTTTTTGGTCAGAAAGTTTCTGTCTTACTCGATTAACTTACAAAAAACAAAGGTCAATGGAAAGAAACATGTTCACTATAAGGATCTTCATCTCTAATCAGTTCAACTCTTGCCTTTGACAGTCAACCGCCTAAACCTCAGAAAGACGTGCTTCACATACCTAAACCTAACTTAATTGAGAGATATAGCACAAAAGGGCATTGAAGTATAACCCCACTACTCTTTTCGAACAAAAGAGAATTTAAGTTTATGCTCTCTTGGTACATGAGTTGAAAGTTCTTAATAGCATCAATGACTTGAGGCAATATGCAAGCCAAACATTCTATATTCTAAAATATTCTGATAGCATTCACATTTATCTTGAACGACAAAAACATTCTCCGCAAACAGAAGATGTCACAGGATGGAAGTAGATACATATCATGCATGGTCTTGCATGCAACTGACAGCAGTGAAGAAAATATCAGTTGCCAGATTTTGACTTGAAGTTAAAAGATATTATGCATGCAAGCACAGTTCTTAAAGATGTCTTTTTTAATAAGGTATTCAAGTTAAACATGTCTGTGAGGTCCCTGCAAGTACTCTGGATTGCGATGACAGCCTATAACATCACAATATTATGTGATAGAGACATCGGATTTTGTGTGCTATGATGAGCTGTGCTTTAAGGAAATACATTCTCGTGATAAAACCTAGAACTGCTAGAACACAGGATTTATTGAACTTGATCCATGAAATGTAACATGTTATGCATTTTGCATTAGGGCAGTTTTACGGTATTTGCACTCGGCCGATTTTTAGTCTTTAAGCAATTACTCTGAGAAAAGTATGACAGGTATGCAGAAATTTGTCTTGGTGGCAGTCTTGCACTATATTGAAGTGTATGTGTACCAAATTTTACCTTGCTACGATGCTTACTTTTGAAACAGTAGGCGATTTATGACCAATTCTTGCTCTTTTTTGTGTCTCACGGAGAGTTTCACATATTTTTATGGCAACACAGAAAAGCAAAGGCAGGCACTTGTGATTCATGTTAATGATGCCTGTCTAGACCCATGTCTTGGGCATAAAATACAACAGGTTTCATCTGAATAACTTATATACAACATGACTTGGGTCCTAAAATGTAAAAAATGGCAGATGTCAAAAATTTTGTTTTCGATGGACCATCAGTTGCTTAAAATGCTGGTATGAGTAGGTATCAAAGAATGTGTATACTGTTTGTGTTAATTTTGAAGCTTGAGACATATCTCAAGGTAAAACAGAAACATTTGTTTCACTAACCATAATTGGTTTTCAGAATGTGAGGCTCGAATGTGATGTCAAAAAAAGCATGTCCTCTCCAACCCATAGAAAAAACACTAAGTATTTTGTAGGAGAAACAAGCTATTTGTGTATCTTTTGCTCAATCATGTGCCTTTACAAGTATGTGACAAATACAAGTTAAAAAGATATCCAGGCCATGTTCATACATTTTCTTAGAAAATAAAATTCATGATGTCAAAAAAATGTCATCAGAAATTTTGCTCTGATTCATGCGTTTTAACACTGGATTCATTGAAGAAACGGCCATGGTTATACAAACTAAGTAAACCTGGATGCCTAAAAACGGTTTTGATAAGTATTGAAAATGTCAAATATATTATCTTTCGTTATCTATTACACTATTTTGAGAAAATCAAAATTGAGAAAAATGTTGATTTATTTGTGTCAAATATCGATATAATTGTAATTTTTCACTATTAACTGAAGGACTTTAAAGGATAACAACCAAATATCTTGCTAATGGAGCCATCAAACATGATTTTTCAAAAGGCGCCTGATTTTCGGTCATTTTCGGCGGTTTTTTGCTCCAAAACACTATGTTTGACACAGCCGAACACCATGAGTTTCAATCGTACAGTTACAAAACTTGTCATGGGGTTAATAGGATACCTAGGTATTATTAACGATGAAAATCATGTGTCTTTTGAGACTAGTACCCTACTCAACAGAAACTTGCAGGGTAATGGCAAGCCAGATTGCTGTAATTTCGTAATAAAAATGGTTAAACAGAAATTGTGGCATGTTTAATCAAAATTTAAGTTTTGTATAGGTTTTGATGTTCCTATGCAACAATGTGGCTTGATTTCCAAGAATAAGAATGGGTGAAAATTGTTTCTGGACGGATATTTTTCCTGATAAACAGTTTTTTCAAGAATCAACCCTTGCCTACTTTAAGTAGCGGTATTTTGGTAGTAAACCACCAAATCACTTCAGTCCTCTTTGATTATAGAAACAGTAATATGTTAATTTTATGATAGGATGATGGAAATTCTCAAATTCCAAACTTTATTTTGACCCCCCATGAGACACTTTGAGTGTAAATACTGTAAAACTGCCCAATTAGATGAACATGTACCTGAAGAGAAATGTAATTGCCACATATGTGTACCCTTGTCTCGATGCTATGAATAATGGATCGCATGGTTAATGCAAATGAAAAGCAAAGAGTAAAAACATTGCACTGTAATGATAACATAAGGAAACATCACTTCATCTCCAAACTATATATTGTATTTCTCCTATGTAAGACATTTATATTGCAAAAGCTGTGTTGTGAGATCGCTTTTTTGCAGCCACACAGTTGTCTTTTGTGGGGGTGTGGCCTTTTACTCAAGGCATTCAGTGAAAAATACCACAAAGTTAAAAATAATGCCTAACTATTGCAACTGGAAGAAACATCCCACATGGAATTCAGTCTGAGAATTTGTTTTCTGAGAATTTGTATTTATTTCCATTCATTCATTAATTTCCTGAAATATCTCATCTCTTTGTGGAATCATTCCAACATTTGTTTCACAAACCCTATTAGATATATTAGAATGCCAGAATAGAATGATGGAGTATTTGATGAAATAGAATAAGATTCCAAGATGAGGCTTGTTTTGGAACAATTCTCAAACTTCATGCCTGTCGACATCTCATTAAAATTTCCAGCACAGAATAAGAAAGCCAGGACAACGTTCTCTGAATTGGCAGCATTAATATTCTGGCATTTACACAGGAACTGAATGATTGACTGTTAGTTTTTTATTTTTACAAGCAGAGAATAAGTTGTTTGTAAAGTTCTTGATCACGTCCTGACAATCCCTACTACTTTATCCAGAATGATTAGACTTCAGCAATTTGAAAAATATAAATAAGCGTTTTCACTGAGTTGTTTTGTTACAGGGATCACACATACTACATTGTATAAAGTTTTTGAGCCCAGAACTAAAAAAAAAAAAGCTTCATGTTTTGACTCCTGTCCCAATATGACATGAATTAACTTTTCCCTCAGTTCTTTTTAATACATAATATCATAACATTATCAATTTATCAGATTTACTGATATGCATCACTTTCACATTTCAGTGAGCTTTGCTGTGAGTTTCCCTACTTTCACCTGTCACCTAGCAAGGAAAATTGCTCTAATGACATTTGGCATCCTTAAAAATCTCTTGAATCAAATGCGATCTGATACAAAACAGAAAATTGCTTTTTTCGTCAGATAATGATGGTGAGGTGAATGAGCTGAAATGTAATCAGTGAACTTATTATCTAACATAATCAGGACAAAATGAGGATTAAATGAGGCTAATAAAGAAGAGAAAAAGAAAAGGCTTGTGAGTACATTTGGTTTGAAAATGGCATAGGTACACTGCTTGGTGCTTAGACACACTGTCTGTAACCCTCAAAGACTCGTTTTATGGATTTCCTTTGTACATGTTTATGTTTTACAGTGTCGTTTGCCTTTTAATGGTTTTCTTTACTTCCAACTCCTTACATTAATCCTCCCTTTTTTGTCTTTCATCTCCTTTACACCCTCCCAATCAATTCTTGCTACCATGTGCAACAGTCTTCCCAAAATTTTAGAATGTACATTGTATCTCTTTTGCTCTACGTTTATTGAACTTGCTCTCACGACACAACAAACAAATGATGTTCACCAGATAGTTTGATTCATTATCTTTCCGTGCCTGCTGAGCAGATTGCTGGAGGTAACTGCAGTGATCAAGGTCTCATGGAAGTTGAGTGATTGAGCTGAAAGGATGTGGCTAACAGGAGATTTCGTGACATCAAATGGAAAATGTTGGAGAGCTACTGAGGAGCTATTGCCCATGGTCAATTGGTCATAAGCCAATAGGCTGCTCAGTCATAACTCTTTGCTTGAAGGACAATGTTTAACAAATTATCACCTTGCAACAAAGGTTACACTGGGGCATCACATCCAGGGCAGAAATTATGGGGTTGTCGCTCTGCAGCATTTGGTCCTACTTAAACATTTGTTTCTGCTGCTATGGCCTGCTGGTGTGTTGCAAACAAATTGGTACCCTAGAAAATTCAATAGTATGTTTCATAGGTTGGAGTCTATGTGCTGATTGCACAAACAATTTACGTTGAATAGCAATTCATTATATAGCCTAAAACAATACATATATGTCATATAATTTTTTGTCAAATCTGGGTGTAGTCATCACTGTAATTTCTGTCAAAATTTAGTAGTTTTGAAAATGAAACCTGTTTCGGTATCAGCACATCTTCAGTTTTCCATGATAATTAAAGCCTGAGGCCATTATCAGTGCAGCTTTGTATCAAGAAGTGTTCACAATACTTCAACAATAGAAGCATTAAAGTCAAGAATGTAGAGACGTGTCTACTAAAGATCACTGGCATGACTACTTCTTGAGAAATGCTACTCAGCAAGATTATCCAGCAGCAGACAATGTTGCTTAAACCTTAAGCATTTGGAAAGAAAGAAAATGATGGCAAGTGAATCCTTGAATACATCATGATAGAAGCAGCTCTGTATATTATAGCAGAAAGCCAGACAACAGGTGAGTCCGGTGAGCCCATCTGTCTTCCACTAATAAGAAATGAACTAAGTCTACATTATAAACTGTGGGGTTTTAGTTTAAGGTAAAACATAATCATTTATTTCCCAAATGATTCATTGAGTGGTCATTCAGTAACCCCAGATATTTGTGTAGGGAAAGGTGAGTCCCAAAGAAATACAAGTGGTGTAACATTCCGATGAAGTTTTAAGAATTTTTACGAGCATGAACATGCATGCTCTTGTGTGCTAAGGAAAGTGCAGAATACACTTACTATCAGAATGTTACAACACAATATTGTGCTAGCTCTCTGATGAATTTCTTAGACCAAAGATAATTGTGTCTCCTTCCTGTATACCTTCCTTTTAACCATTTTTACCTATCACCACCTCCTAATACAAGACACTACCAATGAATTAATATCCATCTGTGAAGATGACAGGCACCACTATTACCATGTACAAAGTAAAGTGTTGAAATCACTGGCATATTTAGAGCCCATGATAATAAATCTCTCTTCCTGTATCGCAATTGCCTTTTATACAAGATGGTGCCAATGTATTAATTTCCACTTGCTAAGGTGACAGCCACCATTATTGCAAGTGGCAGAATGACAACATTGCAATCAGCGGCATATACAGAGCCAATACAAATCTGCTAGGAAGAGCTTATACCAACCGGGAGGTTTATACCAAGGTGTGGGTTATTACATCCCAATGCAAGGGACGAATATTGAAGTGGATGTCGCACGAAAGGTTACGAGTATGTGTGTAAAAAGCACGAAAATATCTGGATCAACCACAGACCTGTATGTCTCGTAAAACAAGCGGGATCCATGGATCAGATACAGATGTAGTCTCTGGGATGTAGTAGAGCTGCCAATTGATGAGTTCCAGTGACACCCCCTATTGACAGATCTCCACTGGAGTTTTACTTCTGCACCCTTTGACCACCGAGTGATAAAAAAGTTGATCAGATAATTTGTCATTGGCTCATCTCTTCTCGTCCTCAGCAAATTTCCGATCTTGTACCTTAATTTGTCTTTTGACATTGATCGCTTCAGGTCTCCTGACTCTCTTAGTGACTAAGCTTACTGGAGCCTTATATCTCAAGATGCAGACCTGGCAAACCGAGATTTTGTAGTCGTCTTTTTTCAAGCTTGGATGAATGAACAACAGTACCTGAGGAGAGAGTTTATAGCTATATGTCTGACCTAATCAACACAGCACAGATGTTGTGTTATTGTGGCTTTGACACAATAAGATGCATTTTTGCTATGATAATTATATGTCATCATGTTGCAAAGCAGATGAGTCATTTATATATGCCATAGTTGTATGAGTCCAGGCACCATCATGCAATCGTCACATCCATCTCAAGATCTGATTTCACAAAGAAGTACTGTTCAAGTGCAGTTCAGCAGCAGTTGACTTGGCCTTCCAATTGGCTCAACTGGACTTATCTTCAAGATTCAGTTTCCTTGGAAGAGTCTCAAATTCTCAGGAGATGTCAGATAGTCATGCATGGGTGAGCACAGATTTCTCAAGGCCAGCCTATCTGGCTAAATACTGGCAATTTGCCGAGTATTGTTCCAGGCAGAATAATTGATAGAAAATGTGGCTTTTGCACAGTTGATGCTGTAGCTGGGACATTTTCTGTGTGTATGACAACTAGTTTTCACTACAGAATATATACGAAGGGAAATTTCTGGATTTGTTTAATTTCACAGACATGACATTTGTATGATGATATAGAAATTGTATGTGTGGAATGTGTCCCATGTGTAGAATTGCTACTGACAATATTATAAATTGCATGATGAAAGTCAGCTGTCAGCATTGCCAAAAAGGGTCTTTTGTGAGATGACATCTATAGCATTGAGCCATCAGAATACCTGTTGTGCATGAATTTTCAATGGCTCTTTCAATTTTTTTCATGCCAGCATTTCATTGTTGTGATGTCATGAAAAGGACATCCGATGCCATAAGATAAAAAAGAGGTATTAGTAAAAATTGATTTCAGAAAAAATTGCAGATCAGACAATTAACATTGTTTGATGGTAATAACACGAGGTCCTTGAATTATATTTATTTACATACAGGATGTTTTAGCTCAGTTCTCTCTTTATTTTAAATAAAAGTAAACTTTTGTGTATGAGCTTGTCATCTCTACTGACTGAAATAAAAGACATACATGAATGGTTCTGATAATAATCTGATGGTACTGAAGTGGTTACCATACGGTCCATACCACAAGTTGAGCCTGCTTGGCATCAATCAAATACTTACTGGAAATATTGCTATCTATAGTCAGATTTCTTCGGTGTGGCTAATAATGTAAAATTTAAATTTTGAGTCAACTCAAGTGATTGAGTGACAGGGTTGCACAATTCCTTTGAGCTAACATAGCTTGTTGTTTATGACAATAGACAGATTATCACAACTTAAAAAAACGAGCTACAGTACAACCATCATAAAGTGGCTCATCTGTTGTGATCGACACTTATCTGTCGATCCGAATAGATCTGTACGTTAGCTCAAACAGAATGTGCAACCGTCTTGCTCAATCATTAGAGCTGTCTCAAAATTTCAAATTTTACAGTATTTGAGTTCCAGAATTAGTTCAATCTATCTCATGTCACGCAGAATTACAAGCAGACTACTTGATAACTACGGCCCTTACTCTGTGTTTCAGTGTTTGTCACATCCGCTTTTGAACTGATAAATTAGCCATAGAAATCCTTGAGAGTCTGGTGATACAGTTCTTCTCTGGCTTCAGTTGAAAAGTAATGGATTGCGACTGGACACAGTATATTGTGTGAGGGAGACAAGTGCAATTTGTCCTGGTGTGAAGCTAATCAACTAAAGTGATTTTTTTTCTAACAACTGTGTTTTGCTATTTTTGATTTTTGTATTATTTTTAGCTCAGAAAAGCTGCTGTGTCACAGTGAAGATAAATGTATACAATCATAAGCATGCAGCCTTAGTAGCAGAAGACATGGTCATTATAGCCATAGATTGCCTATCTCAGTTTGTCTGGCTATGCATGTCTCTCTGTGGCTGTCGATCTCTTATATCAAATTACTCTCTTTTTTATATTGCTCTGTTTTCCCAATTGATCCATCATTCAACCAAAAGCCAATAATCATTGTATAAACATCTCCATCTATATTCTACAACAAAATGTAAGTAGATTCAAATATGCAATGAAAAATTAAACATGAAATGTTATCTAAATTTGATCTTTATTTGATTTGGCTGCAGTATTACATTTTTGCTCAATATATATCTTGCAAATAGAATGGTTGCTAGGAATTTAGTGTTCATTCGCAGAAACAAAATTACAGAACATTGGCTCGTTTGAATGAGACGTCAGCGCTTTACAGAGATAGATGAAAATATGCCTTTTTGTTTTGTCCCACTGCCATTTTCATCTTTGCAAAGCCTGTTTGAGTGTTGATTACATTGTCTAAATTTGTCTTACTACCAAACCTTCTGCAGTATAACAGCTTCCATCCTCTACAGGACACAGAGGAGAATGACATCTAAGGACACTTTGTGAGTTTGACTCTAGGTATTGTGAATCTGCTACCTGGAGTCAATTAATTGCCTTATAACTAATGGCATCAGAGTCAAAGGAAATAGTTCTTCTAAGTCTTCCATTGTGAGAATCAGTTTCAGCACTAATCCCACTACGTAAAGCACAATTGCAATGATTGTCACATGTATTTACCACTGTCCTCTACAAGATTCTGTCTCATTAGTTGACGGCCATGAACAACAACTTTTTCTGGTCAAAAGACTTTTTACCATCAGTAGTCATGGCAACCAGTGCTTATTACTTCCACTCACCTAATGGCATGACTTGTGGAAGACCTTGAGTCAAATATAAATATCAGGTGTTGTCTGGTGCTCTCCTAATCCTTTGGCACATATTAAATTGAAAATTGACAAGTAATTAGCTGGAAGGTTTTTAAAAAGACTATTACAGCTTACTCTTCCTTGCACAGTGTAAAGTTTAGGTGTTGACGGACTATAGATGAACTTTTTGGAGTGCCGTTCTATTAAAAAAAGCGGGATTGTACCTTGAATCTTAGGTTCACGTTTGTCCACATCAGGATCATATCCAAATCTTTGAACATACACATTGAGAGATATTTCTTTGATGAACGTATCACAACCAGATAAAGATTGCGTTATCAATAGAGCAACTGAGCTGACTTTGATGATATGGAAATCCTCAGAACAGATACAGTGGGAAACCATGAAATATGCAAAGACAACAGATCAACCTGCCGATTCACTGAAGACAAATTAGGGCTATCCCTCTCAGATTACAGGGAATGTTTGCGAAGATATTTAGTTTGATGTTATATATATTATTTGTTTATGGATTACATGGTAATGGATGTTTCCTTTGATCTCATCATATCGAGATTAATTCCTATTTCTCAAAGACATTCTGTGATATATTGGGGGTATTTTGAATTAATCCTACAAATATTTCGGATATAAGCATTTGGCTCTTCAGCCATTATGTGGTGCCCAAGTCCAACCAAGTAAATGTGCTGAAACCTAAAAGTTCTGATTATTTTTATGCTGTGAATGCTGATATATATGAACATAATCAATCCAGAGCCGGGTATTCCAATGGACCAAAGGCTCACCAAACACATCACAAAATTAATATCAATCTCTGTTCCCAGGTTCATCATACCTCATGGGGGCGGGGGGAACAAGGGATCCATATATATTCAAATCTATTCTTCCTTTGTCTCTGATTGTCTCAGGGTAACAACTCAACAATCAATGATTTCAATCTTTAATGAATGATGACCAGGATTTGTAGTTCCTGTTTGTTAGGAATAATTCTGCATTTGTCTTGAAGATACATGAAATTTTCTAGTTTCACGTCATCTATGTTCCAACCATTGAGCAAAATCAATGTTAAAAATGTGTTCAAACAAGACATGGTAATGCCTTATCTACTTTGTAGCTGTCCATCTTTCTGCAATTATCCATGGTTCACCTTAGCTGAAAACAGCTGTAGATCTCCCTGGGTCTCTAGGATAGCCTAGCAAAGAAAATACTGAGTTACCTCTGTGTTCCGGAGAAGAAAATACACATCTATATTCTCCAGAAATGCAAACAGAGATTCAAATGTAGAATGAAAGATGAAACATGAATGATTATCTAAATTTGATCTTTTATCGGATTTGCAATAGTGCATTTTTCAGTGAATATATCTCTTGCCAATTTAAGGGTCTGGCAGTAATTTAACATTCATTTGCAGAAACAATATTGCAGTTTTCTGGTAGGCCGACAAAGGAGACTTCTGAGCTTTGTCAAGGCTGTCATTTTGTGCCTTATGCTTTTCATGACATCGAACTAATTGTGCTGTATTTTTTCATCTGACAGGCTGTTACACCGTCTTACCATCACCCTTCTTTAACATTTGTAAATCTGTCTGGCTAGCGAAGGATTAAAATCATTCATGTTCCATTGTTCCTTTAAGAAGAGCCAAGTCACTGAACACTGAGACAGCCATCGACATTTCCCAATTCGAGGCTGTTACCTTTGCGGGTGCTAACTTCTTGAATAAGTGTTTGGACATGAAATGCCTGAACTGGTTGCATGTCATGAAATCAGGCCTGCATGGAAGTTCCCAAATTTCTAATTACACAATCTTCTGCAGTAGAACAACTTCCATCCTAAAAAATAAATAAATATCAGTTCGGGTTCCGAAAAGGTCACAGTACCAACATGGCACTTATAACACTCATTGATAAAATACTTTCTGCCATTGATAAAGGAGATTCTGTAATTGGAGTGTTTCTTGACTTTAAAAAGGCATTTGACACTGTGAATCATGACATATTGCTTAGAAAATTGTACAAGTATGGTATTAGAGGTGTAGCTTATGACTGGATCAATGACTATCTGTCCAATAGAAAACAATACGTTTCTTTTAACTTTACAGACTCTGGCAAAAAAACAATCAATTGTGGTGTCCCTCAGGGTTCCATTCTTGGACCTCTGCTCTTCCTGCTATATATTAATGACACTGTAAATATATCTGACAAAATACTGCCAATTATCTTTGCAGATGACACAAATGTATTTATGACTGGAAAGTCAGTTCAAGAAATATCAGAACAAATGAATGTGGAACTTAGTAAGATAGTTACTTGGCTGAATACTAATAGACTCTCTCTCAATGTCACAAAAACCCACTTCATCTTATTTAAGTCTAAAAACTACAACAGGGGTGACCAACCTTTGATACATATAAATGGAGAAGAAATTGACTTTGTTAAAAAAACTAAATTCATTGGTGTCATTCTGGACTCTAACTTAAGATGGGATCATCATATAAATTATATGAAAACAAAGATAGCCAAAGGAATAGGCATTATCTGTAAAGCTAGAAAGTTACTCAGCATGAATACATTAACTACGCTTTACTACAGTATAGTGTATCCTTATCTGACATATTGTATAGAGGTTTGGGGAAATACTAGTCAAGTCTACTTATCATCTTTGTTCAAGCTACAGAAAAAAGTTCTGCGAATAATTTCATCTGCTGGGTACTATTCAGAAACAGACCCGTTATTTAAGAAATTGAAGATACTGAAACTATCACAAATCTATATCAATTCAGTGGCAGTGCTGATGTTTAAATTTTCAAAAGGGATGCTGCCAGCAATGTTTAATAGCTTATTCACAAAGAACTGTGATGTAGTAACCCGTAGTACACGTAATTCAAATAAGTTAATGATACCTCTTTGCAGAACTGAAATTTACAAGAAATCGCTGAAATATCAAGGTTCCATAATTTGGAATAAGTATGAAAGTGTCATTGATCACTACTGTAGTTTACATGCTTTTAAAAAGCGATTGAAAAATTATATACTGCTGGAATAGCTACATATTATACTTTATGCATGTATGGAACAGATACTACACAGCTGTCACTGGATGGCCATGCTGGACTGTTAGGTCAGATTTCCCCATCTGCCCCACGGGGCGGTAAACGTGATTTGACAGTCCTGTAATGCATGCAGTCCAGTACAGTGTTACTTAATGGAGTAACGAGAAACAAGTATGTGAATATTGAAATATCTGATAATCCGATATATGGCAATGTAACACAGTAGGGAAGTATTAACAGTATGGTATTACTTATCTCTGATGTAGTATACTTCATTGTACGTGTATAGATATAACTTATATCAAGTAATTGTGGAATGTGGATATATTGTAATACAAAGGTCAGTGTTTCACATCATTGAAATAAAGGTTACTCGGTATGCATAATGTCCTGGGCAGCAATAGGATTAATTAATGTGTAATACTAGGATTTTATCAACATATGTTTATTTACTTGTAAATAAGATATTAATGTTCTGGGTTTTTTTTTTTTTTTTTTTTTTTTTTTCCTCTTTTCTCACTGTATGTAGCTATATACTTATATGTTCTTTTTTCTTTTCTTTTTGATTTTCCCAATATGCAAATGATTATGTTTAATGTATTTAAGACTCTTTTGGTAAAGGCAAATACGTCAGTATTGGCGTCAGCCTACCATGATTAATGCTGAAAATTTTGTATGTCGATGTAAATATCATTTTATAATGGTCAATAAACTATTCTATTCTATTCTATTCTATCCTCACCAGGACACTGAGGTGAGTGACATTTAATGACAAAGTTCCAGTTTGACTCAAAGTGCTGTGAATCTGCTATTTAGAGTCAATTGCCTTATAACTAATGGCATCAAAGTGAAGGGAAATAGTTCTTCCAAGTCTTTCATTGCGCGAATTAGTTTCAGCGCTAATTCCATTGTGTAAAACACAATTGCAATGATTGTCACATGCAACTACCCTGTCCTCAACAAGATTCCTCCTCACTAGTTGATGACCATGAGCTGGTCTAAGGACTTTTACCATCAGTAGTCATGGCAACCAGTGCTTATTAGTTTCCTGTCACTAGATGGCGTGACTTGTGAAAGACCTTGAGTCAAATATATCTCAAGTGTTGTCTGGTGCTCTCCTAATCCTCTGGCACAGACTAAATTGAAAATTGACAAGTAATTAGCAGGAAAGTTTTTTAATTTTTAAAAGACCATTATAGCTTACTCTTCCTTGCACAGTGTAAAGTTTAGGTGTTGACGGACTATAGATGAACTTTTTGGAATGCTGTTCTATTAAAAAAGTGGGATTGTACCTTGAATCGTAGGTTCACGTTTTTCCACATAAGGATCATATTCAAATCTTTGAACATACACATTGAGAGATATTTCTTTGATCAACGTATCACAACCAGATAAAGATTGCGTTATCAATAGAGCAACTGAGCTGACTTTGATGATATGGAAATCCTCAGAACAGATACAGAGGGAAACCATGAAATATGCAAAGACAACAGATCAACCTGCCTATTCACTGAAGACAAATTAGGGTTATCCCTCTCAGATTACAGAGAATGTTTGCGAAGATATTTAGTTTGATGTTATATATATTATTTGTTTATGGATTACATGGTAATGGATGTTTCCTTTGATATCGAGATTAATTCCTATTTCTCAAAGACATTCTGTGATATATTGGGGTTATTTTGAATTAATCCTACAAATATTTCGGATATAAGCATTTGGCTCTTCAGCCATTATGTGGTACCCAAGTCCAATCAAGTTAATGTGCTGAAACCAAAATGTTCTGATTATTTTTATGCTGTGAATGCTGATATATATGAACATAATCAATCCAGAGCTTGGTATTCCAATGGACCAAAGGTTCACCGAACACCTCACAAAATTAATATCAATCTCTGTTCCCAGGTTCATCATACCTCATGGGGGCGGGGGGAACAAGGGATCCATATATATTCAAATCTATTCTTCCTTTGTCTCTGATTGTCTCAGGGTAACAACTCAACAATCAATGATTTCAATCTTTTATGAATGATGACCATGATTTGTAGTTCCTGTTTGTTTGGAATAATTCTGCATTTGTCTTGAAGATACATGAAATTTTCTAGTTTCACATCATCTATGTTCCAACCATTGAGCAAAATCAATGTTAAAAAAAGTGTTCAAACAGGACATGGTATTGCCTTATCTACTTTGTATCTATCCATCTTTCTGCAATTATCCATGGTTCACCTTAGCTGAAAACAGCTGTAGATCTCCCTGGGTCTCTAGGATAGCCTAGCAAAGAAAATACTGAGTTACCTCTGTGGTCCGGAGAAGAAAATACACAGATTGATTTGAGAAGACACTTGTAATTTGATTTGTGTCTTTGAATAATTCATCACTTCCTCCATTGCAGAGTGTGTCCGTATGTTGGTCTGTGTGGACAGCTTGTCTCTTGCAGCAAAGAAAGGCAACTGATCTCCCAGTATCAGGGCAAGGGGCTTATATATTGTTCTGTAACATTGGCCTGTTATCTTGCACTCTGCATTTGACCATCAGCTGAGTGTTTGACTGGTAATATATCTGTTTATCCGACCACCAAGGCCAATACTCGCTCCTGATTGGCTGAGAACGCTACGGATATATCCTGTATCTGTCAAGCTGCTTGGCCTGTACAGATATTTTCTGTATCCTGCAGTGATGACATCATCACACTCACAAATTATCTGACGTTGTTACGCAAACAACGGGCAGTGATTGTTTATGTCATGATGTCACAATGGGCTGCTGGGGACAATGGGCTGCTGGTGACGTCACAACAAACTGCTGCTCCCAACTTAGAGAATTCGAAATTACCAGACAAAAATCTAGTAAAGACCACTGATAAAATATTTGTGGGTTATAAATAAAACCGCATTGAAGCGTAGTTCACAGCTATGAACATCATTTGTGTCAGGTCTGCTTCTGAATTAACGCTCGTCATACCTGACACCAGTGATGTTCATACCTTTGAATTACACTGTAATGGAGGTTACTATAGTAGACCATGTGGTCGGATAAATTCGTAATTTGTTGTTTGCTTTTGGCAGATACAGGATTTACCTTCCCTCAGATAGCTGTATCTGGGCTCAGCTTCGCTTCGCCCAGATACAGCTATCTTCAGGAAGGTGAATCCTGTATCCGCCAAGCAAACAACAAATAACTAATAGTATCCACCAAACAATTCAAATATTGCTACAATGCACAGTCGAGTAAATTGAAAATTAGCAGGATTAGTTAAACAAGATTATTATTTCTTTCATAAAGCAAACTCTAGGTGTAGATCTTCTTATCAGGATAAAAGAGGGTGAAATCAACCAACCAAATCTCATCTTTAAAATTCTATCATATAAATTTTGCTTTGTACTGAACTCCTTAATGCAGAAAATCATGAGATTTTTTGTGACTTTCAGTGAGGGATTTTCTTGAGCCTTGAAACATGTTTCTTTGCATACCTCTTGGAAGCATGCATGCACTCAGAGGATTTGGTATTGATTCGTTCTCTAATGGCGCTGAAATGGAATACTTCATATTTGATCACAGTTGACTTAACTTCTGGGGATTATCTCTAACACAAACATCCTTCCAGGAATGTGTAACAATGAAATATAACTTACACTTTGTAAACTTCAAAGATAATGTTCAAATAACCGATATAATAAAAGCTGAGACAGAAAATGTGTCACAGTAAATTTTTTCTACCTATTATCTTTTTTATTAATCCATTGTCTGGTATTCCTGTCTCTCTTCCCTCCTTTCATTTGCAGGTCTGTCCATTACCAAGTGAAATTTGATTTTTTTGTTTGAAAAACTTTTCTTCATCTATATATAGTCTGCGTTATTATTATATTCACCAGTCTACTTTGTATGATTATACGTTGTCCGAACATTGTCTGTCTTCATTTACTGTTCATTGAACAGCAACTAACAATACAAGTTCAATCTTCTTAAAGGTGGCCTATAAGAGAGGCACACAGCCAAGCTATTTCAATGGCAGCAGCTTGTTCTCCTTTCTTTGGCGGAAGGTTACACCATAGAGCTATGGCCTCTGAAATGGGAGGACATATATGTCACTTCAAGACTCTTTTGACCGTTTTTTGAGCTCCTTTGAAGTCCACCCACATAGCTTAATCTCCAAAGTGACATTTCTGGCCAAATAGAGACAAAATGCCTTGAAAATAGTCCCTCTGGGTCTTACAGAAAAAAGTCCTGAGACTCTCTGATAATGCTTCCCTGACTCCTTGGCATTTAGCCTCCATTCGACCAAATTGCATTAAATGTTCATTGAAGCAAAGTTGAATGTCCAGCAAGACTTGTTTATTCCATCCTGAAGCTGTCATTGGACTATGCTAAAACAGATATCCTAAGATTAAATTTTAATGCGAATACAAGCAGTGACCATTGCCAGTTTTACAAAAAGCCCTGGTCCCAGGTTTGGTTGCAGGTTCCTTGGGGGAAGACTTTCTAATTTACATGTTTGATCTGACTGTTCCTGAGACATGAAATTATATGGTTCAAGTATCAATTTGACAGGCATCATTGTCCCAATGCAAACCTCATTGCGATGACATTTTATAGTAGTTATTATTACCAATATTGTTGCATGATTGTCAACTGCAATTTTTTTTACTTTTCTCGGACAGAGTTGCATGCACACTTGAGTGGGGAACACACACATCAGCTAGCACACGTCTGTCCCTCTGAATTGGAAGGTGGCTCACAAATTTGTAGGAATCTTTTTCTGTCACCACTGATATTTTCTATACTAGGATGTCACTAGGAAGCTAAGTTCGAGAATCCTATTGACTCAACATTTTTTCTTTGAAAAAAATAACAGTGCAGACCATATCATAAAAACTTCCCTTGTGCAATTTTCTACTTAAAGTGTCTGAATGAGACATTGAAGTCCCAAATTATACATTATGTACACAGTCACTGCATAACAGATACAAAGTCAAGAACAATTTTATATTATCATATTTGGTAACACTTATCCATTTGTGTATTATGTTTTTTTGAGGTTACCCAGTATACCACATGTGTCTGTGTGTATTTCACTATTCTCAGTGTAACACCCAGCCTTTTGGACTAATAAAAAAGCCATAGAAATCCTGGACAGTCTGGTGATGTATTTCTTCGTTGGCTCAGTCGAAAAGTAATGGATTGCAACTGGACACAGTATATTGAGTGAGGCAGACAAGTGCAATTTGTCCTGGTGTGCAGCTACTCAACTGAAGTGATGTGTTTACAATCAGCTGTGTATTGTTATTTTCAATTTCTGTATTTTAGCACACAGAAGCCATAGTGTCACAGTGTCACTATGTAACATTGTGGAAAGGCAACATACTAGAATTAGCATGAAGCGTTCCTATATATAACAAAAAATCACGTACAGTTTGTCGATGCATGCAATAAATCAGTCACACTGAATCATCCCAGATGAAAAACTTCTATTTGTGCCTGACAGCCCTGCATGACAATGATATTTTTTAGTAGACATTCAAGAATCCCAGCTGTGTGTGATAAGGGTGAGACATTACTCAGATTACACCATTATGCATATTATCTGCCCATCTATCTCTGTTTCTTTCCATGCATATATTTCTGTCTGTCATTCTATTTTTTTAGTTGACATCATTCAATCCAGAACTAATAAAGCCTCATATATTCATTTGTCTCTTGATCTATATATTCTCCAAAATCAAATTTGATTTTCAAATAATATATGGAATGGAAAGTTCAAACATGAAAGGTTATCTACATTTGGCCTTTTTATTGGATTTCGTGGCAATATTGCATTTCCACTGAATATCTCTCTTTTGACAACACAAAGCATCTGCCTGAAATTCAATATTCATTTCAGAAACAACATTGTAATTGTCTGGCAAATGAGACCTTTGAAAGTTTGAGCTGGAGAGTCACCTTTGGCATATATTTTTCTCAATGGTAATAAAGCATTACATGACTATACATGTACAAGTATATGCCTCTTCGACACCAGCTTGAGTTACTCTATGTATAGCTATCAATTGATTCTACATATCTCAGTCTAGCTATTCATCTGTCTGTCTCTATCTGTCCATCTATCTGTCTATCAATTTATCAGTATCACTATCTTTTCATCTGTCATATCAATCTACCCAAATAACAAACACAAGTAAACCAGTCAATCTTCGGACTAGTTCTCTTCTCCTGGTTACCACGGTAAAGGAGTCTTCCGCTCTCCAGTCAGAATGTGATTAAGGCTTCTAATGTGCTTCCTCTAATGCATTATACTGAGTTACAGTGGTTTTATGATACACTTTTATACTGAGTTACAAAGATGGCATTAAGGTGGCTCGCTACCAACGAAATTACGTCACCTGCACATATTTTCGCGCAGCCAGGCAGGCCCTATCTATCGTAACGTCACCATTGTGCTGAGACTGCTTCATCATCTTTTTTCAATTCTGACAATTCCATGCGACGGCCGCTTCGTTTTCCATTTGCGCCACTTCTATTAGGGCTAGAAACTTCTCGTTTGCAGCATTGGATTTGCCGTGAAGGTTACTATATGCCGAAATAATTTCAGCTTTCTGGCTTGAATAGAAAATTTCTGAAGGCAATTTTCGGCAAGCATGTCTAATTTCACAAAAATGACTCTGTTATACAAATAAATGTTTATATCAATTTACAGGCCCGTTGGAAGCCTTGTCATTATTATGACCGCCGCCAGCTGCTGGCGCGGTCATTTTGCTTTTACCCCCGTATTGTACCATTTAACTCACATTTTTGGGGATGGATAGAACAAGTTACACTCAATGTACAATCATGAAAGTTGCTATATAAACATAACTTTACATTCTACAATCAACCCCTGAAAACCAGAATGATCCAAGGGGTCTTTCATACCTTTCTGAGATTCATGATTTTTCAGTGAAACACCCCACCTTATTGTTATTTTGGCTATCTGAATGTCGTTTTCGTGATTTTTGGCACTGTGCCAGATTAGACCTGCTTGGACCACTTGACTGCTGGGGGATGTCTCAAAAGCAGCCAAACTCTTGTTGATCGCCTTTAGGCTGATCTCTGTTTTTACGCGGTCACATGGCGGGATTTCATGTGTCGGAGGGTGTCGGAGGATTTATGTGGCGGAGTCGTAGACAAAGGTAATCAATGATGGCAGTCAATGATGGCAGTCAATGATGGCAATCAATGATGGCAATCAATGATGGCAATCAATGATGGCAATCAATGATGGCAATCAATGATGGTAATCAATGATGGTAATCAATGATGGTAATCAATGATGGTAATCAATGATGATGATAGATAGATAGATAGATAGATAGATAGATAGATAGATAGATAGATAAGGTATCTACTAAGGATAAGGGGGCGACCATTTAATATCTCCTAAGAATAAGGGGGCAACCATTTAATATCTACTAAGGTGCTAAGATAACAAAAGTACATGCATGAATGAACCAAGGGGGCAACCATTTAATATCTACTAAGCAATGATGATAGATATACATAGATAGATACATAGATAGATAGATAGGATAAGGGGCGACCATTTAATATCTACTAAGGAGGGGGCGACCATTATTACTAAGAATGTATGAACCAAGGGGGCAACCATTTAATATCTACTAAGCAATGCTGATAGATATAGATAGATAGATAGATAGATAGATAGATAGATAGATAGATAGGATAAGGGGGCGACCATTTAATATATACTAAAGAGTGGGCGACCATTATTACTAAGAATAAGGGGGCAACCATTTAATATCTACTAAACCCCCTGCGGACATGGGGACATACCCCCGCGGACATGGGGACATGCCCCCGGGGACATGGGGACATGCCCCGGGAACATGGAGACATGCCCCCAGGGACATGGGGACATGCCCCCGGGGACATGGGGACATGGGGACATGCCCCCTGGGACATGGGGACATGCCCCCGGGACATGGGGACATGCCCCCGGGACATGGGGACATACCCCCGGGGACATGGGGACATACCCCCAGGGCCATGGGGACATACCCCCAGGGACATGGGGACATGCCCCAGGGGACATGGGGACATGCCCCAGGGGACATGGGGACATGCCCCCCGGGACATGGGGACATGCCCCCGGGGACATGGGGGCATGCCCCCGCGGACATAAATTGGGACATACCCCCGGGGCCATGGGGACATACCCCCGGGGACATACCCCCGGGGACATGGGGACATACCCCCGGGGACATACCCCCAGGGACATGGGGACATACCCCCGGGGACATGGGGACATGCCCCTGGGGACATGGGGACATACCCCCGGGGCCATGGGGACATACCCCCGGGGACATGGGGGCATACCCCCGGGGACATACCCCCGGGGCCATGGGGACATACCCCCGGGGACATGGGGACATGCCCCCGGGGACATGGGGACATGCCCCCGGGACATGGGGACATGCCCCCGGGACATGGGGACATACCCCCGGGGACATACCCCTGGGGACATGCCCGGGGGACATGGGGACATGCCCCCGGGAACATGCCCCCGCGGACACAGGGACTTGCCCCCGCGGACACGGGGACATGCCCCCGCGGACACATAACTGCACTGCATCACTGCCTTGCATTACAACACTGCAGTCTGCATTGCAGCTCTGTGTTACTGCACTGCATCACAGAACCTCATTACTGCAATGCATTACAGCACTGCAGTACAACACTTCGTTACTGCACTGTATTTCAACGGTGCTTTTTTGCACTGCATAACTGCACTGCATTACAGACCACATCACAGCACTGCTTACAAAACTGCATAACTGCACTGCATTACTGCATGCTTTGCATCACTGTATTACAGCACTGCATTACAGCACTGCATTACACTGCATTATTGTACTGCATTACATCACTGCCTCACTGCATTACTTTACAACAGAATTACAACAATGAATCATTGCGCTGCATTACAGCAACGTGTTATTGGACTGCTTTCTGTATTCTGCATTAAAGCACTGCACTACAACACTGCATTACAGCACTGTATCACAGCACTATATTACAGCACAGCATTACAGCGCTGCGTTACAGCACTGCATTAAAGCACTACATTACATTACAGGTCAGGCGGCAGGTCGGTTGGCTTACTTTTCATGACAGTTTACTGACATGGGCGAGTCTATACCAAAGGGTGTTCATATATATATATCAAAAGGTGTATATATACTGTACCAATGGTTTTACACACCCATGGGCCCACACACACCCATGGGCGTACACTCACCTATGGGAGTACACACACCCATGGGTTTACACACACCCATGGGCGTACACACACCCATGGGCATACACTGACCGATGGGCATACACACAGATGGGCATACACATGGGCATACACACAGATGAGTGTACAGGTGGGCATACCCACACAGCTAGGCGTACAGGTGGGCCTGCACTGACAGATGTGTGTGTACACACAGGTGGCCCTGCAGACACACATGGGCGTCCACACACACATGGGCATCCACACTGGGATGGGCATACAGATGGCCATGCACATACAAATGGGCATGCACACACAGACGGGCGTGCACGCACAGATGGGCTTACACACACTGACGGGCGTGCTGATACGGGTGTATACATGCAGATGGCTGTACATATGGGCATGCGCACACAGATGGCCATATCAATGGGCGTGCACACGAAGGTGGCTGTGCACACACAAATTGGCATACTCACACAGATGGTCGTACTCCCAGCTAGGTGTAAAGGGGGGCGTGCACACTAAGAAGGCATGCACTCACAGATGAGGGTTCCAACACAGATGGGCATACACTCGAGAGATGGGCATAGGCCTACAGGTGGGCGTACACATAGATGGGTGTACAGGTGGGCGTGCCCACACAGATAGGCATTCAGGTGGACATGCCCACGCAAATGGGTGCGTACACAGATGGGTGTGTACACACAAATTGGCGTGCACACACAGATGGGCATGCCAGACGAGCTACAGATGGGCGTACACTTAACGATGGCTGTACACAGGCATGCACAATGGATGTACACATATACGCCCCTCGAATAAACCCCCCGTCAAATAGAGGCCCCACTGCGCCATGGACAACAACGAATATATATCTATTTATTATTATTATTATACGCCTGAGCTTTTTTAAGCCAGGTCCAAACAAGCTGCACTCAAAACACAAATTGTTATTCATCTTTTATGGATCGACACAGTCACACTTGATTGCACTTGATCAGCAAAAGGCGTCCAGCAGCGTCGGCGGTCATATCATCATCGCTTGCGATTCTAGTTATTATATTGTTCCTCACTTAATTTGGAAACAAATGACAAAGAAATAGAAAATTCTATCTAGTCTTTTTTTTTTAGCGCTATGATTCATAAAAAGATTAAAACTTTTGTACCAAACCAGTAGAAAAGTTCTTTAAACTTAATATATCTCTCTGGAATTTTAAGCAGCTTTTGCATAAAATTGTCCTCTTTAGTTCCATGCTTCATTTAATAACATAGGATGAATGGCCACTGAATGGCAAGGAAAACTTCACATTAAAAAAATTAAGAAAAAAATTCAGTTTTTCAGGTTTGCGTGGACTGACTTTCTTTTACAAAACATCAAATATTTTGAAAGAAATGCTGGTAGCGACCACTTTCGTTTATATATCCTTGCTATAAACTATATTTTGGATCATTTAAAACTATTTTTAAGAAATCCTATCTTGGAAAGTTCACGAGTATCGAGCCACCTTAAGTGCATTACATCCTAATATTGCATTAGGGAACTTTGGGGAGAAGGGGAAGTTGCAATGAATGTGTCTTCCTCTTGCAATTAATTTAATCAGAGTCTGAATAGCTATTAAGAATAAAACCCTAAGAGGATTGGAAGTGTACTGAAATTGGATAATGTGTAACAAGCGATGTTTACTTGAGGGACGACGGGCCTATTATTTTGGTCAGAAAAGTTCCATCTTACCCAAGTCACTGTTGGAAAACAAAGTCAATGGAAAGAGATATGGGGACTATCAGGATCTTTTCTTATCTTTCAACTTTTGACATGTTACAGTCAAGCAGCTAAACCTGAGAAAGACATACTTCACATACCCCGACCTAACTAATTTAAGACAGAGAAATGAGAAGGACATAGACGAAATAACTAGAAATAACTGCACAACTTATTCAAGCAAAAGAGAACTGAAGTTCTAGGTGGGCGATTTGGTGGCTCTTAATAGCATCAATGATTTAAGGCAGTAGGCACACCAGACATTCTAAATGCTAAAAGATGTTAAAAGCATTGCTATGACATAATTACGGTAGACAAGTACATTCGCCTTTTTGAAGAAGATGTGTCTTCAGTCACAGGATTGAAGCAGCTCTAGAGATACATATCATGCAATGATTCATGGTCTTGCATGCAACTACTATAGCAGTGAAGCATATATCATTTGCCCTTTTTGACTTGAAAATAAAAATTATACATGCAACCACATTTATTGAATGTGCATTTTTGAAAATAAATATATTGAGGTTAAGCATGTCACTTAGGTTCCTGCAAGCACTCTGGCCTATGATGGCCAACCACTTATTGCAACAGCATGATATGCTGGAGACATTGCATTCGGCCTGATGTGATGTCGCTGTTGCTAAAACAAACAATGAATATCAAATTATATTGTGAAAAAACCTTGGATTGCTATAATGGCAAGATTTATAGACTTGAAACCTAAATGTAACATGGTATGCATTTTACATTTTGCATAAGATGAGCTTGTACCTGAAGAAAACATATAAGTGAGATCCCCTTTTTGCAGCTACACAGTGGTATTTTGTCGGCTTGGCCTCTAACTCAGGGTATTCAGTGAAAAAAGTTACTAAGTAAAAAACACTAATTTTTAAAATGCAACAGGAAAGAAAAGATATGACACAAGTCTGTCTGTCTGAGAATTTGAAGTGGTTTCCTTTAATTAAATGTGCGATTTCCCAATATCTGTCACTAGATTTGACAGATATTCTGTGCGGAATCATTCCAGCAGTTGACTTCTATTCAGTTTAGCAAAAGCCAAATTAATACAATGCCAGAATGAAATGACGGAATATTGGATGAAACAGAATAAGATTCTGAGATGAGGCTTGTTTTTGGCACAATTCACAAACATCAATGCCAGTTGACATTTCATTAAAAGTTCCAGTGCTGAATAAGAACTCCGGAACAACCTACTCTGAATTGGCAGCATTAATATTCTGACAATCACTTAAGAACTACATAATTGAATAATAGTGATTTTAGAAGTAGAGAATTTAGTTATTTGTAAAGTTCTTAATCACGTCCTGACAAAGACATTCGTACCACGACTCCTGTCCCGAAATGACATAAATAAACCTTTTCCTCTAAGTATTTCCTACGCAGATAATATTAAAACATTATCAGATTTACTGATATGCATCACTTTCACATTTCTCAAAATATCATTGCTTGTGAACTTTGCTGTAGGCTTCCCTATTCTAACTTGTTGCCCAAAAAGGACAATTGCTCTAATGACATTTGGCATCCTTAATAATCTCTTGAATCAAATGCAATCTGATGCAAAAGGGGAAATTGCTTTTTTTCACAATTCATCAAATGATGATGGCAAGGTGAATGAGCTGAAATGTCATCAGTGAGTTTGTCTAACAATAATCAGGACAAAATGAGGATTAAATGAGGCTAATAAAGAAGAGAAAAAGAAAAGGCTTGTGAGTACATTTGACTTGGAAATGGTTTACACTGCTTGGTGTTGAGACACACTGTCTGTAATCCTCAAAGACTCGTTTTTATGACTTTCCTTTGTGCATGTTTATTTTTTACGGAGTCTTTTGCCTTTTTGGTGTTTAATAGTTTTCTGTACTTCCACTTGCTAACCTTAATCCACCCTTTTTTGTCTTTCATCCCCTCCACACTCTTCCAATCAATTCTTGAGCTGATGAAACTTTGATTGAACTACCCGTTTTCTGTCATCTTCGATAGATTCTAACTGCCAGACCACATGACTGATTGTCTCTGAGGCAACTGGTAGACCTGCATGAAGTCTTGTTGGGAACCATGGGAAATGATCTCACAACCTTTTATTTCCCCTTGGCTGGCTTTGCAAGAAATTGAAGATTTACATATTCATTCTACCATCATTAGATCACTTCAACTATGTCTAACCCTTCAGATCGGCGAGAACTTGACTGTGAGTGCTTCTTTTAACAGAGCTGAACTTACCATGCACAGAGATACAATCCTTTTAGAAACAGGATACTAAGATCTGAAACTCTATAATCTGTCTCACAAATGTAGCGTCTCTTGCAATCGAGCTTGGGAATAATTGGGAATAAATTGAGTTATGTATGAGTTTGTTCAGAACATATATGGTCTTGAAACAACTAATCTTTCGGGGTATTTCTGAGCCCTGATGCCAAATTGATATTGAAGCATCTATACATTGGGAAATTTAGTTATCTGAGTATTTATTTGCTAGGTTTGAGCAGTAATCCTGTGTATTTTTCTGGCTTTGTCTGTTATATATTATTCAAGTCCCTTTTAACCCACTTTTACAATCTCTTTTATTCTTTATTTTATTTGCAGTGTATGATCAAACGTTTTTATCTTGTATTGTTTCTTTAAGTTTCAAAAGTTGGTGCTGTTTCCATTTATAATATATTTTGAGCTACATCTGATGATTTTGCTCATCTTCCAATATTATTTTAGTATGATATATTTTTTTTGAGATTCCCAACTCCAAGAGGCAGGAAGATGCTCTGTTTGCCAGGCATCTATCTCCATATGCAATCTGCTTGTTTGGTATATTTCCGCTGTCTGTCTCAATATAATCTGCATCTGTATATGTCTAGAGATTCCCTTCTCCAAATAAGGACAGATTGTCCTGCCATTTCCGTGTTATTCCCAAGAGCTATACATTGTATACTGTTGTCAATGGTTGTGTGAAGTGGAAATTTCACCACTTTAAAACCTTCATTTGTTTACTTATTTACTCATCAATTAATATAATAAATTGTCAATCAAATGAAGTTCTGCAATTTTTTGCAAAACAAAAGGAAAGTTTCCAGGCCAATTGTTGTTCCTCTGGTTGCCATGGTGAAAGAGGTCTTCCAATCAAACGTCAGATGACCACGACCAATATAACTGCGTCGGCCAATAAAACTGAATAATGGTCTCCTCACCATCCAAGATAATTATTACTGTCTATCAAATGTATTTCATTGTTACCATACATGATGTGAAATGCAAAAGCCTGCCCAGAAAAGATACATTCCCCATTTCAAGCCAACCTGATTAGATTACACTCTGTATAAGACTCCCAGACACAGATACAAAAAGTTCTCTGACAAAAATGCAGACAAAAGTGAATTAAAATGATACGTGAAGTTGCAAGCTCTAAACAGCATCAATGGCTTCAAGCGATAAGCACCAAACTTTCTAAGTTCTTACGCAATTGAAGAAGTTCACAAATGTAATCTGGACAAAAGTGGGAGAGCATACTGCCTCAACACCTCAGAGAGGAAGTAGCATCATAGAACTGGAAGGAAGCAGAATGCATCTTCGTCTTACATGCGAGCAGAGGAGGAAAATTCATAGAAGTTTAGAATCTACGTTTTTTCAAAAGGCATCTCAATAATGGCCCTCATTTTGAGTTGATTTGAAACTGAGATGTCTGAAGACCTTCCTAATTGTGAGGCAACAGATTCTACTGCTGTATTACTTGATATTTTTTTAAGTATTATGGTGCCTACATCAGAGCTATGGAGTCAAGACAAAAGCTATGAGACCTCATTTGTCAATTGGGAAATTGGGGTTGATGAACTCGTCTCGTGAGGTGGAAATTAGGTGATGTGCTGAAAATGTCATCGGGAAGTTTATCATCCAAAATGCCTTGACTCAGCCCTTGAGATGTGGTGGTTATGTTATTTCACTTTCTCACAGCTCTACCCACGTAATATCACAGGCTTCACAGCTGAACTCACAAATCATCACAAAAACATTATTACCGGGGCTTCCCAGGCTTCAACCGGGCCCTGCAGATATGGTATGATACGATACAATTCACTTTATATTTAAGAATTTATAATCTGTCATGCTCCTTAAAAAAAGCTATGTCACTGACTACAGAATCAGCAATCAATTTTCCCATTTGAGGCTGTTGTAGATGATAATTTCTTGAAAATGTGTCTTGGACATCAAACACCTAGTAACTGGATGTTTGTCATGAAATCAGACCTACATGGGCGCTACTCAAGTTCTTATTACAGAATCTTTTGCAATAGAACAGGTTCCATCCTCAACAGGACACGAAGGTGAATGACATCTAATGACAAATTGTAAGTTTGACTCCGGGTGCTGTAATTCTGCCCTTTTGAGTCAGTTGTCTTATAACTAATGGCATCAGAGTGAAGGGAAATATTTCTTCTAAGTCTTCCATTGTTCAATTCAGTTTCAGTGCTAATTTCCTTTCGTAAAACACAATTTCTTTGATTGTCAGATGCAATTACCCTGTCCTCTACAAGATTCTGACTCATTAATTAATTGCCATGAAAAACAACTTTTTAACCTGGTCTAGAGACTTTTTTCCACTTATATGTAGGCATGGCAACTAGTGCTTATTACTTCCTGTGACAGGATGGCATGACTAGTGAAAGACCTTGAGTCAAATGTATATCAGGTGTTGTCTGGAGCTCTCCTAATCCTCTGGCACATATAAAATTGAAAATTGACAAGCAATCAGCTGGCAAGGTTTAACAACTGTTACAGTTGACTCTCCCTTGTACCATGTAAATATTGACAGACCATAAATGAATTATGTGGTGCCGTTCTATTAAAAAAGCGGGATTGTACCTTGAATCTTAGGTTCACGGTTTTCCACATCAGGATCATATTGAAATCTTTAACATACACATTGAGAGATATTTCTTGGATCAACATATCACAACCAAATAAAGATCCTTATCAATAGAGCAAAGACATTCTGTGATATAATGGATATTTTGAATTAATCCTAATATTTAGCCATTATGTGGTGCCCAGTCCAACCAGGTTAAAGTGCCAACAAGAAGTTCTCAATACCATACATAGTTATCCACCCATTGCACCTTCTGTCAGTAGCTTATACTTATGCATGATAAGCTTCAAACTGCAACACATATTTTTATATGGTTGTAAGTATGAACATAATCAATCCTGAGCTGGGTATTTCCAAGACCAAAGGCTTACCAAACGAATCACAAAATTAATATCAATCTCTGTTCCCAGGTTCATCATACCTCAAGGGAGGACCAGGGATATATTCCAATCCATTATTTCTTTTTCTCTGATTGTCTCAGGGTACCAATTCAGCAACCATTCATGCATGATAACCGAGATTTGTTGTACCGTATTGTTCCAGTTTCTTTTGAAGTTATTCTGCATTTGTCCGGAAGCTAAGAAATGTTCTGATGGCCACCTCTCCATGCTCTGTAATCTAACCATTGAGCAAAATCAATGTTAAATTTTGTTAGAACACGACCTGGTATTTCTCTATCTATTTTATGTCTATAGTGTTACAATTATCCATGGTCTATCTTGGCTGAAAACAGCAATAGATCTCCCTTGGTCTCTAAATTAGCCCAGCACAGAAAATACTGAGTTACCTCTTTGGTCCAGAGAAGAAAAGACACAAATTTATTTGGGAAGACACTTGTAATTTGATTTGTGTCTTTGAATAATTCATCACTCTCTCTGTTGCAGTGTTGGTCTGATTGTTGGTCTGTGTGGACAGCTTGTCTCTTGCATCAAATAGAGATATCTGATCTATCAGTATCATGGCAAGTTGCTTTTATATTGGCCTGTAACATTGGCCTGTTATCTTGCATTCAGCATTTGACCAACGGCAGGGTACCTGACTGGTCATATCTGTGTATACCCATGAGTCAAAAATGTTCAATATTGTTGCAATGCATAGTGGGATAAAATTGTGAATTAAAAATATATTAACCAAACAAACGTTTTATTATTTCTTTCAGGAAGCAAAGGTTCTGATCTTTTTATCACGGTAAAGGAGGGTGAAATTAATCAACCATATAATATCTTTAAAAATAAAATGCATTTTACGTACCAAACTTCTTTCTGCAGAATATCAAGACTCATGAGATTTTCTGTAAATTCCAGTGAGCAATTTCTTAAGCCTTGCATCAAGTTTCATTTGGGTAACGCTTGTGAGCATGCATGCAATCTGAGGATTTTATATTGATTCCTTCTCTAATGCTGCAGAAATGGTATTCTTCTCTATTGCTCCCAGTTAACTTCAGGGGATTATCTCCAACACAATTATCCCTCCAGGAATGTGTAACAGTGAAATATAATTCACTTTGTAAACTTCAAGATAATGTTCAAATTACCGATATAGTAAAAGTTGAGACAGAAAATGTGTCACAATAAATTTGTTTTACCTATCATCATGTAGTCATCTATAGGTAGATACCATAGGTACAATTTCAATTTTTTTATTTTTGCAAAACCTTTCTTTATCTAAATAGTCTGTTATTGCTTCATTCACAAGAGTCTACTTTGTATGATTACACATTTTCCCAACTGTGTCTGTCTTCATCTACGGTTCTTTGAACAGCAACCCACAATACCAATTCAATCTTTTAAAAGCTGGCCTTTAAGAGAGGCACACATACAAGTTATTTTAAATGCAACAGCCTGCTCTCCTTTCTTTGGTAGAAGTAAACACCTCTGAAATGGAAGGACATGTGTGTCACTTTAAGACTCTTTTGGCCGAGTATTCGAGCTCCTTTGAAGTCCACCCACATAGCTTCATCTCCAAAGTGACGTTTCTGGCCAAATAGAGACAAAATGTTTTGAAAATAGCCTCCCAGGCTCTTAAAAGAAACAAGTTGCCTGTATCTCTGATAATACTGCCCTGAATCCTTGGCATTTAGCTGCCATCCAACCAAATTGCATTAATTGTTCATTGACGCCATGTTGAATGTCAAGCGAGACTTGTTTATTCTATCCTGAAGCAGCTGCTGGTCCAACAGATATCACAAGATAAATTGTGTATACAAGCAGTTCAATTGCCTCACCCTTGGCTCTGGTTACTGGTTCCTTCATCGAGGATGTATTAATTCATAAAGATGTTCCAAGAGTTGTCATCTGGCTGTTCCCGAGGCATGGAATAAGGCATCCCCATATAAAGCATCAATTTGACATAAATCAGTTGTCGTCACAATGTGAAACTCCCTGTGTAGTCTTTTTTATGTTTTTTTTTGCCAATCTTGTTGCATGATTGTCAACTGCAGTTTTTTTTTTACTTTCCTCCTCACTGAGTTGCATGCAGCCTTCAGTGGGGGAACATACACAACAGCCAGCACATATCAATCACTCTGCATAGGGAGGTGGCACACAAATTTGTAGGAATCGTTTTCTGTCACCAGTGATGTTTTCTATACTAGGGTGTCACTTGGAAGCTTAGTAGGAGAATCCTACTGACTCCATATTTTTTCTTTGATGAAATAACATTGCAGACTTTCCTTATGCAATGTTCTACTCCATGTGTCTGAATGAGACTGAAATCCCAAATTATACATTTTGAACACAGTATGATAATAACTTCTTGAATATTTTTCTTGTATACGAAATGACTGGTAACTGGTTGCATTTCATGAAATCAGGCCCCCCCAAAGTTTTAATTGCAAAATCTTCTGCAGTAGATCAACTTTCATCCTCAGAAGGAGACAGAGGTGAATGACATCTACATGTAATGATGCCGTGTGAGTTTGACTGCCGTAAATCTGTAATCGAGACTTAATTGCCTTATAACTAATGGCATCAGAGTGAAGGAAAATAGTTCTTCTAAGTCTTCCATTGTGAGAATCAGTGCCAGCACTAATTCCATTGTATGAAGCATAATTGCGATGATTGTCACATGCAATTACCCTATCCTCTGCAAGATTCCACCTCACTAGTTGACGACCATGAGCTGGTCTAAAGACTTTTACCATCAGTAGTCATGGCAACCAGTGCTCATTAGTTTCCTGTCACCAAATGGCGTGACTTGTGAAAGACCTTGAGTCAAATATGTCTAAAGTGTTGTCTGGTGCTCTCCTAATCCTCTGGCACATACTAAATTGAAAATCGCAAGTAATTAGCTGGAAAGTATTTTAATTTTTAAAAGACTATTACAGCTTACTCTTCCTTGCACAGTGTAAAGTTTAGGTGTTGACGGACTATAGATGAACTTTTTGGAGCGCTGTTCTATTAAAAAAGCGGGAATGTACCTTGAATCTTAGGTTCACGGTTTTCCACATCAGGATCATATTGAAATCTTTGAACATGCACATTGAGAGATATTTCTTTGATCAACGTATCACAACCAGATAAAGATTGCCTTATCAATGGAGCAACTGAGCTGACTTTGATGATATGGAAATATACAGATTAGCTGCAATAGGAAACCATGAAATATGCAAAGACACGACATCAACTTGCAACATTCTCTGAAGACAAATTACGATTATCCCTCTCAGATTACTGAGAATGTTTGCGAAGATAATCAGTTTGATGTTATGTATATTATTTGTTTATGGATTATATGGTAATGTGTGTTTCCTTTGATCTCATCATATTGAGATTATTTCAAATAAGTCTAAGAAACATTCTTTCATATATTGGGGGTATTTTGAAATAGTCCTAACATTTAGCCATTATGTGGTGCCTAAGTCCAACCAGATTGATGTGCTGAAACCCAAGAAGTTCTGATTACCATTCATAATTACCAGCCCTTTGCATCTTCTGTCGGTGACTTACTTATGCATGATAAGCTTCAAACTGCAAAACCAGTAACACATATTTTTATATGCTTGTATATATGAACATAATCAATCCTGAGCATATACCAAACACATCACAACATTAATATCAATCTCTGTTCCCAGGTTCATCACACCTTATGGGAGGACCAAAGGATATATTCAAATCTATTCTTCCTTTGCATAGTAGGGTAAAATTGGAAATTAGAAAAATAATAACCCAACAAATGTGTTATTCTTTCTTTCAGGAAGCAAAGGTTCTGATATTTTTATCCTGGTAAAAGAGGGTGAAAATAAGCAACCAAATCTTATTCATTGAGTATCCCTTGTGAGCATGCATGCAACCTGAAAATTTGATATTGATTCCTTCTCTAATGGTGCAGAAATGGTATGCTTCTTTTAGTCCAGGAGCATTAGATTTAACCCGGAACAAATTAGTAACAAGCTGAAATTTTCAGGAAACATTCAGAAAATTGTCTAGAATAACATACTAAAAGTCCTCGAAAATCCCCTTATTGCCACCTTGGGAATTCAAGATGGCGTCCAAGATGGCTGACTTGAGCGTTTTTGTTGCTTCTTTGGCTCAAAACACTCTACTAATGTTATCAAAGTGTTGGAAATTAATATTCAAAGCTAGAGAATTGACTAGAAGCATGTTTTATGTAATTTGGAATTCAAGATGGTATCCAATATGGCGGAATTTATGTAGTCAGGCAGCCAAACTTGATTTTTTACCTGAACCCTGCACCGACAGATACGGTTTTTTTCCCAATGGATTTGTAGTCCTTAGACCCTCCATAAAACATAAATGGCGGGTAACGAGAGCGTATCCTTGAGAATTTTGAGAAAATGGCTGAATTCAAAATGGCCGCCAAAACGAGCATTGGTCAGCCTAACTTTCTTAATTTTCGGTCTAGAAAGATGTACAATACATCTATTTCATAAAATAGACATGGGGAACTCATTTTTCAGGTTTTTTAGTTAAAATCTATATATTGGATATTATGTGGAAAAATTTAATTGTATCCCTCAAATTTACAATCATTTTCAGTGTAAGTCATAGTTTTACAAATCATTAGGTTTATTAATGCAAATGCATGTCAAATTGTTTTTGACACTTGTACATTTCATTAACATATATGGGCAGGTGTTATTCTGGATACCGCCTATGCATTTAAGGTTATAATGACAAACGTGATTTAAGATTGAATTGGCGTACAGACATTGTCACAATAATTGCTGACACAATTTGCTTTCTTTGATTTGCAAATGACTGTTTAAGTTCAAACAGACTTCAATCTGTCAAGGCAAAAGGTCCAATTGAATCATAAACATAAAAACATGGCAATGCTCTGCATTAAGAAGTATAAAATTAATTAAATTGAAATAATGGTTCTTCATACCAGATCAGGTACCACAAATTCGCATTCCTAATTATGCTTCAAGAAAAGAACTGCTGAGGTGAAGAAATCAGATTTTTCTCCTGCACCTAAAGACAGGACTATCCTTTATGTTGGACCTCCTTGTGACTCAATAAGTCAATGTAAGTGTTTTTGCTTTTGCCAAATCTGCCAATCTGTTGCATTTTCGTTCATTTCAAACCAGAATATTTGATCCACAAAACTGAGAAACAAAGTAGAAGTTGGAAATGGCCTTGCAAAAAATCAAGGAAAATGCAATGAAAGGAATGACAATTGGGCTGGAGGAGCCTGGAGGAGTGCAAGATACTGGACATAATAACAGTCCATCTCCAAGCAACCAATTTGTGGTACCACAAACTATGTTATTTCAGATTCTTCTGTAATAGGGCAGATTGAGAGAGTTAATGAGAGAATATCTGCTCCATTATTTTGTTCACAGAAAGCTCTAATGTTACCCTAAATGTAAACAATGGATATTAAGAGGAGACTACAACAACACATTTTGCTGTCAGACAGATAAGAAGGGAGCTCTTATGGCTTGAAAAAATCATTAGTATGATGAAGTCCCAAATGATATTGAATATCTTCTGAAGAACCGATGCTCCTGTCCGAACAATCTCTCCATACCTGCCAATGGGAAGAGGCATCACTATTTTTGTGACAAGGTTTTTGGTGTGAAGAAATGCCGTTCAAACAGCAGTAACCAATGGCTGCAACAGCTGATGAAATTGTTTGTAAATCCAAGTATCATAGTCCACAACCAAACTTCTTGGCATTGATATTTCATCTTTTTATATTCTTAGGGAGTCTCTGCCATGGAACTGCTTCTGCTGGTCAGATGGACCACTGCAGTGACTCAATAACAGCCATAACATGATGGAAAACGGTTCCACAGCAGGTGGGATCTGCGTCAAAATTGTATACTATGAATTAAATAATGTCAAGTGTTCGTTAAAATTGAAATTTTGCTCTGAATGCCATCATCCACACTTAGAACTGAGGAAGGAGACTGGATGGTCTCTGAAAGCTCTTCGAGTCAAATTACGTTGTGAGTAAATTTATAGTTCCACTACAAGGATAGTCCTGTTTTAGGTGTGGGAGAAAATCTCATCTCAGCAGTTCTTTTCTTGATGAAATAATTGAAAATGCAAATTTGGGGTATCTTATCTGGTATGAAGAGCCATTATTTCAATTTAATTTATGTCAAGTAGTTCCTTATGCAGAGCATACCCATGTGTTTTATGTTTTTGATTACATTGGGCCTTTTTCCTTGACAGATTGAAGTCTGTATGAACTGAAACAGCCATTTGCAAGTCAAAGAATGCAAATTGTGTCAGCGATTATTGTGACAATGTCTATACGCCAATTCAATCTTAAATCACATGTTAGTCAATGTCATAACCTTAAATGCATCAGAATTATCCGGAATAACACCATTTGATAATCCACTGAAAATATACAGAAATATACAAGTGTCAAAAACAATTTGAAATGCACTTGCATTAAAAACCTAATAATTTATAAAACTACAACTTACATGGAAATGATTGTAATTTTGAGAGATAAAAATTATATTTTTCCGAATAATATCCAATAGGTTGGTCTTAACCACCTAAAAACTTGACAAATGAGTTCTCCATGTCTATTTTACATGAAATAGAGGTATTTCACATCTTTCTAGACCCAAAATTAAGAAAGTTAGGCTGACCGATGCAGGTTTTGGCGACCATTTTGAATTCGGCCATTTTCCCAAAGTGCTCAAGTATACGCTCTCGTTTCCCGCCATTTATGTTTTACGGAGGATCTAAGGACCCCAAATCCATTGAGAAAAAACTTTATCCGTCGATGCAGGGTATAACCCTCTGGCTACCTGACTATAATAGAAACATAAAGTCGGCCATCTTGGATACCATCTTGAATTTCTGATTACATAATAACTTCTTCTAGTTCATTCTATGGTCTTGAGAATCAAATCCATGACACTTTGATTGCATTTGTAGAGTATTTTGAGCCGAAAAATGGTATAATCGCTCAAGTCAGCCATCTTGGACGCCATCTTGAATACCCAAGGCGCCAATAGGAGGATTTTCGAGGACTTTTAGTATGTTATTCTAGACAATTTTCTGAACGTTTCCTGAAAATTTCAGCTTGTTACTAATTTGTTCCGGGTACATGCCAATATGGAGCTAATGCTACTGGACTATTTATTGCTCCCAGTTAATTATCTCCAACACAAACATCCTTCCAGGAATGTGTAACAATGAAATATAACTTACGCTTTGTAAATTTCAAAGATAATATTCAAATAACCGGTATAATAAAAGCTGAAACAGAAGATGTGTCGTATTAAAGTTTTTCTACAGGTCTATTATCTTTTTAATAATCTGTTGTCTGGTATTCCTGTCTCTCTCTCCTCCTTTCATCTGCAGGTCTGTCCATTACCAAGTGAAATTTGATTTTTATGTTTGCAAAGCTTTTCTTCATCTATATAGTCTGCATTATTCCTCTATTCGCCAATCTACTTTGTATGATTATACATTGTCCCAACTGTGCCTGTCTTCATTTACTGTTCATTGAACAGCAACTAACAATACAAGTTCAATCTTCTAAAAGCTGGCCTTTAAGAGAAGCACATAGACAAGCTATTTCAAAAGCAACAGCCTGCTCTCCTTTCCTTGGTGGAAGTAGACGCCTTTCATCTATGGCCTCTGAGATGGGAGGATGTATATGTCACTTTAAGACTCTTTTGGCCGAGTATTTGAGCTCCTTTGAAGTCCACCCACATAGCTTCATCTCCAAAGTGACATTTTTGGCCAAAAAGAGACAAAATGCTTGGAAAATAGTCCCCTTGGCTCTTAGAAGAAAAAAGTCGTAAGATTCTTTGATAATGCTGCCCTGACTCATTGGCATTTCATTAAATGTTCATTGATGCCATGTTGAATGTCAAGCGGGACTTGTTTATTCCATCCTGAAGCAGCTGCTGGACCAACACGCCAACAGATATCCTGAGATTTAATGCGCATAAAAGCAGTGGCATTTGCCAGTTTTATTAAAAGCCCTGGGCCCCGGGGCTGGTTCCTAGTTTGTTCAAGGAAGTCTTTCTAATTCTTGAAGATGTCACAAGCATTGTAATCGTACAGTTCTTGATACATGGAATAGGATGTCCCAAGAGTCAGTTTGATGTACACTGGTATCTGCCTTATAACACCCCCTGTAGTAAGACCGAGCTGTGGCTGCATTTTACACTCCTATGAGAGACCATACCCCCATTAGAGACCACTTTATGACCAAAAAAGGGTTGTCTTATAACACAGGGACAAAGTTGTACATTGTACAAAGTCATCACAACGTGAACTTCCTTGCATAGTCTTTACACGTTTTTCCCCCATATTGTAACATGATTGTTAAATGCCATATTTTTTCTTTCCGCCTCACACAGTTGCCGGCAGAACCTACACAACAGCCAGCACATATCTATTACTCTGAATAGGAAGGTGGCTCACAAATTTGTAGGAATCTTTTTCTGTCACCACTGACATTTTCTATACTGAGATGTCACTCGGAAGCTTAGTTTGCAGCCACCCTTCTGGACTAATGAATAAGCCATAGAAATCCTTGAAAGGTTGGTTGTGCAGTTCTTCTCCGGGTTTAGTTGAAAAGTAATGGATTGCGTCTGGACACAGTATATTGTGTGAGGGAGACAAGTGCAATTTTTCCTGCTATTCAACCACTCAACAAAAGTAATGTTTTTCTAACCAGCTGTGTTTTGTTTTTCCAAATTCTGTATTTTAAGCTCGCAGAAGCCACAGAGTCACAGTGTGGAAAGTTAACATTCCAGGATTAGCATGCAGTCTTCTGGTAAAAAATCACACAACCAGTTTGTCATTGCACGCAATAAATCAGCCATTTTAAATTGGCTCCAGAGGAACAACCATGCACTCCTTCCATGCAGATGTTCTTATCTATGCATGTGGATACAGTCCAGGCCTGCTCTGCTGAAGGTCTTTGTCTGCATGGGTTCAAACCCATGACAGGAGAACTAAAATATTTTCAGTGGACTTGCAAGAGCAAAATCCCAACTGGATATATATTTCAGATGAGACATTAAATTGATAGGGTCTGGCTGAGAAAGTATTTAAGATGAGGAAAAGGCGTGGCACATTCAAGACTGTCATAGCCCTCCCTGCCATCTCATCAATCAACACCAGCTTTTTTTCCTTTCTCTATATATCATTGCATGCATGATACTCAAATTATACAATTCTGCATATTATCCGTCTATCTATATCTGTTTCTTTCCATGTCTCTCTTTCTATCTGACATTCTATTTTTTTTTCAGTGGACATCATACAATCCAGAACTAAATAAAGCCTCACATATTTTCATTTGTCTCTGGATCTATTCTGTGATATCGAAATAGAGTTTTACAGTAGACGAACATCGAGTGCTTACAGAATTGGACTGAAATGTTGCTTGTGAGCTCATAGCCTATTCATGCCATGTTATTCCTATGAGTCACAAGAAATGTATGAGGTCATAGCCTATACTTGCAATAGTATGAAAACCCGTCATCAGTTGAGTATCAATGAAGTCACAAGCTCCTCAATGACAAATTGCCAGTTCATTTCAATGCAATGTATAGGGCTTGTTATGAGGTCATTAGCAGCTGAATGTTAGTACTCGTCATTCGTCTACTGTAAATATGGAATGAAAAGATCAAACATGAAAGGTTATCTACATTTGGCCTTTTTATTGGTTTGGCTGCAATATTGCATTTCCACTGAATATCTCTCTTTTGACAACACAAAGGATCTGCCAGAAATTCAATATTCATTTACAGAAATAACATTACAGTTGTCTGGCAAAATTGACCTTGGAACTTTAGTGTGGCAGTCACTTCTGGCATATGCTTCTCCATGTTATTAAAGATGAGTTTTATTTATATTTATGCCTCATAAACACAAGCTTGAAATGTTCTTCTGATCAATTCACATTGTAAATATCGGTATATCTGCCGTCTGTCTGCTAGTCTATCTATCTGTCAATTCATCCATCTATCCATTTATCTATCTATCTATCTCTCAATCTATCTGTTTATCTATCTATCCATCTATCTATCTACCATCCGTCTATCTACCATCCGTCTATCTCTCTCCCTATCTAAATCTATCGATTGATTTATTGGTTTGACTACCTTTTCATCTATCATATCAATCTATCCATATAACAAACACATTTAAGCCAGCCAATCTTCGGACTAGTTCTCTTCTCCTGGTTACCACGGTAAAGGAGCCTTCCGTTCTCAGCTCAGAATGTGATTAAGGCTTCTATTGTGCTTCCTCTAATGCATTATACTGAGTTACAGTGGTTTGTGTTACATTTTTATACTGAGTTACAAAGATGGCATTCAGTGCATTACATCCTAATATTGCATTAGGGAACTTTGGGGAGAAGTGGAAGTGGCAATGAATGTGTCTTCCTCTTTCAATTAATCTAATCAGAGTCTGAATAGCTATTAAGAATAAAACCCCTAAGAGCATTGGAAGTACTGAAATTGGATAATGTGTAACAAGCTATGTTTACTTGCAGGAGGAGGGGCGTATTACTTTGTTCAGAAAAGTTCCATCTTGCTGGCAAAACAAAGGTCAATGGAAAGAGATATGGGGACTATCAGGATATTCTTTTCTTATCTTTCAACTTTTGACTGTTACAGTCAAGAAGCTAAACTTGAGAAAGACATGCTAATTTAAGAGAGAGAAGTGAGAAGGACATAGACGAAATAGCTAGAAATAACTACACAACTTATTCAAGCAAAAGAGAACTGAAGTGCTAGGTGGGCGGGTTGGTGGCTCTTAATAGCATCAATGATTTGAGGTAATAGGCACACCAGACATTCTAAATGCTGAAAGATGTTAAAAACATTGCTATGACATAATTACGGTAGACAAGAACATTCGCCTTTTCGAAGAAGATGTGTCTTCAGTCAAAGGATTGAAGCAGCTCTAGAGAAGCATATCATGCAATGATGCATGGTCTTGCATGCAACTACTATAGCAGTGAAGCATATATCATTTGCCCTTTGACTTGAAAATGAAAAATATTTTGCATTCAACCACTTTTTTTGAATGTGCATATTTCAAAATAAATGCATTGAGGTTAAGCATGTCAGTTAGGTTCCTGCAAGCACTCTGGCCTATGATGGCCAACCACTTATTGCAACAGCACAATATGCTGGAGATATTGCATTCGGCCTGATATGATGTCGCTGTTGCTTAAACAAACCATGAATTCCAAATTTACACTATTGTGATAATACCTTGAATAGCTGTAATGACAGGATTTAATAAACTTGAAACATGTAATGTAACTTGAACCTGAAGACAAATGTAAGCGAGACCCCCTTTTAGCAGCTATATAGCGGTCTTTTGTCTCTGGGTATTCAGTGAAAAATGCTACTAAGTAAAAAAACACTAATTATTGCAACAGGAAGGAAAAGATATGACACAAGTCTGTCTGTCTCAGAATTTGAATTGGTTTCCTTTAATCAAATGTGCAATTTCCCAATATCTGTCACTAGATTTGACAGATATTCTGTGCGGAATCATTCCAACATACTTCAATTCAGTTAAGCAAAAGCCAAATTAATACAATGCCAGAATGAAATGTTGGAATATTGGATGAAACAGAATAAGATTCTGAGATAGGGCTTGTTTTTGGCACAATTCACAAACATCAATGCCAGTCGACATTTCATTAAAAGTTCCAGTGCTGAATAAGAACTCCGGAACAATCTAATCTAAATGGGCAGCATTAATATTCTGACAATCACTTAAGAACTACATAATTGAATAATAGTGTTTTTAGAAGTAGAGAATTTATTTGTAAAGATCTTAATCACGTCCTGACAAAGACATTCAAACCACGACCCTTGTCCCAAGATGACATAAATAAACATTTTTTCCTATGCAGATTATATTATAACATTATCAGATTTACTGATATGCATCACTTTCACATTTCTCAAAATATCAATGCTAGTGAACTTTGCTGTAGGCTTCCCTATTTTAACTTGTTGCCCAAAAAGGACAATAATTGTTGCTCTAATGACATCTGGCATCCTTAAGAATCTCTCGATGAAATGCAATCTGATGCAAAAAGGGAAATTGCTCTTTTCACAATTCATCAGATAATGATGGCAAGGTGATTAACCTGAAATGACATCATGGAGTTTATTGTCTAACAATAATCAGGACAAAATGAGGATTAAATGAGGCTAATAAAGGGGAGACATATAAAGAGGTGTGTAAGTACTTTTGTCTTGGAAATGCCATACACTGCTTGGAGCTGAGACACAATGTCTGCAACCCTCAAAGACTTGTTTTGTGGATTTCCTTTGCGCATGTTTATGTTTTACAGAGTCTTTTGCCTTTGTGGTGTTTAATAGTTTTCTGTACTTCCACTTCCTAACCTTAATCCTCCCGTTTTTGTCTTTCATCCCCTCCACCCTCCGAATCAATCCTTGAGTTAATGAAACTTCGATGGAACTACCGGTTTTCTGTCATCTTCGAGTGATTCTGGCCACAAGACCACATGACTGTCTATCTCTATGGAATCTTGTGGATGTACACTTCCTTGGAATCATGGGAAATGTTCCTACAAGTTCTTATTTCCCCTTGGTGGATTGTGCAAGAAATTCGTGATTTTTTGGAGATACTTTCCAGATTCATTCTACTACCATGTGAAATCTGCTCAACCACAGTCACTATTGTGTCATGAGTTCAACTAACCAACAACCCTTGAGATTTGCAAGAACATGCCTGTGTGGGCTTCTTTTAAAAGAGCTGAACTAAGTTGACACATTCCTCTTAAGAAATCTGCATTACATGTCTGATGGTGTCTCTTCCAAGCCAGCCTTGGAACAAGTTGAGATAGAACTTTACTAAGAATGCACGGCTTTGAAACAGCAAATCCTTTGGGAAATATCTCAGTCCTGATGCCCAAATCATATTGAAGGATCTATGCCTTAGGAAATTTAGTTCTCAAAGCATATTCATATTTTTAGTGAAGTAATCCTGTCTGATTTGTTCAATATTACTCTCATGAGCAGTGAGCCATTGATTCGCATAATCGAACATTTGGGAATATTTGATCAACAGATGTGCTCTTTCACCAAATTATGAACGTGTCTGTCCTGAGTAACTGAACAGTTTCATCTTATTAAAATTTAAGGATCATTTTTTCAACATTCATCCATTTATCAAAACTTTTCAGTCATGATGATGTCTGGTTTTACTCCACAAAACATAGGCTGCGCAGCAGCAAACCTTCAGTGAATAACACATTTAGAAGATTACAATCACACCATAAAATTGATGTGTTTACAAATTGCATATTGGTATGCAATAATGGTCGAGTCATGGCCTTCAATAATGTCTATTTGCCCACTACCCTGGCATCTGCCTATCTGCTTACCGGAGTTTGTAAAATGAGGAAAAGGCGTTATTAGGGAAATTTATGCATATGGTACAGTTTCATGCATGTACAAAGTATAGGTTATGAGCTGTCAGTTTGAAACTAAAAATATAATGCTGTTATATTTTTCTCAAGTTTTTCCAATCATTCAAAAAGTGTTAAATACACATCAAAAAGTTCTGCTACATTGTAGAGGTGATATGTGTAGAACATTTCATTACTGTATATGCAATAGTGAGCAAGTTTTGGCTCCGATGCGAAAAAAAAGTATTTTAAATATTTTTTCTTAATATTACACAAAAAGTATAGACAATCTATCAATCAGACCATGAAAAGGCACACCTAGACCATGTAAACCATATGTGTACTGACCTATGTGTACCAAACTTTATCCATGTACATGCAATTGTGACCGAGTCCTGGGCCAGACATAAAAAAATTTTTGTTTTTCAATATTTCAAAAAGTATATAATATTTTCCATCAGACCATTCAAAAGGCACTACTTGACCACATAAGGCATATGTGTACAAAACTCTATCCATGTACATACAATAGTGACCGAGTCTTAGCCCAAAAACAAAAAAAAATGTATTTTTATATTTTTTGTAATTTGTTAAAAAAGTATAGAATGTCTATCAATGAGACCATCAAAAGGCACAACTAGACCCTATATATGCCACATCTATACCAAATGTCATGCATGCACAATCAATAGTGACTGAGCCTTGGCCCGGAAACGAACAAAAATAATTTTCACATTTTTTCTATTATTTCAAAAAGTATGGAAAATCTATCCATCAGACCATCAAAAGGCACAACTAGACCATACAGGCTACATGTGTACAAAATTTCATCCATGTACATTGAATAGGGGCCGAGTGCTGGCCCGGAAACGATCTATCCGCCCGCCGGCCGGCGCCCGCCCGTCCGCCCGTCCGCCCGCCTGGCGGACGGACAACATTTTGCCCTAGTGATAACAATACCTACTGCGAACAAGTTCGCTGAAGGTAAAAATTGATGTTTATTTTCATATCTATCTAAGTCCATCTGCTGCATTTGGTATCATTATCTGCTGATTTCCTTTTGCTTCAAATATTGCGGAGCTCCTTTTATTCTTATTTTTTTTAAATTTGAAAATCTTCCTGATTGTTTCTTGTCATGGAATCCTTTTCGGTTCTTCCTATTGATTTGTTTGTATTTTAGGTTTCGTCCGTTGTATTATTTCAATCCTTTATATTGACTTTTACAATCTCCTTTTCTCTTTCTTTTATGAAGACAGATTTTTATCTCACATTGCTCCTTTAAGTTAAATTGGTGCTATTCATTATCGTTTATTATTTTAATGCTACATCCGCGGATTCAGTTCATATATATATACAGTGCCGCCTGTAAGTAATGAATAAATGCGTTTCACTTATTTACAGGCGGCACTGTATATATATCCATTAACATTCTAGTATGATATATTTTTCCAAGATTCCCAACTCAAAGAGATAGGAAGATGCACTGTTGACCAGGCATCTATCTCCATATACAATCTGCTTGTTTGGTATATCTCCGCTATCTGTCTCAATATAACCTGCATCTGTATAATATGTCTAGAGAATTTCCTTCTCCAAATAAGGACAAATCATCCTGCAATTGCTGTGTTATTCTCCAGAACTGTATTCTCTATACAGTTGCATTGTTCTTGTAAAGTGACAATTTCAATAGTTCAACTTTTATAACGCTTCATGTGATCATTACTAATTTACTATTCAATCAATCCATTAATAGTAGAGGAAACAGAAGCCAAAAAGTCCAATATTTAAGGAGATACCCCGCACGGAAGTACAACAGGTCGAATCATATACCAAAATGTTCGCCAGAATGCCAGCTATCTGAATCCGGCTAAGAAAATTACTAGTTCCGGGTACTAACTGAGGGAGAGCTGTTGCCATGGCAACAGATTTATTAAAATTGTAATTGGCATATAGTTCATTTTTAATGCTTTTCTTAAACACCAAAGTTCACAGACAAGGTTTTTGTGCCTGGGCAAACTATAGTTGAGACAGACTTTCCATTGGCAGACCAATTTTGCTTCTGCATTGTATTGGTTGCCATGGTAACAAGAAATCATAACAAATTTGAAGTTTCCTGTCATTATCACACACTTTGATATGTTATACTCCAAAATGATTTAATTAAACCCGCTGGTGTTTTATATGGAAATGTTGCTGAGAGTGGCGTCTTTCAAAACCTGAGTGAGATTTTTATGTTTCATGTCTAGTTATTGCACTAAAATGGTTTCCATGGCAATAAGTCAGGACAAACAAGTTTATAAGAATTTTGGAATTTACCAATATCTCAGCTAATAGACATGCCATAGTGCTCATTTTTGGACACAATCATTGTGGCAGGATGACCTTCAGAAAAGTGAACCCTCAGATATGTGGCATGGTCTTGGTTGCCATGGAAACAAGAAATCATAACAAATTTGAAGTTTCCTGTCATTATCGCTCACTTTGATCTCTTATACTCAAAAATTATTTCATTAACCCCCGCTAGTTTTGCACATGGAAATGTTGCTGAGAGTGTCGTCTTTCAAAACCTGTGCGAGATTTTTATGTTTCATGTCTAGTTATTGCACTAAAATGGTTTCCAAGGCAAGAAGTCGGGACAAACGAGTTCACAAGAATTTTGGAATTTATCAATATCTCAACTAATAGACATGCCATATAGCTCATTTTTGGACATAATCATTGTGACAGGATGACCTTCAGAAAAGTGAACCCTCGGATGTGTGGCATGGTCCTGGTTGCCATGGAGACAGGAGTCACAGGATATCATAACAAATTTGAAGTTCTGACCATAATTAACACACTTTGAACTCTTATACTCTAAAATTACCTCATAAAACCTGCAGTTGTGCCACATGAAAATGCTTGTGAGAGTGTCCTCTTTCCAAATATGGGTATGATTTGTATGTTTCATGGAAATTTATTTCATTAAAACTATTTCCAAGGCAACATATCGGGTCAAATAATTTGGATGAGGTTGAGACATTATCAATATCTCAACTAATAAACATGTCATCTTGCTCATTTCCGTATATAATCATTGTGGAAGGATGAACTTCAGAACAGTGAACCCTCCCTGACATTTTATTACAAGTATTAGTTTAGTCCAGCAGATAGCTGAAACCATTGTGCACTTCGTGTTACAAGCATGAAATTTGGCACAGATGATCTTCTGAATGTACTCTAAAAAATTGGATATGGAGCCATTCTGAAAAATCTCTAAATTCAAAATGGCCGCTATTTCAAAATGGCGACCATGAAATTTCAATTAACTGTGAATTACATGCCATTTGATAACTGAGAAGTCACATATGTGGCATGATATGGTCAAAAACATCAAGTGATAACATAACAAAGGCAGACACATGTATCTGATGTAATTCAAGATGGTGGTTGGCAGCCATCTTGGATTTTATCGTGTAAATGATACCGTGCGATCCTTCAGCTCTACCACATCATGCAGCACATCAATTTTGGGGTTTTTGTATTAGCAAAACCCATTTCTGTAGTCATTTTGTTGATAACTCATCATTTAACTGAGATAGGAGTAGTTCCAGCTTGGTAATCATTGGAAACTGCGTATGAAACGATGCCCAAATTAATCTGCTGTTGTTATGATAAGGACCAGGATAAATCATTATCAATGCAAAGTAACAAATATCTAATGGTGTGTTTCACCCGCATTGGGAGCTATAAGGAAGAAACAGTGGAGCAGAGAGAGGGACATGGCAAGTAAATGACTGCAAGGACATTGAATTGTCCTTGATGCATAAAATGTGAGTGTCATCCTGTAGGTTTGTCCTATATGTTAAATTGAATCTCTTGTGCAAGTCAGTTGCCATGGGATTTTTGAAACCAAGCTAATGTCCATTAAGTCTGACAAAATGTTGCATTTGCGGTGCATTGGTGGTATTGGATTTGCTTTTCATCTACAGTATTTTGCAGAAGCTGTATAGTGGAAGATTCATCTATTTCTTTGAATATCATTTTGCTTACTCTGTCATAGCAGCACAACAGCCACGTTTTTATGTTATTGATAGCTTATCTCTCTTGGGAATATCAATGTAGTATGACAAAATTCATCATATATATATATCGACAGAGGTAATCAATTAAGCATGCGCTTGATTTGAATCACTGCTGCTATAGTTCCAGCAAAGATTTTGTGATGGTGTCTCATCAGTGACTGACAATGTTTTTCAGACCCCTTGTCCATTGGTGCCAGTATGTGTAGCTCATTTTCACAGGACAGGAATATAAGTATTTCAGCATCCCACAGACTGTCATGAATTGCAAACCAATACAGCTGAGTGACTGGGCTTACCAAACACTACATCATACCTGCACAAGGACCTCAAAGTTCTCTTTACATCCAAGAATTCTTCTCTAGCCTGTTATATCGAACACAATGTCATCAGCTATTTCACCAAATGCCCAATCTGAAGCACATCACTTCAAGAAGGCTTTCTAGTTTGATGAGGCCAAGGTTATGCAAAGCTTTGCTGCAGGTATCTTTAATTTTTACTGATTATCTTCTGAACTCTTTACCTCATGCCATGAGCTTACTCTTTGATTGCGGGTGGCTGAGAAGCGTCAGTTGATTGGGTGTAGTGACTCTGAAGAAGCAGTTTGCCAGTTTCTGACATCTGCTAAGGTGTATATCATGCTTCCAAGAGTGCCCCCCCAAAAAAAACATTTGCCATTCTCTCCTTCCTACTACTGTTTCCAGATCACTGTAAACAAGCTGTCTTGATTGTGCATAGAATGAGTTTGAAAAAGAGATCAACAGAATTGGAAAATCATGGCCTTGCAGACGGGTAAAAAGTCTCATCGATGCTGACATTGCCTTGCATACAATGTATTTGAGGAGAGTCCTTCCTTAAAGTCTGCATTCTTTAAAGATGTATTAGCCCTTCATAACCAAATTTGCTTGTTCGGCAATCCCTTTCTTTAGCATACCCAGGATCAGGTTGTATTTCCCAAGAAGAAAAAAAAAAATTCTGCAATAACAGAAAGCATCCTGTAAATTTAGTCAAGAAGACCACATAAATACGCTGAATTTGCACACTATAGCATATATAATGCTAAAATAGTCTTCGGACTCCTAGCATTATCACTACTGAACAACATGCAACAGATTGGAACCCTGACCAAGTAACTGAATGAATGAAACCATCATACCAAATAAACTGTAATTACTATCAATCGCTGTCATCAATCTGCTTTCCAAATCAGTGTGCTCAGGCAAGACCATTATCAATTTGCTCAACTACATCGGAAGTCAATCTGAGGAATATACATATTTTTGCCAATGAAAATGAATCTTATACCCATTCACTCAATTATATTGGTAATCTTCATATTTATCATAAATTTCAACTCTTTCCATGCATTTAAGACTCAAATACAAGCAGTTATGCCAATAGTTGATGCACTGACTATTAATGGAGGAGCAATTGTCCATAATATTATAGTACCATTAAGAAGAACCTGCAAATTGCCAGGATTACGCAAGAAGTATGTTTAGGCCTTGTCTGGGAAGAGCATTGGCCAACTTATTCTTCACTTAGACATTGTGTTTGAAGTCTTCTACACATGAAATGAGAAGGCAAGGTGACTGTCATACAGTTCCACCTGAAACTCCTATAGGCCTACAAAAAAATACAATGGGTTCCTGTAAATTTAAGCAAATAAAAACAGAACTGTAAGACTCAAATATTTTATCTTACTTGACATGTGCTAAAAGTCTAGAATATAGGATATCAAAATGGCAATACACAAAGAAGCATATACCAGGCTATTTTTGCACAATTTTAATGCAAACAAATGAAGCTGCATTAAGTTGACTGTCATGATTGACACAGTTGTAGTTATGTTTTCAGTGTCCAAAGCTACAATTCTTCAAGCAGATGAATTAATTATGGATTGCATTTGAGATTTGCACAGAATATTTCCACCTCCTGGAATGTCCAGCAGACAACATCAGACACTGAAATTTTACAGTGCTTCAGTCCTGTTGTACATGTATGAGATAATATGGATACATCAAGTCCATTCCTCCAAATCTTGGTGCTATCAACTGCTTTGACTTCGAACATTCATTGAGCTGCATACCAAGCTGGACACACAGTGGAGAGGTGTTCATTACTTCTGATAATCCTGATATTGGACACTGGTGTTGGAAGCAAAACCAAGCCCATTATTCGAAGTCTTTGTGGACAATGGAGGATGATGCTTCATCCACATGTATCGAACTTGTGACTTGTGGGTGCAAAAAAAAGCTGTTGTTGGTGATGCAAGTGATTAAGGTTGCACTGAAGTGCACAGAATTGAAACTGAATGGGACTATCACTGAAAAGGAATTTGTCTTCTTTGGTACATCATCTACTAGCAGAGGAATACACTAAAACCCCAAATAATTGACATAAGTTCGGTTGTGTTTCCGGTTACAAGTTATGGTTGACGATTGTACCTATTTTCAAGACTAGTACTAAATTTATAGATTTTTTTCAGGTTATCCCTTGTTGATGTTCTTTACCTATCAGGCATATAGTCATGTTTGAAAATGGATGCTTTATCTTTTGTCACCTTTGATGAAAATAATGACAATAGTGCATGTAATGTCATGAGCAAAACAGAAAATAAAATCTGACTTTACTGGCTTGACCCTAAGCCTTATAACTTGACTTCTACTGGACCTAGATGGACAATGTTGATATCAAATGATCCCTTGTTTCGTATACTTTTCACTTTATTACTAATTTGGGAGATTTGGTGTATATATACAGGTTGTGATAAACTCTACTTAATGATTTTGTGAAATTATGTGACGATGTTTGTGGTATGAAAGTTGATCTCATTCAAAATATTTTAACACAATAATGAAACATCAAGCACACTGAAATGTGGTATCGAATGAAAGAAGAGAATGTAAGCTTTAACTTGGTGGGTCAAACGTTAATGTGGAGCTATTATTTCAGCAGAATGACAGCAATCAATATATGTCTAAACAAACGGAAATTTTCAGCGTCGGTTTGCTAAGTTTTTGAGTAGTCATTAGGGTGATGCAGAATGCGCACAAAAAAATTAACTTTTGAATTTTCAACGGGGCACCCCCCAAATATGTTCCAATATATGAAAAAAAAATTCAGTGAAAATTTGAGTAAAATCGGACAAATTTTAGGGGGTGCTACCGCAATTTGAAATATAACATTGTATTGCAATGGGCGAAATCCCAGTTTTATGGGTGATGGGTGAAGGAAGGTATCCTACCACTAGAGTGTTGGTAATTTTTTTCTTATTTAAGCTTTCCACTATTCTCATTACAAATCCATTCAAATTTTGCCAAAATCCGGTTATTTCAGGCTACAGGGCACTCCTAAAGCAACAAATTTTGCCTGATTTTTACAGCATTATGGTTAGACGCGGTATTGAATTGCATAACCAGGAATATAGGTACACAAATTTAAGTTACACCATCTTATTAAGCAGGAAAAGAGCTTTAATTTGAATACAACATTACTATGATGCTATATTCTATAGTATTACGTCAGTGCTTTGAATATTGGGAATTTTCGCAAATAATTGTTAATGACAAATAAGCTTATTCAACGGGGTCAGATGGTCAGAGTATAGCAGTGTTGGTATTCAAATTAAAGCTCTTTTCATGCTCCATCTATTGAAGTACCTTTCATTTTTGTAACATGGAAACTCGTAATGTTATGAAATACCGCGAATTTGGTATATTTTTACTATTTTATCTTTGTAAGTCTGGTGGTAGCAACATGGAGAAGTCAAAAATAATCCAAATTTGCATTGATCCGCTATTCTTACAATCAGACACAAAAATTATGACCATGCCACATTGGTTTGGTGCACCAGGTATAGTTGAACTCGCTACATGCCAAATAATTGGATATTTTTGTATTGAATACTAATGTTAATTTTCATGATGCGGTAGCACCCTCTAATTTTTGTCCGATTGAGCTCAAATTTTTACTGAATTTTTTTTTCATATATTGGAACAACTTCAGGGGGTGCCCCATTAACATTTCAAAACTTCACTTTTTTGCATCACCCTAGTAGTCATATTGGAACAGCTGCCATATTGAATATGGCCATATTTGAAAATGGCTCCATATCCAAAAACACTTGTTATGCCTTAGAGAAACATTGTGCAAAGTTTCATACTTGTAACAAAAAGTGCACAAAATGACCAAAAATTGTCGTTTAGCCGCTGGACTATTACCATGGAAACAAGAAATAACAACTATGATGTTTCGAGGGGATTCATAATTAACACACTTTGGTCTCTTTTACTCAAAAATAATTACATAAAACCAGCAAGTGTTGAACATTAAAATGTATTGTGAGAATGTCCTCTTCCTGAACCTGGGCAAGATGTTTATGTATGATGTAAAATTTTTCCACTGAACGGTTTTCAAGACAATGGAATAGGTAAAGACAATTGAAGGATTTCTTGAATTCATCAATATCTTAACTGATACTCTTGACAACTTGCTCATTTTATGACATAAACATTGTGTATGTATCGCCTTCAGAAAAGTGAATCCTCCATTGCAGTCTTGTTTGTAATCGAAACACATACAATCATACATATTATTGATATTGTAGATAACTTATTAACCATGTATCATTTCAATTGACTTCACAAATTGTCACCGGAGTCACGTCGCTTAGGGTGATGCAAAAAAGTGAAGTTTTGAAATGTTAATGGGGCACCCCCTGAAGTTGTTCCAATATATGAAAAAAAAATTCAGTAAAAATTTGAGCTCAATCGGACAAAAATTAGAGGGTGCTACCGCATCATGAAAATTAACATTAGTATTCAATACAAAAATATCCAATTATTTGGCATGTAGCGAGTTCAACTATACCTGGTGCACCAAACCAATGTGGCATGGTCATAATTTTTGTGTCTGATTGTAAGAATAGCGGATCAATGCAAATTTGGATTATTTTTGACTTCTCCATGTTGCTACCGCCAGACTTACAAAGATAAAATAGTAAAAATATACCAAATTCGCGGTATTTCATAACATTACGAGTTTCCATGTTACAAAAATGAAAGGTACTTCAATAGATGGAGCATGAAAAGAGCTTTAATTTGAATACCAACACTGCTATACTCTGACCATCTGACCCCGTTGAATAAGCTTATTTGTCATTAACAATTATTTGCGAAAATTCCCAATATTCAAAGCACTGACGTAATACTATAGAATATAGCATCATAGTAATGTTGTATTCAAATTAAAGCTCTTTTCCTGCTTAATAAGATGGTGTAACTTAAATTTGTGTACCTATATTCCTGGTTATGCAATTCAATACCGCGTCTAACCATAATGCTGTAAAAATCAGGCAAAATTTGTTGCTTTAGGAGTGCCCTGTAGCCTGAAATAACCGGATTTTGGCAAAATTTGAATGGATTTGTAATGAGAATAGTGGAAAGCTTAAATAAGAAAAAAATTACCAACACTCTAGTGGTAGGATACCTTCCTTCACCCATCACCCATAAAACTGGGATTTCGCCCATTGCAATACAATGTTATATTTCAAATTGCGGTAGCACCCCCTAAAATTTGTCCGATTTTACTCAAATTTTCACTGAATTTTTTTTTCATATATTGGAACATATTTGGGGGGTGCCCCGTTGAAAATTCAAAAGTTAATTTTTTTGTGCGCATTCTGCATCACCCTAACGTCGCTAAAGTCAAATAATTTTTAGTGGCACTAAGCATCCGCTTTTGTTATTTAGATTCTGGGAAAGCTTGTTAGCACGTTTCAGGTCATCCTATCACTAATCTAATTTAAGCTTAACATAGTCTCAACAAATAAGTACTTGTGCTCCAGTCCTGCATTGAATTAAAGGTTTGTAGGGGTATCCTTAATATTTTAGATACCATTGAGGTAGATAGGAAGACCCTCCTGGACAGTGCAGCAGTCAAGGATGGGAAACAAAGCATAGTAGAACGGTTGCGACAAGGTATCTTGTCGCAGCTGTTTTGGGGCTGTTTTGAGGCTGTTTTGAGTCTAAAGAGAGGTATGACTTAGGAGAAAATGCTTTAAAACATACATTCTGTGAACATTTCAAGACATTCCTGCAATTTGAAGTGTCAAAATTGGCTGATTTTCACCGATTAACTGGCTGAAATGACGTAGATTCTCAGTTTAAAGGTGATGGAATTTGCATATATAATGTGATAACTCTTGATCTGCAAGTTTTTCATGTGTCATAATTTTTCAACCAGACAATCTACTGAAGTGTAACTTTGCAAACCTAAACTGAAGCAGTGACATCTTGCATTTCACACATTTGATGCCAGTCTCTAGTAATCCTCAACTCTCCTCGAAAGGCTCCAAAAATTTACCAAACTGATCATAAAATGCCATGTCATAATAAACATGGATGCCTTCATGATCAAGTAATAAAAATTATACAATTGCATTGGAAAACCATTGGAAGTACCAATTTTCAAAAACAGAAGTCCATCTTGCTGTCAAAACACGTCATATCACAGCAAATTATCCTTAGAATGTGTCTTTAGGACACTTCTTTAGTCCTGTGTGACGAACCATCAAACCCTGCATCTCTCGGAAACATAATGGCAAGTGGAAAATTCCCAGTTCAGTTTCCCATAGGAATAGTATTATCAAATCAGATGAGCTCCATCAATTTCAAGATATTTTCAATTGCATGGCCAGTCATTGTTGCAATGTGATGTTATTTTTGGGGTGAGCTCTCAACCTAAGGAAAGCAAGGTATAAGTTTGATAATGGTTTCATATTTTGTCTGGCTTACATGATCTTTTCATTGCAATAAATGGCAATTTCAATGCTATGTCAATGCAGGATAGTTATATGCATTTTTTGATCATGAATTCATCCACGGTTGAAATGATGGTTCTACATTTCACTGTGTTATGAGGTAAACATTCATGGTATTTATGATCAGTTGGATAGTTTTTGGTGCTTTTCGAGGGAATTTGAAGAAATTGCATAATAAGTGTGAACACCCAAAACTTGACTGTTTGTCACAACGCCTCATTGAACGTTCATGTTTTGACAAAATTGGTGTATTTGCTCCATGGCACATATATGACCATGTCTAAAACATATCCAAATGGCGTTATTAATTTGGAGATACATTGAAAAAACACGGGTACATAATAGGTCTGATACACTGGAATTGAAAAACGCCTGCTTATGTACTAATGCATTGTTGATTGGAGATTCATTGATCTCACAAAATTTATGTTAAACTCTTAAAATTACCTATAATATCTAAAGATTTATGCATTCCCATGGCAACAAGGACCACAATATCCCAATCCCATGTCATAAAATTGAACATGATGGTTAGGATATAGGTTGTGATATTGATAAATTACAAAATTCAAATATATTGTTCGCCTTGACTTGTTGTCTCAGAAACGATTTTGTAAGATAAATTACATAAAACATGCAAATCTTGTCTATATTTTGAAAGAGGACACTCTGACAGACATTTAGATTCACAACACTTTTTGGTTTTATGAATAACTTTAGTGCAAAAGAGACCAAAGTGTGTTATTTATAAATCAACGGGAAACTTCAAATTTGTTTTGACTTCTTGTTTCCATGGTAACCAAGGCACATGACATGGAGGGTTCACTGTTCTGAAGGTCATCCTTCCACAATGATTATATCCAAAAATGAGCAAGATGGCATATCAGAATCAATGATCTCCGAGATATTCAGAAATTCCAAAATTCATCAAAATTGTTTGACCCGATATGTTGCCTTGGAAATAGTTATAATGAAATAAATTTCCAAGAAACATACAATTCTAACCCATATTTGGAAAGAGGGCACTCTCCCAAACATTTTCATGTATCACAACTGCAGGTTTTATGAGATCAATTCAGAATATAAGAGCTCTAAATGTGTCAATTATGACCAGGACTTCAAATTTGTTATGATATCCTGTTTCCATGGCAACCAGTACCATGCCACACATCTGAGGGTTCACTTTTCTGAAGGTCATCCTGCCACAATGATTATGTCCAAAAATGAGCACTATGACAAGTCTATTAGTTGAGATATTGATGAATTCCAAAATTCTTATAAACTTGTTTGTCCTAACTTATTGCCTTGGAAACCATTTTAGTGCAATAGCTAGACATAAAACATAAAAATCTCACACAGGTATTGAAAGAGGACACTCTCAGCAACATTTCCATATACAACACTTGCGGGTTTAATCAAATTATTTTGGAGTATAAGAGATCAAAGTGTGTGACAATGACTGAAAACTTCAAATTTGTTATGATATCCCGTCTCCATGGCAACCAGGACCATGCCACACGTCCGAGGGTTCACTTTTCTGAAGGTCATCCTGCCACAATGATTGTGTCCAAAAATGAGCACTATGGCATGTCTATAAGTTGAGATATTAATAAATTCCAAAATTCTTTTAAACTTGTTTGTCCGAACTTCTTGCCTTGGAAACCATTGTAGTGCAATAAATACACATAAAACATAAAAATCTCGCTCAGGTTTTGAAAGAGGACACTCTCAGCAACATTTCCACATAAAACACTAGCGGGTTTAATTAAATCGTTTTGGAGTATAAGATATCAAAGTGTATGATAATGACAGGAAACTTCAAATTTGTTATGATTTCTCGTTTCCATGGCAACCAATACAATATAAAAGCAAAAGTGGTCTGCCACTGGGAAGTCTGTCTCAACTTTAGTTTGATTAGGCACAAAAACCTCATCTATAAACTTTGGTGTTTAAGAAAAGCATTAAAAATGAATAATTTGAGAATTACAATTTTAATAAATCTGTTGCCATGGCAACAGCTCTCCCTTAGTTAGTACCCGGAACCAGTAATTTTCTTAGCCGGATTCAGATAGCTGACATTCTGGCGAACATTTTGGTATACGATTCGGCCTGTTGTACTTCAGTGCGGGGTCATCATCAAAAATGAACTCATATTTCCTCTACTATAAAGTATCAATCTTGCGAAGTGATAAAATTGTTCGCATAGCAACACGGTAGTTTGCTGACCATAGTTCCCCTAGTTGTCATGTTAAAATATAAATGGTCTTCCATTCAAAAGTCAGAAGACCTTTATCAATACAACTACTTTGGCCAATAAAGTCAAAATTAGTCTCATCACCATCCACATCTATTAAATATATTCCATCGCTACCTAACATAAAATGAAAAGGCCTGCCCAGAAAAGATAATTGTCCATTTCAAACCAACTGAATTAGATTATACTATGTACTAAAGCTTGAGCAGAAAGGCTCCTAGCAAAGATACAAAAGGTTCACATATGAAAATGTTCTGTGACAAAAATACAGACAAAAGTGAATTAAATTTTTTTTCAGAGTTGGAAGCTCTAAATGGCATCAATGTCTTCAGGCCATCAGTGCCAGACTTGCCGAGTTCTAAAGACGTTGAAGAAGTTCACAAATGTAATTTGGATAGAAGAGGGAGTTCACACCTCAGCCAGGAAGTAGCATCATAGAACAGGAAGGAAGCAGAATGCATCTTAGTCTTACGTGCAACTTCCAAAAGTAATGCTTAGAACTTTTGAATCTAAGTTTTTTCTTAAAGGCATTACAATGTGGCTGTCATTTTGAGATGCATTTGAAATTGAGATGTCTGAAGATCTTCCGAAAAGAGTAGCATCAAATTCAACTGCTGCATTTTACTTAATATTTCTATAACTATAAGTATTAATGGTGCCTGCATTCAGACTTTAGCATGGAGTCAAGTTGACAGCTACAAGAGCTGATTATGTCAATGGTCAATGACAATGAGCATTTCATGTAACATAAACATTTCTTGGACTACCCTCCCGGGAATTTTTGGCATTATTGAATGACACATGAGTGCAAGTATTCAAAATCACAAGGAAGTTGGTACTTATGAAGTCATATCATGAAATTAAAATCAGGTGATGTGCTCCAAATATCATCAGGAAGTTTATCGTCTTCAAAAGTAGAATAAAATGAGGTATGAAGAAGTGGAAAAGTGGTAATAATCAGGCCTCTGCCCTGCAAATGCAATAAACTGCTTGATGGCCAGGGAGTCTCTCACATGTTTCTTTTCTTGATTACTTTTTTGCATGTTTGTGCAATTTGAGGTCCTTTGTCTTTGTGGTCTTTAACGGTTTACCCTACTTCCTCCGTCCAACCTCTTTCTGCTCTCCTCTCATCACCCTCATGCCCTCCCAATCAATTCTTCAATTGAGATGATGAAATGTTGATTGAACTCCCGGTTTCCTGTCATCTCCAACGGATTCCAGCTACCAGAATAAATGATTTACTTTCTCCTTGGCAACTGGCAGACCTGCACTAGCACGGAAATGTTCACCATTTATTACCCCCTCGGTGGCTGCACAAGAAATTGATGATTTAATGAAGGGTTAGATTGAATTCACAGACAACTTTGATGCTCCCCAGATTGACAAAACCTTTCTTCCATCGTATGAATTTAATCCAAACAGCTCTAGTGAAACACAAGATCTTGCATTACATCTAGAGCTTCACCTGCCACGCGGATATATGTTTCTTGTCATTAGCAATAAAACATCTGTATCTAATTCTGTACATTATGCAAGTGCCATGCACTCCAGAAAAAGAGTATCAACAATTCACCTAATAGAGAAAACATTAATTATGCACTTGTTATAACATTTTTCAGCATCAGTGCAAACAGTTTGATTTGGCAAATAAAAGGCAGTTGAATCATCTCACAGTGCAATGAATATGTAATGATGCTCAGGAGAGGATTGCATTCAAAGCTTTCAGCTCAGAGATAATAGCAAAATGGATAGCCTTACATTTTTCATGGACCGTTTCTAAAAGGTGGTGCATTTCACTATTTTCTTTGTTTCGTGAATAGTCTGTTTGTGCCTGAAACCACAGAGACAATTTTCACTCATTGCCATTTTTTTTGTCCTTAGAGCTATGTAGATTTTCGTATCTTTTGTCCTCTCACAAGCTTCTTTTTCTTTGTTATTCACTTCTGATCAGCATCTATCCTATTGTACCCTCTCCCATTAATGATTCTACTAGATTCTTTTTTATCATTTATATTGTCCCCTCAATTTATATACTGTAACGAAAAGTGTGAGCAATAATCCTTTGGAAACCTTCAATGTACGTCTTGTCTGTTCAATGTCTAGAGAATACTGGAGGCAGAGCACTGGTCGCATGAATGCACACTGGCTCACCAGTGCCACCTGCTGTCACACTCTCCCTCGTTTTATTCTTTTGGTTTGCAGAGGTGTAGATCTTCAGAGTGATGACTTGAACTTCATAGTGATGTTCGTTGATGATATTCTAAATGATGACTTGATCACGAGCGTGGCCATAGACTGTGCTTTTCGGACTTGATTGCACCAGTATTCAGGAAAGATGTTCAATCTTCAGGTACCTCCTGGAATGTACTTGATCTTCGGAGTACTTGATGTCCTTCAGCTGTTCCACTTTCATCCTCCCGACACACATATCCTCTTCATCATGACATCAGTGCACACAGAATTTGATTATTTCGGCGAAACTTACTGAACATTAACTTATCACAGGCATATCATTTTTACATATAAAACACATGGCTACCGCAAAGTACCTAAAATGCATAATACATGAATAACAATACAACTGAATACATGATCAGCAGTTAAAACAAGTTAATGACATCAATACACAAAATGAGTCCTCATAAAAATGGTTCAGGTCCAATTAATCTAAAATTGTAGAGTCCACAGAAACTTCTGAGTAAAAATGTCAATTAAAATTGTATTTGGACCATAACCACAATTAGTCCTTTATCCAACAGAGCGACTCAGATTGTGGTGCCCTCCTGTGCTGGCTTCTATTGAAGTGATGCTGGAGAGTTGCTGTAGGCAGCATCATACCGAGGCCCCATTTAACCTCATAATTCCCGCAACTCCCATAATTCCTGTAATTCCTAATAATTCCCAAATAACTCCCAATAATTCCCAGTAATTCCCACAACTCCCTGCGAGTGCTGCAAATTCTAGGAATTTTCCACAAATCCTTTCAAATGCTCAGAATTTTTACAAGTCCCACTAACTCCCGGAACTCCCCGGAAGTGCAACCAATCTCTACAATGCTCAACAAATCCTGCTTACTGTCACAAGTCCCTGCATATGCTACTTATTCCTATAATTCCTACACAAGTCCCAAGTGATCTCTATAACTCCCAGCTATGATGCCTTATTCCCACTAATTCCCACTAATTCCCACTAATTTCCATCAATTCCCATCAATTCCCATCAATTCCCAATAATTCCACTAATTCCCGTTAATTCCCACTAACTCTTTTCCAACATATCAATATAGCACAATATGACAATGAATGATGTCATCATGCGCTTTGCCCTATTGTGTATTTTACAAATATAAACCAATTCCCTGAATTCAGGTAGAGTTAAGTGTCATAATCTTAACCATCAATTAAGACTATCATAACTTAAGAATTTCTTTATGGGATATAAATGCCTTTATATGGTAGTCCATATTGAACACTAAATATGGTTTCGACTGATGAAAGTGGCATCTTGTGAGCTAAATTTTTATGGATATTGAAATTAGTGCAGCATTTCTACACTTCTAAGAATTTACATATGCCAACTCTCCGTTTTTACATCTAGGTCTGCACAATTATGCCAATTCTCAATAGTTTATTTTAAAGACAAGCCCCCATTGATCATTCCAACTAATGACTAGTATTTCAACTTAGCATCAAAGCAAAAGAAAGTAATCATGAAAAACGCAGACAGACACATTAATTTTGTTTATTAAACGTTAGAATTGCTGGTTAAAATGTAACGGACTGCAAGAATTATAGCATATAAATTTACTGTTTCTAAAAGACTTGTATACAACAAGCAAAAAGCAATCATGCTGACAATTAACTGCAGTTTATTTAGTGATTTACACATTTAATAGCATAATCATGAATTTTTTCAATTTCTTTGGTATGATCTTCCCGTGATCTCGACCTGGACAGGCAAAATTTCTTTAGCAATGCCTCAATCTTCTGTCACCTTGTTCCTGCAATGCAATACAATTCAATTAGTTTCACAGATAGATATCATACTGTGTCTTGCAAACTGGCGACACCGAAGTGTTGTTTGAAACACACTAACCAGCAATAAGAATACAGGACATGATTTTTATCATAATTTCCATAATTATTCAAGTTTGACCAATTCCTGTTAACTTTTTACGTTGTTCAACATAATTGGGCTTTTCCACATAAACCTACATCTCACATAAAAAGCGGAGCATCAATTCAAAGAAGAGTTTTAAAGCAGAAAAAACTAACTTTCTGGCTTTAGTCCTAAAACCTGCAGAACACTTTCCAGATGTTTTTGAAAAAACACAACCGTGGAAATTATTTATTTTACTTCCATTCGAATAGAGATCTTTTAATTAACGGTGGAGGCAGAGACTCTCAGACGTGCCAAAAATTTTTTTATTACAATATCAAACAACACCAGTTTTGGTGATTACTTCGTAAAAAATTATGATAATAAAAATGTTTTGTTATGCAGAAAATTTAATACCTGCACGGTTTCATGTCTTTTGAACCACATTCTGAAGCTATTAAAAGACTGGATGTACAGTCAACACAGAAATTATTTGCACGCTTTGATTTTTCGTCATATTTCACAGAAAAATGGTAGTATGATAAAAAAAACTGCCCTATGTTTTAGAGTAGTGTTAGTAGGTTAGGTTCCCATGCATTTCATTTTTTACCAAAATTCATTTTCGTGGAAAATGTGAAAAAACTGAATTTTGAAAACCAAAAAATATTTGCACGCTTCAGCCAACTGCCAGAAACTGAATTTTTAATGATGATACTCAATTTTTTCTTTGGAACTACTGTTGTTTATGGTATATTTAGCTCATTTACATCAATCAGACATCATTTGGGGTTCACAGCTGGAATTGCAGGTATTACCAAGGGAAAGCACTCAATCCCATGTTTTTTTTTCTATGTATGGCTATAGAAATATAGCTAGAAACAAGCAACTCACATGAGACTGATTAGTAAACTCCATAATTGTGTCTATTTGTCTAAAAAAAGTAATTTGGCGGGTATTGGTAGGTAATTGTGTTCTACATACAACCACAAAATGCCGGAAAACAGTAGTACGAGTAGAATCAAACTGAAAAAATCTCAATTACAGGACTCAATTTTGCCCCTGGGGACTATTTTGACCATGAGCTGTGAACAATAGGTTGTAATAATTTTGGAGAAAGTCAGCTGAGATAATTAAGACAAGTTGTTTTCGAATTTTGCACTATATCATTACCATTATGCAGCCTGCAACAAGTGTTGCTTCATAAGGTACCCCCATGGAGGACCTCAATGAGTGAAAAATTTCAAAATAATGGGTTTCCTTTGTAAAAATAAGCTTTAGACAATGAAAACTATTCACTGTCATAATAATTTAGGCCATAATTATTTTATAGACAAGCATGGGTGGATCTTAATAATCGATGCATGACAATGCATTGAATATGCTACACTTACATATATGCTAAAATCGAATAAAACCCTAATTTGTGAGCAAATATTAATAAAAACGACCCTTAATATTCTTTCTTAACAACTATTGATAAGCCAGTGGTTAAATAACTCGACAGAGGCAAATCATCAGTCGTATCTCAGCACAAAATCACCAAGAGCCTTTTTTTTAACATTTTCTGATGAGATATTGAACATAGTTCTTCACAAAAACCTGCATAGTTTTATCTTTTTCTCAAAATTTGAATATTTTAAAGGACTTCACAGACCAATTTCATGACAATTGCTATTTTTTAAGTAATTTTTATACCTAAATGTAGGAGAAAAACATGGGAATGGGTGTACTCCTTGAGTAACACCTATTATCCCACCTGTGAACCCCAAATAATGCCTGATTGATGTAAATGAGCTAAATATACCATAAACAATCGTAATTCCAAAGAAAAAATTTAGTATCGTTATTAAAAATTCAGGTTCTTGCAGTTGGCTGAGGCGTGCAAATATTTTCTGGTTTTCAAAATTCAGTTTTTTCACATTTTCCAAGAAAATGAATTTTGGTAAAAAATGAAATGCATGGGAACCTAACCTACTAACACTACTCTAAAACATAGGGCAGTTCTTTTTATCATACTACCATTTTTCTGTGAAAAATGATGAAAAATCAAAGCGTGCAAATAATTTCTGTGTTGACTGTATGAAGACGATCCTCCTTTTCCTGTGCAAGACCTGAAATTATTTTGAAAGCAATAAATGCCAAGCATTGATCCTTTTGCACCCATAACAACAATTTAAGTGGTAAAACAATTTTCAAACGCATAGAAACATTTGGTATCAATTCTAAGCTCATCTGTGATTTTCTATATATTTTGAAAGTGTAAAATTGATACCCCTGTGAGTTGTGGGCAGCGATACATGTAGGCCTAGATGATTTTTTAGACTTTTGATCAGGACAGATTTTCACTTTTTTCTCAGGAATGGTGACACATGCTTTGGTGTACAATTAAAAATTTATTGTGAACAATCACTGAACATCATATTACAAGCTTTACTAGTCGCATCTTGTGTTATAAAACAGATGAAACAAAGGTATTGCCCTCCAAAGAAACTCCTTTCTTCTTGAATTCCACAGTGTGCGCAGAGGTATTGTAATCACTTCAAATGGCTACAAGGTCAAGTTTAGTTGTGCCTTTTGATGTTCTGATTTTCCCAGGTATGACCCAGCCGTTATTGCTGGTACATGGATTAAATTTTGTACACATACGGCTTATATGGTCTAGTTGTGCCTTTTGATGGCCTGATGGATGAATATTGTGTACTTTGTGAAATATTTTTAAAGAATATGAAAAATGATTATTTTTGTTTCCGGGCCCTGACTCAGCCACTGTTGCATGTATTGCTTTTAGTATAAACATACCCTATATGGTCTACTTGGCCACTATTGCATGTGCATTGATGAAATTTAATACCCATATCCCCCATACGATTACCTTTTGATGGTCTCATTGATGGATTTTTGACTATTTTTGACTATTTTTCAAATACTGGTAAAAAGTATAAACTTTTTTTTTTTTTTCCGGTCAAAACTTTACCACTATTGAATTTACAGATTTTACATGGGTGAAATCTGATACAAATATCATCTTTATAAAGTACTTGTGCTATCTGATTTTTTTTTTTTAATGATCTATGATTCATGCAATTTTGGAGTTTGACCTCTGAAATTATGCATTTCTAAGATGTCTAAATTTTGGAGTTGGACCTCTGAAATTTTGCATTTCTAAGATGTCTAAATCATACCTAATACATCTAATAAACATATTAGCAAGTAACTTTTATAGCCATACATAGTTCAGTGCAAATTTTTGTGTTGGAACTTTTTGTCAGAGTCTACAGGATGTCGGTGGAGGTAAGTTACTGTTGTATCCAGTGTTCCATTCCGAGATAACTGATTCAATTAGTGAATAGAGTATGTCTAAGATTCCCAGTAGTCCAGCGGCAGACTTTGATTTTTCCCCTAACCTCGTTTTATCCATCCAATGACTGTTTTTTTGCTTTTTCTGGTAGATAGGCACTTACTGATCACAAATCAACTGGGTGCAGAGGTTGCACCCTTGTGGAAATTCTTTTATTGACCAAATTCAAAATGGCTGCCCTCGATCAGGTAAAAAACCTATTATTGGTGATATCTCAGCTTCTAATTGACAGAGAGACTTGATTTCGGTGTCAAAATATACATTTTCAGGGTCAAGGAAAACATTCAGACAGGTTTCAAAGCAATATGTGATTAAAAAAATATCTTATTAAATAAATGTTGATGAGATTTGGAATTAAATTTCATATATATATAAAGTTGTATTTATTATTGCAGAAATTGGTTTCACGGAATGTGTGAAAGTACAATCATTAACTATTCCATACAAGGTAAAATGGAATATATACTTAAATTTATAGCCCACAGGAAATGTTAACATGTGACATTAACTGAAAAGAATAACATTATTTCAATATTCTCCAAGGATCTAATCTGATGTCGTTGGATGCATGATATCATACAGAGCATTTAGTCATTTATCCAGTATCAGGCAGGATTGCCATCATTGCATTACCACCATCCTCAACTTCAGGTGTTTTATGCCAGTTTTGGCAGTGATGATTCATAATATTCACACCATTATTGTTTCTAGAACATTGTCCATTCCAGTTAATATTACATATTTGAGGACTCTTACTAGACATTAGATACTAATCAAGATGCAACCCTTGAAATTCTACCAAGCCTTGATCTTGGTGAAAAAATATATATTTTCTAGGTCTAGGAATGCAATAACTTTGTTCGCATTTAGCAATATTTGAGGCAAACATTCAAAGCGTACCCTACTGCAAAAGTTAGGTTCATAAATGTCTGCAAAATATAATAATTTATTATTCCATATTTGGTATAATGGAATGTACATTGTACACTGTGTAGACCAACATTAACATGAAGTCCACAAGATTCATTGACCTCAGGGCTGTAACAAGGATGGATTATTTAAGAATGGCAGGCACAATGAGGGAGGAGGTTTGGGTCATTGTACTCGCCAAGAAGGCAGCTGCATCCAGATGGCCTGTGATATACATTCTTGGCTATATGCAGCGCTAATTCCACCATGAAAGGCAATGCAGGATAAATGTCAATGGCAAAGTCATAATTATAAAAAAAAACAAGGAAAGGAATAAAAACAAATGTTAATGCTGGTAAGATGTTCTAATATTCCACATCAATTGCTTCAAACACATTGAAAACTTCAAGCCTGTGTCTCTCTGTCTGCCTCCTCCTTCCAGCACCATGCAGAGGGTGGAGTGAGAGGTAGAAAGCAGAAGGAGGGGTTAATTGAGTAGGAGGCAAGAGAGCAAGAGCAAAGCAGGATACAGAAAGGGAGTAGGCTCTGGTAGGTAGAGTGGGAGGATAGATAGAAGGAAAGGCTATATCATATAACAATCACATTGTTCAGAAGGAAGCAAGAGCTTGAAAGAAAGCAGCAAGGGATAATGCAGAGAGGGAGGAGGCAGAGAAAGAGGGAGGACGCATTCGGAGAAGAGTGAAGAGTTTTCTATTTAGGAGAGGCAGAGCAGGTGAGGAGTCAGAGAGAAATATATCAGGCAAGAATCTGAAAGGAGAAAGAGTTTATGCCTCCTTCCTATTTGCATTCTCCCATTTATGCCTGACTATCTCCCACAGCTCTTGCCTTGTCCTCCAATAGCAAATAGCGCTTTTCTTCTCCTTGTGTCTTTTTTTCTTCCCACTGGCTCCGCATTCTTATATACATTCTGCCTCTCATACATATCTAACTCGTCCATTCCACCTTCTCTGCTGCTTCTCTCTGCTACCTCAATCTGCCTCTTCCCCACTCGGTCTCCCTACAGTTCTTGCCTCTGAGCTCTCCCCAAATAGATCTTAACCCCTCCCTCTGACACCTCTGTAGCAGCTTATGTCTACTCGATCTGTGCATCCTCCCTATTGTCCTTGTGCCCTCCTTCTCTAGTCTCATTAATGCCTCTATTCCCATCCATCCCTTCCTACCTACTCAGTGCTCACTCCATGCATAATTCAATTCCAAATTCCCAGCCTTCATTCAGTCCCCCCCAATAATTTTCTCCATCCTTGATCTTTCATCCCTAATATTTATTTATTTAGCTTCCAAATCACGTACCACAGTCTGAGAATATTATTTCATACACTCAGAGGAGAGAGCTTGGATATTCTTTCACTCAATATAGACGGGTCAATCTGCAGCATAACCCACAACAAATTGATACAAAAGGTTTTTCAGTGGATTTTGGTACTAATTGCCTTGCTCAATAACATATTTAAAATCTAGGATTTTCTGACTATGCTAAGTGGGTCAAAATCAAGATGGCGTCCAAGATGGCCGCCGGAATCTTTAAAGTGTTATATCTCAGTTAATATTCAACTTAGAAAGATAATTTTTGTGTCCAAACCTAGGTTTTCATACCCAAGGAACCTGTTACTGCCCTTAAAATTGTAATAAGATGAGATTTTAAGCTGAAACTCTCATTTCAAGTTCTAGATCACGTCTAAGATAACATCCTAATGGTTGATGTAAAAACTAGTGACTCTTTGATGATGTTGGTGTCTATACCTCTGTTTGTGGCCTCAAGGAAACCAATGAGATCAACAGAAATGTATTTGCTGCAATATTTGAGGGAGGACAAGGATAATGAGGCATATTTCCATACGTAGTATTCCCTTTTGATGAGATCCGAATAGATAAAGTTGAGCAGAGGAAGGTGAAATTTCCAAATTTTTTCTGGCAAAGGAAAAAATTAAATTACAATAAGATGAGATTTTTATATCCAGAAATCCAATATGAAAAAATAAAATGTCTGATCAATCTGTGATTCTGTATGTATATCTGTAAACAATGGTAGTGTTTTAGTAACAAATACTGTCAAAGTTTTAGTTATCAGGCCTATAAATGCCAGTAGTGCACAGAGAAAGAAAAATTGATACATTACAAAAAGCAATTGATAAAAATGTATGCTACAAATATTAAGGAATTGTTGACATAAACAATAGGCTAATCCTCATAACTAGCAACAGTCCTGTTCTATGGACTTTTTCAGGTTTGAAGTTGGAATGGTCCACAAGCAGGACAAGGGTATGCACTGTAGTCCGTTTTTCCGGCAGTAATAACACTGAGTGATACAGCAATTATATTGGCTAATTGTGTTTTTTCTCCATAGGGGAACATACACTTGCTTCAACTAGCACGTGGCCGTTTAATTGTAGCATGTGTGGAGCCATGCAATGTCTACTAAGATGTTGCTAATGGATGATGTTTTTGACAAGTCCGGACAGCAGTCAGCAGCTAGTTAGATATTACATAGTTATATTATAAGTTATCACATTTTTGCTGATGCTGTTGTTCATTCTCAGAGCATCTAGCTGCGGATATGAATGATTTTTAGACCTGTTATGAATGTGCAGAGGAACTGCTTTTTATCAAGAAGCATCTTATATGTGATGGTTTTGTCTTTTCTGCTTAATAGTACCAACATACTAGGTGTCCTGTACATTTTTTTGTAAAATCTTGCATCTGACTAAGGGCTATTCCATTTAAAAACCTGGGGGGGGGGTGGTCAGGTTGATTTATTTTTCGTAAGATGGATGTAGGGATCGGCGGAAATTCGCTTCAGATGTATGGTGGGATGCAAAAGAAATCGCTGTAGATGTACGGGGGGGGCATTATCGTTCCATGAAGGCTTACGCATTGTAATAATAAAATTTTTATTTGATGCATGTGGGAAGGGTAAAAAATTTGCATTTAATGCATGGGGGGGGTCGAAAATAATTCACTTTAGATGCATGGGGGGGTCAAAAATGTAACCTGACCACCCCACCCCCAGGTTTTTAAATGGAATAGCCCTAAGCTATATTCATGGACATTCATATCATTCTAGACTGCAAAAACCAATGACAATATTCCTCAAGAAAGGGTCCAGAGTGTATGGTGAGCATCCTGCTAATTTTGCAATGATCTTCTTGAGGCCAGTGTGGTCTCTTTTAATCACTGAGGCAGTGAGGCTGTCAGGTCTTTGCATTTTCCTGATGAACACATTTGTAAATTCCTGCATTGATATGCTGTATGAAACTGGTCTCAACAGTGTTCTCAGGGTCCAGTGGTTTTTTATGGCAAAACCTCTACTTTTTCGTGTGACCATATCTTGAAGGTGCAGGTATTCTTATTTGAAGTAGTTGCCCTACTGTTGAAAGCAGTTGGTAACAGTTTGATTTGCATTGACCTGAAGCCACTTCTGTCTTCATCTATTAACATGGAGCATACTCGTACTTTGGTAATTCAGCAACAATTGACTTGTCTTGGACCTTCTGCCCAATTCCTTGTTTCTTTTAGTGACTCCTTTGTTTATTTGGCGGAAAAATATAATGCAGATTCTTGATATTATGCATCTTCATTGCTTATCAATGTTTCCAGGTTTTCCAAACTTTTCATTCTCCAGAGACCAGAGTAACAGCTATTTAAAATGTCAGGAATCTCAATTGACAAATCAGACACCAGTGTTGTCTGTCCTGAGAAGATGGCCATGGAATGCTTCCTGCACTGATTTGCCTGTCAACATAGTTGACTGAGTTATCAGTTCTCTTCATACCTTTGCAAATAACTCAAATGTGTGGAAACAGCCAAGCAATAAAGTGGACTTCAAAGTGACTAAAATTATTGTCAAGACTCCTGGATTATCTCAGTTCTCTTCATACTACCTATGCACATAACTCGGCTTTCTATCTTTCTCCATCAGTTGAATCAATATCAAACAGAAATTTTCATATTCGTAACATTAGCCTCACTTCATCTCATTCCTAACAAGAAAGGTGGCCTGAATTTCAGCTCCAGGGCTATCCAGGTCTCCTCACATTGGCACACCATAATAACAAATTTGCAAAGTTATAAAGAACCAAATAATTCATATGATTGCTCGACCATTTAATAAGTAATGTGATGGCAAATTTATGATATTTGTACTGGTCATCTTGTTCTCGCTAATGTCAAATAAATATATATTGTATCGTATCGTATCGTAGTACAGTGATTCATCAAATGTATGCAAGATAATGCAGAAACTCTAAAGTTTACAATATACAGTGATCACTTTTGGGTGAACAAGGGCTAGTGCAACAGCCTGAAAGATTCCAATGGAGGTAAATACAGCTGTTTGTATACTAATAATTGGAATACTTTACAAAATACAGCATACATGTTCACCATAGATAAATGTCTGACTTATAATTGGCCAGGATGGTCATATGATTGATTAATCAAGTGCATCATCTCTTGCCTTCCTGGACTATAGTTAAAAGAAATCCCACAGAAAAATCAACCTAGATACACATATTCTTGAATTCAGGGATGACTACACAATGTAAGAAATTGACAACTCATTTGTGATCGTTACATCTGTAAATTTCTGTCATGGAACTTACCGGGCATTCCTTTGCCCTGGTGCCGATGCCACAAGCATGCCCATTCCAGGAAATGTACCTTTCCCATCAATTTTGTGCTATGGTAAACACTGTGCACTGCAAACTACAAGCTGTGTCGAAACCATGTATAATGTAAATATCTGTGTCAAGTGTAGTCACCACAACACAACCTGGATATTTTTCTTTTCAAACCCCAACCACGTAAACACTTCACTGTAAGAAGATGCAAATATCATCTAATATTAAAAACAATTGTCTCTTATTTGAACTGTTACTCCTTATTATTCTCACTGCTGTCACAAAAATGACCATTTTGTGCATCTTCATCATCTACGCCTTTCATGCATGATAGAATGACCGACGATTGACCGTACAATGTCACTTCTTTTTCGATTTCATAGCAAAAATGCCCGCTTCTTAATTTCAATTGTATTTAATCATTATGATGAAACAAAAAATTGAAGGTCATTTCATTTCTACACAAGCAAATTAAGCAAATGATGATGTTACTGCTTGTTCTGACATGAACATTTCACCTTCCTTTGCTCAACTTCAGCTATTCGGATCTCGTCAAAAGGGAACACTACATATGAAAATATACCTCATTATTCATTTCCTCCCTCAAATATTGCAGCAAATACATTTTTGTTGATCTCATTGGTTTCCTTGAGGCCACAAACATAGGTATAGACACCAACATCACTTTCATAAGTCAAAGAGTCAGTAAGTTATTGCATCTTAAACCACTAGGACGTAATCTTGGGCGTGATCTAGAACTTGAAATGAGAGTTTCAGCTTAAAATCTCATCTTATTACAATTTTAAGGGCAGTAACAGATTCTTTGGGTATGAAAACCTAGGTTTGGACCCAAAATTATCTTTCTAAGTTGAATATTAACTGAGATATAACACTTTAAAGATTCCGGCGGCCATCTTGGACGCCATCTTGATTTTGACCCACTTAGCATAGTCAGAAAATCCTAGATTTTTAATATGTTATTGAGCAAGGCAATTAGTACCAAAATCCACTGAAAAACCTTTTGTATCAATTTGTTGTGGGTTAGGTGGCCAATTCTCATAGATTGATCCGTCTAATAGTCAAAAATGCTCATTTATGTCGTCACGGAAAGGATTGCCACAATTACCATAAACTGGTGGCCATCCCCAGTTCAATCATATGGTGGGACTAAAATGTGCCAAATAACCACAAACCTATTCTGAAGTCATTGAAAAGATTGCTACAAATATCATGAACTGGTGGTCATCCCGAGTCCCATCACATGGCGGTACAAAAATATGCAATTAATGAAAAGCCATCCTAAAGTCATGGAAAGGACTGCCAAAATTACCTTGAATTGGTTGCCGACCCCAGTCCTATCACATAGCGTGTCTAAAATATGTAAATAATGAAAAACCTATCATAAAGTCATTGGAAGGATTGCAACAAGTGCCATGAACTGGTTACCATCCCCAGTCCCATTACATGGCAGAACTGAAATGTGCATTGTTGTGCAATTAATGAAAAACCTATCCTGAAGTTATGGAAAGGACTGCCATAATTACCATGAACTTGTAGCCATCCTCAGTCCCATCACATGGTGGGACTAAAATTTGCAAATAATTAAAAACCAATCTTGAAGTTGTGAAAGGAATGCCACGATTACCAGTACATGACATGACATTGGTCCATAATAACAACTACTAGAATCTACAGGAATACGGGACTAGAGTTACAGTAATATAAAGGACTATACATTATCAGCCTAACTATTAGTATGAAGGCATGAGATCCAGCATCTCCGAATTCTCCCATGACCAATATACATCGGATTTGAGCAATTGTCATATTAAAGAATTCGTACACAGAGACAACCTAGTCATAAATTTAAACAGTAGGCTATAATATGTCGCAATAAACCATCAAAGGTGTAAACATTGTTTGTGACACATAGCTGACTGGCACTATGATGCCCAGGAACACCAAACAATAATCTCAGAGCATCATTATACGTTACTTTGACCTTTCTGTAGGCACACTGTCCACCAAAGTGATGGAGTATTTACAGAATAACAAAAGGTTTTGAACAATGATAGTTTTACAAGCTTCGTGCACATGTGAAATCAATGTTTTAACAAGTTACACTGAGCATACAACATACGACACTGATGTAGCAAGATAGGTCACTATCATCTCTCTGATCATTGCTTATCCAATGTCCTGGATACTTAAACTGATGAACCACAGGAATAGCATTACCATTTAAGTTAAATACAAATTCTCTACCAACAGATCGCTGAAGGAACTGGTTTTTGAAAACAAAAATAGCAATATTTCTAGAATTAGATGTAATATCATTGGTGCAAACATGCCTTCACAAATTTTAATGAGATTGTGTAAGCCATCTTCACAAGTCATGAAAAGGATTGCCACAATTACCATGAACTGGTTGCCAACTCCAGTCCCACCACATGGCACGACTAAAATAGGCAATTAATGCAAAAACCCGTGTTGAAGTCATGAAAAGGATTGCCACAATTACCATGAACTGGTTGCCAACTGCAGTCCCACCACATGGCGCGACTAAAATGTGCAATTAATACAAAAACCCGTGTTGAAGTCATGAAAAAGATTGCAACAATTACCATGAACTGGTTGCCAACTGCAGTCCCACCACATGGCGCGACTAAAATAGGCAATTAATACAAAAACCCGTGTTGAAGACATGAAAAGGATTGCCACAATTACCATGAACTGGTTGCCAACTGCAGTCCCACCACAAAGTGGGACTAAAATATGCAATTAATGCAAAAACCCGTGTTGAAGTCATGAAAAGGATTGCCACAATTACCAAGAACTAGTTGCCAACTCCAGTCCAACCACATGGCGGGACTAAAATGTGCAATTAATACAAAAACCCGTGTTGAAGTCATGAAAAAGTTGCCACAACTACCATGAACTGGTTGCTGACCCACATGGCGGGACTAAAATGTGCAATTTTTATGCAAAGACCCGTGTTGAAGTCATGAAAAGGATTGCCACAATTACCATGAACTGGTTGCCAACTGCAGTCCCACCACATGGCGCGACTAAAATATGCAATTAATACAAGATCCCGAGTTGAAGTCATGAAAAGGATGGCCACAATTACCATGAACTGGTTGCCAACTGCAGTCCCACCACATGGCGCGACTAAAATATGCAATTAATGCAAAAACCCGTGTTGAAGTCATGAAAAGGATTGCCACAATTACCATGAACTGGTTGCCAACTGCAGTCCCACCACATGTCGGGACTAAAATAGGCAATTAATGCAAAAACCTGTGTTGAAGTCATGAAAAGGATTGCCACAATTACCATGAACTGGTTGCCAACTGCAGTCCCACCACATGGCGCGACTAAAATAGGCAATTAATACAAAAACCCGTGTTGAAGTCATGAAAAGGATTGCCACAATTACCATGAAGTGGTTGCCAACTGCAGTCCCACCACATGGTGCGACTAAAATGTGCAATTAATACAAAAACCCGTGTTGAAGTCATGAAAAGGATTGCAACAATTACCATGGAGTGGCTGCCAACTGCAGTCCCACCACATGGCGCGACTAAAATATGCAATTAATACAAAATCCCGCGTTGAAGTCATGAAAAGGATTGCCACAATTACCATGAACTGGTTGCCAACTGCAGTCCCACCACATGGCGCGACTAAAATAGGCAATTAATACAAAAACCCGTGTTGAAGTCATGAAAAGGATTGCCAGAATTACCATGAACTGGTTGCCAGCTGCAGTCCCACCACATGGCGCGACTAAAATATGCAATTAATACAAAATCCCGTGTTGAAGTCATGAAAAGGATTGCCACAATTACCATGAACTGGTTGCCAACTGCAGTCCCACCACATGGTGGGACTAAAATATGCAATTAATGCAAAAACCCGTGTTGAAGTCATGAAAAGGATTGCCACAATTACCAAGATCTAGTTGCCAACTCCAGTCCAACCACATGGCAGGACTAAAATGTGCAATTAATACAAAAACCCGTGTTGAAGTCATGAAAAGGTTGCCACAACTACCTTACTTTGGGGTGAATCGGGACACTCCCTTATTTTCAGAAGGAATACTTCTTAGCCTTTTTAAAGTGATTGCCACTTGTGAGTAAATATTAGAAAACAATGTTTAACATACCAAAAATGTATTTTCAGGAAAATCTAAAATAATTTCATTGATAATATGTAAATTTTAAAAAATGTAATAAATAACAGAAAACTATCAAAAAATGTAGTTTTTTGCAAATTTTGCTAGTGATTGATAATTCTGGACTAAATCCACTATTAATAATACTAAGTTCAACAATATTCATCTAAAAGTCATGCTAGTACATTCCAATGAAAATCAGTAGGGTTATTTTTGTAGATTCCGCAACGTTGCCATTGGGCTGGTTCAGAACCCATGACCAAACATACATAATCTCATATCTAGTGTACTATTCGGTTCCCCCAACTGGCCAAAACTAGGTTATAAAAGATTCCTGTAAAATCGGTGGATCTAGTATTTATACTTTTTCCAGTTCATGCAAAGTTTTGAAAGCAGCTGAAAATTCACTTTCCGCAGTTCTAAGTTTAAGGTACTGCAGCTCCCCATTTCCTGCAGTTAGAATTATGAAATTACACGGGAATATTCTCTGGTATGTCTACTGTAAATGTGCCAAAAATCAATTTAAAGGCAAGGTGGTGTTTTTTAAAGAAATAGAATGCTTCCCTGTTCTGTCCCGATTCACCCCAGTGTCCCTATTCACCCCATATTACGGTAAAGATTGTATTTTCACACATTCCGTGAACCAAATTTCTGCAATAATAAGTACAATGTTATATATATATATTAAATTTAATTCCAAATCTCATCAACATTTATTTGATAAGATATTTTTTTAATCACATATTGCTTTGAAACCTGTCTGAATGTTTTCCTTGACCCTGAATATGTATATTTTGACACCAAAATCAAGTCAATCTGTCAATTAGAAGCTGAGATATCACCAATAATAGGTTTTTTACCTGATCTAGGACAGCCATTTTGAATTTGGTCAATAAAAAAATTTCCCCAAGGGTGCAACCTCTGCACCCAGTTGATTTGTGATCAGTAAGTGCCTATCTACCAGAAAGAGCAAAAAAACAGTCATTGGATGGCTAAAACAAGATTAGGGGGAAAATCAAAGTCTGCCACTGGACTATACAGAAAGAAACTACAATACCCATTTATAATATGCATTGACAATGATAAAAATACAGAGGCGAGCAAGTTTCCTGAAAAAATTATAAGATTGAAACTCATATAAAATTACAATCAATTGTAAAATTAAACAGTCATGAATGTATTGAAATTCTTTCAAAAGACATGCAGATTGTTTTAGCTGTTGGCAGTGTCACAGCTAAATGCTGAAGGTTTGCTGCAGCACATCCTGTTTTTTATCATTGTCATCAATGGCCCAGCATGCAGTAAGAGTGTTACTAAAGGTTTTTAAAAGGCTAACAAAAATAGTAAACCATAATCAAATTATATAACCTTTTGATTTTGATATAACCTTTTGATATATAGAAACACTCATTGAATTAATTTTTTTTTTGGTCAAAATAATAATTTGCTTTGTTAGAAGCCTATCATGTGCCTGTCTTTCAGTATATCTGCTACATTTAAATAAACAAGAAAAAGTACCTTAACATTTCTGGTGAATGCAACCTGGTCACAGCATAAAAATCCTGTTGCAATGCAGTCAGAACAATTGACTGCAAAATATCATTTAAGGTGACATTTAAGTGCTCTGTATATTTAAGTTGTGGATCAATCCTTTAATTGTCAAGAAATCTATTCTGTTAACTAAAACAAACAAACAGACAAACTGTGACACACCGATTGGGTGTTGTTTTTGTCAGACACAACGATCATTGCACACAGATCAGAAAAAGTGTATGTTAGGGGCAATAGGGGCCGACCAGATGATCTTTGGGGGGGGGGGGGGGCTATGAACATTTGGTGAAAAAAAAAAAAGATTTGATGAAAAAAAAAACTGAAAAAAAAAGTTTGTTCAACACATGGAAAAAATAAATTGTTTCTAACTGTAGCTAGGGTACAGTAATGTTAAAATTAAAATTCAGATTAAAAAGTTTGTCACGTGTGAGCATGCGAAAAAATTATTTGTCGATGTGCCACACAAAAGAAGTTTGTCCCGCAGTTAAAGTCGATAGCCCCCCCCCAACTTCCATCTGGTCGGCCCCTTATCATTTCACACTGGTGGCTTAAATCGGAACTTCTAATTCCCACAAGTCCTGAATATCCCAATTATTTCCCTGACAGTCTCCAAAAGTCCACACATATCCGATTATCCCCAATTAGTCAGATCAATCCCACAAAATCCCTGATTATAGTTTCAATATCCAGCAATTCCCTATTGTCCCTATAAAAATTTTAAAACCTCATAATATTTCATTACTCCTTGAACTCCACAATGGGACCTCCATTTGGGAATTATGAGGTTAAATGGGGCCTATACCGGACGGTGGTGCAGGATCACTTGGTGATGACACAGAATCAAATGCAGATGGCGGGTCACATGTCCATGGCGATGGATCAATTGGAAGGTACTGTTGTGAAGAATCGTATGGATGGTCTCCTCCCCCTTCAACAAAATTGGAACTGGTTGGTAGGGGAGCATCTGGCCATAAGACATTAGGATTCCTCATCCAGTCGAACATGGCAACCATCTTCTGATTTGGTTCTTGGTCCAGCCATTGCTGTAGTCCGCACGACATCTTGTGCTTGTCCCTGTCATGCAGTCGCTTGATCCTGTCGATGTTCTTCTTCCACCAATCTGTCATAAGGGCTTGTACATCGGGGCGACTTGGTTGCAGTTGGTGGTCATATCCAATTCCACAGTCAACCATCTCCGGTTCCGATCCTAGTATGAGATCATAAATTTTCAGTAAGTCAGCTTCACAGCCATCGCATGCTTCATCATCTTCCAACCTGGCAGACTCACAGAACGGGTCCAAATGACTCAGTGTCGGTGGCTGGCATTTATTGTCATAACTGGAATCTGAAACACAGGCAATAAAAGTAGAACATTTTACAGAGGAGCCGATGAGCTCCAGAGGCTGAGCAAAGCCGAAGAGCTTTGGCGAGGCAGAATAATTGAATAGCTCACAATTATCATTGAAGTGAGATGACCAAACGTGGTCTGATGGCATGCGCATTATAGTTCTTCTCCCATGCAGAACTTCCCCAGCACTTCCTTCCGCAGGCTGGTCCATGCTCATCTCTTCTTGCTGGACAGTGTCACAAATATGAAGATCAGGCTCACTTGGTTTTCTCTTGGCATGCTCAACATCCATCTTTGGCTCATGAGGTAACAGCTCTAACTCGTCTCTTGATGAATCATTGTCGACAACCCTTGAATCACTGTCGACAACCCCTGAATCATAGTCAACAACCCTTGAAGAACAATCAGGAGGCTCTCTGTAGCCTTTTCTTGAGTGGTCAGAAACACAACATCTACCCAATCTTTCTGTCTGCAAAGTACTCTGCAAAGAATAAGAGGAAGACACATGCACATTCACAGGACAACATTGAATATTTGACTCCACAGAATTAGAACTAAAACATTGATGTGAAGTCATTTTGGCATATTTGAAGTCTCGTGGAGGCATGGCAGACGGGACAAGATTCTCTTGTATCCTTGCCACTTCAACAGGATCCAATCTTGTAGAATGATGCTGAGGTCTCCATCGTGGATCGGCTTTGGTTTGCAGACATCCATAATTTGTAGATTCAAGTAGTGGCTGGTTGTAGAATGGAGATTCACTACTTGTCAACTTTAGAGTTGCATTGCAGAAGTCTTCAGGGTGTAGTTGATGATCTTCTCCGCGTTTGTACACTTGCATCTTGGGCCTGAGGATTAACTCTTCTTGAAGCTGTCCATCAACTTTTAAGGTCCTTGATGCAGTGGTCCCTAGAAGACCAGGGAGGGGACGAAGATCCCCTGAAGAGCTACTCGCATCTATGGGTGTTGAAGTCTCTGCACTGCTTGTAGCATTGGGAAGATCTATCTCAGTTTGTGCCTTCATTGAGAGTTCATTTGGCTGACCTGGAAATTTAGCATTTTCAGTGACAACATATTTTGGTTCATGAGACACAATACAAATATGAGAAATAGCATTGTCAGCAATTGAAGCACAACTGAAAGGTGATCCTCTTGGAGGTTGGTTGTCATCAGAACTTCCTGGGTCGTGCTGTCCTTCCATGTCTTCAGGATAATGTGGATCTTCGTGAGTTGACAATGAAAGTCCAGGGGCTTGTTTCCTAGCAGAATCAGGGAAGGTTATCTTCTTCTTTGCAGTGGTAACTGACAGGCAAGGAAGGGAATCCCTCGAAGAATTCAAATCATCTTCACTCTCAGTAACACAGGGATACCTTGTCTCTGCCTTCAAATTATATTACACGAGTACAGAAGTTCATTGTGGCTACTTGGAATGAGAGCATTTTCAGAGATAGCACATGTACAATCAGAAGACACATAATCAGTATCAGGAGACAGTCCACTAGGTGACAATCCACTAGAAGATGATCCACTTGAGGATGATCCACTTGGAGATGATCCACTTGAGGATGATCCACTTGGAGATGATACACTTGCAGATGATCCACTCGGTGATGACCTGCTCGGTGATGTTCCACTCGGTGATGTTCCACTTGGAGATGATTCACTCGGGGATGATTCACTCGGAGATGATTCACTCGGAGATGATTCACTCGGAGATGATTCACTCGGAGATGATTCACTTGCAGGTTGAATGTCGTCAGAAATACCTGGCCCGGATTTTCCATGTGTGGTATCAGCAGACACTTTGTAGTTATCCATCTAGCAGAGGCGAGTCAAGCAATTCAGGCGTCTCAACCAAAAGCCTTTTTCCCATGACAGATTCTTCATAACAAAGAGCAACTGATTTTCATATTTCCAAAACATATCCACTGTCTGCTCTGGCAAACGTCCTTCACTCTTGCAAAGGGCTGTGCAGATTTGTCGCAATTTCAGTTTAGGTCTTTGATGTTTTGTTCAATATTTGCAGTCATGTCTCGTGCTATTCTGCATTGATGGTCAATATTCACCTGAGGTGGTGAAGGAGGGGCTGGAAATGCTGGTCTTCTTTCGGAGCTTATATTCTTTTCCTGAGCTTCAGCTGTGGTAGTGTCATCATCATCAATACAGCAGTTTTCAGCAGCTCCAAAATTACCATGACTAGTCCTATAGCCCAGCACACTTTCATCGTCCAGGTGTAACTGACTTCTGGAAGAGTGAAGTCCTTCATGAAGGGCAGGATGTATCTTCACATTATTCATAATGCAGACGAATATCAACTGTTCTCACAGAAAAGAGAACATGCATAAATTCAGAAAAATACACTACAATTTGTGACAATATCACAGAGATATATGCAGGTGATATTATTCACAAAGTCTGAGGGAAAAGGATCGAAAAATCCTTAATTCCAAAGAAAAATATGTGGCACATGAATAGCCTAAATACACAATAATTTAGTGAATATATTTACAAATTAATTTGAAAGGCCTGAAATTTAGTATTACTATTTACAAGGCCCACAAACCATGCAACTCAAATATTCCCTATCTCTCTCCCTCTTCTTCTTTTTTTTCCCCTTTTTTTTTTTTATAAACTGCCGACCAGCAGCAGCCTTATAATGAAGTGGAAATGAAATGTAGGCCCAAATAACAATGGATGGCTTCAAAAGCACGTGGCTATCACTAGAACCACGGCCACCAATGCTACAGCACTCAATCTATATACACAGTGCTAACTTCGTAATTTAAAGAATGGCTAACTCAAGTGCAAAAAACGAAAATGTACACGACAATACAGAGAAACAGGTAAAACCAAAACTTCCGATGCTGATTAGAGCTGAGAAAGACACAGGAGAGGCCTGCTCCTGTCTAATTATTAGCAATGCTCAGCCAAGCACGACGTCCCTGCGTAGTGCACTTGACAGGTGTGCATTGGGTGCATGTGCACCTGCAAAGTCTTTATACCACTCGAAACAGCGCCGAAAAGCACTAAAATCTGTCTATGAACAATCCAGAACTGTTCTAATCAACAGCAAATACACAGAGGCTACCTTATTACCGCTGCTACCACTGTAACGAAAAGTGTGAGCAATAATCCTTTGGAAACCTTCAATGTACGTCTTGTCTGTTCAATGTCTAGAGAATACTGGAGGCAGAGCACTGGTCGCATGAATGCACACTGGCTCACCAGTGCCACCTGCTGTCACAATACCATTGTGGGCTTTTTGCAAAAAGCCCCATTGCCAGCTGATATGCAAGATCATCTTCCCATTACATTTTAGTCTGATATATATATATATTAGGGTGGGACTGGCGCCCCACATTTTGGAAATCTTGGGCGGATCAAACCTGACTTTTTTTCGCAGGTGAGGTTGGTATATGGGAGTATGCTTGCAAAATTTCAGCTCATTCTATTAATATTTAGAGGTGGCACATTTCACTTGAAGTTTATAATGTAAATCCCCATTGGCGAACCCTAAAAAAAGGAGAAAAAAGCATGATTTTCCAAAAATGAGACTAAAAATCAATATTTTTCAACCATTCAAAAACCATGGGGGAGGGTTTTGGGATGGCAGTTCAGAACTGACATCCATTTTGCTATAATATATATAGGTAGGCCGCTATAAGGAGGGGAAGATCTCTAAATTTAGGCGTTTTTGAGCCATTTTCGTCATATTGGGCACTACGTTGTGCAGAGATGAGAAGTGTAAAATGCAAAATTATGCCAGATTTAAACTGCCCTCCAGAAATCCTCACCCATGGTTTTCGAATGGTCGAAAAATATTGATTTTAAGTCTCATTTTTGGAAAATCATGCTTTTTTCTCCTTTTTTCAGGGCTCGCCAATGGGGATTTACATTATAAACTTCAAGTGAAATGTGCCACCTCTAAATATTAATAGAAAGAGCTGAAATTTTACACACATACTCTCATATACCAACCTCACCTGCAAAAAAAAGTCAGGTTTGATCCGCAAACATTGGGGCACCAGTCCCACCCTAATATGTATAAATTTCCAGGTTCTTGGGCTGGAGTGATAGGATGATGCACTAATGACCACACGTGCACCATATCTCCAATTCTCCATATATGTGTGGTGCGCTAGTGTGGTATATTTCTGCTGTCTGTCTTAAAATGATTATCAAAGACACAAAAAGTGCCTGCCAGAAAATACATACAAAAGAGAAGGAATTTAATTGCCGTCTGAAGCAGGAAAAATCTCCAATCCCAGGCTTCAAACAGACACACATGCACCAGGCTTTCTAAGTACTAGAAATGTTGAAAAAGTTCATAAATGTAATCTAGACAGTGAGGAGACAAGCACGCAGCTTCCACACCTCAGGCAGGAGGTAGGATCATTGGCCACAGGAAGGATTCAGAAGTGTATCATGGTCTTGCACGCAACAAACAGAAGTGAACTACATATGTTCCGAATCCCGCACTGAACTAAAACGACAACATACATGCAAGCGCAGTTCTTGAATGTAGTAGATATACTATATGATACATCAAATCAATCCAGTGAATGGAAATAACTTTGGTTATTTAACATATCAGACATATTTTTCCACACATGTACATTGTACAATTGTACATTTACAGCTGAAGTGAACGTGGGAGGATTTAATGATGTTGAGAAGACTTGACATATCATTCATTATAATACTAGGAATCTGCATTTTGTATGTTTAACTTGCACATTAATTCAATTTCTACATATGTCTCCTGTGTGAAAATGCAATGAATAATGAACTACTCGTGATATAGATTGTCCTTGACATTTAACGCATATTGTATTCTTATAAACTCAAGCAAAGTCATGAAAAAAAAACAACTCTAGAAATGATTGTCAAATGTATACATAATGCCTTTTACTTCATTGATATTTTGATTGTATTGATTAATGATTACAATGAAACTCTTCAGCCAATGCTTTATATTAAATTTTCCTAGTTTTGCAGAACAAAATGCAAAATTTTGTTATCACCTAATTATCTAAGTAGCATCTGATGCAAACTTAATGCAATGAACTGTTTGATTTGTGGGATTACCTGTTCCAAAACTATCAGCATGATCTAGGACCATTATCAAGCAAACAGTTTTTTAAAACAACTACAGTTTCAGACTAAAAATATTTAATCATGTAATTCATGAAAGTTTCCAACTTTTAGCAAATTTCACTCAGCTGCTATTTTTCCGTTGACAAACTTATTTAAGTGCTATATTGGAAAACTGTGTATTCAGGATATGTGTATTTTGCAATCAATCCATCCACATTAGCTAGCTTTATTTTTACAAATTTCTTACTTTTATTCCACTCTATTGTGTCGCACCATTTTTCAGGAAAGTCTCAAAGTTTTAATGAGTTTCATTGCTTTCTCCTGTCCCTGATTATTCTGCATTTACAAACATTTGCTAATCTGAAATAAGTTTGTTAAAAATGACCACTTCATCAAAATAAGACTTGATTGCGCTTCATTCAGTGTGAAATTTCATGGTAAGGCATTGTGCCACTAAGTAGATTTTTGTCAATATTTGACTCCTCTTGAGGAATGGCTACAGTGATCGATAACTCAGTTTTGCAAAATTAAATTATAGAATGTCAAGGCAGAATATTGCAATAACAAATAATGCTGGCGTGACAGCTGTAAGGGCTCATTTTGGCATGATTACTAAAATTCTATCATGGAATAAGCCTTCATGGAACTGCAGCGTAAATAATTTGGTAGTTACATTATCACAGCAAAATTTTTTCTCAGTTTAAATTGTAAATTCCTTCTTGCTAATTATAGCATCATGTGTCGAAAATTGTTATCACAGTATGCACAGTAATCTCCAAACTTGAATTACACCACTGGAGAAAACATCATTTCAATTGCATATTAGTGCTAATTGAAAACTACAAAAATGGCATTTGTCTTCATTCGCAATAGCAGTGGAGATTTTCCTATCAAGCACGATCAGGTCTTCATAATTTCTGAAGTGTTTTCTTCCCATTAAGACTACTGCACGTGCCACACTTTCCCCCACCTCATATCCCTATTTCATTACTTCACAAGTGTTCTAGTCACCCACCCAGCAAAATTACTCTATATTTGACACAATATGGCGCCTTTAAGAGCCTCTTGAATGACAAAGAATCTGATATAAGAAGGAAATTGGGATTTAAGAACTCATCTCCTAATATAACAACAAGGTTGATGGCCTGAAATGTCATCTGGAAGCTTATTGTCTAATAAAATTAGAACAAAATGAAGCTGAAGTGACGGTAAAGAAGAGTCGAAATGGTTATTTTTGGGTTTCTTGAGACATTGCTTTGTGCTGAGGCACAATGTCTTTCAGCTTCTGATCATCTAAGATTCCTTTTTTGATAGATTTCTTTTGAGCATGTTCGTGTTTTATGGAGTCATAAAGTTGCATTTGAGGTATTTAATAGCTCGCTTTCCTTTTTTAAACCTCTTTATGGCTTCTTTATTACCTCCTGATCAATTCTTGATTGTTCCATTTTCCTGTCATGTTTGGAAGATTCCAGCCACCAGAACACATTTGCACGACTGGTTGCTTTCATGGTTACTGCGAGACCAGCACTCGCTTGGAATCTAGGAAACTGTTCCCACAACCTTTATAACCCCTCACTGGCTACACAAGAAACTGATGATTTAATGAAGGGTGCAGATTAAACTCTGTGGCAACTTTGATACTTCCCAGATTGCTCTTTCATCATTTGAACCTGGTCCAACTAACTTCTGTGAGCTGCAAAAACTTGCAGTGCATGTAGCCTTTTATCTATAAATGGCTGTTTAGTGTACACAGGTTGATGAGAAAAAGCGACTTTCATTTCAATCAAGTGAAATTATGAAAGGAAAGCTTGTGCTACGAATATGCCTTCATGTAATTGTGGATACAATGAAATCTCCAGGGAAATTTCCTGTGAATGCAGACCAAATCTTACCACATGAAGAATCAGTACCAAGGGAAATAATTTTTTCAGTGCAAGTAAATTTATTAATCTGTCTATACAAATGTGTGAAAACTTACAAATGACAGTGGAGAAAGCTGTTCAACAAAAAACAATTTGGTCGTACACACATTTTAGTCTCGAGGTGTTTGCAATTTGTAAACTGGCTGAAGTGTCCAGATTCCTCTCCCATGTGCTACTGGGAAGCCGTCCTCACAGACCAACATCCAGACTAACACTGCATGGGGAAAAAGTGATGAATTATTCAGAGACACAAATTAACTTACAAAAGTCTTTCTAAATCAACTTGTGTCTTTCCAGCTTTTGGTGCATGAGGTTAACTCATTCATGTCCTTCCTTACAACTCTACTTTGATGACCCGGAGAGACTGCGGTTCCTGGGACATTGTCAGACACACTGGTTATTAAAATAACCATTAATTTTTTTCTGTGTTTATGTGATTATTATGTCTCCCATCAGTACTATTCCAGGCGGTGTGTATGAAACTCTTGCTGTGATCAAAGAGCACCAGGAGGCAGGTCACATAATAAAATTAGTGATTCTGTCTGTCTTGTTCTTGATGTCTAGTTCCCATTGATATTCTGTCTGTCTGGATGTCAGTCTCTCTGTGATTCTGTCTCCCACTCTCATTGTCTGTTGTGTAATTCTGTGTGATCAGCCTTCTGACTAGCCTGTTCACATGGATGTATGGATATTCTTACTTTGCTCTTCATTTGTTACTGCCTAAAAGTTTTCCTGTTGCTCTTTTATTGTACCATGCAAGGGCATCTGGTCACTATAGCCCAACAAACAGTGCCAGTTGCTCAGGCAGAATAAATGCAAACACAATTCACATGAACTGTATTGTGGCAGAATAAGGCCGTATATAAAAAAAGGAAATTAATAATGCACTTGCCATGCAATGTTCACCACCAGTTGCAGGAGTTTGATGTGGCAAAGTAATGACAATGGAAGGATACAACACTGCAATGAATAAGCAATAACAGACAACGGTGACAGCATTCATTGCCTATTTGTTGCTATTGTTGGTGAAGTGGCAAAATGAAGCAATGCTGGAAGGTTAGAGTGAGAGTCCCACATGCTGTGAGACCAGTCTGAAGGTCTTAACAATAACCAATCTAATTCCTTTCATGCATGAGAATGGCTAAATTAGGATGCTTAGTACGTTTTCTGAGAGTCATAAAATAGGTATGTTTTGTTTTTTACAAATTCATCATTGCGTTTAGGTTAATTACCATTTTACAAAATTTTATTTAATTTCACCGATATCATCTGAGTCCTGATCATTTTAAATTTGAAGGAGGCATGCAATCCATTTCACTCTTGACTTTGATATGAGTGGTTTATATTCTCGCAGCAACAGTTCACTTTATTTGATCAGATTAACGTAAAATTATACTTTTCAAGATTTTAAAAACAGAATTGCATGCATGCTTATTCCAGCCTGTGCAAGGTTGCCATCGTTTTCAGGGATTTATTGACTTCAATTCAATCTCTGTTATTATGATATACTAAAACTTGACACATATTTAATATCATTTTCCATCTTCTATTGTGCTGTGAACTTTAAATTCGGGAATCACAAACATTTGCTAATCTGAAATAAGTTTGTTAAAAATGACCACTTCATCAAAATAAGACTTGATTGCGCTTCATTCAGTGTGAAATTTCATGGTAAGGCATTGTGCCACTAAGTAGATTTTTGTCAATATTTGACTCCTCTTGAGGAATGGCTACAGTGATCGATAACTCAGTTTTGCAAAATTAAATTATAGAATGTCAAGGCAGAATATTGCAATAACAAATAATGCTGGCGTGACAGCTGTAAGGGCTCATTTTGGCATGATTACTAAAATTCTATCATGGAATAAGCCTTCATGGAACTGCAGCGTAAATAATTTGGTAGTTACATTATCACAGCAAAATTTTTTCTCAGTTTAAATTGTAAATTCCTTCTTGCTAATTATAGCATCATGTGTCGAAAATTGTTATCACAGTATGCACAGTAATCTCCAAACTTGAATTACACCACTGGAGAAAACATCATTTCAATTGCATATTAGTGCTAATTGAAAACTACAAAAATGGCATTTGTCTTCATTCGCAATAGCAGTGGAGATTTTCCTATCAAGCACGATCAGGTCTTCATAATTTCTGAAGTGTTTTCTTCCCATTAAGACTACTGCACGTGCCACACTTTCCCCCACCTCATATCCCTATTTCATTACTTCACAAGTGTTCTAGTCACCCACCCAGCAAAATTACTCTATATTTGACACAATATGGCGCCTTTAAGAGCCTCTTGAATGACAAAGAATCTGATATAAGAAGGAAATTGGGATTTAAGAACTCATCTCCTAATATAACAACAAGGTTGATGGCCTGAAATGTCATCTGGAAGCTTATTGTCTAATAAAATTAGAACAAAATGAAGCTGAAGTGACGGTAAAGAAGAGTCGAAATGGTTATTTTTGGGTTTCTTGAGACATTGCTTTGTGCTGAGGCACAATGTCTTTCAGCTTCTGATCATCTAAGATTCCTTTTTTGATAGATTTCTTTTGAGCATGTTCGTGTTTTATGGAGTCATAAAGTTGCATTTGAGGTATTTAATAGCTCGCTTTCCTTTTTTAAACCTCTTTATGGCTTCTTTATTACCTCCTGATCAATTCTTGATTGTTCCATTTTCCTGTCATGTTTGGAAGATTCCAGCCACCAGAACACATTTGCACGACTGGTTGCTTTCATGGTTACTGCGAGACCAGCACTCGCTTGGAATCTAGGAAACTGTTCCCACAACCTTTATAACCCCTCACTGGCTACACAAGAAACTGATGATTTAATGAAGGGTGCAGATTAAACTCTGTGGCAACTTTGATACTTCCCAGATTGCTCTTTCATCATTTGAACCTGGTCCAACTAACTTCTGTGAGCTGCAAAAACTTGCAGTGCATGTAGCCTTTTATCTATAAATGGCTGTTTAGTGTACACAGGTTGATGAGAAAAAGCGACTTTCATTTCAATCAAGTGAAATTATGAAAGGAAAGCTTGTGCTACGAATATGCCTTCATGTAATTGTGGATACAATGAAATCTCCAGGGAAATTTCCTGTGAATGCAGACCAAATCTTACCACATGAAGAATCAGTACCAAGGGAAATAATTTTTTCAGTGCAAGTAAATTTATTAATCTGTCTATACAAATGTGTGAAAACTTACAAATGACAGTGGAGAAAGCTGTTCAACAAAAAACAATTTGGTCGTACACACATTTTAGTCTCGAGGTGTTTGCAATTTGTAAACTGGCTGAAGTGTCCAGATTCCTCTCCCATGTGCTACTGGGAAGCCGTCCTCACAGACCAACATCCAGACTAACACTGCATGGGGAAAAAGTGATGAATTATTCAGAGACACAAATTAACTTACAAAAGTCTTTCTAAATCAACTTGTGTCTTTCCAGCTTTTGGTGCATGAGGTTAACTCATTCATGTCCTTCCTTACAACTCTACTTTGATGACCCGGAGAGACTGCGGTTCCTGGGACATTGTCAGACACACTGGTTATTAAAATAACCATTAATTTTTTTCTGTGTTTATGTGATTATTATGTCTCCCATCAGTACTATTCCAGGCGGTGTGTATGAAACTCTTGCTGTGATCAAAGAGCACCAGGAGGCAGGTCACATAATAAAATTAGTGATTCTGTCTGTCTTGTTCTTGATGTCTAGTTCCCATTGATATTCTGTCTGTCTGGATGTCAGTCTCTCTGTGATTCTGTCTCCCACTCTCATTGTCTGTTGTGTAATTCTGTGTGATCAGCCTTCTGACTAGCCTGTTCACATGGATGTATGGATATTCTTACTTTGCTCTTCAAAGTCCCACATGCTGTGAGACCAGTCTGAAGGTCTTAACAATAACCAATCTAATTCCTTTCATGCATGAGAATGGCTAAATTAGGATGCTTAGTACGTTTTCTGAGAGTCATAAAATAGGTATGTTTTGTTTTTTACAAATTCATCATTGCGTTTAGGTTAATTACCATTTTACAAAATTTTATTTAATTTCACCGATATCATCTGAGTCCTGATCATTTTAAATTTGAAGGAGGCATGCAATCCATTTCAATCTTGACTTTGATATGAGTGGTTTATATTCTCGCAGCAACAGTTCACTTTATTTGATCAGATTAACGTAAAATTATACTTTTCAAGATTTTAAAAACAGAATTGCATGCATGCTTATTCCAGCCTGTGCAAGGTTGCCATCGTTTTCAGGGATTTATTGACTTCAATTCAATCTCTGTTATTATGATATACTAAAACTTGACACATATTTAATATCATTTTCCATCTTCTATTGTGCTGTGAACTTTAAATTCGGGAATCACAATTACTTTTTTCTTTTCAATTTATTTCATTCATAGCCGATTCATTCCTGCTGTACACACCTGTAACCACTCAAAATATGCTACCCAAAGGAAATATTCTGAAAGGATGTCAGAATTTCAGTAATCCAATATCAGAAGCATGTCTCATCTAAATATATGCTTCTTCTCTTTCTCAATAACTGGCTTCATGTGGGTTTTTTTTAAATTCTGGAGTTTGATTACAACTCATTATCAATTTCAGACGCATTTGCAAATATATAGATGGAAGACATACATTTTCTTTCATAACATTATTCTTAAAAAGTTTTCTGCACATTTATCCTTTGCCCCCAGCATACATCTATAAAATATTTCCTGTTTCAAACAGCAGCCAATTACCACTTTGAAACAACATGCAACAAAAAGAACAAAATCAAGTAATTTCAGACTCAGACTCAGACAGATTTATTTTGCCAACAAGTATAAACATGATAAAGAGTTCAATTTCAAAAACAAATGAAATATATTTAATTATGGCATGGATGATCTCTCCAAGATAAAAAAATTACTGCTATCGAGAGGCCACCATAAAAAAAAGAAAAAAAAAGAAGAATTAATAATCGTTATACCTATGCGTCATTATAAGAATAATTTGAAAGAAAGTTAATGTACATATTATTCAGGAAAGCAAATTTACCAATTATTCAAAGTAAATCAGATGAGATGATGAGAGATTAGTATGGAAAAAAATTGTTAGAAATGATTTATTAAATTTTTGTCACAAGGAACCTGGAAAAAATTTAATAATGAACCCGGTCGTAGTGAGAGCGGTGCCATGGAAATTTGATGTTGTGTTGTTGTTCACTGTGTTTACATGTATTGTGTTTCAAATCTTTTTGATTGCTCGTTATCGTTTCTTTTTGTGTAAAAATGGAGCTCATTTTCACATCTATCATTTTCACATCCATCAGCCTCGCCTTATGCATCAGCAATTCAGCATCCATTTAGTTTGTCATGCTGCAAAAGGAGGCTTTTCACTCTAATCTTCCATTTTACAATTGTTCGGTTCATCTGTAGAAAGTCACAGACATCATTTATCATTCAAATTTATTTGTATTTTTGTGTATTTCCAGCTTTACAGCCACTAATTTTTTTCTTTGCATATTGCTTTTTTCAGCGCAGACAAATAATCTTTGTCTCTTGTATACATTTTGTAGTTGCTTTTTGTTAAATCACACATAGGCCCCATATCAGTCGAAGGATAATGGATCCATTTATCAGTTATATACTTTCTTTGGCATATGTCAAGTCTATATGCTTTTGACTTCAATGATAAACGCCTTTAATAATATACAAAGTCGGGGAAATAAGGCAAACTAATGGAAAAGACAACTTTTGAAACAATGATAGAATGTTTTTATATTGCCTTATAAATACCATTTTATCTAATTCATATCTTAATTGTTTTAATTAAATCGGAAACTTATTAGCCAGCACCTCAAAGTATATTTTAGTAGCTTTGCATAATAAAATCCACGTTTCATTACAGATCAATTTAATTGGTAAAGCGCCAGCTTCAAACTTTCAACAGACAATAAACTGCTTTAAAGTTAGTCTGATAACCTGCCCAGACCTATCTTATTCATAACAAAACCATTGAGAAACTCCTAGGCATCCGAATGCTGTATTTTGTGATCGAGAATCCAAAATTAACCCTTGAAGCAACACCACTTTCAACAATTTTGCAACACAGCAGATAATGATGTCAGCCATGTTGTTCACTATGTCACGCACTGGCATTATTTGATGTCAACAAAGAAACAGAGTTGTGGCAAAGTTAGAATATTCTCTCTATTTGCCGACCATGCACAAGAATGCTGGTGGCATAATTACATGTTTGAATTTCCTTGGTATGAAAATATCAATGTTGAAACTTTTTACAGTACCATCAATTCATCCTAAAGGCAGAATGCCTCTGAGCCATATTCATTTGAAGCCATGAAAGCTTGCAATTTGCCAATATTTGTCATCGCTCATGGATTTTTGTAAAATCGATATCACAGACCAAATTGTAGAATGTCAATTTGTCAAAGAGAATATTGCCATGAATTTTGGAGTCAAGATAGCAGCAGCGGAAACTCATTTCGATATAAAATATCAATGACAACCAGCATTTTATAAAATAATATACACAATAGAATAATAACCTTGGCTGAGAAAGACGAAGGGGTCCATGAATTTATAGAAGGAACCTCAACCAGACTGCTTGACGAAGGCACAGATTATTACACTATGAGATTAGGAATTATTCAGTCATGAAGGATGATATTTGTTTTGATGAGTATAGTATCCTTGCTTCCACAAACAATTGGTCGGGGATGTTTAGCATTGACTCAGTGGCATAACTTCACATGTTTCATTTACTTCAGCACCACAGCCTCTCTTTGCTATGAAAATGTCATTTTTATGATTTGGCAAGTTATTCCTTTCAGTGTCCTTCGCACTCAATATAGTGTTACCATGTTCATGCATAGATCCCATCACAAATTAATCTTATCGTATTTGTAACTAGATTTACCCATGATTTGAGGCAGGACTATAATGGGGAATAATTAACCCCCCCCCCTCTGCCTGCATTGAAATAGCATTTGAGTGATAAGGCAGTAGGTGAGAGTGAAGTGTGTGGATGTTTTTGGCGGGAAGGCAGACGGTGGCGCCAATCCTAAATGTTAGCAATAGCGGAACTACGATGGAGATTCATGCGCTCCTGGAGGGGAAAAGCAGTAGAGGCAGAAAACGTAAATAAGGGAGCTGTTTCACTGTTATTTGCTGTTATCAGAAGGACAGGATAGATCAATAAGGATAGGTGGACAGTTTAGGTGAGAGGCATTGCTGGGAGAGGAGTTTTTAGCTGTTGTAGGTGTGAGCATGTCACCCATGATTTTTGCATCTTATACCCGTCAGGGATTTGTCAGCCTGCTTAGGTGTTTGCAGTTCCACCCAGGTGCTACTGGGAAGGTGTCCTCGCAAATCACTAGATCCAGACCAACACTACATGGGGAGAAAGTGATAAATTATTCAAAGACGCAAATGAACTTACAAGAGTCATTCTAGATCAACTTGTGTCTTCCAGCTGTGGGTGTATGCGGTCAACTCAGTTTAGTCAATTTATTGTAAGATCTGTAGAGATAGGTGTTTCTTGGCCATTGTTAGGGATTGTGGATATTAATAATGCCTCAAATTGCCTACATTTTTGCCTGTAATCTGAAGAGATGTATTATGATATCTTACCGTTATTTTTCAGAATTTGGCTTCTGGCTGATATCTTCCTTATTGGAATTAAGTTTAATCATGCGCAATAAACCACATTGAATAAAAAGGTTTGAATTCCGCTGATGTCTGTAACTCAATGCTTAGCATGACAGTGAGCATTAAATTGGATTCAATATTGTTTAATTTCGTGCTTCAGGTCAATTGAAGTTGATCTTATAAAAAAACCTTCTGGTTAATGAATAGGCTGCGGGCTAAAACCAGGCCTTGGTTGCTATTGGTTAAGGACCTGAATTAAATTGATGGATTGCATCATCAACTCATGAAACAATGATGCACATCAATGGGCTACCTATTCTATAATCTGCTGCTGTTGAACATCTATCTGCCTGTCAGACCAGCACAATGAAACCTTTCTTTTTTGTCTTGTTTTTACTTTTTAGGATGACCTCATTCATGAATTCTTTCAAATTGTCTGTTGGTGTCAGCAACATTCTTATGGTGATATGGCAGATGGTGTGATTTAAATTGAATGGAAAGTGTCATGACGCATACACAAAACATCATTTTTAAGATCTTGTCTCTCACAATTGCACAAGGGTAGTATGATTGAAGACCTTGTCTTCTGACAAGTGTCAAATTTGCCATAAAATTTAATCTGCACCTTTGATCGGGTCGTCACTCCATTGAACAGCAAGCGATGAGGAAATCACAGACGGTGCGAACATCTCCCATGATTCCAGACAAGTGCAGGTTTGTAGATGGTAGGAAAATCGGAATATATGGAATCTATCAGAGATGACAGGAAACTGGGAGTTCAATCAACATTTCATCAGCTCAAGAATTGATTGGGAGGATGTAGGGGATGGGAGATGTGAAAAAGGGGCTGAAAGTTGAAGATAAAAGAAGCTAGGGAGAGAAGTAGTTAGACCGTCAACTACAAAAGCAAAATACTATACTAACATACAAAATATATTATGCACAAAAGAAATCCACAGAAAGAAGAATAGAAGAAGACAGGAGACCACACAGACATGCTGGCATGGTACCAAGCTGAGTATGGCATTTCCTAGGCAAGAGTACTCTACAAACCTCGTCATTGCTACTAATCTTCTTTATTGTCCTAATTTTGTCGCCAACAAAGAACATATCAGGTCATTAAATCTTGTGTCATCATGAGATGTATTTGCGGGCCCCAATCTTTTTCAAGTATCTCTTATTGTTCAGACACTCAGATGCTGTGATTTTAAAACATATCTACTGAGTGGGTTACCATTCTACTCTTCTTTGCTTGAATAAGCTTGGCAAATTGCAAGTACTATGCTTGATGGACTTCCTCATGAAATCTTTACTCACTCATGCATGACTATCTGACATCTCTTGAGAACTTCAGTCTCTCCCAAGGAAACCAAATCTTTGAAGAAAAGTCCACTTGAGCCAAGTGCAAGGCCAAGTCAACTGCACTGGAACGGTTATATCCGTAGAAAAGTGATATCAGATCAAGAGACAGAGGTGCCAATTGCATGACTAATTTATGGTGCCAAGACTGCCATAATAATTATGTGTTTAATATTTGCAGACTCACTTGTTTTGTTATGTAATAACACACAAATAAGTCATTTGAGACATCTTGGATGCAGGCATCACAATATCACTAACCAAGGTGTTATTTGCACCTGACAAATTGACTTCAGTTGTTTTTTTGGAAAAATTGAAGCCAGGCTGCCAAAAAACATTTAGGTCTACCATTTGTATTTCAATCTGCATAAAGGGTCCATTCAGATGCATTTAGGCCTAGTATGAAACAACATATATTTCAAATGAGTTACATCAACTGATTACTACTCTGTCTTCAATGATCTTGACATTTTATTATTATCTTTTGCAGTTCAAGGCTACATTGATGGTATGCAACATACAATATATTTCATTAAGAAAAAAATTGAGAGATTTTGTTCCTGTCTTTTTTAAATTTACTAATTCATCTTGAGGGTGCTTTGGTGTCAAGTCAGTTCTGTAGTGTAATTTCGTTTCAAAAATTTAGTGAGTGAACCAACTTGTTATAAGTCACTAACAAATGAATCTCTAATCGATGTCATTTTGGTTTCCAATCTCATGTATATGACACTGGACTTAGTGACTTCCACAAAATGGTTAGCATAAGCACTAGATTGCATGTCCCTAGAAGAGAACCACGTAAAATTGTTTACCAAAGCTTTAAACATTTCGATGAATCCGCCTTTAGGTGTGATGTTGATAATATACCTTTCTTTGTCTCGCATGTGTTTGATGACATTGATGATATTACCTCGAGCTATGAATGGCTCCTACACGACGTAATTAATACTCATGCTCCTTTAAAAAGAAAGAATATAAAGATAGATTCACTGCCCTATATGAATTCGGCTTGGCGAAAAGTTATTCTACGTAGAAATCAACTCCGTAACAAATTTTGGAAATACAGAACCCAGGATAACTGGGAGAATTACAGAAAAATGAGAAACTTAGCCAATAAATTAAGAAAAGAGTCTGAGGTAAACTATTTTCGGGAAAGAAGTATAAATAGTGATCCAAAAGATTTCTGGAAATGCTTCAAGCCCTACCTTAGTGACAAAGGACAGACAAATGCCAACAGTATTATCTTAAAGGAAGGTGATCAGGTAGTAACTAGACCTGCCGAAGTGTGCAATATTCTCAAAGATTACTATGAAAAGATAGTTGATGATATCGGGGAACCAGATGGAATAGATGAAGTTTTGGATGACGAGAGTGTGCGCTCTGCCGTAATACGACACTCAAGTCACTCAAGCATCGCCAAAATAAGAACGATTTTTCCGAATCCTGAAGCTTTTGAATTTCAAAGGGTAACATCAGATCAAGTCCTGAAAGGACTAAAGAAAATAAATGTAAATAAAGCCACTGGGTATGACAACCTCTCCCCATACTTCCAAAAAGTTGCAGCTAATGAGCTCTCAGTCCCTATCACGAAAATTATTGTTCAGACACTCAGATGCTGTGATTTTAAAACATATCTACTGAGTGGGTTACCATTCTACTCTTCTTTGCTTGAATAAGCTTGGCAAATTGCAAGTACTATGTTTGATGGACTTCCTCATGAAATCTTTACTCACTCATGCATGACTATCTGACATCTCTTGAGAACTTCAGTCTCTCCCAAGGAAACCAAATCTTTGAAGAAAAGTCCACTTGAGCCAAGTGCAAGGCCAAGTCAACTGCACTGGAACGGTTATATCCGTAGAAAAGTGATATCAGATCAAGAGACAGAGGTGCCAATTGCATGACTAATTTATGGTGCCAAGACTGCTATAATAATTATGTGTTTAATATTTGCAGACTCACTTGTTTTGTTATGTAATAACACACAAATAAGTCATTTGAGACATCTTGGATGCAGGCATCACAATATCACTAACCAAGGTGTTATTTGCACCTGACAAATTGACTTCAGTTGTTTTTTTGGAAAAATTGAAGCCAGGCTGCCAAAAAACATTTAGGTCTACCATTTGTATTTCAATCTGCATAAAGGGTCCATTCAGATGCATTTAGGCCTAGTATGAAACAACATATATTTCAAATGAGTTACATCAACTGATTACTACTCTGTCTTCAATGATCTTGACATTTTATTATTATCTTTTGCAGTTCAAGGCTACATTGATGGTATGCAACATACAATATATTTCATTAAGAAAAAAATTGAGAGATTTTGTTCCTGTCTTTTTTAAATTTACTAATTCATCTTGAGGGTGCTTTGGTGTCAAGTCAGTTCTGTAGTGTAATTTCGTTTCAAAAATTTAGTGAGTGAACCAACTTGTTATAAGTCACTAACAAATGAATCTCTAATCGATGTCATTTTGGTTTCCAATCTCATGTATATGACACTGGACTTAGTGACTTCCACAAAATGGTTAGCATAAGCACTAGATTGCATGTCCCTAGAAGAGAACCACGTAAAATTGTTTACCAAAGCTTTAAACATTTCGATGAATCCGCCTTTAGGTGTGATGTTGATAATATACCTTTCTTTGTCTCGCATGTGTTTGATGACATTGATGATATTACCTCGAGCTATGAATGGCTCCTACACGACGTAATTAATACTCATGCTCCTTTAAAAAGAAAGAATATAAAGATAGATTCACTGCCCTATATGAATTCGGCTTGGCGAAAAGTTATTCTACGTAGAAATCAACTCCGTAACAAATTTTGGAAATACAGAACCCAGGATAACTGGGAGAATTACAGAAAAATGAGAAACTTAGCCAATAAATTAAGAAAAGAGTCTGAGGTAAACTATTTTCGGGAAAGAAGTATAAATAGTGATCCAAAAGATTTCTGGAAATGCTTCAAGCCCTACCTTAGTGACAAAGGACAGACAAATGCCAACAGTATTATCTTAAAGGAAGGTGATCAGGTAGTAACTAGACCTGCCGAAGTGTGCAATATTCTCAAAGATTACTATGAAAAGATAGTTGATGATATCGGGGAACCAGATGGAATAGATGAAGTTTTGGATGACGAGAGTGTGCGCTCTGCCGTAATACGACACTCAAGTCACTCAAGCATCGCCAAAATAAGAACGATTTTTCCGAATCCTGAAGCTTTTGAATTTCAAAGGGTAACATCAGATCAAGTCCTGAAAGGACTAAAGAAAATAAATGTAAATAAAGCCACTGGGTATGACAACCTCTCCCCATACTTCCAAAAAGTTGCAGCTAATGAGCTCTCAGTCCCTATCACGAAAATTATAAATGAGTGCCTAACTCTAGGAAAATACCCAGACGTATTCAAGAAAAACGAAATTGTGCCGGTATTCAAATCTAAGGACAGTTTCAATAAAGCAAATTATAGACCGGTCAGCTGTACAGCTGCATTGTCTAAAGTGGTCGAGAAACATATTGTAGCACAAGTTAACACACACTTTTGCAATTATTTTAATGACAAGTTAAGTGCTTATAGAAAAGGTACAGGCTGCGAACAAGCCGAACATGTCATAATAAGTGTAACTGAGGACTGGAAAAAGGCCCTTGATGAGAATAAAATAGTAGGCTCACTGTTGATGGACCTTAGCAAGGCCTTTGACTGTCTCCCGCATGGACTACTAGGGGCCAAGCTAAATGCGTATGGTTTCTCTGCAAATGCGTGTCGATTAATGGCATCATACTTATCTTGCAGGAAACAAAAGGTGAAATACTTTGGGGAAAAAAGTGAATGGTCAACTGTAAAGAAGGGAATCCCTCAGGGAAGTGTCTTGGGACCTGTTATGTACAATATATTTATAAATGACTTGATGTACTGTGTTGACGAAAACCTATATAATTATGCTGACGACAACACGGTGGCGGTAATAGGGAACGACCTTGATGACGTATTGAACAGACTGGGGAACACAGCCAAGACTTGCATTGACTGGTTTTCAAATAATATGATGAAGGCAAACCCGGAGAAATTCCAGTTAATTATCCTGGATCGGAGTGATCAAATGTATAATCAAGCCTCGATCAATGTTAATGGTACCGTGATATCCCCTGTCACTTCTGTAAAATTGCTAGGAATGCATATAGATTTAAGAATGGATCTCACTGATCAAGTTAATATGTTATGCAAGAAGGCTAGCAGAAATCTAAAGATATTGTTGAGATTATCTAAAGAGTTGGAAACGTCAGGGACAGACATCGTTTAATGGAAAGTTTTCTTACGTCAAGTTTTAATTATTGTCAAATAGTGTGGCATTTTTGCAATAGACTACTTACAAATAAGATAGAAAAATTGTATGAGAGAGGAATTCGATTTGCCGAAAAGGATTATGAAACTAAATATGAACAATTATTATATAAAACAGGGAAAAGTACCTTCATGTTAAATAGATTAAAGAATATTGTGGTTTTTGTATATAATTGTACACAGAAAAAAGTTCCAAAGTATCTGAGTGAATTGTATAAGGTTAAAGAACACAGGTATACAATGAGAGATGACTGTATAGTTGATGTTAGCAGGTTCAATACTGTTAAGTATGGAAAACAATCCTTGAAATATACGGGTTCTAAGATGTGGAACTCCCTCCTATCAAAAATTAAATGCCACTTGACTAGCGAATCATTCAAAAATGAATTGAACAAGACATGGAAATGTAGGGAAAGCCCCTGTCATTTATGTATTGAAAGTAAATACCACTACCCTATCAGCGTGCCTCGGCGGCCCAATGTCGGCCCTAAGCCGGTCCGATGCTGCTGACATCCGACCAACGCCGGGCTGACGCCGGACCGCCGAGGCACACTGACAGGGTAGGTGTTGCCACTGTCAGGCATTACTCTGATGTTTCATTTTTATGGCTTGTTTTTTTGTTTTATTAGTTTTGTAGATTGTTTTTTTTGTAGATTGTTTTAAACTCGAGACCAGCTGTCCAGCTGCTGTTGTATATTGTTATTTTATATTCGAGACTAAATAAAAATTATTTCTATTTCTATTTCTATTTCTTTAAACTAGATATCTTAGTAGTTATGCCTGTGCATTCTGAAATCACATACCTAGTGTGTTCAAGAATTGATTGCAAAAGCAGTTGTGTCAGTGATTCCAGAAGTCCACTGGTGATTAGTGATGCAGACCGGACCACCTTTCAGATGGTGGTCCTGTATTTACAAAAGTGGTCTGGTCCGGGTCTGGTCCAGGAAGAGGTGGTCCGATTTTGTTACTGAACCGGTCCAGAAGCGGTCCATCAGCATTTAAAAAATTATGATAAAATGAGGGTGAAAACAAGCTGTATGACAAAAATTTCATTTTTAGATATGACAGAATTCATGCGACACTCTTCATGACATGAAAAATCACTGGTCCGGTCCGTACCGGCACTTGACCGGTCCGGTCCAACACTGGACTGGTTTTTTGTAGGTGGTCCGGTATTTTGGCGGTCCAGGGCTGGACCGCGGACCAGATCAGTCCAAGGCGGTCCGGTCTGCATCACTACTGGTGATTGCATTGTGACACTTACTGTCTGCTCCTCCTGTGAGACTTCTCTGTACCAGTATTTACTGGTCAGGCATATAGTTTTTTGTTTTTGCAAATATAACATATCATTGACCATTTGGAAAGTTTGCACTTTGGATTTACAGCTGGTGTGAACGACCAACCTTGGGGAAATCCTGTGCTCAACCTAGCATGGCTATCTAACATCTCCTGAGCATTTGAGAATCTCTGAAGGAAACCCTGAGCATCGAGTGGGCGGTTTGTGTTTACTCAGTCAGAAAGAAGGCCGTGGACTGGATTAGTTTCCCAAAGTTCTCTTGTTCATTCACGCAAGTTTGAAATATTATGAATGCAAAATATCAGATTGTTGCGCAGGGGCACCCCATTATCTGTTATACCAATTATCTGTTATGCAGCAGGCGCCCGGTTGACTGGCAGACTGTCAGCTTGGATGTTCTCAGCTAGCAAAGTTGTCAGCTGGGATCCAATTTTTGGCGTCCAAGTGATGAAATTTCCAGTCAGGTAATGAGGAAGCAGTTGAGGTGGCTGGCTGGGAAAAAAGTGATTTATATCAGCTGTCTTGGAGGTGCTGAATGACGCTTGGGCTGGATGGCAACCCAGCTGGCAGCATAACAGACATTTACTCCCAGTTGCATAAAAAAAGATGTGCAACCAGGAGCTTACACAGATATGGGCATTATAATAACACCCCTGGTTGCGCCTGTGTCTTGACCTAATAGGCTCCAGAGGCCTCAGTCACTTGTAAGTCTGGAGATCTTAAATGATGGATGTCAAATTGTCTGGGGGAAGAACATCATGCTCATAACTCTTGTAAGGAGAGGTATACTACTTTGTAGCAGCTTGTTTAACAAGCAAGCATAGCATGCTTTACCCAATTCAGTATGCATCCCTCGCAAGCCTCTTTATCACTACATTGCTATAATGTGTGGCTAAGAGCTCCTCTATTGCACTATCATGTGCAAATAAGCTCCATGAAACAATCTACATTCATATAATTCAATTATAAAGTCCTCAAAGTGCCTGTATCCTCTTTGTGCAGAAAAGCAAATCATTGCAGCTTATTTATCTTGATGATGGATCACATTCTATTACCATAATTATTCATTAGCAGACAAAACTTAAATCACTATCCACACCAACACTACATGGGGAGAAAGTGATAAATTATTCAGAGACACAAACCAACTGAAGAGAGTCTTTCTAGATCAATTGTGTCTCCCAGCTGTGAGTGCATGCGGTCAACTCAGTTTGGTCAATTTATTGTAAGATCTGTAGAGATAGGTGTTTCTTGGACATTGTTAGGTATTGTGGATATTAATAACGCCTCAAATTGCCTACATTTTTGCCTGTAATCTGAAGAGATGTATTATGATATCTTACTGTTATTTTTCAGAATTTGGCTTCCGGCTGATATCTTCCTTATTGGAATTAACTCAAGTTTAATCATGCGCATTAAACCACATTGAATAAAAAGGTTTGAATTCCGCTGATGTCTGTAACTCAATGCTTAGCATGACGGTGAGCATTAAATTGGATTCGTTATTGTTTAATTTCATGCTTCAGGTCAATTGAAGTTGGTCGTATAAAAAAACCTTCTGGTTAATGAATAGGCTGCAGGCTACAACCAGGCCTTGGTTGCTATTGGTTAAGGACCTGAATTAAATTGATGGATTGCATCATCAACTCCTGAAACAATGATGCACATCAGCGGGCTACCTATTCTATAATCTGCTGCCATTGAACATCTATCTGCCTGTCAGACCAGCACAATGAAACCTTTCTTTTTACCTTCAGCGAACGAAGTTCGAAGAAGGTATTGTAATCACTTGGGTAAAAATGCTGTCCGTCCGCCGGGCGGGCGGGCGGGCGGGTGGGCGGATAGATCGTTTCCGGCCCAGCACTCGGCCTCTATTGAATGTACGTGGATGAAATTTGGTACACATCTAGCCTGTATGGTCTAGTTGTGCCTTTTGATGGTCTGATGAATAAATCTTAAATACTTTATGAAATAATTAACAAAATATACAAATTTTTTTTTTCTTTTCCGGGCCAAGGCTCGGTCATTATTGCATGTGCATGGATGAAATTTGGTACACATGTGGCCTATATGGTCTCGTTGTGCCTTTTGATGGTCTCACTGACAGATATTTTATACTATTTGAAAAAATTAGAAAAAATATAAAAACATATTTTTTTGGTTTTTTTGGGCTAAGACTCGGTCACTATTGCATGTACATGGATAAAGACATATGGTCAATATGGTCTAGTTGTGCCTTTTGAAAGGTCTAATGGAAAATATTATATACTTTTTGAAATATTGAAAAAAAAAATTACAAATAAATGTTCTGTTTCTGGCCCAACATCCGATCACAATTCCATTTACATGGATGAAGTTTGGTACATGTATGGCTTATATGGTCTAGTTTTGCCTTTTCATAGTCAGAGATACGGCTATTCTTTAGTTTTTGTAATATTGAGAAAAAATATTTAAAATAATTTCTTTTATATCGGAGCCAAAACTTTTGCATATACAGTAATGCAATTTTCTAAACAAATCCCCTATGCAATGTAGCAGTGCTTTTTGATGCATATAACACTTTATCAATTATTGCAACAACTTCAGAAAATTATAACAGCGTTATATTTTTTGGTTTTCAACCGGCACCTCATAACCTATACTTTGTACATGCATGAAACTATACCATAATATGCGTAAATTAGTCTAATAAGGCCTTTCTCTGATTTTACAAATCCTGGGAAGCAGGTGGGAAGATGGCAGGGCAGCGGGCAAATAGAGATAGTTGAAGGCCACTACTCGGCCGCTCATGCATACCTATAAGCAATTTCGTAAACGAACCAATTTTATGATATTATTGTAATCTTCTAAAGGTGTTATTCGCTGAAGGTTTGCTGCTGCGCAGACTATGTTTTGTCTTGTTTTTACTGTTTAGGATGACCTCATTCATAAATTCTTTCAAATTGTCTGTTGGTGTCAGCAACATTCTTATGGTGATATGGCAGATGGTGTGATTTAAATTGAATGGAAAGTGTCATGACGCATACACAAAACGTCATTTTGAAGATCTTGTCTCTCACAATTGCACAAGGGTAGTAAGACTGAGGATCTTGTCTTCTGAGAAGTGTCAAATTTTCCATAAAATTTAATCTTCACCCTTCATTAAGTCACCACTCTTTTGGGCAGCATGCCATGAAGAAATCAGGAATGGTGGGAACATTTCCCATGATTTCAGACAAGTGCAGGTTTGTAGATGGTAGGAAAATTGGAATATATGGAATCTATCAGAGATGACAGGAAACTGGGAGTTCAATCAACATTCCATCAGCTCAAGAATTGATTGGGAGGATGTAGGGGATGGGATATGTGAAAAAGAGGCTGAAAGTTGAAGATGAAAGAAGCTAGGGAGAGAAGTAGTTAGACCGTCAACTACAAAAATACTATACTAACACGCAAAATATATTATGCACAAAAGAAATCCACAGAAAGAAGAATAGAAGAAGACAGGAGACCACACAGACATTCTGGCATGGTACCAAGCTGAGTATGGCATTTCCTAGGCAAGAGTACTCTACAAACCTCGTCATTGCTACTAATCTTCTTTATTGTTCTAATTTTGTCGCCAACAAAGAACGTATCAGGTCATTAAACCTTGTGTCATCATGAGATGTATTTTGCGAGCCCCAATCTTTTACAAGTATCTCTTATTGTTCAGACACTCAGATGCTGTGATCTTTTAAAACATATCTACTGAGTGGGTTACCATTCTACTCTCCTGTGCTTGAATAAGCTTGGCAAACTGCAATTACATGTTGTACTTGGCTTGATGGACTTCCTCATGCAATCTTTACTCACTCATGCATGACTATCTGACATCTCTTGAGAACTTGAGTCTCTCCCAAGGAAACTGAATCTCTGAAGATAAGTCCATTTTATCTAACTGAAGGCCAAGTCAACTGCACTGGAACGGTTATCTCCGTAGAAAAGTGATATCAGATCAAGAGACAGAGGTGCCAATTGCATGACTAATTTATGATGCCAGGACTGCCATAATAATTATTTGTTTAATATTCACTGACTCACTTGTTTTGTAATGTAATAACCCACAAATAAGTCATTTGAGACATCTTGGATGCAGGCATCACAATATCATTAACCAAGGTGTACTTTTGTTATTTGCACCTGACAAATTGACTTCAGTTTTTTTTGGAAAAATTGAAGTCAGGCTGCCAAAAAACATTTAGGTCTACTACTTATATTTCAATCTGCATAAAGGGTCCATTCAGATACATTTTGGCCTAGTATGAAACAACATATATTTCAAATGAGTTACATCAACTGATTACTACTCTGTCTTCAATGATCTTGAAATTTCATTATTATCTTTTGCAGTTCAAGGCTACACTGATATAGATTTAACAGGCACAGGTTCATGGTATCCAACATACAATATATTTCATTAAGAAAAAAATTGAGAGATTTTGTTCCTGTCTTCTTTAAATTTACTAATTCATCTTGAGGGTGCTTTGGTGTCAAGTCAGTTCTGTCTTGTAATTTAAACTAGATATCTTAGTATTTATTACAGATCTCGTATAAGTGTGCCATGTTCCATGTGAATATATGCACAGATGATGTCAGTATTGCAATACTGACATCACTATTGGCACTCCAAGCTTGAGTGTTGATTCCAACTGCTACCAACAAGTCAGGCTTATGGGCTGTCTAAGTGTGAATAACAATTGACTAATCTGCATTCACTGGTATGGTTGTTTGATTCAGTTGGAGCAGGTGAAACTGATATGTTTGAGCCACTTGCTTGATCCATCATGGACATTCATGGTGTCCTGTTGTGAAATTTCTTCTTGAGGGCAGCACCTTGTGGCTTTTCAGCCTTTTAGGTGAGATCTGCCCCAAAGAAACTGTTCAGAATTGATGACTGGAATGGGGATATTTTTTGGAAGTGAACGTGGCGGTGTTGCATGGGCATACCAGAGGACGAGAAATGAGGGGGGGGGGGTAGTTGCTCCCTAAAAATTTGGGAAAAGGCCAGACAAGGAGGCCAACAATATGATCATCAAATAAACATTATTGGAAATCAGTGATAAGGATGCCCCCAAGCAAAACTCCCCCCCCCCTTAGGTCTTAAATTCCGAATTGTTCCTAAGTATATTATTTTTGCCAAGACAGAGCAGCACATGATAACCTCTCAGACCAACAAATGAATGTAATGGAGAATGAATTTGTTTTGTTGTAAAAGTGCTAAAACTGATAGCAGTAAAACACAAAATCCATGCATTATATATAGCTGGATATTGTAACTTTTGGATTTGTTCAAGACATCAAACTGAATAATCAATGTTGAGCAACAATCTAACAGCTTATTGTGGATTTGTAATGGTGCGATGAGTATGGGTTCCAAGTGACACAGCTGAAACTGCGAATATACCAACTGTGAAATCATTATGCTGATACTGACATCACAAGAGCACTGTGGCAGTTGAAAAGAACATGGCACACCTATATGAAATCTGTAATAATACTAGTTATGCCTGTGCATTCTGAAATCACAAACCTAGTGTGTTCAAGAATTGATTGCAAAAGCGGTTGTGTCAGTGATTCAAGAAGTCCACTTGTGATTGCATTGTGACACTTACTGTCAGCTCCTCCTGTGAGACTTCTCTGTACCAGTATTTACTGGTCAGGCATATAGTTTTTTGCTTTTGCAAATATAACATATCACTGACCATCTGGAAAGTTTGCACTTTGGATATACAGCTGGTGTAAACAACCAACCTTGGGGAAATCCTGTGCTCAACCAAGCATGGCTATCTAGCATCTCCTGAGCATTTGAGAATCTCTGGAGTGCATGAGGTCTAACTGAGTTCAATCTATGGTAAGACCTGTAGAGATTGGTGTTCCTTGGACATTGCTAGGTATAGTGGATATTAATAATGTCTCAAATCATCTACATTTGGCCTGCAATCTGAAGAAATGTATTATGATATGGTTTCTGGCTGATATCTTTCTCGATGGAATTTACTCAAGTAAAATAATGATGTTGCAATAAACCAACTCAATTAAAAATGTTTGAAATCCGCTGACGTCTGTAACTCAATGCTTAGCATGACAGTGAGCATTAAATTGGATTCGTTATTGTTTAATTTCATGCTTCAGGTCAGTTGAAGTGGGTCTTTGTAAAAAACCTTCTGGTTAATGTATAGGAAGCAGGCTCCGACCAGGCCTCAGTTGCTATTGGTTAGGGACCTGAAATTGATGGATTGCATCATTAACTCACGAAACAATGATGCACATCAGTGGGCTACTCGTTCTATTTAATCTGCTGTTTTGAGTATCTCTCTGCTTGATAAATTTATCTACTGGTTTACTTGTTGTTTCAGGACTGGAATTCCGAAACATCAGCCTTCAACATCAGTATAATATTTGCTGCATCTGTACTTTTTGCGTAAAATGCCTCGCATGCATCCAAAAGATGTTTCCTTCAAATACCCCAGTGGGGCATACCCCGACGTCGCTAATTGGTGGAGGGCTGGTCTGTTGGTCACGTAGATATGTATGGTAGATATTATGTCACCCCAACGTGAACACGACGTCGGGTTTTTTTTACAACATTGCCACAACGTCGCAAGCTAACGTCGAACTCTTGACATTGGCTCACAATATTGTAAAAAGTCGCCACAACATTGCATGCTACCGTCATATCTTTAACATTGATTCACAACGTTGTGATAACATAATTTCAACCATACAATTCTACGTCATTTGACGAAAAGTATGACATCATTGCAATGTTGCTGCAACGTCGATGTGCCCATGGGGACCTCACCTAGGAATTAGCACTTAGAAAAATATTTTTGCAAATGGGAGAGAGTATCAAAATATAATGAATCGTATAATGAGTTATCCAAAATTCAACGTTACAGGATAGAAAAATGTCAGGTTATCACCTTACTCCTTGACAAACTTTCCAATTGGCACTGTAAGAGAACTGGGTGATGTTTAGCCATAGGGTCAATGCTAAACGTCCTCAACTGAACTGCTATGGAAGCTAGGATGCTCATACGATGAGAAGAAACCATATGTGGTCATAAAAGATGATATTTGAAGCTTGTGCGATGCAAATGATAAGGACTGATAGAGGGAAAATAGATAGATTACTGGTATACCAGGTGCATACATACATTCTGGGCCAATACGGCTTTCCAGGAAAAAAGACGTAAGAGATGAGATATGCAGACTATGAAGAAAAGAAAAATTGTATTTTAAAATAGCAAGCGTGCCAACTGCAATTTTACAGTTCATAATTTATTTTTGAACTTAATTATTGATTTGGAATCAAACTGATTCTTTGAATCAAAACCAAATTGAGTACACACTTTTTGCCGCCAATTGGTACTCAATATTCGTGCAGTAAGGCATGACAGACAGCAAAAAGGTGTGGAACCTAACACTTAATGTTTCTCGATTTGGCTTCAGTCAATAATGGCAACCACACCTTCTTTATGAATTTTCGATTTCTACCTTCAAATGACATTTACTGTTTCTGTGGGACCATAGTTTTTGAGAGTATGTGCAGGACAGCAATTTTGCTAATGTATGCCAATCTGTTTGAAGATTCAATAATGTATTGCTCAAAGTTAGTGTACGTCTCTGACTCTAAGTTAGAGACAGTAAGCATAAAATTAAAGAATTGTGATTCAAATTGAAAGCTTATCGACAAGCTAAGCAGAGAATTACAATGATTGGCCATCCATCATTCATCTTATTGAGATTTATATTTATTTCATCACAATGAACATTTTAACTGTGGCCATTTTACAGATACACTGAGGAGTCTTCAACAAAATCTATATAAACCAATGTATAAAACTAAAGAAGTGACAACAACACCAGTCAGCTGAGCTATTTCACAACACTGAAGAAAGCCATGAGAGATGGCTGAAAGCTTTGGTAAGCTAAATTTTTAGACTCTGAGAGACTATTATAACTATCTCAAAATCTATATATTTACAGACAGACTGTCCAATCAACTTTCGTCACAAGATATCAAATTTATTTTGGCAATTCAGTATTCACTTATGTTTCTATAAAGAATATTTCTAATTTATCTTGTCATACAGCTGCACTGCATGCTGCTTCATTACAACATGATATGGCAGGCCAGTGTGAAACAAATTGAATGAAAATGTCATGGCACATGCACGGAACGTCAGTTTGAAGACCTTGTCTCTCACAAGGGTCGTATGATTAAGGATCTTATCATCTGAGAAGTGTCAAATTTGTTACAGAATTCAATCTGCACCCTTTTTTTGCAGCTAGCAATAATGAAATCATGGATGGTTGGGGAGGACACTTTCTGTGATTCCAGACAAGTGCAGGTTTGTAGATGGTAAGAAAACCGGAATAAGGAATATGTCAGAGATGACAGGAAACTGGGAGTTCAATCAACATTTCATGAGCTCAAGAATTGATTGGGAGGGTGTAGGGGATGGGAAATGTGAAAAAAGAGGCTAAAAGTTAAAAGATAAAAGAGGAAGACAGAGAACTAGGTATATCGCTTATCATAAAAGCAAAAACTGCAAAAGATCACTATAATAAATATAGACACAAAAGAAATTCATAAAAAGAAGAATATGAGAGGACAACAGACCACACAGACATTGTGGCTTTGCACCAAGCTGAGTATGGCATTTCCAAGGCAAGAGCACTCTACAAAATTTAATGTTGTTATTGCTACTAATTTTCTTTATTTTCCTCATTTTGTCCCAAACAAAAAACATATCAAGTCATTAAACCTTGTGTTATCATGCGATGGATTCTCAAGCCCAATCTATAAAAAAATACTAAATTTCTTACTATTTATACCCTCATATGTTGTGATATTTCGAACATATTTACTGATTGGGTTATTATTCAACTCTTCTTTGCTTTAATAAGCTTGGCAAATTGCCAGTACTTACATGTAGCTTGATGGACTTCCTCATGAAATCTGTGCTCACCCATGCATGACTATCTGACATCTCTTGAGAATTTGAGTCTCTCCCAAGGAAACTGAATCTCTGAAGATGAGTCCTCTTGAGCCGAATGTAAGGCCAAGTCAACTGCACTGAAACAGTACTTCTCAGTAGAATAGTGATATCAGAGCAAGAGATGGGTGCGCCAATTGCATGACTAACTAATGGTGCTGGGACTGCCATTTCATTTAATAAAAAAATCGAGAGATTTTGTTGCAGTCTTTTTTGATTTTACACAGCATCGAGGCCAACAAGCACTTTTAAAAGATAATTAGCCAAATTTATATGTTAATTTTCTAGTCCATGTGATGTACAACAACAAAAACAACTTGCGACACAGGATCCTCATTATTATTGTATTAAAACATTTTATGTGTGTTTACTAATTCTTTATCCTGAGAGTGCCAAGGCGTCAAGTCAGTTCTGTCATGTAATTTTTTTATATTTTTTAATTAGATTTGTTGGTAGTTATGTCTGTGAATGCTGAAATGACATACTGAGTCAGAAACATGGCTCCAGACACTCCCCCATGTCCTCTCATCCGTTCATCCAAGCTTGAAATAATTATGATGACTGCTAAATCACAGCTTGTCTGGTCTGCATCTTGACCTAATAGGCTCCAATAGGCTCAGTCAGGAGATTTAAGTGATGAATGTCAATGGATGAAATTAAGGAAGAGGATCAAAAATTGGTCTGGGTGAGAAGATGAGCCATTGACAATTGATCTAAACCTCATCCGTTATATACTTTGAGGTCTAGAAAAATTTCAGCAGACCTCTCGTCAAAGGGTGAGAGGAAAAACTTAAGCAGACTGATCGCAGTGTAATAGTAGTCTTAGCTTGAATTATGACTTCACTTTAAGATGATGACAGTTCTCTGTAATATTTTGTTAGATCATCTTGTAAATAAGAGATTATTCTCGTGAAGATTGTTTACAGGTGAAAATGGCATTCAACACCGACTTCAGTACGCATCTCTTGCAAGCCTCTGTATCACTACATCACAATAATGTGTGGCTAAGAGCTCCTCTATTGCCTTATAACGAGCAACTAAGCCTATGGATACAATCTCCATTAACTAGGCATACGTCATTTCAAGAAGAAAGTTTTATATTATGGCCCCATAAAATGTGACCTCTTTACAACTTTCCGCAAAAAAGGCTAAAAGTCACATTGCCAAAGTCAATATGCAACTATATGCTAATATGCAACTATAATTCACTTATAAAGAAGCAAAAAGTGAGCGAAACTGCCAAGATCCTCTTTGTGTGGTTAAGCGAATCATTATCGCATATTATTCTTGATGATGGATCACATTCTATTTCCATAATTATTCATTAACTGACAATACTTAATTTGGTTTTCCATGACTTGCGGGTGAAAGGAACTCATTTGCATTGAGATGTAATCACAGACACTTGGTATAAATCTCTCCGATAGTATAAGCTCTTCGGCACAGACCAGTATTTGCAGTGTATATGGTGCCTGTCAACTGAACAAAAGGAAATTAATTCCTTGGCGTCATCTTGTATCTGGAGGAGATGAAGGTATACTGGAGGGAGAAGCAGATACAATAATCTGTGGTCTCAAGAAATGCCATTTGTTTTGTCAGCACAACCTGGTAATTTGGTACCATCTTCTGGTGCATTATTGGATCTCCCTTTATTTACTATTTCACAGAAACTGAGCCAGAATTATTTACTTTGTCTAGATAGACTGGTATTTTGGTACTTGGTTATCTATATTCTTGGTAATACCTGGTCAACAAAATTTAAATTTCTTGAAAAAGTTATGATGCGTAAGTCCCGGCAAGTGCATTGTGCCATCATGCTGTCAGCTCACAACACATGCAGTTGTAAACATTGGCATATGAGTTACCTCTGGCCACTTGGCATGTTTCCCCTAAGGGTTATAGACGCCGGTGCAAACAACCAACCTTGGGGAAATCCTGTGTGCACTCTAGCATGACTATCGGATGACTCCTGAGCACTTGAGATTCTGTGAAGGAAGTACTGAGGCTTTTAGTCTCAATAATAGTCAGCAGACCTAAGGTAATGAATGTTGACTGAAGAAGGTTGGAAATTGGTCTTGGATGAGAAGAGATGAGCCATTGAAACATTATATGAACCTCATCTATTACACTGTACATGTACTTTCTGGTCAAAGAGAGGAAGAGAATAAACTTGAGATGATGTCAGCACATATATAATATGCAGTTGTAACATCAGAGTATACACATATAAGTTACAGCCAACTCTAATGAAGCTGTAATTTGACTACAGGTTTAGATGATGAGATTATCTTATAAGGAGAGGTACTACTTCTAAAGCTTGTTTAACAGGCGAGCATAGCAGGCAATACAGCCACTTCAGTATGCATGTCTTGCAAGCCTCTATATCACTACATTACTGTAATGTGTGGCTAAGAGCTCCTCTATTGCACTATAATGAGCAGGTTAGCTTCAGGACACAATATCCATTCAACAAGCATGCTTCATTTTCCAAAAGAAAGTTTTATGGCCTTGTAAAATGTGACTCCTTTACACCTTCCTTCAAAAATAACTCAAGGTCTCATTGCCAACGTCAATATTCTACTATAACTCAATTATTAAGCCCTCAAAGTGCCAAGTTTATCTTTATGTGGCTAAATGAACACTTCGAGCAAATTTATCTCTGTGACAGATTACTTTTTATTTACATAATATCTCGATATCGCCCAATAAGGTGCTGCAGTGGCGTAAAACACATTTACATAATATCTATAAGTTGACAATACTTAATTTGTTCTTCTTTGACTTATTAGGTGTGCAGGAATCCATTTTGCATGGGGGTGTATAATCACCTTCACTTTAGTATGATTCTCTCTTCCTATGGGATTTATATTGGCTCTATATGTGCCACTGATTGCAACTCACCAATTAATTCTGCAACATATGATTAAGGCACTTGTCACCTTCACAGATGAAAATTAATTCAGTTGCGTTGTCTTGTATCAGGAGGAGATGATGGCTATACGCGAAGGAGAAAGAGACACATTTATCTGTGGGCTAAAAATGCAATTTATTCCGTCTTAATAGACTGGTATTTTGGTACTTGGTGGTTTATATTCTTGGTAAAACTAGGTCAGTGGGTCATCTTAATGTAAATTTGTTTCGAAGTTTTGATCAGTCATTTGGAATTCCCGGCATGTGCATTGTGGTATCGTAATTCAGCTCCCCATGCAGGCAGTTTTATCGTTATTGCAAATGAGCTGTCTTGGGCAACTTGGAATGTTTTCCCTTCTGCATTATAGCTGGTGTAAATTACCAACCTTGGAGAAATGCTGCGTGCAACCAAGCATGACAATCTGACTATTTTCTGACATCTCCTGAGCACTTGAGATTCTCTGAAGGAAACAGTGAGCACTAAATCTGCAGATTTAAAAAAAACAAGGCCGTATAGACTCTCTGTGTTGCAAATGTCCTCTTGTTCATTCGAGCAAGCTTGAAATATGATGACTACTAAATCTCAGCTTGGTCTGCATCTTGACCTAATCGGCTCCAGTATACTTAGTCACTGTGATAGTCAGGATATATCAAGTGATGAATGTCGATGGACGAATTGAGAAAGAAGATCCGAAATTGGTCGAGGATGGGAAGAGATGAGCCAGTGACAAATTGTCTGATCAACTTCTTTTATAACTTGGTGGTCTAAAGAAGGGCTGTTGGATGGGTTTGGGAGTCAGAGGGAACACATCGGCAGAGTTCTATCAATATCTTCAGAAAGACGTCAGTGTTTAAATGAATTGGAATATGAGATAAATGTTAAAATAAACTCTTAAGGCAGCAGAAACTATAACCATTTAAAAATGATTAGAGGTCTGTATATAATTACCATAATAACCATGCCGCACTTGGCATCATCAAAGATTATCTCGGCTGAATGAGGCACTACTTTCTGGAAGCTTGTTTAACATGCGAAACTGGCATTTACTAGATGTGAAAAAGAGGCTAAAGCTTAAAAGATAAAAGAACCAAGGTAGAGAAGTGAGTAAAGCATCAACCACAATGCAAAAGACTACTAACATACATAATATGTTATGCACAAAAGAAATCCATAAAAAGAAGAATATGAGAGGACAGGAGACCACACAGACATTCTTGCTCAGCACCAAGCTGAGTATGGCATTTCCAAGGCAAGAGTACTCTACAAACATCGTTATTACTACTTATCCTCTTTATCGCCCTCGCTGTGTCCTCAACCAAGAACTTCCAGATTACATATCATGCATGTCATTAAACCTATGTTATCATGAGATGTAATCGTAAGCCCCAATCTTTTTAAAATTTATCTGATTTTTCAGACACTCAGATGTTGTGATTTTAAAAACACATCTATTGAGTGGGTTACCATTCAACTCTTCTGTGCTTGGATGAGCTTGGCAAATTGCCAGTACTTAGCTTGATGGACTTCCTGATGAAATCTGTGCTCACCCATGCATGACTATCTGACATTTCTTGAGAACTTGAGTCTCTCCCAAGGAAACTGAATCTTTGAAGAAAAGTCCATTTGAGCCAAGTGCAAGGCCAAGTCAAATGTAGCTGAACAGTACTTTCAGCAGAATAGGGGTATCAGATCAGGAGATAGATTTGCCAAATGTATGACCAATTTATTGTGCCAGGACTTCCATAATAATTACGTGCTTAATATTCCTGACTCACTTCTTTTGTAATGTAATCAAACACAAATAAGTCATTTGAGATGGGATGCAAGCATCACAATGGCATTAACCAAGGTTTGCTTGTGTCATTTGGCATCTGACGAAAAGATTCCAGCTGGAAAAAGACCACGCAGCCAAAAAACATGTTTACAGATCTACTATTTATATGACAATCTGCGCAAAGGATTCAGGTACATATTTAGCCTAATATGAAACTATTTCAATAGAGCTGTTAAAGATGCAAAGTCATTTTACAAATAAAATGACTCAATGAGTCAACATGAATTACTACAAAGCCTTAAACACTCTTGAAATTTACTTTACTTTTTTAAGCAGTTCAAGTCCAAATAAATGTATTTCTAACTCAATGGTGTCAATCTACCTCGGTCTCAGCTGTGCCTCCAGATATGTCAACTCGTGTATCATTTTCATAGCATCGAACATACAATATATTTCATTAAGAAAAAAATTAAGAGATTTTATTCCGGTCTTTTCAAAAATTTTCACAACATACATGTCAAAAGCACTCTTCGAAGATCTAAGTTTATCTGTTAATTTTCCAGTTCCTGCGATTTTAGATAACAAAAGCTACTTGCGACACAGGATACTCAGTTATTATTGTATTAGAACATTGAGGGTTTCGGCATAAAGTAATTTCTGACTAGGTATGATAGTAGTTATGTCTGTGTATGCTAAAATTGCATACCTAGTGTCTTCAAGAATTGATTGCAAAAGTGGTTGTGTCAATGATTCCCCTGGTGATTGCATTAAGATTGTGACACTTACTATCAGCTGGTCCTGTGAGCCTTTCCCTGTAGCAGTCTTTACTGGTCAGGCATATAGTTTTTTATTTTTGCAAATATAGCATATCACTGACCATTTGGAAAGTTTTTACAGTAGATTTACAGCTGGTGTAAACAACCAACCTTGGGGAAATCCTGTATGCAACCAAGCATGACTATCTGACATCTCAAGAGCATCTGGGATTCTCTGAAGGAAACATTGAGCGCCAAATCTGCAGTTTGTGTTTACTTAGAAACATGTCTCCGGAGTCCGGACACACTCCCCCCCCCCATGTTCTGCCTTCCATGCATCCAAGCTTGAAATATGATGACTGCTAAACCTCAGCTTGTCCGGCTGCATCTTGACATATAGGCTCCAGTGGGAGATAAAAGTGATGAATGTCAATGGACGAATTAAGGTAGAGGATCAGAATTGGTCTTGGATGAGTAGAGATGAATGGAGATTGTATACAGTGAGGAAAATAAGTATTTGACCCCCTACCATATTTCTAGTTTGGGCACTTGCGCTTGCTTCAAAAATCTGATATTTCTCAGGTAGATCTAGTCCAACATTACAAAAATTAAGTGAAAGAAGCAATATGTAATATTTTTGCATAAGAATCCACATAGTCTTCGGAAATAAGTATTTGACCCCTTCGTTTGCAAAGGATTTATCAGCAGGCTTTACAAAACAAACACTTGGAATACTGTCGAAATTGAAATTTATTGCAATTAAAACCTATTTCAATTGTTTTTCTCCCATTTAATTTAGCTTTTTATGCCCTTAATTACACCTCATATAATTTTGTGGTAATTCGTTCATTTTGAAGATGCGTGGTTGAAAAAAATATATCACAAGACACCAGAGACTTGATTTTTGACTGACACTAGTCTGGTGTTGGTACACAGACCGTATGTAATGATCTATGGGTGAAAATTTCAATAATTCATGACATCGTGTGTAAGTAAACAAAGGGCTAACTTACCACTGGGCGATGCCGATCTTCAGTGCCACTGAAATCTCACCTACACTGGAGTCCATGAGTGCAAAAACCACTTCAGAAAGTCCTAGACTAACCAACGATGATTTAGCAAAAGCTCTGAAAGCAGCTTACAACTCCACCAATGGAAATGACCAGTACAACATGTCTCGGCAGGCTGAGATGATGAAGTGCGGCCATAGTGCCTCTGTGACAGAAGAATCATGACAAAGCTTGCTTAGAATTTATAATTGATCATTTGGAACTATTTTGCTGACAATTGGGGGGAATTCTAAACAAGCATTGGCATGATTCTTCTGCAACAGAGGCACTATGACAGCAGTGCATCATGTCGGCCTACTGCAACATATTGTGCTGGTCATTATCTCATGCTGGCAATGTTGCAAACTGCTTTCAGAGCTTTTGCTCACTCATCGTTGGTTAGTCTAGGACTTTCTAAAATGATTTTTGCACTCACGGACCCCTGTGTAGGTTAGATTGTTGTGGCACGGCAGACCAGCATGTTCCAGTGGCGACTTTTTCCTTTGTTTACTAACATGCAATGGCATCAGTTATTGAAATTTTCACCCCTAGATCATTATATAGGATCTGTGCACCAACACCAGACTAGTGTCAGTCAAAAATCACGTCTCTAGTGTCTTGGGATCCTATTTTTTTCAACTGCGCATCTTCAAAATGAAGAAATTACCAAAAGATTATAGGAGGTGTTATTGAGGGCATTCAAAACAAAACAAAATTGGGGGAAACAATTGAAATTGGCTTTTATTGCAATAATTTTCAGCTTTAGTAGTTTTCCAAGTGTTTTTTTGTAAAAGTCTGGTGATAAACCGTTTGCAACCAAAGGGGTCAAATACTTATTTCCGAAGACGATTTGGATTCTTATGCAAATATATTACATAATTCTTCTTTCAATTAATTTTTGTGCATTACCCGTCTTCTAATGTTACACCAGATCTACCTGAGAAATTTCAGATTTTGGCGCAAGCGCAAGTGCCCAAACTAGAAAATATGGTAGGGGGTCAAATACTTATTTTCCTCACTGTAACTTGACACCATTAAACATTTTATAACATAGCATAATGTCGATTGCTAGATTTCATAAGCTGCTGCTAAACCTGTGCAGCGCTGTGGAGTGTGGATGAGAGTTCTTATTGGGGCTGCCACCAGCTGTTCCTCCCTTTTTGTGGGGTTAGCTTGGTTTTTGTGTCCGAGAGGAGGGCCTCGGGCCTATTGTCGTCATCAATGGCTTTGTCATGTCAAAGTTGGTGTGAATCAAAAAGCATTTCACTGATGCAAGAACCACTAAAAGTTATGATGCCTTGTGTTTACACTGCTGCAAAAGTTTTCCTGGCTTAAATTTATGTCTCACTGCTTTGAATATTTAAATTTAATCCGCCAAATTCCTCTTTGCTGAACAGAAGATTTCTACTTTTTCTTCTGTTCGGCCCTTCTGCCTGAGACATAGCATAGTGCACCACAACCTGAGAGATTTATGCTTCAGCCAATTACTAAAGATAGACAGATAGATAGACAGATTATAATCACTTTTTACAATTTATAGAAATGTGTCAATGTGATGTCATATCCCATTGTGTTTTAAGAGGTTTCTCAAGGACACATACTATATGAGGTGAGAAAATTTGGGAATCAGGGCTTTGGACATTTTAAAAACAATTCCTGCCTCGTCGAGGATGTGGGGAAATACTTGTAAATATCGTGAGGCAGAGGCAATGACAAATGATTCCAGATCATATGATTGCACAATCATAATTCTGTCTGCAACACCTGCTGTGCACATAAACATGTGCTTCAACTTAATAAAATTTCAATGAAAATATTTGATAAAAGCAAATAAAATTCTAGATTTTTGTTTATGGTAGGAGTGTTCTTCAATATTAACAGACATTGTTATGCTAACAGTACACAGCTTGCGTTAGTGTCGCATGTTACATCATAATGATTGCTGAAATATATTATTTAATTAAAGTTCTATCATGTGGTGTGACTAAAGATAATACATACCTCATTAATCTAACTGTTCACATGTGAAAATTGATTTGCAATTAATATGATTTTTATCACAGCATTCATCATAAACAGAAGAAAAAACGCTGCATCCTCAATTATTATTGAATAATTTTACTGTCATTAAACTGACATAGTGTATTCGATTAATGTCATTTATGACAGTGTCACATATGCTAACTTTTGAAAAAAAATGAAAATATTTGATAAAAGCAAATAAAATTCTAAAAAATTATATTGTGTTATTCCAGAAAACAAGCCATATGTATAAAAGTAGAAGATTATTCAGGAATTCATTCATCTTCGCGGACTTGAAGAAAAGATGATGTCAGCGAAACTTGCCATGGCTCTGATCTGCATCTCCATTGCAGTAATGCAGGTATGTGAAATTGTTTAGCTTAGTCATCAAAGAGAATATACAAAGTATAGTTGCTGGTCTATGATGGAAATTTTTATTTTTTATTTTTCATTATTATAGAGGTGCCATGGCCAATGGTTAAAACGTTTGCCTAATAACTGAGATGTACATACAAATCTATAACACTGCACATTTTTTCACGCACCTGCCAATATTACAAGTGTGTCTATCGCCCGCAATATAATTATTGGGCCCGTAAAATCTGGCCTAAAATATTGTGACTGGCACAGAGTCTGGTCATTAGAGTTTGTCTCACCAAGCAGAGGACAGACATTTGGCCAGCCATCTCAGCACTGGTAGTGACATCATGAAAGTGCACTACAGTAGCCTACCATCCCAGACTTAGTTTTAGTGGAGTTTCTCTCAGTAGAACCACCAACCAAATTTTGTAGCGCAATGACTTTAAAATGTGGTGTGCACTGTGCAGTCCAGGACACATTTGTTCAAATTTTCCGTAAACAAAACATAATGGTTCATACACCCAGGCTCGGGTGAGACAGCATCATTTGCCTCATCAAAATATAGTTGTTCTTTTTTCGTGTACCAACTAGTGACATTTTTCATGGAAACTTTTAAAATGACAACAATAAACCGTCACATAGAAAGCTATAGATCTATTCCACTTTTGAGCAGTTTATTGGAAGATCCTAAACTTTCATTGGTCAACAGGAGTTTCATGTGCATGCCATTTGCATACTGATATAATTGCAGATGAAAGCAGATGTTCCATTTAATGAAGAGGTTCCAGATTTCCCATCTGATCCTGAAGAGGCTCCAGGGTTCCCCCATGACATTCACAAGATATCTTATAACGATCCCTTATTCTCATTGCAGATGGAGGCTGTTCTGGGTGAAGAGGTTCCAGGGTTCCAGGCTGATCCAGAAGAGACTCCGGGATTCCCACAAGATCCGGAAGAGGCTCCAGGGTTCCCACAGGAGATCCATAAGAGATCCTATGGCTACTGCATGAGCCGTTGCTATTATCTGAAGACCAGAGGGATCAGCCAAGCGTCATACGAGAGGTGCAGAGCAAATTGTGCCACAGGATAGTTGCAAAGTTGTTTGTCCAATTGTTTGGAGTCATACAGTTTATGTGAAATATGAACAAGATATAACTAGACCATCAGAAAATGTATTTAGTCATTTGAATCATTTTTTAAAATGTATGACTATGAGTCTATGAGATAAGAAAATTAAATGCAATGACATCAAACTCACGATTTTATGTATTTTTTTCCTCCTACTGAATTTTGACTAACACAAGTCAATGACCACTCTTATGCTACAGGTAGGGGAGAGCGGGGCACCATGAGCCGCTTTTCCGAAAATAAGCTCCTGAGACTAAAGTTTCAATGGTTAATAGCTGGTTGCTTTATATAATCATAGCAAGACCTCTTGGCTACAATATCCAGTGTTGTTACATTATATTCTTAATTCTTAAATAGTCAAAACATTGTCTTTAAAAAATTTAGTCTTGCGGCTCATCTTGCCCCGACCCTGGGGCACCATGAGCCATGGCATGGGGGCTGTTTACATACATGTATTATCCTTCTCATTCAACTGTAAAGAACTGATACCTCATAAACCAGATGTTTTACTTGAAATTTTCCGTTGGCATACACCACAATATGGATCAGATGGATTTTACATATTTTTCTATGAAATAGCACAAATGTGTCCTTAACAGCTACTGATGTCTTGCACTATACTTCTGGACTTACAACAGTAGAGTTGTTGTTACAATTCAGCTTTAATTGTACATTAAAACTATATAGAAAATGGCTCATGGTGCCCTATCTCCAATTGGCTCATGGTGCCCAATTTGTAAATTTCATTTATTAGTGCATATCACCATTTTCCAGTTTATCATAGTATCAATGTTATGACATCATCCTAGCACATGCTAAGAAGACTAAGATTTATGACGACGCCGGAAACAGTTAAAGTACCAGAAGTAAAAGTTCCACCGCCCAATATGTTTACTTTTCACTCAAATTCACTGGTCAAAATTATTTTTTCAATTCTTGTTCATACATTGAAAAGAAGCATTATGATTGCTACCCTGGCCAGTTCTACACTAATAAAGGAATATATGGTCTTCCTATCGAGCAGTTCTATCTTGCTGTTTTTTTTGTAGGGGCCATGGTTCATGGTGCCCTGTGGCTTGTGGTGCCCCACTCTCCCCTACGACCATCAGTTCCATTAAACAGATCAAAAGTCAACAAGCTACAAAGTTGAAATAAATCCATGATGAGGGAGCTAAGAGGCATTTTCTGGCTCCATGTAATAAACTAACAAGGTTTATTAATCGTGCATCAATCAACCCTTCTATCTATCTATCTCATCTAGCTATCTATCGATCTCATCTATCTATCTATCTATCTCATCTATCAGATTTCTATCTACATGCTTTGGAGGGATTATTGCTTAAACCTTAGTCTTACAATGTAAACACATGCAAAACACAACCTTTACCCGACATTTCGGCTGTTCTTGGAGAAAAAATCCATAAATATTGACATTTGACCTACTTTTGAACAGTGATCTTGACCTAGATATTCAAGGTCAAGGGTCAATTTGCTATTTAGAACTAGGTTTAGGTTGGAGGAATGCAATAGGGTGCTTGAGAAGCAGTGGCGAGGTGTAAAAGAGGTTAAAAAAGACAAATTCAGGAGAAAAATGAAAAAAAATTGCCCGTATTTGACCTTTGACCTACTTTTATGGACATTTGTGACCTTTGACCCACTTTTTTAAATAATTATACTTTATACCCCCTTGTTAGAGCATATTTGGATATCTAAATATGCTGTTTTACACAAAACTGGCCATATTACCTGGCCAATTCTCTTGATATTTAATCTTTTGGGTCAATATATGTGTGCTTGATTTTACATCAGTTGCTAACAAGCTATGGAATGTATTTCTTTTTTATGTTGCCATGGCAACAATCACTTAGAATGATGACCTGCATGTTAAATATTTTAGGTGGGATTATTTCTTAAACCTTAGTCTTAAACACATGCAAAAAACAAGCTTTACCCAACATTTTAGCTGTTTTTTTGGAGAAAAAACCCATAAATATTGACATTTGACCTACAGTACAATCCAAAATAAAGTAAGAACATTTTCTGTCAGAAGTGCTCTGTTTACCTATTTTGCCCTCCTTTCTCCTCCCGACCCCAAATCTCCATACAACTCCCTTTGACTCCTTACAACAACCTTAGCCCACATTAAGAACTCTATTTAGACAACTACCAATGTAACTGCAATTAGCAGAGGTGCAAAATATCAAGTAAATTAAACACAATGGGGTGATTGAGTTCAAATTGGTGTTTAAATATGATTTTAATGCAATTTTAAAAGGTAGTTTCAAGAAGGTATAAGTAGGAAGTGATTCAGAGGTAGTCAAAAGGTGTGAAAGGGTAAAGTAGCGGCTGATTCTTCCTTCCTGCTGGGGTAATCGTACTTTATTTTGAGTTGTACTGTACTTTTGAACAGTGACCTTGACCTAGATATTCAAGGTCAAGGGTAAATATGCTATTTAGAACTAGATTAAGGTTGGAGAAATGCAATAGGGTGCTTGAAAAGCAGTGGCAAGGTGTAAAAGAGGTTAAAAAAGACAAATTCAGGGGAAAAATGTAAACAAAATGCCCGTATTTGACCTTTGACCTACTTTTATGGAAGTTTGTGACCTTTGACCCACTTTTTAAAATAATTATATTTTACTAGCTTTTCACCCGTTAGGGTTTCTTGCTTTTCAAAAATGCACCGAGAACCAGGTTCTTCTCAGGTTCGAGTAATGTGAAGGCAGCTGTTATTTGCAGGTTCCAGTCAGCTTTCAATTAGAAGAAGTAATGAGGATTGTTTGGAAGTACTACAACGGGTTCTAGAGCACTAGAAACAGTGAGAGAGTGGAGTTGTTGGAAAATAAGATGTTTTCGAAATGCATGACAAACTTAATTTGTGGGAGCTGGGTAGTTATATTGGACATAGAAGTTGAATGAGTGTGGCAAAGGATGCGGAATTTAGTGGCCTGCTATATGATATGCATTACTGGCCTTGATGTGACAGAGAAATATATAGCTTCCAGATTTGTATATGGAAAATGTGGCTTTTGTGAAACTCCCAATAGGAAATGGGGTAGTTATATTGGCCATAGAAGCTCAGTCAGCATATCGAAAGATGGGGAATTGAATGGCCTATAATATTAAGTGTATTACAGCCGTTGCTGTGGCAGATAAATATACAGGTGGGATATATTCAAGTGAAAAAACGTGTTTTTTGGCGAAATTCCCAAGATAAATGTGTGCAACTCTGGAAGTAATGAATGTTGATAGGTAAAAGTTGCCCTATCGGGAACTTCAGATGAATTGACAGGCTTAGGAGTGCAATTGAAGGTCTTATGGGTTGAGAGAAAAAAGCCTTATGAGTGAGATGAGACTCCTGCTATGAGTATTATTATGATTAGATACCCCCTTGTAAGAGCATATTTGGATATCTAAATAAGCTATTTACACAAAATAGGCCATGCTACCTGGACAATTTCCTAAATATTTCCTTGTTTGCATCCTCATGTTTACGTCTGCAGTACTCCCTTAGTTACCATGGCAACCAAATAATTAACTAAAAATTGCCCCAAATCCTCAAAATTATTTTTATGACCTTAATTTTCGATTCAAAATATTTCTCAATGACTGATAGGCAATCAAATAACATGAAAAAAAGTGTTAGATTTGTAAAATGCAACTGACATTACCATTGTCACAGCCCTCTCTCTGGAAAACCATGTGACTTTTGTGATTTCTGTCACTTGCTATATCAAAGTAAGTTTAGTTGGCCAGACTGGATGTAACTATGGATAATTCAACATTACCCTTCATCACTGCAGCCAGCCTTGAAGTATGTTGATTATTTTGAAAAAAAGTGAAAATTCAAATAATATAGGTGGCGCCACAGTCAAATTGGATTGAGTGCCCACGAGTTTGAAAATAGTTTCCGAAAATACAGGTGTTAATAAAAAACTCTGCATAGGTCACCTACCTGGATCGCGTTTCCTTTTTGAAAAAGTTCCCCTGAAGTTGGTATGTCTTCACCTCAGGTAGTGGATTGAAAACAATGGCCACTAGGGGGTGCTGTGGTAGGGTCATAAATCATGGTATTTGAAAAAGAATGAACTCAACAACTTTCCTTACACTTCTACTTGTCAAGTGCAATTTTTTAAGTCATTAAATTCACTGCTCTCAACAGAGGCCACATATCAATAAATGGTAATTTTGAGTTTTACAATTTTTCCCTTTTGAGGATTTGTGAAAAAAAAGGGGTCAGACATTGGTCAACAAAGTAGCTGTTTCCATGGAAACTGCTGGCTCTAGGAAACTTTTTTAGGTGAATTTTTCTTAGCGAGACTTATAGCTTCCAAACGGTGTATAGCACATTGCAAAGTCTGACGGACCCCCGGCCACTCCCGCAGGTTTTTACAAAAAGTGCCTCTTAAGTACAGAGCCATCGATTACGATGCTGTCATTCTGCAACTTGTGATAATGGTGCCTGTCACCTTCATTATAAACTATGAAAACTAATTCAATTTTTTTTTGTTTCAAGGGAAGTGTTCCCTCTACCTCTTTTTTCCACTCCCCACCCCCCCCCCCCCAAATTGTGTAAGGAAGTGATGATTTAATGAAGGATGCAGATTAAATTCTATTCCAGCTTTGGTACTTTCTAGATTAAAAAACTGTCGGTCATCACAATAACTTAGTTCAACTTACCACTTACATGTACATGCAGAAAAGTAAAGGTCTACCTCCAACCCATGTATCTAGGGAGATACCAGAACTGACATGAAGGTCATGGACTTAACTTTCATCATAATCTTGCTGTTTTTTAGCATAGCAATGTTCATGTACATAGATCTCTTCACAAATAAATCTTGTCGCATTTGTAATTTGTCGGCCTGCTCAGGTGTTAGCTGGGAAGCAGTGCTCAGAGACCAACATCCCACTATAGAAATGCAATGGAAAATTTGCTCTGACCTAATTTAGGACTGAGCATGCCCGGGAGTGACCTGATTCCACTGAGCAGACCTATTGAGCATGTGCAGAGAGCAGTAACAAATGGTGGCCATTTTGAAATTTCCCTGATTCAAACTTTTAAGGCCAGTTTTCACTACAAGCTACATGGGGTTCACTCATCAGACAAGGCTCATATTAATCTAAATTTTGTAAGGAATTTTTCGGTGTGGGTCTGATCAGTGAACGTTATGTAGCTCACTTTTGGGTGATAATGGATCAAATTTTACCATGAATGATAAGGACAGTTTTCATAGTGCATCCAGACCAACACTGCTTACACTGTACTGGGAGAAAGTGATGAATTATTCAAAAGAAACAAATTACTCACAAGACTCTTTTTAAATCAACTTGTGTCTTTCCGGCTGTGAGTGCACCCAGTTGACTTAGCCATGTCCTTTTGCGTTAACTTTAGAGATCTGTGCAGAATGGTGTTCTTTGGACGTCATTTGGCATGGTGGATATCATTAACGCTTCATATCGCCTACAATTGTGCATGTCATCTAAACAAATCATGATAAAGTTGAAGTGACGTTTTAGAATTTGTTTCTCAGCTGATATCTTCCTTATTGGAGTTTACTCAAGTAAAATCATGATGTTGCAATAAACCAAATATATAAAAAATTTTGAATTCAGCTGATGTCTCTAACTCAATGCTTAGCATGACTGTAAGCATTAAATTGGATCCAAGATGGTTTAATTTCATGCTTCAGGTCAATTGAGGTTGGTCTTTTTAAAAAACCTTCTGGTTAATGAATAGGGAGCAAGCTACAACCAGGCCTTGGTTGCCATTGGTTAGGGACCTGAATTGAATTGATGGATTGTATCATTAAATCACAAAACAATGAGGCACATCAGTGGGCCACTCATTGTTTTTAATCTGTTGTTTTGAGTATCTATCTCCTAGATAAATTTATCTATATCACATTATACTACGCCTACTGGTATGCATGTTAAGAATGTGGAATTCAGAAACATCAGCCTTTAACATCAGTATAATAATAATTATATCTGTTACCCGTATTTCTGCACTCATGCATCCAAAAGATGTTTTCTTCAAACACCTCACCTAGAAATTATGCACTTAGAAATACCCATGATTCCAGACAAGTGCAGGTTTGTGGATGGTAGGAAAACCGGAATAAGGAATCCATCAGAGATGACAGGAAACTGGGAGTTCAATCAACATTTCATGAGCTCAAGAATTGATTGGGAGGGTGCGGGGATGGGAAATGTGAAAAAAGAGGCTAAAAGTTAAAAGATAAAAGAGGAAGACAGAGAACTAGGTATATCGCTTATCATAAAAGCAAAAACTGCAAAAGATCACTATAATAAATATAGACACAAAAGAAATTCACAAAAAGAAGAATATGAGAGGACAGGAGACCATAAAGACATTCTGGCTCTGCACCAAGCTGAGTATGGCATTTCCAAGGCAAGAGTACTCTACAAAATTTAATGTTGTTATTGCTACTAATTTTCTTTATTGTCCTCATTTTGTCCCATACAAAAAACATATCAAGTCATTAAACCTTGTGTTATCATGCGATGAATTCTCAAGCCCAATCTATAAAAAAATACAAAATTTCTTACTATTTATACCCTCAAATGTTGTGATATTTCGAACATATTTACTGAGTGGGTTATTACTCAACTCTTCTTTGCTTGAATGAGCTTGGCAAATTGCCAGTACTTAGCTTGATGGACTTCCTCATGAAATCTGTGCTCACCCATGCATGACTATCTGACATCTCTTGAGAATTTGAGTCTCTCCCAAGGAAACTGAATCTCTGAAGATAAGTCCTCTTGAGCCAAATGTAAGGCCAAGTCAACTGCACTGAAACAGTACTTCTCAGTAGAATAGTGATAATTATCAGAGCAAGAGATGGGTGCGCCAATTGCATGACTAACTAGTGGTGCTGGGACTGCCATTTCATTTAATAAAAAAATTGAGAGATTTTGTTCCAGTCTTTTTTGATTTTACACAGCATAGAGGCCAACAAGCACTTTTTAAAAGATAATTAGCCAACTTTATCTGTTAATTTTCTAGTCCATGTGATGTACAACAACAAAAACTACTTGCGACACAGGATCCTCAGTTATCATTGTATTAAAACATTTTATGTGTGTTTACTAATTCTTTATCCTGAGGGTGCCAACGCGTCAAGTCAGTTCTGTCATGTAATTTTATTAATTTTTAAATTAGATATGTTGGTAGTTATATCTGTGTATGCGGAAATGACATACTTAGTGTCTTCAAGAATTGATTACGAAAGTGGTGGTGTCAGCTATTCCAGAAGTCCCTTGGTGATTGCGCAGAGACACTTACTATCAGCTTTCCTGCACCAGTCTTTACTGGTCAGGCATATAGTTCTTTTGTCTTTGCAAATATAACATATCACTGACCATTCGGAAAGTTTGTACTGTAGAATTACAGCTGGTGTAAACAACCAACCTTGGGGAAATCCTGTGTGCAACCAAGCAAGGCTATCTGATATCTACGGTGGAAATAACCAAAACATTTTATGAAATAATGCAAACTTTTGCGAAATAACCAAAACTTTTGCGAAATAACCAAAACTTTTTGCGAAATAACCAAAACTTTTTGCGAAATAACCAAAGCTTTTTGCGAAATAACCAAAACATTTTGTGAAATGATGCAAACTTTTGCGAAATAACCAAAACTTTTGCGAAATAACCAAAACTTTTTGTGAAATAACTAAAACTTTTTGCGAATAACGCAAAAAAAATTAGAAAACAAGTGGCCCTAACAGGCCACCGTAGATATCTCCTGAGCATTTGAGATTCTCTGACGGAAACATTGATCACGATTTCTGCAGTGTGTGTTTATTTAGTCAGAAACATGGCTCCAGACACACTCCCCCCCATAGTAATTAATTTAATTTTAATTTAATTTATTACATATTTATAGTGCATTAGTATCCTCTCGTTCATTCATCCAAGCTTGAAATATGATGACTGCTAAATCACAGCTTGTCTGGTCTGCATCTTGACCTAATAAGCTCCAGTAGGCTCAGTCAGGAGATTTAAGTGATGAATGTCAATGGACAAATTAAGGAAGAGGATCAGAAATTGGTCTTGGATGAGAAGAGATTATCTGAACTTCATCAATTATATATACTTTCTTGTCAAAGGGTCGAAGGAAAAACTTCAGCAGACCTCTCGCAATGTGACAGCACTCTTAATGCAGCTAAAATTATGACTTAATTTTTTAGATGATGACAGTTCTCTGTAATATTTTCCTAAATCATCTTGGAAATTATTTGCTCTAGAGAGATTATTCTTGTGGCAGATTGTTTACAGGTGAAAATGGCATTCAACACGGACTTCAGTATGCATCCCTTGCAAGCCTCTATATCACTACATCACTATAATGTGTGGCTAAGAGCTCCTTATTGCCTTATAATGAGCAACTAAGCCTACGGATACAATCTCCATTCCCTGTACAATGTGTACATGCATCATTTCCAAGAGGAAGTTTTATGGCCTCATGAAGGGTGACCACTTCGCACCTTCCGCAAAAAAGACTCAAGGTCGCATTACCCAATGTCAATATGCAACTCCATGTATATGTTAATATGCAACTATAATTCACTTATAAAGAAGTAAAAAGTGAGCTTGATGATGGATCACATTCTATTTCCATAATTATTCATAAGCTGACAATAATTAATTTGGTTTTCCATGACTTGCAGGGTGTGGAGGAATCCATTTGCATTGAGATGTAATCACAAACACCTTGATATAAATCTCTCTGATAGTATAAGCTCTTCTGCAAAGACTTGTATTGGCTCTATATTAGCCACTGCTGGCAACGCTGTCATTCTACCGCTTGCGATAGTGGTGACTGTCAGCTTCAAAGGTGGAAATTAATTCAGTGTCGTCATCTTGTATCAGGAAGAGATGATGGGCATACAGGAGGGAGAAGCAGATACACTTATCTGTGGTCTAAGAAATGCCATTAATTCTGTCTGTGCAGACTGGTATTTTGGTACTTGGTTGTTTATATTCTTGGTAATACCGGATCAACAAAATTCTCGAAAAAGCTATGATTCGTAAATCCCAGCAAGTGCATAGTGCCGTCACACTGTCAGTTCCCCACGCATGCAGTTGTAAACTTACGAATTGTCTCTTGCCACTTGGAATGTTACCCTTTGGGTTTACATAACTGTTGAAAGCTACTACATGTATCCTTGGGGAAATCCTGTATGCACTCTAGCATGACTATCTGATATCTCCTGAGCATTTGAGACTCTGTGAAGGAAGTACTGAGCACCAAATCTGACTGTTTACTCAATCAGAAACAAGGCTTCATACTCACTCTCTACTGTCTACAAGTGGACTGCTCTTGCATTGCCACAGATCAGAACATATGCTGTCTTGTGTTGCCACCTAGTGACTAGTGTGCTATTCAGCGAGCTCCTGTGAGCGTCCACCTACTTTCGACCAGAAGAAGACACACAATTTTGTCTGGAAGACACCGGGGCAGTTTCTGAGTGTGCTGATGGCCTTGTCTACTTCCTTAGAGAATGTGATGGCCGAGTCTGACTCTGGTATACATCAATGTTGAATAGAAATTTTGTGAATGTGCAATGAAATAGGAACTATTTCTTGGGACAGCAATGCTGTAGCATAGGAAATCAACTTTTGTGCCAGGTGGCAGCAGCATGCAGTTCTCAGTTTCACCAGACTGCACTCTCTATGTCTTCTGGTTCATTCACAAAAAAGCTTGAAATATGATTGCTAAATCTAAACTTGTCCGGATCACATCTTGATCTAATAGGCTCAATCAGGATTTTAACTTTTGCTTCAAGTTGATCTATAAACAATATGCTTCCAAAATATTTTTATTCAGAGCAGTTCCTGACAGAAAACTATTCACATGTATACCCCACACGTCATGCTCGAAATAATCTTCGTGTTCCTTCTGTTAGACACGTCTTAGCAACATATGGCATGAGATATAGGTACCCAAAAATTTATAATAACATGTGCCTAAGTTACAAAGAAAAAATAAAAACGCATTCTTTCGAAGGTTTTAAACGATACATCAAATTAAAGGTTTTAGAAAATTATCAAGAAAACTGCACAATATCAAATTGCTATATTTGTGGTCACTAGTGTTGTCCTTGGCAAAAATTCAAGTATTAAAACGCTAAACAACAAAATTAATTTAAATATATTTCGATGAATTGTTTTTGTACATGGTGGCCCTCCACCAGCGACCAAGTGGTCATCGGAGGGTCTCCTTAATAAAGTATTTTTCATTGTCATTGTCATTGTCAATTAGGCTTTGTCACTCTAATAGTCAGCAGACCTAAGGTGATGAATGTGGATGGCCAAATTGAGGAAGAAGGTAGGAAATTGGTCTTGGATGAGAAGAAATGAGCCAATGACAAGTTATCTAAACCTCATCTATTACATGACCTTTGTGGTCAAAGAGAGGAAGAGAACAAACTTCAGAAGAGCTCTGTCAGTTTGAGACATCAGCACATAGCATTTGTAACATTAGAATATATCAGTTACAACCAACTCTCAATGCTGCTGAAATTTTGACTTCATGTTTAGATGATGACAGTTCTCTGTAACATTTTGTTGATTTTAACAACAAAGTTAAAAGATTCCCTTGTAAGGAGAGGCACTACTTCTAAAGCTTGTTTAACAGACGAGCATAGCATGCAATATAGCCACTTCAGTATGCATCCCTTGCAAGCCTCTGTATCACTACATTACTGTAATGTGTGGCTAAGAGCTCCTCTATTGCACTATAATGAGCAAATAAGCCTCAGGACACAATATCCATTCACTAAGCATTCATCGTTTTCTAAAAGAAATTTTTATGGCCTCGTAAAATGTGACTCCTTTACACCTTCCTACAAAAATGACTCAAGGTCTCATTGCCAAAGTCAATATTCTACTATAATTCAATTATTAAGTCCTCAAAGTGCCAAGATTTTCTTAATGTGGCAAAGGGAATACTTAGAGCGCATTTATCTCAGTCACAGATTACTTTTCATTTGAATATTCATAAGCTGACAATGATTAATTTGGTTTTCTAAGACTTACTGGGTGTAGAGGAATCCATTTGAATTGGGATATATAATCACCTACATTTTAGTATCAGTCTCTCTTGTGTCCCAATCACTTCCTATGAGATTATGTTCGTTCTATACATGTATATATGCAACTCCTTGGAACTATGTCATTCATTCTGAAACTTACGATAAAGGCCCTTGTCTCCTTCCCAAATGGAAATTAATTCAATTGCATCTTCTTGTATCATGAGATGATGGCTATGCAGGAAGGAGAAGGAGACACACTTATCTGTTGCCTAAAAATGCAATTAATTCGGTCTGAATATAGTATTTTGGATCTTGGTTGTTTATATTATAGGTAATATTGAGTCAACTAAATATAAATTTCTTGTAAAACTTATGATCAGTTATTTGGAAGTCCCGGCAAGTGCATTGTGCCATCATACATCAGCTCTCCATGCAGGCTGCAGTATCGTTATTGTATATAAATTGTCTGGGGCTACTTCGGATTTTTGTCCTTTTGCATCATAGCTGGTGTAAATTACCAACCTTGGAGAAATCTGGCGTGCATCCAAGTATGGCAATCTGACAGTTTTCTTACATCTCCCAAGCATTTCAGATTCTCAGGAGGAAACATTGAGCACCAAATCTGCAGAGTGTGTTTACTCAGCCGGAAACAAGGCTATAGACTCTCTCTCCTATGTCGTCTTTTTCATTCATCCATGCTTGAAATATGATGACTACTGAATCTCAGCTTGGTCTGCATCTTGAGCTTATCGGCTCCAGTAGACTTAGTCACTGTGATAGTCAGGAGATATCAAGTGATGAATGTCGATTGACGTATGTCAAAAACATGTCTACAGGTCTACTCTTTATATGACAATCTGCGCAAAGGATTCAGGTACATATTTAGCCCGACATTCTTGAGCATTTGAGAATCTCTGAAGGAAACATTGATCAGCAGTTCTGCAGTGTGTGTTAACTAAGTCAGAAACATGGCACTCCCCCATGTCCTCTTGTTAGTCCAAGCTTGAAATATGATGACTACTAAATCTCATCTTGTCAGATCTGCATCTTGATCCAAACAGGCTCCAGTAGGTTCGGTCAGGAGATTTAAGTGATAAATGTCAATGGACGAATTAAGGAAGAGGATCAGTAATTGGTCTTGGGTGAGAAGAGATGAGCCAATGACAAATTGAATAAACCTAATCTGTTATATATACTTTGTGGTCAAAGGGTGGGAGGAAAGACTTCAGCAGAAATGGGAGGGAAAACTTCAGCAGAACTCAAGTCAAAGGGTGGGAGGAAAAACTTCAGCAGACCTCTCGCAGTGTGACAGCGCTCTTAATGCAGCTTAAATTAATGACCTCATTTTTGGATGATGACAGTTCTCTGTAATATTTTGTTAAAATATCTTGGTAAATAAGGGATTATTCAGCTTGTTTTATAGGTGAAACTTCAATATGCATCCCTCGCATGCCTCAATATCACTACATCACTTTAATGTACAGCTAAGAGCTCCTCTATTGCCTTATAATGTGCAACTAAGCCTACGGATACCATCTCCATTCACTAATCATGCATCATTTCCAAAAGGAAGATTAATGGCCTCATCAAGGGTGACCTCTTTGTACCTTCCGCAAAATAGGCTCAAGGTCGCATTACCCAATGTCAATATGCAACTATACGGTAACACGCAACTATAATTCACTTATAAAGCAATAAAAAGTGAGCTAAAGTGCCAAGATCCTCTCTGTGTGGTTAAGTGAATCAATGCAGCTTATTTATCTTAATGATGGATCACATGTCATTTGCATATTCACTAGCTAACAATACTTAATTTGGTTTTCTAGATGCCTTATGGGATGCGGAGGAATCCATCTGCATTGGGGTACCTTCACAAACACTTTGGTATAAATCTCTCTGATAGTATAAGATTTTTCTAAGAGAACTGTATTGGCTCTGTATGCCACTGATTGCAATGTTGTCATTCTGCCACTTGTGATAATGGTGCCTGTCACCTTCCATAATGGAAATTAATTCAACCGCGCCATCTTCTGTGAAGAGGAGGTGATGGGGATACAGGAAGGAGAAGTAGACACAATTATCTGTAGGGGGAATGGGGGCACATTGGGACGCGGGGCACTGTGGGACGGTGGGGTTTTCTTGGATCCTGGCAAGGTATATGATATGGTAGTGCCATCATATCTTGTAATTTCACAATTCACATCCTGATGTTTCCATGGTTTTATTGACAAATTACAGCCACATGCAGAAGTATGGCTAGCAAAAGTTTGTTTTCCTACTACTAAAGTAAATATGGACGGGTTCAATTGGAACATATGTGGACAAACCATGAACAATGAGGCTTTCTCAGTGCTTGTATGAAGTTTATATATCGTAACGAACAGTTATGAATTGCTATTGTGATAAACACACTCACTGGTGTCCGAGAAATTAGTATTTTGATGGAAAATCATATCGGGGCTCATTGGGACAGTGAATTCGGGGCACATTGGGACGCACTTAATATGGCAGAATTTAAGTGTCCAAGGCAACTGAATGACCTGGGACATCACACAACAGGTGTTCAGGCCACAGTGAATAGAGGTATAGTGGATTACCACGCTCTGTGAACAAATTTGTCGCAAAGCACTGTGTGTTACTTACATAGATGTCCGCACCCAGGACAGTTTATGTTAAATGTTTAAAACTGTTTAGAGTTATGAACTATTGGCACCACAAGGTGTTAATGCACTGTATATTGTCTTACGCACTACTTATATAATATGATATCGATTGCACATGGAGTGTTAAAATGATTTTTTAATTGAGTCATTTTTACGACTCTCTGGCAGCAAAAGGGTAGGTGCAGTCCAGCTTATTATGCCTTGCATTTAAGCTCAATAGTATGGGTGATATTCATGCAAACTTCTGAGTTCTTCAGTGCTTTCAGAATTGAGCAAAATTAGTAGACGTTAAAAGCGTCCCAATGTGCCCCCATTCCCCCTAGTCTAAAAATGTCATTAATTCGGACAGACCCATATTTTGGCATTTTGTGCCTATGGTGCTTATTTTCTAATACTGGGTCAACAATATGTAGATGTCTTGTCACAGGTACGATCAGTTATTTCGGAAATCCTGGGTTCATTGTGCCATCATACCAGCTTCCAATGAATGCAGTTATTATAATATTAAGCATAACATGAATTGTCTTTGCCCACTTAGAATGTTTTCCTTTTGATTTATAGCTGGTGTAAATAACCAACTTCGGCAAAATTCTGTAACCAAGCATGAGTGAGTCATGACCATCTGAAATCTTGTTCGTCCAAGTTTTATTTATTTCTGTATCACAGGTCGTGTAGGAAGTGGTGATTTAATGCAGGATAGAAGAGGCATATGATTCTAAGTTAGTAGGACACCTCTTTGTCGGGTCCTAACATGCGAAGGGGGGGGGATCTAAATGACAAAAATGCATGTTAGAATCTTCAAAATTGGTGTCTAACTAATGCATAAACCTTGACATAATATCTAGACAATGTGTTATTAAATCCTTTCATATTGTAAACTGTAAGATTGGCAAGAATTTTAAATCCGCACTCCAGACCAAATCCTGGTCAAAGGGTGAGAGGAATAACCTCAGGAGACCTTTCGCAATGTGACATCAGTCTTAATGCAGCTTGAATTATGACTTCATCTGTAGATTATGACAGTTCTCTGTTACATTTTGTAAAGTAACCTTGGAAATAAGAGATAACTCTTGCAGCTAGTTTTACAGGTGAAAATGATATTCACAATTGACATCAGTATGCATCCCTTGCAAGCCTCTGTGTCACTACATCACTATAATGTGTGGTTAAGACCTCCTCTTTTGCCTTATAATTTGCAACTAAGCCTACAGATACAATCTCCATTCACTAAACATGCATCATTTCCAAAAGGAAGTTTTATGGCCTCATCAAAGTTGAACTCTTTACACCTTTCCGCAAAAAAGTCTCAAGGTTGCATTGCCAATGTCAGTATGCACCAATAATTCACTTATAAAGTGATAAAAAGTGAGCTGAAGTGCCAAAATTCTCCTCTTTGTGGTTAAGTGAATCATTGCAACTTATATTTTTGGTGATAGATCACATGTCATTTGCATATTCATTAGCTGGCAATACTTAATTTGGTTTTGTAGGTGGCTTATGGGGTGCTGAGGAATCCATTTGCATTGAGATGTAATCACAAACACTTTGGTATAAATCTCTCTGATAGCATAAGCTCTTCTGCAAGGACTTATATTGGCTCTCTGTATGCCACTGATTGCAATGTTGTCATTCTGCCGCTTGTGATAACGGTGACTGTCAAATTCACAGATGGAAATTAATTCAGAGGTGGCGTTGTCTTGCATCAGGAAGAGATGATGGGCATACAGGACTACAGGAGGGAGAAGCAGATACACTTATCAGTCACAGTGGTCTAAGAAATGCAATTAGTTTTGTCTGTGCAGACTGGTATTTTGGTACTTCATTGTTTACATTCTTGGTAATAGCGGGTCAACAAAATGCTTGAAAAAGCTATGATTTGTAAGTCCTGGCAAGTGCATTTTTTTACATCATACTGTCAGTTGCCCACACATGCAATTGTAAATATATAATTTGTCTCTGGCCACTTGGCTAGTTACCTAACTGTTGCAAGCAACCAACCTTAGGGAAATCCTGTGCGCACACTAGCACAACTATTGGATGTCTCCTGAGCATTTGAGATTCTGTGAAGGAAGTGCTGAGCACAAAATCTGACTGCTTACTCTATCAGAAACAAGGCTTCACACTCACTCTCTATGTCTTCTGGTTCATTCACAAAAAAGCTTGAAATATGACTGCTAAATCTCAACTTGTTCAGTTTGCATCTTGGTCTAATTGACTCCACTAGGCTTAGTCTCTAATAGTCAGCAGACCTAAGGTGATGAATGGGGATGGACAAACAGCAGAAAATTGGTCTTGGGTGAGAAGAGATGAGCCAAGGACTAATTGTCTGAACCTCATCTATTACATGTACTTTCTGGTCAAAGAGAGGAAGAGAACAAACTTGAGCACCAGGACATATATAATATGCAGTTGTAATTTCAGAGTATACACATATAAGTTACAACAAACTCTTAATGAAGCTGTAATTTGACTTCATATTTAGATGATGAGATTATCTTATAAGGAGAGGTACTACTTCTAAAGCTTGTTTAACAGGCGAGCATAGCATGCAATATAGCCACTTCAGTATGCATGCCTTGCAAGCCTCTTTATCACTACATTACTGTAATTATACAATAATGTTTTTTTGGAGGGCATTACCAGGGATTAATGACTGGCAGCCGAGGGCAGTAAAATCATTAATGCCCAAGCCGAAGGCGAGGGCATTAATGATTTTACTGCCCGAGGCTGCCAGTCATTAATCACGGTAATGCCCGACAAAAAAATATTATTTGCATTATTGTTACTATTTACTACAGATCTGCATACCTAAGATCCTATTTTCATGTAAAGACCTTAGTCAAGACTTATAGACAAGAAAAACAATAGATCGGTTGACTAAAAAAAATAATTTTGTCACGGTTAATATTTATAATCATTTAGCCTATTTAGGTGCTAATGCCAGCAATGCCCTCAAACTGCCGCTGAGTAAGTTGCCATCACATTATTTCACATTACCCTAATGATTAGGAAAACTAACTTATTTAAAAGAAAGAAAATTGGATTCTTTCAAGCTGTAGTGTCACCAAGACACCAAAAATAATGGCATACGCAACTGATATCATTTCAACAATATTGAACATGTAGGCCTACCTTTAAAAAAAGTCTGAAACTTAACATTCTTAGTGTGTTTTGCAGCTTTTGGCGTCACCAAAATAAGATCATAATCACTGTTGCCAATATGGTCATAAAGACGGCCACTATTCTGAATGATACCCAAGGTTGCGATTTAGGCCTATTTAGATAAATTTGGGCCTATTCAGTATTGCATTGATCAACAAAATAAGATCATTGTCATCAGATTCTAGACCAAGTGAACTTTTCAAAGCTGTCACAATGCAATGACGTCACAAATATCAATGTTTCCATGACGTCACTATGATGTCACTGCCAGGTGACGTCACGACATGCATAATACACCAGGGGGCCTCTTCACCTGGTCCATAATATCATTATGGCCCTGCAAGCAGGGCATTAATGAGATTAATGTGTTTCTTTATGGTGGATTAACATGGGGGGTCTGGAGCATTATCTGCCAGGTAATGTGCATGTATAGTAATAATAATGTGTGGTTAAGAACTCCTCTATTGCACTATAATGAGCAGGTAAGCTTCAGGACACAATATCCATTCATCAAGCAAGCTTCGTTTACCAAAAGAAAGTTTTATGGCCTCGTAAAATGTGACTCCCTTACACCTTCCTACAAAAATAACTCAAGGTCTCATTGCCAATGTCAATATTCTGGTATAATTAAATTATAAAGTCCTCAAAGTGCCAGGATTCTCTTTATCCACGGCAAAGTGAACACTTAGAGCACATTTATCTCAGTAACAGACTACTTTTCATTTGAATATTCATAAGCTGACCATACTTAATTTGGTTTTCTATGAATTACTGGGTGTGGAGGAATCCATTTTCATCGGGATGCATAATCACCTAGACTATAGTTTGGGTCTCTCTTGTGTCCAAATAACTTCCTATGAGATTTATATTGGTTCTATATATGCAAATGATTGCAACTGCGCCATTCATTCTGAAACTTACGATAAAGGCGTTTGCCACCTTCCCAAATGGAAATTAATTCAGTGGTGTCATCAGGAGGAGAAGATGCCTATACAGGAAGAAGTAGACACATTTATCTGTGGTCTAAAAATTTGGTCAGAATAGGCCGGTATTTTGGTACTTGGTTGTTTATATTCTAGGTATAATATTGAGTCAACTAAGTCAGCTCCCCATGCTGGCAGTTTTATCGTTATTGTAAATAAGCTGTCTTGGGCCACTTGGAATGTTTTTCCTTCTGCTTTATAGCTGGTATAAATTACCAACCTTGGAGAAATCCTGAGTGCAACCTAGCATGACAATCTGACTGTTTTATGACATCTCCTGAGCATTTGAGATTCTTTGAACAAAACACTGAGCACCAAATCTGCAGAGTATGTTTGCTCAGCCGGAAACATGGCCATATAGACTCACTCTGCTGCAGATGTCCTCTCATTCATTCAAGCAAGCTTGAAGTATGATGACTGCTAAATCTCAGCTTGTCCGGTCTGCATCTTGACCTAATCGGCTCCAGTAGACTTAGTCACCGTGATAGTCAGGAGATATCAAGTGATGAATGTCGATGGACGAATTGAGAAAGAAGATCGGAAATTGGTTGAGGATGGGAAGAGATGAGCCAGTGACAAATTGTCTGATCAACTTCTTTTATCACGTGGTGGTCTAAAGAAGGGCCTGGTGGATGGGTTGGGGAGTCAGAGGGAACACTTCGGTAGAGTTCTATCAATATCTTCAGAAAGACGTCAGTGTTTAAATGAATTGGAATATCAGATAAATGTTAAAATAAACTCTTAAGGCAGCAGAAAATATAACTATTTAAAAATAATTACAGGTCTGTATATAATTACCATAATTACCATGCCGAACTTGGCATCATCAAAGATTACCTCGGCTGAATGAGGCACTACTTTCTGGACGCTTGTTTAACAGGCTAAACTGGCATTTACCACCACTTTAGTATGCTTTCATTTCAAGCCTCTATATTATATGCTATAATGTGTAGCTGAGAGCTTCCTATTTCCTTATAATGTGCAACTAAGCCTCAGGATACGATCTCCATTCACGAAGCATGCACTGTTTTCCAAAATAAAATTTCATGGCCTCATCAAATGTGACTACTTTACACCTTCCTGCAAAAATGACTCAAGGTCGCATTGAAAATGTCAATATGAAACTATTATTCAATTATGATGTTTTCAATGTGCTTAGATCTTCTTAGTGCAGCAGATTGAATCCTCGCACTGCTTATTTACTTTGATGATGGATCACATTCTATTTCCATATTCATTAGCTGACAATACGTAATTTTGTTTTCTGTGACTTACAGGGTGCGAAGGAATTCATTTGCATTACGATGTTACACTTCGGTATAAATCTGTCTGATAGTATGAGCTGTTCCTAAAAGATTTTTATTGGCTGTATATATATACCATTGATTGCAATGCTGTCATTCTGCCTGCTAGTGATAATGGTGCCTGTCACCTGTATTAAGTCAGTGGCGCAATCTTGTATAAAGAGAAGGTGATGGGAATACCAGAAGGAGACGCTAAGGCTATACTTAGTGAGACTGATATTTGTGGTACTGGCAGTACCGCAGCGTTAAATTTCTTTTCTTGATAATGTTGAGTAAAGTACGTAAATTTGTCAAAATTATTATAATTATGGTAATGTTAACCAGGTTAATATCTGGTCCAAGAGTTTATGATGAACACGTAGGAACTGAATAAATTATGTTGTAGCTTTAAGGTCATCAGGGGATTTGATAATTCATGAAGATATAGAATTGTGCCGATTGCACAACAATAAGTAACATCTTCATTGATATTACTTATCCAGACTCATAAAATATACCCAAACTTGGCTTCATAGGTTTACACAACTTGCTTTATCTGTGTTGGTGTCCTGGGCAAAAAAAGATCAATTTCATTTATGTGTCTAGCTTTTATGACTATGGTGAATTCCCGTATATTTTAAAAATCTGACATCACTGGAAATTCAGACTCATGAGGCATAAAAAGGATTTTTTTTCATTATCAAAAGTTGTTGCGCTGTGAAAATCAAAGAATTTGCTACAGCCTATAGTTTTGCATTTATGAGACCGACAAACTTTAAAACATGTTGATATTATTGGAAGCTTCTACGGCAGTAGCTCTTGCAATAGAAATTTGATGAAGAAAAGCACATGATTTCTGTTTGTTGGAGCTTTACTGCAAATTTGTCTGGCGCTCTGGACTATTCCATGATCAATATCTACCAAAAATGTTTTAGAACTAAGCATGATTCCAGTCTAAATATGTTTCAATTAAATTTGTTTAGTGCCTTTTTGGGTTTACAAACTATATTGCCTCAGAAGCAGGGGAGTGGAAAATTGTTGGTTTAGGCTATGTGCTTTTCGTAACAATCAATATCAGCTGCTTTCTTTGTTTAAATGTGATTCAGTTGAGGTTTAAAAAATGTTTTATTTTTTTAATAAAAAAAACTGTTCAGGTTTGTTTGCTTTTCTCCAGTTAAAGTTCTGCATATCACATGAAGTTTCGACCTCTATCTGATGTTGTTCAAACACAATGTATTAGGCCTATATATTGACAACCATAAGAAAGTTACACAATATATACACATTTGACATTAAATACAACTAGCATTGACCCGTGATAAGGGATAACGCAAATGGCAGTCAAGCAGGTGTGTGGCAGTCTGGAGAAGTAGTCTCACAAAATGCCAGACACCCAAAATGAATAATGACTGCAGCTTAGGGCACCATGCTAGCATGGAGCACCATGAGCCATAAAAAATAACAACATTATAATGACTGAAATGAAACATGAGAAAAAAAATTGCCCCCACCCCTCAGGGTGCCCCCCCCCCCTCAGGGTGCTCCCCCCCTAATGGTGCCCTCACCCCGAGCCCTCCAAAAGAATTTCATTAAAATTACAGAAATAAAACCACTCAGGGGGCCCACTCATCGGGGAGGGGGGGCCCACTCATCAGTGGGGCCCCAACCCTCAGGGTGCCCCCACCACCGAGCCCTCCAAACAAACTTTTCCTGAAAATTACTGAAATAAGACATGAAAAAAATTGCCCTCACCCCTCAGGGTGCCCCCTTCAGGGTGTCCCCACCCCTGAGGGGGCTCCACTCCTCAGGGGCCCCATCCCTCAGGGGGGGCCTGCCCCTCAGGGTCGCCCCACCCCTTAGCCCCCGAAAAAAAATTCATTTTAAAAATGACTAAATAAAAGATGGAAAAAAATTGCCTACCTCAAGGTGCCCCCCAACCTCAAGAATATGAAATCATGTCTCATCTGGAAATTTGCACTGTAACTTGGGTAGGGGAGGGAGCGGGGGCACCAACTCGGCCGGCAGCTTAGGGCATCATCAAAGGTTAATCCGGCCCTGTGTGAAAGATATGCTTTCCCGTGGAAGAAAACTCCCAAGTCCCCCCTCCCACCAAGAAGGGGAAGTGAATGATATACAGCTGAAGCGAGATTTAAGTGAAGTATTGTTCATGTTCCCAAGCGATACGCACTGGCCAATACCTGTACCAAATTTCATAACTGAAATCGGAATATTAAGGTAGCAGCGGGCAGTTGAAGAAAGATGGTAAAATGGCCAACACAAAATGGCAGCCATCTTCGATTTCTTGACATATTCCCAACTAACACGCACAGGTTAATGCCTGCATAAAATTTCATAACTGTCAGCGAAATATCAAGGTCACAGCAGGCAGTTCACGAATGAAGAAAGATGGCTGCCAAAATGGCCGGCACACAAGGGCTGGCATCTTGGATTTCACAACATTTTGCCGATCCATATCCAGTGTCCACAGGGCAATACCTGCAGGAAATTTCATAAGTGTAAACGAAATATTATGGTCACAGTGGGCAGTTCAAGAATGAAGAAAGATGGCAGCCATAAAATGGCAGCCATCTTGAATTTCTAGACATGTTCGCAACCAATACCCACAGGGCAATAGCTGTACCAAATTTCATAACTGTAAGCGGAATATTAAGGTCACAATGGCCAGTTAAAGAATGGCTGCCAAAATGGCCGCCACTAAATGGCAGCCATCTTGGACTTCTCCACATACTCCCAACCAATACCCACAGGGCAATATCTGTACCAAATTTCATAACTGTAAGTGAAATACTAATGTCACAAATGGACACATACAGAAACCTTAACCAGGATAGCAGCAGTGTCACTACATGGTGATTTTAACTAATTAGTTGTAATTAGCAAAACTAATGAGAGTTGAGGTTAATCGTTGCATGGTTGAAATCCTCATGTGAATTGAAGAGTTTGGAAGTAAGATTCATAGTGTTATTAGTTGAAAGGAAAAAGCTATATGGTTGAGATGATATAGTTTCTTCCACAAATATATATATAGGATATGATGCTGATACACTAAAGAAGTCAAACGCACTCATTTTAAAATGCTAAAAATTAAAAAATTGTGCAGATATGGATGTTAGCATTGGGCCAGCTTTTCTCCCTGAGCTTTTGCAGGAATGTCTCAGAGTTGAATTGTATTCATGCTACGCATTGCACGCTCTGCCAGTATTTGTCAACTATTTGTGAAATTGTTCTTGCAGTTATAACTCAGTTTAGGCAGACCAAATTGAATGTGTGCCCTCAGTCATTTTGTGAAACAGAATGCAATATTCCAAGATGACAGCTGTAATAGCTCATTTTGGCACAACTGTCAAACATCAGTTGCCAGAAGACATTTTCATCAGAAGTTTCAGCATGCAATACACTGTAAATTTTGAATTTTGAGTTAGCTTAATTGATTGAGTGAGATGGTTGCACAATTCCTTTGAGCCAAGATAGCTTGATGTTTGCAAGTTATAACAACATAAAGATTATCATAACTCAAAATGGCGAGCTATCATGGCTCAAACAAATTGTGCAACCATCTCACTCAATCATTTGAGCTAACTCAGAATTTCAGAATTTACAGTTGAAAACTCTCGGAAAAAAACTCATTGACATATGCTGATGAATTGATCAAAGTAGAAGCAAAAATTTAACATCACAGAAATGACATCAACATAAAATATAAAGTTGATTATATTCCATTAACAACTGGAATCTTATAGGACTAGTCCATGATGGCGATAAAAAATGTTGATATGCAACTGAAATTTCAATTATAAAGATGTAATTAAGTGCCAAGATTTCCTTTGTGAATTATTGCAGCGTATTTATCTTGATTTCCATATTCATCAGCTGACTCTATTTGCATTGGGGTGTAATCACATACTCTTTTGCATAAGTCTCTCAGATATAGTAAAAGACCTTCCTAAGAGATTTGTATTGGCTCTGTATATGCCACTGATTGCAACGCTGTCATTCTGCCACTTGCGATAATGGTGGCTGTCACCTTCACAAATGGAAATTAATTCAGCCGCGCCATCTTCTGTAAAGAGGAGGTGATGGGGATACCAAAAGGAAAAGTGCAGGCTATTATTTGTAGAATTCTCTTCATGTAGTCTAGACAGACTATTATTTTTCGTACCGGCAACGGTAGGTTTCTTTTCCTGATAATTTTTCTAAATCTCTATCAATTTGTCTTCGCAATAACAATGAAGTGTAAATCATGTTTGCATCAGGTGCATGTGTTTACAATTTCCACATTAACTGTACACTGTAAAATCGGACTCGCTGATTCAGCTCAATTGATTGAGTGAGATGGTTGCACAAGTTGATTGAGCTAACATAGATTAAATGTTTTAAGCTGAGATAACTCAAAATACTGAGCTGAGATAACTCAAAATACTAAGCTATGTTGACTAAGGTATTCAAGCTGAGAAAACTCAAAACAATGAGCTGTGTTGACTTACAGCTCAAAATATTGAGTTTTGTTGACTTATTGATCCAAGCTGACACAACTCAAAATGTTGAGCTGTGTTGACTTATTTTTAGTTGTTTTTCATTTATATTTGTGTGACCTGTCTTATAGAGTTATTTATGAATATGGGCTGTAATCCCGAAATATTGTTTGATCTCTCAAGGGGATCCACCTGATCCAGTATGCTTCATTTCAGCACATCATGGACAGGCCCAAGATGCATTCAACAAAGACCATTGCATCACAAGGAGATTTAAAAATTAATTTCTTGTGAATAAATCCCAATGGCCTGTGGCTCATCTCAGTTGGTATACAGTGCTAGAAGCCTATATTTGAACACACTCTGACTTGGAAATGTTGGTTGACGTATGAAAGCATGCATCTAATTACTCCAACAAATTAATTAAAGAGAGATAAAAATAAAAAAGTAACCAGCTAAAGTGGTGTGCTCCTCATTTTTTCTCTGGGATAGCGTAATATAAATGTTATTTTTTCTTGTAAGTAAATAATTATTTAAAACTAAATGCAGTCTTATGAGAAGTGCTTGTTATAGATGGCGCTATATGTGGTATGACTGAGATGTCAAGCTATCTGCAACAACTGAAGCTTTCATGTTTTCACAGCTTAATGTTATGATTCGTTTGGACAACTTACAGCATTGAGCTATCATACCTTGACAACTTATAGGATTGAGCTATCATAGCTTGAAAATTATTAACATTCTCAGACAGCTCAAATTATTGCATCAACTCAGTTTTCAAATTTTACAGTGTATTAATTATATCATCTTGCAGTTTCGAATGTATCACGGAATCGAATTCATGAAGAGGCATACTATATAGGAAAAATTTTGCCAATTAGGCCCTACTTGCAACATATTCTGTCAATAGTAAAAGTCTTAACAAAGAAAATGAAAATAAAAAGGTTAATGAGTGAGTAATAATGTGACACATCATTTGATTCCAACAAAATTAGGAAAATCCATAATGCTCAGACTACAACAACAACTAAATGACAGATGACCTGGTTTTAAAATACACATGTTTTAGCAGCAAATTTAATCATATAAGGATCAGTTAAGATAAAAACAAGTTTATGAACATCTGGTAGGTTAACAAAATCTGTAAAAACATTAGAAGCAGACCAAATATATTAACAACAGAAAAAGTCCCAGACACGGCATTGGTGATTTTGCAGCATTAGTATTCTGTCTCACCTGAAAACTGCAAAATTTTATAATAAGATTTTGATATGCTACATGCTATAAAGTCCACCGTTTTACAGACAACCCATTCAACACCTGGGCGAAATGATTTGATTTTTATATGACAAACAAACGGTAAAAGTGATGAATGAATGTGTGATATGTAATTCACTTCTTACATTACATAATGGTTTTCTCTCTGACTGTCAGGATATTATTCCACAAGCCTCTTATTACGAAAGCGCATTATGTTATCATCATAAACATATTTCAATTAAATTTGCTCCTTTCATTTGCCTATCAAGGACAGGTAATGCAATATATCTAATGTCTTTAACATTCCCTCTTCGCACTAAGAGACAATATGTGATTACAAACAAGAGCTTATATTTCTCAGAAAAGCAGTTTTTTCTCAATCAAATAATGCTTATTAACCTTGATATTTTACCCTCTACGCTGAAACCAGAATTCAAAAAAATTGTTTGCGACTGATCACTCTCCAAATTGGATAATAATCCTAACTGCATGTAGCTGTCAAAAGGCTGGAGATGTATTCATGTAAATTCCAACTGGTTTTAAAAAATATTCTGATATCACGGGAAACTCCTACGATAGTAGCTTCTGCAACATAAATTTTATAAAGTAAAGTATGCAGATAATGTTTGAAGAGCTTTGCGGCAAATTTGTCTAATGATCAGGAACTCCCCGCGATCAATATCAACCAAAAATGTTTTAGAATTTAACATGCTTCTCAACTAAACATGTTTTTTTAGTTGCCTTTTTGAGTTGACAAACTATATTGCCTCAAAAACAGGAGAGTAGGAAAATGTTGGTTTAGGTTATGTGCTTTTTGTAATCAATCAATACCACCTACCTGCCTTTGACAAATTAGGTTCTGTTGTGCTTAAATGTTTTTAAATGAGTGTCGTTTCCATTTTCAGTCCATCTTTATTAAATACACACTCTGTCAATATTGTTTTTTTTTTCAAGTCTTTCTACGTTAAAAAGAGATTTAGTTTGAAACAGACAAAATGGATGTTAGTTGTGTCCGTCTGAAATGTTTTGTAGATTTGTAGATGGTTTAGGTCTAACCATGGAAGGTTGTGACCTCTCTGGAAATACTCCGATTTTGCAAACTCATGCGCCGAAACTGAACGATACTGAGGGTGATTTGTTATTTATACTAGTCCTTTATCTGTGCATTTTTTAGTACACCAACAATAAATTAAGACATTTGACCAGCAAAAAATGTATTTGAACATTGTTGAAATAGCTCTATCCTAGGCAAGTCGCACCGGATATTGCACAAATTTACTGTCTGTGATTCACAAACGATCAATTGATAGTAAATGCGCAATTAGATAAATTAATGTAGAATACAAAATAATTTAAATAAATAAATAATAAAATGTTTTGCTAATCAAGTTTAAGTTTTATGTAAAACGGCAGAAGAAATTGTTCATCTTGAAAATGTTTTTGCGCAATCTGATAAAAGAAACGTTAAGAATAAGCACAGCATTTGTCTGTTTTTACAGTAATGGTTTGGTCAAACCTTTTTTTTTTTCAGCGTAGAATCGTTCTCGCAGTTTACTAACTCAATTTAGGCTAATCAAATTCACTAAATGCCCTTGATTATTGTGTGAAGCACAATTAGATATTCTAGGATGTCAGCTGCAACAGCCTTTTCTGGCACAATTGTCTTTGAACAATCCCTCAAAATATTTAATTAGAAGTTCCATCATGGAGTGCAAACTACCAGAACAAGTTGTTTGCGAATTTGCATTGTTAATATTCAAACAGTAACTGCATTTTTTTTCTTCATATTTTTCCTAATATTTTTTGTCTTGCAATCTGAAGGATGCAGACACTAAACCCAGTCTGACCACTCCCTGCATGCTGCCTGATAATATGTTGTACCCCCAAGAGAGACCACTTCATGACGGCAGAAGGGACGGTCTTGTAACACAGGGACGACTGTACCGCAAGCCTCCTGATATGAGAAGCATTTATGTATTGACATTACAGAGTTTCATCCAGTATTAGGACCAGTATCTCTCACAATTTCCCTCAACGGTTAATTGTCATCCAAGGACATCTGATTCTATAAACCTAATGCATTTCCAAATCAATTTGATATTGAGAGTCAGTGAGAAATAACATGTGATGACAAAGAGTTTTGACATTCCATTTGAATAAAGCTGAGAAAAGCAGGATAATATTTTGTGTTTAATTAGATAACTATGCTCTGCCATGATAGGAATTAAGAAAAGCTGTTGCAACGACAAACATCTGAATGAAGCTAAAATCTGAAATATGTGACATTATCCCTTACAGATAAGTAATCTCAAAGCTTTCTTGAGTCTGAAATAGTGGGCAAATCTGCAGACTTAATCTGTCTTCCACCAAAAAAAAGCGATGTAAACTGTGAAGCAATGTAAGTTATTGGCAAAGATTTATATATGTGACATGTGAAAAATAAAACTATCTAACTAACAAGGTTTTACTGTTTCAAAAGAGTTGCAGAACTGCAGTCTACTTGACTTCATGCTGATAAATGCATGCTTGGTAAATATTGTCCATCTTTTCATGGAATTGTTCCAGCAGTTGACTAACTCAGTTTAGCAAAACCAAATTAAATTTATGCCGCGGAAAATTGCATGAAACAGAATAAATATTCCAAGATGGCTGCAGCAACTGCCTACAAGGGCTTGTTCTGGCACAATTGTCAAACTTCAATGCCAGAAAAGATTTCATTAAAAGTTCGACCTTCAATAAGAACTTTTAGAACAAGTCTTTTAAAATATTTTGATGCTACTTTAAAATGGTAGTATTGAATATTAATTTTCATGACTTAAGTTTGCCATGCTGTGAATTAAATTGTTTTAAACTTATTGTTTGCAATTCGCAGAAAAATCCTTGGAAAAGCTGCCTGAGATGTTTTTTGTCTAGAAGAAGTTCGAGCATGAAAACAAACTTCCAGAATAAGCTGTCTCTGATGTATTATTAATATTCAGGCAGTAACTACAAATTGGCAAGGTTAAAATGTTTTTTGTTTTTTTTTAGATAATTATTTTTCCTGATATTTTTAATCGTCAGCTCTGCTGCCTCAGAATCTGGAGGGTGCGGTCTGACCACTCACTGTATGTGGTCTGATTTGGTTCAATAGAAGTACCTTTTTTAAAAAAGCTATTATGAGGCAAAAAGGAATGAGAAATAAAGGCATCCCTTTACTGTGATGCTATTCTCAAAGCAATAGCCAGTTATTTGTCTCATCCTTTTTATGCATAAGTAGTATATTCCTTGATACAGTATATAAACATGCACAATATGCAAGCCAATGAATGTTATGTCTCATATTGGTATACCCAAAGCTTCCTGACACGAAAAGCACATAATGACGTTACAGAATTTCATCCAGTATAAAGACCGATATCACAAATTGCCATCAACGTCTAATTGCCATTCAAGGACAACTGATTCTATAGACCTAATGCCTTTCCAAATCAGTTTCATATTGAGAGTCAGTGAGAAATAACATGTGATGACAGAGTGTTTTGATCAATATCCTATTTGAATAAAGCTGAGAAAAGCAGGATAATAGTTTGTGTTTGATTAGATAACTATGCCTGCTCTGTCATTAAAGGAATTAAGAAAAGCTTCTGCAGCAACAAACATCTGAATGAAGCTAAAATCTGGCGAAGATTTATATATGTGACATGTGAAAAATTTGGAAAAATAAATCTATGTATTATCTAGCGAAGTTTTACTGTTTCAAAAGAGTTGCAGGACTGTAGTCTATGCAGACAAATGCACCCTTCACCAATATATGCCATCTTTTCATGGAATTGTTCCAGCAGTTGACTCACTCAATTTAGCAAAACTAAATTAAATGAATGCCTCAGAACATTGCTTTAAACAGAATACTAAATATTCCAAGATGGCTGCAGCAACTGCCTACAAGGGCTCATTTTGGCACACAATCTTCAAACATCAGTGCCAGAAAACATTTCATTAAAAGTTCCACCGTGAAATAAGAACTTTTAGAACTTGTCTTCTACGAGATTCTGCCAGCATCTTTAAACATCTTTTAAATATTATGTCTCATATTGGTATACCCAAAGCTTCCTTGCACGATAAGCACATTATGACATTATGGCTGAATTTCATCTAGTATGAAGACCGGTATCTCTATCACAATTTGCCATCAACTTCTAATTGCCATTCAAGGACAACTGATTCTATAAACCTAATGCCTTTCCAAATCAGTTTCATATTGAGAGTCAGTGAGAAATAACATGTGATGACAAAGTGTTTTGATCAACATTCTATTTGAATAAAGTTGAGAAAAGCAGGATAATATTTCGTGTTAATACATGTACTGTTATATATATATATTATGCCCACTCTGGCAAGAAAGGAATTAAGAAAAGCGGTTGCAGCAAGCATCTGAATGAAACTAATATCTAAAATACGATTTTTCCCTTACATTAATTATCCCAAAGCTCTCTTGAGTCTGAAACAATGGCCCAAATCTGTTGAATAGGCTGTCTTAATCATACCTGTCTTCTGCTAAAAGAGTGATGTAAACAGTAATGATAAAATAAGTTATTGGCAAAGATGTATAGCCTGGCTGTAATTAGTAGAGCCCTGCGCGGTCAGACCACAATGCGGTCGCCCGCAAGGACCGCAGCCCGCGGGGAAAATATAGTGATATATATATAGATGACATTCAGTAATTGGCATATTTTACATAATTCCTAAACTTGAGCATATCAGTTTATGTAAAATCAATAATATGTGTAGGCTTATTAGTAAATCAAATTTGTTGTTCTTTCATCTGTTGTTTCTTTATCTGTTCTGAGTCATAAGTATACCAAAGTTAGAAAAATCAACCTTTTGCATTTTTCCTAGAATTGTTGAAATATTCTAGAAGAGAATTGCATTAATAACATTAGAATGTGATATTAATAGGCCAATATTAATTAATAGACAAGAAGTGTATAATATAGCTGCATATGGGTATCTATTGTTTGACCACCATTGTTGTCTCAAGACAAAGACAATGCAATTGGGTCAATGCCCCTATTATTATTATTATTAATCTTTATTCGTATATAAAATATACAGTTACAAAATAATTAGAAACAAACATAACAATAAAAGACAAATGAAAACAATTTACAAACAAATAAAAACATAATAAAAATAAAATAAAATAAAATAGATTACCCTGTAGCTAAACACTCAATTATATCACAGATTTCTGAATAACTTAAGCAAGTGGCAGTTCAGCTAAAGTTTGAGAAATCAAGATTTGGTGTTTTAGTAACCTGGTAGAAACATTAATAATAACATCAGAAGACTAGCACACTAAACCATGATCTTATAGACATGTAAAATATGAAATATTTTATTTGTACAGTCATTGTATCAATACGCCCACATAAAATGGGAATTCCCCTAATTTAGTAATTAGTATGCACCCTGGTAATAATAAGTAGGGGAGAGCGGGGCCAGTTGAACCAAATTTTTGAAATTGCTCTCCAGTGTGCGTACCTTTACAGCTTTCAAGGAGAACAAAGATGGAAAAGTTAGTTTGAAAAGTTGTCTAAACATCCCAACTTTAGGTTTTGGCGTATATCTTACCACGGCCACATGAGCCTCCTAAAAATAAAAAAGAATTGGTTCAACTGGCCCCATCCGTGGGGCCAGTTGAACCATCCATTAGGGCCAGTTGAACCACTGGAAGGATGATGAGTGAAGTGTGGGGCTGCAGTCCTTTATTTTTGCTAATAAGTTCAGCTAGGACCATAGCATGTTTTGGCTAAATTTGAAATGTCTCACACATTTCTTTCTGTTCAAAGAATAGCCTGGGGCCAGTTGAACCAGTCGACAGTTAAACATTAATAATAAATTTATTTACTTATTTTAATCCAGTGTAATGGGCTGATTACAAAAAACTATTTTACTGAATAGTACCTCTCATTGTAAGTGTATTTTGTTAAAAATTTGATTTAAAAAAAAAATTAATAAATTGTCATAAACTCCCCCGGTTCAACTGGCCCCGTCTGGACCTCCATGTATCTATATATAGCCTGGCTGAACCCTTTTTGTTGGAAACCATTTTAAGGAGGTGGGTTCCCATCCACACATAACCCATTATCTTATTATGATATGACATCCCTGCAGACCAGGTATTTTAAATGCTTTGAAAGCTCCAATCTCAATGTGACAAACTCAGTTTTTCATGCTAAAAACGAAAAAAGTGTGATAGTTTCATTACCATGTGTCTCAGAGCCAAAAGATCTACATGGAAAAGATTAGCCTAATAAGGCCTAACACAAGGTTGTATGTATATTTCCATGCCTGCTCCACCCGGTGAAAAATCAAGGGTGGTTCAACTGGCCTGCCGGTTCAACTGGCCCCACTCTCCCCTACAGCATAACAGGTAATTGTAATTATGCATTGATTATATACCATGGCCTTTTTCTTTTCAATTTTTTTCCCACAATCAACTTAAGCTAATTAATAAAACTTTATTTCATTTTTTTTTCTATATAAAAGACTGTAAGTCAAGTGTAGGTTCTAGTAAATGGCCAAATGTAAAATTTCCCACATTTGAGCTTGAACTCCAACAAGATTTTATTATCTTTAAAGAGTTGCAATGCTGTCCCTGCATGCATCTAATTCATTCCATGCTTTTAAATGCATGCCTTGCCAATATTTGTCATCTTTTCTTGGAATTGTTTCAGCAGTTGACTAACTCAGTTTGGCAAAACCAAATTAGATGAATGCCTCAGAATCGTGCTTGAAACAGAATAAATATTCCAAGATGACAGCCACAACTGCCTACAAGGGCTCGTTTTGGCTCAATTGTCAAACATCAATGCCTGCCAGTATTTCATTAGAAGTTCCATTATCAAATAAGAACTTTTAGAACATGTCTTTTCAAATATTCTGACAGCAAATTTTAAACTGCAATATTGCACATAAAATATCATGACTTTACTTTGCCATGCTGCAAAATACATTGTTTTAAACCTATTGTTTACACTCTACATTTTGAATTTTGAGTTGGCTTAATTGATTGTGTGAGATGGTTGCACAATTCCTTTGAGCCAAGATAGCTTGTTGTTTGTAAGTTATAACAACATAAAGATTATCGTAACTCAAAACAACAAGCTATCATGGCTCAAACAAATTGTGCAACCAACTCACTCAATCATTTGAGCTAACTCAGAATTTCAAAATTTACAGTGTACGATCTGCAGAAAATGTAATCAATGTGTTTTGATTTTTGCTACCAAAACAATCAAGACCTTGATGAATGAAAAGCCCAAGTAAAAGTTATTAAGTTAATTAGTTTTGTTTCATGACATTTTGTTTATAAATCTTCCATTCTTCCAACCCCAAGAATAAAAGTGCATAAGATCATTAGAGCCTTAGGCCCGTTTTCACCAACATGGTATTAAGAGTTGAGCCAGGTCTTAGCTAAGACCTGGTCTGGCTAAGCCAATCACTCAAGTGGAGCAGGATCAAGGAATTTCAGTTGAGTGAAAGCATACACATATTGTGATAACAGATCAGCTGTTACAAACACGATGTCTCACTTTCCCAAACAAATGCAAAGAAATGGCTACACAAGAGAGGGGATTGTAAATTTTTATAATAGATAATTGCCCAACCAGTCTTTGTAAAAAAAACAAAGTTCAAAACTTCCCCCTTTTCCATTAACCAACCTATCATTGCTATCAAGCAACCAAACAACACAACAACCAATGCTATGACTATATTCTCAAAGTATCACAGTCTCTCGCGCAAACATCAACTTTCATATATTTACTTTTTTGTATAATATTTAAGATGACATTCAAGGTGTTCATCACAGTCAACATTATCAACCTGCTCTACCGAACCAAAATGAGTTCAAAGTTGGTAATCTAAATTTCCAACAAAAGAGCAAAATGTGACGAGAAGTCACATTTTGGTGAAATCTTGGTGTTGAGGTCTCTGACCTGCTATAGCGACATGTTTGAATTGCATCATCTAGACGGCATAAATTTCAGTAATATTAATTTGATTGCTGGCCCGAAGTTTTAGCTTCATGTTACGCTGTTTTTTTTTCTGCCAGTTCATTTTGATATCTATAAGAATCTTTGCTCTATGATTTACCAAAGTGTGTGAAATGGTGAAACTGGCCTCATTTGCATAACGTACATGTGTGAAAACTTGTGTATTGGTCAGCTTTGGAGGTGTGTCTGACCTATTCACTGGGTGGAAACAAACTTCTTCTTTTTTTTTATGTGCTGAACAAACTTTTATTTTCCAGTGTCATGTGCTGAACCTTTTTTTCATCAGAAGTTCAGCCCCCCCCCTCCCCTCATGTATTATCTGGTCAGCCCCAATGGGACACCACTTTAACAGTTTGACATCACTAATCTGTAAAATGTCTAACAATAAATTGTCAACCACTAAACCTTGACTAGTCTATAGACTAAAACTCAGTTGGTTAAAGGGACTTCACTAAACCAGGTATAAGGCTGTTAAGACCTGGACTAACTGTTAAAACTATCTTGGTGAAATCGGCCCTTAGAGCCTGTTTGAAATTGATCCAATTCAACATTGAGACTGGTTACACTTCAGGCTGATGAGTAATTGCCCTTCAATGACTACTGATTTCATAAACCTAATGCCAATTATATGCTCACTGATTGCTCAGAGTCAAACAGAAATTAGGTGTAATAAGATCTTCAGCTTAAAATGAGAGCCTTAAAATCGAAAAGCAGTAGAAAAAGAAGTTCTTAATTAGATAAACAACTTTTCCTCATTCCATCTTTTACATTAACGGAATGATGAAATGTCGTTTCAATGAAAATCATATCTATGGGAAGCAAGGATTCTGAAACTTTCTTTTGATTTATATCAGTATTGGTATGGAAATGTTTATAAAATCTCAGCAAATAGACTGGAGCTTACAATTTGTCATTAATAATTAGCATACACTAGATATTGGGTTGTTTAAATTTTTTGATGTGATTTATTACATCTTTTAAAAGTTAAAAAAAAAACAACTTTAGCTGCTGACTAAGATTTATAGCCTGAGTGCTTGTTTAGTCATCAAGTTACTTTAGCGATTTGATTAATGCACTTGTTTCTTTTTCACAGCTTCCTTCTCTGCAGGCGAATTTATGACATGGAACCAAAAACGATTTCAACATCCGAAGTTGATTATAGTCTGAAGCAACTGGAATCCTATACAATGTACATGTCAATTGTAAAAAGTGCAGGAAAGCTGGCAATGTTGGGAGGATGAGGATCAACTCTAGACATGTTAATCTGATTTTTTTTACCCATATCCTATGCACTGAAGAGCTGGAAAATCAGAACTTACCAATACAACAATTCTTCGCTCCACCAGGAAAGGCCTTTAACACATTGTTCAACTGGTCACTTGTAGAGCCCTTGAGTGTCTGTTAGAATGTTTGACCATGTCTCTGAGATCAGTGTTGTCAATATTTGCATGGCCTGGTCAGGATGGCCCAAAGTTGATGAAAAAATGTCTGCACATCACCAAACACGTACCAGTAAAAGCATTTTGTAGTCTTAATTGACAAATAACACTTGGAAGTTCTGAGATATAAACTTTCGTCAAAGACAATTTATGAATATGTAATAGAAGTAAATGACCATATTAATTGCCCACATTTGAGCTTGAACTTTAATGTTTTATTGTCTTGGAAGAATTGCAGAACTGTCCCTGTAATAGGCTGTATCTAATTCGTTCCATGCTAATAAATGCACGCTTGGCCAATATTTGCCACCTCTTCATAGCTCTTCGTGGAATTCTTCCGGCAGTTGACTAACTCAGTTTAGCATAACCGAATTAAATGAATGCCTCGGAATCGTGCTTGAAACAGAATAAATATTCCAATATTGCAGCCGAAACAGCCTGCAAGAGCTCGTTTTGGCACAATTGTCAAACGTCAATGTGGCCAGTATTTCATTAGAAGTTTCACCATCAAATAAGAACTTTCAGAACATGTCATTTCAAATATTCTGACAGCAACCTTGAAACTGCAATATTGCACACAAAATTCCATGACTTTACTTTGCCATGCCCAAAATTCAATCGTTTTAAACTTATTATTCACAATCTGCAGAAAATGTAATCAACGTGATTTGATTTTTGCAAAGCAAAGAAGATCTATGGTTATGAATGAAGAGCTAAAAGTACAAATTATTAAGTTAATCAGTTTTGTTTCAAAGCATAATCTTTATCAATCTTCCAGCTTTTCAATGAAAAGTGCATCACAACATTAGCTTTTAGAATTAGAGCTTATTTGAAATTGATCCAATTCAGCATTGAGATACGTCACATTTCAGGCTGATCATTCCATCTTGAATGGAATAACAAAAAATTTATTCAATGAAAATAATATCTATAAGAAACAAGGATTGTGAATCTTTCTTTTGCTTTATATCAATATTGGTATGGGAATGTTCATGAAATATCAGCCAATTAGTCCATGAGCTGGGTTGCCCAAAATTCAAAGTCGTAGCATCGGCAACCGAACCAAGGTTGCAGGGTACAAAATTAAAACTAAGAATGTCTAGTTTTAGAATCTAAATGTTGCTAAGTCCAAAAGTGGTTTGCTAACTCACCAGTACAGTATATGTGAGGCAATGTATAAAAACGTCAAAAATAATTGAAATAGGCATTAAAATTGAAAGTGGTGGTGTATGAATTCTACCTTTCCTATAATAACTTGTTATATGCCATAGGAAAGCTGAGATTATTATCTGTCATATGGTATGCATTGCATCTTTGTATCTTGAATGGTTGAGGAGTAATGCCATTTCAAACAGCATCATTCTGCTAAGCGGAAAATGGGTGTACGGAACATGCTGCTTTTTAATTGAAATGCCATTGCTTTCCTAACTGTAACACAGAGGTCATGTTTTTCAGATACAGTGAACAGCAGATATCTTACTCTATCATTTAAATGTACAACCAAGCTTCTAGCTTAAATATTAGTGAAGATATGGAAGCTAGAAAATGCATGTTTCAGCTCGCGAAATTCACAAATTTAGCATATTTGAGGTAGTCTATCAGGTGGTTTGTGAAAAATTTGCCATTGCAACCCTTTCTTCCAGATATATCCACTAAAACATCTTGATAAGGGTTTTTGGGGATGCCGAATCTTTTTTCTATGCCTTCAAATCATTTAAAGGTCAGGATTATATGAAATTATGCTCAATTTGCCTTGTAGAACTTAATAAATATGCCGCTTCTTCATTAAAATGTTATGGAAATTGGTCTGTATGCTTCTGTCAAGGACATCTTACTTCAAGTGAATCCTTAGGTTGTCTAAGTAGTTCATTTGGTATTCACAGCATCATTAAGGATCCACAAAAGTTTTGACTAGAGACTGCATGCAGTTGAAGATGTCAAAAGTCTTGGCCCGATTGCAGTTTTTGGTGAAAAGAATCAGGCAGAGGTAAAGTTGTACCCAATTTATGTCGCTGAATGGCACATAGTGTATAAATTGGGTTCATTAATACTTTTTGTTGCCTCTACAGACATGTAAAGGGTCTATTTGTGGCCTCTGAGACGTCTGTAGGGCTCATTTTATTAGATATCTGAATTGTCTATGTGTTCAAGTGTTCTGTTTAGGGTCCACTGAGACATCTGCTGTAAAGGCTAATTTTTTGGGGAAATCCGGATTGTCTGCAGGCAACAGATATATCAGTGCTACAGACTTCCATCTTGATCCTAAATAACAATTTTATGGGTTCCAGAGATGTCTGCATATTATAATTTTCAGTGATTTGTCTTGAGTTTGGTGGGTTTAAATTATTTAGAGATGTCTATAAAGTTTTTAATATGGCTTACAGTCATCCTCATATTTATGTGGAATCTCAACTTCTTCTCTATGCTGTGGAACTGTGATTTCAGAGATGACTCTATTCCAGGATGGCAATATATGTAAATTAACTACAAGCTGTGATGTCATTTTAATACTGGGTCAGCCTGAACTGAGCGTCAGTTTCAACTGAATGTCAGAGTGAAAATTGGGTCTGGGAAAACCCATGCAAGTTTGCCATCATAGCCAGAACAAATATACCAGAACAAATATACATCACATAATCCATGTGTTGACAAACAAATTGTCAAAGCTTTTTGTTTATAGCAAGTTCTATCAAAGCTTAAAGTTGTAAAAAATTAGCAAGTTATAGTAGACTAATCGAGTACAACAGTTGTCTACTGTGAATGCTCAGAAAGCTACCATTAGGATAATACTGGTTATTGCCTGTGACAGATCAAACATTGATATATTGAAGGAAGCATTACATTTGTGATCCCAATGAACTGTGATGGTTGGTTTACTGTCAGGCCATTGTCTATCAGGCTGCATTGATGTGGTTGCAGGGGCTACTCCTGATGAAGTGCTGACTCTGACATGGTGTTGAAACTATGATGCTCAGTTCAGGTGGATCCCATTGGCTAAAAGCTGGGGAATCTGGCCCAGTTCAAAATGACATCACAGCTTGCAGTAAATTTACATATTGCAGTGCTAGAATAGAGTCATCTCTGACATCATAGTTCAACAGCATAGAAAAGTACTTGAGATTCCGCGTAAATATGACGAGGACTGTAACATTGACTCTCCATTATACAAAGAATTTCGACTGTTCCAGACATCTGTAATAGCTTTGAAAAGAACCTCTAATGATGGAAAATACAGAAATTAATGATTTATAGATTGTCTAGATTGGCCAAATATTGACCACCAACAGATGTCTCAAGCGGTCACAAAAATAAAGACTGGAGACACTCTAATCTGTGTACCCCTGTTTTTTGGTCCTGTTTATAAAGCTCAAGGAGAATATCCATGAAGTGGTTCTGTGCCATTCACTTATGTGACAGTGTGATGCCATTTTGGATTATTATATCAATAAAGTTCCACTTGACATCACAACCTTATATCCAACTGTAGAATTGGTCCCATTATAATTCCAACCAGGTTAAATTCCTGTACAGTACTGTCAAAAACCTCAACTACCCGGTAATGTATCCAAAACCGTTTTGGTCAAGGTTCTTATGTCCAGTATCTAGCAATTTCTCTGTTCATCTCAAACCCATCAAAGAAAAAGCAGGATTACTCTCATTTGAGATTTGAAATCTAACAAAAAATTAATGCATCGTTGGCAAGAGTTCATGATGCTATGACATATTAACCTTGGACAATATTCCTATATCCACTGCTAATTGGAGCTGCTCTATGGCGGCCCTGAGCTGTAAGCTGTAGAAGGCTCACCAAAAATGTCCCAACACCAGTGGATAAAGAAGATATACAAATCTCCAAACAAACTCAGCAAATATATATAATGAATATTGATTAAAAATAAGTAATTGAAATTAATTTTAAGATCCTGTTTAATAGCCTGTGTCATATTAATTGGTAAGGTTCAAGCTTGTCTTTCATAAGACAGATTGGTGAAACATATTGCTTTTACTGTATAGGCACAGTTTATATGGTCCCCGGTAAGTGAGTATATCCCTGTGCCACCCTGACAAATTTGCCAATAATAATTCAGCATGCGAGTGACGTAATCCAGGCAAGTCAGGACATGGTATCTTTGGACTTAAAGAGAGTGTCCATATGACAAGAAAAACCTAACCTAGCCTATACTTTGAGTTCAAAAGAACTAGGTGACATATTTGCAAAATATGCAGACCACTCGAGCATCAAGCTAATAAATGACAAAGTCAATCAGCCTAGGAATATGTTCAACTTTTGTCAAGTCACTCAACATGAAGTAAAAAAGGTTATAGATAAACTTTCAACCAAAAAAGCGGCAGGGTACGATGAAATTCCAATAAAATTAATTAAGATGGTTAAGGATGTGATAACACAACCAATCACACAGTTAATTAACAAGTGTATTGCTAATAAGCAGTTTCCAAATGGCATGAAAAAAGCTAACATTACACCTCTCTATAAGAAAAAAGATAAACTAGATAAACAAAACTACCGATCTGTTAATCTGCTCGTGTCCATGTCAAAAATTATTGAAAAAGTATTGTACAACCAAATATATGATTACATTAAACCAATGCTCCATACTTATCTCTCTGGATTTAGAAAGAGATTTGGTTGCCAAGATATTCTGATAAAAATGACAGAAGACTGGCGTAGTTCACTTGATAATGGAGATAAAGTAGGAATTATTGCAATAGACCTATCTAAAGCTTTTGATTGCATGTCGCACGGACTGCTACTGGCTAAGACTAGTGCGTATGGATTTAGCCTACAAGCCTGTAGCCTGTTGGTCATATCTAACAGAGAGGTCACAAAGGGTAAAAATAGGTGATACTTTCTCGGATTGGAAGAATAGTAAAAAAGGGGTCCCTCAGGGATCTATCCTTGGTCCATTACTTTTCAACATTTTCCTCAATGACTTACTTTATCACAATTTTAACTCTAATGTCTACAATTATGCAGATGACAACACGCTTAGTTTCAGTGACAAAGACATTGCAAACATCAAAGAAAAACTGCAGAATGACTGTTCTACTGCTATGGACTGGTTTAGTTCCAATTTTATGAAAGCTAATGCAGAAAAGTTCCAATTAATGTTTCTGGACAGACATGAAAACATAAATGAGACCCTGGGCCTTCCTAATTGTCAGATCGAGTCCACTAGTATCATAAATGTACTAGGCATTGAAATTGATAATAAGCTTAATTTTAATGAACACATTGATAACTTATGCAGTAAAGCAAGCAAACAGGTTAATGCTCTAAAAAGAATGAAACATTTACTGGATAAGCAGTGTAAAAGTATTATTTACAACTCTTTTATAAGTAGCAACTTCAACTACTGCCCGATTGTCTGGATGTTTTCAAATAAGGCTAATCTTGAGAAACTTGATAAAACGAATAAAAGAGCGCTGCGATTCATAGTCGGTAACGATACAATGCAATACGATGAGATTTGCAGACAAGAAAAACAATTAAACATAGAGAAAAGATGCATAAAAACTGTAGCCATTCAAATGTACAAAATTAAAAAACTTATATCGCCAACATATATGCAAACGCTTTTCACACAAAGGGAATTGAACTATGATGTAAGAGACAATAACCTGTTCAACATTCCTAACTTTAACACAATAAATCATGGTAGAAAAAGTTTTAAATATTATGGTGCTAAATTATGGTCAAAAATTCCTAACAGCATAAAAGACAGTGTCTCACTTGACAGTTTCAAATCTGCTATTACCCACTGGTTGCTCGATGAAAATATAAATGTTGCATTTTTGTAAATTTACAATAATATTATTGTCAGATTTATAATTTACTGCGTGCTGTAATATGCCAAATGAGTGCTATAATCATGTATTAATGTGTGTCTTCTACAAAGTGAAATACTTAAGCCTTAAGGTGCTCTGTAAAATTAGATTCCAGCAATCTTGTGATGATTTACTATGACGAAGAAGTATGAATAACTCTGCATTTGTGTAAATAGTTTTTAGAGTAGTTACTTTGTTATTTGTAGTTTATTTTTATGTCGTACAGAAGCTTAATGCTTGCATTGTATATGTGATTGATTTTATATGTATATTGCTGATTCAATACGACGTTAAATAAAATTTCTATACTATACTATACTATACTATACTATATACTATAGTTATATGCACTCGCTGGTTAATGGAGATTGGAGAAGTATAAAGAAAAGTGATGCAAAGTAATGAGTACACCCAATACAATACAAGCATTTCATTGCATTGGAGTGATCTGAGTAATTAAGCATTACATATATTAATGGCATGAAAAGTAAATTAGTTTGTTAGTATTAATTTAGTGTCTTGTCAACTTTTAATTTGCCATTTCTAAAGAGCAACAAATTGTGAAGCCACAGTAAAAGTTGTGGTTCAGCACAACCCAGATTTTTTCCTAAATACTCATCCTTCCGTGCCCTTTGGTTCTTAACCTCACCCCCTTCCCTTCCTTGATTTCCCAGCTGATTTAAAAAAAGACTCCCAGCAAATCCTAACATCAGCTTATAGACAAAAAAAGAAAAAACACTGGTTTGGTAATTCTATTGCCATTTGGTGCAGATAATTCACATTAAAATTATTTGGTACTAGATATTGATGAGATTGATGAAGCGTGCATCAGTAGTTTAGAGACTTTCTAACCCACATTATGCCACATATAGTGCCATAAATCTAGAGACATAAGCGTACAGTTGCCTCAAAGGTTATGATGTCAGGGAGAATCTTTAATGCATTCAGTCTCAAGGCAAAACTGTTGTGGATCCTTAATGATATTGAGAATACTAGAATGAGCTATTTAGGCAACCTAGGGATTCCTTTGAAGTGAGATATGCTTGACAGAAACATGCAGACCAATTTCTATAACATTTAAATGAAGAAGCGGCACATTTATTAAGTTCTAGAAGGTAAATTGAGCATAATTTCACACAATCCTGACCTTTAAATGATTTGAAGGCACAGAAAAAAGATTCAGCATCCCCAAAAACCCTTATCAAGATGTTTTAGTGGATACATCTGGAAGAAAGGGGGTGTAATGGCAAATTTTTCACAAACCACCTGATAGAATACCTCAAATATGCTAAATTTGTGAATTTCGCGAGCTGAAACATGCATTTTCTAGCTTCCATATCTTCATTAATATTTAAGCTAGAAGCTTGGTTGTACATTTAAATGAAAGAGTAAGATGTCTGCTGTTCACTGTATCTGAAAAACATGACCTACGTGTTACAGTTAGGAAAGCAATGGCATTTCAATTAAAAAGAAGCATGTTCCGTTCACCCATTTTCCGCTTAACAGAATGATGCTGTTTGAAATGGCATTACTCCTCAACCATTTAAGATACAAAGATGCAATGCATACCATATGACAGATAATAATCTCAACTTTCATATGGCATATAACAAGTTATTATAGGAAAAGTAGAATTCATACATCACCAATTTCAATTTTTAATGCCTATTTCGATTATTTTTGACGTTTTTATACATTGCCTCACATATACTGTACTGGTGAGTTAGCAAACCACTTTTGGACTTAGCAACATTTAGATCCTAAATCTAGACATTCTTAGCTTTAATTTGGCGCCCTGCAACCTTGGTTCGGTTGCCGATGCTGCCAACTTCTAAAATAAGGCCCTTTTTGGGATTTCAGCTCATGGACTAAATAGACTGGAGTTTACAACTTGTCATTGGTAATTAGCATACACTAGATGTTTGGTTGTTTTGATTTTGCGATGTGATTTATCACATCTTACAAAAGTTTTCTTTTATAAACTTTAGCTGCTGACTAAGATTTATAGCCTGAGCGCTTGTTTTGTCATCAAGTTACTTTAGCAATTTGGTTACAGTGAAACACTTTGATATAGAATTAGAGTGGACTGTGGCACTGTGAAAATGGCACTTCGTGTGTCATCATGCTGATGATTTGTCATGATCAAACCCAATACTTTCAATGTTAATTTGATTGAAGGAGACTTATCCCATTTGTTGATGACAGCCAAACGAAAGGATTATGTATCTGATTTTCACTCTGAAATCAGTTTTGACAAGTCAAATGGCCTTCTATTGATCATGACTAATCAAACAGCCTCTATCTTTCCCATGTTGAGGTAGAGAAGATGACACTTCATCAGCTATCATTGGTCAAGAAATGCATTTTTCACAGTGAACTGATCCTCATTTTGCCTATATCAAAGTGTTTCACTGTAATGTGCTGGTTTCTTTTTCACAGCCTGCTAGCAAATTGATGACATGGAACCAAAACGACTTCAACATCTGAAGTTGATTATAGTCTGAAGCAACTAGAGCTTTTTTTCCTAAGGCATTAACAGTTGTAAATTTCCATAATCTGCAAAATGACTTTAGTCGCCAAAAGTAGTTGATGACAGTTTTTAAGCTGGTAGTTCTGTTTCACACAGTTAAACATGGATCAATTTTGTATTGAGAATGCCTGGTTCAACAGCAACAACATTGTGAAACAATGAGAAACACAAGGGGGGGGGTTACATTTCAATGCCTCTGTTGGCGATTATGAATGAAGTTCTGTTCATTTGGAGAGCCAGAGCACATGTTATTGTACTGGTTAACCACCAAAGTGTGAGGGACTGGCAGAAACAGAGTCTTGGTCGAATATGGTGAAACAATTATACAAGTGATTATAAAATATTTCTATTGACACATTTATACACGGATAAATTTCATAGTGAGAAAGCCTTGTTCCAATGCAAAGTAATGTGAAAATAAAATGACAAACACAGCAGTTGCGGCCAGTCCATCATCTCAACACCTGTGGACGACTGTGAGATTGAGACTGAGATTAAGCAAGTGACTGAACGTCAGTCAACAAGTGATTACACTTAGGTGTCAATCTCTTGGATGTCTCAGAGGCGACTATGGAGTGATTATGAATGTAACAAAGTTAAAATCACGGCACTCAAGCGACACTGAAATCAGGACTACAGCTCCAGGTGATTGAGATAGTGCCATGGTTATGATTGGCAATATTGAATTAAATTTTTACTGAGTTAATCAAGGATTTTTAAAACTTTATCCCTCAGGTATCCCCAATATATATAAATACATAATTAGTAAAGAGATTGCCTCTCCGGCGTCCCCCGTGTGCACTAAACTCGTGAACCTCTGGTCACAGCAATGTTCAGTTCCTTTTACAAGTCAGAGAAGTTAAGAGTTTCATTGAACGATCTCTAAAGCCCTGTCAATTAGGAAGGTCCCTTGTATCAGCGTCTGTGTTCTGCAATTAATACCATATGTAAATACAAATTATATCTAATAATCCATTGCATTGTGAATCTTGACAGTTATTAGAAATTAAACTGTGTCTCTCTGTGCATGTTTGGGACTGTTTTTGTTTTTTTCTAAGTGGCCAGTAATCCCCTAAGTGTCCATAGTCGGCATTTTGGGTGATTACAGCTCATAGTCGCCAGGTAACAAAAAGCTCTATTATTGGTTCAACATCAGGTGATCTCTGTAATGTACAAAATGACTTAAGTCGCCAGAAAGAGTTGATAGAAGTTTTTAAGCTGGTATTTCTGTCCACCCAGTTACACATGAATTGATTTTGTATTGGGAAAGCCTGGCTCCAATGCAAAACAATGAGAAACACAAAAAAGGTATGTTGGCGACTATGGGACTGAGACTGAGGTTAAGCAAGTGACTGAGAGGTGACTGTGGTGATTACACACAACAGGCGACATAAATATTGTGGTATCATGTGGACTTTTCAGGTTTACATGTACGTATCATTTAACCACTCACAATTACTTTAAATACACTAACTCAGGGTTTCAGTTTCATATTTGTTATTGTTCTGCCAATAAAAATATATAAAAATTAAAAATTCACAATGGGATTACATTAATTTCTAAAAATTTCATTGAAAACCTTTAATTCTGGTGGCGATTATGTATTGCATTGGAGTTCTTCACATTTTGAAAGCTGAAAGTGTTGACTTTATTCTACTGTTTATTGCCATTTGTGTTACCTTAACCCATTAGATGTTTTACTTCTTAACCACAGCTTAATTAAAAAATTCTTGCCATTGTGAAATCTGGGCATGTTCATGAAGTTGACAATAATCTCTTCGATGAGATAGATGGATGGATGAATGGGGCTTTACGTCCTGTATTTATGCACTTGGTAGGCTAATTAGGACAGGGGGAGGACACGGCAAAGAGGCAAAGGATGATTGAAACAGCCGTGCTAAATGAGATAGATACATAGGTAGATAGATAGATAAAATCAAACCTTCTATCATAAAAAAATTAATTAAACTATATCTCGTGATTCACATTTCTTCTGCACCTTCCAGTAAATTACAAGAGCAGTTATTTCACTCAAATGCTTAGTGGATCCCTTGTATAGGTGCCTATGCTGGGCAAGTAAAATGTCCGACACATCAATTATTATGTATAACATGTGAAGGATTGCACCAGTCTGGTATATTTGAGTGAAATTACCTTGGACTGTACAAATCATACTTGAGCTGTTTTGTTTTCGTCACACTGAGTCATTCAAAATGAATGAATTATATAATCAACAAAATTATGCCTAAACTTGCTGAAGTGTGCAAATTATAACAACAAACGTGTTCCACAACATTTGTGGTCCAGGGAGGGGAATCAAGGTGAACATTTAATAACATTGTGAATTCTCACAGCTTCTAGAAATGAAGCTGTGTCACTGTTTGCTTGTTTTGCACTGTTTTTCTTAGTTGCCTGTAATCCTCTAAGTGTCCATAATCGGAATTTCAGGTGATAACAGCTCATAATCGCTAGGAAAAAAAGCTCTACTGGAATCCTATACAATGTACATATCAGTTGTAAAAAGTGAAGGAAAGCTTGCAATTATAGATGTGGTAAGAACAAATTTAGCCCCCAAAATTAAGTGGACACTACAGTACAGATTCAGGCAAAGAAGGCTAACAAATTTGGTCAGGAAATGAAATATAATAGGCCTATATATAATATATTCAGGCAAATATCCCTTGCCCTCTAAAGAAAGAAATCCGCTCATGGTACGCCAGAGGCCTGATGGCTGCACAGTAACCACTCACCCAACCATCAAATCAGCGAATCCGAAATGAGTAACACAAATAATGTTATTGCTGAAGGACCATACCCAGAAAGGCTTTTAACACATTGTGCAATTGGTCACTTGTGGAGTCCTTAAGCGTCTGTAGGGATGTTTGACCATCGCTCCAGGCTGAGTGTTGTCAATATTTGCATGGTCAGGTTAGGTCTGCCCAAAATTGTTACAAAAAATATCTGCAAGTGTCGGGACAAACATTGGTAAAAGCATTTTGCAATCCTACTCCTCATAACTGCACAAGGAAAAAACACTTTTGGAGGCCAGCGTTTAGCGATTTAGGCTACTTAGCATATACTGAGTATAAGTGTACTGAATGTCTGCCTCTATAAAAATTAGTGTGACTCTGTAGCATAGCGGTTAGCACATTCTGCCCTGTATCCATCGGATGCAAGTTCAAACAATGCTTGAGCCGCATCCAGAAGTTAACGCAATTTGTTTTTCCATGTGATTATTTCAAAAATTGTCGTCCCCTAAGTGAAACAGGTTATGTTTCATTATTGGGTCAATTCTAAACATCCTCTCCCAAACTGCTGGACAGTGCTTGTGGAAGCAAGGATACAAATTTGATGAGAAGACAACATTTGGGGCTATAAAGGACAATGTTTGAGGCATGTGGGACATAATGGCTGCAAATTTGCTTATCTCTACGAACAGATACCGATGTTATGAATGAGTTAAAAACTTGATAAGTAAGTGAACTCTCCTCCTCATTGAAATTGCCTGCTTTTTCACCGCATTGGTCGAGAATGCATATTTCCACAAGGATACTTAGCATTGACCCAATGACAAAACATCACCTGTTTGATTTACTTAAAGAAGACCCATTGTAATTTTCTTTATCAAGTACCAAGCACTCACATTTTCCACACGACCTATGTGGACCATTGCACTGTGTGTGTGTGATAATCTCCTCAGCTTCTCAGCAAACCAGGAAGTGTTGGCTCATGAAGAAAAGCATGCAAGATTAATGCCTTACTTCACTGATTGCTTTTGGTGGCCAAGTGATCAATTAATCCCCGGTTTAACCATCCCAGGAGGGTAATCCCGCTAATACATTTTCAATAGACTAACTTGGAAAGAATCTGGAAAGATTCTTAAGGAAAAAATTCAAAGAACAGTCACTCAACTCCCTTGCTTCTTTTAATTAACAACGTAATGGCCCCCAAAACTCATTAGTGAAGCAGAGTCTGAATAATTTATAACTAAATGTCTGATAGCCTCCAGCGCATTAATTACAGACCAGAACTCGGTCTTAGACATTCCTATACTATTACATTGGTTTCGGCAACTTTTCCATACCAGTTGTGTATTTGATTCCCGAGTTGCTCTTAAATTTATCTTGTATAGACAGGCAAATTAAGGTTCAGAATGATATCCTTCAATTTATAGATCAATCTATAGATAGAATCTGATATTTACCGTAAATGCATGCATCCATCCAAGCCCAGTTCTTGGTGGCTTGTGGGATGGATTAGTGAGATTGGAGAGAGTGCGTGTGTCCTCAACATAAAAGACATTTATACCCATGGGAGGGATCTTTTTCTTGCCCATTACAGACAAAGATACAAGTAACAAGGGGCAGTTTTAAAATTCCATGCATCATATGAATGAAGCATCACCTTAATGACATCCAGCTGGGATTAGGCTGTAACCACTAAGCCAGCTGACAAAATTGCCTTATGCTGCTGACTTTAAAGTATATACTTGATGGTAAAAGGAAGCCCTACAAAAGGAATTCTGGAAATTTCAAGAAAAAAAAGAAATAAAGCAAACAAATGGCCTATGTAGCAAGAAGAAGAATGTGTAGGTGGGTGATGTTTTGTGCTTCACTGATAACGTATGTCTTCTTTTGGGTTTCCCGGTGTTTGGATGGTTGCTTTTTGATTCCAATTTTCCTGCTGAGTTGCTCGCTGAGTTGGCTGCAGATTTGCATGTGGCCCATGAAACAAGCTGGCTGGGCTAAAACAGAGCCAGAAGACGCTGCAACGCTGCTCAGGACGTCACAGGCTGCCAGGCCAGAACGCTGCTAACCAGCGTCTTGTGCACACTGGGGATCGTCTGCTCTGCCTTATATGGCAATATATGGCTCTAATCTGGAACATATCTGGATAAAATCACCTCGCATTAGCAGCCTCTAACTATAAAAGAGGATACTACCACCAGGGATCTATCTGTCTGAGCTATGAAGCAGCAGCCACACACCAGTATAGTTTATAAACAACGTCTCTTCCTTTGATTTGTGATTGTAACGTTGTTTAAAACGGTGTGGTTGTTGCTGTGAATTAAATAGCATCAAATTCTCCAATATAATTGTGCATTTAATTGAAAGGATTACCACCACTGATATGGATAACGTCAGCAGTTTGTGAAATGTCCACTTACCATGTAAACAAATACAAGTGACATCGAATCACCTTGTGGAACACCATTATTGGATTTTTCTGTTTGAAGGGGAACTACTTAAACTTCACAAATGCCTTGGAATGCGGGACACTATATAGGTGAGTCATTGATCCACTTTTTCATCTGTTAATTACTTCTCATGTCAATAGGAGATCAATATGTAGGCTAAAATTACAGATTCTTTGGTATGTCATCGATCCACAGGCTTATTAGCTGAACTTGCATCTGAACTTGAAACAGTTCCTGGGTTGCCAGTGGGTTGACCTGCTTGGTGCAAAGTAACTTTGAAGTACATCACACCTCAGATGTTCACACCTCGTAATTAGCAAATTGGATGGACACCCATCTTTTGATGTAAAGAAATCTGTGATGTGATTTGATGAGAAGATATCAGAACTAAGAACTTTCCAGGAGCCAGTTCTCAATGTAGAATATTGATATTTGTACATGTATGAAAATACGTTGGACATTTCAGGTATTTTCAATCCAGGGAAAATTAATGAGACTTACAATATTATTATGTGTCAAGTCATAGATAGATAGCTATGTGTTTGTGAATCGGTGCATGGATAGAAACTCTTTATGATGTTATTGGCATAAACTTGTTTAGCATTGATGAACCCAATTGGCTATGTGAGGGATTGTGACCAATTAACAGAAATTTGCATACACTGTCCGGTGAGACGGATTGATATAAATGAGTTCATCCTTCACACATTTAGTCTAAATTGAAAAATTTTTTGTTGGATATAATTCCTCTTGAGAAATAGGGGTAAAATTATTAAAACACTAAATTGCATTTTATTGTTCAGGCATGGCTTGAAGTACTGATAAACAATGATGAAGAATCCATCCTTGAATGGCAAGGGCTGTACTTGTTGGTGCTACATATTGCACTTGAATCCTTATTTCTTTTAAAAGCATTGAATAGCAGAGGCAACTGGCAAGCATCTTCCCAATGCACAACCTCCTGGAATCCACCAAAGGGGGATGATGCTCAGCGTTCATTGCATGGGCTACATTTTAGAGGCACAGCTGCATATGGAATAAGAATCTACAATTATTCTACATGTCTATAGATATGTGATCAGTTGACATTTAATTCAATAAGATCTGCATGATACTATTTGTGTAGGAATGAGGTAATTCCATACCCAAGGGATGTACACCTAAATTAATAATGCATGGGAAATGTTATTGTGATAATTGAGTTATAAATGGGTTTAAAATAGGCTTTAAAAGCAAAGCATGTCCTGATGCATCTTTAAGTGTAACCGAATAAAATGATGTTATATAATATTGAAATAATATTCTGTGTCATTTTTGGAAATATTACAAATATATTTTTTTATATTGCAAAATGTATTTATGAATCAGTTTCAGTTTCTTTGATGAATATATAATATTCAATGGATAAAACTTTTAATGATACATTGAATCCAGCTTTTTATTAAAATTCCAGTGAAATGGAGACATCCTACACGCATGTGAAATGAATACTTGAAGTTATGTAAGTTTGCAACAAGATGATATCAAGCTAGAATCATCAAATTCCATAAAACGCAATGTGACATTCCAATTAATGAGTGCATGCATTTTCAAAAAATTAAATGTATTTGAAACGAAAATGAGAATTTGAGACTCGAAACAGAATACTCCTACAAGTTATTCTTATGTGTGGAAAAGCCTTGAAAACTTGTGAAATTGCTCAACAAAAGAAAAACAATGGGGAATATATAAAAAGATGAAAAGTACACATTTACTGAATGTAACTGCATTGATTCCCTGAAAGCTATCACCAGGCCTTAATTGTGTGTTCTGAAAGGAAGAAAAAAAAAGAAAATTTAACTTACTTAAGTAGCATCATAGATAATTAGACATTGATTATTCAAGAGGATTAGGAAATTATGGTGATAAAGATATTATCGGTGTACTTGAAATGAAAAGTTGTTACACTTGAAGGGATTAATGTTAAGGAGAAGGATGATGAGGAAATATGGCAGGATGTTATCATTCTCAGATTGGAAGTTAAGAGGAAATTGTTGTAGATAAGATAAGAAGTGATGCGGATTGCTGAAATCCATGAAAAGAATTGGTCAGATAACAATGAAATAGTGAGGAATATTGTTACGTACAACTAAAATCATGGCACTAACGAGTTATAGATTTGAAAAAGATTCACAACATCACATAATCATTATCACATATGTACCATCTGATCCCTTTCGATAAGGGAATACAGCATGTCACTGTTATTAGATGAGATAAGCTAAAGACAGATTGATTCCTTGAGGGTAAAATGTTACTCTCCGCATCATCGTAAGTCTTGTCAACCAGCCTCATGCCATAAAACTGCGATTATGAGTAGCAGAGATGGATCCCAACACAATGCCCCCTAAGCCCCAGACAAGAGACCTGAGATGAATAGCAAGGAGATGGGGGCAATCTATCTGTTCGTCTCTTGCATGGGGATTGAAGATCTGTATGGGTGGGGTGTTGGAGAGAGGGTGGTAGGGATATCAAGGTGGAAGAGGAATCATGTGTAGCATGATTTTATGTATTGTGATTACTTGCTTTTCTGGCTATACCATCTGCTCTCAGCATCTTTTCAGAATATTTCCTTATCTAGTAGAATATTTTTAATCGTAACAGATGTTCACAGGTGGGATGAAGGAAAAACAATAATGGACAAATGAAACATAGCTTAGCTATTAAGCCGGAAGAATGAATAAAGAGAACAAATGAGGAATAGCTTGGCAATTAGAATGCGTTCAGAAATTGAAGTACATGTATTAAAAACGCAAGATTTTTGCGTTTCAGAGAATCAGGTTACAAAATATGCATTGAACTTGATGCAATAATCCAAAAGTGACATTCAACAAGGACAATTGCTTGCATATTGATACTTATCTTAGTATGATGAAGGATTAATGACCCATATTTCGTTTGTTCTCAAAAGATCAACGTCATCTTCCACAAATAATGTCATTATCAAGGTCGCATGGATCATTGTATTACTAAAATTACTTTGCTTTGTGATGATTCCTTTCAAATGTTACTTGTTAATGCCAAATCAATGCCATAATTACAGAATAATGGAAATTTGATACCAGCTGATGTAATGTCAGACCAATTTTATGTGCTTCGCATTCCGTAAGATGCCAAGAAATAGTCCTGAGATCATCCGACAGATCTTTTCACACAGGATCTTGCTGTTTCTTTGATTGCTTCTGATATCACTAAGACATCAATACAGGATCTTTGGTATATCATTGATTCTCAGGCTTATTAGCAGCTCCTACAAGTCTTAGGTTGACCTGCTTGCTGCAAACCTCAGATGTTCACGCTCCCATGATTAGCAAATTGGATGAACGCCCATCTTTTGATGCAAAGAAATCTGTGATGTGATTTGATGAGAAGATCTTGAAATTGATCAAATAAATCCTGGGCCTTAGCCACTTTGGAGTGGAAAATTATATCGGAGCTTGGAGCTTTACATTGCAGAAGAGCTGAGGTACATGTAGATGAGTGGGAAAATGTCAAGCTGGCTCTAGAGGAAGTATTGGTATTCAGTTAAATATGAAAAAAGAAGTTTCATCATGGCTTGGAATGTAGGACAATTATTTCCAAAGTAATTCTGATCTTCTTATTTCTCACAGTGTCATAAGTATAGATATAGTTGATTAAGTTTATCAGACCAAAGACAGAGGGCTTTACATACTTTTTGAACTGGTGGGGCTAAATATCACAGTCACAGACCATTTTTTACATTGATATTTTGTTACATTTCAGCCATATCTTGAGCACGAATCTATATATATCTATATATTGATATAATTTGATAGACTTCTACAATGTGTGTGGGCCTGGAGCAATCCCATCCCCAGGAATTTAATTGGTAATATAGCATGTCATCTGATAAATGAGTTATCAAAATGGCATTCAATTGAAAATGTGAAGGTCTGTTGTGAAAAAAATAATTCAAAACAATAATCTTGCATATGATATGTACGTAGAATTGTAGATACTATGACAGATTTTTTGTTATTGACCTGATATTTGAAGAATCAGATTTATGTTTCTACTCTATTGGATATGGAGTTTATGGACATTGACATGTAAATGAACTTACAGAATGTCAATTCCTTGAATCATGGAAGTATATCCTCATCAGGCTCAGGAAAGGGGGATTTAGACAAAAGAAGAAGAATGCGAGTTACATTAAAGATAATGAGGCATTGATTATTCCAGAGGATTAGGAAATTAGGGTAAATTAAGATATTATCGGTGTACTTGAAATGAAATGTTGTTGCTCTTCAAGGGATTAATGTCAAGGGAAGGGTGATGAGGAAATATCGCAGGGCATTATCATTCTTCAGATTAGAATTTATGAAGAGATTGCTGTCGTTTTGTTGAAATTTGTCTGAAAAATTCAGTAGCAGAGAGGGAATGATTAAGAACGTTGTTGCATACAACAGAAATCAGGTTGTGAAACCTAAGAATGATTTAGTGTCATTAGATATTTAGCTAAGAATAGCTTTTGTTCAGCTGATCCATTCTTCAGACTTTTCCTTATGGGCCTATACTGTTAATTGGGTTGAACCCAGGATCCACCTTTGCTTGTCTTCTTGAATTTGTAGCATTTGCTAAATTGAATAACTAATCATGGTGCTTGAGTATTCATGAGACTTCCATAATTGATTAGTCATCTTAATAGCTTGCCTGATCAGGCCTATCTGGAACTGTAAAGTAGCCCATGAATAAGCTCAACTTTCATCTTTACGGATACGAAAGAGATAAATGATAATTTCAAGATTTATCACTTATTCGTAATAAATGACAGATTAGTTAGATACCTTTGGATAAGGGAAAACTTGCTTGCATACAGATCCTTATCTTACTATGAAGGATTAATGACCCATATTTCGTTTGTTTTCAAAAGATCAACGTCATCTTCCATAAATAATGTCATTATCAAGGCCGCATGGATAATTGTATTAATAAAAATACCTTGCTTTGTGATTATTTCCTTCAAATGTTATTTGTTAATGCCAAACCAATGCCATAATTACAGAATAATGGACATTTGATACTAGCTGTAATTTCAGACTTATTTTATGAGCTATGCATTGTATAAGATGTGTGGAATTAGTCCTGAGACCATCCAACAGATCTTTTCACACAGGATCTTGCTATTCCTTTGATTGCTTCTGATATCACTAAGACATCAATACAGGATCTTTGGTAATTGGCATACCATTGATCCACAGGTTATTAGCAGCTACTTCATATCTCAGATGAACCTGCTTGCTGCAAAAATCACACCTAAGATGATTGCCTCCCTATAATCAGCAAATTGGAGGGACTCCCATCTTTTGATGTAAAGAAATCTGTGATGTGATTTGATGAGAAGATCATAAAATTGATCAGATAACAAAATTCTGGGTCTTAGTTGCTTTGGAGTAGAAAATTATATTGGAGCTCAGACCTTTACAATGTACGTAGAAGAGCTGAGGAACATGTAAATGAGGGGGAAACTGTCAAGCTGGCTCTACTGAACATATTGGTATTCACGCTTTAAATGTATGAAAAAAGAAATTAGATCATGCTTTGGAATGTATACAACAATTTTTCCTGATGTAATTCTGATCTTCTTTTTCCTAATAATGAAATACTTATAGATATTTTCATCATGTTTATCAGACCAAAGGCAGGGGCTTTACAAACTCATTGTACTGGTGGGGCTAAATATTTCAGGTATGGACCACTTTCTACATTGAGATTTTGTTATATTTCAGCAATATATTGAGCATGAATCTATAAATTGATTGGCCTGGATCAATCCCATCCCCAAGGTTTTCATTGCCAATATAACATGTCATCTGATAAATAAGTTATCAAAATGGCATTTGATTATGAAATTGAAACTATAGTGGTTTGTCATAAAAAAAAGAATCTTGCATACAGTATGTGTCTAGATGCTATGCCAGTGATTTTTGTGATAGGTCTATGTGTGAAGAATCAGCTTATTTTTTTATTAGATTACATTATATATGGAAATGACATATTTCTGAATTTACAGAATGTCATTACCTTGAATCATGGAAGTATATCATCATCAGGCTCTGGAAAAGGGGATTTAGACAAAAGAAGACAAATGTGAGTTCCAATAAAGATAATTAGACATTGATTGTTCTAGAGGATTAAGAAATTATGGCAAATTGAGATATTATCGGTGTTCTTGAAATGAAATGTTGTTACACTTAAAGGGATTAGTATCAAGGGGAATGATGATGAGAAAATGTGGCAGGGTGTTATCATTCTCAGATTAGAAATTATAAGGAGACTGTTGTCTTTTTGTTGAAATTTGTCTGAAGAATTCAGTAGATGATGAGGGAATGGTTAAGAACGTTGTTGCATACATCAGAAATCAGGGTGTGACCGTATGAAACCTAAGGATGATTATATATATATATATATAGTGTCATTAGATATTAAGCTAAGAATAGCTATTCTTCAGCTGATTCCTTCTTCAGACTTCTCCCTATGGGCCTATACTGTTAATTGGGTTGAACCCAGGATCCACCTTTGTATGTCTTCTTGAACTTTGCTGCATTTGCTAAATTGAATAACTAATCATGGTGCTTGAGTATGAGGCATCCATAATTGATTAGTCATCTAAATCACTTGGATGATCAGGCCTATCTGAAACTGTGAAGTAGCCCATAAATAAGCTCAACTCTTATCTTTATGGATAAAAAAGCAATGCATGATAAAGTCGTGATATCAATTATTTGTTATGATAGATTTGTCAGATACCTTTTGACAAGGGAAAACAGAAATCAGAGCATCTATCTGTTATTAGATGAGATAAGATAAAGACAGATTTATTCCTTGAGGGTAAAATGTTACTCCCTGGATAATGGTAAATCTTGTAAACCAGCCTTGTGCCATAAAACAGCGATTATGAGGAGCAGAGATAGATCCAAACACAATGCCCCCCCAAGCCCCAGACAAGAGACCTGACATGAATAGCAAGGAGGTGGGGGCAATCTGTCTGTCTGTCTCTTGCATGGGGATTCAGGATCTGTATAGGAGGGGTGGTGGTAAGAGGGTGTTAGAGATATCAAGATGGAAGAGTGAATCATGTGTAGCACGATTTTATGCGTTGTGATTGTTTCCTATTCTGGCTATACCATCTGCTCCCAACATCTTTTCAGAGTATTCCCTTTTTAATGCAGAATATTTTGAATGGAAAAAAAACAGATGTTTACAGGTGGAATGAATGAACAATGATGTACAAAGGAACATAGCTTAGCTATTAAGAGGGATGATAGCTTGGCAATTAGAATACTATCAGAAATTGAAGTACATGTATTCAAAACGCAAGATTTTTGCATTGCAGAGAATCTGGTTACAAAATATTCATTGAACTTGAAGCAATAATCCAAAAGTGACATTCAACAAGGACAATTGCTTGCATATTGATACTTATGTTATTATTATGAAGGATTAATGACCCATATTTCGTTTATTCGCAAAAGATCAACGTCATATTCCATAAATAATGTCATTATCAAGGTCGCATGGATCATTGTATTACTAAAATTACCTTGCTTTGTGATGTTTTATTTCAAATGTAACTTGTTAATGCCAAATCAATGCCATAATTACAGAATAATGGATATTTGATACTAACTGATGTATTGTCAGACCAATTTTATGAGCTTTGCACTTCGCAAGATGCCAAGAAATAGTCCTGAGATCATCCTACAGATCTTTTCAGACAGGATCTGGCTCTCTCTTGAGTGCTTCTGATATCATGAAAATGTCAATACTCAGTCTTTGATATATAATTGATTCACAGGCTTATTAGCAGCTACTACATGACTTAGCTTCTTAGGTCAACCTCCTTACTGCCAAGTAACTTAGTATCACACCTCAGATGTTCACACTCCCATGATTACCAAATTGGAAGGACGCCCATCTTTTGATGCAAAGAAATCTGTGATGTGATTTGATGAGAAGATCTTAAAATTGATCAGATAACAAAGTCCAGGGTTTTATAGCTGCTTTGTAGCAGAAAATTATATCGGAGCTTGGAGCTTTACACCGCAGAAGAGCTGAGGTACTTGTAGATGTGGTGGAACATATCAAGCTGGCTCTATAGGGGAAATATTGGTATTCACATAATGACTGGGAATGTGGGACATTTTTTCTCAATGTAATTCTGATTGTGCCACTGACGAAGACGCCGTGAAGACGTCGAAAATTCTGGCTAAGCAATTCCACAATCTCCAGAAGGTAAATTCATCGATCTATATGAATCCGGAGATAGAGAATCTACACTCAAGATGTAAAGATATAGTTTATCAAATCATTTTAATTGTAGTCATTGAAAAGGGTTTACAAAAAAATATTTGCCTCAAAGCCTATTAACACGACTGTCTAAAATTCAACAATAGCAATATGAAAAAAAACACAATGATGCAATTTTAGACATGTGAGAAGCTAAGATAAAATTATTTACAGAATCACTGGTATCAAATTTACATTTATTACATTTGTAAAGTGGCTCCTGCCACTTTTCCAAGTAATTGGAGATAGTTTTGAGGATTATTCCAAAATGCTGAGCCATAGTCATTAGTCACATACAAGTTTATCAGACCAATAACAGAGGGCTTTACATACGAGGGGTGTTCAGGAAGTTCTGACCAATTTTTGTAGCAGAACTTTCTCTTTGATGTAATTGAATGAAATGTTCACAGTACAAAATTCAGGTGTATAGCCATTGATTCTGAAAATATTAAGTCCATGGCTAATGATTAACTCACTTGTCTGTTGCTATGGAAACGACACCTTGGGGTAGGCAGCGCAGCTAAATTTTTCATACAAAACTCAACAATTTCGCTGCGTAAGGGAGAGCGGGGCACCATGAGCCGCTTTTCCGAAATTAAGCTCCTGAGCCTAAAGTTTCAATGGTAAATAGCTGGTTGTTTTATATAATCATAGCAAGACCTCTTGGCTGCAATATCCTGTGTTGTTACATTATATTATTAATACTTAAATAGCCCAAATATCGTCTTTAAAAAGTGTCGTCAAGCGGCCCATCGTGCCCCGACCCACGGGCACCATGAGCCATGGCATGGGGGGCTGTTTACATACATGCATTATCCTTCTCATTCAACTGTAAAGAACTGATACCTCATAAACCAGATGTTTTACTTGAAATTTTCCCTTGGCATACACCACAATATGGATCAGATGGATTTTACATGTTTTTCTATAAAATTGCACAAATGTGTCCTAAACAGCTGCTGATGTCTTGAACTATAGTTCTAGACTTACAACAGTAGAGTTGTTGCTACAATTCATCTTTAATTGTACATTAAAACTTTATAGAAAATGGCTCATGTTGCCCTATCTCCAAGTGGCTCATGGTGCCCCATTTGCAAATTTCATTTATTAGTGCATATCACCATTTTCCAGTTTATCATAGTATCAATCTTATGACATCATCCTAGCACATGCCTTATCTTCTCTAAGAAGACTAAGTTTTATGACGATGCCAGAAATAAAGTACCAGAAGTAAAAGTTCCAGCGCCCAATATGTTTACTTTTCACTCAAATTCACTGGTCAAAAAGATTTTTTTAAATTCTTGGTCCTAAGAAAGATTATGATTGCTACCCTAGCCAGTTCTACACTAATAAAGGAACATACTGTCTTCCCATCGAGCAGTTCTATCTTGCCGTTTTTTTTGCAGGGGCAACGGTTCATGGTGCCCCGTGGCTCATGGTGCCCCGCTCTCCCCTAAATCGCCATACAATTTTTGCATATACACAATTAATTGTGAACATAGATATTTGTCAAAAGCTTCACAATCTTTCAAAGTACTCTTTGTGACATGAAACACATTTTTGCATCCTTTCAATCCACTTTGTGAAGCAATTTTCAAAGTCCTAACTTAGAAAAGCGCTTTAAATGGCATGATTGTCCTGATTTGTAGCATATCTCTTACCTCTCAGCACATCTTTTAGATTAGGGAATAAACAAAAGTCACATGGTGCTAAATCATCATCGAGGTATCTTGAAATGCTGTCCTGATGAGATCCTGGGTTTGTGTTTTCCTGTGAGAACACCCAATTTGATTGAAGGTCTTTGACCTTGTTTCGGGTTGAAGTCAAATGCTCATCTTAAATCACTCTTTACAGTGCGAAAATCGGGTTTAAATAGCTAAACGAAGGATTGGCACAATATTGTGACATCTGAAAGTAACAATCACAATTTTCAGTAGGCCCTGCACAGGTCTGCAGTCCTTTTCAACATAATTTGACCATAGATTTCAGGGAAAACACAATGTCAAGTACACTAGAAAAACAAGCTGTGCTGGGTTCCCCATCTTGCCGTTTCCATAGCAACAACATAACAACTTAGATATATTTTGTCCCAAAGGTGCTTGGCCATTTTTTTTCTTCAATACCTCAAGATGTATTCCTGAAAATTTGAAGACTCTAGCTTAAATATAAGCATCTCTCAGAAAAATTGGTCAGAACTTTCTGAATGCCCCTCGTACTTTTGGTTTGGATGGGGCTAAATATTACAGGCATGGACCACTTTGAAATCTGCATAGAGATTTTGTAATATTTCTGCCATGTATTGAGCATGAATCTATAAATTGATATAATTTGATAGATATGTACAATATGTGTGGGCCTTGAGCAATTCCATCCCCAAGGTTTTCATTGCCAATATAACATGTCATCTGATAAATGAGTTATCAAAATGGCATTTGATTAGGAAATTGAAACTATAATGGTCTGTCATGACAAAACAATAGTCTTGCACACGATATGTGTGGGCCTTGAGCCAGTGTCTTTTGTGATAGGACTATTGTATGAAGAATCAGCTTATTATTTTTATTTATTAGATTACAGTGTACAGTCAACACAGAAATTATTTGCACGCTTTGATTTTTCATCATATTTCACAAAAAAATGGTAGTGTGATAAAAATAACTGCCCTATGTTTTAGAGTAGTGTTAGTAGGTTAGGTTCCCATGCATTTCATTTTTTACCAAAATTCATTTTCTTGGAAAATGTGAAAAAACTGAATTTTGAAAACCAAAAAATATTCGCACGCTTCAGCCAACTGCCAGAAACTGAATTTTTAATGATAATACTCAATTTTCTCTTTGGAACTATTGTTGTTTATGGTATATTTAGCTCATTTACATCAATCAGACATTATTTGGGGTTCACAGGTGGGATTACAGGTGTTACTCAAGGAGTACACCCATTCCCATGTTTTTCTCCTACATTTAGGTATAAAAATCACTTAAAAATAGTAATTGTCATGAAATTGGTCTGTGAAGTCCTTTAAAATAGTCAAATTGTGAGAAAAAGACAAAATATGCTGGTTTTTGTGAAGAACTATGTTCAATATCTCATCAGGAAATGTCCAAAAAAAGGCTCTTGGTGATTTTGTGTTGAGGTACAACTGATGATTTGCCTCTGATGAGTAATTTAACCACTGGCTTATCAATAGTTGTTAAGAAAGAATATTTAGAGTTGTTTTTATTAATATTTGCTCACAAATTAGGTTAATATTCGATTTTAGCATACATGTAAGTGCAGCATATTCAATGCGTTGTCATGCATCGATTATTAAGATCCACCCAAGCTTGTTTATAAAATAATTATGGCCTAAATTATTATGACAGTGAATAGTTTTCATTGTTCAAAGCTTATTTTTACAAAGGAAACCCATTATTGTGAAATTTTCACTCATTGAGGTCCTCCATGGGGGTACCCTATGAAGTAAGACTTGTTGTAGACTGCAAAATGGTAATGATATAGTGCAAAATTCGAAAACGACTTGTCTTAATTATCTCAGCTGACTTTCTCTAAAATTATTACAATCTATTGTTCACAGCTCACAGTCAAAATAGTCCCCAGGGGCAAAATTGAGTCCCGTAATTAAGTTTTTTAAAGTTTGATTCTACTCGTATTACTGTTTTCCGACATTTTGTGGTTGCATGTAGAACACAATTACCTACCAATACCTGCAAAAATACTTTTTTAGACAAATAGACACAATTATGGAGTTTACTAATCAGTCTCATGTGAGTTGCTTGTTTCTTGCCATATTTCTATAGCCAAACATTGAAAAAGAAACATGGGATTGAGTGCTTTCCTTTGGTAACACCTGCAATCCCACCTGTGAACCCCAAATAATGTCTGATTGATGTAAATGAGCTAAATATACCATAAACAAAAGTAGTTCCAAATAAAAAATTGAGTATCATCATTAAAAATTCAGTTTCTGGCAGTTGGCTGAAGCGTGCAAATATTTTTTGGTTTTCAAAATTCCGTTTTTTCACATTTTCCAAGAAAATGATATTGGTAAAAAATTAAATTCATGGGAACCTAACCTACTAACACTGCTCTAAAACATTGGGCAGTTCTTTTTATCATACTACCATTTTTTTGTGAAATATGATGAAAAATCAAAGCGTGCAAATAATTTTTGTGTTGACTGTATATGGAAATGACATGTTTCTGATTTTACAGAATGTCATTTCCTTGAATCATGGAAATATGTCATCATCAGGCTCAGGAAAAGGGGATTTAGACAAAAGAAGAAAAATGTGAGTTACATTAAAGATAATTTAACATTGATTATTCCAGAGGATTAGGAAATTATGGTAAATTAAGATATTATCGGTGTACTTGAAATGAAGTGTGGTTACGCTTCTAGAGATTAGTGTCAAGGGAAGGATTATGAGGAAATATGGCAGGGCATTAAAAATATATCATTCTTCAGATTAGAATTTACGAGGAGATTGTTGTCTTTTGTTGAAATTTGTCTGAACAATTCCATAGATAATGAGGGAATGGTTAAGAACGTTGTTGCATACAACAGAAATCAGGGTGTGAAACCTAAGAATGATTAAGTGTCATTAGATATTGAGCTAAAAATAGCTATTGTTCAGCTGATCCGTTCTTCAGACTTCTCCCTATGGGCCTATACTGTTAATTGGGATGAACTCAGAATCCACCTTTACGTGTCTTCTTGAATTCTGTTGCATTTGCTAAATCGAATAACTAAGCATGGTGCTTGAGTATTCATGAGGCATCCATAATTAATTAATCATCTAAATAACTTGCCTGATCAGGCCTATCTGAAACTGTGAAATGGTCCCTGAATAAACTAAACTTTCATCTTTACGGATACGTAAGAGATAAATGATAATGTTATGATTTATCACTTATTCGTAATAAATGACAGATCAGTTAGATACATTTGGATAAGAGAATACAGAAATCAGAGCATGTCTCTGTTATTAGATGAGATAAGATAGAGACAGATTTATTCCTTGAGGGTAAAATGTTACTCCCTGGATAATGGTAAATCTTGTAAACCTGCCGTGTACCATAAAACTGCGATTATGAGGAGCAGAGATGGATCCAAACACAATACCCCAAAAGCCCCAGACAAGAGACCTGATGTGAATAGCAAGGAGATGGGGCAATCCGTCTGTCCGTCTCTTTCGTGGGGATTGAAGATCTGTATGGGTTGGGTGGTGGAGAGAGGGTGGTAAGGTTATTGAAGATGGAAGAGCGAATCATGTGTAGCATGATTTTATGTATTGTGATTGTTTCCTATTCTGGCTATACCATCTGCTCCGAGTATCTTTTCAGAGTATCTCCTTGTCATGTAAAATATTTTGAAAGGTAACAGATGTTTACAGGTGGAATGAATGAACGATGATGTTCAAATGAAATATAGCTTGGCAATTAGTCAGGATGAATGACTAATGATAACAAAAAGGGAATAGTTTGGTATTGAGAATACCTTTAGAAATGGAGGTATTCACAAAGTATTCAAGACTGATAAATGGCATTGCAGAGAATTGAGTTTCGAAATATGCATTGAACTTGAGCTAATAATCCGAAAGTAACCTCCCACAGAACAAGGACAATTGCCTGCATACTGATACTTATCTTATTATGATGAAGGATTAACGACCCGTATATTCCTTTTATTCTCAAATGATCAACGTCATCTTCCATAAATAATGTCATTATCAAGGTCGCATGGATCATTGTATTACTAAAATTACCTTGCTTTGTGATGATTTCTTTCAAATATTACTTGTTAATGCCAAATCAATTCCATAATTACAGAATAACGGAAATTATATACTGGCTGATGTAATGTCAGACCAATTTTATGAGCTTTGCATTTCGTAAGATGCCAAGAAATAGTCGTGAGATCATCCAACTGATCTTTTCACACAGGATCTTGCTGTTCCTTTGATTGCTTCTGATATCACTAAGACATCAATACAGGATCTTTGGTATATCATTGATTGAGAGGCTTATTAGCGGCTACTACAAGTCTCAGGTCAACCTCCTTGCTGCAAAGTAACTTAGTACATCACACCTCAGATGTTCACACTCCCATGATTAGCAAATTGGAAGGACGCCCATCTTTTGATGCAAAGAAATCTGTGATGTGATTTGATGAGAAGATCTTGAAATTGAAAATGTCAAGCTGGCTCTAGAGGAAGTATTGGCATTCACAGTTAAAATGTATGAAAAAAGAAGTTTCATCATGGCTTTGAATGTAGGACATTTTTCCTGTGTGATTCTGATCTTCTATTTTCTTACAATGTCTTAAGTATACACCGAGTGCAAAGTTATTAGGTAGCGATGATTTTTTGCCATATCTCCAAAAGTATTTGGAATATTTTTATTTCCTTCACCCACAAGGGTGGGTTAGAGTAGAAGATTATTCGGTGAGAATTTGTTCCCATTCCGTTCACGCAGTCAGAATTTACAGCATTTACCAAAGGTTTTGGGTGTGCCAAGTTATTAGGTACATTTGCATGTTTCATTAAAATATACACAAAAACTTTGAAATCTCAATTGAAAGTGACCTGCATATATTCCTAATACTAATTTCCATAAATTAATGCCTTATTAGGATGATTTCATTCCTTCAGTTGGAAGAGATGCACTTTATTCTGTGCCATTGGAATATCATTGAATCTATTGTAATTTTGACAAACAAAGCTTCCTTGGACTAAAAATAAGTCATATCACTAAAAATGTTGTTTTGTACGTTACTTAATGCTATTAACATCAATTACATCATACTGCATAAGTTTCAGCCAGATTGTAGCTCTTCATACAAGTCAACAGCTAATCCAAAAAATTATGATTTTTCACCTCCTATTTGCAATATTATTCCAATGGGCGTTCGTAATGAGACATTTGACATGTTTTTGAATTGCTGTGTATTCAAGTACAAAGGCCGGAATTGACTGAAATCAGCACAGGACAAAGTCAATAGCATCAAATAAGATTCGGAGGAGTGTTTTTACTAAAATGATTTATTTAGAATTCAGTAGAGGCTTTGTTTGTGGAATATTAGCTAAATCAAATGGTATTCCAATGGCACAGAATAAAGTGAATTTCTTCAAACTGAAGGCATGAAAGCATCCAAACATGGAATAACTTTATGAAAATTAATATTAGGAATATATCCAGATCATTTTCAATTGAGATTTCAAAGTTTTTGCGTATGTTTTAATGCAACATGCAAATGTGCCTAATAACTTTTGCACACCCAAAACCTCCAATATATGCTTGCGTGAATGGAATGGGACAAACTTCTCACAGAATAATCTTCCAGTCTAACCCACTCTTGTTGGTGAAGGAAATTAAAATATTCGAAACACTTTTGGAGATAAGGGAAAAAACCATTGCTGCCTAATAACTTGGCACTCGGTGAATATATAGTTTATTTAGTTTATCAGACCAAAGACTGGGGCCTTACGTACTTTTTGTGCTGGTGGGGCTAGATATTATAGGTACGGTCTTCTTTCTACATTGAGAATTTGTTATATTTCAGTCATAAATATAAAACTGGTCTTGCTTTACAATTCATCAACCAAGGTACTTGACAAACATGCACCTCTGATTACAAAGCAGGTTACACTACGCAAACAGACTTCATTTATCAATGCCGACATCAAAAATCTAAAAACTGCTAAAAGAAAAGCAGAGCGAACTTGGAGAAGAACTGGACTTGAGAGAGACTGGCAAGAGTTTCAGCAGAAACGAAATGCGTTAAATGACCAGCTCAATCAGCTGAAATCTGATGATCTGAGAGCAAAGATTGAGAGTACTAAAGGAAATTCAAAGGCCATGTTCAAGGTACTTAATTCTAACTTGAACAGGAAACAAGAATTGCCGCTGCCAAATCATGAAAACAGCAAAGACCTGGCAAATGACTTCAACACATTCTTTGATGAAAAAATCAAGAAAATAAGGACACAACTTGACTCCGGCAGCAACAACACTGCAATTGTTGAAAATTTTAGAGGCAACAAACTATCTCAGTTCAAAACCCTATCAGAATCAGCAATTAAGAAACTGATCGGAAATATGCCTGTCAAACACTGTCAACTAGACCCCATCCCTACTTGGTTACTGCTGGAGTGCATCGATGAATTTCTTCCATTGATTACTGAAATAGTCAACACATCACTATCTCTAGGGGAGATGCCCCTTGATCTGAAGCATGCACTGGTTAAGCCACTTTAAAAAAAAGGAGGACTTGATCTGATCAAGAAAAACTACCGACCAGTATCAAACTTGTCCTTCCTCGGAAAAATAATTGAAGGTGCAGTTATCAAACAGTACATGGACCACCTTGTTCAAAACAAACTTGATGATGACAAGCAATCAGCATATAAGCAATTTCATAGTACAGAAACTCTTCTAACAAAGATCCACAACGACATTATGTTAAACATGAGCAAGGGTGAAATTACAATGCTTGTGCTGCTAGATTTGTCAGCTGCTTTCGACACAATTGATCACGATATTCTACTGGCGAGACTGGAAAACAGATATGGGGTGTGCAACTCAGCTCTCAACTGGTTTCAGTCATACATTTCAGAAAGATCACAATCTGTCTTGATAAATGACCAAACATCAGATAAGCTTCATCTCAAATTTGGTGTCCCTCAGGGATCAAAGCTTGGTCCAATCTTATTCAATTCTTATATTGCTCCGCTAAGTGAAGTTGCTTCTCGAAACCAAATTGAGGATCAGAAATATGCTGATGATGAGCAACTTATTATATCATTTAAGCCAAACATCACAGATCAAGAAATAGCAACTGAGAAAATAGAGAAATGCATTACGGAAATTAGAAAATTTCTCCATGAAAACAAACTGTGCAACAATGGTGACAAAACAGAACTTCTCTTGATTGGCACACCACACCAACTGAATAAACTCCAAGTTTCATCAATCAAAGTTGATAATGTTTCAATCAAAACGGCGGAGAATGTCAGAAATTTAGGTGTGACAATGGACAAAAACATGACAATGGAGAAGCAAGTTAACAAAATGTGCCGAAATGCCTACTTTAATCTGCGAAACATTTCTAAACTTCAAAAGTCTATGAACAAAGACATAGTCAAAACTGCAGTAAATGCTTTGGTCACACCCCACCTGGACTATGGAAATGCCCTCTTGCATGGCATATCTCAGCATTTAGTGAACAAACTTCAGGTGGCCCAAAACTCAGCGGTTCGTCTCATAGAGAGATTGAAACGGCATGACCATGTTGGACCACACAGAAAGCAACTTCATTGGCTGCCTATTCCTGCCAGAATACAATTTAAATTGATGACCACAACCTGGAAGGCATTAAACAGCCAGGCACCACTGTACATTCAGCAACTCATCCAACTGAAACCCAACCAAGACCATAACCTAAGGAGCAACAGCAAACTTTTGTTGACAGAACCAGCTTCAAACAGCCAAAATAAATTCGGAGATAGAGCTTTCTCTTTTGCAGCACCAAAAATCTGGAACAAGTTGCCAGGAAATGTTCAGGCTGCAAAGACTCTGGATTCCTTCAAGAGAAAACTAAAAACCCACTTGTTTAAGACATTCTATCAATAACGGCCAACTCATACAAGCGCTTTTGAGCAGTTTACTGGAAAAGGCGCTATATAAATTACTATTATTATTATTATTAAATAGAGTATGAATCTAAAAAAATTATATAATTTGATAGACATCTACAATATGTGTGGGCCTGGAATAATTCCATCCCTAGGGATTTCATTGCAAATATAGCATGTCATCTGATAAATGAGTTATAAAAATGGCATTCATTTATGAAATTGAAACGAATATGGTTTTTTATGACAAAACAATGATTTTGCAAATGATATATGTCTAGATACCATGGCTGTGTTTTTGTTATAGCCTATTGTATGAAGAATCAGCTTATTTTTTTAATAAATTACATAGTGCATGGAAATGACATGTGCCTGGATTTACAGAATGTCGTTAACTTGAATCATGGAAGTATATCAACATCAGGCTCAGGCAAAGGGGATTTAAACAAAAGCAGAAAAATGTGAGTTACATTAATTATAATTAGACATTGATTATTCAAGAGGATTAGGAAATTATGGTGAATTAGGATATTATCGGTGTACTTGAAATAAAATGTTGTTACACTTGAATGGATCAATGTCAAGGGATGAGGATGATGAGGAAATATGGCTGGGCATTACCATCCTTAGACATCACAAAGATACTTATACCATTGGAAAAGCTGGTATCTAACTGACAATTTTGCATGTCAGCGCCCGGCCAGGGATTAACTCTGCTTACAACAGCAAACAAACAATCAGATTATTGTTTATTTTGCTAAAATTATAAGTTAAAACAAATAATAGAAGAAGCATATGATGTCTAAGTCAGTTAGACACCTCTTTGTCGGGTCCTAACATGCATTTTTGTCAGTTAGATCCCGAACGGAGGGACAAAAATGCATGTTAGAACCCTCCAAATCGGTGTCTAACTAATACTTAGATTGGAAGTTATGAGAAGTGGTTGTATTTTCCCTAAATTGTATTGAATGCCTTAGAATGAGCAATGAATGTCCAGATATTAACTATTATTAATCCTCTGGATTATTGTATTGATAATCAGTGTTACTGGTGGGTATACATTGATTTTTTTCATTATTATTTGTGAAAACCTATAAATAGTAAGCTAGGTAGGTAGGATGGGGATTTAAGATACAGTACCGTTGTTTTTCATGAGATGGCAAACTTGTTACCTACCTATCTACTGATAAACCCATCCTCCTTCTACTGTTCTACATACTTACCTTCGTATCTACTTACTTACCAATGTAAATACAATGTAGATGCTACGTTTGTTCTGTCATGTTCTATGCATCCAAATGTATTTATGAATTTGAATGATTATTACTGACTTTGATAAAGTCACAACCATACCTTAAGATTAGGGAAAACAGAAATCATAGCATGTCTCTGCTATTAGATGAGATAGGATAAAGACAGATTTATTACTCCCTGGATCACCCTAAATCTTGTAAACCATCCTCATGCCATAAAACTACGATTATGAGGAGCAGAGATGGATCCAAACACAATGCCCCCCAAGCCCCAGACTAGTGACCTGAGATGAATAGCAAGGAGATAGGGCAATCAGTCTGTTTTTTGTCTTGCATGGGGATTGCAGATCAGTATGGGTGGGGTGGTGGAGAGAGGGGTGGTAGGGATATCAAGATGGAAGAGCGAATCATGTATAGCATGATTTTATGTATGTGATTGTTTCCTATTCTTGCTATACCGTCTGCTCCCAGCATCCTTTCAGAGTATTTCCTTATCGAGTAGAATATTGTGAATGGTAACAGAAGTTTACAGGTGGAAATGAATAAGCAATGATGTACAAATGAAACATAGCTTTGCAATTATTCCGGATGAATGAACAATGATTTATAACAAGAAGGGAATTGTTTGGCATTTAGAATGAAGCATTGACAAAGCAGTAGTGATCGGTTTATGGCATAGCAGAGAATCATGTTTCAAAATATGCATTGAACTTGAGCCAATAATCGAAGAGTAGCATTTTATGGAACAAGGACAATTGCTTGCATGTTGTTACTACTCTTCTTATGATGAGGAATTTATGACCTATATTCCTTTTGTTCTGAAAATACCAACATCATCTTCCATGAAATAACGTCATTATCAAGGTCGCGTGGATGGGAATTTTACTAATATTACCTGGCCTTCTGCTGATTTCTCTTGTGTTATCTGTTAATGCCAAATGGGTACAATATCTGAAGAATAACTGAAATTGGATACCAACTGATGTTATCTCTGATGTGAAGTCAGACAAATTTTATGAGCATCGTATTTCAAATGTGATGGCAACCCTTATGCGATTTTTATATGAATGTTATTTTTCCTTAGCATTGATGATACAAGGAAAGACAATAAAGACCATGTTCAATGACAAACCAGTGCTAATGGTAATATGTATATATGCCTTTTATTTCTGAAAGTTCATCATTATGCTTCAGAATTAGTCACTCTGTCAAACATTTTCTATGAGAAGTGATTAATAATTGCCATGTTCATCAATTGCTACCTTTTTCAATTTCAAAGGAGATTCAGTGTAAAGTTTCATTGCAATTCTTTCCAATCTTGTAAATAGAGAATTTTACCATTCCGTTTGCCCAGTTTGGCTACAATAGCAATTAATAAGCAATGAACGCTATCATTGCCTGTTAATTTCAGTGTGGTACCCTTCCATTGTCATTATTTTGCCATATCAAGCCTGTTTTGCTGCTGCTGAAAATTGCACGACAAGTGCATTATTAATGTATGTTATAAAGATAGAGATCGAACTTAGCATTCTAGTTCATTTGGTGTTGTGCATCTATTTATCCATGTATCTCAAATATATTTAAGTCAGTGGAAGTGAATAAAGTTGATCAACACAAATCAAAAGATATACTGAAGACCAGATGAAACCAATCTTCCTGGGTCTCTAAGACTAAAGAGGCTTACCCAAAAAAAGGTCAATAATTTTTTAAGCTGGTGCACTCACAGCCGGAACGACACAAGTTAATTTAGGAAATTTGGCTTTTGACCACAATTTATTTCAATACTGCAGTGTTTATGGTTTAATTATTATAAATTGTACCCAATGTACAGTAATGCCCTGACACAAATGTGTGGGTCACTTTGCACAAGTATTACACAGATAGGTCAACCATTATCCCACAGATCCTTCCTCACGGGATTTGGCTCTTCTGTTGATTTCTTCTGATATCATTATCACTAGTACTAGGAGGTTGTTACCGACCTTGATATATAATTGATTTACAGGCTTACTAGCAGTAACTACTGGTGTTAGGTTGATCTGCTTGCTACCAAGTAAATTTGAAGTACATCACGCCTCAGATGTTCACACGCCACAATTATCAAATTGGAAGGACTCCCATCTTTTGATGTAAAGAAATCTGTGATGTGATTTTATAAGAAGATCTTAAAATTGATCAGATAATGAAGTTCTGGGTCTTGGCTGATTTGGACCAGAAAATTGTATCAGAGTTGGAGCTTTACACTGTATCAGAGCTGAGGTACATGTAGATGAGTGGGGCTAAATAATCACAGTCACAGACCATTTTCTACATTGATATTTTGCTACATTTCAGCCATATCTTGTGTGTGAATCAATGAATTGATAACATTTGATAGACTTCTGAAATATGTGTGGGCTTGAAGCAATTCCATCCCAAGGGATTTCTTTGCAAATATAGCATGTCATCTTATAATGAGTTATCAAAGTGACATTAAATTATGCAATGTAAACCATAATGGTCTGTTATGAACGAAAAAAAATCATCTCTCATTTTTATATGTATATAGATATTATGACAATTTTTTGTGATCGATTTAGTGTTTGAAGAATCAGAGTGATGTTTCTTCCCTATTATAGCTATATATGAAAAATTGCATGTAAAAAGACCTGCAGAATGCGACTGCCTTGAATCATTTAAATATATCATCATCAGGTTCAGGAAAAGGGGATTTAGACAAATGAAGAAAGATGTAAGTTACATTAAAGATAAGTAGACATTGATTATTCCAGAGGATGAGGAAATTATAGCAAATTAGGATATTATTGGTGTGCTTGAAATGAAATGTTATTAAACTTCAGGGGATTAATCCAAGGGAGAAGGATGATGATGAGAAAATATGGCAGGAATTATGATTCTTCAGATTGAAAGTTATGAGGGGATTGCTGGCTGGATGATAATGAAAGGGCTGAGAATGTTGTTGAGTAAAACTGAAATAATGGAGTTAAACTAAAGGATGATTATATCATTGGACATTTAGCTGACATAGCTACAGTTTAGCTGAACCGTTTTTCATACTATGTGCCACAGGAAAAAAAAAAATCTATCTGTGCGTGCCTTCTTTAACTTTGTTGTCTTTCCTTATCAAATATGTCATCATGGTGCTCAAATAAAGCTTATGGCGGAGCATCAATTTATTGATTCTCTTGATAGGTTTTTAACTTCATGCACTAATCAGGCCAATCAGAAAATATAAAATAAAACTAGTGTTCAACGAACCTGCATTGTTACACACGTGAATCAGATGCTATCCATTATTCATTATGATAGGCTACTAATAGGTCTGTGTGTTAGACCTTTGGATAACGACAGATAAAGATAAAGACAGATTTATTCCTGGAATGTGAGACACTACTCCCTGAATCAATGTAAATCTTGTAAACCATCCTTTTTTTGCCATAAAACTACGATTATGAGGAGCAGAGATGGATCCAAACACAATGCCCCCCAAGCCCAGACAAGAGACCTGACGTGAATAGCAAGGAGATGGGGCAATCTGTCTGTCTGTCACTTTCATGGGGATTCAGGATGTAATAGGGGAATATCATGATTGACGGAAGTCATGCAATGACATAGCATACTAATTTTATGTAACATTGCGGATGTACCATTCGCTAATAGCACTCACCTTTGGGACACTCCTGTGAAGGTCCAAGGTTCAATTCCTGGCTGGGGGGCATGTTAAGTGTAACTTCTCAAACTACTTCACAGTCAAATGTTGTTGGCACAAAAAGTTAATTAAATATACTTGTACCGATGCATCAGTGACTCAGTGTTTATGCTGGGCAGACAAGAGATCCATCGCATGGGTGAAAGTGCAACATGTTGTGAACTATTGCCAGATTAAACAACAGCAAGTGTTGATAGGTCATTTCTTACAGATGAAAAGACATCATGATAAAAATATCATAAGAATTACAGGTTAATATGTTCATATTTGGGGAAGGAAATCTCTAGACAGACATAAATGCAGATAATATTTAGACAGATGGCACAAAACAAATCATCATATAATGCAGATGTGGGAGACAGAATGGTATCCTCACTATCTGATTCAGGAATCTATATGATAGAAAATAACATGAGCTAAATCTGGTATATCCATATGCACAAATTGCGTATCAGCTGGAAAAATGAATCCATATATCTTTTGACTGATATAGGACCTATGTGTGATTTAAGTCATTTACAAAAGCAAGCAAGAGATAAGGACGATTTGTCAGAGCTAAATGGAGAAATATGCCTGGAAAAAATATCATTGGCTGTAAAGCTAGAAATACACCAAACACTACAAAAATGCATATGAATGATGAATGGTGTCTGTGACTTTCTGCAGATGAACAGAGCCATTGTAGAGTAGAAGATCACAGCAAAAACCTCATGCAGCATGAAAAACTCAATGTATTAGGATGAATAATGTATGGCTGATAGATGTGAAAATGAGCTCCATTTTGAATAAGAGAGAAAAAACATGATGCACATAAAATCATGTGAAACACAATAAGCACAGTGAACAACAACACAATTTCAAATTACCTGACTATGTTCTCGTTGTTGCATGATGTTTCAAGGTGGTAAGTGGCTGTTGTTTTGAACAGGAAAGTGTTTGTTTAGATGCATACAGGGAAAATGATCGATGCACAGAATGGTAAAAAATTATTAGGCAAATATAAATTAAAATTGATGGCCTTAATCTAAATATTTTCAAATTTGTCTGGAATTGGTAGTGAGTTGTTATCAAACACCAGATTCAGGCACTCCACCTGCGGCTAGTTATAGAGAGAAGCTACATTTCAAAAGAGGCATGTTTCTGACATTGGATTACTGAAATTCTGACATTCTTTCCGAATATTTCCTAGGGGTAGCATATTTTGAATGGTTACAGGTGTGTGCAGCAGGAATGAATATGCAATGAATAAAATAAATGACAAAAAATAATCGGCAATGGTGATTCGCATATGTTTAAAATTCACAAATGCAATAGAAGATTGAAAAATGATTTGAAAAGGAATCCGATTTCAGTGTATATAAAAGTAGAAATTGAGGCAATTTTGCTCTGAAACTTTCCTTTTTAAACTAGGGCAATTGGGATTGGTTATTTTTAGGACCTTCAGACTGGTCTCAGAGCATATTATTTAATACTTTTATTCAACCCTCACAGCATTGCTTCAATTTTCCACTTGGCCTACAATAACAATAAATAGGCAATGAATGTCTGTCAGCGTTTGATATTATTGCATATTCATTGCAGTGTTGTATCCTTCCATCGTCATTACTTTGCCACATCAAACTCTTGCTACTGGTGCTGAAAATTGCATGGCAAGTGCATTATTAATTTCTGTTTCCATAATGTAAGGTCATACTATTTTACAGTAGTTCAGGGTGATTTTCACACAGAATCACATAACAGACAAAAGTCATTATCATAGATGAGCGAAGGAAACAGAATCACAGAAAGACTGACATAGAGACAGACAGAACAACAGTAGGAACTAGATGTCAAGAACCAGATAGGCAGAATCATTCATGATGAGGACTGCTTCCAGTGGCTCTTTATTGCTGCAAAGTTTCATACACACCACCTGGAATTGTACATGTGGGAGACATGACGATCATATAAACACAGAAAAAGTTTACGATTATTTGATTATTTAGTGTGTCTTATGATGTCCAGGGGCAGCAATCTCTCCAGAACTCTAAAGATGCATTGCAAAGAAAGGACAGGACCAAGTTAACCTGGTGCACTCACAGTTGGAAAGACACAAGTTGATTTAGAAAGACTCTTGTAAGTCGATTTGTGTCTTTGAATAATTCATCACTTTCTCTCAATGCAGTGTTAGCCTGAGTGTTGGTCTGTGAATTTGGCTTCCCAGTAGCACCTGGGATAGGCATTTGAGCACCTCAGCAGGCTGACAAATTACAAACACCTCAAGACTAAGATGTATGTAGCATTATGCAAGACAATTTATAGGGGTTGGTGGCTTGAAAGTGCTACAGTGCACCTGCCACAAATCTTCTGTTTTGATATAGCAAAGCAGTTGCCCAAAATGCTCTTGACCAAATAGTTTTTTGTTGAACGGAGCTCTTTCTTTAAAGTGTATATTCATGGCACAAACTTTCCATTGATAATTTTTTTAATGGTTCAAATGAAAGAAGGGTTTTCTCTACAACCTTTACATGCTGCTTGCTAAATACAATGTGTGAATGTGTATTGTCACACTGTTGTGAGTATGCAAACAGCTATTTATAGATAAAAGGCTACCTTCTCTGAGTTCACTGGCAAGTTTTTCAGCTCACAAAAGTTAGTTGGATCAGGTTCAAATGATGAAAGATCATTTTTTGTTTATCTGGGTTTCCGCGGGGTTTAATCTGCACCCTTCATTAAATCATCAATTTATTTTGCACCCACTGAGGGGGATAGAGGTTGTTGGAACATTCAAAGTGAGTGCAGGTTGGGTAGTTGCCATGAAGACAACCAGTCATGCACATGTGTTCTTGTAGCTGGAATCTGTCGTAGATGACAGGAAAATGGGACAATAAAGAATTGATCAGGAAATAATGAAAGAAGCTAAAAAGAGGTTTGAAAAATGAAAGGATCTATTTAATACCGCAAATGAAATTTAGGATTCCATGAAGCATAAACATGCATAAAAGAAATCTATAAAAATGGGGAATCTTATAGATGATTACATGCTCAAAAGACATCAAAGAATGAATATAACCATCTCTGCTCTTCTTTTTCCTCACTTTAGCAACAATTTGTCCTGATTTTATAAGACAATGAACTTCCTGATGACATTTCAGGCCATCAACTTTGTTGCTATATCAGGAAGATGAGTTCTGAAGTCCATATTTCCTTCTTATATATCAGATTCCTTGTCATTCGAGAGGCTCTTAATGGGATCAAAGTACAGCCCTCTGAGAACATCACTTTTGGCTAACTATTAATATAAAAATTTCACTCTTTAGAATGGTGTGAAAGTATTTAATACAGAGGAACCACACAATTTTAATACTCTTCCAATTCTGTTTCTTGTTGACATCAAATAATGCAAGCTTGTGACAAGTGAGCAACATTGGCCAGACATCATTATCTGCTTTGTCACAAAATTGTTGAAGGTAGTGTCCCCTCAAGGGTTAATTTGGATTCTCAATTACAAAATACAGCATACAAATTTGATCGAGGCTCATTTAATCTCTTTAATTGCCCTTCAGAATGCATCATGTTCTGTTGTGTGGTTCGGCAAAGGTACAACTCTAAAATGATGTGTTTCTAATTCCAAGAAAGCTACAAACAATTGGAAATTTAGACTGTGTGACACTATGTCTCAGCGCGAAATTCATGTCTAACGTTTAAATGGAATTTACTCCTATTTTGATGAAGTTGTTGTTAAAAAAAAACTAATTTTGGATTAACAAACACGCTTGTATTTGTTGAACGCAGAATAATCAGATGCTGAAGAAAGCTATGGAACTCATTAAAATTTCGAGACTTTCCTAAAAAATGGTTCAACAAAATAGAGAGCAATAAAAGAAAGAAATTTGCAAAAATACAGCTTACTGGTTTGGAAGGATCGATTGCAAAATACACTTATCCTGAATACACAGTTTTCCAATAAAGCACTTGAATTAGTTGGTCAATGCATCAATGACTGCTGAATGATATTTGCCAAAAGTTGGAAACTTTCATGAATTTCATGATGAGACATTTTTAGTCTGAAACTAAAGCAAACAGTTAATTGCATTAAGTTTGTATCATATGCAACTAATTCAATTGATTGATAACATTTGGAATGTTGCATTTTATTCTGAAAAACTAGGAAAATTAACTTTAAAGTGCTGGCTGAAGAGTTACCCAGAGTTCAGAAAAAAACTCAAATATGAATGAAATAAATGGTGTATACAAGGCAATACATACACCTTCTAGTTGTCTTTTACAATGACTTTGTTGGATTTCAGCAGCTTTCAATATTAAAAACTGAAATATGAATTGAATTTCAAAGACCATCTACATTGTAAGTCAATCCACCAGTCCTGCAAAATGGTTATTCCATGGTACAGTTAATTGCATGATGTGTTGCCTAAGAAGGTCCCCTGAAACCTGACAGATAGAGAAACAAGAAATATATTAACAGACCAGAAAGAAATACAGATGGACAGACTCATAGAGAAACAATAGACAGATAGATAGACAATAGACATATAGAAAGATGTGCATGTGTAAATAGGTCTGTGCTTACAAATGAGAACACATGTTAGAAATCACATATAAAAATTACAGGTCAATATGTTCTTATATATTGAAGGAAATCTCTAGACAGATATAAATGCAGATGATATTTATACAGATGGCTGATTTACGAAACAAATCGTGGAGATGTGGGAGGCAGAACGGTATCCTCACCATCTGGTTCAAGAATCTATAGGAAATGTATGGTAGAAACTAATATGAAAGATACCAGTATATCTAGATTCACTAAAAAAAAATTGAAACACAATAAACACAATGAAAACAACACAATATCAAATTACCTGATTATGCTCTCTTTGTTGCAAAATGCCACAAAGTGGTTGAACAAGAACGCACATAATTAGCACAAATACAATGGGCAGGGAAATAATAGAAGCACAGCATGTTAAAAAAAAAATACAAATGAAACTTCATACATAAAAATTTGCAAATGTGTCTGGCACTTGTGGTTGTGGTGAGTTGTAATCAAACTCCAAAATCAGAAACCTCACCTGAAGCCAGTTATTTAGAGAGAGAAGCTACATTTTTAGATGAGACATGCTTCTGATATTTGATAACTGAAATTCTGACATCCTTTCAGAATATTTCCTAAGGGTAGCCTATTTTCAGTGGTTACAGGTGTGCACAGGGGGAATGATTGTGCAATGAATAAAATAAAGGCAAAAAAACATTGGCAATGGTGATTCTCAAATGTATTTAAAGATCACAATGCAGCAGAAGATTGAAAAAAGATATGAAAAGGAATCAAGTTTCAGTGTGTATAATAACAGATCTATATTGAACTGAAGCCAATAAATCTCACAAAAAGTCTTATTTAATGAGGGCAATTTTTGCATATTGGTGCTTGTCTTCGTATATAATAGTGCGGCATAATGCCCCATATTCCATCTGTTCTGAACCCCGATCAATGCTACTTCTAAAAAATTGAACAAAATGGAGTTAACAAGGTCAGGTTGGTTCAGATGTTGGAAGAATAACATATCTTTGTGGTGATTTCCCACAAATGTGATTATTCTCGAATAATATCTTTGCCAATGCCAAATAAATACCTAATTATGGGATTGGAATTGTATACTTGCACATTTAAGAAAAAAAAAAACCTATCTAACTTTTGACTCTCAGAAAACACAAGCATCTAAATTCAACCATTATCTCAATTAGGACTGCGATTGGTTAAATCTATAAGAGCATCAGACTGGTCTCAGAACATGTGAGACAAAACTTCCAGCATTGCTTCAGTTTGCCACTTGGCCCACAATAGCAATAAGTAGGCAATGAATGCTTGTCACTGTTGGCTATTATTGCATATTTATTGCAGTGTTGTATTCTTCCATTGTCATTACTTTGCAACATCAAACTCTTGCCAGTGGTGCTGAAAATTGCATGGCAAGTGCATTATTAATATCTTTTGCCATAGTATAAGGTCACATTCTTGTACACTAGTTCAGGGTTAATATGTTTTTGCATTTATTCTGCCTTAGCGACTAGCATTATTTATATGGAAATAGTGGCAAAATTGTATTAACATGTAGACGCTAATATTGGTGGACCTAAGGACAGAAAACATGAAGAACAGACAGACAGTGACAAAGGTACTGCTTATGACAACAGGAAGGAAGGGTTCCTATACATCCATGTCAACAGGCAGATCACACAGAATTACACAACAGACAAAGTCACAGATGAGAGCGGGAAATAGAATCACAGAGAGACAGCCGTCCGCACAGACAGAATAACAGTAGGACCTAGACGTCATGAACCAGATAGGCAGACTCATTCATGATGAGGACTGCTTCCTGTTGCTCTTTGATCACAGCAAGAGTTTCAAGCACGCCAATTCGAATTGCACGTGTGGGAGACATAAAAATTATACAAAAACAGAATAAAATTAATGCATTTTTATTTCCAAGGAACTGCAGTCTCTCTTGGCCTCTAAAGTTGCATTACACAGAAAGGACTGAACTGAGTTAACCTGGTGCACTCACAGCTGGAAAGACACAAGTTGATTTAGAAAGACTCTTGTAAGTTGATTTGTGTCTTTGAATAATTCATCACTTTCTCTCAATGCAGTGTTAGCCTGAGTGTTGGTCTGTGAATTTGGCTTCCCAGTAGCACCTGGGAAAGGCATTTGAGCACCTCAGCAGGCTGACAAATTAAAAACACCTCACCATCTGGTTCAGGAATCTATAGGAAAATGTATGGTAGAAAGTAACATGAGCTAAATCTGGTATATCCAGATGCTCAAATTGAATATTAGCGGGAAAAATGGATCCATATATCTTTTGACTGATATAGGACCTATGTGTGATTTAAGTCATTTACAAAAGCAAGCAAGAGATAAGGATGATTTGTCCGAGCTAAATGGAGAAATATGCCTGGAAAAAATATCATTGGCTGTAAAGCTAGAAATACACCAAACACTACAAAAATGCATATGAATGATGAATGGTGTCTGTGACTTTCTGCAGATGAACAGAGCCATTGTAGAGTGGAAGATTAAAGCAAAAAGCCTCATGTTGCAGCATGAAAAACTGAATGGATGATGGTGCAAAATGTATGGCTGATAGATGTGAAAATGAGCACTAGTTTTACACAAAAAGGAACGAAAAAAAGCAAACAAAAAGATTTGAAACACAATGAAAAACAACACAACATCAAATTACCTGATGATGCTCTCTTTGCTGCATAATGCTTCAAAGTTGTATTTGGCTGCTGTTGAACAAGAATGCATATAAATTGCGCAACTAAAATGTGAAGGGAAAAATAGATGCACAGAATGTTAAAAAAATTATATGAATGAAATTTGATGTCTTTCGTCTATACATTTGCAAATGTATCTGGCATTGGTGGTGTGTTGTAATCAAACTCCAGAATCAGAAACCCCACCTGAAGCCAGTTATTTAGAGAGAGAAACAACATTTTTAGATGAGACATGCTTCTGATATCAGATTACTGGAATTCTGACATCCCTTCAGAATTTTTCCTGAAGGTGACATATTTTGAGTGGTTACAGGTGTGTACAAGAGGAATGCATGTGCACTGAATAAAATAAATTGCACAAAAAGGATCTGCGTTGGTGATTCACATATATTTAAAGTTCACAAATACAATAGAGGATTGAAAAATTATTTGTAAAAGAATCATATTTCAATGTATATAAAAACAGTGGTTTAACCTATATAGCTCAGAAAATTTCTTTTTAAACTAGGGAAATTGGAATTGGTTAATTTTTGGACCTTCAGACTGGTCTCAGAGCATATTATTAACTCTCCTTCAAACCTTATAGCTTTGCTTCAATTTGCCACTTGGCCTGCAACAGCAATAAATAGGCAATGAATGTCTGTCAGCATTTGATATTATTGCATATTCATTGCAGTGTTGTATCCTTCCATTGTCATTACTTTGCCACATCAAACTCTTGCTACTGGTGCTGAAACTTGCATGGCAAGTGCATTATTAATTTCTTTTGCAATAATATAAGGTCACAATACTCATATTCTTGTACATTAGTTGAGGGTGAATTTATATTTTTTGCATTTATTCCGCTTTAGCAACTATCATTATTTATATGACAATAGTGGCAAAACTGTATTCACATGTAGAAAGGTTTACCGTTTGTGACAACAGGAAGGAAGGATACCTATACATCCATGTCAACGGACATGTCAAAAGGAAGATCACAAAGACTTGCATAAAAGACAAAGTCACAGATGAGAGCTGGAAACAAAATCAGAGAGAGACCGACATCCAGATAGTAAGACTAGACATCAAGAACCAGACAGACATAATCATACATGACGAGGACTGCTTCCTGTTGCTCTTTAAATCGCAGCAAGAGTTTCATACATGCCAATTCGAATTGTACATGTGGGAGACATAATAATCGTATACACGCAGAAAGAAATTACTGATTATTATGTCCAAGAAACCGCAGTCTCTCCCGCCCTCTAAAGTAGCATTACACCGAAAGGACTGAACTGACTCAACATGATGCACTCACAGCCAGAAAGACACAAGTTGATTTAGAAAGACTCTTGTAAGTTGATTTGTGTCTTTGAATAATTTATCACTTTCTCTCAATGCAGTGTTGGGCTGGGTGTTGGTATGTGAATTTGGTTTCCCAGTTGAGCCTGGGAGAGGCATTTGAACACCTTAGCAGTCTGACAAATTACAAACATCTCAAGACTACGACTTGTGTAGCATTGTACAACTGGACAATTTATGGAGACTGGTGGTTTTGAAAAGTGCTACAGTGCACCTTCCACAATTCTTCTGTTTTTATTGCAAACAGTTGCCCAAAATGGTGTCAACCAAAATTGTTGTTTATTGAACTGCTTTCTGTTATACAAATGTGTATATTCATGGCACAAACTTTCCATTGATATTTTTTAATGGTTCAAATGAAAGAAGGTTTTCAACAACCCGCATTTGCTGCTTGCCAAATACAATGTTTGAATGTGTATTGTGAGTATGCAAACACCTATTTATAGATAAAAGGCAACCTTCAGTCAGTTCACTGGCAAGTTTGGAGCTCACAGAAGTTAGGTGGATCAGGTTCAAATGATGAAAGAACATTTTTTGTCTAACTTTGCAGCATCAAAGAGTTTAATCTGCACCCTTCACTGAATCATCAATTTCATGTGCAACCACTGAGGGGGTTATAAAGGTTGTGGGAACTGTTCCCATGATTGCAAGTGAGTGCAGGTCTGGCAGTTTCCATGAAAGCAACCAGTCATGCACAATTTTTCACATGTGTTCTGGTAGCTGGAATCTGTCGTAGATGACAGGAAAATGGAACAATCAAGAATTGATCATGTTGTTAAAGAGGCCAAAAAGTGGTTTAAAAAAGTTAAGGGATGTATTAAATACCTCGAATGCAACTTTAGGACTCCATGTAACTTAAGAATGCAAAAAATAAATCTCTAAAAATGGGGATTCCAAGATGATAACGATGTAAAAAGACATCAAGTGTTGGGCAGGGTCTGAAGAAGTCTGAATATAACAAATTTAACCATCTCTCCTCTTCTTTTTCACTTGGGCAACAATTTGTCCTGATTTTTTAAGACAATGAACTTCCTGATGACAGTTCAGGCTTGTTGTTATATCAGGATATGAGTCCTTAATTCCAGTTTCCAATGGTAAGAATTAAGAGTGGTATATGCTTTGACATTGAATTACTGCTGCAACTTGTACAGTATATACCTCTGGTCATTTGGTGACAAATGTGAGATATATATGACAAGTGCAAGTGGTTTAAATATTTTTCTTAGTTCAAGTTTAGAGATTAATTTTCTGTAAACTGTGATGAAAAGCCTTGGACGCAAGCTGCTATTATAAGGGAGGGCCAAATTGCAATTTAACTAATAATCAATTTTGGTATGATGAAGTTACTGTCAAATTAGTTAGGCTGTTATTCCAAGAAGGCTTGTTTCACAAGTTCTTATTCTATGGTGGAATTTTAGTAATTGATGTTGAGAATCGTGCCAATATGAGCTCTCACAACTGTCACCCTGGCATTATTGGTTATTACATTATTCGGCATTGGCATTCTATAATTTGGTTTTGTGAAACTGAGTTATCGATCACTGGAATATTTCCTCAAGAGAAGACAAATATTGGCAAATCATGCGCTTAACAGTATGAAATTAATTTGTCCCATGAGGAGACATCGCCAAGATGCTATTGAAATAATTGAAAGTTGCGTGTCATTTCTTTTTAGAATGTCTGTTGGTATTTTTGACTTGTCGGGAACATTGTTTTTTTTTAGTTTGGTCACATGTAGGATATTTGCTAGGCTTAATGCCACTATTTGTCACAGAAATTTGAAAAGAGCGGCCCTCTGAGAATATCACTTATGTGTAACTATTGATGTTATAATTTCACTCTTTAGAATGATATGAAAGTACAGTTCAAAGTTTCAGCACGGATATTTAATAAAGAGGAAATGCAAACATGTAATTATGCTACCACCACACAATTTCAATACTCTTCCCAATTCTGTTGCAAGATCGACAAATAGGGAGAATGTTGTAATTTTGGCAAATCTCTGTTTCTTGTTGACATCAAATAATGCAAGTGCATGACAAAGTTAACAACATTGGGCAGACATCTTTATCTGCTGTGTTGCAAAATTGTTGCATGTAGTGTTGCTTCAAGGGTTGATTTGGATTCTCCATTACAAAACCCAGCATTAGAATTTGATCAAGGCTCAATTGATTTCTTTAATTGCCCTTCAGAATGTATGCATCAGCTTTCTCTCCAAGTGCGCAATTATAAAATGATATATTTCCAATTCCAAGAAAGCTACAAACAATTTGAAATACTGACTGTATGACAAATTGTCTCAGTGTGAAATTCATGCCAAATTTTAGATGTAATTTGCTCCTATTTTGATTAAATCGTTGTTTAAAAAAAAACTAATTTTGGATTAACAAAAACGCTTGTATATGCTAAACGCAGAATAATCAGATGCAGGAGAAAGTGATGGACGTCATTAAAATGTTGAGACTTTCCTAAAACATGGTTCCACACAATAAAGGAAAGAAATTTGCAAAAATAAAGCTAACTGGTGTGGAACGATTGATTGCAAAATGCACATATCCTGAATACACAGTTTTCCAATAAAGCACTTGAATTGGTTTGTCAATGCACCAATGGCTGCTGAATGATATTTGCCAAAAGTTGGAAACTTTCATGAATTTCATGATTAGACATTTTTAGTCTGAAACTAAAGCAAACAGTTAATTGCATTAAGTTTGTATCAGATGTTACTAATCTGATTGATTGATAATGGAATTTTGCATTTTTTCTGCAAAACTAGGAAATTTGACTTTAAAGTGCCAGCTGAACAGTTTCCAAGGGTTGAGAAAAAAAAATGAATGAAATAAATAGGGTTTATAAGACAATACAAAAATCTTCTGGTTGTCTTTTTCAATGACTACGTTAAATTTCAGCACTTGAATCACAAACTAAAATATGAATTAAGTTTCAAAGACAATCTACATTTTAAGTCAATGCACAAGTCCTGCAAAATGGTCGTTCCATGGTCCAGCTAATTACATAATGCATTGACCAAGAAGGTCTCCTGAAACCTGACAGATAGAGAGACAAAAAATACATTAAAAGAACACCAGAAAGTCCTACAGATGGACAGTTGAATAGGTAGACAGGAGACAGATGGAAAGATGCACATGTGTAAATAGCTCACTGGTGCATACGACAACACAAGATAGAAATTAGACAGAAATGGCAGGTCAATCTGTCCTTATTTGGAGAAAGAAATCTCTAGACAGATATAAATGCAGATGATATTTATACAGATGGCAGTTATGAAACAAATCATCGTGGAGATGTGGGAGGCAGAACGGTATCCTCACTATCTGTTTCAGGAATGTATAGGAAAATGTATTGTAGAAAGTAATATAACAGATACTGGTATATCCAGATGCACAAATTGCATATCAGCTGGAAAAATGGATCCATATATCTTTTAACTGATATAGGACCTATGTGTGATTTAAGAAAGTCATCTATAAAAGTAAGCTATAGAGATAAAGATGATTTGTCTGAGCTAAATGGAGAAATATGCTTGGAAAAAGTATCATTGGCTGTAAAGCTATACATACACCAAGCACTACAAAAATGCATATGAATGATGAATGGTGTCTGTGACTTTCTACAGATGAACAGAGCCATTTTAGAGTGGAAGATTAAAGCGAAAAGCCACGTGTATCAACATCAGAAACTGAATGGATGATGACGCATAATGTATGGCTGATAGTTGTGAAAATGAGCTTCATTTTTACACAAAAAAAAGACAAGCAAACAAAAATGTTTCAGACACAATTAACGCACTGTACAGCACACAATATCAAATCACATGATTATCTTCTCCTTGTTGCATGATGTTTCAAGGTGGTAATTGGCTGCTGTTTTGAACAGGAAAGTGTTTGTGTAGATGAATGCAACGAAAATAATCGATGCTCTGAATGGTAAAAAATTATTGGGCAAATATAAAATGAAAATTGATGGCCTTTATCTATATATTTTCAAATATGTCTGGCATTGGTGATGAGTTATTATCAAACACCAGAATCAGAAACTCCACCTGCGGCCAGTTATTGAGAGGAGCTACATTTCAAATGAGGCATGTTTCTGACATTGGATTACTGAAATTCTGACATCCTTTCCAAATATTTCCTTGGGGAGTGATTACAGGAGTGTACAGGAGGAATGAATATGCAATAAATAAAGAAAATAACAAAAATAATCAGCAATGGTGATTCGCAAATGTTTAAAGTTCACAAATGCAATAGAAGATTGAAAAATGATTTGTAAGAGAATCAAATTTCAGTGTATATAAAAACAGAGATTGAACCAATTTTGCTCTGAAAATTTCTTTTTAATCTAGGGCAATTGGGATTGGTTATTTTTAGACCCTTCAAACTGGTCTCAGAGCATGTTATGGGATTTTCATTCAAACCTTATGGCATTGCTTCAGTTTGCCACTTCGCCTACAATAGCAATAAATAGGCAATGAATGCTTGTCTCCGTTGGCTATTATTGCATATTCATTGCAGTGTTGCATTCTTCAATTGTCATTACATTGCTACATCAAACTCCTGCCACTGGTGCTGAAAATTGCATGGCAGGTGCATTATTAATTGCTTTTGCCATGATGAAAGGTCAAATTCTTGTACAATCAGCAACTGGCATTATGTATATGGAAATAGTGGCAAGATTGTATTCACATGTAGATGATTATATTAGAAGACCTAAAGAACAACAGAAAACACGAAGAACAGACAGACAGTGACAAATGTACTGCTCATGACAACAGGAAGGAAGGATACCCAAATTACCAATACATCCATGTCAAAAGGCATGTCAAAAGGAAGATCACAAAGAATAGCATTACAGACAAAGTCACAGATGAGAGCGGGAAAAGAATCACAGAGAGACTGCCGTCCGCACAGACAGAATAACAGTAGGAACTTGACGTCTAGAACCAGACAGATGGAATCATTCATTATGAGGACTGCTTCCTGTTGTTCTTTGATAGCAGCAAGAGTTTCATACATGCCAACTTGAATTGTATGACTGGTAGGGTGTCCCATTTTTCGAAAATTTTCTCGGATCAAGCTCTTTTTGACCAACACTGCATTGAGGGAAAGTGATTAATAGATGTGTTCTATTTATTGCCTATGACATTGTGAAAAAAAAGTAAGCAAAGCTATGTTAGTAAATTAATGAAGTATAATATAAACATGTATCTTACGCAGGTATATTTTCACTTAAGTAGTGTGTGCATTTACGTATCTGTACTATATTAATAATGAAAAGTTACTCATTGCAAATGTTAAATTTCATTGTTACAACCTTTAATTGATACATGCAGGTGTATAATGAAATATAATGAAATTCTCATATCTAGCATTCCCTAAAACACAGGTATCAGTGCTTTTAAAAAAAATTAGTTAACTTCTGGAAATCCTGTCATGGGTAATCTGAGGGCTGAATTTACCAATTATTGCTTGTTATGAAGTAAGCATAACCTCTTTGTGATTCAGTTTCATCATGGGTGATTTCAGCACCCTCAAAAACCCCCAATTGACCAGTTTCAGTGGCATTAACTGATTTCAGGCTGGAAAATAGCCACTTTTATGCTCGAAAATAGTCATTTTCGGGTAACTTGAGGCCTAAATTGATGAATTATAGCATGTTATGAAGTCATCTTGACCTCTGGGTAATTTATTATCATCATAGATGGAATCTGCACTCTCAAAAACCTCTATATGAACAATTTTAGTGGCACTGGGATGATTTCAGACAGGAAAATAGCCACTTTTTGGGCTCGAAAATGGTCATTTTCGAGTCCCTTGAGGGGCCCCCCAAAGATGGTGGTAGGGGGGGGGGTCTAGACCTTTATAGATTTGGCTGAAATTTGGTGTGTGGGCTTTGCACACATGGGAGCACAACTGAGCCCAAAAAGAGCTTGATCCGAGAAAATTTTCGAAAAATGGGACACCCTAATGACTGGGAGACATGATGATCACATGAACACAAAAAAAAATTACTGATTCTTTTGTCCAAGAAACCGCAGTCTCTCCCTGCCTCTAAAGTAGCATTACACCAAAAGGACTGAACTGACATAACCTGGTGCACTCACAGCTGGAATGACACAAGTTGATCTGGAAAGACATTTGTAACTTGATTTGAGTCTTTGAATAATTAATCACTTTCCCTCAATGCAGTGTTGGTCTAGAAGTGTTGGTGTGTCAGGATTTCTCCCCAGTAGCCCCTGCATGGGAAAGGTATCTGAACACCTCAGCCAGCTGACAAATTACAAACACCTCAAGACTAAGATGTGTGTAGCATTGTATTACAAGACAATTCACTGGGACTGAAAGCCCACCTTCACTCAGTTCACTGGCAAGTTTTGCCGATCATAAAAGTTAGTTGGACCAGGTTCAAATGATGAAAGAGCATTTTTTGTCAATCTGGGAAGTATCAAAGTTTTCACCAAGTTTAATCTGCACCCTTCATTAAATCATCAGTTTCTTGTGCAGCCAGTGAGGGGGATGATGAAGGTTATGGGAACAGTTCCCATGATTCCTATTGAGTGCAGGTCTGGCAGTGGAAAGCAACCAGTCATGCACATGTGTTCTGGAAGCTGGAATCTGTCGCAGATGACAGGAAAATGTGACAATCAACTTGCGTCAGCTAAAGTATTGATCAGGAGGGAATGAAAGAAGCTAAAAAGAGTTTAAAAAGGAAAGCGAGCTATTAAATACCTCAAAGGCAAAGGAGTCCATAAAACATAAAGATGTCCACAAGAAATCTTTAAAAATTGGGAATCTTAGATGATAAGGGGCTGAAAAGACATTGTGTCTGAGTACTGAGCTGTTTGTGAAGAAGCCTGAATATACCTTGTCACCTCTCCTTTTTCCTCACGTCAACAATTTGTCCTAATTTCATAAGACAATGAACTTCCTGATGACATTTTAGGCCATCAACCTTGTTGTTATATCAGGAGATGAGTCCTTAATTCCAATTTCCTTCTTATATCAGATTCCTTGTCATTCAAGAGGCTCTTAATGGCATCATATTGTGTCAAATTTAGAATAATTTTACTGGGAAGGTGACAAGGACACTTGTGAAGTTGTGAAATAGGGATATGAGATGGGGAAAAGTGTCTTAATGGGAAGAAAACACTGTAGAAATAATGTAGTTCGCAATGCGTTTCATGGGCAAACCTTACTGTTGTTGAGAATGAATGAATTTTTGTACAAATTGGCATTAATGTACCATTGATATTTTCTCCAATGGTAACTATTAAGAGTGGTATATATATGCCGAGATATTGAATGTGCCAACCCTTACTGGTGCTACTGGTACAGTACATACCTCTGGTCATTTTGTGACAAGGGTAAGAATCATGTTGCAAGTGCAAGTGGTTTAAACATTTTTCTAAGTTCAAATTTTGAGATTACTGTTCCGTAAATTGTGATGAAAGGCCTTGAACACAAGCTGTTATTATTAGGAAGAAGAAAGTAGCAATTTGACTAATAATCAATTATGCTGTGATGAAGTCACTGTCAAACGATTAACAATGTTATTCCAAGAAGGTTTTTTTCTTATTCCATGATGGAATTTTAGTAATTGATGTTGGAGAATCATGCCAAAATGAGCCCTCACAGCTGTTACCCTGGCATCACTCGTTATTGCAAGATTCCGCATTGGTATTCTATAATTTGGTTTTGCAAAACTGAGTTACTGATCGCTTGAATAATTCCTCAAGAGAAGACAAATATTTACAAATCATGTGTTTAGAAGCATGAAATTAATTTGTCCCATGTGGGGAATTCACCAAGATGCCATTGAAATAATTAAAAGCTGCATAACAGTTCTTTATGGAATGTCTGTTGATGTACTTGTGAGTAGTGAGGGACTTTTTTTTTTCTCAGTTGGGTCGAGGGGACGACATTTGCTAGACTTATTTTTCACTGATTGTAACTTAGGCAAAATTAGAAAAGTGCAGACCTCTGAGAATATCACTTTTGCTAATATAACTATTGATGATATAATGTCACTCTTTAGAATTATGTGAAGGTACAGCAAGAAGTTTATGCATCGATATTTCATACAGAGGGAATTCAAACGTGTAATTATGCTATCACCCACAATTTTAAACCTCTTCCAATTCTTCTGCACAGTCAACAAATAGGGAGACTGTTGTAACTTGGCCACATCTCAGTTTCTCGTTGACATTAAAAAATACAAGTGTGTCACGACAAAGAGAACAACATTAATTGGGCTGACATCATTATCTGCTGTGTTGCAAAATTGTTGAATGTAGTGTTGCTTCAAGGGTTATTGGATTCTCAATTACGACACAGCTTTAGAATTTGATCAAGGCTCATTTAATCTCTTTAATTGCCCTTCAGAATGCATAATCTTCCGCTGTGTGGTTCGGCAAATGTACTATTCTAAAATGATGTGTTTCAAATCTGAAGAATGCAAGAAACAATTTGAAAAAAAAAGTTCAAGTTTGTGTCACAATGTCTCACTATGGAATTCCCTGCTGAATACGAAGTTGAATCTACTTCTATTTTGATGAAGTGGTAATTTTTAAACAAACTAATTTCACATCGGCAAATGTTTGCTAAATTCAAAATGATCAAGTGCAGAAGAAAGCGAAGGAATTCAGTAAAACTTTCAGACTTTCATTAGATACTGTCAAAACACAATAGAGAGTAATAAAAGCATTGAATTTGCAAAAATAAAGCTAGCTGGTATGGTTGATTGATTGCAAAAGGCAAAAGTTTGTACGCACATTTTCAGTATTTTTGAAGCTCTTGAATTAGTTTGTAAATGCGGGTAGCTGAATGATATTTGCCGAAAGTTGGAAATTTCCATGAATTTTATGATTAAACAAGTATAGTCTGAAACCAAGTTTAGTTTAAAGCTATTTGGATTAAGTTGATCCTAGATAGCTCATTAGGGAGGTTATCAGGCAAATTTTAAAGCAAACAGTTCATTGCATTTAGTTTGAATTAGATGCTGCGAATGTAATTGATTGATAACGAAATTTTGCAATATATTCTGCAAAAATCTTAAAATTTACTGTGCTGGCTGAAGAGTTTTCAAGGGCAATGAAAGCAATTAAAATATCAATGAAATAAATGGCGTTTATAAGGCAATATATTAAATTTTCTTTTATATTATAATTTGAATAGCAGTATTTTTCATTTACCTTGCCTCATTTCACCAGCTCAGTATATTACAATTAGGTATTTCTAAGACAATCTATAACATAACTAGTTCATTACTCATGGCATTTAGAAATTAAATTTGCTCTAAGTACAAGTAATTCTCACAAAATCCATCCCAGAATTATAAGTTCATAACGAATGATAATTTTAAAGAATAATTTTGCATGCCACATGAAAAATATAATGTCACATGCATATTTGTGATGTATCTTATAGTATTTCTGATGTATACATTCAAGAACTGCGCTGGCATATATGTTGTCGTTTTAATTCGGTGCGGGATTCAGGAAATCCCTGGTTCACTTCCGTTGGTTGCGTGACAGAACATGATGCATTTCTGCCTCCTTCCTGTGGCCGATGATGCCACCTCCTGTCTTAGGTGTCGGAACTGCATGCATGTCTCCTCACTGTTTGGATTACATAAATTTATGAACTTTTCCGACAACTTGCGTTTAAAATCCTCCCATTTCGTCCGCATTTTTGTCAGGCACGTTTTTAATATCCTTGGTAATTTTGAGATGTATAGCAGAGATAAGTGTATAACGCACTAGCGCATCACACATGTATAGAGATATGATGTACATGTGTGGTCATTAGTGCATCATCCTATCACTGTAGCTCAGGAACCTTGAAAAAATACGTACTGCGCTAAAATGTAATGGGAAGATGAGCTTGCATATCAGCTGTCAACAAGGCTCTTAATGTACAGCACACAAAGGTATATAAATTAGGGGTGAAAAATAATAAAGAAATGTAGAATCATTAAGGTGGCTCGCTACTCATGTGAAATGGTTGTTAACGCACATTCACGCGCAGCCAGGCAGGCCCTATCTATCGTAACGTCACCATTGCAGCTGAGCTCTATTGTCACTGCTTGATCATCTATTTCAATTTTGAGAATTTCATACCACGGCCGCTTCGTTTTCGATTAGTGCCACTTCTATTAGGGTTAGAGACTTCTCGTTTAAAGCATTAGATGCGCTATGAAGAGGACTGCGTACAGCCGGAGTTTCAGATTGATACTCAGAATAGAAAATTTTTACAGGCGATTTACGGCAAACATGTCTAATTTCGCAAAAATGACTTTGTTATATAAAAACATTTTTATATCAATTTCCTGGCCCGTTGGAGGCATTGTCAGTATCATTATATTGTTCCTCACTTAATTTGGAAACAGATGACAAAGAAATAGAAAATTCTATCTCGTCTTTTTTTTTTAGCGCTATGATTCATGAAAAGATAAAAATTTCAAAATCAAAACTTTTGTTTCGAACCCCTAGAAAATTTCTTTAAACTAAATATATCTCTCTGAAATTTTCATCGGCTATTCCACAAAACTGTTCTCTTTAATTCCATGCTTCATTTGATAACATAGGATGAATGGCCACTGAATGGCAGGGAAAACTTCAAAGTAAAAAAATTAAGAAAAAAATTGAGTTTTTCAGGTTTGCTTGGGTTGACTTTCTTCAATATAATCTCAAATATTTTGTAAGAAAGGCTGGTAGCGACCACTTTTGTTTGTATATCCTTGCTATAAACTATATTTTGGATCATTTTAAACTATTTTCAAGAAATCCTATCTTGGAAAGTTCACGAGTATCGAGCCACCTTAAAGGGAGAGGGTACAATAGGATAGATGCTGTTCTGAAGAGAATGACAAAGAAAAGAATCTTGTGTCAAAAGATACAAAGATCTACAAACGGACAAGATAATGCCAATGGGTAAAAACAACTTTGTAGCTTTCAGGTGCAGACAGGTCATTCAGGAAACAAAGAAACGGAGAAAAGCACCACATTTGAAGCACGAGAAAATAAATACATAATGATACAAAATGGTGTTCTGATGGGCCATGATATATGTGAAATGAAACAGCCGATTTTACCCAGAGAAAATCTGTAGCATTTCACATAAAATGAGACAAAGGAAACAACAGGGCAGGAAATAACAAAGCTACACCGCTGTGTTCAAGATTTACTCCAGTGGCTCACACAAACATAAATACAACATTGTGAATTCCCTATTTCAGAATGTTTCCGAAAGGTAAAATTGGGTACAGTTGGCAATACCCACACACACTTATGCTAGCATCTAGGTGAAGAAGATTGAAATTTTAGAGCCAGGTGAAGTGAACTATCTGGATAGATACAACAGAATTTGGGTGACACGAAATTGCGTAATTTCGAAGAATTGACATTTGATACAATGTAAATGATATATGAGATTTTTTCATAATATTAAGCCAGTATAATGGCAACTGCACTGTGGTAATTGATACAGAAGGAACTTCAATCCATAATGGAAATGTCAGAACTGATGAAAATTTAAGCACTCTGCAGAAACGGTCATGAAGAATGTAAGGCTATCTGTTTTGCCATAATCTCTGGGCTGAAAGCATTGAATGCAACACTCTCCTGAGTATCATCATCTATTCATTGCTGTGGGAGATATCTCCACTTCTATTAATGTACCAAATCAAACTGTTTGCTCTGATGCTTAAAATTTTATGACAAATGCATAATTAATGTTTGTCTCTATGAGGTGAATGGCTGATACTCTCTTTCGGAAATGGGACTTGCATTATGTATAGGACTAGTTGCAAAAGTTCTATTGCTTATGAATAGAAACATATTCATGCATGGCAGGTGTAGCTCTTCAAAAGTGTCCAACTGGCCCTCAGATGCAAATTTTGCATTTCACCAGGGCTGCTTGAATTGAATCCATACGATAGAAGAAAAGTTTTGTTAATCTGTGACGTTCAGGGCTAGATACAAATGTTGTTTTTTTTCCTTAGTACAAGAATCATATTTCTGCATGGCAGGTATAACTCTTCAGTGTCCAACAGGCCCTCAGATGCTTGATTTTACGTTTCACAAGGGCTGTTTGAACTAAATTCAGACAATGAATAAAAGGTTATGTCAATCTGGGGAGTATCAAAGTTGTCGGCGAATTCAATCTACACCCTTCATTAAATCATCAATTTCTTGTGCAGCCACCGAGGGAGAAAAATGGTGAACAATTTCCAGTATTCCTGGTTAGCGCAGGTCTGCCAGTTGCCATGGAGACAATAACTCATATGGTCTGGTAGCTGGAATCTGTCGGAGATGACAGGAAACTGGGAGTTCAATCAACATTTCATCAGCTCAAGAATTGATTGGGAGGGCGTGAGGTTGATGAAAGGAGGCAGAAAGAGGTAGGACAGAGGGAGTAGGGTTAACTGTGAAAGACCACAAAGACAAAGGACCTCAAATGGTGTAGACATGCAAAAAAAGTAATCAATAAAAGAAGCATATGAGAAGCTCCCTGGCCATACAGATGTGTCCCAGCATCAAGCAGTCTATCATTTTAAGGCAGAGGCCTGATTATTACCACTTTTCAACTTCTTCATACCTCATTTTATTCTAATTTTGAAGACGATAAACTTCCTGATGACATTTTCAGCACATCACCTGATTTTAATTTCATGAGATGAGTTCTTAAGTACCAACTTCCTTGTGATGTTGAACCCTGACACACATTCTGCAGCCAGCGATAAGTTTCATTCACTAATTCCAAAAAGTCCAAGGAGACCAGTTCTAGAAATGTTCGCTTTGCATTGGAACATTTTAATGGAATACTCATTGTCATTGATCATTGACAAAATGAGCTATTGTAGTTATCTTCATAACTCCATGCTGAAGCCATACCTCTGAATGCAGGCGCCATTAATACTTATAGAAATATTAAGTAAAATGAAGCAAGTAGAATCTGATGCTACACTTTTCGCAAGATCTCATGACATCTCAGTTTCAAATGCATCCCAAAATGAGTGCCACATTATGATGCCTTTTGAAAAAACTTAGATTTAAACTTCTAAGCACTTCCGGTGGTTGCATGCAAGACCAAGATGCATTCTGCTTCCTTCCTGTTCTATGATGCTACTTCCTGTCTGAGGTGTTGAGCTGGTATGCCTCTCCCTCTACTATCTAGATTACATTTGTGAACTTCTTCAACTTCTTTAGAACTCAGAAAGTTTGGAACTTATTGCCTGAAGCCATTGATGCTATTTAGAGCTTCCAACTCTGAAAGCCATTTAAATTCACATTTGTCTCTGTTTTTGTCATAGGGCCTTTTGTATCTTTGCTGGGAGTTTTTTGCTCAAGTTTTAGTATATAATGTAACCTAATCTGATTTGCTTGAAATGGAAAGAATATTTTTTCTGGAGAGGCCTTTTTGCGTCATGTATGATAGCGATGAAGTATATTTAATGGGTAATGGATGGTGATGAGACTCATATTGACTACATTGGCTAAATCAGTTATATCGATAAAGGTCTTCTGACTTTTGAATGGAAGACCATTTATATCATAACATGACAACTAGTGGAACTACAATCGGCAAACTTTCCTATTGCTATACGAACAATTTCGTCACTTCACATGATTGATACTTTAATGGACTGATTGAATAGTAAATTAGTAATGATCACATGAAGGGTTATAAAAATATGAACTATCGAAATTGCAACTTTACAAGAACATCCACAACTGTATAAAGAATACAGTTCTGGATAATAACACAGCAATGGCAGGACGATTTGTCCTTATTTGTAAAAGGAAATTCTTTAGACATATACAGATGCAGATTATATTGAGACAGATAATGGAGAGATAGATGCCTGGTCAACAGTGCATCTTCCTATCTCTTTGAGTTTGGAATCTTGAAAAAATATATCATACTGGAATGTTATTGGATATATATATATAATGAACTAAATATACGGATGTAGCATTAAAATAATAAACGATAATGAATAGCACCAATTTAACTTAAAGAAGCAATATGAGATAAAAAGAGAGAAGGGATTATCAAAGTCAATATACATAAAGGCAATAAAATGATAGAACATAAAAAGCCAGAAAATTACACAAATCAATAGAAAGAGCAGAAAAGGATCCTGGGAAGGAAACAAACAGAACAATTTTCCATTTGAATAATTATACAGAAAGGAGCTCAGCAATCTTTGAGTTTGAAACACAGAAATAAGCAGATAATGATACCCAATGTAGCAGATGGACTAAGATGGGTGTGAAAATAAACATCAATTTTATGCGAAGTAAAACCACACACTTAATGCAAATTGAGATATATTGAAAACAACATGCAAGAAATTACATAAACTATGCGTTGTAGAATGTTTCTTGGAAGACTAATTGGTGGCATTTTTAGAAATACTGACATCAGCATGACTGAAAAGTAATGAAAAACAGATGAATATGTAAAAAAAAAGGATGCTTAATTGTCAGAACTGGTCAAATTCTTCAGGACTGTCAAGTTGAGGCTGTTCATATTTTGGTAAATATACATCTGTTGATCAAACATTCCGAAATGCTTGCTTGAATGAATCGATGGCTCAATGGCCATGTGAGTGAAATGGAACAAATCCACCAGGATTAATTTGCAAAATATACAAATATGCCCAGGGAACTAAATTTCCCAAGGCATAGATCCTGCGATATGATTTGGGCATCAGGACTGAGAAATTTCCCAAAAGATTTGTTGTTTCAAAGCAATATGTTCTGAATAAACTTCAAGCCTATATCTTGTTCCAAAGCTCGATTGCAACAGTCACCATTCATGAGACAGTTATTAGTATCTCTCAAATTCAGAGGAATGTGTCTCTTTATGGAAAGTTCAGGTCTTGTAAGAGAAGCCCTCACAGGCATATCCTTGCCAATCTCAAGGGTTAGTTGAATTGAGCTCATGACAGAAGAATGAATCTCGGAAGTGTTGAATCTGCACTCTTCAGTAAATCTTCAATTTCTTGCAAAGCCAGCCTAGGGGAAATAAAAGTTTGTGGGAACATTCCCCATGATTCCAAGCAAGTGTAAGTCCACAAGATGCCATTGAGACAATCAGTCATGTGGGGCGGAAACTTGAATCTATTGCAGTTAACAGAAAATTGGTGGTTCAATCGAAGTTTCATCAGCTCAAGAATTGATTGAGAGGGTGTGGAGGGGATGAAAGACAAAAAAGTTTGGATTAAGATTAGGAGGCGGAATCAATGCAAACCATTATACACCACAAAGGCAAAAGACTCCGTAAAACAAAAACATTCACAAAGGAAATCCATAAAACGAGTCTTTGAGGATTACAGACATTGTGTCTCTGTACCAAGCAGAGTATGGCATTTCCAAGTCAAATACACTCACACACCGTTTTTCTTTTTCTCTTCGTTATTAGCCTCAATTAATACTCATTTTGTCCTGATTATTGTGAGAGTTATTAGAGAGTTATTTTATTTATAGATGCATAATGTACTTACAATGAACCTCAGATAATTTCATACAGTAGACGTGATAGTTTTACAACAAACAAATGCATCAAAGGGTAACAGCGGAGTTACTAGTAACTATAAGAATGCTGCCCCTACTTCTAATAAGTAAATTAATTATAAATCTTAAATAAATAGAACAAGATTGATGAAATGAAAATGAGGATGATCATGGATATGGATTGTAATCTTATATGATGAAGAATGCCGATTAATAAGAATTTATTACATGCAGACAGTAATGTTTTGTAAAAAGTTTCATCTTATTTCTTTCTTTCAATTGCTCATCCAAGTGTAACCATAAATGCGGGGACCTCCCAAGAAAACTTGTATTGTATTTTTCTACAGTGTGTTGTGGAGCTCTTAAATAGTTTCTAGTCCGGGTGTAATATGTGTGGTGACTCAGATTAAATAAGACAGTAAACTCAATGACGACATCTCAGGTCATTCACTTTACTGTCATTATTTGTATTCAAGAGATTTCTTAAGGACGTCAGATGTCAAATGTCATTATGCAGCTTACCTTCCTAGATGGCATGATCGAGTAGGCAAGCCCACAGAAAAGTTCACGGGCATTGGGATTTTTGAGAAATGTGATAAAGATGCATATCAGTAAACCTGATAATGTTATCTGCATTGAAAATACATAGGGAAAAGTTCATTTATGTCATATATTATATTGGGAAAGGGGTCATGAAAGTCTTTGTTTCTGTAATTTGTTGCTATAGGATGAAGTTTCAATTTCGGAATACATATTCTGGTGGAATAAGTGAAACATTGTTTCGAGTTCTGAGCACAAATATTTCATAGTATGTGTGATTGTTGTATCCAAACAAATTTATATTTTTAATTTGCTGAAATGTTATTATTCTTCATTAAGGTTCTAGGGATTGTCAGGATGTGATTAAGAACTTTACACACTACTAAATATGTAGCTTGTCAAAAATAGCAGCTATATGCTATGATGCAGTTCTTGAGTCATTGTCAGAATATTAATGCTACCAATGCAGCGAAGGTTGTTCTGTCATTCTTATTCTATGCCAGGACTTTTAATGAAATGTCGACTGGCATTGAAGTTTGAGAATTGTGCCAAAACAAGCCTCATCTTGGAATTTTATTCTGTTTCATCCACCATTCCATTCTGACATTCTATTAATTTGGTTTTTGCTAAAGTGAGTTGAATTCAACTGTTGGAATTATTCCACAAAGAGATGATGGATATTGGGAAATTGTGCATCTAATGAATGGAAATAAGTGCAAATTCTCAGACAGACTCTGCAAAAATGCATAACCTGTTACATTTCATGGTTCATGTAAAAATCCAATTGTTCTTAGCAGTGCAATGTTTTATCATGAGAGTGCATTTCATTGTATGTTTAAGATAAGCATCAGCCCATCGTATCAGAGACAATCCGATGTCTCCAACATATTGTTCTGCAACAATGAAGAGGCTGTCATTGCGATCCAGAGTACTTGCAGGAACCTCAAAAACATGCTTTACTTTAATACCTTTTAAAAAGGCATCTTCAAGAACAGTGCTTGCATGCGTCATATCATATAATTTCAAATAAAAATCTGGCAAATGATATATATGCTTCCTTCTGGCAGTTGTATGCAAGATCATGCATGATGTGTTCTGCTTCCATCTTGTGACTTCTAAGGGCACTTATTCTTTTACAGGCAAATGTTTTGTCTCCTCATTTTCATGTCAATGCTTTCAACATCTTTTAGAATTTAGAATGGCGGGTTTGGAAATTGCCTCCATTCATTGATGCCATTTGGAGCTTCCTGCTCACCCACATAGAGCTTCAATTCAATATTGTTTGAATACTGTTGTGCAGTTTTTCACCTTTGTCCTTTCTGCTCTTTCTGTAAAACAAGTTAGGTTCGGGAACATGTGAAGCATGTCTTTCTCAGGTTGAGGTTCTTGACCGTCACAAGTTAGAGTTGAACGATAAGACAAGAAGACCCTGATAATGGACATATATCGTTCCTTTGACCTTGTTTTTCACCAGTTACTTTAGCAAGATGGAAATCTACTGACCAAAATAAGATGCCTTTCCCCTGGCAAGTAACATAGCTTATTTCACATTATTCAATTTCAGTACTTTCAATCCTCTTAGGCGTTTTATTCTAAATAGCGATTCAGACTCTGATTAGATTAATTGAAAGAGAAAGACACATTCATCGCTACTTCCACTTCCCCCCCAAAGTTTCCTAATGCAATATAAGGATGTAATGCACTTTTAAAATGCCATCTTTGTAACTCAGTATAAAAGTGTAACACAAACCACTGTAACTCAGTATAATGCATTAGAGGAAGCACATTAGAAGCCTTAATCACATTCTGACTGGGGAACGGAAGACTCCTTTACCTTGGTAAACAGGAGACGAGAACTAGTCCGAAAATTGACAGGCTTACTGGTGTTTGTTATTTGAGTTTGTTATTTGGAGTTTGATATGATAAATGAAACGATGGTCACACCAATAAATGTATAGATAGATGGATAGACAGACAGACAGCTAGACTAATAGATACAATGTAGAGTCAATTGATAGCTATATATAGTCAGCCAGAACAACTCAAACTGGTATCAATGAGGCATAAATAACTCATGCTATAATAACATGGAGAAGCATATGCCAAAAGTGACTGCCAATCTCCAGTTCCATGGTCTCACTTGCCAGACAACTGCAATGTTGTTTCTGAAAATGTATAGTCTATTTCTGGCAGATCCTTAGTGTTGTCAAAAGCGAGATATTCGGTGGAAATGCAATATTGCAGCCAAATCTAATAAAAAGGCCAAATGTAGATAACCTTTCGTGTTTGATCTTTCCATTCCATATTTGAAACTCAATTTTGATTTTGGAGAACGTATAGATCAAGAGACAAATGAAATATATATATATGAGGTTTCATGAGTTCTGGACTAAATGATGTTGACTGAAAAAATAGAGTGTGAGACAGAAGGAGATGCACGGAGAGAAACAGAGATAGATAGCATGGCTGATTTATTGTGTGCAATGACAAACTGGTAACTGTGGTTTTGCTACAAAAAGACTTCCTAATCCTGGAATGTTAACTTTCCACTCTGTGTCACTGCAACACTTTGGCTTCTGAAAATACAGAATTTGAAAATATCAAAACACAGCTGGTAGGAAAAATACATTACTTAAGTTGAGTAGCCGCACACAGGGACAAGTTGCTCTTGTCTCCCTCACACAATATACTGTTTCCAGATGCAATCCATTACTTTTCAACTAAAGCAAAAGAAGAACTGCATCACCGGACTGTCAAGGATTTCTATGGCTTATGTGCTAGTCCAAAAGGATGGATGTTACGCTAGAGGAAATGGTGACAATAGTAAATCAACTTACCAAGCTTGATTAGCTATGATATTTTTATTGGTCTGAATGGATGGATGTTACATTGGAGAGAATGGTGAAATACAAATGGAGTATTCTTGAATGCTTGGTTGAAGCTGGTTATCTAGTCATAAGTAACAAAGCATGAAACACAAACTGAGAATACAGGTTTCTTGACTGTGAGTCTGCTGTGTACACAGTGTAAAACTTTGTATTTCAGTCTCATTCTGAAACTAGGAGTAGAAAACAGCACAACAAATGTGTAAGATATAGTCTGCTTGCGTCTTAAATCTTTACAACACGTAGGCCTTTTATGGATAGACTATGAATATTGACATACCAGAGAAACAAAACTGACTTTACTATATTAACAAAAAAATGTTTTACAAATATATGAATGAAATTGCACCTGGCAATGGACAGACATATGTCCTACAAATGAAAGGAGGGACTGATGGATGACTGGGGCTTTACGTCCTGCATTTATGCACTTGGTAGGCTAATTAGGACAGGAGGAGGACACGGCAATGAGGCAAAGGATGATTGAAACAGCCGTCCAACATAGGCCCAGGGGACCCGGCAAGAGCTGGATTCGAACCCTGGACCCAGCGATTGGCAGTCCAGCAAGCTACCACTGGACCAACCCTCCCCCCAATGAAAGGAGGGAAGAGGGAAGAGAGATGGAAATGCTAGCTAATAGATGAATGGATAGATGATAGGTAGAAAAATTACTTCAACACATTTTCTGTCTCAGCTTTTTTTTGTAGCAGTAATTTTAGCATTCTCTTTTAAGGTGGCTTGATACTCGTGAACTTTCCGAGATAGGATTTCTCAAAAATAGTTTAGAATGATCCAAAATATAGTTTATAGCAAAGATATGCAAAAAAAGTGGTCGCTACCAGCCTTTTTAATAAATTTTTGAAATTATGCAGGAGAAAGTCAGTTCACCCAAACCTGAAAAACTGAATATTTTTCTTAAATTTTTTACTGTGAAGTTTTCCCTGCTATTCCGTGGTCATGCATCCCATATTATGCAATTAAGCATGAAATTAAAGAAAACACTTGAAGGGAAAAGCTGATTACAATTTCAAAGAGATATATTTAGTTTAAAGGACTTTCCTAGGGTCTCGGAATAAAAGTTTTGATTTTGACAATTTTAATTTTTTTTATAAACCATAGTGCAAAAAAAAAATTGACAAGATAGGATTTTTAATTCTTTGTCATTTACTTCCAAAAATAGTGGGGAACAATATGATAATACAGACAACACTTCCTACCACACTTGAAATTGATATACAATTTTTTTTTTATTACCAAGTCATTTTTGAGAAATTAGACCGGCTAGAGTAAAATCGCCTTTAAAAATGTTCTATTCTGAGTATCAAGCTGAAACTCTGGCTGCTTGTAGTACTCATCATAGTGCATCTAGTGCTCCAAACGGGAAGTCTCTAACCCCAATAGAAGTGGCGCAATTTGCAAACGAAGCAGCCGACACTTGAAATTCTCAGAATTAAAAACATAGACTGCGCAGCAGCAAACCTTCAGCGAATAACACCTTTAGAAGATTACAATAATATCATAAAATTGGTGCGTTTACGAAATTGCTTATAGGTATGCAATAGCGGTCGAGTAGTGGCCTTCCATTATCTCTATTTTTCCAATGATTCATCAAGTGTTATACGCATCAAAAAGCACTGCTAAATTAATTGCATAGGTGATTTGTTTAGAAAAATGCATTACTGTATATGTAATAGTGGGGAAGTTTTGGCTCCGATATAAAAAAAATTCTTTTAAATATTCTTTCTCAGTATTACAAAAACTATAGAATAGCATCTGTCAGACCATGAAAAGGCACAACTAGACCATACAAGCCATATGTGTACCAAACTTCATACATGTATATGGAATAGTGACCGGATGTTGGGCCAGAAACAAAAAGAATAATTTTTATGTGTTTTTCAATATTTGAAAAAGTATATGATATTTTCCATCAGACCTTTCAAAAGGCACAACTAGACCATATTGACCATATGTGTACCAAAGTTTATCCATGTACATGCAATAGTGAGCGAGCCTTAGCCCAAAAAACAAAAAAAATATGTTTTTATATCTTTTCTCATTTTTTCAGAAAGTATAGAATATCTGTCAATGAGACCATCAAAAGGCACAACTAGACCATATAGGCCACGGGTGTACCAAATTTCATCCATGCACATGCAATAGTGACCGAGCCTTGGCCCGGAAACGAAAAAAAAAATTTTTTATATTTTGTTAATTATTTCAAAAAGTATTTAAGATCTATTCATCAGACCATCAAAAGGCACAACTAGACCATACAGGCTAGATGTGCACCAAGTTTCATCCCCATACATTCAATAGAGGCCGAGTGCCGGGCCGGAAACGATCTATCCGCCCGCCGCCCGACCGCCCGCCCGGCGGACGGACAGCATTTTTACCCAAGTGATTACAATACCTTCTTCGAACTTCGTTCGCTGAAGGTAAAAAGATGAAAGCAGAGATCAGCTGCAATGGTGACGCTACCATAGATAGGGCCTGTCTGGCTGCGCGGAGATATGTGCAGGTGACGTAATATCGTGAGTAGCGAGCCACCTTAAGTTAACATGACTTATTCTATTTCATTTATGATACATTCCTGGATGAATGTTTGTGTTGGAGATAACCCCCAGAAGTTAAGTCAACCGGGAGTGCTTAAGAAGCATTCCATTTCTGCACCATTAGAGAAAGAATCAATACCAAATCCACAGATTGCATGCAAGCTCGCAAAGGGTACTCCATGAAACTCGATACAAGGTTCAAGAAAATCACTCACTGAAATTCACAGAAAGTCTCTTGATACTCTTCACAAAGGAGCTCTGTACATAAAATACAGTTTTATATTATGCACTATAGCTTTTAATAGATCAGAATCGATGGATCAATTTCACCTTCTTTTAGCCTAGTGAAGAATTGTTGCCTTTTTTTCTATATGGATAATTTTTCCAAAGTTGATGTAGGAGAAACCAAGGAAACTCCATCTATCAAAGAAATAGTGAATTGCAAAGTTGAATATCCACTTTGGTTTGTAGATATCTTGTTTTCATATATATGAATGTATAACTTTTACACACTGTGCAGGGTAATTCGGTTGGTTCATGAAGATCAGTGTACACTAACGGATCAGATATACATCTCTTTGATGCAAGAGGTGACTTGTCCACAAAGACCAACATACCGACCAACACTGAAACGGAGAAAGTGATGAATTATTCAAAGACACAAATCAACTTACAAGTGTCTTCCCAAATCAATTTGTGTCTTTTCTCTTCTGGACCCAGGATTTAACTCCGACTATTCTGTGCTGGGCTATTTTAGAGACCTGGTAGGCGAGGGATAATTATAGTGATACCACTATAGATTGAGGAAAAGCAGGTCTTGGTCGCCCAAATGAAACTTTTTCCCCAATAGAATATTTAAAAAAAGGAGAAAGCTGCAAGAAAATGTATTGCTTCAAGCAGATGCAGAATAAGAGCAAACAAATGTGAACAGCAAATCTGGGTTGTTGTGCATAAATGATTCTGAATCTTTCTCTTGAGACCATCACAGACAGGAGAAAAGACAGATTGGAAAATATCCCTCGGTCCTGCCTTGAGGTAAGATGAACCTGGGAACAAAGATTACAGTTTGTCTCATCAACATGCGAACTGGTGTTGGCCTGATTGCTCAGCATCTACAAGTCTGACAGCAGAAATACACATACTCACTGATTGATTAAACATTTTGCAATTTGTTCATCACATTTTCGCGATGTTTTAGTGCCATTTTTGACCGATTTTTGCCTGTTTCTGACGTCGGCAGTCCAAACACACTTGTTTACATTCTTGACGCTACTAAAACAATGGCCTAAATTGCCGTGACGTCACAAAAATGCACTGCAGAGCCACTCACGACTAAAATTAATTACTTACACTGCTCTAAGTTCATGCAGTGCTTTCACACAGCCAATAGAATCAGTGCTAAATTCAAGTTCGCATGCTACATGAGACGCACTGTAATTTTTGTTATGTGTATGTTAGGCCCTTGGGTACCTGGGAATATTCAGTGCAGGATTGATAATGTTCATACACACATGTGTTCCTAGCTTTGTCTTTTAAAGCTAAGCGTGCATAAGTGAGTAGCTGGAAAAAGGAGTATGTGATCTGATATGACATAGCTTAGAGCACTCTTGTCATTCATGCTCTGAAAATTATTTGCAGTATTCAGATATCTTCTGTTTCCCTGTTGACTTTGTGAATACAGAACCAACAGGCTTATATCATAAACATTACAAGGATTTCTTACAAATACATTTATATCACAGCATGTCTCTGAGACATAGGATTAATCTTGATTTTTTGTGATCAAAAGACACATCCATTACCATCCCTCAACAAATAATATAGATACAGCATTCAACTAAATATCTTTGCAAATATTCTCTGTAATTTGCTCTGTAATTTGAGAGGGATAAGCACATTAGCAAAATGTGTCTTTAGAGAATATGGCAAGTTATCATAGTGTCTTTGCATATTTCAGGGTTTCCAATTGCAGCTAATCTGTGGATTTCCATATCATCAAAGTCAGCTCAGTTACTCTATGGATAAGGCAATCATTATGTAGTTGAGATATGGAGATCAAAGGTATCTCTCAATGTGTATGGTGAAGGTTTCAATATGATCCTGATGTGGAAAATCACGAAACGTAAGATTCAGGGTATGGCCTGCTTAAATAACAGAACAGTACCCAACTAAGTCAATTCATAGTCTGTCAGCATTAAACTGTACAAGAGAGATTCAGCAGTAATAGTCCTTAAAACTTGCCAAATAATTACTTGCGAATTTCAAATTTAATATTTGCCAGAGGATTGGGAGAGCACCAGACAACACCTGATATAGTTGACTCAAGGTCTTTCACAAGTCACGCCATCTAGTGACAGGAAGTAATAAGCACTGGTTGTCATGACTACTGATAGTAAAAGTCTTAGGTCGAATGAAAAGTTTGTTGTTCATGGCAGTCAACTAATGAGATGGAATCTTGTAGAGGACAGGGTAATTGTATGTGACAATCTTAGCAATTGTTCTTTACACAATGGAATTAGTGCTTAAACTGATTTGCTCACTGGAAGACTTAGAAGAACTATTTCTTGTCACTCTAATGCCATTAGTTAAGGCAATTTACCAAGTAACAGATTCACAGCACCTGGAGCCAGACACATAAAGATCATTAGGTGTCATTCACCTCTGTTCTTGTGAGGATGGAACCTGCTCTTTACTGCAAAAATTGAGCCTTTAAAACTTCAATGCGGACCTGATTTCATGAAATACATCCAGTTACTCATCATTTTGTGTCCAAGACACATATTAAGAATCCACAAATTTGGCTGATCCAGACAGGATAGCCAAGTGGGGTAGGGTGTCTGGTGCTCTCCCAATTCATAATTCGGGGCCCACATGATTGTCATTTCGGCATTCATTGGCCCACGTGGCTTCATCTTTTCTTTCACTTTGGTAAAAACATAAAATGAATGTGTGAAAAATATTCTATGGATGCTTGAGTATATTAGCCAAAGAGTCACATTCGGTTCTTCCCAATTATGCACGCCATTTGCATTTCTGCTTCCATTACCATAATCACTGGACTTCAGTAAATCATAGATCAAAACCTGGCTTCAGAAATTGCCTGCTGTTCTATACATCTAAAAGATAACACAATATTGTTTTGTAACATTCGATAGTTAATATGTGCACTTTCCCTAGCACACAAGAGCATGCAGGATCATGGCGTAATCATTCTTAAAACTGCACTTTAAACCACTTTTTGTTTGGGCCTCACCTTTCCCCAAACAAATTTCTGCTGTTACTGAATGACCATTGGATGAATCATTTTGAAAAGAAATTATTTTATTTTACTTCAAACTAAAACCCCTGCGGTTAATAATTTTGCCTGAGGTAATGCCATTTTAGAAGTCATATGGGCTCACCTGTTGTCTTGCCTTCTGCTATTATATACCGAGTAGCTTCTGTCATGATGTAGTCAAGGTTTACTTGCTATTCATTTCCTTTCTTTCTATCTGCAGAAGGTGAAGTAACATTTTCTGCTGCTGAATATTCTTGCTGAGTAGCATTTCTCAAGAAGTGTTCATGCCAGTGATATTCAGTAAACCTGTCTCTGCATTCTTGGCTTTGAAGATTCTTTTACTGAAGTCTTGTTTGTAAATTTTCTTTATACAAAGCTGTTCCGCACCGGAAATGACCCCAGGCTATCATTATCATTGAGGAAATTTCCAAATTATCAAACAGCTTTCATAGCTTTCAAACTAGTTGATAACTGGCAAAACGAGGTATATATTTTTCACTATTTGGCATGTAGACGAATTTGTAAAGCTGCAAAAACGAACATATACACGAATTTTGCATTCGTGTAAGTGATAAATATTGCTATTCACGAGTTTGTGTATGTGTAATTACGAACATTGCAACCTTAAACTTGGCTAAAACTAACTCTAAACCTAATTTTAACACTAAACCCTAATTATATGGCACTTCCACGAATGTTAGTATTGGCAGATACACAAATGAATAATAAAGCACATTCACGAGTGTTAGTTTTTACATGTACACAAGAACCTATGCTCGTTTTTTCATGTCCAAGAATTCGTACATGCTCGTTTTTACACCTCCACGAATTCGTGAACATGTCAAATAATGAAAAATATATACATGGCAAAACACATCTGAAAGTATAGGCTCATAGATGATGACCTCATAGACAAGAGATGATATGAGATTTTGTAATGTTTCAAATTAAATTATTGCTTGATTGTGCTTGTGTCAACTTCATTGGTTTAAAGTAGTATTTTGCTTCTGCATGAAGTGCATAGCTTGGCAGATCTAAGAAATTGGTTGTGGCATTTGCAAGGGTACCAAATGATTGCATCAAACTGTCATGCCATAACATCAGAGAGAAAGATTTAAGTAGCCCTAAAAACTGCACTGCAACTACCCCATAATTTCTACTGCGGATGTGATCTCTCAAGCGCAATCTTTTTTGTCAGGCAATTATTTGTTGCACATTGTCCTTCAAGCAAGGAGTAATGGCTAAGCTGCCTATGGGCTTATGACCAATTGACCATGAACAATGGCTTTTCAGTAGCTCTCACACTGTTACCATTTGATGTTACGAAATCTCCTGTTAGCTACTTCCTTCAGTTCAATCACTCAACTCTCTGAGACCTTGATCGCTGTAACTACCTCACACAGTTTGCTCAGCAGGCACGAAAAGATGATTCAAGCTATCTGGTGTTCATTCCTCAATTTTTGAGTTCGTTATTTATGTCGTGGTGGCAAGTATGGAAATTGTTAAGCCATTTAGATACATTTTTTAAGACTCCAGCACTTGGCAATGACTACATCATGTACCTTATATGCAGGTGGCAAATGGAATGGCATGAGACATAAGACAAGAGACAAGATTAATTTCAGTTCAGTTCATAGGACATTTCAAACACTAGCTCAGAACTAGTCTCGCCAAATAAAGACAAATGCTCGGTCTGCCAGGACTTTAAATACAAAAATTATGGTTCTCTTGGTTGTATTAACAATGCATTATTGTTGTCTTTCTTGAATTGACGAGTGTGCAAATCTACAATGCAGTTACCTAGCTTTGGAAGGTTCCAATTCGAATGGTTCTAATTAAAATAAATTATTTGCAACAAGAATAACCCCCACATAAAAGAGGAGGCCATGTGTTTCTAGGCAACCAGAATGACCCAGAATTGAAAGGGGAACCAAGGGGGTTGCTTCTGGGTCATCGGTCACCATACGTAGAACCATGTACAGTGGCTGTTAGAAACACATATATATGATGACATGTTATGTAACATTATACAACTTTCAAGTAATTTTCAAAAATGTTAGTACAAATTTGATAAAACAGGTAAGCAATAAGCATTTTCAGCTGATGTTAACATTAACTAAAATATTGCCTCAGAACAAAACTCTATCTAAAATCCCAACTTGAAGGCCGACTACTGGTTCAGGTTGATTCCATCATATTGAGCAAATCACAATATTATACACAGTTGACTCGAGGTCTTTCACCAGTAACACCATCTTTTGAAGACAAGCTATAGTAAATGCTTCACGTATGCTTGATGCCTTGAAAAAGTCTTTAGACAAGTTGTTGTTCATGGCCACAGACTAATGAGATGGAATGTCATTGAAGGCAAGGTAATTGGCAAATGACAATCATTGAAAGTGTGCTTCATGAAATTAGGCCTGTATGTATAACAAGACTCTGTTCCTATCAAACTCAGAAACTTCAATTTTTGTAAGACTTTTCAAAATCACATGTACAGTACTTTAATGGACTCAAGATAACAGGTTTCACACTGCATCCTGAAATACCTGCACTGTCTCATGTCACCTGTTCAGTTTCCAGTGAGGAGAATCTGAGATGAGATCTTCGTTGGCTTCCGGGTAGGTCAGGTTGCATGCATTGCATTGTATTTCCTGGAATTTCATGTCTAGGGCCCATGTTCAAGAAGTTAGCTGTTGTATTGGTTACCGCCAATCGGTTACTTGAATGATTTCAATTGAGTATTTGTAATGACATTCACACAGGAAGTTAGTAAACTGGGCATAATTACAATAATAGAAGAATTGTAGATAAAATGGGTACACTTCTGAAGTGCATAATTGAGATAATGGTTATGATTGAACCAACTGAGAATGAAAAACGGATATGCTCTTGTTTTCAAACTGTCAATTAATAGAAACAGACACATCATGACTGTAAAGTCTCAACCTTTGCTGATTTCATCTCCAAGATTCCCAAACAGCCTCAGTTTCTCAAGAGTTTGATCTCAGTTATACATCGCATGCAGTAATTTGTGAAGGCTCTGGTATAAGCAGTTGCCATATACGCGGTGTAGATCAGTAGGAATTACTAATAGCATATTGGTAGTCAGGGAAGTCCTCGTCGAAGCAGATGGCAAGAAGTCAACTTTTGTCTTCCAGATTTTGCTCCAGCGGCTTTCAAAGATTATATTTCTATCCATTTGTTGCATAATCAAATTTTCCCTTTGCCCGCTAATCTGCATTTAGATTGCTTTATACCAGATGAAGAGTATACATTTATACGTGAACAAAATACACACGGAAACAGATATAAATGAATAACATAGGCAAAATAAATAGCATTTGATAATTTTAATAATGTTTGTATTGTAATGATTAATTCTAATATTTCTTTGTTTTGATTGCAGGTGAGTTTGCGTTTTTGTGCTGCTTTATACACTGGGATACCAAGATATGTGAGTATAGTTTTGTAGAATTAATAATAAGGGTTCATACAGTGATAGAGTTGATTTTTTATGTCACAGAAGTCATTGTTAACCACTTCCTTTCACCAGACAGCTCAACTTCCTCTTCCTGCAGACCTTGATAATCCCTCAAATCGCCTTCCAAAATCTGCTGAGCTTGCACAAGAAAGGGTGCTCATCAAGCTATCCAAAGGCCATTGGCAATTTCCAGAGTGATGGCAGGCATATTAGCGCAATACAAAATAAATTATTCTTGAGTTAAAGGGCAAAATAATTTGGCTATGGGAACAGTAAAACCTAGTTTGTCACATGTTGAGTATTCTGCACATAACTGGTATTTACTCTTGATTCAGGGATACGAGGAGAAAAAGATCACTTTTGAGTCATTACCCTAATCAATTGTCATTGTCAAGCACTGCAAACTTAATCATATCTCTGTTTTCAAGCTCAGGGGGCACACAAACGTAGAATTGCAACATGAAAAAAGTATTCATACAGCTCGAACACGCTGGGTATAAAGTGCATCAAAAGGTTGAATTTCTGTTCCAAATAATTTGTAACTTTCTGTTTCCTTGTATTCCTGAATCAAGAGTAAATACCAGTTATGTGCAGAATACTTAGCTGTATGAATATTTTTGTCTGCAACTGTATCATGCACAACTATGGAAAATTTCATCCTCAGAATTTTCAGAGTAAATGTATTTAGTGTTTAAGTTTTTTTGCGAGGAGCAAATGTGGTAACTGATCTGCCAACAAGTTTTTGTTCTTTTAAATTTTAAAGATGATTATTTTTTGCTTATTGTGCTACCTTGGCTTTTCCCAAAGGACCTACTCCACACATCTGAATTTAGATTGCTTTTTGAATATAATGGAATAGAATAGAATAGATTTTATTCAAGTTAAGTAAATATGTATGACAATACAATTTGCCTTGCTTCGGAGCTCAACGTAAAGAAAGGTCATGTCAATCTGGGGAGTATCAAAGTTGTCGGCGAATTCAATGTACACCCTTCATTAAATCATCAATTTCTTGTGCAGCCCCCGAGAGAGATATAAATAGTGAACATTTCATAGAATTCCTGGCCCAACATCAAGCAGTTTATGGCATTTGCAAGACAGAAACCTGGTTATTGCCACTTTCCCACTTCTTCATACCTCATTTTATTCTAATTTTGAAAACGATAAACTTCCTGATGACATTTTCAGCACATCACCTTATTTTCATTTCATGAGATGAGTTCATAAGTACCAACTTCCTTGTGATGTGTAATACTGACACACATATTGCAGTCAGAGATCAGTGCCATTCAAAAATGCCAAAAATTCCGAGGAGGCTAGTACTAGTAATTTATTTTACATTGGAACTTTTTAATGATGTATTATCATTGATCATTGATCATTGACAAAATGAGCTCTTGTAGCTGTCATCTTGACTTCATGCTGAAGTGATGCCTCTCGGTGCAGGCAGTTTGCAGGCAACATTATACTAAATAAAGTATCAAGTAATGCAGCAGTAGAATCTGATGCAACACATCTCAATTTCAAATGCATCTCAAAATGACAGCCACATTGTAATGCCTTTTGAAAAAATTTAGATTCCAAACTTCTAAGCATCATTACTGGTGGTTGCATGCAAGACCAAGATGCATTCTGCTTCCTTCCTATTTGTGATGCAACTTCCTTTCTAAGGTGTGGAGACAGTATGCTTTTTCCTCTTCTATCCAGATTAAATTTGTGAACTTCATCAATGTCTGTAGAACTTGAAAACTTTGGTAGAGTAGGTCGGGGCAAGAAGCCCGGGTTAGGTGAGAGGCCCCCCCAGGCTTATATCCAAACTTACATTTTTGGTGCATTTATCTATTGATAGGATTGAAGCTAGAGGCGTTTTAGGTGACGTCACAAATTTTCAGGACAAACAGCACCAAACTATAGTAGAAATTAAAGAAAGAAAAAAATGTGCATGGTTTTTGTAACTTTGACTAATTCTTTGAAAGGGGTTGTCAGAAATAACTTTGGAAATTTTTAAAAGTATAATGGATATCTGCATTGCTTCACTTTATGACTATCACATCAATATGATTTGGATCATGTTTTTTGCATTTTAGTTCAAAATATAGAGGTCAAATTAAAATATGTGGGTTTGGGGCGAGAGGCCCCACATGATATGGGGCATGAAGCCCCCTTCACTGGGGGGTCGAAGCCGCTTCAGGAACCATTAATAATGTGTTATTTACATTTAAACTTGATAGAATAGCTAATTAAAATAGAAAAAAATTGGGTTCAAAATTGAAACAGGGCAAAAAAAAATAAAAAAATAAAAGTATGAACAGAAAAATTTTGAAATTCAGAAAAAGTGAATAGAATGCCTTAAAAAAGATAGAAGAACCCTAAGAAATAACTTTTAGGCTGAATGCGCTCGCAAAAAAAATTGCCATAGGATTATAATAGGGGGGCTGCTTGCCCGATGGGTGGGGTAAGAAGGCAATTTTAATTTTTTTACAAAAATGGCCGTAACTCCTTTATCAAAATTGGTAGACATTTGTTTCTCTTGTTATTGGTAGAGTCAAGTGATCCCTTCCTGACAGCATAAGCATTCAAATAATTGCCCATAAAAAGTATGTCAAATCGCACCTCGAAGTTAAGGGGGGCCGCATGCCCCGACCTACTCTACTTACAGTGCCGCCTGTAAGTAAGTGAAACGCATGATATTGTGCCATTGCATCAATGTTAAACATCCTTAATCAAAATGAAGTAGAGAGATACTAATAACTGTCTCATGAATGGTGACTGTTGCAATCGAGCTTTAAAACAAGATATAGGCTTGAAGTTTATTCATAACATATTGCTTTGAAACAACAAATCTTTTGGGAAATTTCTCAGTCCTGATGCCCAAATCATATTGCAGAATCTATGCCTTGGGAAATTTAGTTCTCTGGGCATATTTGCATATGTTGCAAATTAATCCTGTTGGATTTGTTCCATTTCACTCACATGACCACTGAGCCATCGATTCATTCAAGCAAGCATTTCGGAATGTTTGATCAACAGATGTATATTCACCAAAATATGAACAGACTCAACTTGATAATCCTGAAGAATTTGACCAATTCTGATAATTAAGCATCTTTTTTTTTTTTACATATTCATCTGTTTATCAATATTTTTCAGTCCTGCTGATGTCAGTATTTCTAAAAATGCCACCAATTACTCTTCCAAGAAACATTCCACAACACAGAGTTTAAGTAATTTCTTGCATGTTGTTTTCAATATGTCTCAATTTGTGTCAAGTGTCTGGTTTACTCCACATAAAATTGATGTTTATTTTCACATCTATCTTAGTCCATCTGTTGCATTACGCATCATTATCTTCTTATTTTCTTGTGTTTAAAACTCAAAGATTGCTGAGCTCTTTTCTGTATAATTATTAGATTGGAAAATGTTTTCTTTGTTTTCTACCATGGAATCATTTTCTCTCTTCCTATTGATTTGTGTATTTTTCTGGCTTTTTCTGTTCTATTATTTTAGTACCTTTATGTATATTGACTTTGACAATCCCCTTTATTCTCTCTTGCTTTTATGAAGACAGATTTTTATCTCATATTGCTTCTTTAAGTTAAACTGGTGCTATTCATTATCGTTTATTATTTTAATGCTACATCCGCAGATATAGTTCATATATATATTATATATATCCATTAACATTCTAGTATGATATATTTTTTCAAGATTGCAAACTAAAAGAGAACGGAAGATGCACTGTTGACCAGGTATCTATCTCCATATGCAATCTGCTTGTTTGGTATAGCTCTGCTATCTGTCTCAATATAAGCTGCATCTGTAAATGTCTAGAGAATTTCCGTCCCCAAATAAGGACAAATCATCCTGCCTTTTCTGTGTTATTCTCCAGTCGTTTTCTGTGCACAGTTGCCAGTGTTCTTGTAAAGTGGCTATTTCACTAATTCATCTCTTTACAACCTATCATGAGATTGTTACTAATTTACTATTCAATCAATTCATTAAATTATCAATTATGTGACATGATGAAATTGTCCGCGTAGCAATAGGAAAGTTTGTTGATCGAAGTTCCCCTAGTATTCCTTTTAAAATATAAATGGTCTTCCATTGAAAAGTCAGAAGACCTTGATCAATACAACTGTTTAAGCCAATAAAGTCAATGTTAGTTTCATCACCATCCATTATCTATCAAATAAATTCCATTGTTACCGTACATGACACAAAAAGGCCTCTCCAGAAAAAAAAACTGTTTCTATTTCAAGCAAACCAGATTAGATTACTTTATAGACTAAAACTTCAGCAGAAAAACTCCAAGCAAAGGTACAAAAAGTTTTCTGACGAAAATACAGACAAAAGTGAATTAAAATGGTATGTGGAGTTGGAAGCTCTAAATAGCATCAATGGCTTCAGGCAATACAGTGCCGCCTGTAAGTATGTGAAACGCATGACATTGTGCCATTGCATCAATGCTAAACATCCTCAGCCTAACTGCTTGTGGAGGCATGAATTTTCATCGGATGAATGGGAAACAAAGTGGGTCATGAAGGCCGATGTGTGAGGCAAGTGGGATAAAAATAGCAGCCCATTTTCTTCGCTGTAGTCGGAGTTAGGTATGGGTCAAAGTCTTTGATAAGTAAGTGAACCACCCTTCCCTATCTTTTAACATTGGGCCTGCGTTTCACTTACTTATCAAAGACTTTGACCCATACCTAACTCCAACTATAGCAAAGAAAATTGGCTGATATTTTTATCCCATTTGCCTCACATATCGGCCTTTATGACCCAAAATGTTTTCCTCTCATCGGATGAGAATTCGTCCTTCCGGAAGCATTTATGGAAAGTTCACGTCTTGTAAGAGAAGCCCTTACAGGCAAGTTGAATTGAGCTCATTACAGAAGAATGAATCTCGGTAGTGTCGAATCTGCACTCTTCAGTAAATTGTCATTTTCTTGCAAAGCCGGCCAAGGGGAAATAAAAGTTTGTGGAACATTTCCCGTGATTCAAGGCAAGTCTAGGTCCACAACATTCCATAGAGACAATCAGTCATGTGGGGCGGAAATTGGAATCTATCCGAGAAAACAGAAAACGGGTTGTTCAATAGAAGTTTCATCAGCTTAAGAATTGATTGGGAGGGTGTGGGGGGGGATGAAAGACAAAAAAGGGTGGATTTAGGTTAGGAGGTGGAGGTACTAAAAATCATTAAACACCACAAAGGCAAAAGACTCCATAAAACATGTTTCTGTAATTTGTTGCTATGGGATGAAGATTCAGTTTCAGAAAATATATTCTGGTGGAATAAATGAAACATTGTTTCGAGTTCTGAGCACAAATATTTTATAGTAGGCCTACGTGTATTCTTTGTATCCAAACAATTATATATTTTTAAATTGCTGAAATGTTATTATTCTTCGTTAAGCCTCTAGGGATTCTCAGGATGTGATTAAGAACTTTACACATTACTGAATATGTAGCTTTTCAAAAATAGCAGCTAATATGTTATGATGCAGTTCTTGAGTCATTGTCAAAATATTAATGCTGCCAATGCAGAGAAGGTTGTTCTGTCGTTCTTATTCTATGCCAGAAATTTTAATGGAATGTCGACTGGCATTGATGTTTGAGAATTGTGCCAAAACAAGTCTCATCTTGGAATTTTATTCTGTTTCATCCACCATTCCATTCTGGCATTCTATTAATTAGGTTTTTGCTAAAGTGAGTTGAGGTTAAATGCTGGAATTATTCCACAAAGAGATGACAGATATCAGGAAATTGTGCATTTAATGAATGGAAATAAGTACATCTCTGCAGTTCATTGTTTTTGGAGTATGCTCTTTTACCGTACAATCTATTATTCATAGCATTGAGACTTGGGAACACATATGATATAATTGCATTTCTCTACATGGACAACTTCATCTTATGCAAAATGCATAACACGTTACAATTCATTGTTCAAGTTTAATAAATCCAATTGTTCTAGCACTACAAGGTTTTATCATGAGAGTGTATTTCAATGTATGATTAATATAAATATCAGCCCATCATATCAGAGAGTATCTGATGTCTCCAGCATATCGTATTGCTGCGAGTAAGATTTTGTCATTGCATTCCGGAGTACTTGCAGGAACCTTAAAGACTTGCTTAACTTTAATACCTTATAAAAAGGCATCTTCAAGAGCAGTGCTTGCATGCGTCATATTATGTAATTTCAAGTAAAAATCTGGGAAATGATATACGCTCTCTTCTGGCAGAAGCATCATGCATGCAAGATCTTGCATGATGTGTTCCACTTCCATTCCATGATTTCTAAGGACTCATATTCTTTTACAGGCAAATATTTTTGTCTCTCCGCTTTTATGTCAATGCTTTCAACATCTTTTAGAATTTGGAATATCTGGTTTGCCAATTGCCTCAAGTCATTGATGCTATTTAGAGCTTCCAAATCACCCATGCACCACAGCAATTCTCTTTTGCTTGACTATTGTCGTGAATTTTTTTCATATTTGTCCTTTCGGCCCTTTTTGTAAAACAAGTTAGGTTTTGTGACATATGAAGCATGTTTTTCTCAGGTTTAGGTTCTTGACTGTCACAGGCAAGAGTTGAATTATAAGACAATAAGATCCTGATATTGGACATATTTCTTTCCATTGACCCATGTTTTTCACCAGTTTGGTAAGATGGAAACTTTCTGACAAAAGCGATACGCCCCTTCCCCTGCTAGTAACATCGCTTATTACACATTTCCCAATTTCAATACTTCCAATCCTCTTAGGAGTTTGATTCTAAATAGCAATTCTGACTCTGATTAAATTAATTGAAAGAGGAAGACACATTCATTGCTACTTCCACTTCTCCCCAAAGTTCCCTAATGCAATATCAGGATGTAATGCACTTAATGCCATCTTTGTAACTCTGTATAAAAGTGTAACAAAAAGCACTGTAACTCAGAATAATGCATTAGAGGAAGCACATTAGAAGCATTAATCACTTTCTGACTGGGGAACGGAAGACTCCTTTACGTTGGTAACTAGAAGAACGGTACTAGTCCGAAGATTGACAGGCTTACTTGCTCTCGTTATGTGGAGAGATAGATGTGCAAAAATAAATAAACAGAATAACAGATAATCATATAGATAGATAGATATATAGACAGACAGATAGATAGATAAATAGATAGATAGATAGACAGGCAGCCAGACTGAAATATAGAATCTAAAATAGATTGATAGTCAGTCAGAAAAACAACTGAAGCTGATGTCAGTATGGCAAATATATTGATAACTCGTGCTGTAATATAGCACAGACAACATAATATGCCAAAAGTGGCTGCCACTCTCTGGGGCTAATATCTCATTCGCCAGACAATTGCAATGTTGTTTCTGAAAATGAATATTGAATTTCTAGCAGATTCTTTGTCGTCAAAAGAGCGATATTCAGTGGAAATGCAATATTGCAGCAAAATCCAATAAAAAGGCCAAATGTGGATAACCTTTCATGTTTGATCTTTTCATTCCATATTTGAAACTCAATTTTGATTTCGGTGAATATATAGATGAAGAGACAAATGAATATATATGAGATTTCATGAGTTCTGGATTGAATGATGTTGACTGAAAAAATAGAGTGACAGACAGAAGGAGATGCATGGAGAGAAACTGAGATAGATAGGCAGATGATGTGCACAAATGTGTAATTTGCGTAACAAGCATATAAAAAAAGGATAGATAGATGTGATAAGGGCAGCTCTTCATCAAAGCTCAGTTGAGTAAGGGGACACTCACTAGTGTTGATTGATGAGATGGGAGGCAGTGCCACAGGTGGCCTCAATGTACCACACATTTACTGCATCTTATACTTTCCAAGCATAGACACTCATTAGGGGTGTACCGATCAAGCATTTAGCCGAACCGAACCGGAAACCAATCAAGGCCTTGTGATTCGGCCGAACATGAACCCGAACCGAACCCTCTGCTCAGGCCTGCATGTAATTGGGCAACAGGTGGCGCTCCACTTAAAGTCAGTGAGTAGCTTGGTGGCCCCCTACAATAGCTGCTAAGACCTAATTGATTGGTTACGCAATCATGCTTGCAAGCAACTGACCTGCTGGATAGTCCACGATTCAAAAGATTTGCTTTGGGCCTCAACTTAAGTATGAATGCTGCTTCAGAATGCAAGTCAGAATGGAATCAATAGACCCGTTAGATTAATTCACAAAGATAACAGTGCTTAATGCGTAATATATCATTGCATTGCTTAACAAGAAGTACCCTTAATAAGACTTAAAAGGGGTACTGTTGGCCTATCGATTTTATCATGAACCTGATCCATAAAACTAAACTTCAGTTATTTAAACTGAATTTTCCATTTTGTTGTTAATTTGTTAATTGCTATATGTGCATTGTAGAAATCTGCTATTCTGTCAGCACAATTGAATTAAAGTTCTGTGAAACGTTTGCTCTGATTAAGTACTCATACAATTTAACGTCTCCTTTGAGATATATCCAGTTGGGATTTCCTCTTGTAAGTACACTGAAAATATTTCAGGTCCCCTGCCCTGGGTTTGAACCCATGAAGACAGAGACCTTCAGCAGAGCAGGCCTGAACTGTAACCACAGCCACATGGACAGATAAGCACATATACATGGAACGAGTGCATTATTGTTCTTCTGGAGCTGATTTAATATGGCTGATTTATAGCGTGCAATGACAAACTGGTTGTGTGATTTCTAAATAGAAGATTACGTTCTATTTCTGGAATGTCAACTTTCCACACTGTGACACTGTTACTTTTTTGAGCTAATAATACAGAAATTGAAAATAGCACAAACAGCTGGTAGGAAAAACATTACTTTAGTTAAGTAGCAGCACACCAGGACTTGTTGGACTTGTCTTCCTCACACAATACACTGTGTCCAGTCGCAATCCATTACTTTTCAACTGAAGCTGGAGAAGAACTGCAGCACCAGACTGACAAGTATTTCTATGGTTATTCTTTAGTCTGAAAGGATGGGTGTGAATCAGAAGGGAATTGGTACACGAACAAAATAACTTTCCGTGCTTGTCGTCTGCGATATATTTTTTAGGCTGAGGAAAATGGTGATTGAAGTTGGCTATCTATTCCTTATTCAAAAAGCATGATACATAAAAAAAGTTTTCCTGATTGTGAGTCTGCCATATGGTCTGGAGCAAGAAGGGTTGTTATCTCCAAACTTGACTGCTCTTCATCTAAATTGATGGTACCCATTCATTTAAATTGATGCTACCATTTGCTGAGTGTTACTATTCTAAAAATAAGTCAATAAGATTTTCGGACTAAGCTTCCTGTTGAAATCCCAGTATAGAAAATATAAAGGGTGACAGAAAAAGATTCCTACAAATTTGTGAGCCACCTTCCTATTCAGAGTGATAGAAATGTGCTGGCTGTAGTGCAGGTTCTCCAGGGGAGTCTGTGTGCAACTCTGCAGGAGGAAAGAAAAAATAAGGCAGTTAACAATCATGCAACAATATGGGGAAAAACATAAAACAACTGTGCAAGGATGTTTACATTGTGATGAAAACCAAATTGACACTAGGGACATCATGTATCAGGAGCAGTCAGATGAGGACACTTGTGATGTCATTATAAATTGGATAGTCTTCCATAAAGAAAGTTTAAGGAACCAATAGCCAGACATGTTGATCAGGGCTGTTAGTAAAAAAGGCAAATGTCACTGCTTGTATACACATTAAATCTGTTGGAGTGTTGGTCCAGCAGCTGCTATAGGATTGAATAAACAAGTCCTGTTTGACATTTGACATAGTATCAATGAACATTCAATGTAATTTGGCCGAATGACAGCCAAACGCCAAGGAGTAAGGGCAGTATTATCAAAGAGTCACAGGACTTTTTTCTATTAGACCCAGGGGGACTATTTTCAAAGTATTTGTCTCTATTTGGCCAGAAATGTCATTTTGGAGATAAAGCTACATGTGGGTGGACTTCAAAGGAGCTCAAATAGTTGGTCGAAAGAGTCTTAAAGTGACATATATGTCCTCCCATTTCAGAGGCCATGGCTGTGAGATGTTTACTTCCACCAAAGAAAAGGAGAGCAGGCTGTGGCTTTTGAAATAGCTTGTCTGTGTGCCCCTCTCAAAGGCCAGCTTTTAGAAGATTGAATTGGTATTGTTAGTTGCTGTTCAATGAACAGTAAATGGTGACATACAAAGTTTGGACTATTTATAACCATACAAAGAAGACTGGCGAATAGAGGAATAACGCAGACTGTATCGATGAACAAAAGTTTCGCAAACATAAAAAATCAAATTTCACTTGGTAATGGACCAACCTGCAAATGAAAGGAGGGAAGAGAGACAGGAGTACCAGCATGGCAGCCAGTAATTTGCTATTTAAATGAGATCTAATGCTGCTAGAAGCATAATTATTTTTTATTGAATGCAGTAACACCTATTCTATGCTAATTTTAGTTTCAGCTTCTCGTCTTTATCAAAAGAATTTTCTCAACTAATTTCAGTCAACTGTGTCTAAAATTTTATTATATTGGTTATTTGAACATTATCTTTGAAGTTTACAAAGTGTAAGCTATATTTCATTGTTACACATTCCTGGAAGGATGTTTGTGTTGGAGATCATCCCCAGAAGTTAACTCAATTTAGAGTTCTCAAGAATCATTCCATTTCTGCACCATGAAAGAAAGAATCAATATCAAATCCTCAGATTGCATGCATGCTTGCAAGGGGTACCAAATGAAACTTGATACAAGGCTCAAGAAAATCACTCTCTGAAATTCACTGAAAGTGTCTTGAAGCTCTGCACATAGGAGCTCTGTGCATTGAATATATTTTTATGTCATTGCTTTTTAAAGGATAAGATTTGGTAGATCCATTTCACCATCTTTAAGCTTGACTAAAGATTTGCGCAATTTTTTCTTTGATGCATGTTTAACACCAAAAACAATGCTGATAATTTTCCCGAAGAAGAAGAAGCATGCAGGAGAATCAATGAAACTGTATACCAGCGCAAAAAGAAAAATTGCTAATTTGAATATACACTCTGGGTTTGTATATGTCTCGTTAACATGTATGCATGTGTAATTTTAACACACTGTGCATTGTAACTCTATTTGTTTCCAAGTTCAGTGTACACAAACTGATCAGATATACATCTCTTTGATGCAAGAGGCCATTTGTCCACGCATACCAACATTCTGGCTAACACTGCAGGAGAGAAAGTGATCAATTATTCAAAGACACAAATCAACTTACAAGTGTCTTCTCTCTTCTGGATATACAGTACAAATTTCTAAATGTGGCTCAACTTAGCTGTCTGAAACTATTCATTACTAGTCTTATCCATATCTATCCATAGCTATCCATTTGTATTCTTTTGTATACACTGGAATCTCTTTACCCCTTGTTTAAACAATAGTAATTGTGGATAGCTATGGCTAGCTATGGATAAGTGTAGCTTAGTTTATCTTGGAATGGCTATGGATAGATAGCTAAGGCTAGATTTTAAATGACGAGCCACTTTTAGAAATATGTACTGTAGGATTTAACACCATCTATTCTGTACTGGGCTGTTTTAGAGACCAGGTAGGTGAGGGATAATCATAGTGATATAGAAATAGATTGAGGAATAGCAAATGAACCTCAGGTTTTTCCCCAATAGATTATAAAAAAAGGAAAATAGCTGCAAGAAAATGTATTGCCCCAAGGCAGATGCAGAATTACAGCAAGCAAATGTGAACAACAAATCCTGGTCGTAATGCATAAATGATTCTGAATTTTTCTCTTGAGCCCATCGAAGACAGGAGAATAGATAGATTTGAAAATATCTCTTGTTCCTCCCTTGAGTTGAGGTATGATGAACCTGGGAACAGAGATTAATATATATGTTTTGCTATGTATATATAAAGCCCTTGGGCTCCTGGGAATATTCAGTACAGGATTGATTATGTTCATATACACACATGTTCCTAGCTTTGTAGTTTGAAACTTAGCGTGCATAAGTGAGCAGCTGGAAGAGAAAGTGTGTGATCTGAGATGACATAGCTTTAGAGAACTCTTGACATTTCATTCTCTGAAAATTTTTTATGGCATTCAGATATCTTCTGTTTCCCGGTTGAATTTGTGAATACAGGCTCAACAGGCTTATATATATCTTAAATATTACAAGGATTTCTCAGAAATACATTTGTCTATCACAGCATGTCTCGGAGACATAGGATTAATCTTGATATTCCGTGATCAAAAGACACATCCTTTACAACATAATCCCTCTACAAATAATATAGATATAACATCAAAATAAATATCTTTGCAAATATTCTCAGTACTGTGAGAGGGATAGGTGCATTAGCGCAATGTCACTTCAGAGAATATGGCAAGTTGATATAGCATCTTCGCATATACGTACCATGGTTTCCCAAGGTAGCTAATCTGTGGATTTCTTTATCATCAAAGTCGGCTCAGAACTTTGCTCTATTGATAAGGCAATCTTTGCCTACTTGAGATATGGGGATCAAAGGAGTATCTTTTTTTAAAGTGTGTATGCTTTTTTATAATAATGGAACTCCAGAAAGGTCTTTTATAGTCTTTCAACATTTACCTGCTGTAATAATCTTTTAAACTAACCAGGTAATTACTCGTCAATTTTCAATTTAATATGTGCCGGAGGATTGGAAGAGCACCAGACAACACATGAGATGTGTTTGACTCAAGGTCTTTCACAGTCATGCAATCTGGTGGCAGGATATAATAAGGATTGGTTGCTATGACAACTGATGTTAAGAGTCTTTAGACCAGCTGAAAAAGTTGTTGTTCATGGCCGTCAACAAATGAGACTGAATCTAGTAGAGGACAGGGTAATTGCATGTGACAATTATAGCAATTGTGCTTCACACAATGGGATTAGTGCTGAAACTGATTCGCACAATGGAAGGATAAGAAGAACTATTTCTTGCCACTCTGATGCTATTAGTTCTAAGGCAGTTAACAGATTTACAGCAGTCAAACTCACACGGCATCATTACATGCAGATGTCATTCACCTCTGTCTCCTTTTGAAGATGGATGTTCTTCTACTGCAGCATTTTTTGCAATTATAGTTTTGGGAGCTTCCATGCAGGTCTGATTTCATGAAATGCATCTAGTTACCAGAAATTTCGTGTTCTAGACAAATATTCAAGATGTTATTATCTAGAAAGATAACAGCCTCAGATTCGGAAAATATGATGGCTGACTCAGTACATCGTGAGGAAGCTCTTTACAAGGAACATTAGGCTTATACATTCTTAGTTTGCATCCGTGAAGCAGACAGATCAACCAGTGTCATGGAAGGATGGTACATAGTTACATAAAAAGTACCAATGCCCTGCCATCCACAATGCCGATCACAGTGTAGTCTTAAAGAAATTAATATTTTGATAAGGACAATTGAAAAGGAATAGATATGTAATTCAGAAAAGCGTAAAAATTGATTTTGTTGTTGAAATACAGCAAGACTTTTCTGTATGTCTCTTTGAATGTAAATTGTAATATTAATTAATATCCTCTTCTGAATACCACTGTCCTTTTGCATAGTAAATTTAAATTTAAATGAGCACACATTGTAGTTCTACGTTTTACAATTTTTAAAAGAAGCTTTGGCATTAATTTGGCAACAACATAAAATGCATGTATATAAAATATTCCATGGATGCTGTGGTATAGTTGGTGAACAATCACATCTGGCTCTTTCCAATTATACGAGTCATTTGCATTTCTTCTTCCATTTTCATAATCATTTGACTTCATTGAGTCATAGATCAAAAAAGTGGCTACAGAAATTTTTCCAGCTGTACTATTCATCTAAAAGCAAGCACAATATTGAGTTGTAACATTCGATAGTTAATATGTGCACTTTCCTGAGCACACAAGAGCATGCATAATCAGGACGTAATCATTCTTAAAACTTCATAGGAATGTTAAACCACTTGTATTTCTTTGGGGCTCACCTTTCCCTAAACAAATTTCTGATGTTACTGAATGACCATGGATGAATCATTTGGAAAAGAAATATTTTATTTTACTTTAAACTAAAACCCCTGCGGTTAATAATGTTGTCTGAGGTAATGCCATTTTAGAAGTCATATGGGCTCACCTGTTGTCTAGCCTTCCGCTATTATATACTGAGTAGCTTCTGTCATGATGTAGTCAAGGTTTACTTGCTATTCATTTCCTTTCTTTCCATATGCAGAAGGTGAAGCAACATTGTCTGCTGTTGAATATTCTTGCTGAGTAGCATTTCTCAAGAAGTGTTCATGCCAGTGATATTCATTCAGTAGGCATGTCTCTGCATTCTTGGCTTTGAAGCTTCTTTTCCTGAAGTCTTGTTGGTAAATTTTCTTTATACAAATCTGTACCGCACCAGAAATGACCCCAGTCTATCATTATCATTGATGAGATTTCCAAATTATCAAACAGCTTTCATAGCTTTCAAACTAGTTGATAACAAGCAAAAAGCATCAGAAAGTATAGGCACACAGATGATGACGTCATAGACAAGTCACAAGAGATGATATAATACTTTGTAATGTTTCAGATTAAATAATTGCTTGATTATGTTGATGTCAACTTTATTGGTAAAGGAGTATTTGGCTTCTGCATAAGATGCAAAGCTTTGCAGATCTATTAAATTGGTTGTGGCATTTGCAAGGGTACCAAATGATTGCATCACACAGGCAAGCCATATCGGAGCGCACAAATGTTTGCACTAAACACTGCAAGGTAAGAATCCCATAATTTCCACCCTAGATCTGACACCCAAGTGCAATCGTTGTAGCGAGGTGATTGTTTGTTGCCCATTTTCCTTCAAGCTAAGAGGTGCAGCTTAGCTGCCAATTGGCTTCTCACTCGCTCTCAGACTCTATGGTATTTGATGTTACGGAATCTCCTGTTAGCCACTTCCTTTAGCTCGATCATGCAACCTTCGGCGGTCCTGGATCACAGCAACTATCTCAAGCAATCTGTGTAGCAAGCACAGAAACGTAATGAATCAAACTATCCAGAGCCCATTAATCAAGTATAAAAACCATTATGCCGAAGAGGTACGTGTACATTCAAAGTTTTTGGAATACTCTCATACAGTACAACCATCTTAAAATGGCTCAACATAGTGATCTGTAGTGATCCAAAACGGTCCAGATAAAGAGTGATCCGTAGTGATCTGAGATGATATAACTCTATCTGTAGTGATCTACTAATTCACATTTAGAGAAAATCAATCATGTCAATTATTTAGGATTATAAGTAAAAGAACAGATAAAAATCCATCTAACAATTGAATATATTGATTAAGGAAACATATCCATAAGTTATTTCGGACAGAAAAGTACATTTATTAATATTAATTTCGATTAATAGATACAGATCGCAATAGATCACTCCAGATCGATCACTCCATATCAACAAAGATCGCCATGGATCACTACAGATCGATAGATAATTGTCGATCCAAACTGACAAGCCATTTTATGATGATTGTACTGTTCATGGCACAGACTTAATTGTTTGCCTTTTATGTAGCAGGGCTAGGGTGATGCAAAAAAGTGAAGTTTTGAAATGTTAATGGGGCACCCCCTGAAGTTGTTCCAATATATGAAAAAAAAATTCAGTAAAAATTTGAGCTCAATCGGACAAAAATTAGAGGGTGCTACCGCATCATGAAAATTGACATTAGTATTCAATACAAAAATATCCAATATTTTGGCATGTAGCGAGTTCAACTATACCTGGAGCACCAAACCAATGTGGCATGGTCATAATTTTTGGGTCTGATTGTCAGAACAGCGGATCAATACAAATTTGGATTATTTTTTACTTCTCCATCCTGGTACCACCAGACTAACGAAGATAAAATAGTCAAAATATACCAAATTCGCGGTATTTAATAAAATTGCGGGTTTTTATGTCACAGAAATGAAAGTTACTTCAATAGATGGAGCATGAAAAGAGCTTTAATTTGAATACCAACACTGCTATATTCTGACCATCTGACGCCATTGAATTAGGTTATTTGTCATTAACAATTATTTGCAAAAATTCCCAATATTTAAGGCAATGCTGTAATACTGTAGAATATAGCAACATAGTAATGTTGATATTCAAATTAAAGCTCTTTTCCTGCTTAATAAGATGGTGCAACTTAAATTTGTGTACCTTTATTCCTGGTTATGTTATTCATACCGCGTATAACCTTAATACTGTAAAAATCGGGCAAAATGTGTTGCTTTAAGAGTGCCCTGAAGCCTGAAATGACCGGATATTGGCAAAATATGAATGGATTTGTGATGAGAATAGTGGAAGGCTTAAATAAGAAAAAAATTACAAACACTCTAGTGGTAGGATAACTACCTTCACCCATCACCCATAAAACTGGGATTTCGCCCATAGCAATACAATGTTATATTTCAAATTGCGGTAGCACCCTCTAACATTTGTCCGATTTGGCCCAAATTTTTAATGATTTTTTTTTTATATATTGGAATATAATTGGAGGGTGCCCCATTGAAAATTCAAAAATTAATTTTTTTGTGTGCAATCTGCATCACCCTAAGCAGGGTGAATGGAAAAAACCAGACATTGAGATATTTGTCTCCAGGACTTACAAAAATTGATTTTTTTTCTCCTTGTGCATTATTGTTGCCTTCTCTGTGGACCTGTGTACAAATCTGCATCTGAGCAACCTCAGTGTGCCGTGCATGGTATACACTGCTCTTGCACTTTATAAAACTATTGTAAGCACCTTCGTGCTGTGGTCACGTGGTTTGAGATGCTTTATGTGAAAGTTGAGTGTTATTTGGCAGATGTCTGACCTCTGAGGTCACATGAGAGAGGAAACTGAAAGAAGAGGGTAGTCAAGGCTTGTGGGTCTCCGGTCACCACCAACATAGGACCAGGTCCAATGACTATTGAAAACTAAAGATATTTTGAATAAGTTGAAGGGACATGTTATTTTATGTTATTTGTACAAATTTCAAGGCATTTTCAAAACTGGTGTTAACATGCAAAGTTGGTTCAAATTTGATAGAATGAATTATAAGGAAGAAGCAGTTTCCGCTGCAGTGCACATCAACAAAAACATTATTTCAGAACGACAATCTATTAAGAATCCTAAATTGAAGGCCTATTACTGGTTGATATGGTTTTCATCATTACTGGCAAATTACAATATCATATAGTTGACTCAAGGTCTTTCATCAGTCACACAATCTGGTGACAGACTGGCTGTCGTAAATGCTTCAATTATGCTTGTTGCCTTGTAAAAGTCTTCAGACAAGTTGGCCAAAGACTAATGAGATAGAATGTCATTGAAGGCAAGGTAATTGGCAAATGACAATCATTGAAAGAGCGCTTCATGAAATTAGGCCTGTATGTATAACAAGACTCTGTTCGTATCAAACTTCAGAAAACTTCAAATTTTGTAAGACTTTTCAAAGTCACATGCACTTTAATGAACTCAAGATAACAGGTTTCACACTGCATCCCGAAACACCTACACTGTGTCATGTCACCTGTTCAGTTTCCAGTGAGGAGAATCTGAGATGAGATCTCCGAAGGCTTCCGTGCAGGTCAGGTTTCATAGATTGTGTCGTATTTCCTGGAATTTCATGTCCAGGGCCCATGTTCAAGAAGTTAGCTGCTGTGTTGGTTACTGCCAATCAGTTACTTGAATGATTTCAATTGAGCAGTTACTTGTAATGACATTCACCTAGGCAGTTATTTTCTAAAGTATTAAGTATTAAGATTTGCAGGTAAAGTGGATACACATTCCTGAACCGCATAATTCAGATAATGGTTTTTATTGAATGAACTGAGAATGAAAAAATGGATATACTTCTTCTATAAAACTATAGAATCAGACACAGGTGCCTCTTACACATCATGACTGCAAAGTCTCAACCTTTGCTGATTTCATCTCTAAGATTCCCAAACAGCCCCAGTTTCTCAAGGGATTGATCTCAGGTGCAACATGTCTTCTGTGCAAACATCTCTTGACATATCAAAGCCTTTTGTCACTGAAATCATGATACAAGGAGGCCTTCAATAGAGCCCCTTCTATGTAAGTCCTCAGGTACAATCTTTAACCATTGTTTATTTTTCAATTACTCCTATATCATCTATAGAGTGATGTTTGAGACCCATATCATTATCCAGATCAAATTCAGTTATGGTACTGAAATAATGCAGATCACTTTGTGTCTGCTGCTTCTGTAACATGAGATTCAAATGCAAAAGAATCAGATGACCTTCTTCACCTCCATAACACCATGAGTCAACCACACTGTGTAGCCTGAGCAGATTTCTCTGAAAGAAATTGTACAGAAAGGTATTGATATATAACTGATTGAAGGAGAATGAATAACATATGAAGTCTTTAAAGTAACTGACAATTTAAACAAAAAAGCTCTAAACAAAATCCTCGCAGCTGTTACATTGGTTTTTAAGTGGTTCTAAACACTGCCAGGCAACTGCACCATCATTTAAGACACAAAACCGCAATGCCATAAACATGTCTTTTTCATTCTGACCGTGTGTTGCACATTGTCCTTCAAACAAAAGAGCTAACCATTGGTTTATGACCACAAACAATGACATTCTCAGACATTACCAGACCCTACATGTATCCATTCGATGCCATGAAAGACATTGATAACCACTACCTTTCACCAGACTGCTCAACTTGCAGGAGACCTTGATTACGCTTCGAATCACCTCCAGAAATCTGCTGAGCAAGCACGGAAAGAAAAGTCATCGAGCTGTCCAAAGGCAATTCTCTAAGGCTATTTATGTTGTCAATGTGTGATGTTGGCAAGTGTTTTAACCACATGGTCAATGGTATGCATCCCATGCCATAATTGCTAGAATACTCCAGCATATATGCAGTTGTCAAATATGCAATGTAGACCAATAGGAATTACTAGCAGTATATTGGTAGTCAGAGAAGTCCTGGTGGAAGGTGAAGGCAAGAAGTCAACTTTTTGTCTACCAGATTTTTCTCTTGCTACTTTCAAAGATTACTTTTCTCTATTAGTGGGATAATCACATTTTCCAAAAGCTTCGCCTGCTAATCTGCATTTAGATTGCTTTGAACCTGTTGAAATGGTATACATTTGTGCCTTAGTAAAATCCTTTGCTTACAGAACATATTTGTTCTGTGTCGTGTACAATGTTCTATGATATGTTGCGAGTATAAAAAGCTACTTGAGACTCTCATTATGAGTTCATATGAGAATGTTATCTAATTTTCTTACAAGAGAAAATACTGCTGATGATTATATAAGGTAGTTTTTTCAGATTTTAGCCAGAGTTTATGCGTTTCACAAGAATGACCCACAAGGCCAGATGAGAAAGGATGTCACATGTTGCCAGGCAACCACAGTGACCCGGATTTCTCACACAACAGGTTGTCACCACCAAGAACATGCAAGGCAACCCTTGAAGACAAAATTCATTTTGAAGCAACCAGTTGCAGCTGAGGATAGACGACATGCTGACTCTGAATTTACCAAAGTTTACTCTTCTAAGAAGAACAGAAACTTGATAACATGCGGCTTCTGATTTGAATTTGATGGATTAAAATTCAGGTGCAAGTGGTCAGAAATCATGAAAATATCAACTTCTCATTATAGTTATCTGCAGGCAAAGAACAAAGCATTTTTTAAAAGAAACTACCTAAATTTGACATGAACCATCCTCAAATATATCACCGGTTGAGTAGATTTGATATAATTTCTTTAATGATAGCACAAATTAGACATGACAATCAATGCAATAGTGTTTCACAAGGAAGTAAGTACTGAAACTGACTCAATTACTATCATTTTACAGTGAACTTTTGCCACTTTTATATCATTTGTCAGGAAATAATGGACTCAAGATAAGAGGTTTCACATTACATCACACTCTTAGTTCATCCATCATCTTCTTTTTGTCTCTGGAATGAGACAATTTTGAGAAATTTGATGTCTTCTTGACAGCTCAATTTCATGGAATTAATGCCTCTGAATAGGGGTCATTTTCATGTCCAGAACTCAAGAAGTTGACTCTGGATAGGTTAGTGTCAATCAGTCAGGTGAATGGGATAAACTGACAGTCAAGGTCACTAAGGAGGTATGACATACAGAGTCCAGTGTGTCAAAGATCACCCTTTCTGTAGTAACGCAGGGGTCCCAGACCCTTATGGTCGTATGGTCTTCCATTTGGAGCAAAATGCAACAGCAAATACCACTTAGATCAGGAGGCTTAAGTGGTCACATGTGGCAGTAGTTCTTGAAATGAACAGTGTTTTAAGTCTAAAAGAACCTGACAATTATAACGTAAAGCTTTGAAGCCACTTACTGGCAGCTGTTACATGTACTTTGTTGTTTGAGTCTGTCTACACGTGGACTGCTGTCGCATTGCCACAGATCAGATCATATGCTGTCTTGTGTTGTCACCTAGTGATTAGTGTGCTATTCCGCGAGCTCCTGCAGCGTCCGAATCATTTTGATCAGAGGAACACACAATTGTGTGTGGAAGACACCGGGGCTGTTTCTGAGTGTGCTGATGGCCTTGTCTATTTTCTTAGGGAATGTGATTGCCGAGTCTGACTCTGGTATACATCAATGTTGAATAGAAATTTTGTGAATGTGCAATGAAATTGGAACTATTTCTTGGGACAGCAATGATGTAGCATATAAAATCAACTTTTGTGCCAGGTGGCAGCAGCATGCTGTTCTCATTTTCATCAGACTGTGTTTGAGTGGTCCTAAACACCACCAGGCAACTGCACCATCATTTACGACACAATGCCGCAATGCCATGAACATGTCCTTTTATTATGTGATTATGTGTTGCCTATTGTCCTTCAAGCAAAAGAGCTTCCCATTGGCTTATGACCATGGACAATGACATTTTCACAACATCTCAGACCATTTGATGTCTTGAAAGCCTTTGTTAACCACTTCCTCTTCACAGAGGGCTCAACTTCCAGGAGGACTTGATGGGGCAGAAATTACCTCCGTTGTTTTGCAAAGAAAGCGCAAAAAGTGAATGGATCAAACTATCCACATGACATTTATCATTTCCAAAGTCATTGTTTGATGGTTACAGCCATCTTAGCCATATATAGGCAAAAAAGTGTAATTCTTCAAATCCCATAAGTTATGTATGTATGATAGGCAAGTGTGATCCTGAAATTCAAAAGAGGTTAGTGTGAAAAACAGAATAATTTCAAGCAGCTTGGTGAGCTAGAAACAAGACAACCAATTGTCTATGTAACATTAGAGTCATTTCCGAAACATGCAATTAGATGGAAAGATAGTGTTCATGCCCGTGATAGTCAGTAGACATGTCTCTGCATTCTTGGCTTTAAGCTTCTTTTCCTGAAATCTTGTTTGTAAATTTTCTTTATACAAAGCTGTACCGCACCGGAAATGACCCCATGCTATCATTATCATTCAGGAGATTTCCAAATTATCAAACAGCTTTCATAGCTTTCAAACTAGTTGATAACAGGCAAAAAGCATCAGAAAGTATAGGCACACAGATGATGACGTCATAGACAAGTCACAAAAGATGATATAATACTTTGTAATGTTTCAGATTAAATAATTGCTTGATTATGTTGATGTCAACTTCATTGTTAAAGAAGTATTTGGCTTCTGCATAAAATGCAAAGCTTTGCAGATCTATGAAATTGGTTGTGGCATTTGCAAGGGTACCAAATGATTGCATCACACAGGCAAGCCATATCGGAGCGCACAAATGTTTGCACTAAACACTGCAAGGTAAGAATCCCATAATTTCCACCCTAGATCTGACACCCAAGTGCAATCGTTGTAGCGAGGTGATTGTTTGTTGCACATTTTCCTTCAAGCTAAGAGGTGTAGCTTAGCTGCCTATTGGCTTATGACCAATTGACCATGAACAATGGCTTCTCATTAGCTCTTGGACTCTTTAGTATTTGATGTCACGGAATCTCCTGTTAGCCACTTCCTTTAGCTCGCTCATACAACTTCCAGCTGTCCTTGATCACAGCAACTACCCCGAGCAATAGGGTGGCCGAAAAAAAAAAAAAATTCTTAAATTCATATCGCGTACCCCTTCATTTTCTGCGAAATGGTAAAATAAACACCCTGTTAAGATTTAAGAAAGATCCTTCAAGTCTAAGTGGTCCCCCTAAGCCATTCGGTTTCTGCCCAATATTTTTGAAAAACGTCCTTTTGCGAAATTGCGGTTATAAATATCTCGCTTAGTATTCAACATACAATGATAATATTTATACCATTGATCTCAGGAGAAAATTAGCTTAAATTTGAGTACCAGGAAGCTATACTTACAACGATTTTTGAGCTTGCTGGATTTCAGAAAACTCAAAATTTCATGTTGTCAAGCTAAACCGCTGAAATAATTCATCTAAATTTTAAAATTTTGCAAAATTGAATCCTACTTTCAAATAAGGCATACTTCTATGATAATATGATAATGCCAAAGCATAGGGAGACCGCAGGTACACTATGATCTTCCAGAAAATCACATTTTTAAACCAAATTCATAGTTTTAATTGTCTTAGATAAATTATACTCATTTTTAATGGGAAAGATGTTTCCTTTTTTTTCTTCTTTAGAATAATTAGGCCTAGTTTCTTATTTTAATGAACAATTGGTAAAACACTCTTTCACATGTTTCAATGCCATTAAAATAGATCTATATGATTTTTTATTGGGCCCCAATACAATTATAGTGGCTCATTCAATATTTTTTTTATATTAAAAACTGACCATTTTTCAACAGAACAGTGAACTGCTGTCGACACCAAACTGCCTTGATTTCATCCCCACTGCTTGTGACGTCATAGCAGTTTTTGTTATTTCATTAAATGGCATACATTCCTGTATATGCACTGATGAAAATGTTGAATAATCAAATCAAACCTGCAGCACACTACCTACTCTGCTGCTGTTGTGACGTTATGAATTCAAAATGAGGCTGGATCTGTTCATGACGCCACCTGCCATGCTGTTGCTATGACACCAGATCAGGCCTATTATTGATGACGTCACATAAACGCCGACACTTTTTGTTTGGCGCATGCAAAAAAGTTTCTTAGTATATCCCTGTGTGGGTAGCTCTGTCTTCTACCATTTGAAGACCTCTGGTCACTGCGCTTCGCGCAGTGACCTGGCGGTCTCCAAAATTGAATCCTACTTTCAAATAAGGCATACTTCTATGATATTAAAAATTCAAAATATAATGCATAACCATGAATGACCAAAATAAGGCACATCTCAAAAACTTCAACGCTGTAAGGCAATCTTAGATTTTCGAATTTTTAAGAAAAATGTTACAGTGCTTCCAGTGTGGCACAAGGGAACAATACAATGAAAGCATGTGATGTTTTGAAAAATGAGGGGCAGACAATAATGCTCAGGGTGCATTGTCTGTCAAGTGTTTGGTGATAGGGCTTTACATCCTGCATTACTGCACCAAGCTTACTTGGAGGGGCAGGGACCACATAACATGTTTTTTCCTCATATTGCCAGTAAGACCATAATGGCCCATATTTACAAAGATGGTGAGTATAAATTTGAAGAAGAGATGCAGCATCTGGACAATAATCCTTAGGGTGCATAGAATTATTAATAGTTTGGCTGGATTTGTGAGAAAGAGAACTTTAAAGTGAATGCCAACTTGATTATTTTCTGCCACAAACGACTGTGCACCAAATGTTTTTAATTGCTGTTGTGCAATTTTAAGATGTGAAGATTAAATATCAGTATGGCTCTAAGACTAAAACTTACGATCCTGAGTGTGGAATTGGTTTTCAGGATCATAAATTACAACCTTCATTGAAATTTGGTGGCGTCTGAAAATGGCAATATGTAAAAAAATTTATATTTAATTGCCATATATACAGTGTAGATTTGTGTGTCTCTGCAGCAAGGCTATACACCATGAAAACCTGTCAATATTCTCACTTTCAACAGGAAATTGTTCCTTATGTACTTTATTCTTAGTTGGAATTTTAATTCAGCTAAATTTGACAATATGAACTAATGATTAGAGCGATTTGGCTTGACAACATGAAATTTTGAGTTTTCTCAAAATCCTGCCAGCTTCAAAGTTATCATAGATATAGCTTCCTGGTACTCAAATTGAAGCTAATTTTCTCCTAAGATCAATAGTATAAATATTATCATTGTATGTCCAATAATAAGCGAGATATTTAAAACCGCGATTACGCAAAAATGAATTATTTGTAAATTTTGGCCTGAAACCAAGTGGCTTTGGGGGACCACTTAGACTCGAAGGATCTTTCTAAAATTTTGACAGAGTGCTTATTTTACCATTTCGCATAAAATGAAGGGGTATGCGATATGAATTTCAGAAATTGGTCTTTTTTCCGGCCACCCTACCGAGCAATCTGTGTAGCAAGCAAGGAAATGTAATGAATCAAAATATCCACAGCCCATTAATCAAGTATAAAAAACCATTATGTCGAAGAGGTACGTGTACATTCAAAATTTTTGGAATACTCTCATAGATGGCACAGACTTGTTTGACTTTTATGTAGAAGGGTGAATGGAAAAAACAGACATTGAGATATTTTTCTCCAGGACTTACAAAAATTTATTTATTTTTCTCCTTTTGCATTATTGTTGCCTTCTCTGTGAACCTATGTACAAATCTGCATCTGAGCAACCTCAGTGTCTCGTGCATGGTATAGAGTAGGTCAGGGCATGTGTGTTACCGCCAATATCCACTATTGTGCCCAATAGGCCTATTGGGCATGGATATTAGGCCTTTTGGCAAAATATAGGGTCTTTTGGCAAATTATAGGGTCTTTGGGCAAACTATAGGGCCTTTGGGCATTACGATTCCTTTTGGCATGACTTTCCCAAAGTCATCGCATCCTTCAAAATATTCGCGAGGCTTTGGGCAAAATACAGGTCCTTTGGGCGCATGCCTAAATCACTCATTATCGCTCACTCCCAACTATAGTGGATTTTGGCAAAGATGTTATTCTTTGGATACACTCCCAAGTCACTCGCAACAACTCTTTTATACTTTTGTGGATTTTGACAAATATCCAACTTTGGATAATAGTGAACTGACCAATGAGAATACGCCCTAATGTCTTGACCAATGAGAATCCACCCTAATATCCACACTAGGGGGCACTGTGGTTAGTAGTTTGTCCAATGAGAATGCCACCTAATATCCTGTCCAATGAGAATCCGTCCAAATATCCTAGCCAATGATAGTAAAGCCTAATATCCACAGAGCCATGATTGGCCAGTGGATATTAAGCTGCATTCTCATTGGACACACTGAGAATTCAATAAGATTACAATCTAACATCCAACAGCCAATGCAAATTGAGCCTAATATCAAATAGGCTAATAGTCAAATTGGCTCTTTGGTCAAAGTCAAAAGACCAAGCCAAAATCCATGACAGTCTTTTGTGGATATTAGTGGATATTTGTGAGTGATTAAATATGCTTTGGGCTTACACAATGTGGCCCCCCTTAACTTCGAGGTGCGATTTGACCTACTTTTTACGGGCGATTATTTGAAGGATTATGCTGTCAGGAAGGGATCACTTGACTCTACTAATAACTAGTGAAACAAATGTCTACCAATTTTAGTAAAGGAGTAATGGCCATTTTTGTAAAAAATTTAAAATGGCCTTCTTATCCCACCCATCGGGCAAGAAGCCCCCCTACTATAATCCTATGGCAATTTTTTTGCGAGCACATTCAGCCTAAAAGTTATTTCTTAGGGTTCTTCTATCATTTTTAAGGCATTCTATTCACTTTTTCTGAATTTCAGAATTTTTCTGTTCATACTTTTATTTTTTAATATTTTTTGCCCTGTTTCAATTTTGGGCCAATTTTTTTTCTATTTTAATTAGCTATTCTATCAAGATTTAAGGTAAAGTACACATTATTAAATGGTTCCTGAAGCGGCTTCGACCCCCCGGTGAAGGGGGCCCCATGCCCCATATCATGTGGGGCCTCTCGGCCCAAACCCACATATTTTAATTTGACCTCTATATTTTGAACTAAAATGCAAAAAACATGATCCTAATCATATTTATGTGATGGTCATAAAGTGAAGCAATGCAGATATCGATTATACTTTAAAAAATTTCCAAAGTTATTTCTGACAGCCCCTTTCAAAGAATTAGTCAAATTTGTGACATCACCCAAAACACCTCTAGCTTCAATCCTATCAATAGATAAACGCACCAAAAATGTAAGTTTGGATACAACCCTGGGGGGGGGGGGCCTCTTAGCTAACCCGGGCTTCTTGCCCCGACCTACTCTACACTGCTCTTGCACTTTATAAAACTATTGTAAGCACCTTTGTACTGTGGTCACGTGGTTTGAGATACTTTATGTGAAAGTTGAGTGTTATTTTTATTTGGTAGAAGACTGACCTTTGAGGTCACTTGAGAGAGGAAACTGAAAGAAGAGGGTTGTCAGGGCTTGTGGGTCACTGGTCACAACTAGCATAGAACCAGGTACAATGGCTATTGAAAACTAAAGATATTTGAAAAAGTTGAAAGGACATGTTATCTAATGTTATATACAGCTGTGTTATCATGCTGGTTCAAATTTGATAGAATGAGTTATAAGGAAGAAGCAGTTTCCGATGCAGTGCAAATCAACAAAAACATTATTTCAGAATGAAAATCTATTAAGAATCCTAAATTGAAGGCCTATTAATGGTTGATATGGTTTTCATCATAACCGGCAAATTACAATATCATATAGTTGACTCAAGGTCTTTCATCAGTCACACAATCTGGTGACAGACTGGCTGTAGTACATGCTTCAATTATGCTTGTTGCCTTGTAAAAGTCTTCAGACAAGTTGTTGTTCATGGCCACAGACTAATGAGATAGAATATCATTGAAGGCAAGGTTATTGTCAAAACCAATCATTTGAGAGTGCTTCATAATGAAATTAAGTCTATACTTATAACATGACTCTTATTGTATCAGTACAACCAAGACTTCTGAAAATCTCATGCTATATAATTGTGAGGCGAATGAGTTGGGATAACATGTTTCACACTGCCTCCTGAAACACACTGTCTCATGTCACCTGTTCAGTTTCCAGTAAGGAGAATCTGAGATGAGATCTTCGTCGGCTTCCGTGCAGGTCAGGTTTCATGGATTGCATCGTATTTCCTGGAATTTCATGTTCTAGAAATTACCTGCGGCATAGGTTACTACCAATCAGTCTCTTGCAATGACAAACCAAAAGAAGTGAATATTCTAAACCAATTCATTAAACTGGACACATAATAATTTTTATAATGCATTTCAGACATTTAAAAAATATAGATAAGATGGATACATTCCTGGCACTACACAATTGAGAAAATGGTTCTTTAATGAACTGAGAATGATGATATGGATATTCTTTGTTCTTGAACTTCAAAATGACAGAGATATAAATCGATACAGGTGTCTCTTACACATCACAATTATATGTACAAAGTGAAAGCTTTGACTGAATTCATCTCCAAGATTCCCAAACAGCCTCAGTTTCTCAAGGGATTTATCGCAGGTGCAGGATATCTTCTGTGCAGAAATCTCCTGAGATATCACAGCCTTTTGTTACTGAAATTATGATACCTCAAACACAATCTTTAACCATTTTATATTTTTCAATTACTCCTAAATCATCTATGGTACTGAAACAATGCACATCACTTTCTGTCTGCTGCTTCTATTGACTTGAGCTCCGAAGTTCTCAAGATTCAGATGACCTTCTTCACCACCATAAAGGTTAACACCATGAGTAAACCACACTTTGCAGCCTGATCTGATTTTTTTGAAAGAAAATTGTACAAAAAGGTATTGATATATAATTGCTCGAAGGAGAATGAACAACGTATGAAGTCTTTTAAGAAGCTGATAATTTAAACATAAAAGCTTTGAAGCAACATCCTCACAGCTGTTACATTGGTGTTTAAGTGGTCCTAGACACTGTCAGGCAACTGCACCATCATTTAAGACACAATACCACAATGCCATAAACATGTCTTCTTAATCATGTGATTGTGTGTTGCATATTGTCCTTCAAGCAAAAGACCTACCCATTGGTTTATGAATCAACATGGACAATAACATTCTCAGATATTATAAGATTCTCACCACAAGATGCCATGAAAGCCATTGTTAATCACTACCTTTCACCAGACTGCTCAACTTGCAGGAGACCTTGATTATGCTTCGAATCACCTCCAGAAATCTGCTGAGCAAGCACGGAAAGAAAAGTCATCGAGCTGTCCAAAGGCAATTCCCTAAGGCTATTTATGTTGTCAATGTGTGATGTTGGCAAGTGTTTTAACCACATGGTCAATGGTATGCATCCCATGCCATAATTGCTAGAAGATTCCAGCATATGCAGTTGTCAAATATGCAATGTAGACCAATAGGAATTACTAGCAGTATATTGGTAGTCAGAGAAGTCCTGGTGGAAGGTGAAGGCAAGAAGTCAACTTTTTGTCTACCAGATTTTTCTCTTGCTACTTTCAAAGATTACTTTTCTCTATTAGTGGGATAATCACATTTTCCAAAAGCTTTTCCTGCTAATCTGCATTTAGATTGCTTTGAACCTGTTGAAATGGTATACATTTGTGCATTAGTAAAATCCTTTGCTTACAGAACATATTTGTTCTGTGTCGTGTACAATGTTTTATGATATGTTGCGAGTATAAAAAGCTACTTGAGACTCTCATTATGAGTTCATATGAGAATGTTATCTAATTTTCTTACAAGAGAAAATACTGCTGATGATTATATAAGGTAGTTTTTTCAGATTTTAGCCAGAGTTTATGCGTTTCACAAGAATGACCCACAAGGCCAGATGAGAAAGGATGTCACATGTTGCCAGGCAACCACAGTGACCCGGATTTCTCACACAACAGGTTGTCACCACCAAGAACATGCAAGGCAACCCTTGAAGACAAAATTCATTTTGAAGCAACCAGTTGCAGCTGAGCATAGACGACATGCTGACTCTGAATTTACCAAAGTTTACTCTTCTAAGAGGAACAGAAACTTGATAAAATGCGGCTTCTGATTTGAATTTGATGGATTAAAATTCAGGTGCAAGTGGTCAGAAATCATGAAAATATCAACTTCTCATTATAGTTATCTGCAGGCAAAGAACAAAGCATTTTTAAAAGGAAACTACCTAAATTTGACATGAACCATCCTCAAATATATCACCGGTTGAGTAGATTTGATATAATTTCTTTAATGATAGCACAAATTAGACATGACAATCAATGCAATAGTGTTTCAAAAGGAAGTAAGTACTGAAACTGACTCAATTACTATCATTTTACAGGGAACTTTTGCCACTTTTATATCATTTGTCAGGAAATAATGGACTCAAGATAAGAGGTTTCACATTACATCACACTCTTAGTTCATCCATCATCCTCTTTTTGTCTCTGGAATGAGACAATTTTGAGAAATTTGATGTCTTCTTGACAGCTCAATTTCATGGAATTAATGCCTCTGAATAGGGGTCATTTTCATGTCCAGAACTCAAGAAGTTGGCTCTGGATAGGTTAGTGTCAATCAGTCAAGTGAATGGGATAAGCTGACAGTCAAGGTCACTAAGGAGGTATGACATACAGAGTCCAGTGTGTCAAAGATCACCCTTTCTGTAGTAACGCAGTGGTCCCAGACCCTTATGGTCGTATGGTCTTCCATTTGGAGCAAAATGCAACAGCAAATACCACTTAGATCAGGAGGCTTAAGTGGTCACATTTGGCGGTAGTTCTTGAAATGAACAGTGTTTTAAGTCTAAAAGAACCTGACAATTTTAACGTAAAGCTTTGAAGCCACTTACTGGCAGCTGTTACATGTACTTTGTTGTTTGAGTCTGTCTACACGTGGACTGCTCTCGCATTGCCACAGATCAGATCATATGCTGTCTTGTGTTGCCACCTAGTGATTAGTGTACTATTCCGCGAGCTCCTGCAGCGTCCGAATCATTTCGATCAGAGGAACACACAATAGTGTGTGGAAGACACCGGGGCTGTTTCTGAGTGTGCTGATGGCCTTGTCTATTTTCTTAGGGAATGTGATTGCCGAGTCTGACTCTGGTATACATCAATGTTGAATAGAAATTTTGTGAATGTGCAATGAAATTGGAACTATTTCTTGGGACAGCAATGATGTAGCATATAAAATCAACTTTTGTGCCAGGTGGCAGCAGCATGCAGTTCTCATTTTCACCAGACTGTGTTTGAGTGGTCCTAAACACCACCAGGCAACTGCACCATCATTTACGACACAATGCCGCAATGCCATAAACATGTCCTTTCATTATGTGATTATGTGTTGCACATTGTCCTTCAAGCAAAAGAGCTTCCCATTGGCGTATGACCATGGACAATGACATTTTCAAAACATCTCAGACCATTTGATGTCTTGAAAGCCTTTGTTAACCACTTCCTCTTCACAGAGGGCTCAACTTCCAGGAGGACTTGATGGGGCAGAAATTACCTCCGTTGTTTTGCAAAGAAAGCGCAAAAAGTGAATGGATCAAACTATCCACATGACATTTATCATTTCCAAAGTCATTGTTTGATGGTTACAGCCATCTTAGCCATATATAGGCAAAAAAGTGTAATTCTTCAAATCCCATAAGTTATGTATGTATGATAGGCAAGTGTGATCCTGAAATTCAAAAGAGGTTAGTGTGAAAAACGGAATAATTTCAAGCAGCTTGGTGAGCTAGAAACAAGACAACAAATTGTCTATGTAACATTAGAGTCATTTCCGAAACATGCAATTAGATGGAAAGATAGCATGTCAAGTCAGGTCCTTGAAATTTATTAAATCGAGCAACAGGCAGGTGGAAATCAGGGAATACCTACTCTTTATCAATTGTAAACAATAGAAAAGGCCACTATGGCTCACTATGTGTAAAGTATTTTCAAAGACGTTACTGATGGATTTGATCTGTATGAAAGCTTAAGAATGCCAAGCAACAGTGGTGATATATTTGACACAAGTTTATTTTAAGTCACACCATCTTCCAGCAGGAAGTAATAAATGCTTGGTGTCTGAACAACTGATAGTTTTATGCTCAAGCAGTGGCAGTAAACTAATGATGGAATCTTAGTAAATGATAGTGTTTGCAATAGTGAGGAATGAATACCGAACCTGATACCACAATAATTTTCCTTAGAAAACTCGAAACTATAGAGAAGACTTTTGTCACTCCCATGCTATTCATCATTGGGAAATTGACTCAAATTAACCATCATTCTGTTTCTGATTGAGAGGAATTTTAGATGAGAGATCTTTGATGGCTTCCATGTAGGTCCGGTTTCAGATTTTAAATCAATGAACTGTTGGCAGCATCTCGGACTGAAATGTTTAAGAGGCGTTAAATGCTGCAAGGCACCTACACCATAATTTCTGCCGCTGTAGTAATGCGATAATCACAATTGTTGTTGTTGTCTGGTTATTATGAGTAACATATAATCGTTACAGCAAAGAGTTGTCTTATTGGTTCAAGGCCATGAATGCTAACATTTTTTTCAGAAGATCTCAGTCTCTAGATAATTATTTGATATCACGACAGTCATTGTTAACCACTTCCTGTCAGACAGCACAATGTTCGGGCGACCTTGATCATGCTTCAAATTACCTCCAGCAATCTGCTGAGCAAGCATGGAAAGAAATTAATCAAACGATCAACAGGCCATTTCCCTTTTCCAAAATGGAGGCAGGCATGTTAATCACATAACAAAATAGCTTATTCTTGAGCTAAAGGGCATGTATGCTAATAATTTGGCTGTCACAAGAGCAACACTTATTTTGTCAAATATGAATATTGAAATTACCTTAGCAAACACAATTTACATGTACATTTTGTCCTGAAACATCTTTAGAATGAATATTTATACAATGTCTTTGAACAGGAACAGATCCTAACAAATGTGGTTACCCTTTGCCGAGAAGTTCATGTTATTTTAAATAACAATAACAGCAACAACAACAAAATATTTATCTAAGTCACACATAAAAACACAAACACAAGCACTATGGCTATTCTGTGACAAGATAACCAATTTTACGTATATATACAAATTTAACTTTTAAATATGATTCTTTTCTGTTTATTGTGCCACCTCTGCATTTTCCCAAAGGACTTGCTCTGCACATCTGCATTTAGATTGCTTTCTAGTATGCCCAAGGAACTCTAAACCTGCTGGAATATCATCTATGAACTAAGTGAGCAGGACTCGAAGCACTTAGCTGCTATGCAGCTTTAGATGTATATTACTGGTATCAGTGAACCTCTTCATTGCTGTGGCAATTTTTTCTAAACTCAAGCTACATTTTGAAACTTACAATATGTATAATGCATCATAAACTACAATTCATCAAAAATTCCACTAGTGTTAGCGTTCTGGTCAGACCAAATACCAATATTTATCAGCATAAGAGAAGCAGATACAACTAAGAATCATGCACAAAATATCTTTTAAAAGAACAAAATATGATTTCTTTCAGTCAATAAGTAGACGATAGAATGGTCTATGAGACATTCCGAGACATTTCCAAACTTGCTCTTCAAAGAATTTGAAAGATCAAAGTGAGCAACAAACAGCAAGAAATCATGAAATCACTTTCATTGCCTTGCAGCAAAACAACAAAAAACTCGGCTGATTCATCAACATGTATGTCACCATCTGTAGCAGACAGATTACTACTCTAGGTGTCATGCCAGAATGATTGACCCAAAGTGTGAGACGCTGTCTTCAGCCCTCTTCCTGCTCAGCACAAGTTTATCATGCAATTCAGAAGCTGTCAGATTTAAAAGCAGCTCTCCACAATGCCGGATATGTAAAGGTTATTCACCACGGGAGAGGGAATATGTGATTTATCACCCGAGGCCTTTAGGCCGAGGTGTGATAAACACATATTCCTGATCCCATGGTGAATAACTGGCTTATACCATGAGACAAACACTCAAACAGTCAAACATGAAAGGATAACTGGACAACAAAGAATATGGGAATTATTCCCCTGCAATACTGGCATGTAATTGGCTGACAGAAGTGTCGAATGGTATAAATGGTGTTATACACTACAGGGTATGCAACAATTTTTTCAAGGCATCAAAAGTGAGAGGAAAACTGGTATAAGTTGCATGTGGCTTTTCAGGGCTTTCTGTGGTGTAGAATATGTGTGAAGCCAGAAAAGTTGCTCATGAACTTGTGGGAGGGAAGGACTGCTATAAGGGTCTACACTGTAAAATTGGATGAACTGAGTCAGTTTTAATGGTTGACTAAGATTATTGCAAAATTCCTTAGAGCTAACATGCAAAGCTTGTTGTTTTCAGTTTAGTTAATGTGAAGTTTTTCTAGAACATGTTATTCTATTGGGAGAAGTGATATAATGAGTTTTTTGATGTCACTTTTACAGATATTGCATACATATCATGGTAATTTCAAATTCAGCTCAAGTTTATCATGCAATTCAAAATCTGTCAGATGAAGCAGATATAAATGAATAACATAGTCACTGGCAAAATAAATAGCATTTGATAATTTTAGTAATGTTTGTATTATAATGATTAATTCTAATATTGCTTTGTTTTGATTGCAGGTGAGTTTGTGTTTTTGTGCTGCTTTAACATGGAATTGGAATACCAGGATATGTGAGTATAATTTTGCAGAATCAATACTCAGGTTTTTTAAGTTATAGAGTTGATTGTTTTGATATATCTAGGATTGGAAATTGATGAAGCCCTCACCTGGAATGTTTATGTGACAAAATTATGCATAAACCGTCCTCTAAAATTTCTTAATTCGCGAGACAATTCTCATCAGAATATATAATGCTACCACACAGTCATTGACATAAGTGTCGTTGTAACACCTTCTCTGCAATGCTTATTTTGTGGAAATGAAGATTTGTCACCGTCAGAACATTTTGAAATTTAAAAATGACAGTATCTTCAAAATTTACTCGGACAAAAGTCTTGTTGCATGCAAAAAGAAATGCTGAAAAAAAGTCTTAACTGTGAAATGCGGAAAATGGTACAAAGATATCAGAGCATTTATTCATGGTGTAGCTGAATTAATAGAAAAATGTTTTGCATGACTTCATGATCTTTAGGACAATTCCCATGGGGTTCTACAAGGGCTCATTTAGAGTATACATACTATCAACAGAAATCATCAAAGGTGGTAGACAATGCAGACAAATACCATCCAAGTTCATCAATACTCTTCTCAATAATCTTTCCAGCCTCCTGAGTCATTTGGAGGTCATTGGTTGAGGGTATCTCATTCCAACTGACTGAGCAGGTACAACTGGAATTTCATAAGAAGCAACCATAAAAAGTAGGAGGATTCTTGTAAAAGTAGTATTTTCAATATCCATTTTTGCTATAATCTGATACCAAAAAATCATTGTCATGAGTTGTGGAGATGTCACTTGGGATAACCTAAACAATGGACTACGAATTCTTGTGAACAGTTTGTCTTGATTTACCAACATATCGATTGGGAAAGTGCAAAACCTCGTATGTCAAAATTTTTCTATTTTTAGATTTTGGGTGGAATGACTATTTCAATATCCTATACATGTTGTCAATTGTTCACCAAAAATTATGATTGTGGTACGTTTTTTATGGCTCACAGGAAATTTCCTTTTAAAATTTTTTACCTCCCTATATTTGCTTTCATCATCGATATATCGGAAATGTTGAACGACACAAGTGACAAGTATGTAAAAAGACAATAGTTGTAAGGCTGATGATTTTTAGAATTGAAAAAACTCCCAGTTGAATGTCATAAATTTATCCTATCCTGTCCTATAATGAGCTATAAGAAAATTGTTACTTGTGTCTGAGGCCAAAAAGCTTTAGGATGAGCAGTTATATTATTTTTGAAGCATAGGATGCTCTGCACTCCAAGTCTAGTAATTATTGACACCCTCATAGGTCATTTAGCATGAAACTGACTTTGATAGATGACTGACCAGTCAGTGCCATGGCCTCAGCAAAACATAGTTGTTCATATATATCAGCTGGTTGCCATCTGTAGAAGACAGATTAACTGGTGTCATGCCAGGATGATTGGCCCATGGTGTGAGTGCCTGTTCGCGGCCCTAAAACTGCTCAGCATGACTTTATCATATAATCCAAAGCCAGTCAGATGAAACAACTCTTCCATGATGCAAGATGGAAAAGAGGCAAAAGCTGCCATTACGTTGACAATGTATGTAAGAACTTTCTATAGCATGGTGCAAGGAAAAGGAAGCCCAGTAAGTGATGTAGAGCGTACTTTGGGCTTATACAGGAGGTGCAGAAAAATGTAGTGATACACCATTTTGTGTCAGTTAACCAAAATGTCGCATTTTACTATCCAAGGAACTAGCAGCAATTTTCTGGTACATGCAGTGCAGAATGTTTTAAAAGTATTATCTGCAGAATGTTTTTTAACTATCTGAGACTTATCACCGACTTTTGTTTTGGGTATAGTTTTAAGGATTTTGAGTCATTTTCTATGTTGCTTTGGTACATCGTTCTAACCCCGTTGTAATTCTCGAAACTTTCAACCATTAGCTGTGTCAATTCCATCACTCTAAATTTGCCTAGAACACAAGAACAATACAGGTCACCACCAGCTTGCTTCTTTTATTGATTTCAATGTCAAAATGTGCCTACTCCAGTGACCCTCCTTGCCCCAACCATCAATTAGGAGACAACACTGAGGCACTTTTCTCTTTAAAGGATCTCAAACTCTAACCATTTGATGTCACGAAAGCCATTGTTAACCACTTCCTTTCACCAGACAGCTCAACTTCCTGGAGACCTTGATCATGCCTCAAATCACCTCCAGCAATCTGCTGAGCAAGCACAGAAAGGAAAGTCATCAAGCTAGCTGAAGGCCATTGGCAATTTCCAGAATGATGGCAGGCGTGCAAGCACATAACAAAAGAACTTCAAGGGCATAATAATTTAGCTATGGGAACTGTAACACCTATTTTGTCACATGTAAATAATGAGATTGACTGGAAAATGTTGTCCTGAAAATCTTTAGAGTGAATGTATTTGGTGTTTTAGTTTTTTTACAAGGAACTAATGTGGTAACTGATCTGCTGAGAACGCTTTGTTCTTTTAATCTTTAAAGGTGATTCTTTTCTGCTTATTGTGCTGTCTCTGCATTTTCCCGACTTGTTCTGCACATCTGCGTTTGGATTGCTTTCTGGAATGCCCAAGGAATTTTAAACCTGTTGGAATATCATCTATTAACAAAGTGAGCAGAGCTTGAACCACTTTGCTGCTATGTTGGTGGTATGAGAAGCTACTTAAGAGCATATTTTAGAATGTTCACTTAGCTTTAAGATGTTATATTACTGATAAAAAGCTTTTTCAAAGAGGTTGTAGCAAATTTCTAAGCTCAAGCAACATTTTGAAACACTATAATGCATCATCTCAGAAATGGAACTCACAGTCTGAGATATGACCTAGAAGCCATTAATTACATTAAAGCAAAATTACCAAAAATGCAAAACTTATATATAGTCGTTGCTTACTGGTCTGACTCACTGTCAATACTCATTAGTTTTAGAGAAGCTAATAAAACTGAGAGTCATGCATAAAAATCTTTAAAGAACAAATTTCTCAAAGTCAGTGTGTTACAACCTAGACAATAGTAGACATGTTGTCTGCATGACACCTTAAGACATTTCCGAATGACAAACTCAAAGTAGCAAAAAACTTCATGACATGCAAAGGTAGAATTTCAACGAAGCATTTCCTTTGAGTTTGATAGATTAAAGTGAGCAACAAGCAACACGAAATCATGAAATCACTCTTCATTGATCTCTTAGTAAACAACAAAAACTTGCAAAGAAAAACCAGAGAAATTGTTTATGTGTCAGGAGCTTGCAAACAATTAATGACTGCATAGTTTCATACCGGGATGATTGGCCCACGCTGTGAAAGCCTGTGTGCAGCCCAAAACCTGTTTGTGGCCCTAAAGCTGCTCTGCACAAGTTTAGCATGTAATCCTGAAGCTGTTAGATGAAGCAGCTCTCCATAATGCAGGATATGCACTGGAGGGGAGGCAACTATTTCGTCAAAACATCATAAAGTAAGAGGAAAACTTGTAAAAGTTGTATGTGGCTTTTTAGGGCTCTCTTTGATGCTGAATATATATGTGAAGCCAGAAGAGTGGCTCAAGGAACTTGTTGGAGAGATGGACTGCTATAAGAGTCCATGAGAATAATCAGCACCATATCTCCTGAGGCATAACATGGCTGGGGTCATCATTGTAGACCGTACTATGTACATTTCTCTGTCGAAGCTTACATCTTTCTCCGTTGGTAATTTTAAGCCTGCGTGCAGATGGCAGTTTTGAAACAGGAGTAAATTTTTGGAATCTCTTCTCCCAGCAGACATCAAGCTTGATTTTGGTTGAAGTCACATTGAATTGTGATCTGGCAGAATGGTTATTTGTTTTGCTTGTTGTCAGTGTTACATTCGTGTAAACAACAACAGACCGTTGTATGAATTTTGGTATCTGAATCTCTTGATGTTTCACAGCCTATTCAGTTGAGTGCAACCCCATAGTCATCAAACGAGTTTCCATACAAAATATAGATCACCTTGCTTTCACAGCTGTCATCCATCTTAAATCACCACGGTGACCATAGGTTTAAATCGTGGAAATAATTTTCTGGCACTTTCTAGTTGTTGTGATATTTGTCTGTTTTGATTTACGCAACTGATATTTTAGCCATAGTTTCAGGGTTCTTCCAAAATATGCAAGCCATTTGCATTTCAGCGTCGATTTCCATAATCTTCTGAAACCGATAAATCATTGTCAAAAATAGACAGCAGCAAATATCTGAGACGACAGGTGTCTTTTTGTTCTTTGATAATATCTTGTCAAAGTGCGACAAAACAAATTGTGTAGCCATGTATCCTAATGTATGGCTCCGTGGTACAGTGGGTAGCATCCCCGCCTTGTACACATGAGGACGTGGGTTCAATCCCCGCTCCAGCCATGTCCAGAGGTTATCACTATAATGATTGGTATGATTGCCGTTCAGTATGGTGAGCGCCGGTGAGCAGATTTATCTGGAATGGGCGCTATATAAAATCATACTATATATATATATATATATAATCCTTGATATAACAGTATCAAACAAGCAAAACAGACTGTGTAATATGTAAAAGCTTTCTGCATAATTCTGTGTGCTGGATTCCCATCTTGTGGTATAAGCTACTCAGCCTTTAATTTCCACTCCGGCCACTGCGACCTCATTTCTCGCAGAAACCAGATGAGCCTGTTAACACCTGGGTTAGTCTGGCTTCTGTATACAATCTATTCTGTTGAGATAGGTTTGTTCACAGTCTGTTTCATATCCTTTCCCTTTTTACCTGTAAACTTAATTTACTCGATCCTTGTTAGGAATACTGATTTGAAATTATCACAGGAAGCATGTTTACCTTATCATGAGGTCAACTTTGACCAGTCAGTGACATAGTCTCGGCAGAAACATGGCTGTCCATATATCTTTCGGTATTGCCATCTGAAGCAGACAGATTAACTGGTGTCATGCCGGAATGGTTGGCCCTCGTACAGTGTTAGAGGAAGTCTGCAGCCCAGCTACTCAAGTAAGAAGCTGTCAGATGAAGCAGCTCTCCGTAATGTGAGACGGAAAGGAGGCAAAAACTGCTGTTACACTGAAAATGAGAAAAAATTATATGTGTGAGAGATTGCTGGCTTGAGGCAAAGTTGAATATAGAAAGCTCACTAAGTGACTGGATGCTTCATGAGTGTAACTTTTTGCGAAGATAAGTCTCTTAACTATCTGTGTCAAACAACTAACTTTAGTTTTGGCAAGATGGTTGGTCTTTATAATAATACAGGTGATTGCCACCTTGCTGCTTTCATTCATTTCTAGCTTCAAATGTACTGACTCTAGAGACTTCCTTGCTTGTGTGAGTAATGTAAAGCCATGCACCTCTCTTACTGTGGTCACTTTTCGTTAAAAAAATAAGTGGCTCATTGGTGGCTAAACACTTGAATTTGCTTATAAATATACATTTTAATGTGTATTGATCAGGTACCAATGGATTCATTGTTGGAATTTTCACTTCATGTGGAGCAAAATCCTCAACTATAGATCCAAGTAAATAACTGCAAATGTACAAATGTATAACTTTTGTACCATATTGTTGAAATGGTTTATATATTCTGAATGACTAGACCCACAAGGACAATTGCTGTCATTTCGGAAGTTCCTATCTAAGGAGAACCATACGGATTAGCAATGAAAATGGCAAACTGTCATGAAAGCAGCACATATAAGTGCTCATATTCCATAACTGCCTCTAAAACATAGCTATTTGGCTCCCTTCCATGCAGTTGTGCAGGATATTTGCATATCTGCTTACTGTCCATAATCATGTGGCAAGAATTGTCTGCCAGAAAATAGTTATCACTGTATCCCTAAATTGCTTTGCATAATGGTTTCTACCTGTGGAAAACAGAGTGGCGTCTGGGTTTTTAGCACCGTTTTGCCATGATAGTTTCCTTCAAATGTCTATGCTATACAAACAATGGCCAATAACAAATAAAAAACAACTGCTACTTTTGTCTAAGTTGTGAGTTTATTTATTAGCTTACTGAAAAGATATGGTGAGCCTTTTTCAGAAATCATTGTCGAGTCGCAGAAATCGTGTATGGCAAACTCATTGTTTCATTTTTAATGCTGATAAAAAAACAAAACAAATAATAGTCACATGAATATTTCAACTGGAAATTTTAAACACTTCTGTGGGTGTAATAACTTAGCGTCATTGTGCATGATGCAAATCTAACGATTTGGACAAAACCATCCACAGGCAAAAGCAAATCAGGCAACTTGAAAATGAAATCGGCAGATTTTATCATATTTTTGACAAGGAAAATCCATTGCAATAAATAGTATTATAGATTAGCCCTGGACTTGTCTCCTCCTTTGACTTTTGACCAGAGGTTGGTTAATTTCTTCCGTGGTCACTATGTGATCTTTTTGTCCATTGAATAGAAGCCAGACAAGGTCACCTGTATGGTCTGGTTTTCTGCAGTGTGATCTAGTAGACAGAGATGGCTTCTTTCACAACGTACAAAGGCAAGACTACATCTTATAAGATATATCCGATGTCCAGGCACACTATAATTAATAGGGGAAATATGAGGGAAAATGCTGACTTAATGGGCTTTAGAGGGAAAGATGCAAAAGTTAATAAACCTTTGCGCAGTACCTTACTGAACCTGGTAACTAAGTCAAAGTTACCATTTATAACATGATAAAATTTAGGATTGGCCAGATATTTATATACAATCTATCATACATTATACTGAAGTGAAGTGAAAATATCGAAATAGATTTACACATAGATAGATAGATGGACAGAAAAATATATAGACAGTTAAAGGATGAAAATATTGTTGTCATGATAAAAATCTGGCTGAATATGCTTCATTCAAGTCTTCAGTCCCACTCTTCATTAAGTTGACTTATTCTGATCATGTCTCAGAATTGTCTGTGAGTTTAATTAATTTCCATTGGTGAAAAGCATGCTTTGTCAATATTTTTCATCTGTTCGAAGGATTTTTCTTTTTTTGGTTGATTAACTTAGTTTCATATGAGAATTAATTGCATCTTAGAATATTTGGTGAATGCCAGCAACAGACTGAAGAGAGAGAGAGCTCATTTGAATAATACAGTGCAGATTTAAAGGATGGAACAACAGAAAGACCACATGCACTGGATATAGGCATTTTAAAGAAAGATGGATAAATCAACACATTTATAGATAGATGAAGACATAACCACATAGATGGACTAATTTGATGGATTGATGAATAGGATACATGTAGAGTTGTAGACAGACAGGCAGGCAGATAGTTCCTGAGATCTTCATGTATAGGTACACCAGGTTTATGATTTTCTTTTATCAAAATATTTACTGCAGTATTGTGGTTATGATATCACTGTAACCTTGCAGAATATGCCAAGGTGTGGAAAACTGACTTGCTGGAATTAATTCTAAGGAGACTATAGTATATATAGAATTTTAAGATTGCAACTGTGTTTCTGATTGACCACTTAGTTGGTGTCATCACTCTCATCAGCATCACAAGGATCTCACTAGCCTCTCTCAAGATGAGGTCATTACCCATTGATTGAGGCTAACACAACCTTCAGCAAATAATAGATCAGAATGGCTGGCTCATGTACTACACGTCTCTTATTTGCAAAACAAGAGTCAGATTAGTGAATAGGACTACGTCATGATTAAAAGAGTTTCAAAATTATCCCACACAATGATAAAAAATATTACAGGAAGTTTTTGCTATGTTCTGAGTTAATTAGATCTTTTTTCATCAATATGCAAAAGGTCCGCCTAGAGGGCAATGTAGCATATGAAAAGCAGATACACATAAGAATCACAAGGGCATGTTGGAGGATGGACTACTATAAGAGTCTGCTCCGTAAAATTGGATGAACTGAGTCAGCTTTAATAATTGACCAAGATAGTTACAAAATTCCTTTTCAAGAGCTAACATAGCTTGTTCTTTTCAGCTAAGATAATCTGACACTGAATGTGAATTTTTTTTCCAGAACATGTTATTCTGTTGGGGAAAAAAAAGAGATGTAATACGTTTTTTAATGACTCTTTTACGAATATTGAATACATGTCCATGAATCAAATACAGCTTAGCACATGTTTATCATTCAATTCAGAAGCTGTCAGATGAAGCAGATATAATGAATAACATAGTCACTGGAAAAATAAATCGCATTTGGTAATTTCAATAATGTTTGTATTGTAATGATTAATTCTTGTATTATTTCTTTGTTTTGATTTCAGGTGAGTTTGTGTTTTTGTGCTGCTTTTAACATGGAATATCAAGATATGTGAGTATAGTTTTGCAGAATTAATACAGAGGTTTCCTGAAGAACTTGAGTTGATTGTTTTGACATATCTAGGATTGGAAATTAACGAAGCCCTCACCTGGAATGTTTATGTGACTCGATTTTGCAAAAAAAATTATTTTACAATTTCTTAATTAGCAAGACAGTTCTTATCAAAATATATAATGCAGTCATACACTCTACAGTCATTGACATAAGTCTTGTCGCTGACACCTTCTATGCAATGGTTTTTAGCGAAAATAAAATTTTGTTACAGACAGAATATTCTACAAATTAAAAATGACAGTATCTTCAAACAGTTCTTGTACTAAAGTCTTTTGGCATTCAAAAAGTAATGTCTAAAAAATTGTCTTGTTGTAAAATGCGGAAAATGGTGCAAGGATATTAGAGAATTTTTTCATTGTGTAGCTGAGTAAGTAAAAAAAAATATTTGCAAGACTTCATGATCTTTAGGACAATCCCCATTGGTTCTGGAAGGAGTCATGTAGAGTATCAATATAGAGTTGCATGCTATCAACAGAGTGTCTGTTCGCGGCCCTAAAGCTGCTCAGCATGAGTCTATCATGTTATCAAAAGCCCGTCAGAAGAAGCAACTCTTACTTGATGCAAGATGGAAAAGAGGCAAAAGCTGCCATTAAGTTGATCATGTGTGTAAGAGCTTTCTATAGTATAGTGCAGGGAAAGGGAAGCTCAGTAAGTGATGTAGAGCATACTTTGGGTGTATAATGTAGGTTCAAAAAGGTGTGCTACACCATTTTGTTTCAGTTAATCAAAATGTAGCTTATTATGCTCTAAGGGGGTTGGCAGCAATTTTCTGGTACACGCAGCGCAGAGTGTTTTAAAGGTGTTGTCTACAGAATGTTTGTTAACTCTCTGAGACTCATAGCGGACTTTAGGTTTTGGCATAATGATAAGTGTTTTTATTCATTTTTTAAGTTGCCTTGGTACATCATTCTAACCCAGTTGAAACTCTCCAACCTTTCGGCCAGCAGCAGTGTCAATGCCATCATTCTCAATTTGGCTGTGGCACTAGAACAATACAGGTCACTGCCAGCTTGCTGCCTTTATTGATTTCAGCTATAAAAAAGGCCAACTAAGGTGACCCTCCTTTCCCTTCCCATCAATTACATGAGTTAATGGAGGTAACCATACTTTGTGTGGTCTTCTCACGTCTCTTTTTTCAAGCCTGACAGAAAGATGTTGACTTAGATCTTGAATCAAAACAAAACCTTCTTGTGGTAACTTGTCATGAAACAAATGGTTTGAAGAAACAGTGGCCTGAAAAAGATAATATAACAATAATAATGATAATAAGTAGATCCTGGAAGCTGGTCCAATTGGTCCTCTTTGTTCAGCTCTGTGTAGTGTCTGTTAATGATCACATTTTCTCTTCAGAGGACCTCACACTCTAACAATTTGATGTCACAAAGGCCATTGTTAACCACTTCTTTCACCAGACAGCTCAACTTCCTGAAGACCTTGATCATGCCTCAAATCACCTCCAGCAATCTGCTGAGCAAGCACGGAAAGGGAACTCATCAAGCTATCTGAAGGCCATCGGCAATCTCCGCAATGGAGGCAGGCGTGTAAACACTCAACAAAAGAATTTTTTCTAGAGTTAAAGGACATAATAATGTGGCTGTGGGAACTGCAACAACTATTTTGTCACAAGTAAATAACGAGATTGACTAAGCAAAACCATGGAAAACAACTTTACAGTGAATGTATTTAGAATGAAGTACTTGTCAGGGCACAAATGCTGTAACTGATCTGCTGAGAAGTGTTAGTTCTCTAACTTTTAAAGATGATTCTTTTCTGCTTATTGTGCTATCTCTGCATTTTCCCAAAGGACTTGCTCTGCACATCTGCCTTTAGATTGTTTCCTGCTATGCGCAAGGAACCTTAAACCTTCTGGAATATTACTTTTAACAAAGTGAGCAGGACTTTGCTGCTATGTTGCTGGAATGAGAAGCTACTTCAGAGGACATTTTAGAATGTTAACTTAGCATTTAGATGGTATATCATACAGGTTGTAGCAATTTCTTAACTTACACTTTATTTTGAAATAGGCCTACTATAAAGCATCATCACAAAGAAGGAAGTTGCAAAGGCATGACTTATACGATAAACCAAAATTACCCCAAATGGCCTGACTCACTGTCAATACTTATAAGTTTGACAGAAGCTGATGCAAGTGAAAGCCAAAATCTCTGAAGAATCTTAAAGTCAGTAAGTTACCACCTAGACGATAGTAGACATGTTGTCTGTGTGACACTGCAAGACATTTACAAAGGACAGACTCAAAGAAACAAAAAAGTTAATGACATGCAATTGCTGATTTTCACCAAAGTGTTTCTTTTAAGTTTGATAGATTAAAGTGAGCAACAAGCTGCAAGAAATCATGAAATCAAGCTTCATTGGTTTGCAGGAAAATTACAAAAACTTGCAAGGAAAAGCCAGAGAGGTAATCTGTCAGGAACATGCAGTTAATTATTGACTGCATGGTGTCATGCCAGGATGATTGGCCCACCGTGTGAAAGTCAGTTTGCAGCCAAAACCTGTCTGTGGCCCTAAAGCTGCTCAGCACAAGTTTATCATGTAATCCTGAAGCTTTCAGATAAAGCAGCTCTCCATAATGCAGGATACATACTAGAGGGGAGGCAACCATTTCGTCAAGACATCATAAAGCAAGAGGAAAACTTGCAAAAGTTGTATGTGGCTTTTGAGGGCTCTCTTCAATGCTGAATATGTGTGAAGCCAGAAGGTGGCTCAGGGAACTTGTTGGAGAGATGGACTGCTGTATTAGAGCTGTGAGAATACTTCAGTATCAAGTCTCCTGAGGCATAACATGGCTGGGGGCCACAATTATACACTGTGCAATTCTCTGTTGAAGCTTATATCTTTCTCGTTTGCTAATTTCAAGCCTGTATGGAGACGGCAGTTTTGAAGAAGGAGTAAATTACAGGAAACCCTTCTCCCAGCAGACAACAAGCTTGATTTTGGTTGAAGTCACATTGAATTTTGAACTGGCAGAATGGCTATTTGTTTCACGTGTTGTCAGTGTTATATTCGTGTAAACAACAACAGAGCCTTGTCTGAATTTGAGTGTGTACGTGTAATGCCCCATTCACACGGCACATTACGGAGCACTTTAGGCGTCGGCGGGATGGTATTTCCTTGAAATTTGGATGAATTTGGGTGATCCGCCGTCGACTTTTCACATCCCCCAGGGGTAGTTTTTGTTCCCCTCAGGGGTTCCTAGAAATGGAAAAACTGTGCCGTGGATGTCAAAAAAGATTCAACAGGTTCAAACTTTTTTTTCATGACGGCGGAACAGAGCCCAAAATTTTCTTGATTTTTGGATGTCCGGCAGGGATTTTTTCAGTGAGAACGTCTCAAAAACATCTCCGGCGGGATATTAGGACATCCCCTGCCCCTGAGGGGACCTCTCCTGCCCCTGCGGGGACCTCTCCTGCTCCTGGGGGGGACATTTGCAGCCTCGCCGGCAGTTTTTGACATCCCACCGACAGTATTTTGACATCCCGCCGACGATCTTTGACATCCCACAGGCATTTAGATCTTGCCCCCCAGGCATTTAGATCTTTCCCACAGGGATATGATGTTATCCCGCCGATTTACGATCTGATCCCGCCATGATATGCTTTTAATTAATTATATAATAGTTTTATAAACATTGTATGTCGCCGGGATGGTAATTTTTTTCCTAGAATTCAACTGAAGCTACCCCTCAGTGGTAAAAAAGTTCTCCGTAACGTGCCGTGAGATCTTAGCATAAGTCTTTCTATGTGAATGCAACCACATAGTTATGAAACAGGTTTACTCACAAAATATAGATCACCTTGCTTTCACAAATGTCATCCAACTGAAATCACCACCATCGGTTTAATCGAGGAAATAATTATCATGCACTTTGTTGTGATATTTGTCTTTTTTAAATTTACGCAACTGATATTTTAGCCATAGTTTAAAGGTTCTTCCAAATTATGCAAGCCATTGGCATTCTTTGCCAATTGCTTAATCTTCTGAAACCAATAAATCATTGTCAAAAATGGACAGCAGCAAATATCTGAGACGAGCAAATGTCTTTTTGTTCTTTCATATCTTGTTAAAGCAAGACAAAACTAATTGTCAAGAATTTAAGCATTTTAATTGTCATGTATAACCTTATTCCTCGATATAACTGTATCCAACAAACAAAATTTGCGGTGTTCTACAGACTACGTATGCTATGTAAAAGCTTTCTGCATAATTCCATGCTGGATTCCCATCTTGTGGCAATAGCTACTCTGTTTTTAATTTTCACTGTGGCCACTCTGACCTCATTTCTAACAGAAACCAGATGAGCCTGTTAACACCTGTGTTAGTCTGGCTTCTGTATACAATCTACTCTATTGAGATAGTTTTTTCACTGTCCGTTTCTTGTCTTTTGCTTTTTACCAGTAAATTGAAGTTACTCTATCCTTGTTTGGAATACTTATTTGAAATTATCTCAGGAAGCATGTTTACCTTATCATGACGCACATTTGTCTCTGTTTTATGCAACCATTCGATCCCGTGGCAACCATGAATAACCACATTCTGTCACCAGGTGGCATGACTTCCCTGAAGACCTTGATAATTCTTCTGAGTAATTACATGCATATTTTTTAAAATTCATTCATGACATAATATAGAACGTCCCTAGCCGCAGACTAGCTACAAGTACTAAGCCTAGTCACTTTGCATGAGGTCAACTTTGATGGATCACTGACCAGTCAGTGACATAGCCTCGGCAGAAACATGGCTGTCCATATATCTTTTGGTATTGCCATCTGCAGCAGACAGATTAACTGGTGTCATGCCGGGATGGTTGGCCCACAGTGTGACAGCCTGTGTGCAGTCCTGCTGCTGCTCAGCACAAGTTTATCAAGTAAGAAGCTGTCAGATGAAGCAGCTCTCCATAATGCAAGACGGGCAGGAGGCAAAAACTGCTGTTACACTGAAAATGAGAAAACGGGTATGTGTGAGATATTGCTAGCTTGGTTCAAAGTAGGATATAGAAAGCTCACTAAGTGACAGGATGCTCTATGAGAGTTACTTATTGCAAAGATAAGTCTGTTAACTACTACCTTGCCTTATATGACCGCCTTCCTCCCGCACTAAGTAGTATTTTTAGTGTGTTTTGCCCCCCTACGAGAGACCACACCCCCACGAGAGACCTTTCATGACAGCAGAAGGAGCGGTCTTATAACACAGGGACCGGACCATTGTATTCATTGTTGGTATTTTCACGTCATGTAGAGCAAAATCCTCAGCTATAGACCAAAGTAAATAACTGCAAATGTATAACTTTTGTACCATATTGTTGAAATGGTTTTGGTAACATATTCTGAATGAATAGACCCACAAGGCCAATTGCTGTCATTTCGGAAGTTGTTATCCAAGGAGAATTATACGGAGTAGCGATGAGAATGGCATTCTGTCATGAAAGTAGCACATATAAGTGCTCATATTCCGTAACTGCCTCTAAAACGTAGCTATTGGGCTCCATGCAGTTGTGCAGGCTATTTGAATATCTGCTTACTGTCCATAATTATGTGGCAAGAATCGTCTACCAGAAAATAGTTATCACTGTATCCCGAAATTGCTTTGCATAATGGTTTCTTCCTGGGGAAAACAGTGTGGCGTCTGGTTTTTTGGCACCGTTTTGCCATGATAGTTTCCTTTAAATATTCTATGCTATACAAACAATGGCCATATTACAAATAAAAATCAACTGCTACTTTCGTCTACATTGTGTGTTTATTTATTAGCTTATTGAAAAGATATTGTGAGCCTATTTTAGAAATCATTGTCTAGTCGCAGAAAAACGTGTATGGCAAACTCACTGTTTCATTTTTAATGCTGTTAAAAATAACAACAGATAAAAGTCACATGAATATTTCAACTGAAAATTTTAAGCACTTCCGCAGGCGTAGAAACTTAGTGTCTCTGTGAATGATGCAAATCTATTGATCTGGACAAACCAACCGCAGACAAAAGCAAATCAGGCAACTTGAAAATGAGATCAGAAGATTTTATCATATTTTCGACAAGGAAAATCCATTGCTATAAATAGAATTATAGATAAGCCCTGGACTTGTCTCATTTGACTTCTGACCAGTGGATGGTTAATTTTATCTGTGGTCACTATGTGATCTTTTTGTCCTTTAAATTGAAGCCAGACAAGGTCACCTGTATGGTCTGGTTTTCTGCAGTGTTGTCTAAAAGACAGAGTTGGCTTCTTTCGGAACGAACAAAGGCAAGACTACATCTTATAAGATATATCCCATGTCCAGGCACATTATAATTAATAGGGGAAATATGCGGGAAAATGCTGACTTAATGGGCTTTAGAGGGAAAGATGCAAAAGTTAATAAACTTTTGCGCAGTACTTTACTGAACCTGGTAACTAAACCAAAGTTACCGTTTATAACATGATAAAATTTAGGATTGGCCGGATATCTGTATACAATCTATCATACATTTTACCGTGAATATATATACAGAGAGTGGCTAGATACACAAATATTTGAAGTGAAAAGATTGAAATAGATTTACACATAGATAGATAGATGGACAGAAAAATATACGGAACAACCAAAAATAAAGTAAGAACATTTTCTGGCAGAAGTCCTCTGTTTACCTATTTCGCCCTCTTTTCTCCTCTCCATCCCAAATCTCCTTACAACGCCCTTTGACTCCTTGCAACAACCTTAGCCCACATTAAGAACTCTATTTAGACAGCTACCAATGTAACTGCAATTGGCATAGTTGCAAAGTATAAAGTAAATGAAACACAATCAGAGTGATTGAGTTTAAATTGGTGTTGTTTAAATGGGATTTTAATGTAATTTTAAAAGGTAGTTTCAAGTAGGTAAAAGTAGGAAGTGATTCTGGGTTAGTCAAAAGGTGTGAAAGGGTAAAGTAGTGGCTGATTCTTCCTTCCTGCTTTCCTTCCTGCTGGGTTAATCGTACTTTATTTTGGATTGTACTGTATAGACAGTTAAAGGATGAAAATATTGTTGTCATGATAAAAAGCTGGCTGAATATGCTTAACTTAAGTCTTCAGTCCCACTCTTCATTAAGTCGACTTATTCTGATCATGTCTCAGAATTGTCTGTGAGTTTAATTAATTTCCATTGGTGAAAAGCATGCTTTGTCAATATTTGTTGTCTCTTTGCAGGACTTTTCTTCTGTTGATTAACTTAGTTTCACGTGAGAATTAATTGCATCTCAGAATATTTGGTGAATACTGCCTGGATATAGGCATTTTTAAAGAAAGATAGATAAATCAATACATTTATACAAGTAGATAAATGAAGATACAGCCACATCAATGGACTATATGGAATGGATGGATGGATGAATAGGGTGCATGTAGAGTTCTAGACAGACAGACAGGCAGTTTCTGAGATCTTCATGTATATGTACACCAAGTTTATGATGTTCTTTTACTATGATATCACTGTAACCTTGCAGAATATGCCAAGGTGTGGAAAACTGATTTGCTGGAGTTAATTCCAAGGAGACTATAGACTGATAAGATTGCTGTGGTGTTTCTGATTGACCACTTAGTTGGTGTCATCACTCTCATCAACATCACAAGGATCTCACTACCCTCTCTTAAGATGAGGTCACTATCTGTAGATTGAGGCTAACACAACCTTCAGCAAAGAATAGATCAGAATAGCTGGCTCATGTACTACATGTCACTTATTTGTAAAACAGGAGTCAGGTTAGTGAATAGGACTATGTCATGATAAAAAGAGTTTCAAAATTATCCGCACAATAATAAAAAAAATTAAAGGGAGTTAATTTGATCTTTTTTCACTAAAATGCGAAAGGTCCGCCTTGAGGGCAGTGTAGCATGTGTAAAGCAGATACACATAAAAATCATGAGGGCTTGTTGGAGGGAAGGACTGCTATAAGAGTCTGATCTGTAAAATTGGATGAACTGAGTTAGCTTTAATGATTGACTAAGATAGTTGCAAAATTCCTTTTCAAGAGCTAACATGGGTTGTTGTTTTCAGCTAAGATAATCTGACACTGAAGTGAAGTTTTCTCCTAAAACATGCTTTGTCAATATTTGTCATCTCTTGGCAGGATTTTTCTTTAGTTGATTAACTTAGTTTCACATGCAAATTAATTGCATCTGAGAATATTTGGTGAATGCCAAAAACATACTGAAGAGAGAGAGAGAGCTCATTTTGACAAATACAGTGAAGATTTAAAGGATGGAACAACAGAAAGACCACATGCACTGGATATAGGCATTTTAAAGAAAGGTGGATAAATCAACACATTTATAGATAGACAAAGATACACATAAATTGACTAATTGGATGGATTGATGAAAGGATACATGTAGAGTTGTAGACAGACAGGCAGGCAGATAGTTCCTGAGATCTTCATGTATAGGTACACCATGTTTATGATTTTCTTTTACTGAAATATTTACTACAGTATCGTGGTTATGATATCACTGTAACCTTGCAGAATACGCCAAGGTGTGGAAAACTGTCTTGCTGGAATTAATTCCAAGGAGACTATAAGATTAATAAGATTGTTGGTGTTGCTGATTGACCAGTTAGTTGGTGTCATCTCTCTCAGCAGCATCGCAAGGATCTCTCTAGCCTCTCTCAAGATGAGGTCGCTATCCGTAGACTGAGGCTAACACAAACTTCAGTAGTTGAATAATTGATCAGAATAGCTTGTTCATATACGTCTCACTCATTTGCAAAACAAGTTCAATTTAGTGAATAGGACAAGATCAAATAAAGATAATCAAAATATCTCATCTTATGATTAAGATATATATTTTTGGTAATAATGTCGATGTACATAATGAAAGCTTTTCGATATTATATTTTCAAATGATAACCTCTGGTATTGTTCATCACAATTCGGTGTCACAATAAACATTATAATATTCAATATGTAATTATCTTATTCTTTGCAGAAGCACTTTCTCTCTTGAAATTTCGTTTTCCACAATGATATAGGCTTAATTTACAGCCAAGAATTAACATAAACAGGATTACTGTTCATAAATGTATAAAATACATTAGCCTGGGACTAGAATGTTTTAAATGCGTAAGCCAGACAATACATTTCCATGCAAGGCCTTTTGGGAGTGTTGATGCCGTGAAAGCATAGATATATTAATCATTTGTTGCTTAGCAACATACTTAAATGAGCAACAAAGGCCTCTTATCCACAGCTCAGCGTTATTGTATTCTAAGGCGAAATAATTTGATACAAACTTGCTCAGTAGGCGTTTCGCTTGTCTGGCTGGCTTGACAAATCAGCCTAATGATCTCGACATCATGCCGACTTGTCATCAAGCTCATATATATATTGATTTAAACATATTTATCTTAAACCACTTTTTATATCGATCTTTTTTGTAATTTATGTTCACACAGGGATATACAGGCTTGAAACATATTTGGTAATGTGCTCATGAGCAACACAAAGCAAAACAACAGCATTGATGCATTTAATGATCTGATTGGAAGCCGTCAAAGCACTCAAAATTTAATATGATGTGAGAAAAACTATTTTCATGCAGGAAACTGATTATCAGATCAGATGATAGCAAATGATGGTTCACAAGTTTGAGGATAGCCTAATGAGATGTTTCAGGTGCATGATGATCACTATTATTTAAACATGAAATTGTCATAACTTCATCTCAAAAATAAAACCGACTATGTCATATGAAGACCTATTGGATCTGTAATATCACATGCCTTTTTGTGAAATTGTGATATTTAATTAAAGAAATATATTTTTGAGAAAGTCCTATATCCAACCATAAACATGCAGAATATGATTGAATTGATCGACTGTTGGTATTTCACTGAGCCTGTCTGCTCAGCTGTTATAGTAATAACTGGGCAAACCCATGAATTGCATTTTAACCATATTGGGGAAATAGTAACAATTATATCCGAAATGACTCTACCGACAAGGACAATAGCTATCGTTACTGAAGTTGGACTTGTTGCAGAATCATGCAGATTAGGCAGGAGCATGAAAAACAACAATGAAAGAAAAGAACATACTTGTGTTTGTATACCACAACTGCTGCTGCAACATACTATGCTATTTGACTCTCTTCCATGCAGTCTGTTTGCATATCTGCTTACTGTCCATAATTCATATATATTTTTATCCAAATATGGCACATTCACGCATGTTAGTGAGCGCACATACACGCGCGTGTACATGTAATTGAGCGCATCATTACGCATGTATATGGGTTCACGACCACCTGTGAACATGTCATCGCGCAAGCTTGGACATGCAATCCAGCGCAGTTTATTTATCAGAACACAGGAGCCCCTCCAGCAGTGGCGTAGCCATGGGAGGTTGAGGAGGGGTCTTATTAGGAGGGAACTGTTCATCATTAGGTTGGCATCATCACATTGCAGGATTGAAGACCAGTCATGATGGATCAAAGCTATTAAAATTTTGGAAAAAAACTTTTTTTTAGAGACTCCAATGTTATAATTATTGCTGTGCCCCCCTTTAAAAAATCCTGGATCCGCCTCTGTAGATTACCCATATGCGCTGGAAAGCATGTCCACTCATGCGCTGGAAAGCATGTCCACTCATGCGCTGGAAAGCATGTCCACTCATGCGCTGGAAAGCAAGTACACAATCCAAAACCTTCGCGCGTGCGCGCTGTGGCACATCCACGCGCGTGTATGTGTCAAATATTGCACATCCACGAGTCCCAAAAGCGTGTATGTGCGCTCTAGAGCATGCGTGGATATGTCATATTTGGATAAAAATATACCTCCCATAATTACGTTGCCGTCATCCATTGCCAGAAGATAGTTATCACTGTATACAAAAATTCCTCTGAATAATTGTTTCTTCCTAAGGAAAAAAAGCAGAGCATCAGGTTTTTTGGACCTGATGTTCCTTTGAGGGGATCGGGAGCTATGGATTTTTGTTGAAAAAAGTTGTCTCCATCTGTCACGAGGGTACCATTATGTTTCCCACACGAAAAAATTATGTCACATTGGTTCGCGTATGAAAAAGTTGGACTCTGTTGGAGTCAAGATAAAATCAATAGCCCTACCACCACAATGTTGTGGCAGTCTCAACCAGGATAACATGTCCTAAACGACCGCCCGTTGTGAAATTTTACCGCAGTTTCAAGAAGTTTGATGATAAAGCCTTCCTTGAAGATCTTCAGAGCGTTCCTTTTCAAGTGACTGATGTTTTTACCGATGTCGATGACACATACTGGGCCTTTGATTTGCTCTTGAAGGATGTTGTTAATAAGCATGTGCCACTCAAAAAGAAGATCATAAAGCACAGCAACGCTCCATTTATGAACAGCGCACTAAGGAAATGCATGTATCAAAAAAGAGTTGCCCACAATAAGGCCCGTAAAGACCCTAGAAACTCCAGGAAATGGGAAGATTTTAGGCTTAAACGGAATGCCTTTGTTTCCATGAAGCGTAAATCAATCAAAACGTACTTCAAAGAACGATGTGCCGATGGTCCTTCATCACAAAATTTGTGGTCCACTCTCCGACCCTATTTTTCGAACAAAAATTCAACAAATGATTGCTATGCTTTACGTGAAAATAGTGCCATTATAACGACACCAAATTCTGTTGTCGAGACATTCGGGGATTATTTCGGAAATATTACGGAGAGCATTGGCATCAATGAAAATTTTGCTGAAGATTCTGACATCTCAAATAATATTTCGGTGTACGAAAATCACCCTAGTGTATTATGGATTAAAAGGACAAATAGTGACCGACGCTTCACTCTTAAGCCTGTGTCTTATGCTGACGTAGCAGGGACGCTACGCAACATAAACCCGAAGAAAGCGACAGGCTTCGACCAACTCCCCCCGAAACTGCTCAAGATTTCTGCTACTGTGCTTACTTGCCCAATTGTATCGCTTTTTAATCGGATTGTTGATGCCAAGTCTTTTCCCAGTGACCTTAAAAAAGCAGAAATTACGCCCATCTTTAAGAGCAAAGACAAGTACGATAAAAAAAAATTTCAGGCCAATAAGTATATTACCTTCGATGGCAATTATTATAGAAAAGCTTATTAATAAGCAAATTCAAAATTTCTCAAATGAGACTCTTCATGTCAACATCTCTGCCTATAGGAAATCCTATAATACACAATGTGTCGCTATTAAGGCAATCGAAGATTGGAAGTTGAGTCTCGACCAAGGTCTCCACACTGCAGCGATAAGTACTGACCTCAGCAAAGCCTTTGACGTTTTGCCGCACGGCCTCCTCCTCGCTAAGCTCAGTGCCTATGGCTTTGATACAGACTCCATTAAACTTATGTGTAATTATTTAAGTGAAAGGAAACAACGAGTAAAGATTAATGACTCTAAGAGTAAATGGTATAAAATAAAGAAGGGAGTCCCGCAGGGATCGGTCCTCGGGCCGACCCTGTTTAACCTATTTATTAACGACATTTTCTGTATTATTGATGACTCCAGCCTATACAACTACGCTGACGATAATGTAATTTCTTATTCTTCTACGGATTCAAATGTTTTAAAATCGATCTTAGAATCAGATATAAGAAATGTATTAAACTGGTTTAAAGACAATGGCATGAAGGCCAACCCGGAGAAGTTTCAGCTGATCTCCTTCGGCAACACTCTGAACTCGATAAAAGCAGGTACCACAGAAATTTGTAGTCAGTCCTCAATCAAGTATTTGGGTATCTATGTCGACAATAAATTGACATTTCACGATCATGTTGAAAAAATGTGTTCAAAGGCCAGTAAGCAGGCCAATGCATTAATGCGTCTCTGTAACACTATTGACTATGACACTAAGTTCTTATTGTATAAAGCCTTCATATCTGCAAATTTTGATTATTGCCCTGTAATTTGGTCATTATGTTATAAAACTGACCTTGCAAAAATTTGTAAACTTCAAACAAGGGCCTTAAGATTTGTATCATGTAACTTTGATCTGAGTGGTAGAGATCTTCTTGAGTATTGCAATACTACAAGTGTCACTTCTATGTGTATGATTAAGATAGCTATAGAGATGTATAAAATTGTATATGACATATCGCCTCATTATTTATGTCAGATGTTCAAACTTACTAGAAACAATTATATTTTACGTGGTCATAGATCGTTACAGTTGAGAACTCCTCGTACAACTAGATACGGAAAACTCAGTTTATCTTATGCAGGGGTTAAGTTATGGAACCATCTGCCAAATGCAATGAAGGAAGCCGGTAGCTTAAATGATTTTAGGAAATTATTACAGGATTGGGTTCCGCCTGATAATATATGGTTTTATGTAAACAGTTTTTAAATGTCTTGTTTTTATACCTTTGTTTTAATCAATGTTTTTAGACTCAAATGTCTACAGCTTAGGCAAATTGCCTAATTACTTGTACATATCTGTAAATACTGTGTACATATGTAAATATCTATCTTTTAGTCACATAATAGCCTCGGCTAGTGTTTTATTGTTTGTAACCCGTGACTCAAAATAAAAAATTTGTTATTTGTTATTGTTATTGTTATTGTTATTGTTATAAGTATCATCTGGTCAGCCCAAAAATGTCATCTTGGGTGAACTGCTTCTCATATATCTCGGTAAAAGCTAGTTAAAAAAAATATGAGTATATTTTCGAGATTATCCAGTTGTGTATTGCAAACAGACTTTACACTTTAAATTGGAATAAGGTTAACATTTCTGGAGACACTGAAACCTTGGGTCGTTGTGTGGGATCCAAATCTCCCATCGATCCGAGCAAAAAAAACAAACAAAAGCAAATCTGGCAACTTCAAAATGAGATCAACTGAGTTTTTGATGTTTTTGGCATGGAAAGTCCATTGCTATATTTGGATTAGCTTTTTCGACTAGTTTACTTCCTTTGACTTTTCATCCAGTGGCAGTGGATGGTTAATTTCTGCTGTGGTCACTGTGTGATCTTTTTGTCCATTAAAGGGAAGCCAGACAAGGTCACCTGTGGGATCTGGCTTTCTGCAGTGAGCAAATAGACAGAGACAGTTTCTTTCACAACATTCAAAGGCAAGACTGCAGGTTGTAGGATTTATCTAGTACAAAAGTAAGTCCGAATAAAGACATTGTACGCGTACAATATTTCGACCTTTATTTGCCCTAGCTTGATATAAGCAGCAGAGGCAATATGCCGGGAAAAAAGGCTTAATAAACTTTTGCATGGTACTTTAGTTAGTAGCCAATGTTGCATTTAATAATATAATAAAATGTTGGATTGGCAGGATCATTCTCGTTCTTGCATACAATCTATAACACATTGTAATGTGAATAGCCACACAGAGAGTGGTTGGATTCACAAATAATTGAAGTGATCGAAATAGATTTATGCATAGATTGAGAGATGGACAGAAAAACAGAGAGACAGAACTGACAGCTAAAGGATGAAGAATTGAAGATATTGCTGTGAGAGTAAGAGCTGGCTGAATATGCTTCACTTTTGTGCTTTATTAGTTAGAGTTATTCTGATCAGGTCTCAGAATTGTCTCTGAGTTGAATTAATTTTCATCTGTGAAAAGCATGCTTTGTCAATATTTGTCATCTCTTTGCAGGAGTTTTCTTTGGTTGATTAACTTAGTTTTACTTGAGAATTAATTGCATCTGAGAATATTTGGTGAATACCAACAACAGGCAGACGAGGAAGCTCATTTTGACAGAAAAATGAAAGGATACAGAACTGAGGAATAGATGGAGCAATAGAAATGAAGACACATATATATATAGACATTGACTAGATAGACAAATAAATAGATTACTAGACAGACAAATGAAGAGACTGCCTGATAGATAGGTGAAGAACAAGTGTAATATTCACTTAGCCAGTATATGTATATAATGAGTGTTACTGTTGCCATTGCAGAATATTTAAGTCATTAAAAACTGACTTGCTAGCCTTAATTCTAAGGAGTCTATAGGATTATGAGATTGCTGTAGTGTTGCCGATTGACCAGTAAGTTGGTGTCATCACTCTCATCAGCATCACAAGGATCTCACTCCCCTCTGTTAAGATGAGGTCTCTCCTCAATGGAAGGAGGCTGACATAACCTGCAATAAAAAATAGATTAGAATAGCTTTTTCATACACTTTACTGCTTCTGTCTTGCAGGTAAGTTTATTCAAACAATTCTCCAATATACGAGTATACATATTGGCAGATTTTCACAACTCTATTTGCAGTTTTTTTCTGTCAAATGCCATATATAATAATTACCACACGACTGACTGTTCAATTTTGGCTTCATCAAATTCAGGAACAGTTTAAAAAACTCGTTTATCCCACATTTCATCACATTTGATTGTGCTCAAGAATTTACATAAACAGGATTACTGTTCATGTATGTATAAAGCACATTAGCATCTGAGGATTAAGCTGGCTGTAAATGTGTAAGCGCGACAATACATTTTCATGCAAGGCCTTCGGGAGTGGTGATGCCATGAAAGCATAGATATTAATCACTTGTCGCTTAGCTACATTACATACTTTAATGAGCAAGAAAAGCCTCTCATCCATAGCATTGTCATATTCTTAGGAGAAAACCTTTTGACATAAATTTGCTTGGTAGACGTTTTCATTGTCTGGGAAAATCAACCTAATGATCTCAACATTTACTACTTATCATTAACCTGATATTATTAAATTTATCAGAGATTATATTTGTGACGCATTCGAGAAACTGCAAAACTATATTTACCAATAAATATCAATATTTGTTATCTTATTTTTTATATAATTGCATTATATCAGTATAACAGTGCAACATGGAAATAGCAACAGTAAATTTTTGACATGTGTGAGCACTGAAGAAAATTGCATTGAAAAAACCCACCAAACAACACACGAATGTACAGAGGTGACAGTGAGGCTCCTACAGGACCAGAACGAGGCTTAATGGTCAAGACAAGTGAAACTACGGGCTACCAGACGCAATTGAAGCTGTTAACTGACATGATCAAAGAAATGAAAGTATCTTATGACGTTCATATGAACCAAGTACTTAGAAAATTGGAAAATAGTCAAGATGAAAATATCAAATTATGCCGAACAGTTAAACATTTAACAGAAGAAGTTGAAAAACAGAAAATAGAATTACAAAACTTGAAAGGTATTTCACGATCCTCTAAAACTATCCATCAAGAACAAAATTTGAATTTTACTGACACAAGCAACCTGGATGAAAACAGACCTTCATGTACATTCCAACGTTACAAGCTGCATTATAAAAATTCATATGAAAATAGTTATGTAAACAAAGGAAAACACAACAACTTGATAATATCAGGAATTGATGTCGGTAAGAATGATCCTCTTACTTTCATACAAGCATTTTTGGCTGCGCACTTCTCTACCGGACCACATGGAATACTTGCTGTGAGAAAGATAAATGTTGAAAAATATCTTGTCACTATGAAATCATGTTGGGATTTAAGATTGATATATAATACAAGGATGAAATTAAAAAATAAGAAAATGTATATATCTGAAGACTTGACAGCAGAACAATCAAGATTATTTAATAAAGCCAGACAACTAAAGAAACATGGTCATATAAAATCCACATGGACAAAGGAAGGTACAATATTTTGCAAGAAAGATATAAATGATGATCCAAAAGAATTAAAAGAAGGACACTTGCTTCTTACACTTAATGACAGATATGATGCGCACCAACATCCAGACTGTGAAGACAAGCAAACGAAAGCTGAAGCTGAAGTAATTCATGTAAATAAAAGTGCAAAAACACAGATGAATCAAGGAATAGGTATTATGGAAGACAACGACGTTGGAGAAGATATTTTGAAGACAGTACAAGAAATAATAGAAAAAATCAAGCAATCAAGATTACCCCACACATCGCATTAACATCATATGGAATCAATATTACAACTTTCTCATATCAACATCTTATGATTATTTTTGTATTTTTTAATAATATTTATTTCATTTTTTTTTCAACTTTGTAAAATTTGGATCATTTTCCCATCAGCGGCAAACATATTGCTTTCGGGAAAATTACCAATAAATCAAATCAAATCAAATAAATAAATGAAATATATATTTTTCTATTCCATGTTCAATTCATAAAAAAAAAAATCTGTATTTTAGATCACTGTTCTAATTACATGTAAGAGTGATTGTAAGCCCAAGAGGGCTGGGGGCTAAGGGGAAGCTATGAGCCACCCACAAATAAACGATTTTCTCTTTCTCTCTCTCTCTATTAAAGACGTTTTTGTCTTAGACAATTTTTTATCTCAATCTTAGACAATTTTTTATCTCAATCTTTTAAAATGATTTATGTGCCCACAGGGAAATAAAATGTTTGACACTCATGCACCTGACTGTCGATGAAGTGAACATTTTAATGCTATATGTCTGCCTGTTTGAAAAAGACTATTGTATTTGTGCATTTTGGAATCTGTATCAGAAGCCATCAAGGCACTCAAAATTGAATATGATGTGAGAAAAACTCAGTTCATGCTGGAAACAGATTATCGGATCAGATGACAGCTAATGACAGTTCTCAAGTTTGTATATCTGATGTGATGTTTCAGATGCATCATGATCATTAACATATAGGAGTGTCAGAACTAAATGTCAGCAATGCAGCTTACTATGCTATATAAAAACCTATCTGATCTGCAATATTAAATGCCTTTTTGTGAAACGGTGATGTTGAATTAAAATTTTGCTGACTATATTTAATTAAGAAACCTTATTTGGGAGAATTTCCGACATCCTAACCCTGATGATTGAATTAATTACTGACCCTGCGTGAAAAACCCTCATCTACCATAGTAAATACTAACTAAACAAACCGTGAATTTCATTTTAACCATATTGTGGAATGGCAAGTGACAAGGACAATTGCCACCATTTCAGAAGTTAGTTTTGTTGCAGGTTAAAAGAGATTACAGATGAGCACGAAAAACAGCAATGAAAGTGTAGTGTACATATAAGTGTTCATATTTCTAACTGCTTCTCTGATTCTCTGACTCAGCTATTTGGCTCTGTTCCATGCAGTAGTGCAGGCTATTTGCATATCTGCTTACCGTCCATAATTACGTGGCTGTCATCGACTGCCAAAAGATAGTTATCACTGTATACGAAAACTGCTTTGCATAATGCATATTTTCTTCCTCTAGAAAATGACCGAACATCAGATTTTTAAAAAACAATTCTGCAGAGATAGTTTCTTTTAAATATCCTTTGATGCAGCAATTAGGCATATTACAAATAGAAATCAATTGCATTTTTGTCATTGCTGTGCGTTTATTTATTAGCTTACTGAAATATATGATGAGCCTATTTTAGAAATCATTGTCTACACACAGTAAAAAGTTGTTTTTACAAACTTGTTTCATTTTTTTTTCTGACAAAAAAAGAACAACAAATAATAGTCACATAAATATTTCAACTTGAAATTGGTTAAACAGTTTTGGAGGCACTGAAATCTTGCGTCATTATGTCATGATCCAAATCACACATCGATCTGGACAAAAACAACACACATTGATGGAAAATCTGACAACTTAAAAATGAGTTTTTGATGAGGAAAATCCTTTGCTATATATATAGAATTATAGATAAGCCTTTGACCAGCCTGTCTGCTTTGACTCTTTGACCGGGGGGCAGTTAATTTCTTCTGTGGTCACTATGTGATCTTTTTGTCCATTTAATGGAAGCCAGACAAGGTCACCTGTGTGGTCTTGTTTTCTGCAGAGTGATCAAATAGACTGAGATCGATGGCTCTTTCACAACGTACATGTACTAAGCCAAGGTTACAGTGTAGAACATGATAAGGATTGGTAGGATATCTACATTGTACTATATGAATAGATATACAAAGAGAGGAATCAAAACAAAAACAATTAAAGTGATAGAAATAGATTGACGCACTGATATAGAGAGATAGACAGAAAAATAGATAAACGAGTGAAGAGAAACAATATTGGTCAGTTCACTGGCAGAATATGCTTCAGTTTTGTTCTTCATTAACTTGAGTTATTATAATCATGTCTCAGCATTGTCTCTGAGTTGCATTTATTTGCATTTGTGAAAATATTTCAATATTTGTCTTCTCGTAATGCTGATTTGCTCTGTTGTTGATTAACTTAGTTATCGCCAAGAAATAATTTTATGTGAGATTGCCGGCTAAATAGTATAGACTATCAATGAAACTGACATGAGAAGCAATGGTGGAGCTAATTTGATAAAAATGGATATTGTAGATGATTTAAATAAATATAATGTAGGTGGGCAGATAGCTACATAGTGAGGTCAGAGGTTAGATCGAAAGATAAAGATAGATTATATAGACCATTGGATAGATAAACTTCAGTGAATAGAAGGTACAGTGTTGAATAAGTAGACAGGTCAACATCTGCTTAGAATCATGTAGACATCTTATTTATTCAGGAAATATTAATTCCACATTACTGTTCCCTAACTTAATTTTGTTATCCTGAAAACTTACCTTGTGGCACTAATTTTATGGAGTCTATGGCCCGTTTTCACCAACATGGTATTAAGAGTTATGCCAGGTCTTAGCTAAGACCTGGTCTGGCTAAGCCAATCACTCATGCGGAGCAGGATCAAGGAACATTTACTGAGTGAAAGTCTGCACATAGTATTTAAACAACTCAACTGCTACAAACACAATTAATCTCTGAAGTTCCCAAACATGGCCACATGACAAGGTAAGAGAAAAAGAGGGGTGGGCTTGGAAATTTATAAAAAAGAAAATTAATTAGTTGTCTGTCCTGTATTGGTGATAGAAATGCATTTTTCTTTAGCCCGCTCCCCTCAAACAATAAATTAATACAAATGAGCTGGTCATGCATTTTTGCACAATGAAAGTACAATAATGGTTGAATCCCTTTGAATATCTAATGATAAGGGTCCTCAAAATCTGATGTACCCAGAATGGCTGACGTGCCTGCGATTTTTTGCTACCGGCAGTTACCAAAAAGTCATTGGTGACTTGAGTGGTATTAGTGTCGCCTCAGTTTCAAGGATTGTGAAGCGTGTTAGTCATGCAATCGCTTCATTAAAACCCATATATGTACGTATGCCCAGTGGACCAGTCACACGGGAGGCTAAAATGGAATTTTCCGAAATCGTCCGATTTCCGGGGGGTTATAGGATGCATAGATTGCACCCATGTCCGAATTTCCTGCCCTTTGAAAGTACCCCTGTGCTAAGACCAACAACAAGTGCAGAGGTTTTGTACAACTCAGCACAGAAGAATTCTATTTGGTGTCATGACTATCATAGGCAAATGCTATAAAAACATAGTTTCATACATGAAATACTTTTAAATTGTGTGCTTAATGCTGTATGGCTAGTATATTTGCAACAGTTACTTCAACAAACATATTTTCTAGGTAAGTGTGTGTTCTTGGTTTGCAAACTTTATATCTCATGATGTGACATATCTTTCTTGAAAAAATCTTTGGTGACTGTTAAATTAGAGAAACATGCGAATATAATAGACAAAGGCCTATAATACTGATTTATCATGCCATCTCATAAGAAACATTTGTTCTGTTATCATTGGCCTAATCACTTTTTGACACCAAATCAGTTTGAGATGGCTGATCCTTGAGTTTGGTGACAATGTGTATGATTCACTGAACCTTGACAGGTTTACATGCTTAGCACACTCTTGGTGAAATGGACTTAGTTATACCAGGTTTAAAGGAGTTAATGCCAGGCTTAACTCTTAATACCATGTTGGTGAAAACGGGCCTCAAGGATTATAAGATTCCTACAGTGTTGCTCATTGACCACTTAGTTGGTGTCATCACTCTCATCAGCATCACAAGAATCTCACTAGCCTCTCTCAAGATGAAGTGACATAGAGGTCACTGCTTGATGGAGGGAGGCTGATACAACCTCCACTAAGGAACAGATTGGAACAGTGTTCCCACATACATCACTTGCTTGCCTGTGTCTTGAATATCAGGTGCCTGTTTAGTAAACTGACAAGGGCAACGTTCTGGCACAAATAAAAAGATTTTAAACAATTCTCTAACTTACAGTATATAAGTGTTGGCAGACACTCAATTTGCATTTATTCTGTCATATGCCATAGTTATCGCAGGACTGAGCAATTGCGGTTGATGTCAATGAGGAACAGTTTGAAATTTTACAAATCTTAGTCCTTATTATAATGATATTTATGACTGTTCTTCTATCATCCATTAAAAAACTTTTTTATGGATCCCACGTTTCAATCACATTTGTTCGTGCTCAAGAATTTACATACACAGGATTACTGTTCATACATATATGTAGCACATTAGCATCATGGGCTTAAGCAGCCTGTAAATGCATGAGCGAGACAATGTATACATTGTAATGAAGGCCTCCGGGAGTGTTGATGCCATGAAAGCATGGATATTAATCACTTGTTGCTTAGCTACATACTTTAATGAGCAACAAAAGCCTCTCATCCATACCTCAGCATTATCAAACTCAAGCAATATTGATACAAATTTCATAGCTTGCTATCAGTCACCATGGCCCAGCTTGGTGAGATTCCCCTAATTCAGAGTTATAAACATATTGCTTATAATCAAAACCATATGTTTAATTGGAACTGAAATTCTGAACTTTAATTGTAAGCTTTAATCTCACTCATTTCAGCACATAATCACGTGCATGGAAATGGGCATGGCATCTTAATAAAAACTGTATCAATTCCAGCCCTCCCAATTTACTAGATACACTTAATATTTGTAACCGATTAGTGCGCACACCATCAGAACTAGACAATGCAAGAGAAAGGCATAATCCCAGCATTTTTGTAGTACCGTAATATGTGGTGAATCGGGACACTGGGGTGAATCGGGACAGAACAGACCAGCATTATATTCCTTTAAAAAAAACAACTTTTATTTGCCTTAGAGATTTGATTTTCTGGCACACTATTAGAATACATTCTAGTTAAAATTGAGATGAATTTTCATACTTCTACCTGAAGGCGCAACGGTGGTGGAACACTTTTAATTTGCGCCCGCAGAATTAGCACTTTCATAAAGTGGTCAAAACTTTGCTTGTACCATAAAAAGTCTAAAAACCACAGCCAAAATAACTCACAGGAACCATTTTTCAATTTAAAGTAGGGTCAGGAGACCAGAATACTAGACCTGATAAGGGATTATATAGGTTTGGCCATGCGTTCAGATCCAGGTCAATGGCAAAGTTTAAGGAATAATAAAAAGTATACCATATCAATTTTCATTTGAATGTACTAGCATGGTCTTTCAATGAATATTATTGAACTTAGTATCATTTATAGTGGATTTAGTCCAGAATTCAAAATCACCTGCGAAATGAGCAGAAAACAATAGTTTTCCATATTTTTCTGTCATTTGTCACATTTTCTTAAATTTGCATAATATTAATGAAATTGATTTCAGATTTTTATCAAAATATATTTTTGGCATTTGGAACATGTTTTCTAATGTTTACTCACAAGATGCAATCACTTAGGGAAGGTAGGAAGTATTGATAGTGGAAATAATGGACTGTCCCGATTCACCCCAAAGTATGGGGTGAATTGGGACAGTGGCGTTTTTGGACCTGAGCCTCAGCAATTTCTAAGATATCATTTCTAGCTCCTAGGGATACCGAGATATTATGCTCAGACACATTTTGACAGAATATTTTGATATCTGAGTTGATTTGTGACCATGCTATGACAAAAAAACGGCCAATTCTGTCCCGATTCACCCCATTTTACGGTATGTTGCCAAAGAATCGATACGAAAATCTGAGATATTTTTGACGTGCTTATTCACAAAGCCTGTGTTACAGCATGCAAGTATGGCACATACAACCGAAGATCATCACAGGTGGAGGTGCTTCTAGCCATGAGCTTAGTCGCTATTCCTGACCGGAAACAGGGTGAGATTGATATCTCATGGCACTGAATTAGGTTGACAAGTGATATCTCATGAGTTTGACAGCAGATAATTCATGAGTTCGACAGAAGCCAGTGTGACATCAGTCTTCAAGTGACAGTTACATTGTGATTGTGATCAATGGAGTGAAAGTCTGACAGATACATTACACCCGACTAAGAACTCTGGCCCATTAGGAATCATTACATTATGCTGAAGTGGTTGGAAATTGAAATTTCAAATAATATTCTTAGGTTGATATAGCAAATATTGCAATAACTGACTTTTACTCCACATTAAAAAGTTCTTTTAAGCCTCAAATTTAATTAGTTTAAGACCATGAGCATTATTTTATGCCAATTGAGAGACTGTTGTTAGAGCAAGGGAATGTCAGAAAAGTGCTAGTTATATCCCGCGTTTGAGGGAATATGTGATATATCCGAGGCGTCAGCCGAGGATTATCACATATTCACGAAAACAAGGGTTATAACTGACTTATACCTCAATCAAAACAAAATAAAACAAAAACTTAAGAGATTTAATAAAGAAAATAAAACAAGAAGGATTTGAGAGAAAAAGAAAGCAGCTAAAAACAATTTGTCACGTGGGATTAATTTAATGACATGAAAGCATAGATCTGAAAAGAATCACGTTTTATATACTGAAAATTCTTTGAATAAAAGAAATAAAATTTAAAAAACGTAAAAATGTAGAAAAAAATCCAAGGAAAAAAATTTGATGAAAATTGGAAAAAAAAGAGAAAAGAAAAATTTGGGGGGAAAATGGCAATAAAAATTGGGGGAAAATGACTGAAAAAAAAAATTGGAAAATAATTTAGGGAGGGGATGAAAAAAAAAGTCTAGGCCTATTAAGAAAAAGATTGGAACAAATAATTTTGGTAAAAAATTAGGGGGAGGGGAATTGGGGAAAAATATATGGGGGAAAATTGTAGGCAAAAGATTAATTATGGACAAAAAATATAATTTAAAAAAACCAGAAGAATATACGCATTTCGATTGTTAGGTTGAAACCATCAGATGAGAAAGGGGGGTTGGAGTTTTAATAGACACAAAATTATTTATTTCATGGAAACTGCAGCAGTAATTGGGCCCATTTATTTTGAGTGTATGACGTCCTGATATATTTTTTTCTAAATCAAACAAAACACCTCCACCACTTGTTTCAAGACTACGCAAAAGGAATCAATACCAAAACTAAACAGACAAGGAATTATTTATTTTAAAAAAACAGCTTGAACGCTTCCTCCCCCTCCCGAGAAAGCTAAGATCTAATATGGTTGACCCCTTAGTTGTGTTATTGACATTTAAAAAAATCTAAATTGGGGTCAAATTAAAGGATCAACAGATTTGTGTTGGTGTTCCGTTTTATCATACTTTTGTTGAACTTTTGTTGGTAATTTACTGTCTGGTACAGTTTTGCTGTTTTTGTTGTGAGCTTTGTTATTATCGTTTTCATAGCTACGTGTTTTTTTGAAAACTTCGTTTTGCAGTTAAACCGTGACATCATCGGGTATCTGTCAATGTGATTGGTTTAATCTTCAATCTGTGACATATCAGTTCGGAGTTTGACATCACAGTTAATGACAAAGGAATTTAAAACTGTCAGGCAATTTTACTATTTGTGTACAACCACAACAAACAACGCATGTCTAAACTGAGTGTTGCACCTCATTAATTGTTTTCCAAACAAAATGTGTTACTGTTTTTCACAGGACACCAGTCATCACAATTTCAAACAACATTTTTTGTCAGTAATTGCTACTCTCCTTTGAGGCTAAGTAGTCTGTTTGGTTCAGTTACAGTGCATAGTGAAACATACACAATCCATGTGTCACTGCACTTCGTCAGTTTGCTGAAATCTGTGCTTGTAATAAACGGAATTATTCAACTTAATCTCTGACATCACAGTTTTGGAATGAAGCAAATTGTAAACTTGAAAAACACGTAGCTATGAAAACGATAATAAACAATGAGGCTTATATATCCTATATACTCCCATGGGCGTATAAGTGAACAACAAAGAATACATGATATATACCAGCCAAATACATGCTTCTGATTGGCTGAAGGCTCATAGGTATGGTATAAGCTCATTTCTCGCATGTCCTACATGTATAATAGCCAATGATAACTCAGAAATCATGCGAGATTGTCATGGATGTTCTTTCTGTTTGGTCACAGTGTCCTTGAACAAAGTTTAGGGTTAAAAAAAAATGTACAAAGAATCTGTCAATGCAGCATTATAGTATGTGGTCCCAGCTTCGATTTGATGTGAAGATCAAAAAAATCTCTTGGGAAAATTTTGAGAAAATCGAATTTTAAATTTTTGGTTTTTCAAACCCTTGTTGCATGCAAAATATCCATTATGAAATGATAATCTTAACATAAAAAGTCCTTCCTTTCCCACCCTGGTGCTTATATATATATTATCTACAGTGGGCCAAATTCAGAATTATGATTAAGTGGTTTTTCAAAGAATATCACATTCTGAAGGTGTTACAAACTTGCTAGACTATAATCTGCATTCTACGAACCCATTTTGAGTCCAATCAACAGAACCTGCGTAATTTTCCTAATTCATCGACTGCATTAGTTAAGTAGCAGAACACTGTAGCAATATAGCCAATAATAAGACATACCTAGGGATTTTACAGCATTTTTATGTACATATTTTGAGATGTAAGTTACAAAATTTCAAAGTGAATATCAATATAGTCCACGGGCTGAGGGCCTTTAATGGAAAAAATTTCTTATCAATCTTATCATAATTTCTTGTTATAGTATACAATGGGCTATCAGAAAATGTTTTTCTTAAGTGTCAACGCTGGGGCGTTTGTGCTGTAGCCCTAATTAATGCGTTTTTTGCGAAGGTCAATTTTATCAAGATTGTTGTGTCACATTTTCGTTTATTACAAGCAAACTATAAATGGTATAATCCTCAAAGTTGGCATAATATAAACCAACTATCTGACAATTATTCGACTGTTATTTTGATTCAGATTGATACATTTCTGTATGTTTTATGAAAGTTTGAAAATCGAAAAGCTACAATTTTTTACAAAATTTTTTAAAAAGTTTTGAATAAGCAACCATCTGAAACATAATTTGGTATTGACTTCTGTGTGGTTATAAGCTTAAGAAACTGCACAATTTTCTTAGCTTTAATTTGATGTATAACTTGATTTTGTAGTAAAAATAGCAAGCCCACAATACCCAAATTAGTGAGGTGCCTCACTTTCCCTTATATGTTTGCCGCACTGCCACAACTTCCGTGATCAGAAAGGCAACAGACTCTAAAGAGTGTGAAATAGAGAATTACTTATCATGAAAGATAACTTACTGTATTTTTTGATTAAATGTTGTCGGATTGCAGTCTAAAAGACCAAATTTGAAGAATATGATTGCCCTTTTGACAAGAAAAAAGTAAAAATATGATGTTCAAAACTACAAGAAAAAAAATTGTCTAGGCAAAGATTAATAATGATGACATTATCATATGCCAAACTTACAATTTATGGATCTTAAACTGGTATCAATCAGATTCATGTAACAAGTCACACAATATATATGCACAGAATAGTGCTACGTAAAGTAATAACTGGATAGTAGCATGAAAATTGACATCCATCTCTTGTGATAACCTTCAAAAGATGTCTAAAAATTTATGTAAAATACAAAATCTTAAACTACTGGGTCAGCGACTATAATGTTCTTTTTATACAAGAATTAATTTCTCGACACAAAATATCTTAACCCTAGTCTTGACAATGAACACCTTGGAGCCCCCTTTGCTCTGAGTCCACCCCCCCCCCTCCTTGTGATATCTTTTCATTTATACATTGACGCCATTAGTATGAGAAATACGTTAATTAATGTCACACTTGGACACAATTTTTTTAAGACTAGAATTGAACTTGATTGTGACAAAAATGTTGCAAGCTGGTTTTGGGAAGTGCAACTTGGCTTTCTTTGAAATTTTAAGCTTGTAGTCAAGGTAGCAGGAAGATGTTTTACATTTTTCTTTCACTGCAAGAAAACTCAGTAAAATTATTGCATTTAGTTTCAAGATAAGAGTTTCATCCTTTTCGATTAGTATGTTGTATCCCTTTATCAGCAAAGGAGCCAGCTTTTCATCAATGGTTGAATCAAACACGATGTTCCTGACTTATTTTTTTGTACAAAACTAACCTGTTCTGGAAAATGTTCTTCAATCATAAACATATTCTTCATGTGGGTTAGCTCAACATTTTTACCATGGCAAATGCTAGACAATTTGTCATATAGGACAACATCGGTATTGGTTATCACTCGTTTCATATCTAATCCTTGTGTGTTTCTTCAGGATATCAAGAAATAGAATGTTTCCTTGTGGACCCCGAAGTCAACTGCACAAAGTCGACTAGTGAAGTCATATTTAGCTTTCCAAGCAGTTAGTGTTCAGTTAGTCAAGTTAGAGTTGAGACAAAATGGTTTTGGTAACATTTTCAACCAAAAACTAAGAGCACAACATGTATACCACACTCTTTTAGGACCTTTGAAAAATCCATACACATAAAAACTCCATAAAATTCTGACACATGTGCATCCTGTACTGTTTTCTGAGTGCCAAAATTCTTGAAAATTTCCGAAGTTATGACTTACTGCTGATAATTTTTAGAGGAAGGATCCTGAGAAATTGCAATAGTTAGCTGAAGTTAGTTGAAGTCAAGTGAAGTAAGAGTTTGACAACTTAGCTAACTAGTCAGTTGAAGTTCTTGCTAAGCAAGTCAGAGTTCTAAGTTTGACTGACTTCTGGTCTATTTCCTTGCCATTAGAACACCCTTTTCTGTGGTAATTAAATTAAAGTTATCAATGATGGCTTTGTTCATTTATCAGCTGTTCTTCGGAAAATACCTTGAGCATCGTTAATGCCATCATCCTTGTGAAGGATGTTTGTTGTATTTCCCGCATAAATTTTTAACATTGTGAAGATTTGCTTGTCTAAAACTATTCTGCACATTTCTCAACGCCTTTCAGTGCTTTCTTGGTACCTTCTACAATCTGCATGCTGTCTGCACTTTCATGCTCCTGAGCATTCCTAATAGCTTCTCGCCATTCCTAATAGCTTCATGGTACTTTCTGGATCAGTTCCTTATATATATAAATGCCTTCAGCACATTTAGCACATCTTCAGCAAACCTTCCTGAATATTCTGAAAGCGGTCAGCAGAGCAGACGCTGACAAAAAGCTTCCATAAGATGCAGCTGAAGGACTCAGGAAAGCTAGGAAGCCTTCATAACATCAAGACAACTAGGACAAGTTGCATGTTGTACCAGATAGTTAATTTCAGTATCAACATTTTGGTCCAGAGCGGGACATCTTTGCTTCATGAAGGCCCCGAAATTCCAGGAAGCACTCAGGATATATGGACAACATGAGGAATGATTGAAGAAGATGACGACAAGTAGGTAGCTGAAGGATGAGGTATTGTTAATTTGGATCGCAAAAGAATGGTTCAGGAAGATGAGGACATGTAGCTGAAGGTCGATTTCACTTTTATGATGATTCGTAGTCTTGTCATGCCCTAGCTGATGCCTGGTCACCAGAAATGATAACTTATTGATAAGAAATTTTTCCAAGCTTGGGGACTGAACTTCATGCAGACTGCACTTTAGCTCACATTGTCTGCCCCTAAAATTGCAAATATTGTCAGATCATCCTGCAAAATGACTGAAAAATGTGGTTTTGCGTAATCATGGTTATAACTACTTGCTTATCATTCTCGGCAGAAAATTATATTTTGATTGAGGAAACTATATTCATGAAAAATTTGGATATCGCAGGAATTCAGAAAAGTTTCATATTGTCAAGTCAGTGAGGGTGGAATCACTTGGTTTAAAATGTCAAAGTTTGCTAAATGTGCTTACAAGAAAAATGTATACGGCACAATTTAATGAAGAAAGGGAGAATTTTGACAAGTTTGTTTAGCTCAATATCCTTGCTGCATTAACGTACAAATCAAGACAGGTCTATATTATTTGTACTATGAAAATAAAAGACAAATTTTACATTCGGTTGGTCTTTTTCTGAGTCTAACGACACTGTACCTCCATCAAAGCAGTTTTTTATGGCACTGAAGACAACTTCTGCACTTCAGAGATTCTTACAGTTTCTGTGAATCACCCTAATCAATTTTGTGAAGTTTTGTAAATTTTTTCACTACTGAACAGAAAATTTCAGGACACATTAGGGATGCACGGATATCCGGCACAGTATCCGGCCGGATAGTGGAATTTGCAGGATATCCGGTATCCGGCAAAATGAGGGTATGAGAACCGGATATCAGAACCGGATATCTGGCATGTTCAAAACTTAATGAAAGGCTAAAATTTTGATAATAACCAAAGGAACTTTGCCACGACAGAGTGAACAACATTATTTCACCTTCTTCAAAATCAGAATTCAGTTCCAGAACAAAACGAAAAACATTCCATCAGAGGAACAGTCCTCCTGCCGGACCGATATGTCTCAGCTCTCATAAAAAATATTCATAATCAACCACAAATGCCGACAAACTTCCTTTTTCGCATGTTTACTATCCGGTTCCAACTATCCGGCTGCTATCCGGTATCCGGCAGTTGGTGTTGCCGGATTATCCGGTATCCGGTATTCGGCTATTTTCACTATCCGTGCATCACTAGGACACATACAACATTTATTTTTTGTAGAAACCAGCCAAGTTGGGATTCAAATTGAAGCTCTATTTCTCAGAAATCTATCCATATTTGATTTGATTTTCAGAGATTTGATTTCATGGGACATAATTCTATAAAACAACAATTGACAATAGGTATCACCGCAAAAATTTCAGGGCTCTGAGGCCACCCTTAGACATTGGACAATACAGCAAAACTATATGATGTTTTGAGATATGATGGGCAGACGATGCATCCAACAGCACTTAGTGCACAACCATCTTCATGCATTTCAGGCTTGACTCACCGAGGGAGGGGGTGACACTGTTTTGGCTACTGTGAGCTTATTACTAATGATATCAAAATGAATATTACATGTTATTAAAGAATAGAAAATTCCGCAGCTTTAAATGCTAGTTATGTTTAGATTTGATAAAAATTAATGTACTTTAGCCACTGTAAAAGTTCATAACTGCTGCGAAATTTGGCGTAAAAATACCACACTCCCATTTTCAATATTTGATAAAAGCAGAAATAATAGATGTATCAATGCCATTATTTCAGATATTATATATTCCAACCCTCTAGTTTACATGTGCAAAATTATAGATTCGTAGACATCTTATTTTATTGGTCATATGACAAAATGTGACACCATGTGTACTCCAGAAATGAAGAACCTAAAAAATGCTATAAAATGGCCTATACCAAAAACGCCCCAACAGTGACACTTAAGAAAAAAATTTTCTGGAGCCTCAATACATACCCTAACAAGAAATAATACTAAGATTGATAAGAAAATTTTTCCATTAAATGGGTTCAGCCCGGGGACTAATATCAAAACCTATAATCACAAGCTGAAGACAATGAAGAAACATGATTGCCTCAATTGTCTATTACTTAAATTAGACATTTTTGTTTAGGGACTTAATTTCCGATGGTATTTTATTGATTTTCTTCAATTGTGCATGTTTCTCAATTTAGTACTTTCTGTGCAGATTTTGCATCACTCATGCAATGAATTGGCTAGAAAATATGTATAGTATGCATTTTTGAGTGTTGTCATTCATATCATGAAAGAAAAATTAATAATGTCACCAATTAATATGTAATTCAGAGCTTCAGGTGTGAAGTTAACTTTTTAAAATCAGAATATCTCCTAATTCCATCTGGAAAGTTCACAGATAACCAATATTAATTGGATATTAAATGGAAGAGAATCTGTTGACTAATAGTTTAATACTATGTTGGTTGCACAAAGGCATGCTACAACTGAACAATGGAAGTTGGTGACCATTAAATTCCATGAAATGATCTTAACAATTGGCAAAAATGTGTAAAGAAAGCGCTTAAAATTCTTCAGAAGACCATAAATTGCAACCAATATTTCAATAAGAACATAGACATTGTAATAAAACTTGGAATTGACCATTTCAGCCATTAGGCCACTTGTATATATGTTCTTTTTTACTGATTTAAACAAATAATACTCTCAAAAAAATGATTATTTCCTTAGATATCAAATGCATCTTACATGGAAAGCTGCGGTGAAGATATACACTTGTCAGATGCCGATAGTAGGTATTTTTACATGTGTCTACTGTTTATTGTCCAATAACTTTTACAGATGTTTGTGAATCCCACTTGAAAAGCATTGACTGGTGAAACGCTAAAAATCTCAATTTCCATTACTAATGAAGTTAACAAGACGTTTTCTCACACCCTGGTGGTTCATTTGCCGCTTTTCTTTGGTTAAGAAATAATAAGGCCGAATGGCCATGTTTATTTATTTGATTTTGACAAATTATAAGGTTCACTGAGTTTGCAACACCCCTAAACGTTGAAAATATGTAAAAAAATTGAAATAAAATGTCTTTTCTTTTATTCTTTTAACCTGCTTGAGTAACTTAATGTATAACTACATAATTTAAAGTGTTGCAATAACACTGCAATGCCATTTGATTTATCCATAACTGATATTTTGCATGCAACAAGGGTGTGAAAAACCAAAAAATTTTTATTTAAATTTTCTCAAAATTTTCCCAACAGATTTTTTTAATTTTTACATCATATCGAAGCTGAGACCACACACTACAACGCTGTGTTGACTGATTCTTTGTACATTTTTTTAAACCCTAAACTTTGTTCAAGGACACTGTGCATGGTGCTGAATTAGTTTTGTCAGGAACAGGATGTGATTGGTATGTCATGGCACTGAATTAGGTTGACAAGTGATAGCTCATGAGTTTGACAGCAGATAACAACTGGACAAAAATAGTGCGGCGTCTGTCTTCAAGTGACAATTGGGCAGTTTTACAGTATCTGCACTCGAAGTGTCTCATGGGGGGTCAAAATAAAGGTTTGTAAATGTGAATTTCCTTCATGCTATCGCAAAATGAACATATCAAAGATTCATAAATCAACAAGAACACATGTGATTTGTTGGTTTATCACCAAATTGCCACTCCATAAAGAAGGCAAGGTTTGAATTTTTGAAAAAAAATGTTTATCAGAAAAAATGTCCATGTGAATACTAATTCAACCATTTTTGCAATGGAAATCCAGCCATCTTGTTGCATAGAACCCCCAAAAGCAATACAAAACTTAAATTTCGATGAAAAATGGCAGAACTTTTTTTCCAACAGTTTTTATGACGGAATTAAAAGAAATTAAATATTCCTTACTCTCAATGTTTATGTTTTAGAGTGTTTAGTAAGGTTTTAGTCTCAATAGACACATGATTGCCAAGATAAATAATGCTTAGGCATCCTACTAACTCAAAGTCAAGTTTTGTTGCTGTGTGATTTGAACTCATAGTGTTTCCTTTGTGTGAAAGACCATGTTCTTGAAAGAAAAATCACCGAAAATGACCCAAAATTAAGGCTCAGAAAAAAAATCAGCTTCAATTGCTCCATAAACAAGATATTTACACATTATCTTGTTTAGTCACTCTGTTATTTGCGACAAATTGCAGTTATAATGATATATTACATAAAATAAGTGCCTTTTACTCTCAAGTTTGATTTTCTCATAATAGTGCAATTGAATAATCTAAAAACACATATATTTATTTTCTATATTTATAAATACCCTTTTTAGGCATCCAGGTTAAATTATTTATTTTAGCCATGTTCTTTTCTCTAATGAATCCAGTGTTAAAAGACTTGAATCAGAGCGAAACTTATGATGTACTGGAGAGGACATTTTGTAACATAATGAATTTTAATTTCTAAGAAAATGTATGTGCATTGCCTGGATGTCTTTTCAACTTGCATTTGTCACATTGATGTAGAGGCACACAATCGAGAAAAGAAAACACAAATAGCTTGTTTTTTCCTTCCGAATCCTGAGTGTTTTTTCCTCGTACTGGAGAGGACACATTTTTTTGACATCATATTCAAGCCTCAAATTTCGAAAACAAGGTATAGATTCTGGAATGAATTTTTTTGATTTACCTTGAGACATGTCTCCAGCTACAAAATTGACACAAATGGTAGATACAGTCCTTGATACTGATTCATAATAGCATATGCAGTAATAAATGGTCCATCGAGACAAACTTTTTGACACATGCCATTTTCTACATTGTGGGAGACAGCTCCTTTGGTATATACCTTATTCACATGAAACCTGTTGTAATTTATGCCCAAGACATAGGTCCAGACAGGCATCATTAACATGAATCACAACTGCCTCCATTTGCTTTTCTGTGTTGCCATAAAAATATGCGAAACTCCCCGTGAGACACAAAAAAGTGCAAAAATTGGTCATAAATCACCTGCTGTATCAAAACTACGTATCGTAGCAAGGTAAAATTTGGTACACATGTACTTCAATGTAGTACAAGACTGTCACCAAGACTAATTTCTTTGTACCTGTCATACTTTTCTCAGAGTGATTGCTTAAAGATGAAAAATTGGCCGAGTGCAAATACCGTAAAACTGCCCAATTGCGATTGTGATCAATGAGGTGAAGGTCTGAAACATACAGCCGACCGAGAAACATAATACCTTGAAGTGATATGACTTTAAAATTTCAAATATTGTTCTTAAATTAATTCTCTGGAGGCAATATTGCAATAACTAACTTTAATTCCGCATGGAAAGTTCTTCTAAGCTTCATATTTAATTAGTTCATGACCATGAGCATTATTTCATGCCAAGTGAAAAACTGTTATCACATGAAATTAACTGTTTCCTATTTATCATGAAAATGACATGAATTTTGAAGTCTTTGCGTCACCATGGTGCTGTTCTGTACGATTTAAGTTGCTTGTGACTAGAAAAATTAGCATCACACCGACTAGCTCCAAAACGAAGTTGTAATCTTGCCATATAATCCTCTCATTTTTGGCTCAGCATAACTCTTTCTGGTATTTCTTTTCACAGTGATTCCATTTGGCAGCTGCTCGAATTTCTGAATTGCATTGATGGAGACTAATTAAGGATAATGTTTCCAGGTAAATGTCAGAATCTCTTTTGATGATAAAGGCCATCATTTGCTGGATCTCTCTATTGATGTGCTCTGTTTGTAACTGGCAGGATAAATATTTTTTTGAATTGTAGCCGTTTTGTATTAATATAACAGTTATAACTTCAGGGAGCTTGACAAAAGAATGATGTCACAACTGCAAGAAAGTGACAGGTATAAATTTGCATTTTCTCATGATTTTGTCTCTATCTCTTCATTCTGAAGGCTATGCAGTAATTTACCGAATGATGACAGACGCCAATGATATTCAATCCTTTTTAGTCATCTGCAGGTCGGTCTCTACTGACGTTTCATGAAGAATCACTTAAGGTTAACTGCAGCAGGCAATGAAGAAATTCTTGGATATCTGTTATATTGCAGAGAAATCAATAGGGAATTCCAGGATTGCATGCCTGTTCATGAGAGTGCTGAGCCAGCATTACAACAGGCTTCTCCCTTCTCATGCATACCATGAAATTAATCTAGCTCAAATAACTGTTGAACTGAAGGTCTCCAAACTGGTTCTCTCGCCAGTGAAGCTGTTATCTTTGACAGGAAACAGAAATTACAGAATGACACTAAGATTAAATCTTATGACAATCCATAAGATTGACAAGAGATAGCTCACAAATTTGACAAAAGACAGTGTGATCAGAATTCTGGTGTGATGTCCACCCAGGGAATCTACTGAAGTGGTGAACTGATGATATCTGTCTTGAATCACACAGTTTAGAGTGACAGTCCCTTGGGGCTCCTCCACATGAAGATAATTTTAATGTCATTGTGGAGTCTGTTATGCCCCTTAATTTACAAAACAATATTGCAATGCCTTTCATTAATTGTCACAATTACCATTCCTGAAGATATCCATTAGGTTTGCTTATGGACCAGTTCTTTTCAACAGGCATGTACAGTACAAACTAAAATAAAGTACGATTACTCCAGCAGGAAGGAAGAATCAGCCACTACTTTACCCTTTCACACCTTTTGACTACCCCTGAATCACTTCCTACGTTTACCTACTTGAAACTACCTTTTAAAATTACATTGAAATCACATTTAAACAACACCAATTTAACCTCAATCACCCCCATTGTGTTTGATTTACTTGATATTTTGCACCTCAGCTGACTGCAGTTACATTGGTAGCTGTTTAAATAGACTTTTTAATGTGGGTTAAGGTTGTAGAAAGGAGTCAAATGGATTTGTAAGGAGATTTGGGGTGGAGAGGAGAAAAGAGGGCAATATAGGTAAACAGAGGACTTCTGACAGAAAATGTTCTTACTTTATTTTGGGTTGTACTGTAATCTAAATTTGTACTGCTGTCATTGAAACTGAGGTAATTGCTTTCATCATCATGTGACATGACTGAAATTGTGGGTGAATTTCGAAATTCGAAAAAAAATATTTCCAAGGAGTTTCTAAAAACAGTTAAGATAAGCAACAGCAGAAGTCTCATGTGATGGCAATATTATTCACTTGCTAGCTGCTTGGAAATCCCTTTCAAGAGGATGCCAGTTCCAAGCTTCATGAATTTATCAAGGGATTGAGATTGTTAGGGCAAGATAGTGATTCTCTTCAAACGTCAAAATCATTCAGTATGAATCTAACATCATCAAAATTGCTGAACCTTCAGGTGCATGACTGGTGCCGGGCTAAATCTAAGTTGAATGTATGATATTATGTCTCATCGTTAAGACCAAACTGATAGATTTATGACTTATGATAGCAATTATTATTATGTCAAATAATTCAAGAACTTTATAAGACAATGAATGGCAAAGGTAAATGATGACAAACATTTACCTTTTCTATGAAGTGCCTTTACAGAATAAAGTAAGACATAAATGTGGTTTCGGCTGCAGAAAGTCTATTCATACAATTTCAAGAAGAATCACCAGTAGCTAACTGCAGCACACAATGGCAAAATCTCTGCACATCTGCCACAAAGTTGAAGAAGCGATATGGAATTCTGACATTGCATGCCTGCTCACGAAGGGCACTGAGCTCGCATTATGCCAGACTGAAGAAACATTCCGTGAAATCAAACCTTCAGGGAAGCCATTGATGATCTCTGGGGAGTCTGTGTGGGTTTGGAAATAACCAACTGCTGCTTTTATCTTCGAAGGGAAACCAATAATAACTGACAACGGGTGACATCGGGCGTCTTTCGTTTCAATTTGTGTCACTATGTCATTGTGTGACTACCATTGAGATTGTAAGTTGCACACTCAGAGCTAGTGACAAGTATAAATTTACATTTGGCATATTCTTAATTTAGTCAATTACTTCATTTTGAAGTCAATGCAGTAATTCACAAACCCCGATGATATTCAATCACTTTTTAGTCATCCGTAAGTCTTTTCTGGCTCATTTGATAAAGAATTTCTAAAGGGTAAATATATAGAATAAAATGAAGAAATTCCTGGATATAAGTTACATATAGATATAAAGTATATTGTAGAGAAATCTATGTCAAATTCTGAGATTGCATGCCTGTTCATGGACACGGTAGGCAGCATTACAACAGCCTTCTGACTTCTAATGAATTCCATGAAATGAATCTGGCTCAAATGACTGCTGAACTGATGGTCTCCAAACGGATTCTTTCAGGAGCGCAGCGGTTATCTTTGACAGGAAACAGAAATTACAGAATGACACTAAGATTAAATCTTATGACAAGGCATGAGATTGACAAGAGATAGCTCACAAATTTGACAGAAGATAGTGTGATATCCACCCCAGGGAATCTGATGAAGTGCTGATATCTGTCTTGAATCACAAAGTTGAGAGTGACAGCCTTTTGGGGCTTCTCCAGATGTGGTTTGATTTTAATGACATTAGGGAGTCAGTTACAATATGGACCTTCATTGACAAAGCAATATTGCAATGCCTGTCATTAAATGCCAAAATTACCATTCCTTTAGTTATCATTTAGTTTTGCTTATGAACATGTTCTTTTAAACAGGCATGTAAAATAAAGTTAAAGTGTTGTCATAGAAACTGAGGTAATTGCTTTCATCATCAGGTGAAATTACTGAAATTGTGCCATTGGAAGTTATGTGTGGATGAATTTCTTTTAAATATTCTATTCTTGGTCTAAATTAGACAGGAAAGGCTATTTATCGACGTTATGGATACAAAAATAAGTTTCACAATTTGAATGAAATATTTCGAGGGAGTTGAAAAAAAAAAGGCAGAAACACAAGTCCCATATGATGGCATTATAATTCACTTGCAGGCTCCTTTCAAATCCTTTTCAAAAGGAAGCCAGTTGCAAGCTTCATGAATTTCTCAAGGGATTGAGATTGTTCGGCAAGATACTGATTCTCTTCAAATGCCAAATCATTGAGTATATGAATCTAACATCACCGGAGTTGCTGAACCTTCAGGTGCATGACTGGTGCCGGGCTAAATTTTAAGTTGAATGTATGATATCATGTCTCATCCTTAAGACCAAACTGACAGATTTATGCCTTATGATAGCAATTATTATTATGCCAAATAATTCAAGAACTTGATGAGACAATGAATGACAAAGGTAAATAGTGACAAACATTAACCTCTTCTAAGAAGTGCCTTTACAAAATAAAGTAAGACATAAATGTGGTTTCAGCTGTGAGAAGTCTATTCTTTCAATATTATGAAGAATAACCAGTAGTTAATTGCAACAGACAATGGCAAAATCACTGCGCATCTGCTACAGTTGAAGAATCGGAATTCCGACATTGCATGCCTGCTCTCGAAGGGCACTGAGCTCGCATTATGCCAGACTGAAGAAATATTCCGTGAAATCAAACCTTCAGGGAAGCAATTGATGATCTCTGGGGAGACTGTGTGTTCCAACACAACCAACTGCTGCTTTTATCTTCAAAGGGAAACTAATAATAAATGACAAAGGGAGATATCTGGTGTCTTCAGTTTCAATTGGTGTTACTTTGTCATTGTGTGACTACTATTCATATAATAAGTTGCACACTCACAGCTTGTGACAAATGTAAATTTACATTTGGCATATGCTCAATTTAGTCAATTTGTTTCATTTTGAAGTCTATAATTCACAGACACCAATGATATTCAATCACTTTTTAGTCACTGTAAGTTAGTCTATTCTGACTTACTTTATAAAGAATTTCTAAATGTTAAATACTGCATACAATGTAGAAATTCCTGGATACATGTTGCATATAGATTTAATGTACATTGTAGAGAAATCTATACCAAATTCTGAGATTGCATGCCTGTTCATGGACAGGGCTTGACAGCATTACAACAGGCATGTCCCTTCTCATGAATTCCGTGAAATGAATCTAGCTCAAATGACTGCTGAACTGAAGGTGTCCAAACTGGTTCTCTCAGGAGCAAAGTAACTGTTATCTTTGACAGGAAACAGAAACTACAGAATGACACTAAGATTAAATCTCTTGAAAAGACATTAGATTGACAAGAGATACTGAGATAGCTCATGAGTTTGACAGAAGGTAGTGTCAATCTGTCTTGAATCACACAGTTGAGAGCAACAATCCATTGGGAATTTCCACATGACATTCGTGGATAATTTTAATGATATTGCGGAGTCGGTTACAATATGCCTTAATAATTAATCATGGATTCATAGACCTTTAATAATGGAATGGAATTATATCTGGCATTGTCATGGATGCAGGATGCTCTTTGCGAAGCGCTGATCTCGTCAGTTGAGTAACAACTTTCCTTTTTCCATAGATACCAGATTTCAAAGGAATCCAAAATAGTAGGAATGAGCAAAGCACAAAAAACAAAATGACATATGATGCAGCATCAAACAGTTCTGTGTGACGATATACACGTAATGTACTTACCTTGTAAATGAATATACACAGAGCCCTGCCTAAACATTGATCAATATATTAAAAAAACATTTGCAACAAATAGTGTCTGTAGAGATTAAATGACAAGGACTCTATCTTGGTGAGAGATCTTTAAGCTCCCGAGTTTCTCATGTTTCAAATAATCTCAGAAGACGATATCTTTGCTGTGCATATTCTCCATATCAAAGAGAATATGTGACTGCTCAAGCCATCCTTGGTGCTATATAAAGCTGCCTGGATTGACAAAAGAAAGAAAATCATGAATATTGAACGGTGTCTCTCAGCACTATCTGATTTAGGTCTACCCAGAGTCTTTTGTAGCCCCTTTGGTCTCCTCTTGTGTCTTCAGGAAGTTCAATTACCCCAGCATTTTGAAAAATATAATTGTAGCCAAGATTTTTTAAATATCTGCTAATAGATCATTGACAGTCAGACCTTATTTTCATTGAAAGACAAGCTATATACATTTTATTTTGCAGCTGTATAACAACAAAGAAATGAGTTGCTTTTACACGACAGACCTAAAATTTGACAGTCTCCATACAGAAAGAGTGCAGATCAAAATGTAAAATTATGTATTTGTATGTGGACCTTTTCTGTCAGGAGTCCTTGTGTAGCAGCTTAGGCACATCTGCTCAACTTCAAAGTCATCAGTCAGAATCACATACACGTAGCCAACTAAATGTGTATATTTGTGAACATATAATCAATCCTGAACTGAAGTTTCCCATGAGCCTAAGGGCTTGACATACACATCATGGACATCAAAGCACTTTCAAATCTGTTCATACAACTGCTTGTTAATCCTCTTTATTCCATATCATGACTGTGTGTGATAACTCTTGAGTATGCCTTGCACCAGTCACATTCTTATCCTTCCTCTGACTTCCAGTCATGGGTGCCCTGGTTTGATACCCAGGTCATTTGTTTGCTGGAGGGCCATTTCAATCATTTACCTTATTGCATGTCATATTCCAGTCCTAGCCTACCAAAGTGTATAAATGCAAGATGTAATTCCCAAATCATCCATCTATTCATCTCTTCTCAATTTTATGTTGCCCTGCAGACCTCCAGAATATCATGATACCATCTCCTTTCTTTTTTTTAAATTTTTGATGAGCATAACTTCCCTTGACATTCAGATAAGCCCGGTTAAAAATAAAATGCTCAAATTAAGTGAAGCTGACGCATCTCAAAATTGAAGATGTAATGAATTAGCCTTGGCTTTTAGCAGGCGAGGTTTAAGTGAAACACAGATGAAAAAGTTGAGTGCATTTCATCACATTAATACCATTTTGTCTAATTAAATAATCCTCCCCTCCGCTATTTTGCAAATTAATTATGAGCCAGAAAAAGTTTTGCTATTAATAATGCAATGATGTCACATACAAAATTATGCCATTTAAGGTCATTCTACCATCGAATTTGAATTCATACTTGCCTCAAAAGGACCACACTTTCTGGCCTGCAGCAAGATATAATTATATTATCAATAAATATATCAATTTGAAAATCTAGATGAGAATTCTTTAATGTATCTTAACAAAGTGTAATGGGCAAAGGATCATAAGGAACGAAACTTCAGGGATTAGGGGATAAGGAGAAGTAGAGAAGTCAATACAATTTTTTCATTGGTGAGAATGGAGTCTTCAGCCAGCTCAGCCCTGAACTAAGACAAGAAAGGCTGCCTTCCCTGGGGAGAATCAGATGGGAAACTATGCCAAGTTCCTGACACCACATCAGTGAAAGTTTAACAAGGGAAAAGATAACAGTGTGAAGACACATGTCTGTGTCTTGTGTTGTGCTATAAATGTTTGAAGAGGGCACAAGATGAAACATGACAACTTTTTGAATAATTAATACTTGTAGGCTTTAGCTATGTAAAGTTGTCCTCTAAATACATATGAATTTTGAGTGAGCTATTTAGCTTTTATGCTGTCTTCTTTTTGACTCATGGATTTTATGACTGAGCATTTGGTCTCATGACGTTGGCAGGTACATGAATTTCTCAGGGCAATGCCCTGGATAGCATGGTAATGATTCCAATTGGAATGTCACAGTCAATGTTTTTGCCGATATACATCGCTGGTGCCAAGATTTGGATTAGAGGGAGAATAGAGTTATATCATGACATGATAATAATCTTAAAGATTCATTCCAGTAATATCAGGCATAACAACGAAGCTGCACCATTGCCTCTAGATCTCACCCCGTCAATCTTTAGCTTCACACAGTTCTACTGCAGATATGATTTTACTAAAATATTTGAGAAGCGAAAGACATGCAACAGACAATAGGGAATTCCCTGCACATTTACTTAATTTTGAATAAATCCATATCAATTCAGGAATCGCATGCTTGCTCATGACTTGAACAGAACAGCATAATAATGTTCAGGCTTCCGATGCATTTTATGAATCATCCTTCCGAGCTTGCTATCAAAATCATCAAAGGTAGATGATGACTAACAGGCTTTATTTTGTCAGTTTTATTAAGGATGAAATCCCAAATTCATAGTGGGAGGGTTTATGTAATAAGCTGTGTATATATATGCTATTACCTTGCAAACAAACGCCATTGCAGCAAGGTCTTGATAAAATGCAATAACAGAGTAGTGTAATTATTCCATCTATTTTGAGTCAATGCCATGGAAATTGATATGTTAGGCTGCCTGGATTGGCAAGAGCTAGAAATTATGCGTATCAAAAGGTATCTCTCAGCACTATCTGATACAGCCTGATTTATTGAGTCATTTTGGTCTCCTTGAAGACATCTGACAGACAAAGGTTTCTGGAAATCATAGTTTCAATACGTGTCTGTGCATAAGTACGGATTAATGGGTACATTGACAGGTATAGACTATTAATTAATTATACATTAAACTGATTAGTCCAGGAGCTTATGGGGATAATTGTGCATATTTGTCTACAAGCACGAAATTCAGCACAAATGTTGCTGAGGGTATAAAGATTCAAATTTTTGAGGGCGCCGGAGCGGGCGCTCGTCTTGGTTGCCATAGCAACAAATTCAAAATGGCCGCCGCTCGATATCTAATTTTGAGTATAACTCAGTAACAAAAGGTCATAGGATTGCAAATAATAGCTCTAAATATATGTTTTTGATGACAGGGATTCTGATTCTGCCATTATTTTTCCTGTCAAATACATACTTTGGTCTATAGAGCCAGAATTGCCTGTATATTGGGGTTATAGAACTAATTTTATCGAAATTCGCCACAAATCTTCGGCTTAAACTATTGCAAATTGGTCCAAGTAGCAATTCATCAAGTTTTGACAACAAAAATAAACACCAGCTTTATGTAATAGAAATACAGCAACATATCATCTGTACGATAATACTAAAGTAACCAAACAAATGTTGCAGAAATGGGTATTGTCAATGCAGCTGCCTTACGCACACCTACAGGTTCTTTTGCCCATGCAGTCCTCTCCACGAAATCTTTCAAATCCATAGCCCTACATGTTGCATGCTGATAATTTATATGGTATACCAAAAGAAACCTGTTGCTGTTTCAAGTATTGGCTTGTATGACATCTATTATGTACTTACCTTCTCCTGTTTTCCATCCCCTTCCATTGAAATTTTGGATTTCCTAAAGATACAATGGCAATTGATTTGAAGAAAGACTTGTTTGCAGTTACAACCTTTATCTGTGCTCAAGCATAAATGATTCTTGGGTATATATCTGAGGCAGTCTGAGATCAGACTGCCTCGTCCCAAAAGCACCACATCATAACTCTCATTTGGAATGCTCCTAACAGATGGAAGTCCAGTGGGAAGAATAAAAAGAAAAATTTTGTACAAGCGAAGCAAGCAGTCTGATACATAGCGAGCAGTCTGATATATTTCAGCACAAATTGCAGTCCTATGAGGGGGATGCTACCATGAGATTTTCATTTCTACTTGTGAACAGACTCATGTTTCATTGACTTTTGCCCAACCCACATCCCACAAATCTTGAAATTATTTGCATGCAATGTCAAGACAATAATCATTTGTGGAGGATCAGTTTTCAAAAGGACCAAGGTATCAGTAATCTTCCTACAGGTAAGATGACTATTCCAATACCAAAGGAAAAGGAACTTCTCTCAATGTATATAAGCATGGAAGAAGGACAATACTAGACAGATATGGTAAGTGCAGCCCTCTAACCCCCATTCGGGGCTCACGAGGGTTGATTGATGAGACGCGAAAGTGAGCGTGATTCCTCAACATGTTACACATTCACCCCATCAATGCCATTCCTCTGGCCAGGCTCAGTTATACGTTTGATATGTACCAGTTTTAGTATAAAAATTACTAACTCAAATTTAAGTCAGGCCAAATTCAAATGAAAATCCAGCAGCATTTACCACCATTCGACTGTTTAACATTTCACACAATGGCTACTGTGTGACTTTCTGCATGTAGATAAAAAGGAGTAGCCTCAATGTTCATTATTGAGCTGGAACATGCAATTTTAGTTATCCTTGGCAAGACATTGGTGGTCCATTTTACATGACTGGAATACTATAGAAAGGACAATTATTAATTTATCGAAGAAACACTTTATGCTTTTCACCAATCAGTCCTGAGGTTGTTTGGATGCTGTTCACTGTAGTTCGTATGTTTACCTAGGACAACTTCCCTTATGACGGCTTTAAGATACTTGTTCGTCAATGTACTGGTAGGACTCTCCAAACCTACATTTTAGATGAACAAACATAGGCATAGTGGGAATCGCAGCCAATATTTCAGACAATAAACAAAAAGAGGTACACATTTTCCTGATGAATATAGAAGTCAAAAGTTTTATTTTATTCAACAGCCAAGATCTTGGTGACACACTGCTAGGCAGCACTAATTTCAAGATTGTCTTGTCAAAAAAAATCTTCTTGTATCTTTCAACTCCCACCAGCTATCACTTTTAGGCACAAAAACCCTCTTCCCTTATCTAAGTTATCTTCTACAATCTACATGTAGCAAGTAATAAAACAGCTAGCCTACTGCTCTACCAGTGTGTGAACTTCAGACGGTGAAACAGTGGTAGGCCTACAACAGTCCCTGTGTTTAAGGACTGCTTCTTCTGCATGAGTCAGGCGGTCTCTTATGTACTTGAATTCTCTTGGAACTGGCAGAAACATATGTGAAATCCAAGCAAATTAAACTTGTGCCAAACTCAACCTAGCTAAATGTTTGGTCACTTGGTATTGTACTTCATGCTTCATTTGGGTGAGACATGATTTTCCTTTGGTATTGCCTGTTGTCTTTCTGAAGAATGATCCATCACAATTCCGTATTGTTTTGACATACCATATTAACAATTTAATGAGTTCCCTGTGATCGAATGTTTTAGAGTGCTTGATAGTGCATGCACAGGTTTCAAGAGCTTAGGTTCAAACTCCAACCCTTGAACTCAATTTATTCCAAGCCCATGAGATATTAGATGGAGTGTTCTATTCTGGGGCTACTCAATGACCCCGTACACCACTGATTTTATAGCATGACTCCTAGTCGTCTCATCGCTCATCATGCATACTGCGATCACCAAAAGTGAAGGTGCTACGGCAGGGAACCTTGAGCAATGTTCTCTTGTCCCCTATCCATGGGTACTGCACTGTGGCTGCCCTGAGCAGTGCCATTGTTGGAAGGCTCTCAACAAAGTCCATGTGCCACATGTCGGATCATAATAAGAAATCCTGACTGACAACAGTCTACTGTAGAGGCAGGCGAACTAGCAAGGCTGCAGACTGAAGATATTCACTTCGAATTGGGTATGGAATTGGCATCTGGGGCACTAGTGCAGTTGCTTTTCAGGTCCGCGCTCAGCAGAACTCCGCAGAACTGTGCTGGGCTGCCTCAAAAATTCATGTATGCATACACAGACATGAAATACAACGCCTCTACTGAAATGTTTTAGCCCACTCCCTCCTGTCAAAATGGAACAGGTGGCTGTAGCATGCAAGAAACCAAGTCAAATCAATTTCAAGACTTGTGAGATGTGACTGAAGTTAATCAAACAAGACAGTCACTGCACATATGAAACAAATATCTTGGTAGTGTGATAGTATCCCTCAGACATATACCCAAGAAGCATCTACACTTCAACCTCTCTATTACGACCACCAATGGTTCTCAAGCAATGTGGTCGTAATAGCGAGGTGGCCGTATTAGAGAGGTTCACCTGCATGACCACTAGAGGGCACTGCAACATTTGACAACTAGGGGGCACTTTAACCACTAGCCAGCTCCTACCTGCTGATTGCACTTCAGTTGTGCCCTATCCTTTGTCTGCTGTAAAAGAACTTCAAAAGGCTAGACTTAAACCATCAAAACTTTAAAAAAAGTTTTGAAGTTATAATTAATTGACAATACTGGCCTATAAGTAACTGCATTTCTCAGTGATATCCATAGAATGCTATTGATCTTGGACCTCAGAGAGTGTGAAAGACACTGATAACAATGCATTGACAATATAAGATGGGAGGCAACTGGCATGATCACCTTTTCCATTTGTTAATACTCAATAGGCCTATTTTAAGATAATTTAAATTATGTAAATCACAGATATGTAGTGCATGCCAACTGAGATCTGTTAAGTGCATTGATGTTGGGGTCAGTTAGAATGGAACTGGGCACTTGATTAATGATTAGTCTTGATTGGTACTGAAGTGTCAAGTCTGATTCTGAACTTTCAGCTGAAGTGCAATTAGGCCCCAATGACTGTTGATAATTCTGGCTTTCTTTTATACTGTACCCCAATCTCTTAATTGTCATTGAATATAATATGCCATATCTTGATATCTATTAGTGGATTTAACAATTAGGCCTTACAGCCTTTCCAATGGAACAATGCAAACAAACATGCTGGCAGACAGTGTGTCGCCGATACGCATTTCTACTTGATACAACAGTATCCACTGCTTAATACAACACTGGTCGTATTAGCTGAGGTCAGGATGACCACTTTGTACCCCAGAAGATGCCCGCATTTGCGAGGTGGCCGCATTAACGAGGTGCCCGTATTATAGAGGTTTTATTAAGCATCAAAGACAAGTAAAATATTCGGTTCCAGGCCCTTGTGGTCGTAATGGCGAGGTGCCCGTTTTAGTGAGGTGGTCGTAAGGTGAGGTTGAAGTGTATGTATTACTGAGCGCAAATAAAGGTTGTATTACCATTGTAACTGAAAAAAGTCTTTTTTCGAATCAATCGCCATTGTATGTTTAAAAAATTCAGGATTTCAAAGTATGGGGATGGCAAACAGAAGTGGATAAGTACATCATAGAGTTCATATGGGCCAACACACAAAGACAGCAACAGGTTTCTTTTAGTATACTACACAACTTATTGGCTAGCATCATGTAGTGCTGTGATATTTGAAAGATTTAGATTCGGGAACTGCATACACAAAAGAACAGCGGTGCATAGATGCAGCTGCATTAACAATACCCTTGTCTGATACATTCATTTGGCTACTTTGGTATCTATGTAAAATAGGGTGTTTCAGGTGCCCCCAATATTTTCCGATCCTGCTTGACCTTGGTCTGGTATTGCAGTTTATATAGTAGAAGTCACATGTAAAATTTTGGCCCATTCTATAAATACTTAACTTTACCAGAATTCACTTGAAGTTTATAATGTAATTCCCCATTGGCGAACTTGCAAATCCTGAAGATATTGCAAAAATCAATGAAGGAATATATATTTTTTCCTCAATCCATAGTTTCTGAGTAAGTTTTGGGAGGGCAATTCAAATCTGGCATCAGCTATTTTATAGCAGGTCTTCCAAATGAGCTATGAAGTGTTGAATTTCCAAAAATTCTCCCATTTTATGCAGATTTTCACAAATTTGACTGCTTCTGGCAGCTCCGCTAATGGGGTTATACAAAAAATAACACCAGATTTGAATTTCCCTCCCAAAACTTACTCAGGAACTGTGGATTGAGAAAAAAATATTGATTTCTTCATTGGTTTTTGAAATATCTTGAGAATTTGCATGTTCGCCAATGGGGAATTACATTATAAACTTCAAGTGAATTCTGGTAAAGTTAAGTATTTATAGAATGGGCCAAAATTTTACATGTGACTTCTACTATATAAACTGCAATACCAGACCAAGGTCAAGCAGGATCGGAAAATATTGGGGGCACCTGAAACACCCTAATGTAAAATATATATATAAATAATTGATAACTTGGTTCTTGTTAGAGTGAACTGTTATCAGGAAATTGAAAATATGTTGATAGTTTAGATAAACTAGGCTCTATAACCCCAATATACAGGCAATTTTGGCTCTATAGACCAAAATATGTGTTTGACATTAAAAATAATGGCAGAATCAGAATCCCTGGCATCAAAAACATATATTTAGAGCTATTATTTGCAATCCTATGACCTTTTGTTACTGAGTTATACTCAAAATTAGATATCGAGCGGCGGCCATTTTGAATTTGTTGCTATGGCATCCAAGATGAGCGCCCGCTCTGGCGCCCTCAAAAATGTGAATCTATATACCCTCAGCAACATTTGTGCCAAATTTCATGCTTGTAGACAAACCTGCACAATACACCCCTTATTTCCCCATAAGCTCCTGGACTAGATCATAATGTTTTAGTATAGGCTGTACTATCAGGGGATTTGTTATTTTTAATGACTTTGTTTTAAAAAGGCGTTGAAATTCAGAGATTTTCAAGCATGACCTGTTGACTCATTTCTGACAACTATCTCCTGGACAAACAGCAATATATAACAGAAAGAAGGAGATGTAAATGAAATGTAAGCATATTCTGTACATCTTCTTCTTAAAACAATTTAATATTGTTAAGAGAATCTGCTGATGTCCTGAACATTTTGCATTCATACACTGCAAATTATTATATATTCAGCTGCCCATTGACTTTCCATGTCTTTGTCCGCATAAAGAATATCCTGGCCTTGGCTATGAATGTTGTGAAAGAAACCATCTCTGTCTATTAGATCACACTGCAGAAAACCAGACCACACAGATGACCTTGCCTGGCTTCCATTTGATGGACAAAAAGATCACATAGTGACCACAGAAAAAAATTAACTGCCCTCTGGTCAAGGGGTCAAATGAAGTCCAGAGTGAATCTATATACGCTATACAAAAAGCAATATATTTCAAGATGTTGCATAAAGTACTCTAAATTGCTATTAATATGATACTAAATTTTTTGTTTATTCAAGACTTCTATAGATAATGTTGATCCTGAACCACCACATAAGTTAGCATATGTGATGCACAGAACTAGCATTGGTCCAGTAACTTCAGAAGACCACACAAGTATGGCTGGCTCAATCTTGTAATTGATGGTAAGGGCAAGGAGGGTCACCTGAGTTGGCACATTTTGAAACCAAAATCAATAATATTATGGCAGCAAGCTGGCAGTGACCTGTGTTGTTCTTGTGTTCCAGCCAGATTGAGAGTGATGGAATTGACACTGCTAATGGTTGAAACTCTCCGAACTAACTAGGTTAGGATGTTTTGAGTTCTTAAAAGTGGGTTAACATGATAAGTTGCACAAACGACAGCTGGTTCATAACTTATTCAGGTCTTTTCAATGATTAAAAGCCACTGGTCTTATCTCTGCTTTTAAACATGTTAAACAACAAATGAAGAACAATTTGTCTTACTGTTATGCGTACACAAGTGATATAAATTGCGCATATTTTTGAAAGTCACCGTGACACACAACTACCTCATATACAGTGCCGCCTGTAAGTAAGTGAAACGCATGATATTGTGCCGTTGCATCAATGTTAAACATCCTTAATCAAAATGCTTCTGGAAGGACGAATTCTCATCCGATGAGAGGAAAACCTATTCGGTCATAAAGGCCGATATGTGAGGCATGTGGGATAACAATGGCAGCCAATTTTCTTTACTGTAGTCGGAGTTAGGTATGGGTCAAAGTCTTTGATAAGTAAGTGAAACGCAGGCCCAATGTTAAAAGATAGGGAAGGGTGGTTCACTTACTTATCAAAGACTTTGACCCATACCTAACTCCGAATACAGCGAAGAAAATGGGCTGCTATTTTTATCCCACTTGCCTCACACATCGGCCTTTATGACCCACTTTGTTTCCCTTTCATCCGATGAAAATTCATGCCTCCACAAGCAGTTAGGCTGAGGATGTTTAGCATTGATGCAATGGCACAATGTCTTGCGTTTCACATACTTACAGGCGGCACTGTACATGGAGTTGTTTTTTTTGTTTTTTCATTTATAAATTTAGAGATAAATCTCTTCATTGCAAAGAACAAATACAATGACCAAAGACCACAAAGAATTAGACTTGGGATTCTGGGATTCAGTTAAGTCAACAGATTTGTCTCCTGTGGAGAGAAATGAAGTCTTTTCCACCTGAGCCTTGAGCCAAAAGAAGACAGACGGCCATCCCTGGAGATATTCAGATTTCTTTAGAAACTTTTTTGAGTTCCTTGAGACTCCTGACACCGTATCAGTAAAAGTTTGACACAGATAACAGCATAAAGACACAGCTGTATGTTGTATCTTGTTTGATGTTATCAAAGTTTGATAAGGGCATCAGCTGAAACTTATTGGCACATGTTCTCTTGTGTTCAACCACACTTTTTCTTTGCAATGCGGAAACCCTAAACTTGAAATATGAGTTAAATCCTGATATAGTGTGAAGTGCAAAGTTCCACATTTTTCTTGCTTTTGGCAAGTTGTTCAAAGTTTCCAGGAAGTTATATGGATTATTTTTGTCATTGTTTTTAGATGCAAGTGTTTTGTCTGATCTGAATGATTCATGGCACAACTCCTGAGCAAGTCTTGAGACTCTGCAGCTCATTGCAGGGCTCCTAATTACGGTATAATTATGCATCACTGAGAGTGACTTGAATTAAAATTAGAGCTTCCACTGTTGGGCTATGATACTGGCATAAATTAGCAGGTGTTGACTTTTCAAGGATGAGCTTATGTGATGATTTTGCCAATTGCTTGCTTAGTATTAGGAGATGGAATCATTATAACTTATGCTTTTGTTTAAATTTCTTTGGGGCAGGAATATCAAGACTTCAATGAGATGGCAGCTGATTTCCTCTTAGATGCCATTTGCACCAACATAGAATTAAATGGCTCACTTCTACATCATGAATGTCTTCCAACAGGTGCTCTTTCACTGACTGACTGCAGTGAAGTTATATTGATTTCTGGTTCATTCTGGTTAGTTTATAACACATAGCAGTCAAAGCTGCTTTGATATGCTTGACATTTAAGGATGAAGTGTCTATCAAACAATGATGGCCTCAGATTAAAGCTTACAGTGGGAGTAGACACATTTTTGCTTTTGCTTTATAACAAGAGAAGGAACTTTAAAATTTGAGTTTCTTTTGCAACAGGATGAGAAGAAGGTGCAATGTTCTTCAGAAAAAAGATTAAGTGAAGCAGCTAGCAGTTGGTCAAAAACTCATATTCAGGTTGTCTTGTGACACATGCCTTCTTTGGTCACATGACATTTATAAGGGTAAAAAGTGTCAGTTGAATAGGGATGCATTGAGATTAAAGCTGTTTATAGAGTGGTAGCAAAACCTTTTTACTATTTACTTTAAAACCAAAAGAAGGAACTTGGAGTTTCCTATGTAATAGGATGAGCAAAAGCCAAAAAGTAACTTTTACAGGCAAATACATCATTACATTTTCTCCACATCTTTTGCCACACCGAACAAGATTTTGTGCTGGCTTATATCTTCAGTCTATGTGTCACTGCCACTTCTTTGAGAAAGAAAGGATAAAAAGATGTAAGGTTGGTTTGACAATCTGACAATTAGCAAAGTCTCTATAGGAGTCTCTAGGAGTGAGAGTAATCTACTTGTAGGTAGAATTACTACTTTTCTTGGAGGAAGTCTGGGGCAGACCTAACACAACAAGATGACCTTATCTGCAAAAAGGATCTGTAAGGAGGATGCCATCAGTTGTTACAGAACTGAAGGATAACACTCCAGACTTTCGCCTAGTTCTTGTTATGGTGTCGAAGAACTTACTTTGTATTATGACAGAAATAAAGCCAATAGATCCCATGATAAAAACTGTAGCAGCCAAGCTAAAGGATCAGTTTAATGACAATTAAGAAATTGTATTCTGCTGGTTTTTGTACATCGAGTGTATGACATTTTAATTTTACTGAATGATAATGCTGTGCAGCTCAACCCTGATGTGCATCTGCATGCTCTTCAAATTACCTCCATTGTAACAAGAGGCGCTTTGTTTAAGGCCAAGGGCGTTGATCCTGAAGCAGACCTGCATCCTTTCTTTAATTGTTGTAGTGAGCTAAGAATGCAAATTACCAATGCACCTAAAATAACTTGCATGAATACTTCTCGCGAAATGCTGTTCAACAGGGATATTTGGAAGCACACACTATTTTGGTTAAGATAGTGTCATCAAAAAGGAGTGCAATGAATGTGGAAATAGTCCTTGACTCTTATATAATATAATGCGAATGAAGCGTGGAGAGTGACAGTTTACAATTTTGTGAAAGAAGCCGTAGCGTTTTATTAGATGACTCTGCAGAAAACCAAACCATGACTGTGACCTTGTGTGGCTTGGATTTAATGGACAAAAATATCACAGTGACCAATGACCAAAGAAGAAATTAACTGCTAACTGATCAGGACAGTGTGGCTTGGGAGGAGACAAGTTAAGATCTAATCTATGGTATAAATCTTTATGGCAATTGAATGCAATATACTTTTCAGCTGAAACCCTTTGCTGGTCAAAATTATCAGATGAGAGATTATTTGTGTATGGCAATGGCTATATTGAGTAAGAAAACAGATAGTGTCTGAACATGCATGTCATTGAGTCAGTTTTAAAAGTTTGATATTGTTTATGTTGCCAGTTTTGTGTCGTCATAACATGCTCTGCTTACGCCATCATGTTTCATGAGTGACTTTAGAAGACCAGAGAGAGCATGGCTGGCTCACTTTACTCTTGTAATTGATGGGAAGGGCAAGGAGGGTCAGGGGAGTTGGCACATTTTGAAGCTGAAATCAATAAAAGCAGCAGGGTGGCAGTGACCTGTATTGTTCTAATGCTGTAGCCAGATTGAGAGTGATGGAATTGACACTGCTAATGGCTGAAAGTTTGGAGAGTTTTTAACAAGGTTAGGATGGCGGAACTTCTCAGAAAGTGGTCAACCTGATTAACTGGTAAAGGTAATGCTTGTTATGGTGTCATGTAAAGGAGTTTTGCCATCATATTATTATGAGGATTTTTTTGGATCTTCGAAAATTTAGAAAATATCTTTGTTGTGGAGTAAGAAAATGATAGAACTATTTGGAAAGCCACAATGTCATATGAATAAATATATTGTGACTTATCTGCAATGACTTTTATGAGAATTGCGTTGTCGGATTTGGTTGCAAAACTTTCGATGTCTTAGAAGAATGCTTTCAAAAATTGCAACTGAACAAAATAAGTGAGACTTCAGAGTTTTTGGGAGGAGATAAGTCAACAAATTTTAATCCCTATGGAATGAATTAAATTCTCTGCATGTCACTTGAGCCTTGAGCTAAAACAAGAGCTCCAGGCAGATGGATTGAAAACTTCAGCTTACTGACAATATGTCCGTTTGACAAGGAAAAGAAATAACATAGGAAAGATACATTTGTATGTCATTTGGCGTTATTGAATTTTGATTAGAGAATAAGATCAAATATGACTATTGGGGTGAGATACACATTTTTTTGGGGTTATTTTACCGGTTTCTTCAACCTGTCCAAAATACTAAAGGTAGTGACTGAAACATAGAATTTGTGCGGTACACTCTGTAAGCATCAAGCCGTTTTTGATGTTAAATCAGCTTCAAAATATGGTAAAGATGAAAATACTTCATGGAAACACACTGCAAGCCTTTGCTTTGATAGTAGTAGTTTCATAATTATGCTAGATGACAGTGACTCTAATAGATAGTGTGTTTTGGTTCCTATTCTTATAGATATTTGAGTAGTGCTTGCTGAGCTTTGTGAATGTAGCCATCTGCAGCCTCGTATGATTCATGTATCACTCATTGTGCAACATAAATTTCTTCTGTCACAAATGACTTGTGGATGAAACTTAATCATTTTCTTTTTATCATTGACTGAATGGCAACTTTAGCCTCCTTTAATTGGAAGACCTCCGCTACACAACATGGACTTGTGCAGGGCTGTACAGAAGGAGGGAACAGCCCTGACACTGTGTTCCCATCGTCCTTTGCATGACACCAGTCAATCTGTCTGCTACAGATGGCTGCCAGATGATTTATTGATGGCCATGTTGCTTTTGAAGCCATGTCATTCACTGCACAACCATCAATCACAACTGACCCCTTCCAAAATTGCCTGTGATGATGCTAATCTTTCTATCCATACATGTACAAGTCAAAAGCACTCAACATGAAAATAGGCTTCAAAGATGAAGAATGAATAAGCCTGTATGTATTAATTTTCAAGCGGTTCAAGAAGCACTTCAAGCAATTTTAACTTCGGACTCATGTTAATTCAGGGCAGACCTGACACTCATGATGTTCACAGCTGTGAACTACACTGTCATGGGGTTTTATTATACTATCGCTATTCTCGGGCTTGCGGCATCAAATATTTTCTTCAAAATGCATCTTCTAATAGCGATATTTATAAGGGGGCAGGCCTCCCTTGATCTGCCACTGGATACAAACTTTTTGAATTTCATGAAAGAATTCCAGTTTAACCTTCAAGTACACTCTCCCCAAATTCCATTGTCTCTGGTATCGTACAGAATCAAGTGTTGCTTTTTTCAAGGACAATGAGCCAAGAATTTCTGTCCTAAATCAAGTTTGCTTCTGTGAGTGTACGACCTGTTTGTTTGAATTTGTTTCAGATGAAATGCAAGTGAGAGTTGGAAGCTAAAATGACATATTGACCTAATAACATTATGAATGAAGTCAGTTGGCAAATTAGATGATGAAGAATTACACAGAAGCCAGACAAACACAGGTGCAAGTCGTCTTGTTTCTATTGAATAAATGTAGGTCACAGAAGCTGTTGTGAAACTGACATTTTCTTGTAAGGGAGAGCTCTTCTTTGTGTAATGCATGATTCATATATTAAATATAGATAGAAAGGACAAAAATTTTTCATAGAATGCACTTGATGCAGCGAAGAATTTGTTTGTGACTTTTTTTTTCTTTGTCTTCACACAAGATAGAGTGCCACTGAATTTGAAAATAACCCATCTTGTCACTTTTTTTACAAAGATTAATTGAAGTGCAAATAATTATGGTAACGGAAGCCGAAAATGTAAATGGCCTGCATAATTAAAATAATGTTGAATTAATATTGGTCAATATTTTACTGCAGGCTGCCATTAGTAGCATGGTGAACTGACTGGTACAGTACCGCTGAACTGTTTTAGTCATCCTGAAATTGGGAGACCCTATTATCTCATTTATCTATCATTCCATATCTAAGATACATTGAATGGCTTCTTCAGGGTGGCTCACTTTTGTTTATTTTGTTTGTTTGTTTGTGTTTTATGCCTCTGCAGCACCTTAGTGGGCTATATCGAGGCAGGTGATCGCCGTATGATGATGAGATGAAAAGACTGTGAGTCTGGCACATACCCTATTAATTCAGGTATGCCCAGGGTCTTTCAGTTGCCCAAGCATAGAACACTGGATACAACCCGCCTCCATTCAATGTCCCATGGGCTCGGACTAAAGTGAGTTCCCGGGTTGAGATTTGAACCCACGCCCTCAAAGCCAGTCAGGGTGGCTCACAGGTATGATTTATAGATGATAGGAGCAAAGAGGGTCACCTGAGTTGGCACATCTTGGAGGAGCGATCAATTAAAGCAACAGCCCGGTATCAACTGGTATTGTTCTAGAGCCACAGCCAGTTTGAGAGTGATAGAATTGACATTGCTGAAGTCCTTAAGTTCAGGAAGTTCGCTGGTCAGCTGAGGGAGATATCTAAAATGAAGTGTTCAAAATGACCAATTTTGATTTTGTATGCCGAGACACAGCAATTCACTGTACGAGGGGCGTTCAGAAAGTTTGAGGCTTTTTTTTATATGGACACTTATTTTCAATCTAGAACTATGCATTTTTCACAGGATAAACTTCAGCATATTTGGAATGGATTTCCAAAATTTTGGACAATTGGGACATTTCTAAGTCACTCTGTGGTTGCCATGGAAACTGAAAGTTCAGCTTCTTGGGGCAGATAATACTGAAACCACTAAAGCCAATGGCTTTGGGCTGTGAGAGACCTCTCTCTATCACTTGCATTAGTGAGATTGACAATATTTGACACAAGAAATATAATATTAGCCTTAAACAATACTCCCAAGCTCACCAAAAGCATTGATTCATACACTTGACCCATTGAAGTAAACGTTCCTTGAAGTCCTCCAAACAAAGTTCTGTGAACAAATTTTGGTCATCCAAAGCCTGTTCTCCTCCAGTGCCTGAAACTTTAGCCCCCATGGACTAAAGTAAGGGAAAACCAGGACTTATGTAAAGCAGCATGTCACATGAATAGCTAGGATGGATAATGCTGTCCATTTTGGTCTCTTGTGCATACTAGTGAATCCATACTTTCACAATATGTAGTCACCTTTGCCTCCTGAATTTCCCCCGCCAAATCTGGCATGCAGGAGTGCTTTCCTCCATGGGTTCAGTGTAAGAATACACACATTTGGTGTGCTTGGAAGTATATTTAGAAGCTAATATCATATTTCTTGAGGGAAATATAGTCAAACTCACTAATACAAGTGATAGGGAGAAGTCTCTCACAGTCACAATTTCTTAGCAGTCTTGGTTTCACTGTTACCTGCCCCAAGAAGCGAGGAGTATATAATTTCTTCCTGCAGTTCTGCAAAAAAACTGCAGAATTCTGCAGTTCTGAAAAAAACTGCAGAATTCTGCAGTTCTGCAAAAAACTGCAGAATTCTGCAAAAAACTGCAGAATTCTGCAGGAAACTGCAGAATTCTGCAGGAAACTGCAGAATTCTGCAGTTCTGCAAAAAAACTGCAGAATTCTGCAGTTCCAAAAAAAATCTGCAGTTTCAAAAAAAACTCTGCAGGAAGCTGCAGAATTCTGCAGTTCTGCAGCTCCCTGCATGATTTCTGAACCTCTGTTACTTCCTGCAGTTTATTGCAATGCATCTTCAAAGTTCAGACCTCTTTGACATGGGGCTTGCCGCTACCAAGGAAACGTGGTTTGGGGGATTGTTGTATGAAGGATCGGGGTTTTTGGTAGTCCTCAGTCACTACAGCGTTTCTGAAAAGTTTCTGCAGCAAAATCTGTAATTCTGCAGGAGATATGCAGCCTAGGAGGTTTTATGCAGCTCTGCAAAAAACTGCAGAATTCTGCAGAAAACAGCAGAATTCTGCAGAAAACTGCAGAATTCTGCAGTAAACTGCAGAATTCTGCAGTTCTACAAAAAACTGCAGAATTCTGCAAAAAACTGCAGAATTCTGCAAAAATCTGCAGAATTCTGCAGTTTCAAAAAAAATCTGCAGTTTTTATCAGAATTCTGCAGTTCTGCAGCTAACTGCATGATTTCTGAACCTCTGTTACTTTCTCCAGTGTATTGCATCTGTACAGTTCAGACCTCTTTGACATTGGGCTTGCCGCTACCAAGGAAACATTGATTTGGGGGGTTGGTTTTGGGGGTTGTGGTTTGGGGGGTCGGGGATTTGGTAGTCCTCAGTCATTGCAGTGTTTCTGAAAAGTTTCTGCAGCAAAATCTGTATTTCTGTAGGAGATATGCAGCCTGGGAGGTTTTATGCACTTCTGCAGCTAGCTGCAAAAAACTGCAGAATTCTGCTAAAAACTGCAGAATTCTGCAGAAAACTGCAGAATTCTGCAGTTCTGCAAAAAACTGCAGAATTCTGTAGAAAATTGCAGAATTCTGCAGTTCTGAAAAAAAATTCTGCAGTTCTGTAGGAAACTGCAGAATTCTGCAGAAAATTGCAGAATTCTGCAGAAAATTGCAGAATTCTGCAGTTCTGCAGCTCCCTGCATGATTTCTGAACCTCTGTTACTTCCTGTAGTTTATTGCAATGCATCTTCAAAGTTCAGACCTCTCTGACATGAGGCTTGCCACTACCAAGGAAACGTGGTTTGGGGGGTTGGTTTGGGGGGTTGTGGTTTGGGGGGTCGGGGTTTTGGTAGTCCTCAGTCATTGCAGTGTTTCTGAAAAGTTTCTGCAGCAAAATCTGTATTTCTGTAGGAGATATGCAGCTTGGGAGGTTTTATGCACTTCTGCAGCTAGCTGCAAAAAACTGCAGAATTCTGCTAAAAACTGCAGAATTCTGCAGAAAACTGCAGTTCTGCAAAAAACTGCAGAATTCTGTAGAAAATTGCAGAATTCTGCAGCTCTGAAAAAAAATTCTGCAGTTCTGTAGGAAACTGCAGAATTCTGCAGAAAATTGCAGAATTCTGCAGAAAATTGCAGAATTCTGCAGTTCTGCAGCTCCCTGCATGATTTCTGAACCTCTGTTACTTCCTGTAGTTTATTGCAATGCATCTTCAAAGTTCAGACCTCACTGACATGAGGCTTGCCACTACCAAGGAAACGTGGTTTGGGGGGTTGGTTTGGGGGGTTGTGGTTTGGGGGGTCGGGGTTTTGGTAGTCCACAGTCATTGCAGTGTTTCTGAAAAGTTTCTGCAGCAAAATCTGTATTTCTGTAGGAGATATGCAGCCTGGGGGGTTTTATGCAGCTCTGCAAAAAACTGCAGAATTCTGCAGTTCTACAAAAAAAACTGCAGAATTCTGCAAAAAACTGCAGAATTCTGCAAAAAACTGCAGAATTCTGCAGAAAATTGCAGAATTCTGCAGTTCTGAAAAGATTCTGCAGTTCTGTAGGAAACTGCAGAATTCGTCAGTTCTACCAGGTAGCAGTTTGTGGAATGACCTCTATCAAAATAAACTTCCATGGACATTTTGCCTCTCTGCTCGGCCAATTCTCAACCAAATTTCATTCCGAAAAAAGTTTCAGGTACCCTACAACCAGGTCTATAGACTGCAGTAGTCAGTCTTTGTCCGTCGTTGATCTTTTCGCCGTACGATACATTTTTCGGCGATCGGTAAGCTCGCAAAAATGTCATTTTATAAACTGCTGACAGTGCTCTACCAAAATAAACTTTCATGGACGTTTTGCCTCTCTGTTCGGTCAATTCTCAACCAAATTTCGTTCAGAAAAAAGTTTCAGGTACCCCACAACCAGGTCTACAGACTGCAGTAGTCAGTCTTTGTCCGTCGTTGTTTCTTTTTGCCGTACGATACATTTTTCGGCGATCTGTCAGCTCGCAAAAATGTCATTTTATAAACTGCTGACAGTGCTCTACCAAAATAAACTTCCATGGACGTTTTGCCTCTCTGTTCGGTCAATTCTCAACCAAATTTCGTTCAGAAAAAAGTTTCAGGTACCCCACAACCAGGTCTACAGACTGCAGTAGTCAGTCTTTGTCCGTCGTTGTTTCTTTTCGCCGTACGATACATTTTTCGGCAATCTGTCAGCTCGCAAAAATGTTATTTTATAAACTACTGACAGTGCTCTATCAAAATAAACTTCCATGGACGTTTTGCCTCTCTATTCGGTCAATTCTTAACCAAATTTCATTCAGAAAAAAGTTTCAGGTACCCTACAACCAGGTCTATAGACTGCAGTAGGCAGTCTTTGTCCGTCGTTGTTTCTTTTTGCCGTACGACACATTTTTCGGCGAACGGTCAGCTTGTAAAAATGCCATTTTGCAGGGTCAGTGTAAAATGCGGACCATGCAGATGAAGCAGACCATTTTGCAAGCTGCAGAATGCATTGCAGATGAGCATCAAAACCCCAGACCCCCCCCCCCCCCCACTCAACCCCAAACCGCAACCAACGTTTTCAGATGCATTGCAATTTATGAGATGCATTAATAGTACCAGAGGTTCACAAATACTGCATGAAGCTGCAGAACTTCAGAATTCTGCAGTTTTCTGCAGAATTCTGCAGTTTCCTACAGAACTGCAGAATTTTTTTCAGAACTGCAGAATTCTGCAATTTTCTGCAGAATTCTGCAGTTTTCTGCAGAATTCTGCAGTTTTCTGCAGAATTCTGCAGTTTCCTACAGAACTGCAGAATTTTTTTCAGAACTGCAGAATTCTGCAGTTTTCTGCAGAATTCTGCAGTTTCTATTGCAGAATATGCAGGTGCAGGAAGAAATTTAAGTGTACTGCAAGAAGCTGAACTTTCAGTTTCCATTGCAACCACAGAAAGACTTAAAAATGTCCCAATTGTCCAAACTTTTGGAAATCCATTCCAAATATGCTGAATTTTATCCTGTGAAAAATTCACAGTTCTAGATTGAAAATAAGTATCCATATGAAAAAAAGCCTTGACCTTTCTGAACGCCGCTCGTACTGTTAAAGTAACGGAGTAATTTCTTACTGTAATGTGCCGGTCCATACATTGTGTAGGTGGTCCAGTGCCGTGAGTTGGTAAAATTTCAGTTTTGGGCCAATATGCACTTACATTTTAGGTCATATCTAAGCCCCATAAAGGAATTTATGCTGGTATGATGGATCGAATGATAGGCAAAAATATCTTCTTGGATGTAAATAGCAGCAATTGCATCCATATGTCACTGGTCTTGAGATAATGAGTGATCAGTGATTGCAGTTAGGGAAATTTTTGGTGTCCCGCCGGGACACTGCATGCAAAATTTTTGCATACAACTTTCAAATACAGGAAAAGGGATGAATTTAGGATCAAAATTACAATGCATTACTGTTCCCTGATTAGGTGGGCATCTTGTGAATGCAGAAAAATGGCAATTTGATGTTTCTATATTTTTTTAATACACCTTTTGTAATCCTCAGTTGGTGTGTCCCGGGTGAAGCTTAAAAGTGCAATGTGATTTTTGATGCCACAGATAAACCACTGATCGAAACATTTTCGGAAAATTTGATATACCAATGCGTTGCTCATGACCTTGTCTGTCAGGAATATATCACTTAAAGTGGCTGAGGCTGTTGTGCCAGGAGCTGTGATGGCTTGAGTAAGACTGACAACAGCGCGACGCTCTTATATTCTGCAAACATTCTGTGGGACTTCTCTTGTACGGGTACTTCCTGATGAAGGCTTGTTGCTGGAATTCTTGCATTCTTGGTATTATTGTCATGCTCATGAGCCTGGCTTTGTATTGGTGTATAGAATAGGGTAGAAAGTCCAACCCATAATGGCATTAGAGCCCTATCTTTGAGACTGACAAAAAATGCGACGCTCTCACATTTTGAAATATTTATGAGGACCTTTCTTCTTTACACGTTTCTTGATGAAGGCTAGTGGAAGGAAAGTTACCTTTTCTGATATGATTTTGTTGCTCATGAGCCAAGGTTTCTATTGGTCTATAGAACGCGGTTGTAAATGTAACCTATCATGGTATTAGTGGCCTGTCTTTGTCACCAACAACAAATGTGGCACTCTTACACTTTGTAAAAATGTGTGTTCAGACATGTCTTGTTCAAATGCCTTGTGATAAAGACTCTTTGCTGGAATTTTCACTTGTTTGATATTGTGTTGTTACACTTGAGCTTGGCTTTCCATTGGTATATACAATATGGTTTTTAGTCAAACCTATCATGGTATAATGGGCCTGTGTTTAAGGCTGACAAAAAGTGCAAAGCTTGCTTTCGGGCATTACTGGCTAATTACACCATAGAAGGTATGAGAAGGCAAATAATGAAAAATCTGTTTTTTTTTTGTTTTAAGAATATTATTCAACTAAATGTGTGCAAGTTTCATAGTGATATCTTGAATAGTCTTTGCTGCGGAGGTATTTGAAGAAACAAAGTTTCGTTGGGAATAAACTGCATTACAAGTTAGTATTTTCTTCACATTCATGTTTAAATTTACTAGCATAATGTGGCATAGACGTCACAAAAACGCATATACAACCTCAAATTTTTGGATTTGGAATCTAATAACACATAGGAAGCATATCAGTGATTATTGATTTTTTGGTCAATTTCACCAGAAGTCCCAAATTTTACCAACTTGTGGCATTGGTCCAGGTCTTCTAGCCTCATACGCTTTTTTCATGTTGAAAGCCTTTAGAAGCCACTTGCACACTTTCCTCTAGCCATTAGCAGGTTTCATCTCAATCATTCTATCTCCCTTTAGGTTACCCGACAACCTCTGCATTACATTGTAAACTAGTTTTCTGGATTATATTATAACTTATCTTATACGGGGTTATGTGGTAACCAGCCAGAGGTCATTTGACAGGCTCTCACATGAGGCTCATCATGCGAACGTAATACCGGTTAATATGTCTAATACATCCAGTAACTGATGGATATGTGAACCGGCTTGTTTCGTCGGCGGTTAAGTCCCGCTGAACCATCCATCACAGCTGACCTCACGCAAAGTGACCTACGAGGGGCTAATCATTCTAACCCCGGCCTTTGGGCAACAGCATCCATGGTGTTATTCATTCGCTTTTAGTGAATTCACCAGCTCTCTCGAATGCCTTTCGGAAACTTTTAGAAGTTTGTTTTTCTCTGAATTAGATTGATTGCTTCAGTTAACAAGTAACTATATTCTAAAAAGATTATTTCAATTTGTTTGTATTTAACTACTGCTGCGAAAGGAAGAAGTAGGTGTTTTGCCATGACCAGAACAAATACCCTCTTGAGTCTTGATTTTAGTGAACGAACGATAAAGATGATTCTTGTCATAATCAAAATATTGCTCCTGCAACATAAAAAGTTAAAGATATAAGGAGTTCTGGCCCAAAGCCAGTTGTCAGTTGGAGCAACTTTGATTTGCTACAGATCTCCTTATCTGACTTTTTAACCTGCGCATGTGCAGTAGCTAATTTGTTCTTTAATCTGACCCATGACCCCCTTTTTCCTCCTTTTTCTAATCTAACATTTCTCATAATATGTATAGGTTTTTGTTTAACTGCTGTACAGTATATTCTGGTCTAGGTTTGGCTTGCAAGAGCCTTATCAAGTCCACAATTCCCAATATTTGTGAAGGTTGTGATACAATCTTTTTTATAGGATAAGAGAGAAAGCCAGTGTACATGTACTGCATCTTCCTGTAATAGTCCGGCATGGCAAATAACTAATTTTTTCCTGGATATTAGGAAACTACTTGTGATTAATTTGAAGCCATTTTGGCTTGGAGTAATGCTGGAGGACATCCAAGAGGTGATCAAGGTCTTCAGGAAGTCACACCATGTGGTGACAGGAAGTGGTTAACAGTGGTCACCATGACAACAATTGGTAACATTCTCAGAGTATCTGAATAAGCTTTTGCTCATGGTCATAAGCTGATGAGATTACAGTTGCCTCCAAGGATAACATCACAAAAGTTAATTACCTGATGACAAAGAGTGTGCTCACAGCATTACTCCAATGGCACAAATTGATGCTCCAGGCTGGTGACGTAAAGAAGATTAAAGCGCCATTTGACAAATCTTGTTGCATCACCAGTGAACTGACATAGCAGGTGCCAAATGATCTTGGTTTAACACACTGTAGTGTCAACAGGCATTTGTTCAAGATACGCAGCAGGATATGCATAATTTGTCTGGCAAAACAGGACAACTTTTAAATTTTTGTACATTTACACAGAAATTTACTTTACTTGGCATTAGAGAAGTGGAGAAATGTCTTCCTCATATGCACAGGCTCCATGTGTAGGTCTTCTAGCCTCATATGCCTTTTTTTCTTTTGAAAGGTTTTAGAAGCCTCCTGCACTCTTTCCATCTAATCATTAGCAGGTTTCATCTCGATCATTTTGTCTCCTGTTTCAGATGGCTGATAACCTCTGCATTACATCAGAAACTTGTTTTCTTGATTACATCATAAACTTGTTTAAGACCTGGTTAGGTGGTAAGCAGCCATAGGTCATTTGCCAGGCTCGATCTCAGGCTCATCATCTGAACATGACACCAGTTAATCTGTCTACCCATGAAGTAACTGATGGATAAGTAAAGCACCATGTTTCTTTGGCAGCCAAGTCCTGCTGACTCATCCATCACAGCTGCCCTCATTCAAAGTGACCTACGAGGGGCTAATCATTCTAACCTGAGTAACCTCAGCCTTTGGGAAACAGCATCCATGTTGTTATTCACTCGCTTTTAGTGAATTCACCTGCTCTCTCAAATGACTTTCAGAAACTTTTGAAAGTTGGTTTTCTTTAAATAAGATTAACTGCTTTCATTCAAGAAGCATTTACATTCTTATTTCAATATGTTTGTATTTAACTTATTGCTGGGTAAGGTAGAAGTAGATGTTTTGCCATGACCAGAACAAATACCTTCTTGATTTCAGTGAATGAAAGGTAAAGATCATTCTTGTCATAATCAAACGATATGACTTCTGCAATATCAGAAGTTTAAGATACAAGGAGCTCTGGACCAAAACCGGTTGTCAGCTGGAGCAGCTGCGATTTGCTACATACCTCCTTATATGACTTTTAAACCTGCGCAGGTGCAGGAATTAATTTGTTCTTTAATCTGACCCATAACCCGCTTTTTACTCCTACCTACACGTATAATCTAGCATTTCTCATACTAGGTATAGGGTTTTGGTTAACAGCCATACAGTATATTCTGGTCTAGGTTTGGTTTGCACGAGTCTTGTTAAATCCACAATTCCCAATATTTGTGAAGTGTGATACAAGCTTTCTTTTAAAGAATAAGAAGGAGTGAAAGCCATTGTACATGAACTGCATCTTCCTGTAATAGTCCAGTATGAATTTAAAAAAAGTATTTCGGCAAATAATTAATTTTTTCCAGGATATTAGGAAACTACTTGTGATTAATTTGAAGCCATTTTGGCTTGGAGCAATGCTGGAGGACATCCAACAGGTCTTCAGGAAGTCACGCCATCTGGTGACAGGAAGTGGTTAAAAATGGTTACCGTGACAACAATTGGTAACGTTCTGAGAGTATCCGCATTTGCTTATGGTTGTAAGCTGATGAGATTAGAATTATATATCCTCCAAGGATAACATCACAAAAGTTAATTACCTGTTATCAAACATTGCGCTCGCAGCATTACTCCTACAACACAAAGTGATGCTCCAAGCTGGTAGTGTCAAGAAGATTGCAGCGCCATTTGATAAATTTTGTTGCATCAACAGTAAGCTGACATGGCAGGTGTCAGAAGATCTCTGTTTAACACATTGATGATTGAAGTGTCGAAAGGCATTTGTTTCAAGATGTGTAGAGGGATGTGCAGAATTTTTTAAGCAAGACAAATGGTTGATAACTTGATACCTTTAACACATTCATTTCTTTGGCCATGAAGAAATTGACACATCGTACACAAGCTGTCTTCAAATAAAATCTATGACTCAGTTTCCTTCATATAATTACCTGCCTGGAAATGGCTTCTAACAGATCTTAATTTGCTGAATATGGTTGTAACCTGTTGTACAGCCGATTTCTGAGCATGAATTTAATTTAGTATTGATTTGTTAAGATCGTGGTGAGCATCCAGAGATTTTGATTCTATCTGCTGTGGTTAATAACTTAAAAATTTATCATTCGGCCATGCCAGAAGACAATATTTTTGCCTGGGCATGACTATTTGAGAATGTGAGAAATTTATGATTCTATTTATGTTTGCAATCGTATTTTATTCTACATTGTAAAATATTAAACCAGGTTACGAAGGCAGCTGGATAAGGTCATTTGACAGGCTCTCGCACTGTGACCCCATCATCCCAGCAGGATGTAATTTAATCAATCTGTCTAAGACTGTCTATTGATGGATATGTGAAACTTAGAGCAGCAATGTTTCTTCATTGACAGAGCCATCCATCACAGCTGACCTCTTTCAAAGTGACCCATGAGAGGCTGAACTTTCTTAAGCCTAGTCTTTGGGCAATGGTGTTAATATTGTTGGATGACTTGCTTTCATTGAAATCACCTGCTCTTTACAACTCCTTTCAGAACCCCTTGGAAGTTTGTTTTTTTCTTTCTGAGCCAAAGGGACACTAAATACAAACATGCCATTGCTGGTAGAGGGAGGGCTTGTCTGTTTGTCACATACAAATACATGGTAGAAATTTTGTTGCTATAACACAAACTCAACTTTGAGATTTATTTACAATATTAACAAAATGTTGCATGATGGCGTTGTATCATTTCTATCATGCAATTCTACATCATTTTAATAATGCTTATATTGTAATGATTAATTATAATACTGTTTTTTTATTTTAATTGCAGGTGAGTTTGTGTTTTTTGCTGCTTTATGGGAGCATGTTTGTCCAGAACCTCTTTGGTAGAGTCGTAGAGTCGTATAAGCTCATTGAGATTTTTCTGTTCCTGTCCATCTACAGTCAGATGTCTCCCAATGTCTTTTTTGAAATCTTGGACATTGACTTTACTAGTTTTTCTGAAACTGATTTTCTTCTTGGGTTTGCTTGCTTTCTTCATTGGAATATCAAACAGAATGCAATTATGATCAGAGAGTAGGTCACTAACCATACATTTGTTCAATATTGATTTTTCCCGAGTAATCACAAGGTCCAGCGTATTGCCATCTTTATGTGTTGGCGCAGAGACATGTTGTACAAGGCCAAACATTTCAAGGATGTCGCTAAATTGGATAGCTTTGTTATCACCTGGTTTGTTCACATGAAAGCTGCAAGACTGTATTTGTTTTTGTTGGATGGCTCTGGGCGGTACACTAGAAGAATTGTAACAATTTTTCCATCCAACTAGTTACCCCAGCATTTGGAAAATAGTGTAATCATGATAATTGTATTCAATATTGGTCTGATGTCTGCCATCCAGAGAAATAAAATGAGTAACTTTACGACAAAATACCTAAAATTTGACAGTTTCCATACAGGAAAAGTGCAGAACAAAATGTAAAATTATATATTTGTATGTGGACCTTTTCTGTCCAAAGACTTTTTGAAAGCAGCTTAGGCACATCTGCTCAACTTCAAAGTCACACACACGAAGCCAACTATATGTGTATACTTATAAACAGAATCAATCCTGCACTGAAGTTTCCAATGAGCCTAGGGGCTTGACATACACATCACACACAGAGACATCATTGGAAGCTCTTTCAATCCGTTCATACGACTGCTTGTTAATCCTATTTATCCCAGGATCTCATGTCTATGTGTTAAAACTGTCGATAATGTCACATTCTTATCTTTCCTTTTACTGCCAGCCACTGAGGCCCTGGTTTGATCCCCAGGATACCTGCTTGCATGGTGGAAAAAAGTTTCAATCATTTTGCCTTATTACCATGTCTCTTCTGTCCCTATTAACCTACTAAAGTGAATAAATCTCGCCTATAATTCATGCAGCCATGTAAACGTCCAGAAAATTATTTCAATATGTCATATCCTTTCTCTTTTATTTGTGATGAGCATGACATCCCTCGATATTCAAATAATACCAGATAAAAATCAAATGCTCGAATTAAATGAAACCGACGCATCTCAAAATTGAAAATGAAATGAATTAGCCTTGGCTTTTAGCTGGAGAGGTTTAAATGAAACACAGGTGAAAAAGTTAAGTGCGTTTCATCACATTAATGTCATGTTGTCTAATTAAATAATTCTCCCCTAATTTAGTTAGCAAATTAATTCAAAGCCAGAAATATTTTTAGCTATTAATCATGTAATAAGGACAATGATAGGTAGTTCAAGTGTATAATAATTAAATCTGGTATACAAAAGTTGCAAGCATGAACTAAATGGTGCTTTCCAGGTCTCTTTTTTTTTAGACTGTTTTGTTAAATTACTTTTCACTTTTCATTTGATATTGAACTTCTGACTTCATTCATCATTATGGAACATGCTTCACCTGGGTAAGAGATGTCGCAATCATTTTTAAGCGATTCTTTTGAAAATAATTATACAATTTAAGCTCATTCTACCATCGAATTTGAATTCAAACTTGCCTAAAAAGGACCACACCTTCTGGCCTGCAGCAAGATATGATTATATTATAAATAAATATATCAATTGAAAATCTAGCTGAGGATGTTTTAATGTGTCAGAACAAAGTGTAATGGGCATAGGATCATAAGGAATGAGACTTCAGGGATTTGGGGATAAGGATAAGTTCAGAAGTCAACGCAACTTTTTCAGTAGGCGAGAATGGATTCTTCAGCCAGCTGAGCCCTAAACTGAGACAAGAAAGACTGCCTTCCCTGGGGAGAATCAGATGGGAAACTATGCCAAGTTCCTGACACCACATCTGTGAAAGTTTAACAAGGAAAGATAACAGTGTGAAGACATATATCTGTGTCTTGTGTTGTGCTATAAATGTTTGAAGAGGGCACAAGATGAAACATGACATCTTTTTTAATAACAAAATTTGTATACACTTTGGCTATTTAAAGCTGTCCTCTAAATACATATTAATTTTCAGTGCGCTATATTGCTTTTACGCTGTCTTCCTTTTGACTCATGAATTTCGTGACTAAGCGTTTGGTCTCATAATGTTGGCAGGTACCTGAATTTCTCAAGGCAATGCCTTGGATATAACATGGTAATGATTCCAATTGGAATGTCAAAATCAATGTTTCCACCAATGTGGTTTGCCGGTGCCAAATTTTAGAGTAGGCCTGGAGGGGGAATAGAGTTGTACCATGACATGATAATCATTGTTAACATGCATTCATTCCAGTGATATCAGTCATAACGACCAACCTGCACCATCGCCTTCAGATAGCATCCCATCAATCTTTAGCTTTACACAACTCTACTGCAGATATAATTTTACTAAAATATGTGAGAAGCGAAAGACACGCAACAGACAATACAGAATTCCCTGCACACTTACTTCATTTGGAATAAATCCATATCAATTCAGGAATCGCATGCTTGCTCATAAACAGAACAGGATAATAATGAACCATCCTTCCGAGCGAGCTATCAAAGATCATCAAAGGTAGATGACGACTAACGGGCTTTATTTTGTCAGTTTTATTAAGGATGAAATCCCTAATTCAGAGTGGGAGGGTGTGTGTAATAAGCTGCATATATATATGATATTATCTTGCAAACAAACGCCATTGCAGCAAGGTCATGATAAAATGCAATGACAGAGTAGTGTAATTATTCCATCTATTTTGAGTCAATTCCATGGAAATTGATATGTTAGGCTGTCTGGATTGGCAGGAGCTAGAGATTATGCATATTAAAAGGTATCTCTCTCTGACACAGCCTGATTTGTTGATAGTCTTTTTGGTCTCCTAGAGACATCTGACAGTCAAAGGTTTCTGGAAATCATAGTTTCAATATGTGTCTGTGCTTAAGTATGGATTAATGGGTACATTGTCAGGTATAGACTATTAATTAATTATATATTAAACTGATCATAATTTTTTTATTTAGCCTGTACTGATTTGTTATTTTTAATGACTTCTTTTTAAAAAGGCGTTGAAATTCAGAGATTTTCAAGCATTACCTCTGTTGACTAAGTTCTGATGACCATTTCCTGCACAAAATCCATATATAACAGAAAGAAGGAGATCTATGCAAATGAAATGTAAATATTTTCAGTACATCTTCTCCTTAAAACAATTGAATACCGCCGAGAGAATCTGCTGATGTCTTGAATAGTTTACATTCATACACTGCAAATTATCATATTCAGCTGCCCATTGACTTTCCATGTCTGTGTCCGCATAAAGAATAGCCTGGCCTCGGCTATGTTTGTTGTGAAAGAAACCATCCCTGTCTATTAGATCACACTGCGGAAAACCAGGCCACACAGGTGACCTTGTCTGGCTTCTATTTAATGGACAAAAAGATCACATATAGTGACCACCAAAGAAAGTAAGTGATCCCTGGTCAAAGAGTCAAAGGAGGGAGTCTTCTCCTGGACTAACCTATATACGCTGTATAGTAAGGTGGTCCATATTTCGATGGGAAAAAATTAAATCTCCTAAAACCCCAATTTAAAAACAGAAATTGATGACAACGTAAGCCTTGGTTTAAAAAAAAATATTTAAGATCACAATGCAAGATTCAAATCAGAGAAATTCAGACGAAAGTAGTTTCGGACCACCCTATATTGTATGGCAATAGATTTTTAGGTCCAAGATGTCTAAGAGACCAGAAATGTGTATGAATATACACATATAAGATACAATATTTTGCTTTTATTTGAGATTTCTATGGATGGTGTCATTCATGGACCGTCAGAGAGAGTATCTTATGTCATGCACAAAACCATTGACTTTAGAAATCCGCAGAAAGTAAGCTGGCTCACTGCACTCATGTAATTGATGGGAAGGGCAAGGAGGGCCACCTGAGTTGGCACATTTTGAAGCTGAAATCAATAAAAGCAGCAGGACGGTGGTGACCCGTAATGTTCTTGTGTCATAGCCAGATTGAGAGTGATGGAATTGACACTGCTAACGGCCGAAAGTTGGGAGAGTTTCAACATAATTAGGTATAGGATGTTGGAGTTTCTTAGAAGTGGCTTGATTAAGAGCAACTGATTTTATCTGTGATTTTAATGACAACTGAAGAACAATTTGTCTTTCGGTTATGTGTACACAATTGATATTAAGTCAGATTGACACGTGACTACCATATACATGTACATATAAATGATTTTTATGGTTTTTTTTTTAATTTGTAATAAATCTCTTTATAAAAAGAAAGAATAAATTAAATATGCAAAAGATCACAGAGAATAAGACTTAAGGGATTAATTTACGCGATGCAGTTAAGTCAACAGATTTGTTTGCTGCGGAGTAAATGAAGTCAGTGTCACCTGAGCCTAGAGCCAAAAGAAGACAGACGGCCTTCCCTGGGGAGAATCAAATGGCTTTAGGAACTTTTCTTGAGTTTCCTGTGACTCCTGGCACCATATCAGTGAAAGTTTGAGAAAGAGTGAAAGTTTGACAAATATAATGTTTGATAAACATATCTTGTTTGATGTTATAAAAGTTTGAGAAGGGCTTCAGCTGTAACTTATTGGCACATGTTCTCTTGTGTTCAACCACAATCTTCCATGCAAGTCAAAAACCTAAGCTTGAAATATGAATTTAATTCTGATATTATGTGAAATCCAAAGTTCTACATTTTCCTTGCTTTTGTAAGTTGTTTGAAATTTCCAAGAAGTTGTATGGATTATTTTTTCGTTGTTTTTATATGCAAGTGTTTTGTCTGATCTGAATCATTCATGGCACAACTCCTGAGTCTCTACAGCTCATTACAGGACTTCTAATTACAGCATAATCATCCATCACAGACGGTGACTTGAATTGAAATGAGAGACTGCACAGTTGGGGTATGAGACTGTTAAGTATTAGCAGGCTATGACTTCTCGTGGATGAGCTTGTGTGATGATTTTGTCAGACAGTTGCTGGGTCATTCCGTGTCAAATCATCAGATTTTCGAGAAATTTTCCACCACCCCGTCTGCGAATTGGCTAAAAAAATTATATGTTGTTTGATGTCTAAAAAGATGGACTTCCTAAAAATTTCAGCTCAATCGGTCAATTTTTCATGATCTGGCTGAGGTTTGAAAATTGCTCATTTTACCAGTTTTTCAGGCATCGTTTTGACCACAACTACATTCTTTGCTCAATAAATCACTTAATACTCTACCTTGAGCTTTGAAATTCGGGATCTACACCATCTGGACATTGGAAAAGGATCTTTGATAGACATTTATTGTTTTATTATAACGATCAAGAAGCTATGGCCTTGTTAAATTCCCCCCTCAAAAATCAATGGTCACCACGAAAAAATTCAAAACTCCTATAGGTATTCCGGGTATAGATATAAAATTCCTAGGATATATTTTACATATGAATGGTCAAATAATAATCGAAAATTGGAGATGTGTTCAGCCTCGTTTTTTTAATATACATTTTTGAAAAATATTGTATATTTTTCAGTATGCAAAAAACAAAACAAGCTGGAACTCAAGAGGTACATGTGACACATCCCTGAAAGTTTCCTATTATCTTTCACATATATAGGGAATAATACAGAAAAGATTTCAGGAATACATTCAGCTTACTTTTTGTTCCTCGGAATTTTGAATATTATTATGTCTGTAACAGCAATGCAACTTTTGAGTAGACCTTCTGTAAAAGGTATGACAGACACAGCTTTAAAACTTCTCAGGAATATTCTACATATGTATTGTTAAATAATAGTGGAGTGTTCAGCCTTGTTTTCTCAAAATAAATTTCGAAAAATATTATATATTTGTGGTATGTCAAAAACAAAATTAGCTGGATTGTAAGAGGAATAGGTGGCACATCTCTGAAACTTTCCTATTATCTTTCCCATATATAGGGTATAATACAGAAAATAATTCAGGAATATGTTCAGCTTACTTTAGGTTCTGCAAAATTTTGAATATTATTATGTCTGTAATAATATTCAAAATTCAGAGGAACCTAAAGTAAGCTGAAAATAGTCCTGAATTCTTTTCTGTATCATATTCTATAGATATGAAAGATAATAGGAAAGTTTCAGGGATGTGCCACCTATACCTCTTGCAATCTAGCTAGTCTTGTTTTTGACATACCGAGAAATATGTAATATTTTTCACAAATTTATATTTAAAAAACGAGGCTGAATACATCTCCAATTTTCCACTATTATTTGACCATACATATTTAAAACATACCTAAGAAGTTTAAAAGCTGTGTGTATGATATCTTTTGCAAAGGGTCTACTAAGGTCTACTCAGCAGTTGCAATGCTGTTACAGACAGAATAATATTCAAAATTCCGTGTAACAAAAAGTAAGCTGAAAGTATTTGTGAATTATTTTCTGTGTTATTCCCTATACATGTGAAAGATAATAGGAAACTTTCAGGGTTGTGTCATGTGTACCTCTTGAGATCTAGCTTGTTTTGTTTTAGACATACTGAAAAATATACAATATTTTTCGAAAATTTATATTAAAAAAACGAGGCTGAACACATCTCCAATTTTCAAGTATTATTTCACCATACATATGTAGAATATATCCTAGGAATTTTATATCTATACTCGGAATACCTGTAGGAGATTTACATTTTTTTGTAGTGAACATTGATTTTTGAGGGGGGAATTTAAGAGAGCTATAGTTGCATTATCATTTTAGCAAAACAATAAATGTCTATCAAAGATTCTTTTCCATAGTCCAGTTAGTGTAGATCCCGAATGTCAAAGCTCAAGGTTGAGTATTAAGTGATTTATTGAGCAAACAATGTAATTGTGGTCAAAACGATGCCTGAAAAACAGGTAAAATGAGCAATTTTCAAACCTCAGCCAAATCATGAAAAACTGACCGATTGAGCTGAAATTTTCAAGAAGTCCATCTTTTTAGACATCAAACAACATATAATTTTTTCAGCCAATTCGCAGACGGGGTGGTGGAAGCCACTTGTTGATCTGATATGGAATGACCCTGCTTATATTAGTAATAGGAGATGGAATCATTATAACTTATGCTTTTGGTTAACTTTAGTTGACACAGGAATGTCAAGACTTGAAAGAGGTGACAGCTGATTTTCCTCTAAGATGCCGTTTGTACAAGCAAAAAATGCAATGGCTCAGTTCTACATTGTGAATGTCTTGAAACAGTTGCTCTTGTACTGACTTACTGCAGTGACCTCTGAAGTTATATTGATATCTGGTTCATTCGGGCTACTTTATTTACACACAACAGTCATAGCCTGTTTGATATGCCTGACATTTAAGCGTGAAGTGTGTCAATTTGATAAGTATGACCTCAGATTAAAGCTTACAGTGGGAGAAGAAACTGTTTTGCTCTTGCTTTATAGCAAAGAAGAAATTCTTGAGTTTCTTTTGTAATATATTAAATGAGATACATTGTTCCTCTGGGAAATACACTTTCTCCAAGTTGAACAAGTTTTACAGGTATGATTACGTGCTTTTCGTGGATGAAGTCTGGGGCAGGCCTAGCAAGACAAGATGACCTTATCTGCAAAAATAATCTGTATAAGGAGGATGCCATCAGTTGCTACAGAACTGTAGGATAACACTACAGACTTTTGCCTAGCTCTTGTTATCAATGGCGTCTAAGAACTTACAATGTATTTCGACAGAAAGAAAGCTAATATATATCACATGATAAACTATAGCAGCCAAGCTAAAGAAACATTTTCATGGCAATTAATAATCGAAAGTACTGGGTTTTGTACACAGGGTGCATTATATTTCATTTAGACAGCATGAACTATGCACACTTATTCATAACTAATGCAAACTGTCCAGAGATGACATAATGTAATTTGTGATCCACTTCCGGGATTTTGTGTGCCAAGCTCACCTTACCTCGCAACACTTTTTGACAGAATCATGATTTCACTGAAACAGACAATGGCAAAATCCCAGTAAGTGTTGCTTTTTTCAAGGACAATAAGTCAAGAATGTCTGTCCTAAATCAAGGTTGCTTCTCTGAGTGTGAGACCGATTGTTTGAATTTGTTTAAGACGAAATGCAAGTGAGAGTTCGAAGCCGAAATGACATATTGACCCGAGAATGAAAATTACATGGTACTTGATATTACTGGCATGAATAATATAAAAACACAAAAGACACATTGACATAATATTGTAAATGAAGTCAGTTGGCAAATTAGAATTGCAAAGAAGCCGGACATTCTCTTGTAAGGGGGAACTTTTCTCCATGATTCAGATATTGAATATAGAAAGGGACCACGAATTTTCATAGAATGCACTGGGTGCAGGGAAGAATTTGTTTGTGACCTTTTTTCTTTTTCTTCACACAAAGAGTGCCAAGTGCTGTAATTTGGAAAGAACCTAACTATTTTGTCACTAAATTGACAATGATTAATTGAAGTGCAAATAATTATGGTAATGGAAGCCGAAATGTAAATGGCCTACATAATTGAAATAATGTTGAATTAATATTGGTCAATATTTTACTGCAGGCTGCCATTGGTAACATGGTGAACTGACCGGTACAGTACCGCTGAACTGTTTTAGTCATCCTGAAATTGGGAGACCCTATTATCTCATTTATCTATCATTCCATATCTAAGATACATTGAATAGCTTCTCCAGGGTGGCTCACTGTGATATGTATGATTTATAGATGATAGGAGCAAAGAGGGTCACCTGAGTTGGCACATCTTGGAGCAGCGATCAATAAAAGCAGCAACCAGGCATCAACTGGTATTATTCTAGAGCCACAGACAGTTTGAGAGTGATGGAATTGACATTGCTGATGTCCTTAAGTTCAGGAAGTTGCTGGTCAGCTGCGGGAGATATCTGAAATGAAATGTTCAACAGGACCAATTTTGATTTTGTATAACGAGACACAGCAATTCACTGTACTGTTAAAGTAATGGAGTAATTTCGTACTGTAATTTGCAGGTCTATACATTAATGTGTAGGTCTTCCATGCCTCATATGCTTTTTTCCCAAAGCTTTCAGAAGCAATTTGCACAGTTTCCCTCTAGCCATTAGCAGGTTTCATCTCGATCATTCTATCTCCCTTCAGGTTACCTGACAACCTCTGCATTACATCATAAACTTTTTCTGGATTACACCATAACTTATCTGAGACGGGGTTATGTGGTAAGCATCCGTAGGTCATTCAACAGGCTCTCATATCAGGCTCACCATCCAAACGTGACTCATGTTAATCTGCCTACCGCATGAGGTAACTGATGGATAAGTGAACGGCCATGTTTCTTTGGCGGCCAAGTCCTGCAGAGCCATCCGTCACAGCCGACCTCATTCAAAGTGACCTACGAGGGGCTAATCATTCTAACCTTAGTCTTAGGGAAGCAACATCCATGCCTCTATGGTGTTGATAACTTGCTTTAGTGTATTCACCTGCTCTCAAATGTTTTTCAGAAACTTTCGAAAATTTGTTTTCTATAAATCAGATTAATGGCTTTCATTCAAGAAATTTATATTTACATTCTAAAAAGGTTATTTCAATATGATTGTATTTAACTTACTACTGGGTAAGGTAGAAGTAGGTGTTTTAGCATGACCAGAACAAATACCCTGTTGATTTCAGTGAATGAAAGGTAAGGATGATTCTTGTCATAATCAAAATATCACTTCTGCTATATCACAAGTTTAGGATACAAATAGCTCTGGACCAAAGCCAGTTGTCTGCTGGAGCAGCTTCGATTTGCTACAGACCTCCTTATATGACTTTTAAACCTGCGCATGTGCAGTGGTTAATTTGTTCTTTAATCTGACTCATAACTCCCTTTTCCTCCTAATTCTAATCTAACATTTCTCATAATATGTATAGGTTTTTGGATAACTGCTGAAAAGTATATTCTGGTCTTGCAAGAGCCTTATTAAATCCACTATTCCCAATATTTGTGAAGGTTGTGATACAAGCTTTTCATAGAATAAGAAGGAGAGAATGCCAGTGTACATGTACTGCACCTTCCTATAATAGTCCAATACGAATTTAAGCAATGCTGGCGGACATCCAACAGGTGATCAAGGTCTTCCGGAAGTCACGCCATCTGGTGACAGGAAGTGGTTAACAATGGTTACAGTGACAACAGTTTGTAATATTCTGAGAGTATCTGAATAAGCTTTTGCTCGTGGTTGTAAGCTGATGAGATAAGAGTTGCCTCCAAGGAAAACATCACAAAAGTTACATTGTAATTACCTGTTATCAAAGATTTTCCTCACAGCATTACACCAACGACACAAAGTGATGCCCCAAGCTAGTGGCGTAAAGAAGATTCAATAGCCATTTGATAAATCTTGTTGCATCAACAGAAAGCTGACATGGCAGGTGTCAGAAGATCTCTGTTTAACACATTGAGGTGTCAAAACGCATTTGCTTGAGATACACTGATGGATGTGCAGAATTTGTCATGCAAAACTCTTGGCTGATACTTTTCAAGAAAATTTGTTTCTGTGGCCATGACGAAATTGACACAATCATGCACACGCTTCAGATGAAATCTATGACTCAGTTTCCTTCAGACAATTACCTGCCTGGAAATGGCTTCTAATAGTCTTATCTGGTATTTGCTGAATACGGTTGTAGCCTGTTGTACAGCCCATTTCTAAGCATGAAATTGCCATAAATATATTTTAGAATTGAATTGTTAACGTTGGTGAACATTCAGGGATTTCAATTCTATCTGCTGCAGTTAATGACTTCAAAATGTATCACTCTGCCAGAAGATACTAATGTTCTCGCCTAGTCAAAACAATGTGTGAATTTTTTTATGACTTTATTTATGTTTGTGACAATATTTTATTTTCCATCTGAATCAACCTCTTCACTACATTATTAACTTGTCTTAAACCAGGCTACGAAGACGGCCAGATTAGGTCATTTGACAGACTCTCGCACAGTGATCCCATCGTTCCGGCGTGACACCAGTTAATCTGTCACAGCTTGTCTACTACATTTGGCAACTGACGGATATGCGAAGTTTAGAAACAGCCTTGTCTGTTTGAACTTGGAGGCAGAGTCAAGATGCCTGCGCTATCCATCACAGCTGACCTAACTCAAAGTGAACTATGAGTGGCTGAACTTTCTTAAGCCTTGTCTTTGTTAAATGGCGTCCATAGTGTTAGATGACTTGCTTTCATTAAAATCACCTGCTCTTTACAATTCCTTTATTTTATTTTTTTCTCTTTCTAGACCAAAGGGACACAAAACATAGACATGACATTGCTAATTGGTTGAGTGCTTGTTTGTTGGTCACATAGAAATGTATGGTAGAAATTATATAGCCACAACTAAACATGAAAACAATGCTGATATTTCTTTACAAAAAATTGTTAATAATGCTTACATTTTAATTATTAATACAAATATTATTTCTTTGTTTTGATTGCATGTGAGTTTGTGTTTTTGTGCTGCTTTTAACACCAGGATTTCAAGATATGTGAGTAACGTTTTGTAGAATTAATAATAAGGGTTCTTGGAGTTATAGAGCTCATGTTTTGGAGTTTCTAGGATTGGAAATTGATGAAGCTCTCATCTGGAATGTAAATGTGTGATTAAATTACGAAAAAAGCTATCTTGTAAAATTTCTTATTTAGCAATATTCGATACTTCACAAGACATGTCTTATCAAAATATATAACTCTACTATACATATATATGTAAAACGACATAGAAAACCATGGAGAAGTTGTGGATTTAGCTCTAATATTTTTCTCAGCAATTGAGGGAACCCTAAATTATAATTGTACTTATTGTAGAAAATGATGGGCAGGAGCAGGCAGGTCCATTCACAAGCTTCATTATGTCAAAAGGGGAGGATAATGATAAACTCTAGCTGATCAGAAATAATGTGATCCTTGTGCAATTGTGCATGTAACCGTTTATTTGGGTCATTAAGTCAGAAAGTAGGTCATTAACTGAAGAAACATTCCATGATACCACACCTACAGGGAAGCCAATATTGATCTCGGGGGTGACTGTGTGTTCCAACACAACCAGCTGCTGGTTTAATCTTTGAGGGAAACCAATAAAAGATGACAATCGATGACATAATATTATGGTGTCTTCAGTTTCAGTTGGTGTCACTGAGTTATTGTGTGACGACCATTGCGACAAAAAATTGCCCCCTCAGATCAAACTTGAGCAAAAATTTGCGTAATCATGGATTCATAGATATTTGACAATGGAATCGGATTATCTGGTATTTCCTTGGAAACAAGAGAGTTCCTCGTGAGGAGCTGATCTTGTCAGTTTAGGTAGCAACTTCACTTGAATATAAATACCAGATTTCAAAGTTAACCAGAAAGAATAAAGGGCAAAGCACACAAAAAAACAACAACATATATAATAAATATATATGCATGATACACCATCACACATTTCAGTTTCACAATATATAATGTACCTACCTTGCAAATATATATCTACAAAGGCCTCTCTGAATAAAAATGAATATATAAAAAACAGACCAACAGATATTGTTAAACCAGTCTATTCAGGGTAAATGCCAAGGACATTGTCTTTAAGCTCCTGTGTTTCTCACGCTTCAATTAATCTCAGAAGGTGATATCTTTGCTGTGCATATTCTCAATATCAGGGAGAATATATATGACTGCTCAAGCCATCCTTGGATTCCTTAATTGGTGCTACGTAAAGCTCCCAGGATTGACAGGAGCAAGGAAATCATGAATATTGAAAGGTATCTCTCTCAGTACTATCTGATTTATTGGTCTACCCTGATTTTCTTGAGTCTATTTGGTCTCCTCTTTTGTATTTAATTACCCCATCATTTGGAAAATGGTACAATCATGATAATTTTATTCAATATTGGTTGAATATCTGCTTATTGAGACCAAAAATTTGATGGTCTCCATACCGAAAAAGTGCCGATCAAAATGTGAAATTATTTATTTATATGTGGACCTTTCCTGTCAAGAGACTTTGTGAGGGCAGCCTAGGCACATCTGCTCAACTTCAAAGTTATCCGTCAGAAGCACATAGCCAACTGAATGTGTATATTTGTAAACATAGAATCAATCCTGTACTGAAGTTTCCCATGAGCCTTAGGGCTTGACATACACATCACACACAGACATCATTGGAAGCTCTTTCTATCTGTTCATGTGACTACTTGTCAATCCTATTTTTCCTAGGGTCTAATGAGTGTGTGTGATAACTCTCGAGTAAGCCTTGAACCAGTCGAAATTATATCTTTCCTCTGACTTCCGGTCACTGAGGCCCTGGTTTGACCCCCAGGCTACATGCTTGTTGGAAAGCAGTTTCAATCATTTGCCTCATAACCATGTTATCTTCCTGTCCTAATTAGCTCACCAAAGCGCATAAATGCCCAAATCATCCGTCTATTTATTGCTTCTATTTCAAGTTGCCCTGCAGACCTCAAGAATTTTACGGTACCATCTCCTTTCTCCTTTATTTTTGATGAGCATAGCATCCCTTGATATTCAGATAATCGTGGTTAAATCAAATGCTCAAGTTAAATGAAACTGACACATCTCAAAATTGAGGATGTAATTAATTATCTTTGGCTTTTAGCTGGAGAGGTTTAAATGAAACCCGGGTAGAAAAGTTGAGTACATTTCATCAAATGAATGCCATTTTGTCTAAACAAGTAATTTCTACCTCATTTATTTCGCAATTTAATTGAAAGCCAGAACAGTTTTGCTGTTAATTATGTAATATTGTCACAGCTAGATAGTTCAAGTGTATAATAATTAAATCTGGTGTACAAATGTTGCAAGCAGAAACTAAATGGTGCTTTCCCAGTTTTTGACGCTGTTTTGGTAAATTACTTCTCTCTTTTCATTTGTTATTGAACCTCTCACTTCATCGTTATGGAACACACGTCATCTGTGTATGAGATGTCCGAATAACTTTTTAAGCCATTCCTTCAATAATTATGCAATTTAAGCTCTTTCTACCATGGAATTTCAATTCATAATTGCCTCAAAGGACCACACTTTCTGGAATGCATTAAGATATAATTATATTATAAATAAATGTATAAATTTGAAAACTAGATGAGCATTTTTTTAATGTGTCTGAACAAAGTGTAATGGGCAAAGGACCATAAGGAATGAGTATTCAGGGATCAGAAGTGAATACAATTTTTCCAGTGGGTGAGAATGGAGTGTTCAGTAAGCTGAGCACTTAACTAAGACAAGAAAGGCTGCCTTCCCTAGAAGGCAGATGGGCAACTATGCCAAGTTCCTGACACCACATCTGTGAAGGTTTAACAAGGGAAAAGATAACAGCAGGAAGACGCATCTGTGTCTTGTGTTGTGCTAGAAATGTTTGATGAGGACACAAGATGAAACATGACAACTTTGAATAATAAATTGTGTATACCTTAGATAGCTATGTAAAGCTGTCCTCTGAAAAGGCCCTACATATGAATTGTTAGTGTGCTATTTTGCTGTTACGCTGTCTTCTTTTTGACTCATGGATTTTGTGACTGAGCATTTGGTGTCATGATACTGGCGGGAAGATGAATTTCTCAAGGCAATGCTTTGGATGGCATGGTAATGATTCCAATTGAGATGTCAAAATCGTTGTTTCTGTCGATATGAATTGCCAAGTTTTGGAGTAGCTAGGCTTAGAGGGGGAATAGAGTTATATCATGACATGATACTCATCTGAAACGTGCTTTCCAGTAATATCAGGCATAACGACCAACCTGCACCATTACCTCCAGTTCCCATCCCACCAATCTTTAGCTCAAAGAGAGAGAGAGACGCAAATGAGACATGAATATTTTCAGTACATCTTCCAAATTTTGGCTCTATATTTCAAATAGCCCCTTAAAATTACCTAAAATGTACTGAGGTCTAGATATGCAATTTCCCCAACCTTTTAGCAACTTTTTACCAACAAAAATGTTATGAACAAAATCTGAGTCGGGTGAGTACCACCGCAATGGTGAAGTGCCTGAATCTTAAAAAACTGCCTCTTAAGACAATTGAATACGACCAAGTGAATATGCTCCATTGTTGAATAGTGCATGTATACAGTCATTCACTGCACATTGTCACAGTCATTTGCACAGTGGCTTTCCTTGTTTGTGTCAGTATTAAGAATAGCCTGGCATTGGCTTATATGTTGTGAAAGAAGCCATCCCTGTCCATTAGATCACACCATCCAAAAAACCAGACCACACAGGTGACCTTGCATGGCTTCCATTTAATAGACAAAAAGATCACATAGTGACCACAGAAAAAAGATTAACTGCCAATCTATAGGCCTACACTGGATAACAACGGATTTTCAGGTCCTAGATGTATAACAGACCACAAATTAATGGCTATGAATATGATACTTAATTTTGTTCTTATTCAAGACTTCTATAGATGATGTCGATCCTTAACCACCTGATAGAGTTAGCTTACACTGTATGTCATACACAGAACCAGTAACTTCAGAAGACCACACAAGTATGGCTGGCTCACTCTTATAAATGATGGGAAGGGCAAGGAGGGTCACCTGAGCTGGCACATTTTGAAGCCAAAATCAATAAAGGCAGCAAGCTGGCAGTGACCTGTATTGCTCTTGTGTTCAAGCCAGATTGAGAGTGATGGGATTGACACTGTTAATGGCTGAAAATTCGGCAAGTTTCAACAAGGTTAGGATGTTTGGAGTTCTTAAATGTGGGTTAACATGCTATGTTGCACAAGCTACAGATGGTTAAGATAAGATAAGATAAGATAAGATATATTTTATTGATCTCTGACAGAGAAACTCTTGTGGAAATCTTCGTGATACATATTTTCTTAAAACTCCCGGGCAGCCAAGCAGTGCAGCGCCCCCTGTCTCATTTGAGTGGGTTAACATAGTAACCTGTAGAAGCTGAAGTTTGGTGATAACTAATTGTAATGTGCCACTTATTTTTTCTCAAATTCATTTGTAAAACAATGACTGAGGAATGATTTTCCTGCCAGTTATGTGTATACACTTGATATAAATTTCGAAAAGGCACTAGACTACCTACATAAATGGATATTTCAAATGTTTATATTTAGTTCTTAAACTCAAATGCGATGTGCATAAAGATCACAGAGAATGAGACCCGAGGGATTCTTGAATGAGGTTAAGTCAACAGATTTGTCTCTTGTGGAGAGAATGAAGTCTGTGCCACCTGAGCCCTGAGCCAAAAGAAGACAGACGGCCTTCCCTGGGGAGAATCAAATGGCTTTAGAACTTTCTTGAGTTTCCTGTGACTTCTGACACCATATCAGTGAAAGTTTGAGAAAGAGTGAAAGTTTGACAAATATAATGTTTGATAAACATATCTTGTTTGATGTTATAAAAGTTTGAGAAGGGCTTCAGCTGAAACTTATTGGCACATGTTCTCTTGTGTTCAACCACAATCTTCCATGCAACGTCAAAAACCTAAGCTTGAAATATGAATTTAATTCTGATATTATGTGAAATCCAAAGTTTCATATTTTTATAGTTGTTTGTAGGTTGTTTGAAAGTTTTTAGAAGTTGAAGGGATTATTTTTTCATTGTTTTTATATGCCTGATCTGAATCATTCATGGCGCAAATCCTGAGAAAATCTTGAGTCTCTGTAGCTCATTACAGGACACCTAATTACAGCATAATTATCCATCAGAGAGAGTGACTTGAATTGGAATGAGAGACTGCACAGTTGGGCTATGAAACCAGAATATATTAGCAGGTTTTGACTTTTCAAGGATGACTTGATGTGATGATTTTGTCAGATGCTTACTTAGTATTAGAAGATGTAATTGTTAAATTATGTTTTTTTAAATAAAAATTGCAATTATTTCAGCAAATGGTTTGGTAGAAAATCAAATTGTTCTTTTATCGATTAATTTTTATTTGCCTTGTCGGAAGAATATACAGACTGTAATGAGATATGTGGCAGCTAATTTTTCTCTTTAGATGACATAATGGAACACCAAACAAGTTGATGACTCAGTTCTATGTCACGTATGGATTCCTACAAGTGATTTTATAAAGGTACTGACTCTGACTGCGGTTATTTTGATGCTTGGTTCATTCTCGTTACTTTATATATAACACAAATATGACATTTAAGGATGTTCAAAGTGTGTCAATTTGATAAGTGATGACATCAGATAAAAGCTTCCACTGGGATCAGAAACATTTTTGCTCTTGCTTTATAACAAAGCAAGAACTCTTGTGTTTCTTTTGCAATAGAGTGGGAGGAGGCACAATTTTTCGTCTGGGAAAAAATACACTTTATGTCAGTTGAACAAGGATACCTCAGATTAAAGCTTGTAGATTGCAAGGCAGCAAAACTTTTTTTCTGTTAACTTTAAAACCAGATGTAGGAACTTTGTGTTTCCTGTGTAATAGGATGAGGAATAGCCATAAAGCAAGTTCTTCAGGCAAATACATCATCATTTTTTGTCTACATAAATTATTTTACCACACCAAAGCTGATTTTGTGCTGCTTTCATCTGCAGTCTACGTGTCACCGTCATTTCTTTGAGAAAGAACGGATAAAAAGATGTAAGGTCTGGTTGACAATCTGACAATAACCAAAGTGTCTATAGGAGTCTCTAGGAGTGTGAGTAATCGACTCATAGTTAGAATTACTACTTTTCTTGGAGGAAGTCTGGGGCAGACTAAGCACAACATGATGACCTTATCTGCAAAAAGGATCTGTTAGGAGGGCATCATCAGTTGTCATAGAAAACTAGGATAACACTACTACAGATTTTTGCCTTGCGTGTATGTAGTTATTGTCACCGTTGGCGTCTGAGAACTTAAAATGTATTTTGTGAGAGCTAAAGCCAAGATATCCCATGATGAAACTTAGGCAGCCTAGCTAAAAAAAACAAAAAAAAACAAGTTTATCACAATTGATACATTGTACCAAACTGGGTTCTGTACATACAGTGTATACATTTGAATTTGGTAAGCTTTATCTAATCTAATGCTCAGGAAGATACTTTTTAAAGCACCTTCATTCCATCAGTTATGATGTAAATGACCCAATGCTGTCATTAGATGCTGAAAGTATGCTTTCGGCATCAAGATTAGCTGTCCTTGCATCCTATTCTGTAAAGAAAATGGCGCCCCTCTGGAATGTGACTTCAGCTAGTTGTAATTCTTCTAAGCCTTGCTCATGAGCAGGCATGCAAGACTGGCACGTAACCTTGATTCTTCAACACAATGTAGAATATCAAAGAATGTTGCTATTGTCTCGTTCATTCTATTCATAATTTTGTCAAAAGGGATAGTTTAATTCTTTCTGAATAACAGGAATGTCAAGACATAACTTTTTCAACAATTACCAAAAACTTTACTATTTGTTAGGTGGAAAAACGAGATGACTTTTCAAACTCTCATCAATCCAATGCTTAGTTGGTGCTCTAATCTAATGTATTTGACATTAGCCCTCAATGAGAATGCTGCGCAGCTCAACCTTGATGTGCAATGTGCATCAGCATGCTCCTCAAATTGCCTCCATTGTAACAACAGGTGCTTTATTGAAGGACAAGGGCGTTGATCCTGAACCAGACCTGCATCCTTGAGTTGCCAGACGGTCCAGACCGGATTGTTTCAGCCAGATGGAAATTAGCAATGCATCTGAAATTGCTTGCATGAATACTTCTTGTAAAATGCTGTTCAGCAGGGATATAAATTTGGCAGCACACAATGTTTTTGTTAACCAAAAAGGGAATGCAATAAATGCAGAGAAAGTCCTTCGCTTTTTTTAATGTGAATGAAAGCATGGATAATTTCGGTTTACTACATAGTGACGAAAACCATCCCGGTCTATTGGATCATTCTAGAGAAAACCAGACCATGCAATTGACCTTGTGTAGCTTTCATATTATGGACAAAAAGATTACATACTGACCAATGACCACAGAAGAAGTTAACTGCTGACTGATCAAAGTGTCATGGCCTGGGAGGGGAGACAAGTCAAGGCCTAATCTAAGCTACAATTCTGTGTGACAATTAAATGTAATATGCTTCTTAGTCAACCTCCCTTTGCAAAATTCATAGATGGGAGACTAGTCCTGAACTAATTTAAATATGGCAATGGTATTCAGTAAAAAAGAGATGGTGTCTCAAACATAACATCGATTCAATTTATCTTTGATGTTTCCTGTCCTCAATAAGAGTCAATATGTTTATAATAAGTCCAGTTTTGTGTCACGACAGAATGTTTTGCTTGCTCCATCTTAAATGAAAAAGTGACTTTAGATGACCACAGAGAGCATGGCTGGCTCACTACGCTCTTGTAATTGATGGGAAGGGCAAGGAGGGTAACCTGAGTTGGCACATTTTGAAGCCAAGATCAATAGAAGCAGCAAGCTTGCAGTGACCTGTATTGTTCTAGTGCCAAAAACAGATTGAGAGTGATGGAATTGACGATGCTAATGGCTGAAAGTTGGAGAGTTTTTAACAGGGTTAGCATGGAAGAACTTTTCCTCAAAAAGCGGTCAACCTGGTTAAGTGAAAACAGTAAGGCTTGTTGTGGTGTTATGTAAAGGGGTTTTACCATTATATTCTTATGAGGATTTTTTTGGATCTTAAAAATGTTTAGAATATCGCTGTGGTATAAAGTGAAAAAATTATAGAGCTATTTAGAAAGCCACAATCGCTTATGAAGTTATGAGAAACCATGATATTATATATTCTGACTCATCTGCACTGATCTTTATGGAAGGTACTAGGGTTTGGTTGAAAAACTTCAACTTTTGAGGTTTGAGAAGAAAGCTTTCAAAAATGGCAAATGATCAAGGAGTGTGAGACTTCAGGGGATTTTCGGATGACAATAAGTCAACAGATTAGCCTCCCCATGGAGCGAATGAAGTGCTCTGACATCTGAGCCTTGAGCTAAGAACATTCCTCTGAGAGAGTCAGCTGGCTTGAAAACTTCAGGTTGCTGACAATATGTCAGTTTTACAAGGCGAAAAGAAAAGACTAAGCAAAGACACATCTGTGTCTGGTTTGACGTTACCAAAGTTTGATGACAGCATCAGATGAAATATGACTCTTGGGAACGAGGGTAATTTGTTTTGTGTTGTTGTCGTATTACAAGTTTTCCAACCTATGTGGAATGCAAAGGTAATGACCGAAACATAGAACTTGACCTAACAGAAACAAAGAATTTGTGTGGTACACTGGGTAAGCATAAAGCCATTTGTGGTGTAGAGTCGTGCTTCAAAAACTGCTAAAGATGAAAATATTTCATGCAAACATACTGCAAGCCATTGCTTTGATAGTAACAGTTACTTAATTATGCTGGAGTACTAGAGTACAGTGACTCGAAAGGTAATGTGATATGGTTCCTATTCATATAGATATTTGAGCAGTGCTTGCTGAGTTTTGTAAATGTAGCCATGTACAGCCTCATATGTATGTTTCATGTATGTATGTCACTCATATAGCTAGGGATATTTTTTCTTTCCCAAATAACTTGTGGTATTAATTTTCCTTCTCCCATTGACTGAATGGCAAATTTTGATTCCTTTCATCTGGAGAATTCTGGAATGCAAGATGAACTTGTGCAGAGCTATGCACAAGGATGGCAGACACCCCCCCCCCCCCACACTGTGGTCCCATCACCCTTGCATGACACCAGTCAATCTGTCTGCTACAGATGGCTGCCATATGATTTATGGATGGCCATGTTGCTTTTGAAGCCATGTCATTCACTGCACATCCATCTGTCACAACCTTCCTTGTCCAAAATGATCTGTGTAGATGCTAATCTTTCCAATCTCATGCATATACAGGTCAAAAGCGCTCAACTCAACAAATAGACGTCAATGATAAGAATGAATGCAAGGAAGGTAATTCGCGGCAATTCAGAAACTCCTACAATATCTTATATATGAGCTATTGATTTTCAAAGTCTTCAACTTTGTACACTGTAAAAGTTTCACCTGTTAACTGACAACTTCCCTGCTTTTTGCAAGTAGCTGAACTTAGACAAGAAGTTGCATTGTTTATTTTTGTAGCTGAATTAATTCCCAAGTCTTTTCTGCATTTGAATCATTCATGTCACAAGTCTCGTGTCTCTAAAGCTAATTGCTGGGCTCCTGATTACAGCATAATTATCCATCACAGACAGTTACTTGAATAGCAATGAGAGCCGCCACAGTTGGGCTATCAGACTAGAATACACCTGCAGGTTTTGCCTGTCTGTGGATGAGCTAATGTGATGATTTTGGCAATCACTCTCTTACTTGGAGGACAAAAGCATCACCTTATTCTTTTGGTGAAAAAGTTAAGCAGTTAGTTGGTCAAAAAGTTGTGTTCAGGTTTTCTGTTCACATGACATTTAAGGGGGAAACTGAACAGATATACCTCATATTAAAAGCAGATCTTTTGCTATCTTCAGTATTTGGATCGGTCAGTTATTTTTAGAAAGAAAGAATAAAAAGTACGACAATCTTATTGGTGAAACTTGCAGAGTTTGTATATATGTATTATGTAGCTTGTAAATGTAGAGTGTGTAGAAATTACACACAACTATTCTCCAAATGTTTCAAACTGTCCAGAGATGGCGTGATTCCATTTTGTGATTCACTTAGGCCTCTATTATGCTGAGAATAATGCTGGAGAACTGAGCTGTCATCAAGGTCTCTGAGACGTCACACCACCAGGTGACAGGAAGTGGTTTACAATGGTTGCCATGACATCAGTTGGCGGGGCCTGGAGCTTCTTAACATGTTATTGTTCATGGTCAAAAGTTGATTAGATAAGCTTTGCTTCAAAGGATAACAGCTCGAAAGTTAATTACCTGACAACAAAGATTGTGCTCAAAGCAAAGATGCAATGAAATGATGTGACGCTTCAGGCTGGTATTAGGTGTAAGCTAGTTTTCAACACCACTGGTATTGCAGGTGTTAAATTATCTTTTCTGAACAATGAATATTTGAGCATCATAAAACATGTTCTATCACATAGCTGTGCATAATTACATAAATTAGCTCCAACATTCTCACATATGATTTCAGACAGATTCCTTAAAGTTAATAGCTTTACTCGTTAGTATGTCTTGATATAAATGACACCATATATATGCCACATATACCCAAATCTGTCATCAGATGCTGGCTGTCTGTTTCCTGCATCAAAGTTAGCTGTTCTTACATCATATTCAGTCTAAAAAATGGCTTCAGCGCAAGTCTGGATATCGTGGCATGTGACTGTAGCCTGTTGAAATTCTGCTCAGTCCTGTTCATGAGCAAACTTGCAAGGTTGGAATTAAGTAGCGATTCTTCGATGCAGTAGAGATTTTGCCATTGTCTGTTTCAGTGAATTCATGATTCTGTCAAAAAGAAAAAGAAAGTCTGATATACTGCCTGAAAAATGATAATATTCGAAACAGACTTTATGTATGATTGCGAGAGTTTCATTTCATAATAACATTGCAGTTGGATGGGTACTGAAATATATGAGATACTTAATAAACTTTGGATTGTTTGTTCTTTGGACAAAATCTATGGTGAAATTTGACCTTCTATTGCACACTCTCCTCAAATGCCATTGTCTCCGGTATTGTACAGAATCAAGTGTCGCTTTGTCCAAAACAATGACACAAGGATGTTGGTCCTAAACCCTGGATGCTTCATTGAGTGTAAGACCTGATTGTTTGAATTGGTTTCAGACAAAATCCAAGTGAGAGTTTGAAGCAGAAATGACATATTGACCTGAGAATGAAAATTATCATGGTAACTGACATTACTGGCATGAATACGTCTTGGAAAATTATACCAAACTTGGAATAGCAGACAATATCTTTGCTAGCCTTGTCGTATAATATAAAAACACAAAATACACATCGACATAATATTGTGAATGAAGTCAGTTGGCAAATTAGATAATGAAGAATTACATAGAAGCCAGACAAACGCTGGTGTAACTCATCTTGTTTTTGCTTGAATTAATGTAGGTCACAGAAACTGTTATGAAACTGACATTCTTTTGTAGGGGAGAAGTCTACTATATTTAATATATATATGATGCACTTATTCAATATTGATAGAAAATACCAAAATTTTTTATTGAATGCAAAGGATGCAGGGAAGAATTTGTTTCTGACATTTGCCGTATACCTTTAGAAGATGGAGGAACACTGTGATGTAAAAAGAAACTAACACTACTACTTTTCTTGTCACTTTTTTTGACAATGATTTATTGAGTCCAAATGATTGTGGTAATGGAAATAGAAATTCAAATGGCCTGAATAATTGGAGTAATGTTGTCTTGAAATAAGCCAATATTTTTCAGTAGGATGCCGTTGGTAGTAAGGAAGACTAACTGGTATTCACAGAAAGCAGGAAAATGAGATAATTAGCCGCCATTTTGGAAAATGACTGCCATGGGTCAACCAGGTCAAATCTGAAGTGGCTCCCTATCTAAATATTTTCTTTAAGACGTTTTTGAAATGTGTGCCAAGTTTCATGCTTCTATGTATAAATGCACTATTACTCCCCTATTCATGACAAATCTGCCCCGCTAGAAAGGTAGAAGTAGGTGTTTTGCCATGACCAGAACAAATACCCAAATCAAATCATCAAATCAAATCAAATCAAATTTATTTATACTCAGTTTTTACAAAACATACCCTGTTGATTTCACTGACTGAAAGGTAAATATCATTCTTGTCATAATCATAATATACTTCTGCAAATGTCGCAAGTTTAAGATACAAAGAGCTCTGGACCAAAGTCAGTGTCAGCTGGAGCAGCTTCGATTTCCTGCAGACCTCCTTATATGACTTTTAAACCTGCGCATGTGCAGTAGTTAATTTGTTCTTTAATCTGACCCATAACCCCCTTTTTTTCCTCCTACTTGTAATCTAACATTTCTAATAATATGTATAGGTTTCTGGGTAACTGCAGTACAGTATATTCTGGTCTAGGTTTCGTTTTCTAGAGCCTTATTAAATCCACAATTTCAAATATTTGTGAAAGTTGTGATACAAGCTTTTTTATAGAATAAGAAGGAGAGAAAGCCAATGCTGCAGGTCATCCAACAGGTGATCAAGGTCTTCAGCAAGTCACGCCATCTGGTGACAGGAAGTGGTTAACAATGGTTACCATGACTACAATTGGAAACATTCTGAAAGCTTATGAATCAGCTTTTTCTCATAGTCATAAACTGATGAGATTAAATTTGCCCCCAAGGATAGCATTACTAAGTTAATTACCTGATAACAAATATTGGGCTTTTAGGTGCTCAAAGCATTACTCCAACGACACAAAGTGATACTCCAAGCTGGTGGTGTCAAGAAGATTTAATACAGCGCCATTTGATAAATCTTGTTGCATCAACAGTAAACAGACATGGCAGGTGTCAAATGATCTTTGTTTAACACATTTAAGTGTCAAAACGCATTTGTTTCAGATGTGTAGAGGGATGTGTTGTTCAAGCAAGACAAATGGTTGATAACTTAATACCTTTAACACATTCATTTCATTGGCCATGAAGAAATTGACACATCATACACAAGCTGTCCTCAAATAAAATCTATGACTCAGTTTCCTTCAGAGAATTACCTGCCTGGAAATGGCTTCTGACAGATCTTAATTTGCTGAATATGGTTGTAACCTGTTGTACAGCCGATTTCTGAGCATGAATTTAATTTAGTATTGATTTGTTAACATCGTGGTGAGCATCCAGAGATTATGATTCTATCTGCTGTGGTTAATAACTTAAAAATTTATCATTCGGCCATGCCAGAAGACAATATTTTTGCCTGGGCATGACTATGTGAGAATGTTAGAAATTTATGATTCTATTTATGTTTGCAACCGTATTTTATTCTACATTGTAAACTTGTATTAAACCAGGTTAAAAAGGCAGCTGGATAAGGTCATTTGGCAGGCTCTCACACTGTGACCCCATCATCCCAGCAGGACGTAATTTAATCAATCTGCCTAAGACTGTCTATTGATGGATACGTGAAACTGTGAGCAGCCATGTTTCTTCAGTGGCAGAGCCATCCATCACAGCTGACCTCTTTCAAAGTGACCTATGCGAGGCTGTACTTTCTTAAGCCTAGTCTTTGGGCAATGGTGTTAATATTGTTGGATGACTTGCTTTCATTGAAATCACCTGCTCTTTACAACTCCTTTCAGAACCCCTTGGAAGTTTGTTTTTTTCTTTCTGAGCCAAAGGGACACTAAATACAAACATGCCATTGCTAGTTGATGGAGAGCTAGTCTGTTGGTCACATACAAATCTACGGTAGAAATTGTGTTGCTATAACACAAACTCAACTTTGAGATTTATTTACAATATTGCCAAAATGTTGCATGATGGCGTTGTATCATTTCTATCATGCAATTCTACATCATTTTAATAATGCTTATATTGTAATGATTAATTATAATACTATTTCTTTATTTTAATTGCAGGTGAGTTTGTGTTTTTTGCTGGTTTATACACTGGGATACTAATTATGTGAGTAACGTTTTGTAGAATTAATATAAGCGTTCTTGAAGTTATAGAGTTGATGTTTTGGAGTATCTAGGATTGGAAATTGATGAAGTCCTCACCTGGCATTTTTGTGCAACAAAAATAAGCGAAAAACTATATTTGAAAATTTCTTAATTAGCAATACTGGATAAAGCCATTTTCAAGACATTCTTATTGAAATATAACTCTACCATCCATAAATGTAAAGCATAATAGAAAGCCATGGAGATGTTGTTGATTTATCTCTAAAAGTTTTCTGAGCAATTGAGGTAACCATAAATTATGATGGTACTTATTGCAGAAAATGATGGGCCGGAGCAGACGCCCAAGAGACAAATCCCATTCACAGGTTTCATTATAACAAAAGGAAAACTTCCATAACAATTAACTCTAGCTGATCAACAGCTATCAGAAATAATTGATCCTTGTGCGATTGTGCATGTAATGACATATATGATAGAGCAATTAAAGCAATTAAACACATCAATATCGCAATATACAAATTAATGTACTTCTTTGCAAATACATATCTTCCATGACCTGTCTGAATATGAATCGGTATACAGGAAACAGAGCAGCAGATAGTGTTGAAACAGTCTATTCAGAGTAAATGCCAAGGACATTGTCTTTTTTGTGGGAAATCGTTAAGCTACTGAGTTTCTTATGTTTCAATTAATCTCAGAAGGTGATATCTTTGCTGTGCATATTCTCAATATCAAAGAGAATATGTGACTGCTCAAGCCATCCTTGGTGCTTTAATTGTAAAGCTGCCTGGATTGCCAAGAGCAAGGAAGTCATAAATATTGAATATCTCTCAGAACTCTCTGAAATAGGTCTACCCTGATTTGTTTGGTCTCCTCTTGTGTATTTAGTTAATAATAATAATAATAATAGGCATTTATATAGCGCTAATTCCAGTAAACTGCTCACTAGCACTTGTGCATGATTGTTTTATTTGTAGAAACTCTTAAATAGGTAAGTTTTGAGATTTCTCTTGAAGCCTTCAAGTGTTTTAGAGGCCTTGACAATCTCTGGGAGTTGGTTCCACAGTTTTGGAGCAGCATGTGAAAAGGCTCGGTCTTCATATTTGTTTTTGTTGAAGGAAGTTGGTTCATTTAAGAGCATTTTGTTATTGCTTCTCAGATTACAGTTTTGTTGAGATTTTGGCTGAATCATCTTTTGAATATACAAGGGAGCTTGTCCGTTTACTGCTTTCCAAGTTGTTAACATGAGTTTGAATTGTATTCTAGCTGGAATTGGTAGCCAATGTAGCTGCTTCCTATGCTGGCTTACACTGTCATGCTTCTTCAATTTTTCAATGAGTCGAACTGCTGAGTTTTGGGCCACTTGAAGTTTATGCAATAAGCGGCTATATATTCCATACAGAAGACCATTTCCATAGTCTAGGTGAGGAGTCACAAGAGCATTGACAGCTGTTTTGCAGGTTTCCTTGTCCAATGACTTCCGGATTTTTGAAATATTTCTTAAATTGAAATAGGCATTCCGACACATTTTGTTGACTTGTTTTTCCATGGTCATGTTTTTGTCAAAGATTACACCAAGATTTCTAACATGATCGACTGCATCAATTTCGACATTGTCGACATGGATTGACGATACTTGGAGTTTATTAAGTTGGTGTTGGCTGCCAATGAGCAGTAGTTCAATTTTTTCTCCATTGTTACAAAGCTTATTTTCATGGAGAAATTTCCTGATTTCAGCAATGCACTTTTGCATTTTGACAACTGCATTTCTCTGATCTAAGAAAGTTGTTGTGAAAGAGAGAATAAGTTGTTAGTCATCGGCATACTTTTGGTCTCTGACTTGATTTTTTGCAGCCACTTCGCTTAATGGAGCGATGTATGAATTAAATAGGATTGGTCCTAATTTTGAACCTTGAGGAACCCCAAATTTGAGTGGCAGTTTGGTCGATGTTTTGTCATTAATTATCACTGACTGTGACCTCTCTGAAATGTATGACTTGAACCAGCACAGAGCAGAATCTTGAACGCCGTATCTGTTTTCTAAACGTTTCAGTAGAATCTTGTGATCAATTGTGTCAAAAGCGGCTGAAAGGTCCAACAGTACAAGCATTGTTACCTCACCTTTGCTCATATTCAATATAATATCATTATGGATCTTGCTCAGGAGGGTTTCAGTGCTGTGAAATTTTCTGTAAGCTGACTGTTTCTCATCATCCAGGTTGTTTGCAGTAAGATGATCTGTGTATTGTTTGATAACCGCACTTTCAATTAATTTGCCAAGGAAGGAGGGATTCGATACCGGTCTATAATTCTTCTTGATTAGATCCAGTCCACATTTTTTCAACAGAGGTTTTACTAGAGCATGTTTCAGCTCAAGAGGCATTTCTCCCTGTGTGAGTGACTTATTGACATTATTGGTTATAATTGGGAGGTATTCATCAATGCATTGAAGCAAAAGCCACGTAGGAATGGGATCAAGTTGGCAGTGTTTAACCGGCATTTCCATGATAATTTTCTTTATGTCACTCTGAGATATGCTTTTGAAGTGTTGGAGTGTATGAGGGGCAGTTTCGATGTTGTTAACAGTATCAATATGTGTAGAGTCCCACTTAGACCTGAGTGTTTTAATCTTCTCATCAAAGAACTTATTGAAATCATTCGCCAAGTCAATTTCATTTGTATGTGGTGGGAGAGGTAGTTCATGTTTTCTGTTCAGACTTGAGTTCAGTAACTTGAACAACTTTTTTGCATCACCATTAGAATCTTAGATCTTGACTCTCAGATCTTCTGATTTAAGGTCACTCAACTGCAGATTCAATGCATTTCTTTTTTGTTTGAACGACTCCCAGTCTTTTAGTAGTCTGGTTCTCCTCCATAATTTCTCCGCTTTCCTTTTCGCTGTTTCTAGAAACTTGATATCAGCATTGTTGAATGGAGTGGGTGCGCGCAGAGTTACTTCTCTGGTTTTAATGGGAGCACGTTTGTCCAGAACCTCTTTGGTAGAGTCGTAGAGTCGTATAAGCTCATTGAGATTTTTCTGTTCCCGTCCATCTACAGTCAGATGTCTCCCGATGTCTTTTTTGAAATCTTGGACATTGATTTTACTAGTTTTTCTGAAACTGATTTTCTTCTTGGGTTTGCTTGCTTTCTTCATTGGAATATCAAACAGAATGCAATTATGATCAGAGAGTAGGTCACTAACCATACATTTGTTCAATATTGATTTTTCCCGAGTAATCACAAGGCCAGCGTATTGCCATCTTTATGTGTTGGCGCAGAGACATGTTGTACAAGGCCAAACATTTCAAGGATGTCGCTAAATTGGATAGCTTTGTTATCACCTAGTTTGTTCACATGAAAGTTGAAATCACCAGTAATTATGATTTCATTGTTGAGTGTTTGATAATGTCCCAGAAATTTAGTGAATTCTGTAAAGAATTCTGCAAGACTGTATTTGTTTTTGTTGGATGGCTCTGGGCGGTACACTAGAAGAATTGTAACAATTTTTCCATCCAACTAGTTACCCCAGCATTTGGAAAATAGTGTAATCATAATAATTGTATTCAATATTGGTCTGATGTCTGCCATCCAGAGAAACAAAATGAGTAACTTTACGACAAAATACCTAAAATTTGACAGTCTCCATACAGGAAAAGTGCAGAACAAAATGTAAAATTATATATTTGTATGTGGACCTTTTCTGTCCAAAGACTTTTTGAAAGCAGCTTAGGCACATCTGCTCAACTTCAAAGTCACACACACAAAGCCAACTATATGTGCATACTTATAAACAGAATCAATCCTGCACTGAAGTTTCCAATGAGCCTAGGGGCTTGACATACACATCACACACAGACGTCATTGGAAGCTCTTTCAATCTGTTCATACGACTGCTTGTCAATCCTATTTATCCCAGGATCTCATGTGTATGTGTTAAAACTGTCGATAATGTCACATTCTTATCTTTCCTTTTACTGCCAGCCACTGAGGCCCTGGTTTGATCCCCAGGATACCTGCTTGCATGGTGGAAAATAGTTTCAATCATTTTGCCTTATTACCATGTCTCTTCTGTCCCTATTAACCTACCAAAGTGAATAAATCTCGTCTATAATTCATGCAGCCATGTAAACGTTCAGAAAATTATTTCAAGATGTCATATCCTTTCTCTTTTATTTGTGATGAGCATGACATCCCTCGATATTCAAATAATACCAGATAAAAATCAAATGCTCGAATTAAATAAAACTGACGCATCTCAAAATTGAAAATGAAATGAATTAGCCTTGGCTTTTAGCTGGAGAGGTTTAAATGAAACACAGGTGAAAAAGTTAAGTGCGTTTCATCACATTAATGTCATTTTGTCTAATTAAATAATTCTCCCCTAATTTAGTTAGCAAATTAATTCAAAGCCAGAAATATTTTTAGCTATTAATCATGTAATAATGTCAATGATAGGTAGCTCAAGTGTATAATAATTAAATCTGGTATACAAAAGTTGCAAGCATGAACTAAATGGTGCTTTCCAGGTCTCTATTTTTTTTAGACTGTTTTGTTAAATTACTTTTCACTTTTCATTTGATATTGAACTTCTGACTTCATTCATCATTATGGAACATGCTTCACCTGGGTAAGAGATGTCGCAATCATTTTTTAAGCGATTCTTTTGAAAAAAAATTATACAATTTAAGCTCATTCTACCATCGAATTTGAATTCAAACTTGCCTCAAAAGGACCACACCTTCTGGCCTGCAGCAAGATATGATTATATTATAAATAAATATATCAATTGAAAATCTAGCTGAGGATTTTTTAATGTGTCAGAACAAAGTGTAATGGGCATAGGATCATAAGGAATGAGACTTCAGGGATTTGGGGATAAGGATAAGTTCAGAAGTCAATGCAACTTTTTCAGTAGGTGAGAATGGATTCTTCAGCCAGCTGAGCCCTAAACTGAGACAAGAAAGACTGCCTTCCCTGGGGAGAATCAGATGGGAAACTATGCCAAGTTCCTGACACCACATCTGTGAAAGTTTAACAAGGAAAGATAACAGTGTGAAGACATATATCTGTGTCTTGTGTTGTGCTATAAATGTTTGAAGAGGGCACAAGATGAAACATTACATCTTTTTTAATAATAAATTTGTATACACTTTGGCTATTTAAAGCTGTCCTCTAAATACATATTAATTTTCAGTGCGCTATATTGCTTTTACGCTGTCTTCCTTTTGACTCATGAATTTCGTGACTAAGCGTTTGGTCTCATAATGTTGGCAGGTACCTGAATTTCTCAAGGCAATGCCTTGGATATAACATGGTAATGATTCCAATTGGAATGTCAAAATCAATGTTTCCACCAATGTGATTTGCCGGTGCCAAATTTTAGAGTAGGCCTGGAGGGGGAATAGAGTTGTATCATGACATGATAATCATCGTTAACATGCATTCATTCCAGTGATATCAGTCATAACGACCAACCTGCACCATCGCCTTCAGATAGCATCCCATCAATCTTTAGCTTTACACAACTCTACTGCAGATATAATTTTACTAAAATATATGAGAAGCGAAAGACACACAACAGACAATATGGAATTCCCTGCACACTTACTTCATTTGGAATAAATCCATATCAATTCAGGAATCGCATGCTGCTCATGAACAGAACAGGATAATAATGAACCATCCTTCCGAGCGAGCTATCAAAGATCATCAAAGGTAGATGACGACTAACGGGCTTTATTTTGTCAGTTTTATTAAGGATGAAATCCCTAATTCAGAGTGGGAGGGTGTGTGTAATAAGCTGCATATATATATGATATTATCTTGCAAACAAACGCCATTGCAGCAAGGTCATGATAGAATGCAATGACAGAGTAGTGTAATTATTCCATCTATTTTGAGTCAATTCCATGGAAATTGATATGTTAGGCTGTCTGGATTGGCAGGAGCTAGAGATTATGCATATTAAAAGGTATCTCTCTCTGACACAGCCTGATTTGTTGAGGGTCTTTTTGGTCTCCTAGAAGACATCTGACAGTCAAAGGTTTCTGGAAATCATAGTTTCAATATGTGTCTGTGCTTAAGTATGGATTAATGGGTACATTGTCAGGTATAGACTATTAATTAATTATATATTAAACTGATCATAATTTTTTTATATAGCCTGTACTGATTTGTTATTTTTAATGACTTCTTTTTAAAAAGGCGTTGAAATTCAGAGATTTTCAAGCATGACCTCTGTTGACTAAGTTCTGATGACTATTTCCTGCACAAAATCCATATATAACAGAAAGAAGGAGATCTATGCAAATGAAATGTAAATATTTTCAGTACATCTTCTCCTTAAAACAATTGAATACCGCCGAGAGAATCTGCTGATGTCTTGAATAGTTTACATTCATACACTGCAAATTATCATATTCAGCTGCCCATTGACTTTCCATGTCTGTGTCCGCATAAAGAATAGCCTGGCCTCGGCTATGTTTGTTGTGAAAGAAACCATCCCTGTCTATTAGATCACACTGCGGAAAACCAGGCCACACAGGTGACCTTGTCTGGCTTCTATTTAATGGACAAAAAGATCACATATAGTGACCACCAAAGAAAGTAAGTGATCCCTGGTCAAAGAGTCAAAGGAGGGAGTCTTCTCCTGGACTAACCTATATACGCTGTATAGTAAGGTGGTCCATATTTCGATGGGAAAAAATAAAATCTCCTAAAACCCCAATTTAAAAACAGAAATTGATGACCACGTAAGCCTTGGTTTAAAAAAAAAATATTTAAGATCACAATGCAAGATTCAAATCAGAGAAATTTAGACGAAAGTAGTTTCGGACCACCCTATATTGTATGGCAATAGATTTTTAGGTCCAAGATGTCTAAGAGACCAGAAATGTGTATGAATATACACATATAAGATACAATATTTTGCTTTTATTTGAGATTTCTATGGATGGTGTCATTCATGGACCGTCAGAGAGAGTATCTTATGTCATGCACAAAACCATTGACTTTAGAAATCCGCAGAAAGTAAGCTGGCTCACTGCACTCATGTAATTGATGGGAAGGGCAAGGAGGGCCACCTGAGTTGGCACATTTTGAAGCTTAAATCAATAAAAGCAGCAGAACGGTGGTGACCCGTAATGTTCTTGTGTCATAGCCAGATTGAGAGTGATGGAATTGACACTGCTAACGGCCGAAAGTTGGGAGAGTTTCAACATAATTAGGTATAGGATGTTGGAGTTTCTTAGAAGTGGCTTGATTAAGAGCAACTGATTTTATCTGTGATTTTAATGACAACTGAAGAACAATTTGTCTTTCAGTTACGTGTACACAATTGATATTAAGTCAGATTGACACGTGACTACCATATACATGTATATAAATGATTTTTATGTTGTTTTTTTAAATTTGTAATAAATCTCTTTATAAATACAAAGAATAAATTAAATATGCAAAAGATCACAGAGAATAAGACTTAAGGGATTAATTTACGCGATGCAGTTAAGTCAACAGATTTGTTTGCTGCGGAGAGAAATGAAGTCAGTGTCACCTGAGCCTTGAGCCAAAAGAAGACAGACGGCCTTCCCTGGAGAGATTCAGATGGCTTTAGAAACTTTCTTGAGTTTCCTGTGACTCCTGGCACCATATCAGTGAAAGTTTTGAAAAGATAACAGCATAAACACATGGCTTTATCTTGTTTGATGTTTATGTTATACTAAAGTTTGATAAGGGCATCAGATGAAACTTATTGGCATGTGTTCTCTTAAGTTCAACCACACTCTTCTATGTGGAAAGCCTGAGCTTGAAATATGAATTTAATCCTGATGTAATATGAAATGCAAAGTTCTACATTTTCCTTGCTTTTGTAAGTTGTTTGAAATTTCCAAGAAGTTGTATGGATTATTTTTTCGTTGTTTTTATATGCAAGTGTTTTGTCTGATCTGAATCATTCATGGCACAACTCCTGAGTCTCTACAGCTCATTACAGGACTTCTAATTACAGCATAATTATCCATCACAGACGGTGACTTGAATTGAAATGAGAGATTGCACAGTTGGGGTATGAGACTGTTATTATCGTTTTCATAGCTACGTGTTTTTCAAGTTTGCAATTTGCTTTATTCCAAGACTGTGATGTCAGAGATTAAGTTAAATAATTTTGTTTATTACAAGCACAGATTTCAACAAACTGACAAAATGGAGTGACAGATGGATGATATATGTCTTACTATGCGCTGTAACTGAACCAAACAGACTACTTAGCCTCAAAGGAGAGTTGCAATTACTGACAAAAAAATGTTGTTTGAAATTGTGATGACTGGTGTCCTGTGAAAAACAGTAACACATTTTGTATGGAAAACAATTAATAAGGTGAAACACTCAGCTTAGACATGCGTTGTTTGTTGTGGTTGTACACAAATAGTAACATTGCCTGACAGTTTTAAATTCCTTTGTCATTAACTGTGATGTCAAACTCTGAACTGATATGTTACAGATTAAATATTAGACCAATCACATTCACAGATACCCGATGATGTCACGGTTTAACTGCAAAACGAAGTTTTCAAAAAAACACATAGCTATGAAAACGATAATAAGTATTAGCAGGCTATGACTTCTCGTGGATGAGCTTGTGTGATGATTTTGTCAGACAGTTGCTTATATTAGTAATAGGAGATGGAATCATTATAACTTATGCTTTTGGTTAACTTTAGTTGACACAGGAATGTCAAGACTTGAAAGAGGTGACAGCTAAATTTCCTCTAAGATGCCGTTTGCACAAGCAAAAAATGCAATGGCTCAGTTCTACATCATGAATGTCTTGAAACAGTTGCTCTTGTACTGACTCACTGCAGTGACCTCTGAAGTTATATTGATATCTGGTTCATTCCGGCTACTTTATTTACACACAACAGTCATAGCCTGTTTGATATGCCTGACATTTAAGCGTGAAGTCAGTGTCAATTTGATAAGTATGACCTCAGATTAAAGCTTACAGTGGGAGAGGAAACTGTTTTGCTCTTGCTTTATAGCAAAGAAGGAATTCTTGAGTTTCTTTTGTAATATATTAAATGAGATACATTGTTCCTCTGGGAAATACACTTTCTCCAAGTTGAACAAGTTTTAGGTACGATTACTTGCTTTTCGTGGATGAAGTCTGGGGCAGGCCTAGCAAAACAAGATGACCTTATCTGCAAAAAGAATCTGTATAAGGAGGATGCCATCAGTTGCTACAGAACTGTAGGATAACACTACAGACTTTTGCCTAGCTCTTGTTATCAATGGCGTCTAAGAACTTACAATGTATTTCGACAGAAAGAAAGCTGATATATATCACATGATAAACTATAGCAGCCAAGCTAAAGAAACATTTTCATGGCAATTAATAATCGAAAGTACTGGGTTTTGTACACAGGGTGCATTATATTTCATTTAGACAGCATGAACTATGCACACCTATTCATAACTAATGCAAACTGTCCAGAGATGACATAATGTAATTTGTGATCCACTTCCGGGATTTTGTGTGCCAAGCCCATCTTACCTCGCAACACTTTTTGACAGAATCATGATTTCACTGAAACAGACAATGGCAAAATCCCAGTAAGTGTTGCTTTTTTCAAGGACAATAAGTCAAGAATGTCTGTCCTAAATCAAGGTTGCTTCTCTGAGTGTGAGACCGATTGTTTGAATTTGTTTAAGACGAAATGCAAGTGAGAGTTCGAAGCCGAAATGACATATTGACCCGAGAATGAAAATTACATGGTACTTGATATTACTGGCATGAATAATATAAAAACACAAAAGACACATTGACATAATATTGTAAATGAAGTCAGTTGGCAAATTAGAATTGCAAAGAAGCCGGACATTCTCTTGTAAGGGGGAACTTTTCTCCATGATTCAGATATTGAATATAGAAAGGGACCACGAATTTTCATAGAATGCACTGGGTGCAGGGAAGAATTTGTTTGTGACCTTTTTTCTTTTTCTTCACACAAAGAGTGCCAAGTGCTGTAATTTGGAAAGAACCTAACTATTTTGACAATGATTAATTGAAGTGCAAATAATTATGGTAATGGAAGCCGAAATGTAAATGGCCTACATAATTGAAATAATGTTGAATTAATATTGGTCAATATTTTACTGCAGGCTGCCATTGGTAACATGGTGAACTGACTGGTACAGTACCGCTGAACTGTTTTAGTCATCCTGAAATTGGGAGACCCTATTATCTCATTTATCTATCATTCCATATCTAAGATACATTGAATAGCTTCTCCAGGGTGGCTCACTGTGATATGTATGATTTATAGATGATAGGAGCAAAGAGGGTCACCTGAGTTGGCACATCTTGGAGCAGCGATCAATAAAAGCAGCAAGCAGGCATCAACTGGTATTGTTCTAGAGCCACAGACAGTTTGAGAGTGATGGAATTGACATTGCTGATGTCCTTAAGTTCAGGAAGTTGCTGGTCAGCTGCGGGAGATATCTAAAATGTGATGTTAAGTCACCAGGACTACTTTTAATTTTGTACAAAGACAGTGCTCAATTAACTGTAGGTCTACTATGCGTTGGGATAATAGAGTAATTTCTTCCTATGATGCACAGGTTCCATGTGTAGGTCTTTCAGCCTCATATATCCTTTTTTCCTATAGAAAGCTTTTAGAAGCCTATTGCACACCATTAGCTCCCTTCAGATTACCTGACAACCTCTGCAATACATCATTAACTTGTTTCCTGGATTACATCATAACTTATCTCAGACAGGGTTATGTGGTAAGCAGCCCTAGGTCATTCACAGGCTCTCACATCAGGCTCATCATCCAAACATGTTAATCTGCCTACCACATGAGGTAACTGATGGATAAGTGAACAGCCATGTTTCTTTCGTGGCCAAGTCCTGCTGAGCCATCCATCACAGCTGACCTCATTCAAAGTGACCTATGAGAGGTTAATCTTTCTAACCTTAGTCTTTGGGCAACAGCGTCTATGGTGTTGATCACTTGCTTTCAGTGTATTCACCTGCTCTTTCAAATGACTTTCAGAAACTTTTGAAAGTTTGTTTTCTTTAAATCAGATTAATTGCTTTCATCCAAGAAGCATTTACATTCTAGAAAATTTATTCCAATATGTTTGTATTTAACTTATTGCTGGGTAAGGTAGAAGTAGGTGTTTTGCCATGACCAGAACAAATACCCTCTTGATTTCAGTGAATGAAAATAAAAGGATTCTTGTCATAATCATAATATACTTCTGCAATGTCACAAGTTTAGGATACAAAGAGCTCTGGCCCAAAGCCAGTTGTCAGCTGGAGCAACTACAATTTGCTGCAGACCTCCGTATCTGATTTTTAAACCTGGGCATGTGCAGTAGTTAATTTGTTCTTTAATCTGACCAATAAACCTCATTTTCCTCCTACTTCTAATCTAACATTTCTCATAATATGCTGCATGCATAGGTTTTTGGATAACTGCTGTACAGTATATTCTGGTCAAGGTTTGGTTTGCAAGAGCCTTATTAAATTCACAATTCCCAATATTTGTGAAGTGTGATACAAGCTTTTTCAAAGAATAAGAAGTACAGAAAGCCAATGTACATGTACTGCATCTTCCTCTTATACTTGGGTATGACTGAAAAAAAGTATTTGGGCAAATAATTAATTTTCCCTGGATATTAGGAAACTACTTGTGATTAATTCGAAGCCATTTTTGCTTGGAGAAATGCAGGAGGACATCCAAAGGGTGCTCAAGGTCTTCAGGAAGTCACGCCGCCTGGTGACAGGAATCGGTTTACAATGGTTACTGTGACAACACTTGTAACATTCTGAGAGTATTCGAATAAGCTTTTGCTCATGGTCATAAGCTGACGAGATTAGAGTTGCTCCAAGGATAACATCACAAAAGTTAACTAGAATCGCAAGCGATGATAATATGACCGCCGGCGCTGCTGGACGCCTTTTGCTGATCAAGTGCAATCAAGTGTGACTGTGTCGATCCATAAAAGATGAATAACAATTTGTGTTTTGAGTGCAGCTTGTTTGGACCTGGCTTAAAAAAGCTCAGTCGTATAATAATAATAATAAATAGATATATATTCGTTGTTGTCCATGGCGCAGTGGGGCCTCTATTTGAGGGGGGGTTTATTCGAGGGGCGTATATGTGTACATCCATTGTGCATGCCTGTGTACGGCCATCGTCAAGTGTACGCCCATCTGTAGCTCGTCTGGCATGCCCATCTGTGTGTTCACGCCAATTTGTGTGTACACACCCATCTGTGTACGCACCCATTTGCGTGGGCATGTCCACCTGAATGCCTATCTGTGTGGGCACGCCCACCTGTACACCCATCTATGTGTACGCCCACCTGTAGGCCAATGCCCATCTCTTGAGTGTATGCCCATCTGTGTTGGTACCCTCATCTGTGAGTGCATGCCTTCTTAGTGTGCACGCCCCCCTTTACACCTAGCTGGGAGTACGACCGTCTGTGTGAGTATGCCAATTTGTGTGTGCACAGCCACCTTCGTGTGCACGCCCATTGATATGGCCATCTGTGTGCGCATGCCCATATGTACAGCCATCTGCATGTATACGCCCATATCAGCACGCCCGTCAGTGTGTGTAAGCCCATCTGTGCGTGCACGCCCATCTGTGTGTGCATGCCCATTTGTATGTGCATGGCCATCTGTATGCCCATCCCAGTGTGGATGCCCATGTGTGTGTGGACGCCCATGTGTGTCTGCAGGGCCACCTGTGTGTACACACACATCTGTCAGTGCAGGCCCACAAAGCAGTGCTGTGATGTGGTCTGTAATGCAGTGCAGTTATGCAGTGCAAAAAAGCACTGTTGAAATACAGTGCAGTAATGAAGTGTTGTGCTGCAGTGCTGTAATGCATTGCAGTAATGAGGTTCTGTGATGCAGCGCAGTAACACAGAGCTGCAATGCAGACTGCAGTGTTGTAATGCAAGGCAGTGATGCAGTGCAGTTATGTGTCCACGGGGGCATGGCCCCGTGTCCACGGGGGCATGTCCCTGTGTCCGCGGGGGCATGTCCCCATGTCCGCGGGGGCATGTTCCCGGGGGCATGTCCCCATGTCCCCCGGGCATGTCCCCAGGGGTATGTCCCCATGTCCCTGGGGGCATGTCCTCGGGGGTATGTCCCAATGGCCCCGGAGGTATGTCCCCGGGGGTATGCCCCCATGTCCCTGGGGGTATGTCCCCATGGCCCCGGGGGTATGCCCCCATGTCCCCATGTCCCCGGGGGTATGTCCCCATGTCCCGGGGGTATGTCCCCGGGGGTATGTCCCCATGTCCCCGGGGGTATGTCCCCATGTATGTCCGCGGGGGCATGCCCCCATGTCCCAGGGGGCATGTCCCCATGTCCCCGGGGCATGTCCCCATGTCCCCGGGGGCATGTCCCCATGTCCCCGGGGGCATGTCCCCCATGTCCCCAGGGGCATGTCCCCATGTCCCCGGGGGGCATGACCCCATGTCCCCTGGGGCATGTCCCCATGTCCCCTGGGGCATGTCCCCATGTCCCGGGGGTATGTCCCCATGGCCCCGGGGGCATGTCCCCATGTCCCCGGGGGCATGTCCCCATGTCCGCGGGGGCATGTCCCCATGTCCGCGGGGGCATGTCCCCATGTCCGCGGGGCATGTCCCCATGTCCGCGGGGGCATGTCCCCATTTCCGCGGGGGCATGTCCCCATGTCCGCGGGGGCATGTCCCCATGTCCCCGGGGGCATGTCCCCATGTCCTCGGGGGCCATGTCCCCATGTCCCCGGGGGGCATGTCCCCATGTCCCAGGGGCATGTCCCCATGTCCTCGGGGGCCATGTCCCCATGTCCCCGGGGGCATGGCCCCATGGGCATGTCCCCATGTCCCCGGGGGCATGTCCCCGGGGGCATGTCCCCATGTCCCTGGGGGCATGTCTCCATGTCCCCGGGGGCATGTCCCCATGTCCCCGGGGGCATGTCCCCATGTCCCCGGGGGCATGTCCCCATGTCCCCATGTCCGGGGGGGCATGTCCCCATGTCCGCGGGGGTATGTCCCCATGTCCGCAGGGGGTTTAGTAGATATTAAATGGTTGCCCCCTTATTCTTAGTAATAATGGTCGCCCACTCTTTAGTATATATTAAATGGTCGCCCCCTTATCCTATCTATCTATCTATCTATCTATCTATCTATGTATATCTATCAGCATTGCTTAGTAGATATTAAATGGTTGCCCCCTTGGTTCATACATTCTTAGTAATAATGGTCGCCCCCTCCTTAGTAGATATTAAATGGTTGCCCCTTATCCTATCTATCTATCTATGTATCTATCTATCTATATCTATCATCATTGCTTAGTAGATATTAAATGGTTGCCCCCTTGGTTCATTCATGCATGTACTTTTGTTATCTTAGCACCTTAGTAGATATTAAATGGTTGCCCCCTTATTCTTAGGAGATATTAAATGGTCGCCCCCTTATCCTTAGTAGATACCTTATCTATCTATCTATCTATCTATCTATCTATCTATCTTCATCATTGATTGCCATCATTGATTGCCATCATTGATTGCCATCATTGACTGCCATCATTGACTGCCATCATTGACTGCCATCATTGACTGCCATCATTGACTGCCATCATTGACTGCCATCATTGACTGCCATCATTGACTGCCATCATTGACTGCCATCATTGACTGCCATCATTGACTGCCATCATTGATTACCTTTGTCTACGACTCCGCCACATAAATCCTCCGACACCCTCCGACACATGAAATCCCGCCATGTGACCGCATAAAAACAGAGATCAGCCTAAAGGCGATCAATAAGAGTTTGGCTGCTTTTGAGACATCCCCCAGCAGTCAAGCGGTCCAAGCAGGTCTAATCTGGCACAGTGCCAAAAATCACGAAAACAACATTCAGATAGCCAAAATAACAATAAGGTGGGGTGTTTCACTGAAAAATCATGAATCTCAGAAAGGTATGAAAGACCCCTTGGATCATTCTGGTTTTCAGGGGTTGAGTAAAGAATGTAAAGTTATGTTTATATAGCAACTTTCATGATTGTACAATGAGTGTAACTTGTTCTATCCATCCCCAAAAATGTGAGTTAAATGGTACAATACGGGGGTAAAAGCAAATTGACCGCGCCAGCGCTGGCGGCGGTCATAATTACCTGATAACAAAGAGTGTGGTCACAGCATTCATGTAATGGCACTAAGTGATGCTCCAGGCTGTTCATGTCAAAAGGATTCAAGCGCCATTTGATAAATCTTGTTGCATCGACAGTAAACTGACATGGCAGGTGTCAGAAGATCTTTGTTCAATACATTGAAGTGTCAAAAGGCATTTGTGTGAGATGCACTGATAAATGTGCAGAATTTGTCATGGAAGACACATGGTGGATACTTTTAAAACATTCGTTTGGCCATGACATATCTACCTGTATTGACTAAATCATACATGTACACAAATTCTGGTCAGATTATTAGTTTTTTCATAGAATTATTTGCCTGGAAAGTGGAAATGGTTTCTAACAGGTTTGACATTCACTGAATCTGACTGTATCCTGTTGTAGAGCCCATTTCTGAGCATAAAAATAATTTAGTATTGATTTGTTAACATAGTGGTGAGCATCTAGAGATTACAATTCTATCTGCTGCAGTTACTAACTTTCAAATTTATCATTCTGCCAGAAGATACTAATGTTCTTGCCCAGTCATGACAATGTGAAAATGTGACAAATTTATGACTTTATTTATCTTGCCACCGTATTTTATTTTCCACCCATCATCCCAGCAGGACGTCAGTTAGTCTGACTTTGACTGTCTACAGCATGTGGTAACTGATGGATCCATCACTGCTGACCTCATTCAAAGTGACCTATAAGAGACCAAAATTTTTGAAGTCAAGCCTTTGGGCAATGGCGTAAATATTGTTGGATGACTTGCTTTCATTGAAATCACCTGCCGTTTATAATTCCTTTCAGAACCTCTTAGAACTTTATTTTTCTTTGTGTACCAAAGGGACACAGAATATCAACATGACATTGCTAACTGATGGATGGCTCCTCTGTTGGTCACATACAAATATATGGTAGAAATTATGTTGCCGCAACATTAACACAGCTTTGAGATTTCTTTACAACGTTGCCAAAACGTCGCATGCTGACCTAATATCATTTCCATCATACAATTCTAAGTAATTTTGAAAATGCTTATATTGTAATGATTAATTATGATTCGACCTATCGGGAGAATCATCTTGTTTTCTTTGATTTTATTATTATTAAGAATTTACCATATATGGTAAATTCTTATTGTTTTTGGTATTATTCTTATTATTATTATAGTTTCCGGAAAAATTTTCTCTGATTTTCTTGATTATTTTTTTGAATGTACCTGTATGCTTGTAGACTACTGTATTCCGGTCCTGAGTTAGAATTTTTATTTTTAACCAATATAGGACCTTTTTGGTGTGAATTTTAGTATATTTTGATGTACTATATCTCAATAAACTATTAAACTAGAGAAATTTGCTTTAGTTTCTGTCCATAAACTATAAAATTCTATACAATGGCGAAAAAATTATCGAAATCACTCAAGCGGAACATTCCACACTGAATATTTAGGTCATTTTCGAATTGTTTCGAGTTCGGCAAAAACCATGAGTGATAGCAGCATGCTCATAGTGCCAAAACTTGACCTATAGTACGGGCCAGTGCATAACATATTTCTAATTTTGATATTGCAACTATTTATGGAATGGCGGCCATTTTGGTATGTTGTATTTGCTAAATTTGAGGTGCATGAGTTCAAAATCCATGAAGGAGTCATTTTAGGTAATGCAAATGTATAATGAACCCCCCCAAATATGCCCATTTTCACCCCATACCAATCTTCAAATTTGACCTTGACCTCATTTTTCAAGGTCATATGACCCGTCAAAGTTTCAATTCACTACATTTTCAAAAATTCCAACAATTATGTTTTTTCAAAGATATCCAATTCATATTATAGATTCTGATAGCCAGCAGCTGGATTGTTAGAACCCTGAAATCGGAATTGATTTATCTCTTCGTGCTAATTTATAAAAAAATTCCAAATATTGCATACCGTGCGACATGAAAAATCAGCCTATTTTTGCCCTCCTGAGCAATAAATATTGATCCTACATAGTTCAAATAATGAAATGACCCCCCCTTTGTCACACATTGCCAATCTGGGTAAAATATTGGTTTTGACCTAGAAAGGTATTTTCAAGGTCAAACTTAAGGTCAAAATATTTGGCAAAATTGGATATTTGAGATACTTAATTTTTTTAACTAAGAAAAAATTAAGGAATTTCCACAATCTCTTCAGCCTTTGGTGCCACAATACCCTAGAGGAACCTTGCAAAGTTTCAAGGTATTCAGATTGACGTACACAGCACAATAAATGTCAAAAGGTCAAAAAATGACACCTAAATTGACGTACTCATTTTCCAATTTCGTACTTGTACCCAAACTTTGACGGCCTTTATCTCCAGTTCTAATTAAGCTACAGAAAAACTGAAGGCATATTCTGAAAGCCTCTAATCTCCTCTAGTATTTGTTTTCTATTCATATTAACGTATCTTTACTGGTTAAAAAGATCGCCGGACCCTGAATAATTCATGTTTTCAGTCATGATTTTACACTTTAACTTTTTTACGACAAAGATAGCAACCTTCAAAAAATTTGATACTCCTTGGACATGTAATTCTAACACATTTACAGTAGTGTGTGCAATTTCAAGTCTCTAGAGTTAACCGTTTGACTTAGAGATTAAAATAAAGTTCAAAACTTGATATTTTCAGAGTCAATTTTTTGGTGATATTTCACATTTTTGTCATTGATTCAATCGCTTCTATCTTCGGTTCTAATTAAGGTATAGGAATTATGCAAGCAGTTCTGAATACCTCAGATTCTCCTCTTTATTTTATTTAATGTTCGTTTTGGTGTAGCATCAATAGTTAAAAAGATCGGTCAACCCTGAAAAATTCAACTTTACTTATTACAACCAAATTAGTGCCCTGAGCTAAAAGAAGTCAATTTTGTAGTGAAGAAATACAAAATCAGTATAAAAGTTGCATGGACCTATTGTGTAAATGTGATACATTATACTGATCTTACTATATGTACGATTCTCAGTACGTAATTGTTCATATTTGCTTTCTTTCTTGTCAAGTGGTCAATAAAACAAAATTAAATGCACTAAACTAAACTGAGTAAAATATATTAAATAAACTAAACTAATTAAATTAAACTAAATAAGCTAAACTGAACTAAATAAACTAAACTAAATAAACTAAATTAAGCATGAGCATTCACACAATAGTCTGTACACATAAACATATACAATATACCTTTAAATAAATAAATATATTGGTAAATTCTTCATCACTGACCATGGTCAGTTATAGCCATCTAGTTATTATTTATTATTATTATTATGATTCGACCTATCGGGAGAATCATCTTGTTTTCTTTGATTTTATTATTATTATTATTATGATTCGACCTATTGGGAGAATCATATTGTTTTCTTTGATTTTATTATTATTATTATTATTATTAAACTTCACCTATACCATAGGTGAAGTTTCTTATTTTCGTAAGTATTTTTATTATTATTTTTCTTTCCGAAAAATGTTCTCGAAAAATTTTCAAATAATTTGTGTACATAGTCCTATGTAACCTAATTAAATTGTCCAATGTAACCCTATACCTCTGACCTATTTTTCAAGGTCATTGACCCCTTTGAAATACATTTTTTCTATATTTCAATAGACCATTACTCATGTAATAACTGATCAATTACAGTTTCCTAATAAACTATATATAATAGACTTATACTAAATAAACTGACCTAATTTTCAAAAGTATAGGTCAAGGTCGAGGTCATACAGGTCAATTTTTACTCTCAGAGGTTTGCGCGCCTGATCTCTATATCAGCAACTTCGAAAATTGCAGAATTCAAGCCAATTGTTACAGTAAATGACTAATGCATGGTAAGCGATCATTTTTATGATGATATCATGCTTAGTTATTTAATTATGGAATTTTTAGTGTCAACCGCGTCGTCAAAACTGGTGACCTTGATTACTTGACACTGAAATATCGATTTTAGGCCAATAAAATGTATTGTGAACCCCCCCAAATATGCCCATAAAACCTCCATAGCCACCTTCAAATTTGACCTTAACCTCATTTTTCAAGGTCATTTGACCTGTTTAATGTTCAAATCACTCGATTTTCAAAAATTCCAACAATTATGTTATTTCCAGCATATTGGGTTCATAATTTAAAGTATAATAGCCAGGAGCTATATTGTTGGAACCCTGAAATCGGAATTGATTTATCTCTTCATGCTGATTTATAAAAAAATTCCAAATATGGCATACCGCGCGACATGAAAAATTAGCCTATTTTTGCCAATTAGAGAGGTAAATATTGATCCTACATAGCTCAAATAATGAAATGACCCCCCCTAAGTCATACACCCCGAATCTGTAGAAATTATAGATTTTGACCTTGAAAGGTATTTTCAAGGTCAAAATCAAGGTCAAATATTTGACAAAATTGGATATTTGAGATATTTAATTTTTTTTAAGTGGGAAATAATGAAGGGATTTTTACAGTCTTTTCATAGGTCAGTCCTACAATACCCTAGAAGAAATGTGTAAAGTTTTAAGTCCATCGGATTGACCTACATTGCACAATAAATGTCACAAGGTCAAAAAATTACTGCAAAATTGACCCTCTCATTTTCCAATTTCACACTTGTACCCAAACTTTGATGGTCTGTATCTCCGGTTCTAATTAAGCTACAGAAAAACTGAAAGCATATTCAGAAAGCCCAAATTCTCCTCTAGTATTCATTTTCTATACATTTTAACGTATCTCTGCTGGTTAAAAAGATCGCCGGACCCTGAAAAATATATGTTTTCGGTCAAGATTTCACCAATTTACATTTTTTTGACAAAGAAGTCAGTCTTCAAAAAATTTGATAATATTTCGAGATATAGTCCTAACATATTTACAGTATTTTGTGCTATTTTAAGTCTCTCCTTCAAACCGTTTACCTTTGGGAGCAATTTGGAGTTCAAAACTTGATATTTTCAGAGTCAATTTTTCGGTGAAATTTCATATCTTTACCATTACTTCAATCAACTCTATATCGGGTTCTAATAAAGTCATATGAATGATACAAGCCGTTTTGGAAAGCTCAGATTCTCCTCTTATTCTAATTTGTGTACATTTTGTTGTGTCGTGAACAGGTAAAAAGATCGGTCAACCCTGAAAAATTCATCTTTTCATCACCTAACCGAATGACTGTACTCAGACTGGAACACCAGTGATTACTAAAATTTGTGTAGTAATTGCCTAAAAGATGTCAATAAACTAATTTTAAACTAAAGTAAACTAAATAAATTAAACTAAACTAAATAAATTAAGCTAAACATGCATTCACCAGGAAAGGGGGGGCTGTCCGCTAGCTTCATTAACTTGTGCATTGCAATATATCACAAATAAATAAGGTACATTTTTTATGTTATTTTTTGTACCATTTTATACAATATTTTTGATACTATTTTATATTTTATTCATATAATATTTTATATATTATTTTATATCTTGCTTATATACTTGTTTATATACTTGTTTATATACTTGTTTATATACTTATATACATTTAGACTATTTTCACCCACTGAACTAAATAAACTAAACTAAACATGGGCATTCACTGAGCAAGCTGCTTAAACATGTACAATATACCTTCATATACTTGTTCGTATACTTGTTTATTTTTATACTTAAACATATTTAGACTATTTTCACCAACTGCTCGGTGAAGTTTTATTACCGCTAGCGGTTATCGGAATCTAGTATTCAAGTTGCGTTCGTACTTTCCGAAAAAGGTCCTCGAAAAATTTTCAAAAAATTCATGAAGGAAGCCCACCATGCCCGTATGACACCCACCCGGTTTCGCTGACCTTGATTCATGTTTCAAGGTAGCAGAGCGCTTTGAAGTCAGATTTTCCATACTTTTGAAATGCCCAAATCTCATCCGGTTAAGCCCGGATTCCGTTTCTGTCACTTTTATTAGGTTCCACATGCTTTTTGCAAGTTACAAAGTGAGACTTCCGAAAACGCAGGTCCAGGTCCAAGATGGCTACGGCCATTTTTAGTACTAAGCGATTGTCGCACGAGATGTCAGAAACCGTAAGCCCCAGGGTTTTCAAAGTGAGGCCAAAAGCTGGCTTGGTGGCCGGGCCAGTGCTGTAAGTTATAACTGTGGTGATCCCATGTTTGGTTATGCAGTTACATAATTTTAAATATTGACCGCGTCATCAAAACCAGCAATTATCCTACGGTGCACCCCCCCCCCCTTTAAATTATGCTTTTTGCTGAAACTCCTGTGGTCTAATACTGTAGAAAGCCAAAATATACCTAATTCAAGCCTTCTCTATGTTATATAAGCAACCTGCAAGCTAAAATACTTGCAGAAGACTCCATTCTAGCAGACGACACATGTCTTATGGTTTCGAGTCCCGCAGTAAACAAAAAGCTGTGCTGTGATTGGCTGACTTAGTGCAGGTGAACTTTGAAGTTGAGGCTGCAGGCCAGTAAATAGCATGGAAATCGGTTAGAATGGTGTAGATTAGCATCACTATGGCTGTGACATGGACCGGGATTGCCCCGGAAACAGGTCAAAACAGAAAAACCGCATATTTTTGGCGGGAAAAGCTGAAACACCGCATTGTGGGGGTGCCGGTGGCAGTTTAATGCCTTTCTGGACCCCTTCCCCCTAGAATTGCATGGTTTTGTGATTCTAGGCCTTTGCATAGGCCTATGTGGGTCCATTACGGCATTCGCATGCTAAAAGATAGGAAAATGGGCCTTCCGGTCAGAATCAACCTGAACGTACTCGGGCCAAATGTCTTGACACATTACTAATCCTCACTAGTAGAGCAGCATTTCCTGCAAAAATGATGAAAATCGCATCATTTCTGAGCCCCCAAATTGCCAAAAACCTCCGTTTTTGCATTTTTCAAGAAAAAATCGCCCCGTCACAGGAAATTGATTTTGAGGGCTGAAAGTGGCTCTGAAAGATTGCTTGGAGTCGGACCCATAACCTAATACCCTTACTTTAGTTACATTGTAGCAATAACACCCCGATTATAGGCGGTGAAGTTTTGTCACCGCTTCGCGGTTACCCGGTCTCTAGTATTCAAGTTGCGTTCGTACTTTCCGAAAAAGGTCCTCGAAAAATTTTCAAAAAATTCATGAAGGAAGCCCACCATGCCCGTATGACACCCACCCGGTTTCGCTGACCTTGATTCATGTTTCAAGGTAGCAGAGCGCTTTGAAGTCAGATTTTCCATACTTTTGAAATGCCCAAATCTCATCCGGTTAAGCCCGGATTCCGTTTCTGTCACTTTTATTAGGTTCCACATGCTTTTTGCAAGTTACAAAGTGAGACTTCCGAAAACGCAGGTCCAGGTCCAAGATGGCTACGGCCATTTTTAGTACTAAGCGATTGTCGCACGAGATGTCAGAAACCGTAAGCCCCAGGGTTTTCAAAGTGAGGCCAAAAGCTGGCTTGGTGGCCGGGCCAGTGCTGTAAGTTATAACTGTGGTGATCCCATGTTTGGTTATGCAGTTACATAATTTTAAATATTGACCGCGTCATCAAAACCAGCAATTATCCTACGGTGCACCCCCCCCCCCTTTAAATTATGCTTTTTGCTGAAACTCCTGTGGTCTAATACTGTAGAAAGCCAAAATATACCTAATTCAAGCCTTCTCTATGTTATATAAGCAACCTGCAAGCTAAAATACTTGCAGAAGACTCCATTCTAGCAGACGACACATGTCTTATGGTTTCGAGTCCCGCAGTAAACAAAAAGCTGTGCTGTGATTGGCTGACTTAGTGCAGGTGAACTTTGAAGTTGAGGCTGCAGGCCAGTAAATAGCATGGAAATTGGTTAGAATGGTGTAGATTAGCATCACTATGGCTGTGACATGGACCGGGATTGCCCCGGAAACAGGTCAAAACAGAAAAACCGCATATTTTTGGCGGGAAAAGCTGAAACACCGCATTGTGGGGGTGCCGGTGGCAGTTTAATGCCTTTCTGGACCCCTTCCCCCTAGAATTGCATGGTTTTGTGATTCTAGGCCTTTGCATAGGCCTATGTGGGTCCATTACGGCATTCGCATGCTAAAAGATAGGAAAATGGGCCTTCCGGTCAGAATCAACCTGAACGTACTCGGGCCAAATGTCTTGACACATTACTAATCCTCACTAGTAGAGCAGCATTTCCTGCAAAAATGATGAAAATCGCATCATTTCTGAGCCCCCAAATTGCCAAAAACCTCCGTTTTTGCATTTTTCAAGAAAAAATCGCCCCGTCACAGGAAATTGATTTTGAGGGCTGAAAGTGGCTCTGAAAGATTGCTTGGAGTCGGACCCATAACCTAATACCCTTACTTTAGTTACATTGTAGCAATAACACCCCGATTATAGGCGGTGAAGTTTTGTCACCGCTTCGCGGTTACCCGGTCTCTAGTTATTATTATTATTATTATTATTATTATTTTCTTGGCCAGTAGGTTTTTGTGCTAGAGACTTGAAACTTGGTACATATATAGTCCATGGTTAGTACTTCATTTTGGGAGAAGATGGTTGACCTTGACCTTGAACTCAAGGTCACAGGTCATCTCAAAGTCGAAAATTGGAAAACTTAAAAGTGGAATAACTTTTTTAATATTACAAGAATCAATTTGAAACTTTGGAATATATATATAAACATGTATCCCAACATTTGTAACCCATTATTGTTTTTGTGCAATGAGGGTAAGGGGGTAATTACCCCAATTTGACTAAAACAGGTTTGCACAGGTTTCCAGAAAAACTAAGCAAGCTAGAAACTCAGTTCTTTCACTAATAGGTAGCCTGACTAACCATTCAAGGTAAGTGATATTTTATATTTTGATTATGTGAAGGGGTAACTATGTAATGGGGTGTTGAAAATAGGGTGTTTTGCCCCAAGAGTGAAAACATTGTAAAACTTTGGTTTTAATGAAAGGATTTCAATGATAGTCTGGTAATATATTAATGGTTTCTGTATTATGTAATCCTTGTTGCCCGAAGCTTGGTAATTACCCCCCAAAAAGGGGTAAATGTCTATAACTTGTGATTGACCTGGACGATTTTCTTCAAATTTTGCACACGTTTGGGATATTGACTCAGGCACATATTAAACGAATAATTTTAACAGTATTGCCAACATAGGGTATTTACCCTCGTAATCAATGCCAAAAGGGGTGAATATATATTTTGAGGAGTTATGTTGTTCAAAATGGAATATCAGCTGTATGTTTGGTCTACGGGTATCCGGTTGGATTTTACTGGATGAAAAGTTTCTGTTTTGGGTAATTACCCCCAAAAGGGGTAAATGTCTATAACTTGTGATTGACATGGACGATTTACTTCAAATTTTGCACATGTTTGGGATATTGACTCAGGCACATATTGAACAAATAATTTTAACAGTATTGCCAACATAGGGTATTTACCCTCGTAATCAATGCCAAAAGGGGTGAATATATATTTTGAGGAGTTATGTTGTTCAAAATGGAATATCAGCTGTATGTTTGGTCTACTGCTATCCGGTTGGATTTTACAGGATGAAAACTTTCTGTTTTGGGTAATTACCCCCAAAAGGGGTAAATGACTATAACTTGTGATTGACATGGACGATTTACTTCAAATTTTGCACATGTTTATGACATTGACTCAGACACATGCTACAAGGAAAAAATTCACAGAATAGGGTGATTTACCCTCGTAATCAAGTTCTAAGGGGGTAAATACATATTTTGAAGAACTTGGTTGTTTAAAATGGAATATTAGTTGCACGTTTGGTCTAGGTTATTTGTATGGATGTTACTGGATGAAAAGTTTCGGTTTTTAATAATTACCCCCAAAAGGGGTAAATGACTATAACTTGTGACTGACATGGACGATTTACTTCAAATTTTGCACACGTATGGGATATTGACTCAGGCACATGTTAAAAGAGAAAACGTTACAGTATAGGATAATTTACCCTCGTAATCAAGGTCAAAGGGGGGTAAATACGTATTTTGAGGAATTTGGTTGTTTAAAATGGAATGTCAAGTTTATGTTGGATCTAGGCTTGTACTTAATGGATGTTACTGGATGAACAGTTTCGGTTTTAGGTAGTAACCCCCAAAAGGGGTAAATGGCTATATCTTGTGATTGACATGGACAATTTTCTTCAAATTTTGCATGGGCTTAGTGTGTCTACTTTACCACATAATATAAATAGAAACTTCAGCTTACAGGGTCTCTACCATAATAGTCCGACATAGTCTCATATAATTTGTTTTACTCATATATTTGAGGTCGAATCATTGCCTAACCTTTTTAAAGGTTGAATACTAGTTATTATTATGATTCGACCTATCGGGAGAATCATCTTGTTTTCTTTGATTTTATTATTATTATTATTATTATTATTATTATTATTATTATTATTATTATTTTCTTGGCCAGTAGGTTTTTGTGCTAGAGACTTGAAACTTGGTACATATATAGTCCATGGTTGGTACTTCATTTTGGGAGAAGATGGTTGACCTTGACCTTGAACTCAAGGTCACAGGTCATCTCAAAGTCGAAAATTGGAAAACTTAAAAGTGGAATAACTTTTTTAATATTACAAGAATCAATTTGAAACTTTGGAATATATATATAAACATGTATCCCAACATTTGTAACCCATTATTGTTTTTGTGCAATGAGGGTAAGGGGGTAATTACCCCAATTTGACTAAAACAGGTTTGCACAGGTTTCCAGAAAAACTAAGCAAGCTAGAAACTCAGTTCTTTCACTAATAGGTAGCCTGACTAACCATTCAAGGTAAGTGATATTTTATATTTTGATTATGTGAAGGGGTAACTATGTAATGGGGTGTTGAAAATAGGGTGTTTTGCCCCAAGAGTGAAAACATTGTAAAACTTTGGTTTTAATGAAAGGATTTCAATGATAGTCTGGTAATATATTAATGGTTTCTGTATTATGTAATCCTTGTTGCCCGAAGCTTGGTAATTACCCCCCAAAAAGGGGTAAATGTCTATAACTTGTGATTGACCTGGACGATTTTCTTCAAATTTTGCACACGTTTGGGATATTGACTCAGGCACATATTAAACGAATAATTTTAACAGTATTGCCAACATAGGGTATTTACCCTCGTAATCAATGCCAAAAGGGGTGAATATATATTTTGAGGAGTTATGTTGTTCAAAATGGAATATCAGCTGTATGTTTGGTCTACGGGTATCCGGTTGGATTTTACTGGATGAAAAGTTTCTGTTTTGGGTAATTACCCCCAAAAGGGGTAAATGTCTATAACTTGTGATTGACATGGACGATTTACTTCAAATTTTGCACATGTTTGGGATATTGACTCAGGCACATATTGAACAAATAATTTTAACAGTATTGCCAACATAGGGTATTTACCCTCGTAATCAATGCCAAAAGGGGTGAATATATATTTTGAGGAGTTATGTTGTTCAAAATGGAATATCAGCTGTATGTTTGGTCTACTGCTATCCGGTTGGATTTTACAGGATGAAAACTTTCTGTTTTGGGTAATTACCCCCAAAAGGGGTAAATGACTATAACTTGTGATTGACATGGACGATTTACTTCAAATTTTGCACATGTTTATGACATTGACTCAGACACATGCTACAAGGAAAAAATTCACAGAATAGGGTGATTTACCCTCGTAATCAAGTTCTAAGGGGGTAAATACATATTTTGAAGAACTTGGTTGTTTAAAATGGAATATTAGTTGCACGTTTGGTCTAGGTTATTTGTATGGATGTTACTGGATGAAAAGTTTCGGTTTTTAATAATTACCCCCAAAAGGGGTAAATGACTATAACTTGTGACTGACATGGACGATTTACTTCAAATTTTGCACACGTATGGGATATTGACTCAGGCACATGTTAAAAGAGAAAACGTTACAGTATAGGATAATTTACCCTCGTAATCAAGGTCAAAGGGGGGTAAATACGTATTTTGAGGAATTTGGTTGTTTAAAATGGAATGTCAAGTTTATGTTGGATCTAGGCTTGTACTTAATGGATGTTACTGGATGAACAGTTTCGGTTTTAGGTAGTAACCCCCAAAAGGGGTAAATGGCTATATCTTGTGATTGACATGGACAATTTTCTTCAAATTTTGCATGGGCTTAGTGTGTCTACTTTACCACATAATATAAATAGAAACTTCAGCTTACAGGGTCTCTACCATAATAGTCCGACATAGTCTCATATAATTTGTTTTACTCATATATTTGAGGTCGAATCATTGCCTAACCTTTTTAAAGGTTGAATACTAGTTATTATTATGATTCGACCTATCGGGAGAATCATCTTGTTTTCTTTGATTTTATTATTATTATTATTATTATTATTATTATTATTATTATTTTTTTTTTTTTCTTGGCCAGTAGGTTTTTGTGCTAGAGACTTGAAACTTGGTACATATATAGTCCATGGTTGGTACTTCATTTTGGGAGAAGATGGTTGACCTTGACCTTGAACTCAAGGTCACAGGTCATCTCAAAGTCGAAAATTGGAAAACTTAAAAGTGGAATAACTTTTTTAATATTACAAGAATCAATTTGAAACTTTGGAATATATATATAAACATGTATCCCAACATTTGTAACCCATTATTGTTTTTGTGCAATGAGGGTAAGGGGGTAATTACCCCAATTTGACTAAAACAGGTTTGCACAGGTTTCCAGAAAAACTAAGCAAGCTAGAAACTCAGTTCTTTCACTAATAGGTAGCCTGACTAACCATTCAAGGTAAGTGATATTTTATATTTTGATTATGTGAAGGGGTAACTATGTAATGGGGTGTTGAAAATAGGGTGTTTTGCCCCAAGAGTGAAAACATTGTAAAACTTTGGTTTTAATGAAAGGATTTCAATGATAGTCTGGTAATATATTAATGGTTTCTGTATTATGTAATCCTTGTTGCCCGAAGCTTGGTAATTACCCCCCAAAAAGGGGTAAATGTCTATAACTTGTGATTGACCTGGACGATTTTCTTCAAATTTTGCACACGTTTGGGATATTGACTCAGGCACATATTAAACGAATAATTTTAACAGTATTGCCAACATAGGGTATTTACCCTCGTAATCAATGCCAAAAGGGGTGAATATATATTTTGAGGAGTTATGTTGTTCAAAATGGAATATCAGCTGTATGTTTGGTCTACGGGTATCCGGTTGGATTTTACTGGATGAAAAGTTTCTGTTTTGGGTAATTACCCCCAAAAGGGGTAAATGTCTATAACTTGTGATTGACATGGACGATTTACTTCAAATTTTGCACACGTTTGGGATATTGACTCAGGCACATATTGAACAAATAATTTTAACAGTATTGCCAACATAGGGTATTTACCCTCGTAATCAATGCCAAAAGGGGTGAATATATATTTTGAGGAGTTATGTTGTTCAAAATGGAATATCAGCTGTATGTTTGGTCTACTGCTATCCGGTTGGATTTTACTGGATGAAAAGTTTCTGTTTTGGGTAATTACCCCCAAAAGGGGTAAATGACTATAACTTGTGATTGACATGGACGATTTACTTCAAATTTTGCACACGTTTGTGACATTGACTCAGACACATGCTAAAAGGAAAAAATTCACAGAATAGGGTGATTTACCCTCGTAATCAAGTTCTAAGGGGGTAAATACATATTTTGAAGAACTTGGTTGTTTAAAATGGAATATTAGTTGCACGTTTGGTCTAGGTTATTCGTATGGATGTTACTGGATGAAAAGTTTCGGTTTTTAATAATTACCCCCAAAAGGGGTAAATGACTATAACTTGTGACTGACATGGACGATTTACTTCAAATTTTGCACACGTATGGGATATTGACTCAGGCACATGTTAAAAGAGAAAACGTTACAGTATAGGATAATTTACCCTCGTAATCAAGGTCAAAGGGGGGTAAATACGTATTTTGAGGAATTTGGTTGTTTAAAATGGAATGTCAAGTTTATGTTGGATCTAGGCTTGTACTTAATGGATGTTACTGGATGAACAGTTTCGGTTTTAGGTAGTAACCCCCAAAAGGGGTAAATGGCTATATCTTGTGATTGACATGGACAATTTTCTTCAAATTTTGCATGGGCTAAGTGTGTCTACTTTACCACATAATATAAGTAGAAACTTCAGCTTACTGGGTCTCTACCATAATAGTCTGACATAGTCTCATATAATTTGTTTTATTCATATATTTGAGGTCGAATCATTGCCTAACCTTTTTAAAGGTTGAATACTAGTTAGCATTCACCACCACTATGGTGAATGCTATTATTTTTGTAGATTTTTTTATTAGCATTCACCACCACTATGGTGAATGCTATTATTTTTGTAGATTTTTTTATTTTTATTAGCATTCACCATCATTATGGTGAATGCTATTATTTTTGTAGATTTTTTTATTTTTATTATTTTTATTATTTTTATTATTATTTTTCCGTCATTTTCGGTTGAGTTCAGGGTTGTCCTTTTGTGGATGGATAGTACTAGGTGAGATATTATGATCCCCAAAATTTTTTTGACCTTGACCTATTTTTCAAGGTCAGAGGTCACTTCAAAGTTGGCATTTTTGGAGTGCTAACTTCTAAACTAATAAAGATAGAAATGTCTGGATTTCAATGTTATGTCACTTATCACTAGGACAAATAATATCAACCATCAAATTTGTAATTTTCGAAAAGGGCTAATTACCCCAACCCATTTAGTAGTTTACCCTTTGCTGTTCTTCTTCTCAGAAACCGAAAATGGTAGGATGATTCTAACAGCTGGATTGTGTAGCCAAAAGATAGTTCTAGTGCAGCAGCAACTTTCATATTGATCACTCAGGGGGTTTTTGAGATATCGGACTTTCAAATTTTGATGATTTCACTAAAAATTTTAAATGTTGACAATTTTGAGTTTGAATTAAGGAAAATTCTTGAAACTTTATATGGTAATAGCCTAATGCCTAAAAGAGGATGTTATGAAAAATGAATGACCTTGACCTTGATTTCAAAATTGTCATTTTTATAAATTTGGCCAATTTGCTTCAGATGTGGTTCCAGCAAACTTCTAAACTAATAAAGATAGAAATGTCTGGATTTCAATGTATCAATACTCATCATAAGCATAAGCAATATCAATCATCAAGTTTGTCTTTTTCGAAAAGGGGTAATTACCCCAACCCATTTAGTAGTTTACCCTTTGCCATTCTTCTACTCTGAAACCAGAGATGGTAGGATGATGCTGACAACTGGATTGCATAGCAAAAAGATAGTTCTAGTGCAGCAAAAACTTTCATTTTGATCACTCAAGGGGTTATTGAGATATTTAACTTTCAAATTTTGATTATTTCACCAAAAATTTAAAATGTTGAAAATTTTCAGTTTGAATGGAGGGAATTGTGAAACTTAACATGATAATATACTGATGCATAGAAAGGGCATGTTACAGGAAATTAATGACCTTGACCTTGATTTCAAAATTTTCATTTTTATAAATTTGTTAAATTTGCTATAGATGCTTCATTCTACATTGGATACATTGGATTGAACATTTCATTTTAATTTAATTTCACTGATCATATCATTGATCATATCATTGATAATATCATTGATCATATCATTGATCATATCATTGATCATATCATTGATCATTTCATTGATCATTTCATTGATCATTTCATTGATCATTTCATTTTAATTTCATTTCATTTTAATTCCATTTCATTTTTAATTCCATTTCATTGATCATTTCATTGATCATTTCATTGATCATTTCATTGATCATTTCATTGATCATTTCATTGATCATTTCATTGATCATTTCATTGATCATTTCATTCATTGATCATTTCATTGATCATTTCATTTTCATTCCATTTCATTTTAATTCCATTTCATTGATCATTTCATTGATCATTTCATTGTTCATTTCATTGTTCATTTCATTGATCATTTCATTGATCATTTCATTTGAGTGATGAAAGGGTGAATGCTCATTCCCAGTTGCACTGGGAATATCTAATGTCTAGTTATTTTTATTATTATTTTTCCGTCATTTTCGGTTGAGTTCAGGGTTGTCCTTTTGTGGATGGATAGTACTAGGTGAGATATTATGATCCCCAAAATTTTTTTGACCTTGACCTATTTTTCAAGGTCAGAGGTCACTTCAAAGTTGGCATTTTTGGAGTGCTAACTTCTAAACTAATAAAGATAGAAATGTCTGGTTTTCACTGTTATGTAACCCATCACTGGTACAAACCATATCAACCATCAAATTTGTCATTTTCGAAAAGGGGTAATTACCCCAACCCATTTAGTAGTTTACCCTTTGCTGTTCTTCTTCTCAGAAACCGGAAATGGTAGGATGATTCTGACAAATGGATTGTGTTGCCAAAAGATAGTTCTAGTGCAGCAGCAACTTTCATATTGATCACTCAAGGGGTTTTTGAGATATTGAACTTTCAAATTTTGATGATTTCACCCAAAATTAAAAATGTTGAAAATTTTGAGTTTGAATGAAGGGAAATTCTTGAAACATTATATGGAAATAGCCTAATGCATAAAAAAGTATGTTGCAAAAATTGAATGACCTTGACCTTGATTTCAAAATTGTCATTTTTATAAATTTGGTCAATTTGCTACAGATGAGGTTCCAGCTAACTTCTAAACTAATAAAGATAGAAATGTCTGGATTTCAATGTATCATTACTTATCATAAGCATAAGCAATATCAACCATCAAATTTGTCATTTTCGAAAAGGGGTAATTACCCCAACCCATTTAGTAGTTTACCCTTTGCTGTTCTTCTTCTCAGAAACCAGAAATGGCAGGATGATTCTAACAGCTGGATTGTGTAGCCAAAAGATAGTTCTAGTGCAGCAGCAACTTTCATATTGATCACTCAAGGGTTTTTGAGATATCAAACTTTCAAATTTTAATTATTTTACCAAAAATTTAAAATGTTGAAATTTTTCAGTTTGAATGGAGGGAATTTGTGAAACTTAACATGCTAATATCCTGATGCATAGAAAGGCATGTTACAGGAAATTAATGACCTTGACCTTGATTTCAAAATTGTCATTTTTATAAATTTGTTAAATTTGCTATAGATATTTCATACTTCATTGGATTGAACATTTCATTTTAATTTCATTTCACTGATCATATCATTGATCATATCATTGATCATTTCATTGATAATTTCATTGATCATTTCATTGATCATTTCATTGATCATTTCATTGATCATTTCATTGATCATTTCATTGATCATTTCATTTCATTTTAATTCCATTTCATTTTAATTCCATTTCATTGATCATTTCATTGATCATTTCATTGATCATTTCATGGATCATTTCATAGATCATTTCATAGATCATTTCATTGATCATTTCATGAATTGGTGAATGCTCATTCCCAGTTGCACTGGGAATATCTAATGTCTAGTTTTTATTATTTTTATTATTTTTATTATTATTTTTCCGTCATTTTCGGTTGAGTTCAGGGTTGTCCTTTTGTGGATGGATAGTACTAGGTGAGATATTATGATCCCCAAAATTTTTTTGACCTTGACCTATTTTTCAAGGTCAGAGGTCACTTCAAAGTTGGCATTTTTGGAGTGCTAACTTCTAAACTAATAAAGATAGAAATGTCTGGATTTCAATGTTATGTCACTTATCACTAGTACAAATAATATCAACCATAAAATTTGTAATTTTTGAAAAGGGGTAATTACCCCAACCCATTTAGTAGTTTACCCTTTGCTGTTCTTCTTCTCAAAAACCCGAAATGGTAGGATGATTCTAACAGCTGGATTGTGTAGCCAAAAGATAGTTCTAGTGCAGCAGCAACTTTCATATTGATCACTCAAGGGGTTTTTGAGATATCGAACTTTCAAATTTTGATGATTTCACTAAAAATTTTAAATGTTGACAATTTTGAGTTTGAATTAAGGAAAATTCTTGAAACTTTATATGGTAATAGTCTAATGCCTAAAAGAGGATGTTATGAAAAATGAATGACCTTGACCTTGATTTCAAAATTGTCATTTTTATAAATTTGGCCAATTTGCTTCAGATGTGGTTCCAGCAAACTTCTAAACTAATAAAGATAGAAATGTCTGGATTTCAATGTATCAATACTCATCATAAGCATAAGCAATATCAATCATCAAGTTTGTCATTTTCGAAAAGGGGTAATTACCCCAACCCATTTAGTAGTTTACCCTTTGCCATTCTTCTACTCAGAAACCAGAGATGGTAGGATGATGCTGACAACTGGATTGCATAGCAAAAAGATAGTTCTAGTGCAGCAAAAACTTTCATTTTGATCACTCAAGGGGTTATTGAGATATTTAACTTTCAAATTTTGATTATTTCACCAAAAATTTAAAATGTTGAAAATTTTCAGTTTGAATGGAGGGAATTGTGAAACTTAACATGATAATATACTGATGCATAGAAAGGGCATGTTACAGGAAATTAATGACCTTGACCTTGATTTCAAAATTTTCATTTTTATAAATTTGTTAAATTTGCTATAGATGCTTCATTCTACATTGGATACATTGGATTGAACATTTCATTTTAATTTAATTTCACTGATCATATCATTGATAATATCATTGATCATATCATTGATCATTTCATTGATCATTTCATTGATCATTTCATTGATCAATTCATTGATCATTTCATTTTAATTTCATTTCATTTTAATTCCATTTCATTTTAATTCCATTTCATTTTAATTCCATTTCATTGATCATTTCATTGATCATTTCATTGATCATTTCATTGATCATTTCATTGATCATTTCATTGATCATTAGATAAAATGGTGAATGCTCATTCCCAGTTGCACTGGGAATATCTAATGTCTAGTTATTATTATTATTTTCTTGGCCAGTAGGTTTTTGTGCTAGAGACTTGAAACTTGGTACATATATAGTCCATGGTTAGTACTTCATTTTGGGAGAAGATGGTTGACCTTGACCTTGAACTCAAGGTCACAGGTCATCTCAAAGTCGAAAATTGGAAAACTTAAAAGTGGAATAACTTTTTTAATATTACAAGAATCAATTTGAAACTTTGGAATATATATATAAACATGTATCCCAACATTTGTAACCCATAATTGTTTTTGTGCAATGAGGGTAAGGGGGTAATTACCCCAATTTGACTAAAACAGGTTTGCACAGGTTTCCAGAAAAACTAAGCAAGCTAGAAACTCAGTTCTTTCACTGATAGGTAGCCTGACTAACCATTCAAGGTAAGTGATATTTTATATTTTGATTATGTGAAGGGGTAACTATGTAATGGGGTGTTGAAAATAGGGTGTTTTGCCCCAAGAGTGAAAACATTGTAAAACTTTGGTTTTAATGAAAGGATTTCAATGATAGTCTGGTAATATATTAATGGTTTCTGTATTATGTAATCCTTGTTGCCCGAAGCTTGGTAATTACCCCCCAAAAAGGGGTAAATGTCTATAACTTGTGATTGACCTGGACGATTTTCTTCAAATTTTGCACACGTTTGGGATATTGACACAGGCACATATTAAACAAATAATTTTAACAGTATTGCCAACATAGGGTATTTACCCTCGTAATCAATGCCAAAAGGGGTGAATATATATTTTGAGGAGTTATGTTGTTCAAAATGGAATATCAGCTGTATGTTTGGTCTACGGGTATCCGGTTGGATTTTACTGGATGAAAAGTTTCTGTTTTGGGTAATTACCCCCAAAAGGGGTAAATGTCTATAACTTGTGATTGACATGGACGATTTACTTCAAATTTTGCACACGTTTGGGATATTGACTCAGGCACATATTAAACAAATAATTTTAACAGTATTGCCAACATAGGGTATTTACCCTCGTAATCAATGCCAAAAGGGGTGAATATATATTTTGAGGAGTTATGTTGTTCAAAATGGAATATCAGCTGTATGTTTGGTCTACTGCTATCCGGTTGGATTTTACTGGATGAAAACTTTCTGTTTTGGGTAATTACCCCCAAAAGGGGTAAATGACTATAACTTGTGATTGACATGGACGATTTACTTCAAATTTTGCACACGTTTGTGACATTGACTCAGACACATGCTAAAAGGAAAAAATTCACAGAATAGGGTGATTTACCCTCGTAATCAAGTTCTAAGGGGGTAAATACATATTTTGAAGAACTTGGTTGTTTAAAATGGAATATTAGTTGCACGTTTGGTCTAGGTTATTCGTATGGATGTTACTGGATGAAAAGTTTCGGTTTTTAATAATTACCCCCAAAAGGGGTAAATGACTATAACTTGTGACTGACATGGACGATTTACTTCAAATTTTGCACACGTATGGGATATTGACTCAGGCACATGTTAAAAGAGAAAACGTTACAGTATAGGATAATTTACCCTCGTAATCAAGGTCAAAGGGGGGTAAATACGTATTTTGAGGAATTTGGTTGTTTAAAATGGAATGTCAAGTTTATGTTGGATCTAGGCTTGTACTTAATGGATGTTACTGGATGAACAGTTTCGGTTTTAGGTAGTAACCCCCAAAAGGTGTAAATGGCTATATCTTGTGATTGACATGGACAATTTTCTTCAAATTTTGCATGGGCTAAGTGTGTCTACTTTACGACATAATATAAGTAGAAACTTCAGCTTACAGGGTCTCTACCATAATAGTCCGACATAGTCTCATATAATTTGTTTTACTCATATATTTGAGGTCGAATCATTGCCTAACCTTTTTAAAGGTTGAATACTAGTTCTAATATTATTTCTTTATTTTGATTGCAGGTGGGTTTGTGTTTTTCGCTGCTTTATACACGGGGATACCAAGATATGTGAGTAATGTTTTGTAGAATTGATAATTAGGGTTATTGAAGTTATAGAGTTGATCTTTTGAATTATTTAGGATTGGAAATTGATGAAGCCCTCACCTGGAATGTTAATGTGACTAAATTATGAAAAAGAACTGTCTTTTAAAATGTCTTAGTGTAGTCCTTAACAAGACAATTCTTAACAAAATTCGTAATGGAGTGACCATTTAATAATCAGGACTGTAGGCTAGTGTCAGGAATGCCAAGCTCTATATATAGATAAACCCTGATGTGCCTGCATGTTATCCTAGTCCTAATGGGGGTTGGTTGGTTTAGTTGTAGCATGCTGGGCTTCCAATCGCTGGGTCCAGGGTTTAAATCCAGCTCTTGTGGGGTAACCCGGGCCAATGTTGGACGGCTGTTTCAATCATCCTTCAGCTCATTGCTGTGTCCTCCTCCTGTCCTAATTAGCCTACCAAGTGCATAGATGCAGTACGTAAAGTCACAATCATCCATCCATCCATATTCTAGTCCCAACATCTGCTGTCAGTGACTCAATAGCCTCTAATGCTAACAATGCATCTGAAACTGATTTTTGTTTTCAGAATCATAATGCAACAGGAGTTTGCCTATTTTGTGTGAATGGGCATAAGAATTGGCCATATTGTCTGAATAACACGTTGCTGAAATATGAATTTATTAACCTGACGCAGCAGTGGCATTTGGAGTTGACACTGAAATTGTCTTGTCTAATTTCCTTTGGATGCTGGAGAAATGCTAATTAGCAACCTTGGGGACCTGGCGCCAGACAATATGCTGGCATACTGTCATCTTTGGGAAGAAAGTGGAATATTGGCTGGAAGAGACCTTGACTTGTTATATTGCAAATGAAGCTAGATTGCTCATTAGATTGTACTGAGAATCCAGGCCAACTTGTTCAGGGGCATGTGCACTGATTTAGTCTCCGGATGTATAAGGACAGAGTAGCTGCATAAATGTTGCCTAACATTTTAGCATGTAGAATGCATATTCTTAATCTTTGTTTGATTTACCTTCAGGAAATCATGGTAAAATCAAGTTAGAATGTTTGGCGATGTTTTGTTGTCTTCTTCATTGGCCAATAGTCACATGTCTGCGATAAAGTAGATATATATACAGCATTTCTGTAATGGTTAACCTTTTTTTTTCAATCATACAACTTAATATCTTTCTCCGTTGCTACATATCATCTCTTTGGAGATGATAGCAGCAATGTGATCCGAGATACCTCCGAGATGTTTCCTTCGTACTTGGCGGCTTTTTCCTCCTTCCATTCTTGCGTCATTTTGAGCCTCGTCATCTGACTGCTTCTGAATGACATGATAAACTTGTGTAAGGCAGCAGTAGGACTGCAGACAGGCTCTCACTATGTGGGCCAATCATCCTTGCATGACACCAGTTAATCTGTCTTGTGCAGTTGGCTACCAGCAGATATACAAACAGCCATGTTACTGCTGAGGCCATGTCAGTGACTGGTCAGTAGTCACTAGTCAGTCGTCCATCAAGGCTGACCTCATGCAAGTTGATCTGAAGAACTGAAGTTGAGGTTCAATTAGCCTCGGATACAAGGATGGCTGTCCTGTAGCATGAAGTGTAAAAGGCCATGTTTTGCCTCAGATAAGAAGCATACGTGTATCATTGATTTACAGTAGGTATAAAGATGCTTGAGTGCCAAATACTTGCATTCATCTTTCAAAGCATAATATCTGCTTTGCACTTTTAGACAATTTTGAATGATTGATTATGACCTTTACACCAAATTTGCAAGGTGCTACCAGCTACCTATTTGAGCAATTCCCTTTGGTAAAATGCTTTTAAGCATTGTCAAATGGCATAGAGAAACCAACAAAAAGATTGTGTTGCAATTGCGGCTTACAAATTTAGTTACTTGTAAGATGTAGCCAAGTGGGTTTTAAAGCATCTCCCTGTCTCTTTGTTGGAAGCATGCAAAGACAAAGTAGATAGTTTCATGATTTAAGGAAACGCAGAGTTACACACTTACATCAAACAGAAGTTTCATAGCTTAGAATGTGTCATGGCTGTCAAGTGTTTTACCTTAAAGGGCTAAAAAATCGTATACAAGTTTCAATCACTGTGCTTAGGTCCTTGAAATTTGAGCTTTGAAATCTTCTCCGTCAAGACATCTTGTCACCCGAGCTTTCTTTTCTGTGATGTCTTGATGATAGGGAATGCTAGCAGTAAATGTATCAGAACTTATTCCAAATTACATCAGGAAATCTTTGCTAAATTGTGAAATACGCAGCTTTGATGCCGTTTCCTTTGATCTATGAACTATACTTTTGCAGGGTATAAGCTAAGTTCCTGCAGGTAGGTTTTTCACTTACAAGGCTGTACTCACTACATCTATCTATCTATCTATCTATCTATCTATCTATCTATCTATCTATCTATCTATCTATCTATCTATCTATCTATCTATCTATCTTTCTGTCTATCTATCTTGCTTGATGAGATCATGGAATGAAAGGAGACAACATGTCAGACATTTACATGATCTCTCAGATAACCAGCTTGAATGCTCACACATGAGGATACATGAGGATGCGTATTGGACATGTCATCCACACCGACATTCAACCAAGATGCTTATCAAGAAATCTTATGATATTTTACCAATTTATGTTGCCGAAGGAAAACAAAGGTGTGATCTTCAATTGAGCAGGCCTTAAGCTTGGACCACCTGTTTAATATGATTGAGATGAGGTATACACCACAGTATGCATTGCCATGCACTAGGAACATATTTCTCAATCAATATCTTTTGTGGGAAAGATGCCATCTGCTCACAAAAGGTTTATATTTCTTTCATGCTTCAGTTCAAGTCATTGCTGGATCTGTGAATATGCACTCAAAAATACAACAAAATATGAAAGGGGGACCGAAATAGAGATAGGCTTGTTGACACCATGCAGTAAGAAAAATACTTTTTAATGTATGGATCATTTTTAAATACTATATTTTAAAAGTAAAAGTGTATTTGGCAATATTACGCATAATATAAGGCACATTTATTGAAAAACGGTCAGAAATTCATTTTGAAATGGCATTCAAAGTGATCGTAGATGGCAATCTGTGGAGGGGTGTGTCATAATTAGAGTAGGTGCCCTATTTTAAGTATGCATAAAGATAATTTGGGGGAATGACAGATAACATTGGCCTGCTCATATTCTCTTCCAATTCTGAACACTGGCAAGGCATGTAATGTGAAAAAGAAAATTTCAATCACAAACTATATATAGAAGCAACTATAAAATGAGCAGCAAAGGAAAACCTGTACAGAACTACATGACAGTTGACGCGTTTTTCCATCGGCCTCTATTGGCTAAGTTATTCTGATTGTATTAGTTGCATCAAACAGTTAGAATATCATAATTCAAGTAAATTGCATTTTCCAAATAGCCCATTGCCATTGAATGGACAAGTCAAGGACATGAATGACAGAGTGCAGATGATCAGCAACTACTAACTCACCCACTGTAGATGATTTAGTCAGAGAGGCACACCTGCTAAAGTTTAATTTGCTAACAGTTCTGGAAATATGGTCAAGGCAACTTGGCTTCAGCTTTTTTTGTGATTGAGTAGCACCAATTGTAAAATAGGAATCCAGCCTTTTTATTTTTTGTGTATCTGCACAGTATCTATGTCTCTGTTGCTTTATAAAATAGTCATGAGGTTTTGAATGCCCGGATGTTATCCATCTCAATAAAGAATTACCTTAGTTTGCTGAAGCAGCCCGAATGACCTGATGTCAGAATGACAATTGTAAGACATTTAACAATCAGGAAAACTTCATGGGTTGGAGAGGATTGCAGCAGTTGCAGTTTTCTAAGATTCCAAACAGTTTTCATTGCTGCCATGGGTACATTAGCGTAAATCTGACAACAGGGAGAAATAAGATACTTCAGAGACTATGAATTTTATTCAATCTGTTAATTGATCATTACTGACCGTCGTTGACTGATCAGTCTGTCCCTGTCAATTACTCTTCAAGCTATTTTCATGCATAAGCGAATTAGCCTTGAGATGCTGACCATTGACCAGTGGACCATGCATTGCCTTGCCCCTGAACTCCGACCAGCTTGAAGAAGGACAATCCTTCTCCATATAGAGTGACCCTCGGAGGTCACATGATCAAGATGCCATGTTTGCCTAAGCAACCGGAATGACCGGACATCAGAATGACACAAGAGATTGCTGCGTTGGCTGTCAATACTCTTGTGACACAATCCAGATAATCTCTGTGGATATACCCGATATGTCTAGAGGGTAATGCACCGTACAGGGGCAGTTGCCATTTGGAAACACATACTCCTACTTATACTAGTCTACTTGAAATGTTTCATGCATATTGTCCAATCATTGGTTTGATAGTAGGCCTATGGAAAACTGTCATTCAAAATTAGCTGGTTTATGAATGACTTGATTTACTAAATATTTAACCATAATATTGCAGTCTTCACATGCCTGTTGTTAAAATGCAAAAGCAAGCAATTCAAGTTAAACCTAGAAACTTTTACACAAAGTTGTTGACTGGTTGTGAAGTTAGATATATTTGATATGTACCACAAATAATCAGTGAAAAGCTCCGGGGAGGGAGTTGTGTTTGTGTTACAGTGGGAGTATGGGGAGTATAAATGACTTCAAGTCCAAGGAATACGATTAAAAGACCAAAGTTGTTTTTGCATATGGGCAAATATGGTGTTTTACTAGAACTAGTGATTTGGTAGTCTGAGTAGTCTCATATAAGTAGCTCGGGGACTTGTAGCTGCGTTATTTAGGAGAATAGAATTAATTGTATCCCTGAGCAGTCTAGTTGCAGTCCTGGAGCGGACAAGAAGCCATGTGTGACCCATCTAAATGCAGAACAGCAGACTACAGTCCTGAGGGTCCAGTTGACAAGAACAGAGCAGAACAAACTAAACAGGAACACAACAGAGGACCTGCATTGGCTCTTGGCCGAATTTGTCGGTCTTTGTTTGCTCTTGCAGTTAAGCCTCTTGCTCCCTCGGTGTTTGCCAAGACACCCAGAAAATAAACAGAGGAAATCAGGAAGGACAAAGCAGGGCACGTCCCAATTGCGACTGGATAAACTCACCAACGTACGGTGGAATAATCAAGTTTGCAAGAAAATTTAACTGAAAAGCCCCAGGTAGTAATCTATAGGAAAGAAGATGGACAGACATTTACATTTAGTAAATGATATACAGAGATGAGAGCTTGGGAGGAGATAGGGATAGGTACATAATCGTATAAACTAACTGAACCTCTGACATTATATGAAAAACTTACGGAAAACAAGAGATTGCTTTTGTTTGCGAGCCTCTGCATATGTAAACAAGCTAATGATGCCCATGCGCATGCATTTAGATGACCTAACAATGCTGCCACTGCATTGGGCACTAGACAGAAGTTCAGGGCAGGCTTTGTATTGTAAAAGAATGCTGTTTCTCTGGCACCCTGCTTTCTCATAATGTAAGGTATATTTTGACACTACAATTATTTTTAGTGACTTTTGGTGTATAATCAACTGCCTCTGGTATGATGGTTCTTTATTCGTAAGCCCTATTTTTTTTTGTAAGGCTGCTCATCACATAGACCAGTTGAACAAGGAATGTAAATGTAATTTTTTTCACAGAACTCGCAATAGCATTTCCAATGTTTTAAAACTGGAATGTGTTGATGATTATAGCTTTAGTTATGGATAAATGTTTCGCTGTTGATTGTCAGAGATGAAATGGGAGAAAATATATTTCTAACAGCGAAAAACCAAAAAGACGGAATGTAAATTGCCCTGAGAAGGGAATTCCCCAAGGTGAGGCTCCACCATCAAACTGGCTTCTGATAATCTCTCCTATATCAGCTATTGCTCCTCAGAGCTTATTATGGGCAATATTATGGCTGTGGCCATTCGTGTTACATTCTCCCAAGTAGCAACATAGAGTAGAGCCAGTCTTGCAGGGATAATTTATCCCATGGCCTCAGAAACCAATTAGGTAGGGTCATTCGGCCATCTGAAAGACTTTCAGAAGATTTACTGGGACCTACAGTAAGTTATTGAGGACTTTCATAAGGTTCATGAAGCCACTGCAACATTTCCGCTAAGCTGGAGTAACCTACAGTAGCCCATTCAAGTCAAATTTGTTAGCTCTTTATTTTTTGTTTCGTTCTGATTGATCTACTGTGGTATAGAGTCTTCTTCATTTTCTGAGTCCATTTTAAATGATAGATTGCCAAATAGTATGAGACCAATGCGAGAGTTGTCAGTGAGAAGTATTAAAATTATAGTTAGAATCTTGTATAAGTAATTTCATGAAAATAAAAGACATTAAGAAATTTTTTTTTTCACTTTCCTGATTCAATATTGCATCATACTGACTGTTAAATCACAAATTTACAAGAATAATACATAAATTCAAGTGAGAACAACTGTAGGATTTATGGAGCCATTTTACTCATCTCAGTAGAATACGGCCTCTTTGGGACTCCAGGAGGCACACCACACTATTTTTATGAATGGTAGGGGAAAGGAGGGTCACCTGATCTAGCACAGTTCGAAGTTGATAGCAACAGAAAGATATGAGATGCCTCCTAGAAGTTTCCTTTCGTATTTGGTGCTTTTACCTCCTTTGTATCTTGCCTATGGAGAGCCGCTTTATCTGACAGCTTCTGGATTACATGATAAACTCATAGTGAACAGCTTTAGGGCCACAGATAGGGCATTACACTGTGGGCCAATCATCCTGGAATGACTCTTGGGGGTGGGGTATGTGCCCCTCCATATTGGGCCTGTGCCCCAAATGTCCCCCTATGATGTGAACTTCTTGTCTTAGGATGATATAAACAGTTAGTATGTTTGGTACCCCTCCAGAGAATTGCGTGCCCTCCCCTGATGCTCCCCTGCTCAAGACCCCTACCTACATCAGTGTGTACACTTCTCACAGCTTATGGAGCCCTTTTACTCATCTTAGAAAGAAACTGCTTCTTTTGGCACTCTGGGTGGTACAACACACTATTTTTATGACTGGCAGGGGCAAGGAGGTGTCATATGAGCTTGCACAGTATGAAGATGATAGCAACCGAAAGATATGTGACGCCTCCTAGAAGTTTCCTCTCTGAATTTGGTACTTTTGCCTCCTTTGTATTTTGCGTACACGTATGGACTGCCACTTCATCTGACAGCTTCTGTGTTAGCTGATAAACTTCTGCTGAGCAACAGTAGGGCCACAGACAGGCACCATGAGCCAATCACCCTGGCATAACACCAGTTAATCTGTCCTGAGCAGATGACTGCCAGCAGATATATGAACAGCTATGTTTTTTCTGAGGCTGTGTGTCACTGGTGTAGTATCGTCAGATATCAATCATAGCTTACCATGCAAATTTGGCTTGCAAACAGTAGAACATTGGGCTAAAGTAGCTTCAGAAATAATAATTCACTACACAGAAGAAGCAGAAGGTTAAAAGGTCTGTTTATACATGCTTAAAGCCATTTTACGAAGCAAGAGTGTAGTGATGAGCCACTTTAGACATAAACTGCATAAACTGCATAAGTGGAGAATACACACATTCACTTTCAAGGCATATGACTGATTTGCAGCTTCAGACAGCTTTTAATGATTGATTTATAAATCACATTTGCAAGCTGACACATCTTTGAAGAATTTCTTTTGATAAAAATTAATGCTTTTCAACTTGTAAAAAGTAGCATGGTGGGTTTTTAAGATGTCTCTCTGTGGCAAAGACAAAACAGATAGTTTCATGATTTAAGAAACACCAAGTTCCACACTTATGTCAAACACAAGTTTCAAAGCTTCGAATGTGTCATGGCTGTCAAACGTTTTACTTTAAAGAATTTAAAAAATCCCATACAAGATGCAATTTGCTTCAGCTTAGGTCTTTGAAACTCAAGCCTTGATATATAACACCATGTCAAGACTGAGCTGTTTCTTCTTGGATGTTTTGATGTAATTTGGTGCACTTGACAAATGCATCTGAACTTATTCCAAATTACTTGAGGAACAGCCTTGCCTTGATACAGTTCTGCCCAAAGTTTACATACCCCGATGCAAAATGACCAATTTCTCTATTTCCAGGGCAATTTTAACCACAATGGGCAAATTATAAATGAAATACAATGCACTGCATGCTGCTGCACACTTCTGAACCATTGAAAATTCAACAGCAATGAGATTCTATGATGTTATTGGTCAATTGCATTTTATGACATTTTCAAAAGTTTACATACCCTTTTGTAATATCATATATTTTCCCCCTTGGGATCATGAATAGATTGTAGGATTTTACTACATTATTTCAAAAGTCCTCAGACGACATAAGCAGTGATTTTAATCCATTCTGCTTCACAGAATTTCTGTAACTCCACGTTCATTGTTGGTCTCCGCCGGGGCACGGCCTGTCTCAGATCATACCATAATTTATCAATAACATTCCAGTCTGGAGGGTGTCAAACCACTCGAGGACCTTTTCCCAACTGTTCTGGAAATATTTTTGGGCAGAATTAGTGGAAGGTTTTGGATTGTTGTCCTGATGCAGCGACTTGTTTCACTTCATTTCTAACTTTCACACTGAATCATGTCGGTTTTTGTACCAAAATTTTATGGAAATCAGTGGCATTACAACTTTCAATAGTTTTGACCAATATTCCAGTGCTGTGTGCATTGAAATAGCCACTATTTATCAAAAATGCACTACCTTGGTTTACTTTGTGAATGGTACTATTTTGCTTGCAAACCTGATAGACATGCCTCCAACAGGGCGGGGGTGATTATGGGACAAACTTGGCTGCAGTTCACCTAAAGCAGTTTGATAAGTCCCAATCCATCTGCCAAAATGTTTTTGGATAGACGGGACTTAGCTGAGGTGTTATATCATTAAAATCCTTTGCACTGTGTTTGCAAGGAGTTTATTCAGATTTACGATAAAAAGAGGACCATTGCTAAATTGAACCAGGGTGGTGCACTTTCAATAATTTGCAGCTGTTTCTGTTCGAATATCACCAGAGACATTGTCAAGACTAAAGAAATGTTTAAATATCACTGCTTTCCATAAAATTTTGGAAGAGAACTAACATAATACATTGTGAAAGTTAGGAACGGGATGAAACAAGTCGCTGTGACAGGACAACAATTCAAAACCTTCCACTAATTCTGCCCAAAAATATTTCCAGGACAGTTGGGAAAAGGTCCTCGAGTGGTTTGACACCCTCCAGACTGGAATGTTATTGATAAATTATGGTATGATCTGAGACAGGCCGTGCCCCGGCTGAGACCAACAATGAACGTGGAGTTACAGAAATTCTGTGAAGCAGAATGGATTAAAATCACTGCTTATGTCGTCTGAGGACTTTTGAAATAATGTAGTAAAATCCTACAATCTATTCATGATCCCAAGGGGGAAAATATATGATATTACAAAAGGGTATGTAAACTTTTGAAAATGTCATAAAATGCTATTGACCAATAATATCATGGAATCTCATTGCTATTGAATTTTCAATGGTTCAGAAGTGTGCACCAGCATGCAGTGCATTGTATTTCATGTATAATTTGCCCATTGTTTTTAAAATTGCCCAGGAAATAGAGAAATTGGTCATTTTGCATCGGGGTATGTAAACTTTTGGGCAGAACTGTATATGGGCAATTTCAGAACAATGTTTTCTCACAGTGGAGACACTTATTAAATTTCCAGTAGGTAGGTATTTCATATAGTGGAGCTCTTTACTCTTTAAAAGAGTTCTTATCATAAGGTTGATTAAAGACTGAGAGGGTCCACAATACAAATGTATGTTGCGCACTCATCTCATAATGTTGTCTTGTACTTGCGAAGCACTGTCATTGATACATCTGGCCATGAAGGTCTCCGATCAATGTAGTCTTAGTTTGCTGATAGAAAATGAACAAAATCACTATATAATTACCGCTGCCTAGCAACACAACTCACCAAATCCAGCATGGTTGCTATGCTCAATGTAGCCACTAACTGCCCTCCCTTTCACTCCCATCCCCCAAATATGCCAATCCACTTCATCTAAGCTCTTCCCTCCGTGTTAATGGGGGGTCCCCTCCTCCCTACTGCTCAACAGTATTCCGTAATAATCCTTCTAAAGTCTTCATTTCTCATCTCCCATCCACCACTCCATTTAATGTAAACAAATGATTTTACCAAATAACAACAGAGGGCTCTGCAAATCACAACCTACACACACAACTCCCCTATTGGATTATGTATGAACAACATAATGCCCCAGTGTCAGTTAGGGGGTAGAGGTGTCAACTTATGCTATCAAGCGCCAATGGGTGTAATGTTTAAATGGGTCTCCATGGGTGTAAATGTTTGCCAATGGGTGCCAATGGGTGTAAATGTTTGCCATTGGGTGTAAATGTTTGCCAATGGGTGTAAATGTTTGCCAATGGGTGTAAGTGTTTGCCAATGGGTGTAAGTGTTTGCCAATGGGTGTAAATGTTTGGCAACGGGCACAAATGTTTGTCAACGGGCGCAAATGTTTGTCAACGGGCGCAAATGTTTGCCAACGGGCGCAAATGTTTGCCAACGGGTGCAAATGTTTGCCAACGGGCGCAAATGTTTGCCAACGGGCGCAAATGTTTGCCAACGGGCGCAAATGTTTGGCAATGGGCGCAAATGTTTGCCAACGGGCGCAAATGTTTGCCAATGGGCGCAAATGTTTGCCAACGGGCGCAAATGTTGTCAACGGGCGCAAATGTTTGCCAACGGGCGCAAATGTTTGCCAACGGGTGTAAATGTTTGCCAACGGGTGTAAATGTTTGCCAACGGGCGCAAATGTTTGGCAACGGGCGCAAATGTTTGCCAACGGGCGCAAATGTTTGCCAATGGGCGCAAATGTTTGCCAACGGGCGCAACTGTTTGCCAAGGGCGCAAATGTTTGCCAAGGGCCATAAGTTTGCCAATGGGCGCAAATGTTTGCCAACGGGCGCAAATGTTGCCAACGGGCGCAAATGTTTGGCAACGGGCGCAAATGTTTGCCAACAGGCGCAAATGTTTGCCAACAGGCGCAAATGTTTGCCAACGGGCGCAACTGTTTGCCAACAGGCGCACATGTTTGCAAACGGGCGCAAATGTTGCCAACGGGCGCAATTGTTTGCCAACGGGCGCAAATTTTTGCCAACAGGTGCAAATGTTTGCCAACGGCCGCAAATGTTTGCCAACAGGCGCAGATGTTTGCCAACAGGTGCAGATGTTTGCCCACGGGCATAAGTTTGCCAACGGGCGCAAATGTTTGCCAACGGGCGCAACTGTTTGCCAACGGGTGCAAATGTTTGCCAACGGGTGCACAGGTTTGCCAACGGCTGCAAATGTTTGCCAACGGGTGCACAGGTTTGCCAACGGCTGCAAATGTTTGCCAACGGGCCAATGTTTGCCAACGGGAGCACATGTTTGCCAACAGGCGTAAATGTTTGCCAACGGGCGCAAATGTTTGCCAACGGGCGCACATGTTTGCCAACGGGTGCACATGTTAGCCTATGTTGGCCAACGGGCACAAATGTTTGCCAATGGGCGTAAATGTTTGCCAATGGGCCTAAATGTTTGTGTCAGCTTATGCTATCAAGCCATAACTTATGCCTTGGCTCTCAAACCTCCCGTTCGTAGAACGGGTATAATGCTAGTACCTTTAATTGAGCAGGCATTACAGATGATTTCATATTTGTAGACTTTTCTCAAATTACAAAATATTTTGCAAAATTTCTGGTCTGACATCAGAAAATCCTGCCAGGAGATTGGTCAAGTTGCCCATTGCATGTCACTTTTTTCAGCTTGCTTCAAGCAAATGGTGTTTGCTGGAAAAATGATGTCATAATTTTGACCAATAGTATAGCTTAGTATACAGCAAAGGCCAACTTGGTATTGTGGTAGTTGTTCACACATGTCAAACTGCAATCCACATGAACTCTTTCACTTCTTCATGAACTGTTGCATTTCACACTCCTGGGAACAACTGTTGTTTCAATTTATATTGAATCAGTTTCAAGAGCTCTGAATCTGAGCACCAATTTTTCACACATGCTTCAAGGGTATTACTTATTACTTACAACATGTTTACGGGGGTGATGAAATTTTAATAAAAGAAAAGGGGACATACTAAAAATCCACATGGAATGTATGAGAGGTACAAATAAGCATGAATGCAAAGGAGGTATACATTTTTGACAGTAAGTTCCAACAAAACTCCCAACCCCCCCCCCGAATCATAAATTCTGAATGGTGGTCCCTCAGGACAGAGTGGTTGCCCGGTCCAGTGATGTGGCCAACATTCATAAGAAATATCAGATCAAGGAGACCGCGATTGGTAGCCCATTGTCCTGCCGCCTGAGATGAGCCCCTCTTCTGAGAAAATGATACATTCACAATTATACATGTTTATTTTTATGTAATCAGTCATTGCATGGATCACCTGATCCTCATCGTCTGAATGCACAGTATCGGAATTGCAGAATGTGTGTGCTTAAATGTGTAAAACACAAACTGAAACTCTCACTTAAAACTGCTAAAGTCAGTCCCTGTAAGGAGATCAATGGCTTAAAATACCATGGTCACCCATGTAAAACGCCATGTCACTTTTCAGGAGAGAGTGATGTCATAGCTTCTCTCAACCAATGAAAATCGCAAGAAAAATTATGTATTTTCTTCCTCAAATGTCTACAAATATGAAATCATCTGTAAGCAGTTACTTGTTCATTGATGTCTTAGATGCAGCAGCATGATCTGCCCCATATATGGAGGTATGGTATACCATACATTTACAAAGTATGCATTGCCATGCACTAGGAATGCCCTTCTCAATCAATATTTTCTGGGGGAAAGATGCCATCTGCTAACAAAAGGGTTCATATTTCCTTCATGCTTCAGTTCAAGTCAATGCTGGATCTGTGAATATGCACTCAAAACGACTGCAGGATGTATAACGGGGACTGATATCTAGAGAACGCTTTGTTACAGAAGACGAAAAACCTGTGCTAATAGACAAGAACTGAAATGTTTCTTGTATGGTCATATTCCTATCCCTGCCATGTTAATCTCTATGACGTGAAAGCAGCCAGTGAGGTCATGTCCTATATTTCCTATGTTACTAACCAGAGTCACTGACCAAGACATACAACTGTGACCAATGAGGTCACAAGTCGCTCAATGACAAATTTGCACTTCATTTCAATGTGTTTGAAAGGGCTTGTTGTGAAGTCATTGATGGCCACCAACAGCTTTTCTGTAAGCAATCGTTCTTCGTCTACTGTAACACCAGAAAGACAAGGAATGTTTTTTGTGTGGATGATTTTTAAATACCATATTTTAAAATTATATTTAGCAATATCACCCATAATAAAAGGGGCACGTAGTGGAAAACGGTTACAAGTTCATTTTGAAATGGGGATTCAAATTGATCGTGAATGGCAAAGTGTGGAGGGGTGTGTCAGTTAATAATTCATAGAATCATACTTAGAGTAGGTGCCCTATTTTAAGTTTGTGTAAAGATAATTTGGGGGAATGACAGAATGACAGAATGACTGGGCTTGCTCATATTATCTTCTAATTCTGTACGGTGGCAAGGCATGTAATGCAAAAAACAAAATAAAATCACAAAGGATAGAAGCAACTATAAAATCAGCAGCAAAGGAAACACTGTACAGAACTACATGACAACGCATTTTTCCACCGGCCTCTACTGGGCCGTTCGAGTTGTATTAGTTCCATCAAATAGTTAGAGTATCATAATTCAAGTAAATTGTATTTTCCAAATAGTCCATTGCCATAGAATGGACCAGTCAAGGACACAAATGACACTGTGCAGATGATCAGCAGCTACTAAGGCCAAACTCACCCACTGTAGATGATTTAGTCAGAGAGGCACACCTGCTACAGTTTAATTTTCTAGCAGTTCTGAAAATATGGTCTAGGCAACTTGGCTTCGGCTTTATTGGTGAATGAGTAGCACCAATTGTAAAATAGAGAACATGAATTTCATTAAATTTGTTAATTGATCATTACTGAACGTCATTGACTGTTCAGTCTGTCCCTGTCTATTACACTTCAAGCTATTTTCATGCATAAGCAAATTAGCCTTGAGATGCTGACCACTGACCAGTGGACCATGCCTTGCCTTGCCCCTGAACTCCAGCCAGCTTGAAGGAGGAAAATCCATCTCCTCATTGAGTGACCCTTGGAGGTCACATGATCAAGACGCCATGTTTGCCAAAGCAACCGGAATGACCGGACGTCAGAATGACACAAGAGATTGCTGTGTTGGCTGTCAATACTCTTGTGACACAAGCCAGATAATCTCTGTGGATATACCCGACATGTCTAGAGGGTAATGCACCGTACAGGGGCAGTTGCCATTTGGAAACACATACTCCTACTTATACTAGCCTACTTGAAATGTTTCATGCATATTGTCCAATTATTGGTTTGATAGTAGGCCTATGGAAAACTCTCATTCAAAATTGGCTGGTTTATAGATGACTTGATTTACTAAATATTTAACCATAATATTGCAGTCTTCACATGCCTGTTGTTAAAATGCCAAAGCAAGCAATTCAAGTTAAACCTAGAAACTTTTACACAAAGTTGTTGACTGGTTGTGAAGTTAGATATATTTGATATGTACCACAAATAATCAGTGAAAAGCTCCGGGGAGGGAGTTGTGTTTGTGTTACAGTGGGAGTATGGGGAATATATATGACTTCAAGTCCAAGGAATACGATTTTAAGACCAAAGTTGTTTTTGCATATGGGCAAATATGGTATCTTACTAGAACTAGTGATTTGGTAGTCTGAGTAGTCTCATATAAGTAGCTCGGGGACTTGTAGCTGCGTTATTTAGGAGAATAGAATTAATTGTATCCCTGAGCAGTCTAGTTGCAGTCCTGGAGCGGACAAGAAGCCATGTGTGACCCATCTTAATGCTGAACAGCAGACTACAGTCCTGAGGGACCAGTTGACAAGAACGGAGCAGAACAAAGTAGCAAGTTGAAAAAACAAAAAAAAAACTAAACAAGAACACAACTGAGGACCTGCATGGGCTCTTGGCCGAATTTGTCGGTCTTTGTTTGCTCTTGCAGTTAAGCCTCTAGCTCCCTTGGTGTTTGCCAAGACACCCAGAAAATAAACAGAGGAAATCAGGAAGGACAAAGCAGGGCACGTCCCAATTGCGACTGGATAAACTCACCAACATACGGTGGAATAATCAAGTTTGCAAGAAAATTTAACTAAAAAGCCCCAGGTAGTAATCTATAGGAAAGAAGATGGACAGACATTTACATTTAGTAAATGATATACAGAGATGAGAGCCTGGGAGGAGATAGGGATAGGTACATAATCATATAAACTAACGGAACCTCTGACATTATATGAAAAACTTACAGAAAACAAGAGATTGCTTTTGTTTGCGAGCCTCTGCATATGTAAACAAGCTAATGATACCCATGCGCATACATTTAGATGACCTAACAACGCTGCCACTGCATTGGGCACTAGACAGGAGTTCAGGGCAGGCCTTGCATTGTAAAAGAATGCTGTTTCTCTGGCACCCTGCTTTCTCATAATGTAAGGTATATTTTGACACTACAATTATTTTTAGTGACTTTTGGTATATAATGAACGGCCTCTGGTATGATGGTTCTTTATTCGTAAGCCTTCTTTTTTTTTTGTAATGCTGCTTGTCACATAGACCATTTGAACAAGAAATGGAAACGTAATTTTTTTCACAGAACTCGCAATGACATTTCCAATGTTTAGAACTGGAATGTGTTGATGACTGTAGCTTTAGTTATGGATAAATGTTTCACTGTTGCTTGTCAGAGATGGAATGGGAGAAAATATATTTCCAACAACAAAAAGCAAAAACACAGAATGTAACTTGAGAGGTGAATTCCCCAAGGTGAGGCCACACCATCTGACTGGCTTCTGATAATCTCTCCCATATCAGCTATTGCCCCTTAGAGCTAATTATGGGCAATATTATGGCTGTGGCCAGTCCTGTTACATTCCCCAAAGTAGCAACATAGAGTAGAGCCAGTCTTGCAGGGATAATTGATCCCATGGCCTCAGGAACCAATTAGATAGGGTCATTGGGCCATCTGAAAGACTTTCAGAAGATTTACTGGGACTTACAGTAACTTATTGAGGACTTTCCGAAAGGTTCATGAAGCCACTGCAACATTTCCTGTAAGCTGGAGTAATCTGTAGTAGCTTATTCAAGCCATTTGTATTGGTTCTTTTCCATTTCGTTCTGATTGATCTACTGCAGAGTCTTCTTCATTATTTGAGTCCATTTTGAACGATAGATTGCCAAATAGTATGAGACCGATGGAAGAGTAGTCCGTGAGAAGTATTAACATTATAGTTAGAATCTCGTACAAGTAATTTCATGAAAAGAAAAGACATTAAGAAATTATTTGTTTTCACTTTCCTGATTCGCATAATACAAACTGTCAAAACAGACATTTATAAAAATATATAAATTCAAGTGAGAACAGCTGTAGAATTTATGGAGCCATTTTACACATTTCAATAGAATACGGCCTCCTCGGGAGTCCAGGAGGCACACTACAATATTTTCATTAATGGTAGGGGAAAGGAGGATCACCTGATCTAGGGTAGTTTAAATATGATAATAAAAGAAAGATATGATATGCTTCCTAGAAGTTTCCTTTCCTATTTGGTGCTTTTGCCTTCTTTGTATTTTGCCGATGAAGATATCTGACGGCTCCTGGATTACATGATAATCTCATGGTGAGCAGCTTTAGAGCCACAGACAGGGCATTACACTGTTGGCCAATCTTCCTTGAATGACACCAGGGAGGGGGGGAGTGGAGTATGTGCCCCTCTGTATTGGGCCTGTGCCCCCGATGTCCCCTCATGTGAACTTCTTGTCTTAGGATGATGCACACAGTTAGTATGTTTGGTACCCGTCCAGAGAATCATGTGCCCTCTCCAGAAGCTCCCCTGCTTGAGCCCCCTATTTAATTCATTGTGTTTAACACTCTATGGGACTGAAAACCTGGTTGTTTTTAGATGGGGGCATGTGAACTTAATTTACACTTCACACAGCTTATTGAGTCGTTTTACTCATCTTAGAAAGAAACCGGTTCTTTGGCACTCTGGATGGCACACCGCATTATTCTTATGACTGGCAGGTGCACGGAGGTGTCATATGAGCTGGCACAGTATGAAGATGATAGCAACCGAAAGATATGAGATGCCTCCTAGAAGTTTCCTCTCTGAATTTGGTACTCTTGGCTCCTTTGTATTTTGCCTATGGAGAGCCACTTCATCTGACAGCTTCTGTATTACTTGATAAACTTTTGCTGAGCAGCAGTAGGGGCGCAGACACTAGACAGACTCTTACACCATGAGCCAATCACCCTGGCATGACACCAGTTAATCTGTCCTGAGCAGATGACTGCCAGCAGATATATGAACAGCTATGCTTTTTCTGAGGCTGTGTGTCACTGGTGTAGTAGTCAGATATCAATCACATCTTGCCATGCAAAATTAGCTTGTAAACAGTAGAGGGTTGGGCTAAAGTAGCTTCAGAAATGATAATTCACTACACAGAAGAAGCAGAAGGTTAAAAGGTCTGTTTATACATGCTTAAAACCATTTTCTCAATTACGAAGCAAGAGTGTCATGACGATCCACTTTAGATATAAATTGCATGAGTGGAGAATACACACATTCACTTTCAAGGCATATGTCTGATTTGCAGCTTCAGACAGTTTTGAATGATTGATTTATGAATCACATTTGCAATCTGCCACGTCTTTGAAGAATTTCTTTTGGTAAAGTGCTTTTCAACTTTGTCATGTTCCATGTATGTAGAAGATAAAATATGTTGCAATTACTCTAACACAATCAGTTAATTGTAAAAAGTAGCATGGTGGGTTTTTAAATGTCTCTCTGTGGCAAAGACAAAATAGATAGTTTCATGATTTAAGAAACACTTATGTCAAACACAAGTTTCAAAGCTTCGAAAGTGTCATGGCTGTCAAATGTTTTACTTTAAAGAATTTAAAAAATCGCGTGCAAGTTGCAAAATATTGGCTTCGGCTGAGGTCTTTGAAATTCAAGACTTCATATATACCTTGTCAGGACTGGGCTGTTTCTTCTTGGATGTCTTGATGTAATTTGGTGCGGGTGACAAATGCATCTGAACTTATTCCAAATTACTTTGAGGAACAACCTTTCTTTGATGTGTGGACAATTTCAGACCGATAACTCCTCAAAGTGGACACACTCATTGAATTTCCAGTGGGTAGGCAGGTATTCTGTATAGTGGAGCTCTTTACTCGTTAGACAAATTCTCACCTCTGAGGTTGATCGAAGACTGAGAGGTCCACAATATTTTGCACATTTATCTAATCTCATAATGTAGTCTTGTACTTGCGAAGCACTGTCATTGATACATCTGGCCGTGAAGGTCTCCCATCAATGTAGTCTTAGTTTGCTGATAGAAAATGAACAAAAGACCTTCAATGGAGCAGGCGCTAAGCTAGGATCACCACTTTTACCAACTTTTGTCAGCTGCTACCTGTTCATTGTTGTCTAAGATGCAGCTGCATAACCTGCCCCACATATGGAAGTGTGGTATACCATAAATTTACGAAGTATGCATTGCCATGCACTGAGAATGCCTTTCTCTATCAATATTTCCTGTGGGAAAGGTGTCATCTGCTCACAAAAGGTTCATATTTCCTTCATGCTTCAGTTCAAGTCATTGCTGGAGTTGTGAATATGCACTCAAAGAGACTACAGGTAATGAAAGGGAGATTGAAATAGAGATAGCTTTGTAAACACCAGGAAGAAAAAATAAATCATTTTGTGTGGATCATTTTAAATGTTATATTTTAAAAGTATATATATTGGGCAATATCACGCAAAATAAAAGGCGCATTTAGTGTAAAATGGTTACAAATTCATTTTGAAATGGGTTTTCAAAGTGATCATAAATGGCAAAGTGTGGAGGGGTGTGTCAGTTAATAAAACATACTTGGAGTAGGTGCTCTGTATGTGTAAAGATAATTTGGGGGAATGACAGATAACCTTGGCTCATATTCTCTTCCAATTCTGTACAATGGCAAGGCATGTAATGTGAAAAACAAAATAAAATCACAAACTATATATAGGAGCAAATATAAAATCATCAGCAAAGGAAAGACTGTACAGAACTACATGATAATGCGTTTTTCCATCGGCCTCTACTGGGCCGTTCGAGTTATTCAGATTGTATTAGTTGCATCAAGCAGTTAGAATATCACAACTCAAGTAAATTGCATTTTCCAAATAGCCCATTGCCATTGAATGGACAAGTCAAGGACGCCAATGATAGAGTGCAGATGATCAGCAGCAACTAAGTCCAAACTCACCCACAGTAGATGATTTAGTCAAAGAGGCACACCTGCTACAATGTAATTTACCAGAACTTCTGGGAATATGGTCAAGGCAACATGACAATAGCTTTATTGAATGTGGACTGTGGAGCGCCAATTGTAATATAGGAATCCAGCCTTTTTTCTTTTTTGTGTATCTGCACTGTATCTATGTCTCTGTTGCATTATTAAATAGTCGTGAGGTTTTGACAAGCTGTCCTTAATAAGGATTATCCATCTCAATAAAGAATGACCTTAGTTTGCTTAAGCAGCCCGAATGACCTGATGTCAGAATGACAATTGTAAGAGATTTGATCATCAGGAAAACATCATGTGTGAGAAAGGACTGCAGCAGTTGCAGTTTTCTAAGATTCCAAACAGTTTTCATGGCTTAGAAGGTACATTTGTTTAAATCTGACGACCCAGCAGTACCAAATAAAACACTTTAGAGACCATGAATTTGATTCAACCTGTTAATTGATCATTTGCTGACCGTCATTGACTGATCAGTCCGTCTCTGTCAATCACTCTTCAATTTTCATACATAAGCGAATTAGCCTTAAGAGGGTGAACACTAACCAGTGGACCATGCGTTGCCTTGCCCCTGAACTCCGGCCAGCTTGAAGGAAGACAATCCATCTCCATATAGAATGACCCAAGGAGGTCACATGATCAAGATGCCATGTTTGCCTAAGCAACCAGAATGACCGGACGTCAGCCTGACACAAGATATTTCTGTGGTGGCTGTCAATAATCATGCGACACAACCCAGATAATATCTGTGGGTATACTCAACATGACTGCAGGGTAATGCACCATACAGGGGAAGCTGGTGTTGGAAAAGACATACTAGCCTAGTGGGCTGCATGACTTTTGTAAAATGCAATATGATTCATGCATATTCACCATTTTGTGGTTTAAGTTAGACTGTCAAAACCCATTTTAAAAATCAACGGGGCAAGATTTGCTGAAGAGTTATTCTTAATAGTTGTTTGCTGGTTGTGAGAATATGTAGAATTACTACAACTACGTATGTGTAATCAATGAAAAGTTTTAGGCGACGGACTTGTGTTTGTGTTTTGGTAGGGTGCAGGGAATAAGAATGACCCCGAGTCGGAGGAATAAAACTTCATGACCAAAAGTGTTTTTGCTTATGGGCAAATATGGTTTCTTACTGGAGCCAGTCATCTTGTGGTCTCGGTAGTCTCATGTGTGTAGCTAGGTGACTTATAAAAGTATAACTGTGTTATTTGGGAGAAGAGAATTAATTGTATCCCCTGAACAGCCCAGTGGCAGTCTTGGAGTAGATGTGAGGCCATGTGTGGAGTCCCATCTATATGCAGAACAGCAGACTATAGGCCTAAGGGACCCGTTGACAAGAACAGAGCTGCAAAAAAGTTGAAATACAAAAACTAAATAGGACCAGAAACAATGGAGGATTCCTATAGGCTCTTAACTAAATTTGTCAGTCCATGTTTGTAGCTGCAGTCAAGCCTCTAGCTCCCTCTGTGTTTGCCAAGACATCCAGAAAATAAATGGAAGAAATCATGAAGGACAAAACAGGGCACGTCCCAATTGAGCCTGGATAAACTCATCAACAGACAGTGGAATAATGAAGCTTGCAAGGATATCTAACTAAAAGCACCATATAGTAACCTGTAGGAGAGAAGATCTAATGACATACATTTATTGCTTGATACAGTCAAGCCAAAATAGAGTAAGAACATTTCCTGTCAGAAGTCCTCTGTTTACCTATTTTGTCCTCCTTTCTCTTCTCCACCACAAATCTTCTTACATCTACCTTTGACTGCTCACCACAACCTTTTCCCATATTAAGAACTCTATTAAAACAGCTGTCAATGAAATTGCAATTAGTAAAGGAGCACAATATCAAAGAAATCAAACATGATGGAGGTGATAGAGATTGAATTAGCGTGGGCTGAATGTGTATTAAATGCAAATTTAAAAGGTAGTTTGAAGTAGGAAAATGTAGGAAGGGATTTGGAGGGAGCCAAAAGGTGTGAAAGGGTAAAGTAGTGGCTGATTCTTCCTTCGTGCTGGCGTAGTCATACTTTATTTTGGGTTGTACTGTATATGGGGATATGAGGTTGGGATGAGACAGAGATGGATACATCACCTTATTATCTGGTTTGGCCTTTGGCATTCCACAAGAACCTTCAAGAATAGAAAAGGTTGCTTTTTTTTGCTTTGGTCAGTATTTATTGGATAGCAAGCTGCTAGGGCATCGCCTGTTTGGATAACAAGATGTTACACGAACCTGTGCATAATTATGCACACTATGCTTGTGGATGAATGTGATTAACAAGCTAATGCTGGCCATTCACATGCATTTAGAAGACCTCACAACAATGCCGCTGCATTGGGCACTAGGTAGAGTAGGCCTGGCATTGTAATATTGAAAAAGAATTCCATTTTGGATCATTTCGTTTCCTTCATTATGGAAAAGACATATTTTTAACATCACAATTTTTGCTGGTGTTGTTTAGTTGACAACCTTGGGTACTGCAGTCCTTCATTTGTTAGACCGCCTTTCTATGGTCTGTGGTCATGAAGCATATGTTCTGGAAAGATGAGTTTGTCAGAGACAAAAACGGAGAAGATATCATGAACAAAAACACAGAATGTAACATTTCCTGTGAAGGGAATTCCCCAAGGTGAGGCCGCGCCATCTGACTGGCTTCTGATAATCTCTCCCATATCAGCTATTGCTCCTTAGAGCTTATTATGGACAATATTATGGGTGTGGTCATTCATGTTACATTCTCCCAAGTAGCAACATAGAGTAGAGCCAGTCTTGCAGGGATAATTGATCCCATGGCCTCAGAAACCAATGAGGTAGGGTCATTGGGCCATCTAAAAGACTTTCAGAAGATTTACTGGGACTTACAGTAACTTATTGAGGACTTTCTGAAGGTTCATGAAGCCACTGCAACATTTCCTATAAGCTGGAGTAACCTACAGTATAGCCTATTCAAGCCATTTGTATTGGTTCTTTTTCATTTCATTTCGATTGATTTACTATTGAGTCTTCTCATTGTTTCAGTCCATTTTGAATGATTGATTGCGGTATAAGACCATTGCAAGAGTAGTAGTCAGTGAGAAGTATTAACATTATAGTAAAAATCCTGTAAAAGTAATAGGGGGGGATGATAAAGTGGCTTTTTCGCTGGGCCCATGCGGGGACGCCTTCAAATCAATCTTTATTGTTTTAAAAGTCCATTCATACTGAAATTTCTGGATTTCGGACCTGCTTCTGGCTGCTACTGGCACTTTTGTATGACAGGAAAAGTGACGTTTTTGTGAAATTTTGCCTATTTGCGATATTTGTTAATTTTAACATCAGAAAATAACACCATTAGACAGAGTGTAAAAAGAGCTTTCATTTGCATACCAACACTTATAGTCTGTGACAAACACAAAGATCAGATAAATATTCTTTTAAATTATATGACTGGGAAATTATCAAAGACATAGCGCAAAAATAATGGCTTAAATTATGACTAGTAATCTTTAAGAAATCAATGACACTGTGGACTGTAGAATCATGTTAAATAAACCGTTTGCTTGAAAAAGCAGTATCCCCAGTCACATGAATGTTTTACAGATTTGCCAATCAGTAAGGGTCCAACTGAAATAATTGAGCTAAATCAGGATAAGATATGGTAAATCTTGTACTTAAGTGAATATCTGTTACTTTAGAATACTGGGCACTTAAATATTTTTAATTGGTAAATAATGAATTACAAAAGTGCAGCAAATAAATGACTAAACCCTGAAGTTAAACTTCTCTTGTAGCCTGCATGCATGGCGAGGTGGCACTCCTGATAACTGTGTGTACATTTATATTAAATTCTATTAGTTTGCGCTTCTGAGAAGTAAAAGAAAATCACAAAGTGTACTGACATTGACCAATTGGCATTGGAATTTTAAAGGATCAGCTTCATAATAGCATCACATATACTAGAACAAACTGCAAATTTGCAGCAAAATCATAAGTTATGGAGCAGAAAATTTGGAATGTACATGGGTAGGATGAACCTGTAGATTCTGAAGTAGAAGTGCAACAAAATAATTAAATAAAAATCATAAATTTCAATATTAAAAATTAATCCATTTCCATTTGGAAATGGTATTTATTCAGTGCCCAAATCCCTTATACAAAAAAAAAGGATTTGAACAACTCAATTATTGTCTGGTTGAGACAATCCAAAGATCAGACATATTATATTGTACAAAGTTCTATTGTTTGATATCAGACAATCCTTTTCACTGTGTAAATAGGCCAACTGGACTGGTCTAATGTAACATTAACAAATGTATGTTATAGGTGTGAGATATGGCAAGTGAAGGTCTGCCACAATACTTTTGTAACTATTTCCCAAATGGTAATCACAATCATAATCATATTAAGACTTGTATGTGTAGAAGTGAGCAAAACCATCAGAATCATTGATTTATAGATTCTGACAACCTTTTTTTGGGGGGGGGGATAGTAAATGTCGGCAATAACGGCGACACTATTTGGCCAATAATGTTTAAAATAATTTAACTCTGACATATCCAATGACAGATTATTCAAGCCAGAGCAAAATCAACCATCACTACATCCATTCCCAGACCTAATACTTGCCACTGTGAAACCCATGTGGTGGTTTACAATGAATTCCATGAATATTGGCAAAGCATTCATTATGGCTTTCATTGATTTGCAGTATAATTAGTCTGAACAAAATTATTGCATTTTACATGCATCTACCATTCAGAGTCATGCAATTCTGGGGGGGGGGAACCTCCAAGTGATTGACTGCTTATTTTGGAATTGGCAACTGCCACTATACTAACTCATGCTTTCGGAATATAATTCTACATTCTGTTTATGAAAGCACAGCAAAGAAGTGGCAGAGAAACTGCCCTTTCCACACAACCTCTGAAAGAGCCATCACCAATGTCTTCTCCTTTCCCTTTACTTCAAGCAGTCAGTATTGGCAATCCCCGAATGTGCGGTTTGCTGAACTAGCTGATACAAGGGAATGAAGTGATAGTGATACTGACTTGCAACTCAATATCCAGAGTATTTTTCTATTTCTTGATGAAATCAAACATATTATATCAAGATCCAGGTCCACATGATTATCAATCTAAATTCTTGTCATTCTAAGACTCAAACACCATTTGATGTTTTGTAATTTTCATGGAACTTCTTTAAAAATAGGCCATAAATGGCCATATCTCAAGAACCAGTGCACCTAGAAAGTTGAAATATACACCAAAATGTTAGGAATGCCCCATTTCCTATTCAATGTCTACACATTTATATGACTTAAAATCAATATTTTTCAAGTTCTGATGGAAAATACTATTTTCGACATTTAAAAAGATGCGATTTGACATTTTGGCCAGTAGAAGGCTGAATAAGCCATGAAATACAATTTGGTAAAACGTTTCTTGATTCTGGAGGCAATGAGCAACTTTTAAAGGCGTCCCCGCAAATTTTCAGGATTATCTTCCCCCCTACAAGTAATTTCATGACACTACGAAAACATTAACAAATTTTTAGTTTTTTGCTTTTCTGATTCAATATTGCATCATACTGACTGTTAAATCACAAATTTACAAGAATAATACATAAATTCAAGTGAGAACAACTGTAGGATTTATGGAGCCATTTTACTCATCTCAGTAGAATACGGCCTCTTTGGGACTCCAGGAGGCACACCACACTATTTTTATGAATGGTAGGGGAAAGGAGGGTCACCTGATCTAGCACAGTTCGAAGTTGATAGCAACAGAAAGATATGAGATGCCTCCTAGAAGTTTCCTTTCGTATTTAGTGCTTTTACCTCCTTTGTATCTTGCCTATGGAGAGCCGCTTCATCTGACAGCTTCTGGATTACATGATAAACTCGTGGTGAGCAGCTTTAGGGCAACAGACAGGGCATTACACTGTGGGCCAATCATCCTGAAATGACACCAAGGAGGGGGGGGGGGGTGGAGTATATGCCCCTCCGTGTTGGGCCTGTGCCCCCAATGTCCCCCCATGTGAACTTCTTGTCTTAGGATGATGCACACAGTTAGTATGTTTGGTACCCCTCCGGAGAATTGCGTGCCCTCCCCAGATGCTCCCCTGCTCGAGACCCCTACTTGCATCAGTGTGTACACTTCTCACAGCTTCTGGAGCCCTTTTACTCAGCTTAGAAAGAAACTGCTTCTTTTGCACTCTGGGTGGCTCACCACACTATTTTTATGACTGGCAGGGGCAAGGAGGTGTCACATGAGCTGGCACAGTATGAAGATGATAGCAACCGAAAGATATAAGATGCCTCCTAGAAGTTTCCTCTCTTATTTGGTACTTTTTCCTCCTTTGCATCTGGCCTATGGAGCAGCTTTATCTGACAGCTTCTGTATTACTTGATAAACTTGTGCTGAGCAGAAGTAGGGCCACAGACAGGCTCTCACACCATGGCCCAATCATCCTTGCATGACACCAGTTAATCTGTTCTGAGCAGATGACTGCCAGCAGATATATAAACAGCTATGTTTTTTCTTAGGCTGTGTGTCTCTGGTGTAGTAGTCAGATATCAATCATAGCTTACAAAATTAGCTTGTAAACAGTAGAGCATTGGGCTAGAGTAGCTTCAGAAACAATAATTCAAGAAGCAGAATGTTAAAAGGTCTGTTTGTACATGCTTAAAACCATTTTCTCAATTACAAAGCAAGAGTATCATGATGATCCACTTTGGATATAGTAAGCTGCATAAGCAGAGAATGCACACATTCACTTTCAAGCATAATGTCTGATTTGTAGCTTCAGACACTTTGTAATGATTGATTTATAAATCACATTTACATCACATTTGCAGTCTGCTGCAGTGCTGCATCTATGAAGAATTTCTTTTGGTAAAATGCATTTCAACTTTGTCATATTCCATTTAGAAGATAGAATGTGTTGCAATTACTCTTACACATTTAGTTATTTATAAGATGTAGCATGTTGGGTTTTTAAAATAGATAGTTTCATGATTTAAGGAAACACCAAGTTGCACACTTACGTCAAACACAAGTTTCAAAGCTTCGAATGTGTCATGGCTGTCAAACGTTTTACTTCAAAGAATGTAAAAATTCTCATACAAGAGGCAATTTGCTTCAGCTTAGGTCTTTGAAATTCAAGCCTTGATATGTTATACCATGTCAAGACTGAGCTGTTTCTTCTTGGATGTCTTCATGTTATTTGGTGCATCTGAAGTTCTGAACTTATCCCAAATTACTTGAGGGAGAGCTTTGCTTTGATGTGTAGACAATTTCAGAAAGATAACTTCGCACAGTGGAGACTCTTATTGAATTTCCAGTAGGTAGGCAGGTATTATATATAGTTGAACTCTTTACTCTTCAGACGAGTTCTTACCTCTCAGGTTGATGAAAAACTAAAAGGGTCCATAATATCATGCAAATTTATCTCACAATATTGTATTGTACTTGTGAAGCACTGTCATTGATACATCTAGGCGTGAAGGCCTCCCATCAATGTAGTTTTAGTTTGTGCATAGAAAATGAACAAAAGACCTTTAATGAACCAGGCGCTAAGCTAGGATCACCACTTTTACCAACATGGCTTCTGAACTGCTACCTTTTCATTGTTGTCTAAGATGCACCATAAATTTACAAAGTATGCATTGCCATGCAATTGGAATACCTTTCTCAATCAATACTTCTTTAGGGAAAGATGCAGTGTTCTCATTAGGGTTCAGGAAAAAAGAGTCCCTTGGACGCATTGAGGTCCGAGAAAATCCGTCCTTCCCTTTAAACAATGTGTCCTTCAAGACATACGGTTTAAAGAATTTAAAAAAAAAGGAAACAATATGTTAAGTGATGGATTTTACAAAATGATTATTGTGAAAGTTTCATTGAAGTGTATCACTTTATAGTTTTAAAATATATCACTCTTTCATAATGAGCAATGTCACATAACTCACCTAATTAGTAATTTTTGAGAGAAAAATGCTTTAAATGGCCTATTGCAGGGCAGTGGTCGTCATGACTAAACATTTGATGTGTTGGGCCTGCACAACTGTGTAGGTCAGGACCACTTTGCTGAGTTTCCTTGATATAAAAGAAAAGTATGCACTTCTCTGTGCTTCACTGTAAGAAGCAACTCAACTGAGGACCAAGTAATATAACACGCAATCCATCACAGGCCCTATGCTCATGCATTTATAAATAACAGGCCCTATGACCTTATTTTTTTAGTGTGTCAAAAACATATTGAGTCAATGACTTGTAACCACAAATGAGTAATATAAATTTAATGGTGAAGGAGTTTTATTTTTTTGTGGTCAACTGATTTCAGTCCCTGATTCAAGCAGATAGTTTTAATTAGCTCATTTGGCCCACTGTGCAAAGTGCAATCAACTTTCACACCTGTCAGCTTCACTTTATATACATTGTATCTGTGCTGTTCCACAATGGCAATTAAGTAAACTGAGGGTGAAACAAAGCCTTAGAACCTCAAGAATTGCAATTAAGCATTCTTTGATGCTTCTCTAATTACTGAATTCAATGTCATTGAAAAAACCAATTACCAATTGCTGCATTGACACGCAATTGACGCTCTTGCGATGGGCTCTAATAGGGCTGTTTCAGTGCCTCGTTTGCTGTAGTGACAAGCAGTCAGACCACAGAGCGAACTGGGGACGCATAGACAGTCCTAAAAGTGCGTCCTTTTGAAAAAAAGGTGCGTAAATTTGCGATAGGGACGGCGTTAATGAGAACTCTTTCAAAGATGCCATCTGCTCAAAAAAGGTTTATATTTCCTTCATGCTTCAGTTCAAGTCATTGCTGGATCTGTGAATTTGCACTCAAAAATACTACAGGATATGAAAGGGCTACTGAAATAGAGATAGCTTTGTAAACACCAGGAAGGTGGCTGATTTTTAAATACCATATTTTAAAATTACATATTGTATAATTTGGCAATATCAAACATAATAAAAAGCATGTTTAGCAGAAAATGGTAACAAATTCATTTTAAAATAGGGGTTCAAAGTGATCGTAAATGGCAATGTGTAGAGGGGTGTGTTGGTTAATAATTTATAGAATCATACCTAGAGTAGGTGCCCTATTTTAAGTATGCATAAAGATAATTTGGGGGAATGCCAGATAACCTTGGCTAGCTCATGTTCTCTTCCAATTCTGTACACTGGCAAACAAAATAATATCACTAAGTATATTATGTAGAAGCAACTATAAAATCAGCAGCAAAGGAAAAACTGTACCGAACTACATGTCGTGTTTTTCCATCGTCCTCAACTGGGCTATGTTTGAGTTATCCAGATTGCATTAGTTGCATCAAACAGAATAGGCCTATAATAATTCACGTAAATAGTATTTACCAAATAGCCCATTGCCATAGAATGGACAAGTCAAGGACACCAATGACAGAGCGTAGATGATCAGCAGCAGCTAAGGCCAAACTCACCCACTGTAGATGATGTAGTCAAAGAGGCACACCTGCTACAATGTCATTTGCCAGCACTTCTGGGAATATGGTCAAGGCAACTTGACAGTAGCTTTATTAAATATAGGCTGTGGAGCACCAATTGTAAAATAGGAATCCATCCTTTTTCTTTTTTGTGTATCTGCACTGCATCTATGTCTCTGTTGCATTATAAAGTAGTCTTGAGATTTTTACTGCCCAGATGGCCTCCAGCTCCTGCTGCCCTTAATAAGGATAATCCATCTCAATAAAGAATGACCTTAGTTTGCTTCAGCAACCTGAATGACCTTATGTCAGAATGACACTTGCAAGAGATTTAACCATCAGGAAAACATCATGGGTGAGAGAGGATTCCAAGCAGTTTTCATTGCCGCCATGGGTGCATTTGTTTAAATCAGACAACAGGGAGAAATAAGATACTTCAGAGACCGTTAGTTTGATTCAATCTGTTGATTGATTGTTACTGACCAGCATTGACTGGCAAGTCTGTCCCTGTCTATTACTCTTCAAGCTATTTTCACGCGCAAGCGAATTAGCCCTGCGATCCTGACCACTGGTCATTGGACTATGCCTTGCCTGACCCCAGAATTGCAGCCACCTGGAAGGAGGACAATCCTTCTCCATATAGAGTGACCCTCGGAGGTCACATGATCAAGACGACATGTTTGCCTAAGCAACCGGAATGACCGGACGTCAGAATGACACGAGAGATTGCTGCGTTGGATGTCAATACTCTAGTGACACAACCCAGATAATATCAGTTGATATACTCAAAATGGCCAGAGGGTAATGCACCATACAGGGGCAATTCCCGTATGGAAACACATACTCCAAGTTATACTAGTCTAATTCACGGATTCAGTTTATGTTTCATTCATATTGTCCACTCACTGGTGATAGTAGGCCATTCAAAATCAGCTGGTTTATGAATGGATTGTTTTAGTAAATGATTAACCATAATATTTCTGTCTTAACATTTTTTTTTTGTTAAAAAGCCATAGCAAACAATTCAAGTTAAACTTTGAAACTTTTACACAAAGTTGTTGACTGGTTATGAGCATGGATATATTTGGTATGTACCACAACTAATCAAACAAAAGCTCCAGGGGAGGGAGTTCTGTTTGTGTTACAGTGGGAGTGTGGGGAATATAACTGACTTCAATTCGAAGGAGTAAGACTTTATGACCGAAGTTGCTTTTGCTCATGGACAAATACATGTATGGTATTTTACTGGAACAAATGATTTGGTAGTCTGAGTAGTCTCATATAAGTAGCTTGGGGACTTATAACTGTGTTATTTAGGAGAATAGAATTAATTGTGTCTCCTGGTCAGTCTAGTTGCAGTCGTGGAGCAGACAAGAAGCCATGTGTTGAGTCCCATCTAAATGCAGAGGAGCAGACTAAAAAACTAAACAGGAAGACAAACAGAGGATGACTTGTAGGGGGCTCTTGGCTGAATTTGTGAGTCCAGTTTGTTCTGGAGTTAAGTCTCTTGGTCCCTCTGTGTTTGCTAAGACATCTGGAAAACAAACAGAGGAATTCAGGAAAGACAAAACAGGGCATGTCCCTATTCTGCCTAGATAAACTAACAATAAAAGGGGGGAAGGCTCACGGGTCATTCTTTATTAAGATTTATTGTTTTTTCAAGGGTAAATGGAGCTGAAGTGCAAGGAAAGACATGGATAACAGCACGGTGACAATCTCAAGACTGTTTCATAGAGCAAAATATACTTACTATACACTGCCCATAGAATTTAGAGAACAGGGGGTTTCTTGTCATTATTAAATTTCTGTCAGAGGCATACTTACATGTTCATTATTTTTTACAGTTGATTCATGTTTGGGGAACCTGCCATAACCATGGAACTGACAATGATTGCCACATCGCTCCGTTTTAAAAATAATGTAAGCTGTGTATGTTTGGAATCTATAAGATTTAGATGAATTGTAGATGGTCAAAAAATAAAGGGGATGGATTCCAAATTTAGAATAGATGCTACCACCTTCACTAATAAAGCGGCAGTCATTTGCCTTGACCACACTCTCAAAACTTTCGGTATCCGTACTTTATCACAACAGGTGCACCTCTCTGACTGAATCATCTTCAGTGGATGTGTTTGCCTTAGTTCCTGCATAACATCTGTACTTTGTTACTATTGCCCTTGACTTGCCTCTCAACTGGCAATAGTCTATTTGGCAAATGCAATTTACTAGATATGCAAGTAATGTTACATAAGAAGAGTTACTCCAACATGCAGAATCCATTGTAATGTTCATAAAGGCTGCTTAGCCTGATAATCATTTAGTGCAGCAGATGTGATGATTGCTATTCTTCCCATACAGTACAACCCAATTTAAAGTAAGCACATTTTCTGTAAGAAGTCCTCTGTTAACCTATTTTTCCCTCCTCTCTCCTCTCCATCCCAAATCCCCTTACAACTACCTTTGACTACTTGCCACAACTTTACTCCATATTAAGAAGTCTATCAAGACAACTGGGAATGTAAATGAAATTAGCAATGGGGCACAATATCTTAGAAATCAAACACAACGGGGGTGATTGAGTTTGAATTGGTAGGCCCCATTTAAGCTTGTAACTCCCGGAACTCCTGGTCGTCCCGCAACTCCCGCTAACTTCCACTAACTCCTGCTAACTCCCGCTAACTCCCACTAACTCCCAGTCACTCCTATAACTCCCATTAACTCCTGCTAACTCCTGTATCTCCCACTAACTCCTGTAACTCCCACTAACTCCTGCTAACTCCCGCAACTCCCACTAACTCCCGCGAACTCCTGTAACTCCCATTTAACTCCTGTCAATTCCCGTAATTCCCGGTAACTCCCTTTAAATCCCACATCTCCCGGTAACTTCTGTCAACTATCGTAACTCCCTGAAGTCCCAAAAGGAGGCTCTGTTTGGGAGTTACATGCTTAAATGGGGCCTATTTGTGTTGGCTAAATACAAATTTAATGTCATTTTAAAAGGTAATTTCAAGAAGATGAAGATAGGAAGTGATCTGGAGGGAGCCAAAGGTGCGAAAGGGTAAAGTACTGGCTTAAGTAATTTGGAATAAGTTCAGATGCATTTGTCACCAGCACCAAATTACAACAAAACATCCAAGAAGGAACAGCTCAGTCTTGACAAGGTATATATCAAGTCTTGAATTTCAAAGAACTAAGCCGAAGCCAATCGCATCTTGTAAGAGATTTTTTTAATTCTTTAAAGTAAAACACTTGACAGCTACGACAGCTTCTAAGCTTTGAAACTTTTGTTTGATGTAAATGTGCAACATTTCTTTTCCTTGAATTACAAAATTATCTACTTTGTCTTTAGATTCTTCCAACACAGAGAGGGAGAGACACTTTAAAACCTACCAAGTTGCATCAAACAATGAACCAAATTTGTAAGAGAAAAAACAACTGTCACATTGTCATTATGTTTTCTAGTGGCATTTGCCAAGGTATAAAAACGTTTACCAAAGGAAGTTTGTCAAAGATGTAGTAGATGGAAAATGTGTCAGGGTGATTAATCAATCAATCAAAACTGTCTAGATCTGCAATGCAGACGTTATGCTTTAAAATTGAATTATAAATGTGTATTCTCCACTAATGAAGTTCATATCTAAAGTGTTTCTTACCTTGATAGGAATCTATACTCAGTGCACTTCAATGAGAAATGTGTGTAAACATAATTATGTACAACACAACTCAGGCAACTTCATCCTCATGCTCAACTATTTGTATATTAAGATAATTTTGTATAAGGTAAGCCTTGATTGATATCTGACTACTACACCAGTGACACACAGCCTCAGAAAAAACATGACTGTTCGTATATCTGCTGGCTGTCATCTGTTTAGACATCATCCCAAGTCATACCATGACAAAATGGCCCATAACCTTTGCTTATTCATGAATACTTAATTAACTGACCCAGTTTTGGCTCAGCAAATCAGGGACTGCTACATCACAGTTTGAAGTTGTTGCTTCTGCTTCACACAGTTACAAATGGAGAAATTGTTATTGTTGAAAGGTGCTATCACAGTTCTGAAAATTCCATTGAATTATGTATTTTCACAGTTCTGAAATGAAACTGTTTGAAAGTTTGCTTGTTTTACACTGTTTTTCTTAATTGCCAATAATCCTCTAAGTGTCCATAATCGGACTAAATCTGCCTGCAAAATGCTTTTGACCTAAATAAGCAGCCAATCACAGAAGAGGTTGGAAATAGCAGAAAGCCCTGTCCATTTTAGCAGGGCTTGCGTGGGGAGGATGCTGTTTAGACAGATCAACTGGTGTCATGCAAGGATGATTGACTCACAGTGTGAGAGGCTGTTGGCGGCCCTATACCGCTGCTCAACACAGATTAATCATGTGATGCAACAGCTGTCAGATGAAACAGGTTTTTTGGCAACATAGAAAGGAGGCAAAAGCACTAAATACGAAAGGAAACTTCTAGGCTACATCTCATATCTTTCTGTTGCCAGCATCTTCTACCTACGCTAGATCTGTTGACCCTCATTTCCCTTACTATACAAAAAAATAGTGCGGTGTGCTTCCTGGAGTCCCAAACAGGGCGTATTCTACTGAGATGAGTTAAATGGCGCCATAAATCCTAAAGCTGTTCTCACTTGAATTCTTATAAATTTGTGTTTTGACTATCAGTGTGACGCAATATGAATCAGAAAAGGAAAAAACGAACAATTTATTAATTTCTTTTCGTGTTATGAAATCACTGGGGAAGGATCTAACTATAATCTTAATACTTCTCACTGACTACTCTCGCATCGTTCTCATACTATTTCGCAATGTATCATGAAAAATGGACTCAAACAATGTGGAAGACTCTACAGTAGATCAATAATCATTATTGGAATAAAACAAAAAGAACCAATACAAATGGCTTGAATAAGCTACTGTAGGTTACTCCAGGTTGGAGGAAATGTTGCAGTGGCTTCATGAACCTTCAGAAAGTCCTCAATAACTTACTGTAAGTCCCAGTAAATCTTCTGAAAGACTTATAGATGGCCAAATGGCCCTATCTAATTGGTTTCTGAGACCATTGGATCTGTTATCCCTGCAAGACTGGCTCTACTCTATGCTGCTACTTGGGGGAATGTAACACGAATGACCAGAGCCATAATATTGCCCATAATAAGCTCTAAGGAGCAATAGCTGATATGGGAGATATTGTCAAAAGCCAGAATTCCGTTCTCCGGACAAGTTACATTCCGTCTTTTTGGTTTTCGTTGTTAGAAATATATTTCTCCCATTTCATTTCTGAAAAACAACAGCCACAGGTTAATCCAAAACTAATGTTATAATCATCAACACATTCCAGTTTCTTGACAGAATAATTAGAAGAGCTATTGCGATTTCTATGACATTTCCATTCCCTTTCACCTGGTCTGTGCAACAAGCATCCTGACAAAAAAAAAGGGCTTGCAAATGAAGAACCATCATACTAGAGGCGGTTGATTAAACACCCTAAGCCACTATAAATAACTCTAATGCTAAAATATGCCTTGCATATATTGTTGAGCTAGCAGAGTGCTACAGAAACAGCATTATTTTACTATACCAGGCCTGCACTGGACTTCTGGCTAGTGCTCAATACAGTGGCATCGTTGTTAGGTCATCTAAATGCATGCACATGTGCATCATTAGCTTGTTAATCACATCTATCCACAAGGATGTATGCATATGCAAACGTTTTGCAAACAAAGGCAATCTCTTGTATTCTGTAAGGCTTTCATAGAATGTCAAAGGGTCAGCTAGTTTATAGTTAATACGATTACGTACCTGTCTCTATCTCTGTATCTCATTTGCTAAATGTATGTATATGTCCAATTGTCCATCTTCTTCCCTATAGATTACTACCTGGGGCTTTTCAGTTAGCTTTTATTGCAAACTTGATTATTCCACTGTATGTTGGTGAGTTTATCCAGGCACAATTGGGACGTGTCCTGTTTTGTCCTTCCTGATTTCCTCCGTTTATTTTCTGGGTGTCTTGGCAAACACAGAGGGAGCTAGAGGCTTAACTGCAAGAGCAAACAAAGACTGACAAATTCAGCCAAGAGCCCATGCAGGTTAGGGCGTACCAAAAAACAACAATGTTCTTTGATTTTTGCACCTGTCGGAGGAATTGTGCCTTTTGGTGAGTGAATCAGTTGGAAAAAAAAATTTTTGAAATCGGTCAACTCCTTACGCCGGTTTACCCCCTTTGAATAATAGGGGGTCCGAAAACACCAAAAATCGCAGTTTTTATGCACTTTTTGTCACTAAAGAGAGTCATAGATGAAATATTTCACCCAAATTGCCATGCATACCCATCAGGCAAGGTTATGACATCTATATAAAACGAACTTGACAATTTTGTTTATGAAATTTATCTGTTTTGCCCTTTTTTTAAGAAAAAATGCAAAAAATCACAATTTTTCGCTTCGTTTTAGCATGTTTTTCTTAGATATAGTGCCACTATAGATACTTTTCTTGATATATGAATATGTTTTTTTTATTTATGAAGCCATTTTATCCCATTGGTGACATCCTTGTGAACCCTGAAGTCTTTAAAAATAAGCCATCTATTGCAAATAATTCTTTTTTTACTCAAGTTGAAACTATGAAATTATTAATCTTGTCGTTTGTCTTGTTACTTATGACTAAAGTACCTGTGAAATGTACAGTTTGACACTGCAGTTCGTGCTTCAATTCCATCATGGTTTTTTAGTTTTATGTATTATTTTGTAGCTAGTATTATCAATTACTATATTTGTTTACAGTTGAGAGGCCTATATTCTCAATTGCAATGATCCTACAACGAAAATGGATTATAAAGACTGATTTATGTGTACTTTGCTAATCATTATGATGTAGGAACCCTAAACATACTCAATGCTACAAAATTGATAAATTGTTTTACTGCTCAACCTCTCACAACAAATCTTTATCAACCATCAGTTATTAGAAACAATTCTGCTTATCATTGTCTTAGCTTGGTAAAGTAATTGATACTGACTCTATGCCAGCTTGAGATTCAGATTGGGTTTTAAACTCCTCAGAGTCCTCACGATAAGTCAATTTTATGCACACTTGTTACTACTTAGATAACAATGATTTCTGAATGAGTTAGACATCATGAAATTAGATCATTCCTACAATGCAGACACAACACTGATTCAGTAAAAGTATGAAAGGCGGAAAGGGCTATCACAAATCAAATCAAATAAGAAAAATAAATAAAATTTACAACTTGAAATATTCATTTATTTGTGATATTAAGAACCTTTTACCAGTCATTCTCAACACTGACTGGCATTCCCATGCTCAACCCTCACATGTAGGCATTCCAAGTGTGGGCAAATTCCTGCTTCATGTAATTTCCTGTTTCCAACTTCTTGCCCAGTACCACAGCACTAAGGTAATGATGGTGTAAAAGTGCTCTCTTTCATAAATAACATAACTGATCTGAGAAAAGCACAATAGTAACTTATGGTTCTTTCTCTGTGGTGACAGTGTGGTGTCTTCTTTCGGGACCTAACTTTTTTAGAAATAGTGTAGATTAATGTGGATTTAATATTTGGTATTCATGTGTGGCAGCGGCACCAATCGCATAGTGGTATGCAATGTGGTCTGCATGTATCTACCCTGTGTGCAGTGGATGTTCTAAGTTCCAACCCTACTCTGGCTACGTCTAGAGGTCATCAGTAACTTATCATTGTAATGATTGGAAAGATTGTCAGTCAGTATGGTGATCAGCACTTGGTGAGCAGATATATTTTTGAATGGATGCCATTTGAATTAAATCATACTATATATTGTTACATTGCAGGTTATATATTGTTATCACGAATGATTGCAGTCTTTACACAATATAGGAACTTTGAGATACTATTTCCTTTTAGGTTCCTTATGTGGTTATTGTCATCTACATGACATACAAAAATTCATATTGCAATTTATCGGCACAGTTCAACACAAGCAAGGTAAGCCGAAAGAAGATTGATATTATTCATATTATTCGGTATTCAGCACTGCAAAATCAAGATCTGCAATAATCTAGGGCACAAGGGTTGACAATGATAATACCTTTAGGGTAAAAAGGCTTCATCACTGAACAAAAAACACTTGCCAGATAAGAAATGTATCTGTAATGGCCTACATTTAGGAAAAAAACATGCTAAAAATCAGGGGAAAATTGCGATTTTTGGCATTTTGCCTTGAAAAATGTCCATTTTGATAAATTTCATCACCAAAATTGTCAAGTTTGTTTTATATAGATGTCATAACCTTGCCTGATGGGCATGCACAGCATTTTGGGTGAAATATTTCATCTGTGACTGTCTTTAGTGACAAAAAGTGCATAAAAACGGCAATTTTTGGTGTTTTCGGACCCCTTATTATTCAAAGGGGGTAAACCGGCGTAAGGAGTTGACCGATTTCAAAAATTTTTTTTTCCAACTGATTCACTCACCAAAAGGCACAATTCCTCCGACAGGTGCAAAAATCAAAGAACATTGTTGTTTTTTGGTACGCCCTAATGCAGGTCCTCTGTTGTTTGTGTTCCGGTTTAGTGTTTTTTGTTTTCCAACTTTTTTCTGCTCTGTTCTTGTCAACTGGTCCCTCAGGACTGTAGTCTGATGTTCTGCATTTAGATGGGACTCCACACATGGCTTCTTGTCCACTCTAGAACTGTAGCTGGACTGCTCAGGGGAGGCAATTAATTCTTTTCTGCTAAATAACACAGTTATAAGTCCCCGAGTTACTTATATGAGACTATTCAGACTACCAAATCACTAGTTCTCGTAAGATACCATACATATTTCCCCTTGAGTAAAAACAACTTCAGTCATAAAGTCTTATTCCACCAACTTGAAGTCATTTATATTCCCAATACTCCCACTGTAACACAAACCCATCTCCTTCCCCTAGAGCTTTTCATTGATAAATTGTGGTACATATCAAATATCTATCCTCTCATGCAGTCAGCAATTTTGTGTAAAAGTTTTTAAGTTTAACTTTAATTGTTGCATTGGCTTTTTAACAACAAAAATATTAAGACTGGAATATTATCTTTTTAAAAAGTGTTTACTTAATCAAGCTCTTCATACACCAGCTGATTTTTAATGAGAATTTTGCCATAGGCGTACTATGAAACCAGTGATAAACAGCAACTGCCCCTGTATGGTCCACTGCCCTGCAGTCATGTTGAGTATATATCCACAGAAATCATCTGGTTTGTGTTACAAGAGTATTGACAGCCAACGCAGCAATCTCTTGTGTCAGTCTGACGTCCGGTCATTCCGGTTGCTTAGGCAAACATGGCATCTTGATCATGTGACCTCCGAGGGTCACTCTATATGGAGATGAATTGTCCTCTTTCGAGCTGGCTGGAGTTCAGGGGCAGGGAAAGGTAGGGTCCACTGGTCAGTGGTCAGCATCTCAAGGCTAATTCATGGATAAAGATTGAATAGTAATAGAGAGAGGGACAGACCGACCCATCCTCACTGTTTTAGTACATGGCATAGAGGAATAGAGTAACTTCACAGTACACAATGAAGATAGATTTTGTGACATTAAAGGAAAGAAAAGAACGATAATGATAACCATCTTACTCTGTGACTAATGTATTTGCTACGGGATTACCAGCCAAGGTAAAAGTCTGGAAACTTAGAATGTCTGACCCGTACTGCTTCTCCTTATGAGTAAACACTGGATCATATATGAGACCAGAAAGTCACTGGTTCCAGTATATATGTTGTTTCCATGTGTTATTTTGGAGCAGAGAATTAATTTCAGCCCTGCAGGCTGGTGGCAGTCCTGGAGTGAATGAGCAGCCATGCGTTTAGTCAAATCTTGTTTGAGGAACTAACTGACAAGAACAAAGCAGAAACAAAAGTTGAGAAACAAAAACTAAACCGGAACACAAACAATGGAGGACTTGTAGAGGGTCTTGGCTGAATTTTTCAGTATCTGTTTGCTGCTGCAGTTAGGCTAGCTCCTTCGGACCTCGGTGTTTGCCAAGACACCCAGAAAATAAACGGAGGAAATCAGGAAGGAGAAAGCAGTGCACATCCCAATTGAGCCTGGATAGACTCATCAAAATACAATGGAATAATCTAGTTTGCGTGAAGAACTAACTGAAAAGCATCAACTAGTAATCTATAGGAAAGATGATGGACATACATTAATAAGTTGACATACGGAGATAAGAGGTTGGGTGCGACAGAGGGAGGTGCATCATCTTATGAACTAGTTTGACCTTGGCAATCCAGAAGAATCCATCAGAATACAAGAGATTGCTTTTGTTTGCTTTGTTCAGTATTTATTGGATAACAAGTATGATGAGGCATCATTTGTTTGGATAACAAGATGTTGCAAAAACCTCGGCATATGCATGCTCGTGGATGACAAAAATGGAGAAAATATATCTAGCCATCTGAAAATTATTGGTCTTGATAACCTCTCCCATATCAACCAATGCTCCTTGGAGCTTATTATGGGCAATATTATGGCTGTGACCAGTCCTAGCTGTTACATTCCCCCATGTAGCAACATACAGGAGAGACAGTCTTGCAGAGATAATTGATCCCAAGGCCTGTGGAACCAGTTAGGTAGGGTCATTGGGCCATCTAAAAGACTTTCAGAAGATTTACTGGGACTTACAGTAAGTTATTGAGGACTTTCTGAATGTTCAGAAAGCCACTGTAACATTTTCTCTAAGCTGGAGTAACCTATAGTAGCCCATTCAAATCAAATTTGTTGGCCCTTTTTTCCGTTTCGTTCTGATTGATCGACTATATTATAGAATCTTCTTCATTGTCGGAATCCATTTTGAATCATAAGTCGCAAAATAATGTGAGACAGGTACAGATTCAGTAGTGAGTAGGAAGTATTTATATTATGATTATAGTAATGTACAAGTCGTTTCATTGTGCAAAAACATTAATAAACTATTTGTTTTTCCTTTTCAGATAACAATATTTTTTCATCCCAACAGACCAACCTAAAAAGTATATCAAAATATAAATTGCAATGGGTACAGTATATGAATTGTGGAACAATTTTACTAATCTCAATCAGATACACCCTCTTTAGGACTTTAAGGACACACCACACTTTTTTTATGATTGGCAGGGGCAAAGAAGTGTCATCTATCCTGGCGAAGTTTGAAGATGATATCAATAAAACGATCTGAGATGCCTACTTGTAGTTTCCCTTGTTACTCGGCTGCTTTAACCTCCTGTGTATCTTGTCTTTGTAGACCTGCTTTATCTAGCAGCTTCTGGATTACATGATAAACTTGTGCTGTGCAGCTTCAGGGCTGCAGACAGGCTCTCACACCATGAGCCAATTGTCCTGGCATGACACCAGTTAATATGTCTTGTGCAGAGCGGATATATGAACAGTCATGTTTCTGCCGAGGCTATATGCCACTGGTTTAGTAATCATATATCAGTCATAGCTGATCCCATGCAAATTTACCTTATAAGCAGTTCAGGATGAGGTTGAGGTCGCCTCAGACATAATGGTCCCTTGCACAGTGGAACCAGAAGTGTAAAAAGTCACCGTGCTGTACATTCCAGATGAATTCCTCAAAACTGTGCGGTGGTGTGGGTTCTTTCTTGAGTAAGGAGCAAGAGTGTCTTGATGACTCACTTCAGAAAAAACTGCATGAGTGCTGAATACTTGCATTCATATTCAAAGCATAATAATCTGCTTTGCAGTTTCAGACAATTTTCAATGAGTGATTTATCATCTTTTCACCACATTTGTGAGCTGCTACATTTTTGAAGAATTGTCCTTTGTACTCTGCTTTTGAACAAATACTATTGAGAAAACAGAGAGTGCTGCAATTGCTCTTACCAATTCAGTTAAATGTAAGATGTTTTCTGATAGATTTTGAAGTTTCTCTTTCTGTCTTTATTGGAAGCATGCAGATACAAAGTAGATAGTTTCGTGATTCAGCGAAGCAATAAGTTGCACACTTATATCAAACAGAAGTTTCAAAGCTTCGAAGGTGTCATGGCTGTCAAGTGTTTTACTTTAAAGAATTTTAAAAAATTCATACAATATGCAATTTGCTTCAGCTTAGGTCTTTGACATTCAAACTGTGAAATATACTCTCTCTTCAAGTACGCATTAGGATCAGTTTGGTGGAATACAATCAACCTTAGTTTGCTAATGTCTACGTCCTATTCTCCCTGTTCTGAGGCTCAGCATGATCCAGATATCTTTCTCAAAAAATCAACCATGTCAAAATGTGAGTAAAAAGAAAATTGTAGGAATACCTGCTGAAGCCATAGAACAGAATGAGTGTACTGCAAAATGTGTGGTGACGTTTCATATCTTGAAAGCCATAGATGATGATGATGAGTGATGATAATGATGGTCAACCTGCAGTCCTTCACTAAACAAGGTTGTATGTAATTGTAAACACTGTCAGTCATGCACTGTAATGCAGGCACGAAATTCGTGGTGAGCCTTCCGCAATGATACAGCTCAGGAGGCCCCATTTAAGCATGTAACTCCCGGAACTCCTGGACGTCCCGCAACTCCCGTTGACTCCCACTAACTCCTGCTAACTCCCACTAAGTCCTGATAACTCCCGTAACTCCCACTAACTCCCGCTAACTCCCATAACTCCAACTAACTCCTGCTAACTCCTATAACTCCTATAACTCCCACTAACTCCTGCTAACTCCCGTAACTCCTGGTAACTCCCGCTAACTCCCGTAACTCCCACTAACGCCCGCTAACTCCCACTAACTCCTGCTAACTCCCCTAACTCCTGGTAACTCCCACTAACTCCCGCAACTCCTGGTAACTCCTCTCAACTCCCGTAACTCCCGTAACTCCCTGAAGTCCCAAATGGAGGCTCCGTTTGGGAGTTACATGCTTAAATGGGGCCTGCAGGGAAAAACATTTTTATCGTAAATCGTTAAACTCGACCTAAAAAGGAAAAAAAAAATATATTTTTTTTCTATCTCTCCCATTGGAACACAAAGAATTCAAAATGGCCGCCAAAACGGGCATCGGTCAGCCTAACTTTCTTAATTTTGGACTTAGAAAGTTGTGCAATACCTCTATTTCAGATAAAATTGGCATGAGGAACTCATTTTCCAGCTTTTCACCACCCTACAGAAAGTGAGACAGTCAGGAGTGAGAGTGAGAGTGAGAGCGAGAGTGAGAGTGAACAGTAGGGGGGGGGGGGGTGAAACACAGTTGAGGCAATATGTAAGAATAAAATTTAAGTCCACGCGAATTAGGGTTTCGTTTGGCACTTCTAAATAACCTACAAGGAGGTATAGCAGTGAAAAATAAATTACAGTCTAGGAATGGTGACCAGGAGACCTACATGGGAAAAATACAAAATCTGAAATTGGTCCTTTATTCCAGGAGAAAAAGGGGAAAAACCTCCACTTTTCGGTTTTTTAGAAATTGTCGTAGCATCTAGGAAAACGTATTTACAAGCCTGAGAAAGGTATCAAAAGTTGTCTCATATCCTTGGCTTCGTCCACTCCGCGTTTCATTATTGGCCCCTCATTTTTAAAAAAAACGCCCATTATGAGACTTTTTGAGGTGTAATCTGTAACCCTAGCCTCCCTGGTTTTGAGTCAATGGTGAAATATCTCTCCAGATTACTCGAGAAGACTAGTAGGACTGTCTCTCATGCCAAAATGAAGAACATTTGAGTATTTTTAACCGAGAGAATGCATAAAATGTCTCTTTGCGCAATTTGCTTGAAAACTAGGTCACAACCAATCATATTGGAACGGAAATGGCGTGAGAATGTTCCCTAAAGAACGGCCTTCGACATGGTACCTTTACATCGTCTCTGTGACATCATCATTTTGAGCGGTGGTGAACGGCGTTCTTTTTATCAACTAAATTGACATTTTTTCAATAAAACATTAGATAGGATGGTTTTACCAATTCAAAACCCTGAAAAATGAGTTCATCATGCGGTTTTTATCTGAAATAGAGGTATTGCACAACTTTCTCGGTCCAAAATTAAGAAATTTGGGCTGACCGATGCCCGTTTTGGTGGCCATTTTGAATTCGGCCATTTTCTCAAATGCTAAAGGATATGCTCTCGTTACTCGCCATGTATGTTTTATGGAGGGTCTAAGGACCCCGAATCCGCAGAGAAAAAACTTTATCCGTCGGTGCAGTGCCATCTGAGAGGCCCCATTTAAGCATGTAACTCCCGGAACTCCTGGACGTCCCGCAACTCCCGTTGACTCCCACTAACTCCTGCTAACTCCCGCTAACTCCCACTAAGTCCTGCTAACTCCCGTAACTCCCACTAACTCCCGCTAACTCCAACTAACTCCTGCTAACTCCTATAACTCCTATAACTCCCACTAACTCCTGCTAACTCCCATAACTCCTGGTAACTCCCGCTAACTCCCGTAACTCCCACTAACGCCCGCTAACTCCCACTAACTCCTGCTAACTCCCCTAACTCCTGGTAACTCCCACTAACTCCCGCAACTCCTGGTCACTCCTCTCAACTCCCGTAACTCCCGTAACTCCCTGAAGTCCCAAATGGAGGCTCCGTTTGGGAGTTACATGCTTAAATGGGGCCTCTCAGGGTATCTATAGTATGGCCCCCATGGGCAGAGACTAGAGGAACATTGCCCAAGGTTCCCATGCCGTGACATTCTCCAGTGTTGGTGACCGCCGTGTGATGATGAATGATGAGAAGATTAGGAGTTTGGCATATACCCTATTCATTCAGGGATGTCCAGGGTCTTTTGGGTGCCCCAGCACAGAACACTGCATACATTTTCCATTTAATGTCCCATAGGCTCGGACCAAATTGAGTTCCAGGAGTGGGAGTCGAAGCCACGGCCTCACAGCCAGACTGGTAGCACAAACAAGCACCTTAAACCATTAGGCCACGGGGAAGTCTGGCCATTGGGAACTCTTGGATAAGTATGTGGTGCTGATGGGGAGGGCATAGGATTGATATGTGGAAAACTGAAACTTCTAGCATACACAGAGAAAATATTGTCATTATATCAAGTAAATTTCATTTGCTAAATAACCTGTTGCCATTTGAGAGGACAGTCAAGGATGAAAATAACAGAGTGCAGATATTCCACAGAAACTGAGGCCAACACAGCCATTATAGATGATTAAGTCAAAGAGTCACACCTGCTGCGGGCATTAGATTACCAGCAGTTCTGAGAATGTTGTCAAGGTAACTTAGTTGCAGCTTTATTGGTAATGTGGTAGCAACTATTTATTCTGAATTAGGAATCTGTTTCTTTTTTGCGCATCTGCACTTAGTCTAAATCTTATTGATCAGAAACATACTGAAATACTCTATATATGTTGATCCACGCACAATATGTATCCTTCGCTTGTGAAATTGTCTTGAGATTTTCACCCTACTGTTAGCCATGCCTTTCCCTGCTCTTCGGCCACCCTTGAGAAAAACAATAAATCTAAATTACGAGTGACCCTCGAAGGTCATTTGGTGAAAATACTATATTAAACATGTCTCTTAGGGATAGACTAGAGATCCACCTACAGTTTTATTGTAACTTTATCCAGACACAATTGGGATGTGCCCTGTTTTGTCCTTCCTGATTTTCCCCATCTATTTCCTGGGTTTCTTGGCAAACACAGAGGGAGCAAGAGACTTAACTGCTGCAGCAAACACAGACTGACAAATTCAGCCATGCAAGAGCCAATGGAGGTTCTCCATCGTTTGTATTCCTGTTTGGTTTTTGTTTTCCTACTTTTTTCTGATCTGTTCTTGTCAACTGGTCCCTCAAGACTGTAGTCTGCTGATCTGTTTTTAGATGGGACTCCACAGTGGAGTCCACACATGGCCTCCCGTCTGCTCCAGGACTGTTACTGGACTGCTCAGGGGACTCAATTAATTCTCTTCTCCTAAATAACACTGTTATAAGTCCCCAAGCCACTTATATGGGACTACACAGACTACTAAGTCACTGGTTCCAGTAAGACACCATATTTGCCCATAAGCGAAAACAACTTTGGTCATAAAGTTTTGTTCCTCCAACTCGAAGTCATTCTTATTCTCTGCACTCTACTGAAACACAAACACCAGTTGCGACAGCCAATCTCTAAATTGTCAATCTCCAAATATCTCAAATAGTCAAAAAGACTTGATTTAGATATTGGCAAAGAAAAGGTCATGCCCATCTCTGCAATTATCGCTCACTACATGTCTTTTTGGACCACTTAGTACATTCACAAATCGCCAATCTTTTTGCCTATTCCCGAAATATCGCCCATTGAATGAAATGCGGGACGCCGTTGCGGGATGCGGGATCGCGGGATTCTGATTTTTCTTTTTAATTAGGCCTTGAAAGTGCCTGTCTGGTCTTTCTTCATTTGAAGCACTTCTAGAAATGATAGGATCGTAAATTTTTCACTGTTAGATTTGTTTTGGTGAGATTGGTTCAATTGGCTTGGTTATAGCTTCGTAGCTTTATAAAAAAATATCAATTAAAATATGATATTAACTGGGCCAACCCTATTAAAATTTTTAATTAATATAACTTTATCAAGTTATCAAGTTTCTTATGTGCATGCCCCTGAGTGGGAAGCTCAGGGTTTGGGCAAACAACCAGAATTTGAAATACCAGTTTTTTTGTTTTTTTTCATAGGCTTACACTTCTATAGATTAATTTCTAAACCACATGGAGCTGTCCATTAGGTATTTAGGTTGGAATTTGATGATATAAAGGTAAATAAATAAAGAAAAAATAATGGTTAGGACACTAACTAGAAAATTCTCGGAAATTATCTAGACAAGCTACAGAGATAAATCTGATGTCAAAAAATAGCTAATTTCAAGCCGCATATAATGGTGAAAAAATTAAGTCTGTATCTTTACCGGAAGTTGCGCAAATCGCAAAAAACTGAATCCCGCATTTGCGGGATTTCCGCTGCCAAGCCCCGCATTTTAATATCAAAAGTGGGCGATAATTGCAGGAATGGGCACGATTTAACTATTTGTTAATGTTCTAAGTGGCCCGAAAAGATATTTAGTGATGGGCAAATTTTGCCAATAGGAACAATACTGTGCCAATAGTTAGAATAGCTTATTGCTCCTTTTGGCAAAGTTTGCCAATAGTTACAATAGTTTGCCAATAGTTAGAATAGCAAATTGCTCCTTTGGGAAAAGTAGTATGATTTTGCCCAACGGAGAAATAGGCTGCCAATAGTTGAAATAGTTTGCCAATAGGAGAAATAGCCATGCCTGATTGTAAAATTGGGCACGATTTAGAGATTGTCTGCAGCACCAGTCTCTCCCTCAAAACTTTTCATTGATTAGTTGCAGTACATATTCCATATATTTTCACAACCAGCCAACGACTTTTGCTGAGAAGTTTCTATATGTTTTATTGTTTATCTGATTTACATACATATTATAAGGAGATGAATATTAACGATTATTCTTCAACAAATCTCACCAATCATACAATGCAAACCAGTTTGAATGATGGTTTTGACAGTCTACCTTATTTATATAAACATGAATATTAAGGATTATTCTTCAGCAAATCTCAACAATCATACAATGCAAACCTGTTGATTTTAAATGATGGTTTTGACTGTCTCCCTTATATATGGGGAACATGCATGGAGCATACTGCATTATACATGGAGCCGAGAATATTTTTCTTTGCCGCAACTGCCCTTTTATAGTCCATTACCATCCAGCCATGTTGAGTATATCCACTGAGATTTTCTGGGTTGTGTCACAAGAGTATTGACAGCCAACGCAGCAGTCTCTTGTGTCATTCTGACGTCCGGTCATTCCGGTTGCTTAGGCAAACATGGCATCTTGATCATGTGACCTCCGAGGGTCACTCTATATGGAGATGGATTGTCCTACTTCAAGCTGGCTGGGATTCTGGGGCAAGGTAGAGCATGGTCCACCAGTCAGTGTTAACCATCTCAAGGCTTATTCATGAAAATAGGTTGAAGAGTGATACAGGGAGGGATAAACCGATCTATGTTTACTGGTTTGTATCGATCAACAGCTTGAATCTAATAATTGATATAACGTGTCCTGTAAAGGTAGGCTAATGTTTTAATGCATGCCATAGAGGAAACGTATAGCTGGACACAATGAACATAAGCTAATCTCATGTCAAGAGATCATAGTGGGAACTATGTATTTGTTATGTGGTTGTCAGTCAAGAAAAAAGTCTGGATACTTAGAAAACTGATGAACTCATTTCTGACCCAAGCTTCTTTCGCAAATGGGTAAACATTGAATCATATTCTGGAACCAGTGACTTTCTGGTCTCATGCTGTTTTCATGGGGGTTGTAACTGTGGTTTTGTAGAAGATAATTAATTGTGTCCCAGAGCAGTCCTGGAGTGAACGAGCAGCCATGCGTTTTGTCCCATCTAAATGCAGAACAGCAGACTTTAGGCGTGAGGGATCAGTTGACAAGAACAAAGCTGAAAAGAAATTGAAAAACAAAAGCTAAACAGGTATACAAACAACGGAGGACTTGAATGAGCTCGCGATTAAATTTGTGAGTCCCTGTTTGCTCTTGCAGTTGAGCCTCTAGCTCCCTCTACGTTTGCCAAGACACCCAGAAAATAAATGGAGGAAATCAGGAAGGACAAAACAGGTCATGTCGCAATAAAGTTTGGATAAACTAAACTAAATGCAGCAAGATATTCAAATAAGCAGGAAGAACTAACTTAAAAGCACCAATGAGTAATATATAGGAAAGAAGATAGACATACATTCATTAGTTGACATGAGGAGGTAAAAGTTTGGGATGATACAGAGATATAAACATCACCTTATCAGCTAGTTTGGCATTTGGCATTCCATAAGAACCTTCAAGAATACAAGAGATTGCTTTTGTTTGCTTTGTACAGTATTTATTGGATAGCGAGCATGCTGGGGCATCACTGTTTTGGTTATTACAGATCTCGTATAAGTGTGCCATGTTCCATGTGAATATATGCACAGATGATGTCAGTATTGCCATACTGACATCACTATTGGCACTCCCAGCTTGAGTGATGATTCCAACTGCTACCAACAAGTCAGGCTTATGGGCTGTCTTAAGTGTGAATAACAAATGATTAATTGGCATTCATTGGTATGGTTGTTTGATTCAGTTGGAGCACGTGAAACTGATATGTTTGAGCCACTTGCTTGATCCATCATGGACATTGATGGTGTCCTGTTGTGAAATTTCTCCTTGAGGGCAGCACCTTGTGGCTTTTCAGCCTTTTTGGTGAGATCTGGGCCAAAGAAACTGTTCAGAATTGATAACTGGAATGGGGATGATGGGGAGATTTTTTGGAAGTGAACGTGGCGGTGTTGCATGGGCATACCAGAGGACAAGAAATGGGGGGGGGGTGTAGTTGCTCCTCAAAAATTTGGGAAAAGGCCAGACAAGGAGGCTAAGAATTCGATCATCAAATAAACATTATTGGAAATCAGTGATGAGGATGCCCCCAAGCAAAACTCCCCCCCCCTTAGGTCTTAAATTCTGAATGGTTCCTGAGTATATTATTTTTGCCAAGACAGAGCAGCACATGATAACCTCTGAGACCAACAAATGAATGTGAGAGTGAATGAATTTGTTTGTTGTAAAAGTGCTAAAACTTAATAATCAATATTGAGCAACAATCTAATGGCTTATTGTGGATTTGTAATGGTGTGATCAGTATGGGTTCCAAGTGACACAGCTGAAACTGTGAATATACCAACTGTGAAATCATTATGCTGATACTGACATCACAAGAGCATTGCGGCAGTTGAAAAGAACATGGCACACTTATACGAGATCTGTAATAACAAGATGTTGCACAAACCTCTGCATATGTGGATGAATGAGATTAACAAGCTAAAGCTGTCCATGTGCATAATACTGCATATATGGGACATTAAATGGAGGCAGGTTGTATCCAGTGTTCTGTGCTAGGGCAACTGAAGGACCCTGGGCATCCCTGAATTAATAGGGTATGTGCCAGACTCCCAGTCTTCTCATCAATCATCATCGTACGGCGATCACCAACACTGGAGGGTGCTATGGCATAGGAACCTTGGGCTACGTTCCTATATCCTCTGCCCATGGGCGCTGCTCTGTGGCTGCCCTGAGCTGTATTCAGTGGAAGGCTCACCACAAGTTTCCCCACACCAGGGTACCAATAATATATACAAATACAAATACAAATGCAAATATTTAGATGACCTAACAAAATGCCACTGCATCAGACACCAGCCGGTTGTCCAGTGTATTAGGGCCCTGCACGGGACCAGTGGGTCAGTCCCGCTCCCGCCCGCTCCCGGCCTCTCTGCTCCCGCTCCCATCCCGGTCCCGTCAGATTTGTCAATTACAATCCCGCTCCCGTCCCATCCCGTCAAGTTGAATCCCACTCCCATCCCGTCCCGCAACAAATTGGTCCCGGGACTCCCGTTCCCGTCCCGTGAAGATGTTGGTCCCGTTTCAGTCCCGTTGAAAAAGAGTCTGTAATAACTGTTACTTTATAAAAAAGAATACTTTTAAATACTGCAATTTATATAATTTCAATTTATGCTATAGAAGAACTCACACTTAAACCTGTAAAAGCAAATTAGAAATGTGATTGCAATTAGACAAGACATTACAGAGTCACTATCTGAGTAGTCCAACTATGTTGCTGAAGTAGCATCTCAGTTCTGCAGTAAATATGTAATCAACACTATAATTTTCATTTTAATAAAAGGTATTAATAAAAGGTAATATAACTTTTGATTATCAAAAAATAATTTATGCATAATGTGTTAATTCCACTTCACCCACCAAATTTGTTTGGTTCAACCTTTCAAGAATATATATGGGTATGATAATTATTTGAGAAATAACTTTTTTTATTTTCATGGTGCATCAAAGTATGCTGTATGTATACATGCATAAATTCAGTAATTATTCAATCAATTTCAATGCCATCTTTTGGAGGGGTTTTCCATGTTCATTGAGCCATGTAAGTGTGAATGCATTGGCCTATTGTCTTTAACTAAGAAATTGGGTCACTGCATGCACCTGACCTTTTACATTGTACACAGGTGTGAGAATCACCCTCTTTACAATTGGACAGGGAACTTTCACAACAGAATGTCAATTTTCATCCATTGCTTGTTTAAACATAATCTGTGTCAATTAAATATCAATTTTTAAAAAACTAATTGGATCATTAATAACAAATATTTTATTAATTAAAACAAGACACTTGCAGTCAAATAAATTAATATTTACAAGCAAATAAAAACAATGTTTAAAAACAACTATTTGGTACAGAGATACCCAACAACCTCATTAATTTCCTGGGTGTCTAATAAAAACAAGTGGTTATTCTGCCTAGTTCCTTAATTTGACAAGCATTCAAAATATCACCGTCTTGGGCAGATTCATTTTGCCCATTCTTTTACAATATTTTTATACATTTAATATAGCTGCATGCACTTAGATTCATTTTGGTGGTTAGTACGTACTGTAAGCGGTTATCTAAGCTATACTATTTAAATTTTCATAATAAATAGAAATTAACAAATATAATGAAATCAGACAAAATTATAAATAGCACAGAAAAATTAAAACTGAACATCCATGGTGCAGTAGGGTTTATGTTAAAGTAATCCAAAATATGCCAGCACTGGGTATCATGAGTTTAGCAATGAAAACATGAGTGATACTGAGATATGGACGGGAGTCCAACGGGATTAGTGCTTGATGTTCCAAGTCACTCCCGTCCCGTTCCCGGGCTTTTGGGGTGGAGGGGATCCCAGTCCCGTCCCATCCCGTCAGTTTCAATCCCGCTCCTGTCCCGCTCCCGGCCCCAAACTGACCTGGGACTCCCATGGGTCCCATGGGAGACGGGACCCATTGTCTCGCCACTCCCGTCCCGTCCCGTGCAGGGCCCTACAGTGTATGTCTGGCATGGTAAAAGAATGTTTTTTCAGATCCTGTTGCTTCCACGTTTATGGAAAATGTGTATACAAACAAGTTTTGGTGGCGTTGGATGTTTAACGCTCTCCTTGATTTGCAAGATCCCCTTTCTGGTATCATGAAGCTGTCTATTTTTGTGGAGGTGCATTCTCTCAATGCTCCGGGAATACACAAGAACGCTATTCACGATTTCGTGTACTTGTGATGCAATTCAGTTTTACAATGAAAGACTCAATTGTGAGAATTGTGTAGAAGAAAGACCACATTCTCGGTTCTCAATTTTAGTGCAGTTACCGACTGCAATCCAGTGCATTTGTAGTGCTCATTTAAATAGTCTGCTGCTTCTTGATTGGATTTAATGAATATGGAAATGTTAGACCTCCAACCAATGGTAATTCAAAATGTAGATAGTTTAAGGAAGGCAATCCTGTTGCTTTCTTCAGTGGACATGGAAAACTACTTGGGAGAGTGCTTGTTGTGGGGGAAAACTGTAATCGAATGGACACATGTTTGGCTGTTGTTTGTCCTGAACAGAGAATTCCCCAAGGTCAGGCCACAATGTCTGACTGGCTTTTACTAATTTCTCCGGTATCAGCCATTGCTCCATAGAGCTTATTTTGGGCAATGTTATGGCTGTGGACAGTCATGTTACATTTTGTCTGTGGCAACATTGAGTAGAGCCAGTCTTGCAGGAATAATTGATCCCATGGCCTCAGAAACCAATTAGAAGAAGTCAGATGTCAGAATTCTTTTGTTTTAGAAGGGTAATTTTTCCATTTTACTTTACTAAGGGAGATACAGCCTCTTCGGAAGTCTGGGTGGCACATCACACTATTTTTATGAATGGTAAGGCCAAGGAGGGTCATCTGACCTTGCGCAGATGGAAGATGACTGCAACGGAAAGATCTGAGATGCCTCCTAGAAGTTCCCATTCTTCCTCAGCTCCTTTTGTCTCCTTTGCATCTTGCCTATGGAGACCTGCTTCTTCTGACATTTCTGGATTTACATGATAAACCTGTGCTGAGCAGCATTAGGGCCGCAGACAGGCTCTCACACCATAGGCCGACCATCCTTGCATGACACCAGTTAATCTGTCTTGTGCGGATGGCTACTAGAAGATATATGAACAGCCATGTTTCTGCTAAAGGTCGTGTGTCACTGGCTTAGTAGTTAGATATCAGTAAAAGCTAACCTCAAGAGGAGCTTATAAGCAGTTGAGCATGACTTTAAAGCACAGGTTCACATTGTACATGTTTGCATACATTTTCCAAATAAAGTACCCTGGATATTGGCTTTCGAAGTAAGAAGCAAAATTGTCACAACAATCCACTTCAGTCGTGAAACAGCATGAGTGCCGAATATTTGCAATAAGTCTTGCATTCATCTTTCAAAGCATAATGATCTTCTTTGTAGTTTGGACAGTTTTGAAAGATTGATTGATCACTTTCAAACCACATTTGCAGGGTGCTGCTTCTTCGAAGAATTATCCCTTGTACACTGCTTTTAAAGTATGGGTTGCCATTGCTCTTATAAATTCAGTTAATTGTTAAATGTAGCCTGGTAGGTTTTAAAAGGTCTCTCTCTCTCATTGTTGGAAGAACGCAAGTACGAAGTAGGTAGTGCTGTGATTCAGGGAAGCAATAAGTTGCACACTTACGTACATCAAACAGAAGTTTCAAAGCTTAGAAGGTGTCATGGCTGTCAAGTGTTTTACTTTAAAGAATTTTAAAAACTTCATACAAGATGCAATTAGTTTCAGCTTAGGTCTTTGAAATTCAAACTTTGAAATATACTCTTTCCTGCGTTTTCTGAGCTGTTTCTTCTTGGAGATATGGTGACAGAATCTGATGCATCTGAACTTATTATCTAGGCGCTGCTGCGCCTAGATCATGCTTGTACAACCTGCCATTTCCTGCGTGTTTTTCAACTTCCTGTTTGTGGTGAACATGAAATACAATGGTTTCATGCGTTTTACCTTCTAACTTCGTAAACACATCAACCCTTCTAGCTTGGATGCTGTAATTGCTATTGATGATGTATCAGTAACAGATCTATGGACTGTGATTGTAAATAGCTGTCCTCTTTGCTGTAAATTGGCAGAAATAACTATTTCTGGTCACAAAATATCAGGTCACTGTCCTAGATTTATGCAATGTCTAGACTGTGTGCACTCAAGCGGAACATGTTAGCATATTAGAACGGGCTGCAGCAAAATGTAAATAAGATGAAAACAGCTTTTGGTGACCCATTCAATTTCATATACCTATACAATATATGCATGCTATAAATTGCTATATGATAGGATCTCTGACCAGCTGGATGGTTCATTCACAATGGAGCATCTACAATGGCAGACAGAGATTCATCTCATGCTTAAATTGTCAAGTTAACAATCAGCGCCTAGATTTGCAAATTTTATTTGCGCATTCTAGTTGCGAATTACTTTAGGAACTGTTTGCTAAACTGTATAACTCATCGGTTTGATGCGTTGAACTCTGAAAAATAATCATTTTGCAACGTGGAGCTCCTTGCTGAATTGCCTGTCGACAGGCAGGAATGCTTGCACGGACCGAATACCGAAACAGCTCCGGTACACCCCTAGCTGGTGTTACAACCGAAAGTGCTATTCGCCCAATCAGCTACTCTGCCATGCTTTTCAGACGCTTAAGATACTCATGAGTCTTTCCAGATTAGCCACTGATAGTCCTATGTGACACTTATGGTGATGGCACAACATTGAGGAGTGGAAACCACTGACAAGATAGAAGGAGAAATTATCACATCTGGACCAAGTCATGATCTGGCTAACAGCCTAACAAGCCTTATGTACATTACAATGTCTTCTGCATGATAGTGTGGTTCTTATTATGTAGCATTACCCTCTGAGAATACTGTCATCATATCTCGTAAATTGCATTTGCCAATTGAGAGGCAAGTCAAGGTCAATATAAACCAAGTGCAGATGTTTCACAGAAACAAAGGCCAACACACACAAAAATCATCCTCAATCTATGTTACCGGCAGTAACTGTTCTGAGAATGTGGTCAAGGCAACATGGCTGCAACTTTGTATTAGTGAATGTGGTAGTATCAACTCTAAATTTGGAATCCAGCCTTTCTTTTTTGTGCATCTACACTGTATCTATTTATTATTGATTGCAGACATGCTAGAACTGTATATGTTGATCTACCCACACTTAATGTAACCCTTGCACATGAAAAAGTATTAGATTCTCGCCATTCTGTTCACCATGCCTTTCACTGCTCATCAGCTCCCGACATCCTTGAGAAACACCATAAATCTACAAAAAGATATTGACCCTCGAAGGTCATGTGATCATAATGCCATGTTTGCCATTGTCTCTTGGGTGTAGACTGGAAATTCCCCTCCCCTTGTTTTATTGCTAGTTTATCCGGGCTCAATTGGGACGTGCCCTGTTTTGTCCATTTTGATTTCCTCTGTTTATATTCTGGGTGTCTTGGCAAACACAGAGGGAGCTAGAGCCTTAACTATGGAGCACTCAAGAACGGACAAATTCAACAAAGAGCCCTACAAGTCCTCCATTGTTTGTATTCCTGTTTAGTTCTTGCCTTCCAACTTTTTTTCTGCTCTCTTCTTGTCAACCGGTCCCTTAGGCCTCCAGTCTACTGTTCTGCATTCAGATGGGACTCCACACATGGCCCCTCTTATGCTCCAGGACTGCAACTAGACTCCTCAGGGGACACAATTAATTCCCTTCCCCTAAATAACACAGTTATAAGTCCCAAAACTACTTATATGAGACAAATCAAACTAAGTCCATGAAGATGCAATATTTTGCCCACAAGCAAAAACAACTTTGGTCATAAAGTTTTATTCCCAACTTAAAGTCCTTGTTATTCCCAACACCCCCACTGAAACAAAACCCAACTCCCTCTTCCAGACCTTTTCATTGATTAGTTGTTGTATGATTGGTGCTTACAGATCAACAGAGTAAATCTAATATGTATGTATGCAGCATACGGGTTGGTTTCTTTTTTTTTTATATATACCATAGTGGAAAGGTGTATCTGTACAGTAGACATGTACTAATCTAATTTTAAGAGATAATAATTAGAATAAAGAAAACTTCCTGATATTAACTGAATTACCGGAATGAACATGATCACTGGCATGCTCTGCTACTTCTTCTTCTTCGTGTGCGTGTCATCATGGTGGAATACTCGCCAAGGGGATGAAGCCCTTGAGAATGTTCATGTATTAATATTGAGTTGTCAGTCAAGAAAAAGTCTGGAAACTTATAAAACTGCTGAAGTTGCCTCTGACCCATGCTGCTTTTGCTGATGGGTGAACATTGAATCATATTCTGGAACCAGTGACTTTCTGACCTCATGCAGTTTCCAAGGGGGATTAAAACTGTGTGGTTTGGAAGAGGAGAATTCATTATGGCCCCATGGGCAGTCTGGCAAGTCCTGGAGAAGACGAACAGCTATACATTGTGGCCCCTCTAAATGCCAAACAGCAGGCTACACAATCATGAGGTGCCAATTGACACAAACAGAAAAAAGTTGAAAAACAAAAACTAAACAGGAACACAAACTGTGGAGGACTCTTCTTGGCTCTTGGCTGAATTTGTGAGTCTGTGTTTTCTGCTGAAGTTAAGTCTCTTCCTCCCTCTGTTACACCTCTAGCTCCCTCTGTGTTTGCCAAGGCACCCACAAACAAACTGAGAAAATCAGGAAGGACAAAACAGGGCATGTCCCAATTGGGCCTGGATCAACTCTCTAACCACAGTGGAATGATCAAGTTTGGAAGAAAACTAACTGAGAAGCACATATGAGTAATACATGTAGGATAGCAGATGGACATACATTTATAGTTTACATATGGAGATAAGAGGTTGAGATGAGACAGAAATGGATACATCTTCCTATAAACTAGTTTGGCCTTTGGCATTCCGTAAGTACTTTCAGGAATGCAAGAGATTGCTTTTGTTTGCTTTGTACAGTATTTATTGGATAACAAGCATGCTGAGGCATCAGCTGTACGGATAACAAGATGTTGCACAAACCTCTGCATATTGTATGCTTGTGGATGAATGTGATTAACCAGCTAGTGATGGTCATGTGTTGGCATTTAGATGCCCTAACAATAATGCAACCGCACTAGGCACTATGTAGAGTAGGCCTGGCATTGTAACATTGGAAAGAAGACCATTTTGTTTCCTTCTTTATGGAAAAGACATATTTTAACATCACAATTTCGCTGGTGTTAGTTGTTTAGTTGACAACCTTGGGTACTGTGGTCTTTCATTTGTAAGACCGCCTTTCTGTGGTCATGAAGCTGTATGTTTTTGAAAAGCTTAGTTTGTCAGAGAAAAAAAACGAGAAAACATCCTGAACAAAAAGACGGAATGTAACTTGTCCTGAGAAGGGAATTCCCTTAGGTGAGGCTACACCATCTGACTGGCTTTTGATAATCTCTCCCATATCAGCCATTGCTCCTTAGGGTGTATTATGGGCAATATTATTGCTGTGGTCATCCGTGTTACATTACGCCAGTAGCAACATAGAGTAGAGGCAGTCTTGCAGGGATAATTGATCCCACGGCCTCAGAAACCAATTAGGTAGGGTCATTGGGCCATCTGAAAGACTCTCAGAAGATTTAGTGTGACTTGCAGTAACTTATTGAGGACTTTCCAAAGATCCATAAAGCCACTGCAACATTTTCTCTAACTTGGAGTAACCTACAGAGGCCCATCCAAGTAATTTACAGTGGTTATCTTTTGTTCTGATTGATTTTTAAAGTTTTCTTCATTGTTGTAGTCCATTAATTCTAAATGCAAGATTGCAAAATAATATGAGGCAGGTGCGGTCAGAATGATGTATCAATATTAGCCCTTTGGTTATAAGCAATTAAGCATGTACAAGTAATTTCATGGTACAAAAAATATAAACTGTTTTTCCTTTCCTGATTATGTATTTGTTCATATTGACAGATAAGATGAAACTCATATACATGTATATGATTAGATGTAAATTGCAGTGCTCACAGCTATAGGACTTATGGAGCCACTTGTGTACATAAGTGAGATGCAGCCTCTCTGAGAGTCTGGGTGGCACACCACACTGTTTGTATGAATGGTTAGGGCAAGGAGGGTCATCTGAGCTTGTGCAGTTGGAAGATGACGGCAACAGTTAGATACGGGACGGGTCAGTTTTACCTGACGTCCTGGCGATACATACTATAGAAATGATCCCTAAAAGATATGAGATGCATCCAAGAAGTTTCCTTTCTGATTTAGTGCTTTTGCCAGCTACAATGTATGTATCTTGCCTATGGAGACCTGCTTCTTCTGACAGCTTCTGGATTACATGATAAACTTCTGGTGAGCAGCTTTAGGGCCCCAGACAGGCTCTCACACCATGGCCCAATCATCCTGGCATGACACCAGTTCATATGTCTAGTGCAGATGGCCACCAGCGGATATATGAACAGTCATGTTTTCGTATGGCTGTGTGTCACTGACTCTGTAGCCAAATACCAATCAAAGTTCCCTGACTGTGGAGCCAGAAGTGTAAACAGCCGCACTGTATAATGTTTACCCACATTTCGCAAATTAAGTGCCCTGGATATTGCCTCTTTTCAAAGTAGCAAGCAAGAGTGTCGGAATGATCCACTTTAGCTATAAAACTGCATAAGTGGAACATGAACACATTCACTTTTAAAGGTGGAGTTACTTGCCAAATTTACTGTTGGTAGGCAGGTGTGCCTGTACTCAGCTTATGTGTAGCTTCTACCGGTCATGGTTGTACTAACAAAGATGCAGAATCACAACCTGCTCCATGTGGTATATTAATGAAATGAAAATTTATGCATTACCATGTACTTGGAATTTCTTTCCCAACCAATATTTCTGTCTGAAAGATTCCATCTGCACACAAAAGGTTTATATTTTGTGCATCAGTTCTACTTAGTGGCTGGATCTGAGAATATGCACTTAAGAACGCTGCAGGATATAAAAGGGGGACGAAAAAGAGAGGAGTGCACAGTGAAAACCTGGTGCTGGTGTTACAAGCAATTAGCAAATAAGCCAAGCATTTCAGGTGCCCAAAGTACTCATGAGTCTCTTCCAGAATAGCCACTGATAGTCGTATGTGACACATATGGTGAGTGATAACATTGAGGAGTGGCAACCACCGAAAAGATAGAAAGTACAATTATCACATCTGGACCAAATCACGATCCGGCTAACAAGCCTTTATGTACATTACAATGTCTTCTGCATGTCAGTGTGGTTCTTGTTATGTAGCATTACGCTGTGAGAATATTGTCATATTATCTCGTAAATTGCTTTTGCGAAATAACCCATTGCAAATTGAGAGGCGAGTCAAGGACAATATAAACAGAATGCGAATGTTCCACAGAAAAGATGGCCAAAACACACGCTGAAGATGATTTGGTCAAATGAATGTGGTAGAATCGACTTTTCTTTTTGTGCATCTACACAGTATCTATTTATCTATTGTCGACTACAGACATACTACAACTGTATACGTTGATCTAGACACACTTAATGTATCCCTTGCATATGAAAAAGTATTTAAAGTATTGAGAAAAACAATAAATCTACATAAAGGTCATGTGGTCAAAATGCCAAGTTTGCCCATGTTTCCTGGGTGTAGACTGGAAATCCCTCTCCCCCTCATTTTATTGCTAGTTTATCCAGGCCCAATTGGGACGTGCCCTGTTTTGTCCATTCTGATTTCCTCTGTTTATTTTCTGGATGTCTTGACAAAACACAGAGGGAGTTAGAGGCTTGACTGCAGAGTACACACAGACGGACAAATTCAACCAAGAGCCCTACAAGTCCTCCATTGTTTGTATACCTGTTTAGTTTCTGCCTTCCAACTTTTTTTCTGCTCTCTTCTTGTCAACCGGTCCCTCAGGTCTCCAGTCTGCTGATCTGCATTTAGATGGGACTCCACACATGGCCTCTCGTCTGCTCCAGGACTGCAACTAGACTGCTCAGGGGAAACAATTAATTCCCTTCTCCTAAATAACACAGTTATAAGTCCCAAAGCTACTTATATGAGACACCTCAAACTAAGTCCATGAAGATGCAATATTTTGCCCACAAGCAAAAACAACTTTGGTCATAAAGTTTTATTCCCAACTTAAAGTAATTGTTATTCCCAACATCCCCACTGAGACAAAACCCAACTCCCTCTTCCAGACCTTTTCATTGATTAGTTGTTGTATGATTCAATATTCTCCAAATCCACCACAAAACTTTTGTCTAAAAGTTTCTATATGTTATATTTGGTATGTTTGCCTTGTTTTTGTGGTTTCCATACAAATCATGAAGACACAAATAATTGGATGATTCTTATATAAATCTCAGCAATCATACACTGTAAACTAGTTGAATTCCAATGAGGTTTTGAAAGTCTAAATTGAACCACCAAATATGCATGAGACATACAGCATTGCAAATGGATAGATTGTGTTTCCTCAAAAGCAGTTGCCCCTATGTGACCCAATGCCCTGCATCATGTTGAGTATATCCACTGATATTATCTGGGTTGTGTCACAAGAGTATTGACAGCCAACGCGGCAATCTCTTGTGTCATTCTGACGTCTGGTCATTCCGGTTGCTTAAGCAAACATGGCATCTTGATCATGTGACCTCCGAGGGTCACTCTAAATGGAGATGGATTTTCCTCCTTCTAGGTGGCTGGAGTTAAAGGGCAAGGCAAGAAGGCATGGTCCACTGGTCAGTGTTCACCATCTCAGGGTTAATTCATGAAAATAGCTGGAACTGTAACAGACAGAAGGTTAGACCGATCTGTGTTTACTTATATGTAATGATCAACAGATTGAATCTAATATGATATGCATACCGCTGGTCTCTATGTTTTAATATATGCCATAAAGCTAATAACACTAAGTTTGCCTATGAAACTCCAGAAGTCATATAATAACTACCATGCTCTGTGGCTAATGTATTTTGTTATGGAGTTGTCAGTGAAGGAAAAAGTCTGCATACTTAGAAATCTGCTGAAGTCATCTCTGACCCATGCCACTTTTGCTTACGGGTAAACATTGAATAATTTTCTGGAACAAGTGACTTTGTGGTCTCATGCTGTTCCCATGGGGGGCTATAATGGTGCTATTTGGTAGGAGAGAATTAATTGTGCCCCCCAAGAAGTGTGACAGTCTTGGAGCAGATGAGAGGCCATGTGTGGACTCACATCTATATGCAGAACAGCAGACTACAATCCTGAGGGATCAGTTGACAAGAAAAGAGCTTTAAAAAAGTTTGAAAACAAAGACTTAACAGGAAGACAAATAACCAAGGACATGTTTAGGCTCTTGGCCAAATTTGTGAGTCCATGTTTGCTGCTGCAGTTTTAAAAGTCTAGAGCTAGCTTCCTCTGTGTTTGCCAAGACACCCAGAAAATAAACGAAGGAAATCAGGAAGGACAAAAGAGGGCACACCCCAATTGGGCTTGGATACACTCACCAAAATACAGTTGAATTATGAAGTTTGCAAAAAAAAATTAACTGAAAAGCATGCACCAAATTGTAATCTGTAGGAAAGATGGATGGATGTATGATTAGGTTTATACATCCTGTATGTATGCCCTTGGTAGGATAATTAGAACAGGAGGACACAGCAATGATGCGAAGGATGATTGAGACAGCCGTCATGTAGGAAAGAAGATGGACATACACTTACAGGCCATCATACATGTACTATGAGCCAATCATCCTAACATGACACCAGTTAATCTTCCTTGTGCGGATGGCTACAAGCAGCAATATTTTTGCATGGTCATGTGTCACTGACTTAGTAGTCAGATATCAATGAAAACTTGTAAACCTCATACACTCATGCAAAATGAACTTATAAAACAGTTGAGCATGAGGATAAAGTGACAAAAGACATCTATTATTCACTGGACTATAGAGTATAGAGTCAGAAGAGTAAAAAGTAACGTTGTGCATGTGTACTTACATTTTCTCAATAAAATTCACTCTTCATCGACCACCTGAGATATAGCTACACAAGTTTAGAATGCACACATGCAATTTTGAAGCAAAACAAATACATGTACATATATAATTTTAGACAGAGCTTCATGAATGATTAATTTATCACATTTGCTACATCATAGAAGAATTTTACATTTGTGGAACTACATTCAACCTTATGAATTGCAATGGAGAAAACAGAATTTGCTGCAATTGCTCTTACAAATTAAATTGTAGCCTGGTAAGTTTTCTGTCTCTTTGTTGGAAGCATGTGAAGACAAAGTAGATAGTTTCGTGACTCAGAGAAGCAACAAGTTACATACTTACATCAAAAAGAAGTTTGAAAGCTCAGAAGGTGTCATGGCTGTCAAGTGTTCCACTTTAAAGCATTTTTAAAATCTCTTTGCTTCGGCTAAGGTCTTTGAAATTCAGACTTTTAAATATACTCTGTCTTGCGTTTTCTGAACTGTTTCTTCTTAGAGATATGGTTACAGATTCTGATGCATCGGAACTTATTCGCAATTACTTTAAAAGGAATTGTTTGCTATACTAAACTGTAAAATTCATCGGTTTGTTGGTTCGTTGAACTTGGAAAAATAATAATTTTGCAAGGTAGAGCTACTTTCTAAATTTCCTGTTGGTAGGCAGGTGTGCCTGCACTCAGCTTATATGTAGCTTCTACCTGCTTATGGTTGTACAAGGTGTGATGCAGAATCACAACTTGTTCCATGTGGTATATGAATGAAATTAACAAAGTATACATTGCCATGCACTTGGTGTGTCTTTCTCAATCAATATTTTTTGTGGGAAAGATGCCATCTGCTCACAAAGGTTTATATTTCTTGTATGCATCAGTTGCACTTAATGGCTGGATCTTAAAAAGAGAGGGGTAGGTAGACTGTGAAAACATAATGCTAGGGTTACAACCAAAAGTAATATCCGCCCGATTGGCTAATCGGGCAAGCTTTTCAAGTACCCAAAATACTCATGAGTCTTTTCAAGAATTGCCTCTCCCCACCAAAGTAACCAATCATGCCTTACCAATGCCCATCACGACATACCCCAAAACACTGACTCTACCTTTTTTAGATATTAGGGACGTCATCATCATCATTCATCATCTGTAGCTGCCTGGAGATGAAAGTTCACCACAAATGCTTATTGTGCAGTTGTTGTATGTGGTCCTTTCTAAACAAGGAGATGGTCGTACGTGGCACTGATGGTGAGGGCATAGCATTGAGGCATGGAAAACCACTGAACAAATAGAAAGTGCAATTATCACATTTGGACAAAATCATGACCTGGCTAACAAGCCTCTAAGTACATCGAGAATTTTTTCATCATATCTCGTAAATTGCATTTGCCAAATAACCCATTGCCAATTGAGAAGTCAATGACAATAGTAACAGATTGCAGATGTTCCACAGAAACTAAGGCCAACACACACACTGAAGATGATTTAGTCAAAGAGGTACACATGCTTCAATATAATTTACTGGCAGCAACTGTTCTGAGAATGTGGTCAAGGCAACATGGCTCCAGCTTTACATTAGTGATTGCGGTAGCATCAACTCTAATTTAGGAATCAAGTCTTTGTTACTTTTGTGCATCTTCACTGTATCTATTTATTATTGAATGCAGACGTACTAGAATGGTATATGTTGATCCACAAACGCTTAATGTATCCCTTGCATATGAAACAGTATTTAGATTCTCACCATTCTGTTCACCATGCCTTTCATTGCTCTTCAGCTCCAGCAACCCTTGACAAACAAAATAAGAGATTCAAGATTCAAGATTCAAAATAATTTATTTGTCTTATCATATACATTGAATAAGAACATTGGAGACCCCTCTAAGGCTCCCTGGAGCCGCTATCGAGGGGCCACCATTGAAATTTACATACATTAATTAATTCGACATGATGTAGTATTTAATTATAATATACAGAAAAAGAAGTACGATAGAAGGAGAGACATAAAAAGACAAAAAAAAAAAAAAAAAAAAAAAAAAAAAATTACATACTGACTGGCATTTTCACAAAGTGACCGTAGAGGGTGAAGCAGACGTAGCCATGTGTACTTATTACTTTCTAGAAAGAACGTAGACTTCCTTTTGATAAGAAAAAAAAATGAAGATATTCTTTAAATTTTAGTTATTATATCATATTTTGTGAACAAATATAACAGTTATCGTTATTACAATTTGTTTCATAGTTTTTGATTAGACAATTTTTAACATATAATTTAAAACCGATGAAACTGTGAGTGAAAATTTTTTGTCTAATTAATTCAGTCATGTCATTATATTGTAATGGTAATCTATATGTTATACTCTGTTTGGCAAATTCATGCTTTACCCTAGGTAAAGGTAAGGACTGACTATCATAGGATCTGGTTACATACCTGGGTGGAGATCCCTCATTCAGTGCAACGCAGCCCAGCAGTGATTCGGGAAGTAAGGAGTTAAAAAACTTGTAACACAGTTTATAGTCATGTAGTGTGCATATGTCTCTAAATTTAAGTATTCCCAAACTCTTAAAAATTACACTAGTATGTGCATTATATCTGCTCCTGTTAATGATGCGAACTGCCTTTTTCTGTAGGATTTCTAATTGCCTATGTCTCATACCCTAAAGAAAGACACCATAGTTGAGATGTGATAGAATCAAAGAGTTATATATACAAAGCATGGCTTGAAGTGGTAGAAAGTTTTTAAGTCTATTTAAGATACCTATTGTTTTTGAAATCTTCTTTGTTAAGTAATCAGAATGTGCTCTCCAGCTGAGATTTTCATCCAGTGTAATTCCCAAAAAGTTGAAAGTTTTAACAAATTCGATATCCTGGCCATTTATTTTTATTTTTGGGGTATCGATTTTACGCTGGTGTGTTCGGAATAGCATTGCTTTAGTTTTTTTACAATTTAATGATAATTTGTTTATCTCTAGCCAGCTGCTGACCTTCATTAATTCATTGCTGATGAGTTCATTTGAATTTTTGATTGGATCAATCAGTTTTATCACTTTTATTGTTGTGATTAATGTGGTGTCGTCTGCGTAGGTTATAGGATAAAAAATATCAGAAGCGTTGGCCATGTCATTTACGTATATAATAAATAGAAGAGGGCCCAATATAGACCCTTGTGGTACACCAGTTGTAATAGGAAGTAGGTCTGATTTATTACCATTGAATTCAACATACTGATACCTATTTGAGAGATAACTTTTTAAGAGACTTAATGCTGTGTCTTTAATCCCATAGAATTTTAATTTTGCTAGTAATATTGAATGGTCCAGTGTATCAAAAGCTTTTGATAAATCTAAATATATGTTTATAGGAATTTCATTATTGTCCATTTCAGAAGTTAATCGCGCTACAAGCTCAATGGCAGCATATTCTGTACTGTGGTTTCGTCTGAAACCATACTGGCTTTTATAAAATAATTTCATATCTGTAAAATATTGATAAATCTGATTGTATATGACCTTCTCAAAAACTTTTGATACACTGGGTAGTAATGACACGGGACGATAATTTTCTAAACAATTTGTGTCATCTTTTTTATAAATCGTAATAACCTTAGCAATTTTCAATTTATCTGGAAAGACGCCAGTTTGTAAGCATTGATTTATTATTTTACAGAGAGGGTTGCTTAGTTCTTGCTTTAGGTGTTTTAATAATTTGTTTGAAATTTTATCTATGCCATATGATGTCTTAGGCTTTAAGTTCTCTATCGTTTTAATGATATCATTTATACTAACTATTTTAAACCGGAGAGTACCTTCATGCGGAAGAGATAGATAATCTTTAAAAGAAGCATCAGCAGTAGCAGGGAAATTGCAGGCAAGCTTGGGAGAAATTTCAACATAGTATTTATTAAACTCATTAACAATGACCTGATAGTCATTCACATTCGCACCATTAATACAGAAAGATTCGGGACAATCTGTATTTTTTTTGTCTTTGTTCAAAACAGAATTAATAATTTTAAAATAAATCTACATAAAGACTTACCCTCGAAGGTCATGTGATCAAAATGCAATGTTTGCCCATGTTTCTTTGCTGTAGACTGGAAATTCCCTTCCCCCTCATTTTATTGCTAGTTTATCCGGGCCCAATTTGGACGTGACCTGTTTTGTCCATCCTGATTTCCTCTGTTTATTTTCTTGGTGTCTTGGCAAACACAGAGGGAGCCAGAGGCTTAACTGCAGAGCACACATGGACCCACAAATTCAACCAAGAGCCCCTACAAGTCATCCATTGTTTCTCTTGATGTTTATGTTTTGCTTTCAAACTTTTTTCTGCTCTCTTCTTGTCAACTGGTCCCTCAGGCCGCCAGTCTGTTGATCTGCATTTAGATGGGACTCCACACATGGCTTCGTGTATGCCCCAAGACTGCCACTGGACTGCTCAGGGGTCACAATTAATTCTCTTCTCCTAAACAACACAGTTATAAGTCCAAAGCTACTTATATGAGACTGCTCAGACTAAGTCTCTGGTTCCATGAAGATGCAACATTTGCCCACAAGCAAAAACAACTTTGGTCATAAAGTTTCATTCCCTAACTTAAAGTCATTGTTATTCGCTACACCCCCACTGAAGTAGAAACATAATTCCCTCCTCCGGACCTTTTCATTGATTAGTTGTGGCATGATTCTATATTTCCCCCACCCTCCAAAGAACTTTTGTCTAAAAGTTCCTATATCTTATATTTTGAATGTTTGCTTTGTTTTTGTGGTTTCCATACAAATCATTAAGACACAAACAATATGGATAATTCTTCCATAAATCTCACCAATCATACATGATTATGAACCAGTTGATTTCCAATAAGGGTTTTGACAATTTATATTAAACCACCGAATATGCATGAAACATACAGAATTGCACATGGAGCCTAGATTGTGTTTCCTCGCAGCAGTTGCCCCTATGTGGCCCAATACCCCGCATCATGTTGAGTATATCCACTGATATTATCTGGGTTGTGTCACAAGAGTATTGACAGCCAACGCAGCAATCTCTTGTGTCATTCTGATGTCCGGTCATTCCGGTTGCTTAGGCAAACATGGCATCTTGATCATGTGACCTCCGAGGGTCACTCTGAATGGAGATGGATTGTCCTTCTTCAAGCTGACCGGAAGTAAAGGGCAAGGCAAGGCATGGTCCACTGGTCAGTGTTCACCATCTCAAGGTTTATTCATGAAAATAGCTGGAACTGTAACAGACAGAAGGTTAGACCGATCTGTGTTTACTTATTTGTAATGATCAACAGATTGAATCTAATATGATATGCATACTCCTAGTCACTATGTTCTAATATATGCCATAAAGCTAATAACACTAAGTTTGCCAGTTGACAAAAAAAGAGCCTTAAAAAAGTTTGAAAACAAAGACAATGACAATTGGGCTTGGATACACTCACCAAAATACAGTTGAATTATCAAGTTTGCGACAAAAACTAACTGAAAAGCACCAAATTGTAATCTGTAGGAAAGATGGATGGATGTATGATTAGGTTTATACATCCTGTATGTTTATACATCCTGTATGTATGCCCTTGGTAGGATAATTAGAACAGGAGGACACAGCAATGATGCGAACGATGATTGAGACAGCCGTCATGTAGGAAAGAAGATGGACATACATTTGAGATAAGAGGTTTGGATGAGATAGAGATAAGTTCATCTTCTTATGACCTAGTTTTACCTTTAGCATTCCTTGAGCAGTCTTTGTCATTGTCGGAGTCCATTATGAAGGAAAAATAGCAAAATAATTTGACACAGGTGCAGTCTGGAGTCTGGGTGGCACACCACAATATTTGTATGAATGGTATAGGGCCAAGGACGGTCACCCGAGACAGCGCAGTTTGAAGATGATAGTGACAGAAAGATCTGAGATGCCGCCTAGAAGTTTCCTTTCTTATTTGGTGCTTTTGCATCCTTTGTATCTTGCATTATGGCGAATTGCTTTATCTGACAGATTCTGGATTATATGATAAATCTGTGCTGAACTGCAGTAGGGCTGCAGACAGGCCATCATACTATGAGCCAATCATCCTACCATGACACCAGTTAATCTGCCTTGTCCAGATGGCTACCAGCAGATATATGAACAGCCATATCTGCTAAGGCCGTGTGTCACTGGCTTAGTAGTGAGATATCAACGAAAGCTTGTAAACCTCATACACTCATGCAAAATGAGCTTATAAAACAGTTGAGCATGAGGATAAAGTGACAAAAGACATCTATTATTCACTGCACTATAGAGTATAGAGTCAGAAGTGTAAAAAGTAACGTTGTACATGTGTACATTGGCTACATTTTCTCAATAAAATGCACTCTTGATCGACCACCTGAGATATAGCTACACAAGTTTAGAATGCACACATGCAATTTTGAAGCATAACAAAGTTTTAGACAGAATTTCATGAATGACTTATTTATCACATTTGCTCAATCTTAGAAGAATTTTGCATTTGTGGAACTATTTTCAACCTCATGAAATGCCATAGAGAAAACAGAATTTGCTGCAATTGCTCTTACAAATTTAGTTAATTGTCAGATGTAGCATGGTAGGTCTTAAAGTATTTCTCTTTTTCTATTTCTTTGTTGGAAGCATGAAAAGACAAAGTAGATAGTTTCGTGATTCAGAGAAGCAACAAGTTACAGACTTTCATCAAAAAAGAAGTTTAAAAGCTCAGAAGGTGTCATGGCTGTCAAGTGTTCCACTCAAAGCATTTAAAAAATCTCTTTGCTTTGGCTTAGTTCTTTGAAATTCAAACTTTGAAATATTCTCTGTCTTGCATTTTCTGAACTGTTTCTTCTTGGAGATATCGTGACAGATGCATCTGAAGTTATTGCGAATTACTTAAGGAACTGTTTGCTAAACTACATAATTCAAAGGTTTGATATAGCTTGCTTTAATCTTTGAAAAATACTTTTTCAAAGGTGCAGTTACTTGCTAAATTTCCTGTTGGTAGGTAACTATGTCTGTACTCCTAAATGTAGCTTCTGCCTATTTATGGTTGAACAAGCTAAGATGCAGAATCGCAACCTGTTCTGTATAATGGAGGTGTAGTAATTGAACAAAATGAACAACATACATTGCCAAGCACTTGGAGTGTCTTTCTCAACCAATACTTTTATAGGAAAGATGCCATCTGCTCACAAAGGTTTATATTTCTTTTATGCATCGGTTCTACTTAGTGGATGAATTTGAGAATATGCACTTAAGAATTCTGCAGGATATTAAGGGGAGACTGAAAAAGAGAGGAGTGTACTGTGAAGACCTGGTGCTGGTGTTACAACTGATAGTCGTATATGACACTTATGGTGAGGGCAAAACATTGAGGCCTGGAAACCACTGAGAAGATGGGAAGTGAAATTATCACATCTGGACCATATCATGATCTGGCTAACTAGCCTTTATGTACATTACAATGTCTTCTGCATGACAGTGTGGTTCTTATTTAATTATGTAGCATTACACATTGTCATCATATCTCGTAAATTGCATTTGCCAAATAACCCATTGCCAAACGTATGGCAAGTCAAGGACAATATAAGCAGAGTGCAGATGTTCCACAGAAACTAAGGTCAACACATACACTGAAGATGATTTTGTCAAAGAGACACACCTGCTTCAATGTAATTTACTGGCAGTAATTGTTCTGAGAATGTGGTCAAGGTATCCAGCCTTTGTTCTTTTGGTGCGTATGCAAAGTATTTATTATTGATTACAGACATACTATTACTTTATATGTTGATCTACACACTTAATGTATCCCTTGCATATGAAACAGTATTTAGATTCTCACCATTCTGTTCACCATGCCTTTCCCTGGTCTTCTGCTCCAGCAACCCTCCAGAAACACAATAAATCTACATAAAGACTAACCTTCAAAGGTCATGTGGTAAAATGCCATGTTTGCCCATGTTTTCTTAGGTGTAGACTAGAAATTCCCCTCCCCCTCGTTTTATAGCTAATTTATCCAGGCACAATTGGGACGTGCCCTGTTTTGTCCTTCCTGATTTCCTCCGTTTATTTTCTGGGTGTCTTGGCAAACACAGAGGGAGCTCGAGGCTTAACTGCAAGAGCAAACAAAGACTGACAAATTCGGCCAAGAGCCCATGCAGGTCCTCCATAGTTTGTGTTCCTGTTTAGTTTTTTTGTTTTCCAACCTTTTGTCTGCTCTGTTCTTGTCAACTGGTCCCTCAGGCCTCCAGTCTGCTTTTCTGCATTTAGATGGGTCACCCCGCATCGCCTCTTATATGCTGCAGGACTGCAACTAGACTGCTTAGGGGACACAATTAATTCTCTTGTCCTAAATAACACAGTTATAAGTCCCAAGCTACTTACGTATACCAAGGACGGCAAGACATATTTTAGAGAAAATGCAGACCAAGATGCCGCTGAATTCACAACAAATAATCGGTTACTAAAAAACCTCAGAAACCTGACAAGTGAATCCAAGACTACAAACAACAAGTCACCAACTCCAGTCAAGCTTGTTCCTATACAATTTCCGTCCCAATATGTCCCAACTCCCGCATCTCAAACAACATCAACAACGTCATCATGTCCAACTAGTCAAGAAACAACGTCATCATGTCCAACTAGTCAAGAAACATCAGAAGAAGAAGACACAGAAGAATTAAGAAGCCTTATTGAAGAAGCAATTTCTGGAGCCAGGACCAGATCAAGAGGGAAGGCCAAAAAAACAGATAAACAAATTTCATCTTCATAGAAACAAAACCTCTGATAGGCCTACAGCAAAACAGGAAAACTGAATATTTGGAAAAATGTATTTTAAATATTATTGCATATACACACATGAGTGCAGTGGCTGGTATTATGACATCCTTTAACAATGTCTGATCAATCATTTCCATCATTTGATGACTGTCTGTCCCTTGCCAACCTAATGGAAAATGATTCAAATGATTTAGGAGATAATGAACCAACACTGTTTCAAAATTCGCCATATGCCAATGATGTAGAATTTAAAAATTTGCTTGTAAGTAACTTAAACAATTTCAAGATTCTTTCTCTAAACTGCCAGTCATTATATGCAAAATTCGAAATGTTAAAAACTTATATCAATTATTTCAATGAATCAGCCAAACTTGATGCCATTTGCTTGCAGGAGACATGGCTCGCAGCAGACAGCATTTTGCCATTGTTCGAACTACCAGGCTACAATCTTATTTCTCAATTTAAGTCATGCAGTGCACACGGTGGAATTTGTATCTATCTTAAAGATAATTATGACTATAATGTGATTAATCTTGATATTGTTTCGGATTTGTGGGATGGCCAGCTCATAGAAGTAATTGTTCAGGATAAACATAGTATCAGCAAGAAGCTGATCATTGGAAATTTTTATCGACTTCCCCGTCCAACAAATGAAAATGTATATAACTTTATAGATGATTTGAATACCATTTTTGATAAATTGAAAAATTTCAAACATGTTGTACTTACCGGAGATTTCAATATTAACTTATTAAACTTTAAAACAAATTCCGCAGTAAATGACTTTATAAACAACTTAATATCGAATGGATACATACCAAAGATAACTCTTCCCACACGTCTTACACAGAGAAAAGGCACTCTGATAGACAATTACTTTGTTAAGATATCAGATAATATGTCAAATACAACAGCAAGAGTCTTACTTTGTGATATCTCTGATCACCTGCCGTATTTTATTTCTTTAGACTACCTCAATAGTGAAATACCTTCTAAGAAATATGTTAAAATATTTTCAAGCAGTCTCCAACAATTTGAAAACTTTAGAAGAGATATGAGTAGCGCGGATGTTTCAAATAAGTTCAATAACATTTTGAAAAATGATCCTAACGAAAGCTGCAAGAACTATATAGACATACTAACTGCATATTTAGACAAACATTTCCCGTGTAAACATGTCAAATTTAATAAACACAAACATAAAAAGTCGAATTGGATCACAAATGGCATTATTAAATCAATCTCCTTTAAAGATAAACTATACGTAAAGTTGAAGTCACTCTCAGAGAACAGCCCCTCCTATCAGGCAACACTAACAAACTTTAGAACTTACAGGAAAATTCTTAAGCAGACGATTCAAACAGCCAAGAAACAGTACTATAATAATTGCTTTCAAAAATTTAAAACAGACATCAAAAAGACTTGGTCCACTATAAATAATCTAATAAATAAGTCCAACAAATCTAAAAACTACCCAAAAGAATTTAACATTAACAATACTCTTGTATCAGATAAAAAAAATAATTGCAAATGAATTCAACAAGTATTTCACTGAAATAGGACCAAAACTATCACAAAATATAGAAACCCCAAGAAACAAGTCATTCAAAGATTTTCTGAAATCAGCGGTACAAGAAACATTTTCCTTTAAGGCAGTAGATGAAAATGAGGTTATCAGAGCAATAGACTCTTTGAAACCCAAAAGTAGTTATGGGAAGGATAGAATAACTAATAAACTTTTGAAATATATTAAAAATGAAACAGCATGGCCTTTAATGCAAATCATTAATCAAATTTTCAATATGGGAATCTTTCCAGATTCAATGAAAATTGCGAAAGTTATGCCAATCTACAAAAAGCAGGAAAAAAATTTGTTGAGTAATTATCGGCCAGTTTCAATCTTGTCTAGTGTGTCGAAGGTCTTTGAGAGAATAATGCATAATCAGATTTATGACCATTTTAATAGATTAAACCTTTTCTATCCTAGTCAGTATGGTTTTAGAAGTAACCATTCCACAGAATATGCCGCCATGGAGCTGGTAGAGAGAATAATTGATGAAATGGACAACAACAACATACCTATAAATATCTTTATGGACTTATCTAAGGCCTTCGACACTCTAGACCATCAAATCCTATTCTATAAATTAGAACATTATGGGCTGAGAGGCAAGTCGTTGGAATTAATCAAATGTTATCTAAGCAATAGAAAGCAATTTGTCGAAATTGATGGTGTGCAATCAAATATGATGAGAATTACTTGTGGTGTCCCTCAAGGTTCGATCTTAGGGCCTTTGATGTTTATTGTATACTTGAATGACCTTCCTTCTGCTGCAAAGAATTTAAAGACTTTGATATATGCCGATGACACAACTTTATTTGCAACTTTTAATAACACTAACTTCTCTGTCATTGAAAAAGAAATTAACAATGAGTTGAAATCAATAAGTACTTGGTTGAAACTTAACAAACTATCGCTAAATATTGAAAAATCAAAGGCCATGCTGTTTCATTCTATAAATAGACAAGTTGCAACACCAAATATTTATATTGACGATGTTAAAATTGACTTTGCAGAAGAATTTAATTTCCTAGGCCTCATTTTAGATAAGAACTTAAGATGGAAGTCCCATATAAAATTTATAGCACCGAAAATTAGTAAAGCAATAGGTATTTTGACAAAACTGAAAAGCACTCTCCCAATTGATGCCCTATACAATATATATAATGCCTTGATTTTACCCCATTTAAATTATGGTTGTACAATATGGGGCTGGCTGTCCAACAACTTATTCAAAATTCAAAAAAAGGCAATCAGGGTCATAACAAAGACCAAGTATAATGCACACACAAATGGTTTATTCAAAATGTTAAATACCTTAAAAGTTAATGACATATGTGCACTGCATGAATACAAATTAATCTATAAATTGTTGAATGGTTCGGTTCCCAGTTTCTTTAAAGATCTATTGAATATTCATACTTTTCCATATCACGAACATAACACGAGACAAGCAAGGGATCTGCGCTTACCTGCTGTGAGACATGAATTTGCAAGAAATGGCATCAAATACAGATTTCCTAAAATATTTAACAGTATGCCAATCAATTTTAAACAGAAGATTTTCACCCATAGTCAGGCTGGTTTTAAATTATATATAAAACAAAAAAAGACAGAGAGTTATTCTTCTGAATGCCCCATTACTAATTGCTATATTTGTAGGTAAATTTTAATAGTAGTTATTATTTTTTTACATATATATATAAAACTATTATACATAATACATATCCATTTAAAAAAAACTATCATACATCTCACATCTATAAGAAACTATTTTACATCTCTTTGAAATGGCAAATTCCAAATTTGATTTTTAAAAAACTTACTTGTTGAATTTAAGATTGATTTTCTCGTCCTCTATGTTATAAACTCCCAGTCACTGTACTCATGTCTTATTATTTTTTTCTAATTAACCAAAAAAAAAACAAAATATCAAAATTTTATTTAATTTTTTTTTTAAATATATATTTCTTGATTAACATATTTATCATACTGTATATTTTAAAACTTACACAAATATTTCCTGCATCCCATATATTCTTGTATTTTACAATATTTCTATCTGTATAATAATTTTGTATTTTGAAGGTAGTTCCCTTAAACGACCATCTATGGTCTTTGGGAATTTCCTAAATAAATCAATATCAATATCAATATCAATATGAGACTGCTCAGACTTAGTCTCTGGTTCCATTAAGATGCAATATTGGCCCACAAGCACAAAAAACTTGGGTAATTAAGTTTTATTCCCCAACTTGAAGTCATTCTTATTCCCAACACCCCTACTGAAACACAAACACATCTCCTTCCTCCAGACCTCATCATTGATTAGTCGTGGTATGATTCAATATTCTCTGTATCCACCAAACAATTTTTGTCTAAAAGTTTCTATATGTTATATTTCATATGTTTGCCTAGTTTTTGTGGTTTCCATACAAATCAGCAAGACACAAATGTTATAGCTGATTCTTCCATAAATCTTGCTAATCATATAGTGTAATTTGTAAACCAGTTGATTTCAAATGAGGGTTTTGACAGCCTAAATTAAACCAACGAATATGCATAAAACATACAGCATTGCACATGTAGCCTAGTTTGCATTTCTTAACAGCAACTGCCCTTATATGGTCCATTACCCTCCAGCCATGTGGAATATATCCAGTGTTATTCACTGATATTATCTGGATTGTGTCACAAGAGTATTGACAGCCAACGCAGCAATCTCTTGTGTCATTCTGACGTCCAGTCATTCCGGTTGCTTAAGCAAACATGCAATCTTGATCATGTGACCTCCGAGGGTCACTCTATATGGAGATGAATTGTTCTCCTTCCATCTGGCTTGAGTTTGGGGGCAATGAAAGGCTTGATCCAATAATCAGTGGTCAGCATCTCAAGGCTAATTCTGGCTTGAAGATTAATATGCAGAAAGATGGACCTATCCATATATCCCGGTGCTTACAGATCAACAGAGTACATCTAATATGTATGTATACTGTATATGGGTTGGTCTCCATTTCTTAATATACACCACTAGAGTTACCCATTATAAAGGCAAGACTGTAATTGGCGTAAATAAAGAAAAATTCCCCCTTCATGATGGAAAAATATGAAGGTAGTCTAAACTTTTCAGGAAAGGAGCCGGGGGTTCAGGAAAATGGCGTTGTAGCGAATGCAATTAGGATGGACCCATACATCTATGTGAATGGGCCTAGCAATGAATGATAAATTGTGATCAAACATCAATAAATGTTACTTGAAGAACTAGAGGTGGATGACACTTTACAGAGACCGAATAAAAAAAGTAATAGAGGAATTATTTGATTTGTGAAAGATGGGCCAGCAGATATAATTTTGTTCAAAGATGTTGACTGTTTTGGATACGTGGTATCTAGAATGACTTGTAGACATTTAAAGGTTAGTTTAAAAGGCTTGGTATGGACTTTAAATATTGGCATATGGACTTTAAAAAGAATTGGGGGACTCCTGCAGTGTGGGACTGTGGGTGGGATGCAATGCATGTCAGTGGCAGCAGGCAGTGCAAGGGTGGATCAGTTGACACAAACAGAAAAAAGTTGAAAAACAAAAACTAAACAGGAACACAAACCATGGAGGACTCTTATGGACTCTTGGTTGAATTTGTGAGTCCATCTTTTTTGCTGCAGTTCAGTCTCTTCCTCCCACTGTGTTTGCCAAGACATCCACAAAACAAACTATTGGTATCCGGAAGGACCAAACAGGGCATGTCCCAATTGGGCCTGGGTCAATTCACCAAACCACAGTGGAATGATCAATTTTACAAGAAAACTAACTTAGAAGCACTTATGAGTATTATAATATATATATGATATATGATAGGAGATGGACATACATTTGTAGCTGGCATATGGAGCTAAGAGGTTGGGATGAGACAGAGATGGATACATCTTCTTATAAACTAGTTTGGCCTTTGGAATTCTGTAAGTACCTTCAGGAATGCAAGAGATTGCTTTTGTTTGCTTTGTTCAGTATTTATTGGATAACGAGCGTGCTGAGGCATCACTTGTTTGGATAACAAGATGTTGCACAAACCTTGCATATGTATGTACATGGATGAATGTTATTTACAAGCTAAAGGTGCCCATGTGCATGCATTTAGATGACCTAACAACAATGCTAATGCACTAGCCATGAGTCCAGAGCATGCAGGCCTGGCATTGCATAATAATGTGGATATTACATCATTTTGATTCTTCATTTCTGGCAATGGACAGTTCAACATGACAATTTTTTGCTGGTATTGGTTTGGCCTTGATTTGTGAGACTGCTTTTCTGTTGTCATGAGGCAGTATCTTTTTGGAAAGCTGACTTTGTCGGCGACAAAAAGTGAGAAAACATCTCCAGCAAAAACAGAGAATGTAACTTGTCCTGAGAAGGGAATTCCCCAAGGTGAGGCTACACCATCTGACTGGCTTTTGATAATCTCTCCAATATCAGCCACTGCTCCTTAGACCTTATTATGGGCAATATTATGGCCAGTTGTGTTACATTCTCCCAAGTAGCAACATAGAGTAGAGCCAGTCTTGCAGGGATAATTGATCCCATGGCCTCAGAAACCAATTAGGTAGGGTCATTCGACCATCTAAAAGACTTTCAGAAGATGTACTGGGACTTACAGTAAGTTATTGAGTACTTTCTGAATGGTCATGAAGCCACTGCAGCATTTCCTCAAGATTGATTATTGAGTAACCTGCAGCAGCTTATTCAAGCCATTTGAATTTGGTTCTTTTTCGTTTCATTCTGATTGATCTGCTGCAGAGTCTTCTTCATTTTCTTAGGCTTAGGTCTTTGAAATTCAAACTTTGAAATATACTCTGCCCTGCATTTTCTGAACGGTTTCTTCTTGGAGGTGTGGTGACAGATGCATCTGAAGTTATTGCAAATTACTTTAGGAACTGTTTATAAGCTGTAAAATTCATCGGTTTGATGTAGTTTGCATTGATCTCCGAAAAAATAATTTTGCAAGGTGAGGCTACTTGCTAAATTTCCTGTTGGTTGGTAGGTAGGTGTGCTTATTCTCAGCTTGTATGTGGCTTCTACCGGTTTATGGTTGTACAAACTAAGATGGAGAATCACACCTGCTCCATGTGGTATATGAATGAAATGAACAATGTATGCACTCCCATGTGCTTGGAGTGTCTTTCTCAACCTTTGTTTTTGTGGGAAAGATGCCATTTGCTAACAAAAGGTTTATATTTCTTGTATGCATCAGTTTTACTTAGTGGCTAAACTCAGAACATGCACTCAAACAGACTGCAGGATATAACAGGGGTCTGAAAAAAGAGAGGAGTGCACTGTGAAGACCTAGTGCAGGTGTTACAGCCGAAAGTAATATCCTCCCAATTAGCAAATCAGCAAATACTTATGAGTCTTTTCCAGAATAGCCACTGAAAGTCGTGGGTGACACTGATGTTGAGGGCATAACATTGAGTCGAGGAAACCACTGAAAAGATAAAAAGTGCAATTATCACATCTGGACCAAATCATGATCTGACTAACAAGACTTTTGCACATTACAATGACTTCCGGGTGTTAGTGTGGTTCTCATTATGTAGCATTACGCTGTGAGAATATTGTCATCATATCTCGTAAATTGCATTTGCCAAATGACCCATTGCCAATCGAGAAGTCAAGGAAACAGAGTTCAGATGTTCCACAGAAACTAAGGCCAAGGCACACGCTGAAGATAACATAGTCAAGGAGGCATCCCTGCTTCAATGTTATTTACAGGCAGTAACTGTTCTAAGAATGTGGTCAAGGCAGCTCTAAATTTGGAATCCGATCTTTGTTCTTTTTGTGCATCACATACTTTACTGTATAACTTGATTTACGTACTTAGTGTATTCCTTGTATATGAAAAAGTATTTAGACTCCAGCATTATCTTCACCGTGCCTTTCACTGCACTTCAGCTCCAGCCATCTTTGAGGATCACAATAAATCTATATAAAGTTTGACCCTCGAAGGTCATGTGATCACAATGCCATGTTTGCCCATGTTTCTTGTGTGTAGACTGGAAACTACCCTCCCCTGATTTTATTGCTAGTTTATCTTGGCCCAATTGGGACGTGCCCTGTTTTGTCCTTCCTGATTTCCTTCGTTTATTTTCTGGGTGTCTTGGCAAACACGGAGGGAGCTAGAGGTTTGACTGTAGAGCAAACATGGACTCACAAATTCCACCAAGAGCCCTACAAGTCCTCCATTGTTTGTCCCCTTGTTCAGTTTTTGCTTTCCAACTTTTTTCTGCCCTGTTCTTGTCAACTGGTCTCTCAGGACTGTAGCCTGCTGTTCTGCATTTAGATGGGACTCCACACATGGCTTCTTGTCTGCTCCAGGACTGCAACTAGACGCCCAGCGGACACTATTAATTCTTTTCTCCTAAATCACACAGTTATAAGTCCCCAAGCGTCTTATATGAGACTGCTCAAACTAAGTCTTTGGTTCCATTAAGATGCAATATTGGCCTACAAGCAACAGCAACTTTGGTCACAAAGTTTTATTCCCCAACTTAAATTCATTGTTATTCCCAACACCCCTAATGAAACACAAACCCAACTCCCTCCTCCAGACCTTTTCATTGATTAGTTGTGGTATGATTCAATATTCTCCGAATCCACCAAAAAGCTTTTGTCTAAAAGTTTCTATATATTATATTTGATATGTTTGCTTTGTTTTTGTGGTTTCCATACAAATCATTAAGACACAAATAATATGGATAATTCTTCCGTAAATCTCACTAATCATACAATGTTAACCAGTTGCTTTCCATTGAGGGTTTTGACAGTCTAAATCAAACCGCATGGCACAGGAAATGTTTGAAAAATACTGCATAGTATAATTTGTGCATGGGGCCCACAATTTATAGCCATACGCAACTGCCCCTGTACAGTGTATTACCCTTTAGCCATGTTGAGCACATCCACTGATATTATCTGGGTTGTGTCACAAGAGTATTGACGGCCAACGCAGCAATCTCTTGTATCATTCTGACATCTGGTCATTCCGGTTCCTTAGGCAAAAATGGCGTCTCGATCATGTGACCTCCAAAGGTCACTCCATATAAAGATGGATTGGGCCTCCCTCAAGCTGGCTGGAGTTTAGGGTCTAGGTAAAGCATGGTTCAATAACAAGTGGTCAGCATCTCAAGGCTAATTCGTGGGAAAAGATTGAACAGTCATAGAGAGAAGGATAGACTGACCCATCTTTAATGGTTTGTGTTGATCAACAGATTGAATCTAATACAATATGTATACTCCACTGTTGGAGTGTTGGTCTCTATGTTTTGATATATGCCATAAAGCCAATGGATAACTGGACACAATAGGCATATGTTAGTTTCATTCCAAGGGGTAAGTAATGGGTAATATGAAAACTTTATAACACTAAATTTTCCTATGAAGCTCCAGAAGTAATATAATAACTATCATGATTCGTGGCTAATGTATTTGTTATGGGGTTGTTGGTCATGAAAACAGTCAAGAAACTTAGAAAACTGCCGGAGTCCTCTCTGACCCATACCATCTTTGCTTATGGGTAAATGTTGAATCATTTTCTGGAACAAGTGACTTTGTGGTCTCATGCTGTTCCCATGGGGGGCTATAATGGTGCTATTTGGTAGGAGAGAATTAATTGTGCCCCCCAAGAAGTGTGACAGTCTTGGAGCAGATGAGAGGCCATGTGTGGACTCACATCTATATGCAGAACAGCAGACTACAATCCTGAGGGATCAGTTGACAAGAAAAGAGCTTTAAAAAAGTTTGAAAACAAAGACTTAACAGGAAGACAAATAACCAAGGACTTGTTTATGCTCTTGGCCAAATTTGTGAGTCCATGTTTGCTGCTGCAGTTTTAAAAGTCTAGAGCTAGCTTCCTCTGTGTTTGCCAAGACACCAAGAAAATAAATTGAGGAAATCAGGAAGGACAAAACAGGGCACATCCCAATTGGGCTTGGATACACTCACCAAAATACAGTCGAATTATGAAGTTTGCAACAAAAACTAACTGAAAAGCATGCACCAAATTGTAATCTGTAGGAAAGATGGATGGATGTATGATTAGGTTTATACATCCTGTATGTATGCCCTTGGTAGGATAATTAGAACAGGAGGACACAACAATGATGCAAAGGATGATTGAGACAGCGGTCATGGTGGAAAGAAGATGGACATACATTTATTAGTTGACATACATTTGAGATAAGAGGTTTGGATGAGACAGAGATAAGTTCATCATCTTATGACCTAGTTTTGTATTTAGCATTCCATGAGAAGTCTTTGTCATTGTCGCAGTCCATCATGAAGGAAAAATAGCAAAATAATAAGACACAGGTGCAGTCTGGAGTCTGGTTGGCACACCGCACTATTTGTATGAATGGTATAGGGCCAAGGAGGGTCACCCGAGACAGCGCAGTTTGAAGATGATAGTGACAGAAAGATCTGAGATGCCGCCTAGAAGTTTCCTTTCTTATTTGGTGCTTTTGCATCCTTTGGATTACATGATAAATCTGTGCTGAACTGCAGTAGGGTTGCAGACAGGCCATCATACTATGAGCCAATCATCCTAACATGACACCAGTTAATCTTCCTTGTGCGGATGGCTACAAGCAGCAATATTTTTGCATGGTCATGTGTCTCTGACTTAGTAGTCAGATATCAATGGAAGCTTGTAAACCTCATACACTCATGCAAAATGAGCTTATAAACAGTTGAGCATTAGGCTAAAGTGGCAAAAGACATCTATTATTCACTGCACTATAGAGTATAGAGTCAGAAGTGTAAGAAGTAACGTTGTACATGTGTACATAGTCTACATATTCTCAAAAAAATGCACTTTTGATCGATCACCTGAGATATAACTACACACGTTTAGAATGCACACATGCAATTTTGAAGCATAACGAAGTTTTAGACAGAATTTCATGAATGACTTATTTATTACATTTGCTCCATCTTAGAAGAATTTTGCATTTGTGGAACTATTTTCAACCTCATGAAAACAGAATTTGCTCCAATTGCTCTTACAAATTTAGTTAATTGTCAGATGTAGCCTGGTAGGTCTTAAAAGTATTTCTCTTTCTCTATTTCTTTGTTGGAAGCATGCAAAGACAAAGTGGATAGTTTCGTGATTCAGAGAAGCAACAAGTTACAAACTTTCATCAAAAAGAAGTTTAAAAGCTCAGAAGGTGTCATGGCTGTCAAGTGTTCCACTCAAAGCATTTGAAAAATCTCTTTGCTTTGGCTTAGGTCTTTGAAATTCAAACTTTGAAATATACTCTGTCTTGCATTTTCTGAACTGTTTCTTCTTGGAGATATGGTGACAGATGCATCTGAAGTTATTGCGAATTACTTAAGGAACTTTTTGCTAAACTGCATAATTCAAAGGTTTGATGTAGCTTGCTTTAATCTTTGAAGAATAATTTTTCAAAGGTGGAGCTACTTGCTAAATGTCCTGTTTGAAGGTAACTATGTCTGTACTCATCTTAAATGTAGCTTCCGCCTATTTATGGTTGAACAAGCTAAGATGCAGAATCGCAACCTGCTCCGTATAATGGAGGTGTTGTAATTGAACAAAATGAAGAACATACATTGCCATGCACTTGGAGTGTCTTTCTCAACCGATATTTTAGTGGGAAAGATGCAATCTGCTCCCAAAGCTTTATATTTCTTTTATGCATCAGTTCTACTTTGTGGTTGAATTTGAGAATATGCACTTAAGAATGCTGCAGGATGTAAAGGGGAGACTAAAAAGAGAGGAGTGTACTGTGAAGACCTGGTGCTGGTGTTACAACCGAAAGTAATATTGGCCCAATTAGCAAGTCAGCGAAGCTTCTCAGGTGCCCAAAAGACTCATGAGTATTTTGCAGAATAGCCACTGATAGTCGTATATGACACTTATGGTTAGGGCAAAACATCGAGGCCTGGAAACCTCTGAGAAGATGGGAAGTGCAATTATCACATCTGGACCAAATCATGATCTGGCTAAGAAACCTTTATGTACATTACAATGTCTTCTGCATGTTAGTGTGGTTCTTATTTAATTATGTAGCATTACTTTGTGAGAATATTGTCATCATATCTCGTAAATTGCATTTGCCAAATAACCCATTGCCAAACGAGAGGCAAGTCAAGGACAATATAAGCAGAGTGTAGATGTTCCACAGAAACTAAGTATTTAGATTCTCAACATTATGTTCACCATGCCTTTCACTGCTCTTCAGCTCCAGTCATCCTTGAGCAGGCAAACAATCAATCTACATAAAGACTGATCATCGAAGGTCATGTGGTCAAATTGCCATGTTTGCCCTTGTTTCTTGTGTGTAGACTGGAAATTCCCCTTCCCCCTCGTTTTATTGCTGATTTATCCGGGCCCAATTGGTACGTGCCCTGTGTCTTTTCTGGACGTCTTGGCAAACACAGAGGGAGCTAGAGGCTAAACTGCAGAGAACACACGGACAGACAAATTCAACCAAGAGCCCGTACAAGTCATCCATTGTTTCTCTTGCTGTCTAGCTTTTGCTTTCCAACTTTTTTTCTGCTCTGTTCTTGTCAACTGGTCCCTCAGGCCGCCAGTCTGTTGATCAGCATTTAGATGGGACTCCACACATGGCTTCTTGTCCCCCAAGCTACTTATATGAGACTGCTCAGACTAAGTCTCTGGTTTCATCAGGATGCGATATTTGTCTACACTAAGCAAAAACGACTTTGTTCATAAAGTTTCATTCCCCAACTTAAAGTAATTCTTATTTCCAATACCTCCACTGAAAAACAAACCCAACTCCCTCCTCCAGACCTTTTCATTGATTAGTTGTGGTATGATTCAGATTCAATATTTTCCAAGTCCACCAAAGAACTTTTGTCTAAAAGTTTCTATATGTTATATTTTGTATGTTTGCTTTGTTTTTGTTGATTCCATACATATCATAAAGACAGAAATAATATGGATAATTCTTCCATAAATCTCACCAATCATACACTGTAAACCAGTTGATTTCCAATGAACCAGTTAATATCCAATGAAGTTTTCAACTGCCTAAATTAAACCACCGGATATGCATGAAACATACAGCATTGCGCATGGAGTTTGTGTTACCTTACAGCAACTGGCCCTTTATGGTCCACTGCCTTCCAGCCATTTTGGTTATATCAACTGATATTATCTGTGTTGTGTCGCAGGAGTATTGACAGCCAACGCGGCAATCTCTTGTGTTATTCTGACGTCCGGTCATTCCGGTTTCTTAGGCAAACATGGCATCTCGGTCATGTGACCTCCAAGGGTCATTCGATATGGAGATGGATTGTCCTCTTTCGAGCTAACTTGAGTCTGGAGGAAGACAAGGCATGGTCCATTGATCAGTGGTCAGCATCTCAAGGCTAATTCTAGCTTGAAGAGCAATAGGCAGAAACATAGACTGATCCATATTTATCCCTATACTCATAGATCAACAGATCAAATCTAATATATACATATATACTGTTCACATGGGTTGGTCTCTATGTTTTAATACATATCATAGAGGAAGGGTGTAGTTGGACAAAGTGGACATGTGTGCTAATCTCATTTTAAAAGATGAATATTGGGAATAAAGAGAACTTTGCAACAATAAATGAAATACCAGAATGAATATGATAACTAGCTTACTCTGTCGCTAATGTATTTGTTATGGAGTTGTCAGTGATGGAAAAAGTCTGGATACTTAGAAAACTGCTGAAGTCATCTCTGACCCATGCTTCTTTCGCCAATGTGTAAACATTAAATCATATTCTGGAACCAGTGACTTTCTTTTCTCATGCTGTTCCCCTGGAGGCCCATAACTGTTATTTGGTAGGAGAGAATTAATTGTGTCCCCTGAGCAGCCCAGTGGCAGTCTTGGAGCAAATGAGAGGCCATGTGTGGAGTCCCATCTGAATGCAGAACAGCAGACTACAGTCCTGAGGGACCAGTTGACAAGAACACAGCTTTAAAAAAGTTTGAAAACAAAGACTAAACAGGAAGACAAATAACCAAAGACTTGTTTGGGCCCCTGGCCGAATAATTTTTGAGTCCATGTTCGCTGCCGCAGTTTTTAAAGCCAAGAACTAGCTCCCTCGGTGTTTGCCAAGACATCCAGAAATTAAATGGAGGAAATCAGGAAGGACAAAACAGGACACATCCCAATTGGGCTTGCATAAACTCACAGAAATACAGTTGAATAATCAATTTTGCAAGAAAAAACTAACTGAAAAGCACCAAATAGTAATCTGCAGGAAGGATGGACTGATGGATGGATGTATGATTGGGGTTTTTACAAAAATCCTGTATACAAGCACTTGGTAGGATAGTTAGAAAGGAGGAGGACACATCAATGTAGCGAAGTATAATTGAAACAGCCGTCCTGTAGGAAAGATAGATGGATGGATGATTGGGGCTTTACGTCCTGTATTTATGCACATGGTGGGCTGCAGGAAAGAAGATGGACATACATTTATCAGTTGACATAAATTTTGAGGTAAGAGGTTTGGATGAAACAGAGATAGGTTTATCATCTTATAAACCAGTTTGGCCTGTGGCATTCAATAAGAACCTTCAAGAATGCAAGAAGTTGCTTTTGTTTGCTTTATTCAGTATTTTTTGGATAATGAGCATGCTCGGGCATCACTTTTGTGGATAACACAATGCTGCTCAAACCTTGCATATGTATTATCGTGGATGAATGGGATTAACAAGCTAAAGCTGCCCATGAGCATGCATTTAGATGCACCATCTATTTTGAAAAAATCAAGACTGTAAGAAGTGTTTAAGTTACTGTTCTGTTAACATGGTTACGAGAGGTCAGTGCACCCAGCGCAGCTCAATTTCTCAGACGAAATTCAGCAAATTAGCTGCGTTAAAAGTCAGATAATTTATAGTGAAAAGGAAATGATTGCAAGAAAATGTATTCCCTGATAAGCTTGCAGTCTTTCAAGATATCTTCCATTAGATTACAAACATTAATTTTATTTATATTTCAACCTGATCAGCTGAGGTAATTACAAAAGGCTTTTTCCAGCACTTGCCGAACAGCACTTGAGACGGTTTGGCTGAAACAATCTGCTGTCAAGAGGCAATGCTTAGGTTCAAAACCCAATCTCATCTGCTGTAATTGCCAGATTTGGCCTTCTTTAGCTTTGCGTGATACTAAAATACCAGTTGAAAAATTAAAGAAATAATAGTCATAACGAGAAATGAAGCAGTCGCTACATACACTGAAATTCCACAATTTAGGAACAGCCCAGTTTGGAGGACCCAGGTGATCGCCTCAGCACATGGGTTAAACTGATTCACAGTGACTTTAAATGTAAATGAAAAACTTTGAGATAGGTGCTTGTGACAATGTCTCTACTGCCATTGTGTCTAAGATCAAAAAGTGCTTTTCAAAAGACTTTGGATATTCCAAAAAGCACTTTGAGGATATTTGAAAAGGTCAAATATCCCCGAAGATGCTATTTGGATATTTCATGAGATCCTATTTCATCAGATGATATTCCATCTTAAGCTTTGGCTGACCGTATGGAGCTTTGGCAGACGGTATGGAGCTTTGGCAGCTGCCAATTATTCTCCGGGTCCTATTTTTGGTTCCAAAATATCCAGCAGAGGGGGTTTCAACTTCAGAGGCCTGGATACATGCTGCACTTCATTTACATTGAAGTGCCCTCTTGTGTTGTAGAAGAGATGGCAGTGCATGACAGCCCAAAGTTCTAACAAATAGTGTCCAAATAGTTCCTAACCGTGAGACACTATTTGGTCACTATTTTGATGTAGAAGAGATGGCTGTCAATATACTATGACAAAGTTTCTAACATAGCACATTAGAACTTTTGGAAAAGTTCAGTAGAAAATGTGGCTTGGTTGCACTTTTTGGATATTTCGTGAGGGATATTGGCAAAGCATGGTGAGGGGAGTAGATATTGTGACAAAGACCTATTTTAGTGTCTGGCATGCAAAAAGCAGCCCGATTTGCAAATTGGGCATGTAGACCTTTCGTCTGTAACAATAGGCCTACTGTTAGGTTTCCAAATAATATTTTTCATGATCATCCATTACATATTTACAGTAAATTCCCTGGTTATTTACAAGCCTAGACACTTGCATTTGGCCCAAAAAATTGAGCTGCTTTGGGTGCACTGACCTTCTGTTTCCATGGCAACAGAAAAGCTATTTAAAATGTTCGAACAGGTACCATATTTTCAAAATGTATAGTGAAATCCCTGAAATTGATTCTGTGAAAATTTCATACAGCAGCTTCAAATTGAAAGGTCTGCCAAAAAAATTGGTCAGAACTTTTGTGACACCCCTTGTAACTTGCCCTGGGAAGGGAATTCCCCAAGGTGAGGCTACACCATCTGACTGGCTTCTGATAATCTCTACTATATCAGCCATTGCTCCTTAAGGTGTATTATGAGCAATATTATTTCTGTGGTCATCCGTGTTACATTACGCCAGTAGCAACATAGAGTAGAGGCAGTCTTGCAGAGATAATTGATCCCATGGCCTCAGAAACCAATTAGATGGGGTCATTGGGCGATCTAAAAGACTTCCAGAAGATTTACTGTGACTTACAGTAACTTATTGAGGACTTTCCGAAGATTCATAAAGCCACAGCAACATTTTCGTTAAGCTGGAGTGGCTACACAGGCCTATCTAAGCCTTTTTTATTGGTTATCCTTGCTTCTGATTGATCTGTAGGGTCTTGGTAAAGCTATGAGCCAATTACCAGGCGAGTGATTGCTTGATCATTTGAGACACAAGCAATATAATGAGTAATAGTTGATGACAATGTTGCAACTTTACTCAATGACACAAAAACATGCAATTAGTTAGTTTATTCCATATGATGCAGTGCAAAGGTGAAATATTGGTCGTGAAACGAAGTTATTCAAATGCGTTTGATAATACTGGAAAGCATGATAAATGAATAATGTAAAATTAGAATTTCTGGTCCAAATGATAATTGCTCCATGTAGCTGAAGCTGAGAAATTATGAATTCTAATTTTGTACATCTTTAGACATTTACATGAATGGAAGTTATGCATCATATTAGTGTCCTTGCCAGATGTACTTCCTTTTATTTTACAATGTTTTTGAAGTATGTATATATACATTCTGTTGATTGAACATCTTCATTGATTTTTCAATGCAGAACATCCTCCAATATTAGTCTCTCAGGTTTGAAAAGCACTGGAAAAGAATATTCCATGTTTTTTGCCCATTTTCACGATTGTGTTTGGCATAACGGTCTGGAAAGTGGAATCATAAGACCCCGGCCCGGGCACTTTCTGAAACAAAAGGAAAATATTGGTATGAAGAACTGATCCATGCTATATCTAGTAGTTATAATATGAGATATTGGCTTGTGCAAAATTCTACATGTAGAATCGTAGATCTTAAGTTTTAATGATTAAAGTAACCCTATATAGGACCAATTGAGCACATATGAGATGCCATATTAATATAGCATTACCTGTTAATGAAATTTGTATGAGTAATTCATACATTGCATGTTTAACAATATTTTGGACACAGTCCAAAGTGCTTCAAAAGTTATTCATACAAATGAACTTGTGCTGACATTGTTCTCTTGGAAGTGCATGATCAATGTATCTTTGTCACAACCCAATAACTATTGGAGTGGCTGGTGATTACAAGATTGGATCAGATGATCAATTTTGCTTTACAAAGTTTGCATTCTGGACTCATCCATTATTACTTCCCGACATCCGGTCATGATCATGCATTTTCTACACAGGGTTATGGGAGCAAGTATTAAAGGAAATAATGTGTATCTTCATGCATGTATTTTCAGTCTTTTCAAAAGACACTGGATAATTCGGATATTAAAATATGCTCAGGAAGACATCTTGGGCCATATATGTACCAATAAAACAAAAAAGGGAAATTTGGCACTTCTCGTTTTGGAAATAGATTGGTTAGTTATAACACCTACTGTATGTGAGGTGGAAAACCTTGGCGTTTTAGATTTGAAAGCCGACGAAATTTTGACTTCAGGTTGTTCTCGGAAATCCTCATACCATCCCGGGCCAGGTCCCTCTTTCTAGAAAAGTTGATGGTTATTGTGTTGCTATTATAAGAGTCAATGCCATTCAATTAAAAACAAGCAACAAGGAAATGTGACTATCCACGATGAGGTAAACTGAATTGATAATTAAGACCACTTAAAATTCGGCATTGATTAACGTTGATTAGTAACTTAGTAAGCAGCAGCTTGACAGGATTTAAAGTATGTCCTTAATATCTTATTGATAATATGTCTCATTATTGATATATAATCTTATTGCACTTATATAAAATTGGCTTACTGGCTTGAAGTATATTGTTGGTAATCTCTGTGACTGGGATTTAAACTGCCAAAATCTGAAATGGAGCAAATGCAGTGTATTATACAGCATATATTTTACAAGAATTATAACATTCTCTAGTGAAACTTTAATAGTATGACATTCAACATGGGTTTGTAGTACTCAGTACTTAGAAAAGTGAAGAAGATTATAAGAAAAAGTTTCATGGATATTATATAGGCTACTTGCCGCTTGAACTTAATATTGGCGTCAAAAGAAAAGTAAGATGTGTGTATACGGAACCGAGTCCCAAAAATATCTAATGTAAAATGGAGCAATCCTATTAGTATTCTAAGAGCTGAGGCTTTTTGTTCCATCTTACTCAGGCAAAAAGACATATCAGAGCTAAGCGGCTTTAGTATGAAAATCCAAAAGGTGGAAGAAGCTGCCGCATAGAAGTTGCAAAAGTAAAATATACTTACTGTTTTGGAGATCTCTCTACACTGACAGTCAAGTACTTGTCAGTTTCATAAGCATTAGGGGGAACATTTATGTCCTGAAGTAGAAAATGTAAATTGATTAAATTCATAAATCAAAGTGATTTTTGGTTCATGCCGTATGGGAAGTTTAGATTAACGGCTTCCAAAACGCAATTTTTTAAAATATTGGATTTTTGACCAATGTACAGATAATCGGCTAGATAGCCTACAGATTGGTGAGGTGATTGATAGACAAATGCATGGATAGATAGATAGATAGATAGATAGATAGATAGATAGATAGATAGATAGATAGATAGATAGATAGATAGATAGATAGATAGATAGATAGATAGATAGACAGTTAGATAGACAGTTAGATAGACAGTTAGATAGACAGGTTAACTCATCACCTTGTCTTTCCTTCCCAGATTCAGCACATCCCTCGCCTGCTCCCTCCCTGTGTCCCTGAAGCAGTATGTCTTCCTGGACATCTCCAACCTAAAAGCAGAGACAGAAGTCAGGGCATGTGATAAATGAGATCTAATTCTGAGTTTCAGATGAAAGAAACTTGTGCTACTTTTACAGGAGTTTAGAACTTTAGACCAAATCTAATTGTTTCATTTCTGCCTGTTTAACAAGGAAACTCTGGAGTTTTGTTGCTTGAAATATGTTGTGTATGGAAACTCTGGAGTTGTGTTACTTGAAATACATTGTAGGCCAATATGTTAGGTACACAGCTGTCATATCATCACATTTTCGCTGCTCTGTCTATTGCACTTTTAACATCAGAAAAATCTATAAATCAGTGTTTATTGCAATGCATGAACTATCTGAGCATATTAATCTTCATCTGTTTGAGACAAGTATCTGTTGCAATACAGCATAATCTTACTGTTTAGAAACGATATCCGTGTGCTTGTACGCTCCTGGGAGAAGCAGTTGCCCCTTTCCAATGAACGGTTGTGGATCTCTTCGGCGCCCATCAGACCGGAAACCGTAAGATGCCGGGCGCTGCTTCAGTTCCTGGCCAAATTGGTCGGACTCATAGGCTCCCGGTCCCGGTGTCTCTCGTATTGTCGATCTCCACCAAATTTCCCTTTGAGTGACTGGAGGAAGGTACTCCTCTGATAAGCCATGTCTCGACTGCGAATTGCAATGATTTATTACAGATCAATATGTGTGGAAATCAGATCAATTTGTGTGGAAAGTAAAGATGATGCTGAGATTTTGGTGGATAGATGGATAGACTAATTTTATAAGACAAATATTTGCCTCTACATTAATCTACAACATCTTCTTTTATTTAAAAAAAAATTTCTAACAGTTACTAATTGTTGTTGAGTATTTTTTTCTGCTCAAGATTATGATTGATCTGACGTAACAAATTATATAATATAAAGTAATAAAGACAGCTAATCGCATTAATTCAATTTTTCAACTTCATCTATCGATGTCAAAACAGTGTGTGAATAGCATCACTCTCCATCCGATGCAACATTTTTATAAATAATATTATATAATTTTATATGTCAGAACAATCACAATATCCGAGAGATTCTCATTGGTCATAGAAGAGTTTACTTATACACTGCATATTCAACACATGTACAATATGTATGTGTGTTATAACTTATAACATAAGAATGATAACACAGGAACAAATAAGCAAAAGAAAGGAAAACATAAAGTAAGATACCTGAACAGCACTGGCTTTTTCATACAGCCTGTCTGCTGACTTCTGTGTTTGGACTTCTTCCTTCATTTTCACTAGAGTGTCTCTTTAAGACTGAGCTGTTTTGGGCGTCACACTTGATCGACTGCCCCATAGCAACATGACCAATCAGCCAGAACATGGGTCAATACTCCTGCTCTTTGTTTTTTCTTCCTTGGTGGAAGTTGGTATTGATAGTATTGGTAGAAAAGGACTGAAGTATCTGTGTCATTCTTGCAGTTCTGACTTCCGAGAAAACCTGATTTTACACATAGACAGTTCTGTATTTTACCAAGTTTCTGTTCTAAAGCCTTCATAAGTTCTGTGTCTATTTTATACTTCATGAATCATTATAGAGGAAATAAGCTCATTATTGTCAGTAAATGTTACCACAGATATTTAAAGATACAAGTGGGATGATATTCTTGCTTCCTCCTGCATTGCGTTTGATTCATTTGCCAGCTACCTGGCTTGACATTCTGAAGTATAATCCTTTCATTTTAAAATTGAAATCTATTTCAACATTTAGCTTCAAATTGAGCACCTTTCACATTTCCATGGCATGCTCACAAGTTTGCGTTTGGGAGGTTTTTGTCAACCTTTAAACAAACAATGAAATATTTCTGTAATGGCCACAACACAATTGCTCCACCTGAAATGTGAAATGGAGGATTAGTTTAATGGAAAATAAATTCCAAGGGAGATTAAAATCCAATCCTCTTTATGGCAGAAACTTTCAATTCATGACAAAGCACACTTGAAATCCTGAATGGCTCAAGCTCAACTCAGAATTTTATGAATTTTGCAAAGATCAGAAATGAGAAGGCAAATGAGCCAATTGATGGCAAGGGATATTCCATGGTAGACGAATTGACGTGGTCTCGCACTTGAAATCCGCTTTAATCAGATAGGTGAAGGAAACCTGTAATTTGGTGATGCATTTCAGCAACTAAGCTAAAATTCAAATGAACGATAGACAACCAGTATGCAACTATGACATAGGCCTTCAGTGGCAGATCCAGACACGACGGTCTAGGGGGGCCCGGACGTGTTTCGGCATACGCGGGCCCGCGTTATCGCAATTTTTCTTGAAAATGCTACTATTAATCTTGATGGTCTAGGGGGGGCCCGGGCCCCCTAGGCCCCCCCCCTGTATCCGCCACTGGCCTTTATTATGACAAAGTGTCACAGTCAAGTATGACCAATCCATGTGGTTGATAATTGGGTGACTCTAGTCCTCAGAATCTCGAATGGACCATGTGATAACTTCTCAGCCAATCACAGAAGAGGTATACATTATTTATAGAGTCTATGCCAAAAAAGGGCCTATGTGAACCGCACCATCTGATTAGCTCCCAACACTTCCCTTGGAGGTCCTCATGGTGTGATATTACAGGTCTGCGTGTCATAAATATAAGGTTGGGAGCACTGAACCCCCGGTGAATTACTATGGAGTGCTACTGCCTGCTTCTATTGCCACTCAGAGGCTCTCACTGATCCCAAGGGCTTTTTGGCTAACCCTATTGATCAGGGGGATCCACAGAGGATATGGGATACCGAAGAGGGTATAATGAGCAGCCCCAGAGTTGAGTAGGGGTGTGCAGATTGGGAAAGAGGTTGTAGGCTGGGGCAGTTTGGGCAGGAGGCATTTGTGTTCTGCCAGATTGGTGATGGCAGAGACAGACAACAATACTGTTGTGTGTCATAATTGCTGATGACAACTGAAGATTACTGTTACGCTATACAAATGTATGTTATTGTGACGAATCTCTTAGTGTTGGCTTTAATTATGAACCTATATATATACAGTGCCGCCTGTAAGTAAGTGAAACGCATGACATTGGGCCATTGCATCAATGCTATAAACATCCTCAGCGAAACGCAGGCCCAATGTTATTTAATAGGGAAGGGTGGTTCACTTACTTATCAAAGACTTTGACCCATACCTAACTCCGACTACAGCGGAGAAAATTGGTTGATATTGTTATCCCACATGCCTCACATATCGGCCTTTATGACCCAAGATATTTTCCCCTCATCGGATGAGAATTCATGCCTCCACAAGCAGTTTGGTTCAGGATGTTTAACATTGATGCAATGGCAAAATGTCATACTTTTTTTTTCACTTACTTACAGGTGGCACTGTACATATCCCCAAAGTACAAAGCAATCCATCTCTGAAATCAACAACCCAATCGGTATTTTGAGGCTACAGAACCAGATCATACCATCCATGTTTTCTGTAGCACTAGAAAAATTCTCAAAGGCTTCGAAGCTGACATATAGACCCACAATGACTTTATTGCATGAGTGGGGATTTCCATTCTTTGCAAGACAGAATGATGCATTCATTCATATCTGGGATTCATTTCAATAGAGCAAGACCTTTGTATCATCATATATAACAATTCTTTTTTGTCCATGTTATTTTTGCATATTTCTGTTTGAAAACCAGAGATCTCCTCCCACACCTGTTCCGACAGAACAGACACATTCAGCATTTGGCAAGATACAATGGAAAAGAAATATGAAACCAAACAAACAATAGATAAGCATGTTGTGTTGTCTCCTTTTGACAATGTTCAGAATAGACAAGGCAAATTGAAATGTCTCACAACAACTTGTTTCATTGAGCCATACTTCTAATGAAAAAAAAAAGCAACTGTACATAATATTATAGTATATACATAGTTTTGAATCATGCAAAAAAATGACGTGAACAAAACATTGAGATTTTTGTGACAACATTGCCACAATATCGCCTGTTAGCTGCTCTCATCTTGACGTTGTTACAATGTCATTTCTACCATAAAATTCTACCTCCTTTCCTCTAACACTGTAAAATTGGATGAACTGAGTCAGTTTAAATGATTAAGTGAGATTGTTGCACAATGTCTTTGAGCTGACATAGCTTGTTGTTTTCAGCTATGATAATCTGTCTGTAATCTTAGCAGAAAACAACAAGCTATGTCAGCTCAAAGATATTGTGCAACCATCTCACTTAATCATTTAAGCAGACTCAGTTCATCCAACTTTATTGTGATCATCGTGACATTGACACATCGTTGTTGCAACATAGATGTGCCCATTTGGGTGCCATGCAAGAACAATATAAACATTTAGATTTTCAAGTAGCCTAATTATTGTTTTCGTCTCTTTTCAGAGCCCATGCTGTACCCCCATGAGAACCAGACGTCGTCCATGCACATCGTCCAGCTGGTCTCGGAGGACCTCCCGGAGGCCATGATGGAAAGCGCAAGGGAGCGCCAACGTCTCGCGTTAGTTGTTGGACTGAACCACACGTTTGCCCGAACGTCACCGCAGATCGCAGGATCAGAAATCCAGGGGTCGCTGTTTGCTGCCCTTCGCCTGACGACCCACAGAGTGTCCTCACAGTTTTTCCTGGGCAACGTGTGGTTTAAAGTATTAATGATCGGCTGCCTTGTTGCCATGGCAATGACCCTTGTTGTCAGGTATGTCCAGTGGAGGCGCCACTGCCGAGGACTCTCTAGTAATTGTGTGCCTTTCTGTGTTAAAATGAGACACAGGAACGATGACTTTTACTGCGATAAGTTGACTAACATGACGGAAGAAAATGAAATGCAGGATGACAATGAAACAGTGTGCGTTGGCATGGCGATGCCTTTATTACACGAGGTTACAACTTTATGACCAAAGTCATTCCAAAGCCAAGGTCACTGTGGAACCTTTTGTGTGAAAGGTCAAGGTCATGCAGCTTGCAGCAATCGTGGGGAAGGGTCACATGGTCAAGGTCATTCGAAAGGAAGAGGAAGTTTCGATGGGGGAATGGCTTTGCATATCTAAAACAAACTGCTCTTTTAAAATCACTCTATTTTGATGTCGAAATATTTCGTGAAAAAATGAAAATCTAGATCTATGAGTTTCGTTCTAATGTCACATTATAAAAACTGTGACATCCTTGTAAAATAATTTGTTAAAAAAAGAATAATTGCAGAAGGTAATAGAAGAAATACTGCAAAAATGTTTCTATGCCTTTTTTGACTCAGGCCTCATTGTCACAAAAAATAAAGGTGTTTTATTAATGTATAAAAGCAATTTATTCACCGGAAGATTAGTGAAATACATATTATAGACATAGCAAAATGTATATAGTTTGTAATTGATAAACCTTGTAATCATGCCAAATGATAGAGTTGTTCTGTTGAAATATCACTTGCAGGTCTTTTTGTGTGTATATTTCTTGCATAACAAATCCTTATTTTAGGGTCACAATGAATAAAATTTTATATCAGCAGCGTTGTCTTGTTTGCTTGAAATCCATTGCTCGATCTGATGTTAAATCCAGACACCTTAGTGTCTCTGTCCCTTTAAAGAAAACCAGATTTTTCACTTTTACTCAAAAATGATCCATTTCGTGACAAAGAAAAAAGCACCTAACTCCGGAGCTCCTAATATTTTGAGAGACAAATTCAGAACTCTCAGTCCAGAGGTTATTAGAGCTTTTTTTCTGAGGTGATTACAAGCTGTAATCTCTCAAAATTGCGACTATGGCTACTAAAGGGATTACTGCCCATTTAGAAAAAACAGTGCTAAACAAGCAAACACTCCCTGCAGTTTGATTTGTATTAACTGTGAAGATTCAAGATAGTATGGTGCCAAGTACGCACCACTTAAGAAATAGGTCTGTCCAGTTCACTGTCCATATCAACTCTGACACTTCAGTCCTGTTGGCGGGAAGCTGTCCACTAGGACGACACCTAGTGGACAGTCACGGCACCACACTCCTCCCAACTTTATCCTTTTTGGCTTCCACTTCGACCGTACAATTTGAAGACTTGAGGCACTTCCTTCCGCCCTTCGGTGGCTGCAGATGTTAACATTCCCTCACTGATGACTTGACTCACTGATGACGAAAGGAAAGGAATCTAACGAAGAGGAAAGGCGCATAGCACTAGTCCTTCCCCCTATCTGCCATCTCCTCCCCCTTTTAAAAATCCTCCATTAAGGACGGAACCAACTTCCGCCCCCAAAGATACATAATGTAGACTATTTCCTGCGACAACTCCATGATAACTCCATGACATATTGATGAATAAGGTTGAAGCCAGGCACTTCAACTACATTGTAGATGCATGGTCATCCAATAAACAGTCATTCATACATTGTACAAAAATTTACAGTTAATCTTACAGAATATTCTGTCCCTCAACACAACTAAAATTTTAAGGAACGGCGATACTAAAAGAAAAAATTAATTTAGGGCCAAGATAACCTGAACCTAAAAATAAGGAAGATAATTATTGTTCTCCCTTAAATTTCACCCCTCATTGTGGCACGCCAGTCTGGGGAATCACTGCCAGTCTTGCGCCACTGATTTGGCAGGCTTCTCCGTGAGGTGTTATAATTATTGGCTCCACGATGATACGAGCTGGAGTTAGAAGCTCGGAGAGTTGATGAACTGTAGTTTACACAATTTCTGGCAATGTGGCCGTAATTCCTGCACTCATGGCATCTGATGGAAAGTCTATGCCTAGAGGTGAAGTGAGATGCAGGATGATGATGAAAAGCACAGTTTTTGGCTATGTGACCACAACCTCCACATTTGTGACATACAATGGTGGACAGGCGCCTGGATGGACATTGAGGTGCAGGATGACCTGCACCCCCACATTCAAAACATAGAGTGGAGCGCCGACGTCTTGTAGGACAATGAGGTGCAAGATGACCTGCACCCCAACACTCAAAGCAGTTCCTTGGCTTCCATGGTCTTTTCTTGGAAACTTCTGATGGCAATGTACTACTAGTAGAATCTTCATCAGATGGAGTATCAGAAAGTGAAGAATCTTCAGGAATCCCATTTGATTCACATCCAGTTGACTTGTACAGTGCGATCTTCTTCACAGCATTGACAACAGGCTCTGGTAAATGGATAATTAAAGTTCCATGGACAAGTTGTACATTCGTGGCAAGAAACAGATCCCCATCTGCAGACATATTGAGTGCAGCTTGAGAAAGATTTCCATCAGTTGACACATTCCCTGAGGCAGGAGATAGATGCCCCTCCCCAGGTTTATCAATTGTCACAGCCGACTTGCCATCCACTTGATGCTTGAGATGAGGTGAATTGACCATACTTCTCCTTCCCAGACTTCGGACTAGCTTACGATGGACTAGGCTATGGAACTTGGGTCCAAAGTTCAAGTAACGGCTGTCATAATCAGGTGCAGCTGGTTTAACTTCCTGTTTGTCCTCAGATGACGAAGTAAGGATGGGAATAGTCCCATCCTTATGAAAAGGTAACAAACAATTTGGAGGAGGAGATACTGGTGAATTTACCGGCCCCTCCTTCTTTGTCTCATTGCAGAAATGTGAAGTAGCTGCTAATATTGAATGTAGACGATTTGTCACATAGTATGGGAAATCATCCTTGATGTCTGATGTCCGTACCCTTGCCTCATGAAGGTCCAAAATATTATCAAGGGATGTTTTGGGTGCAAGAGTTTCAAATGTCTTCCAGGAAGTGATCTTACCAACATTTTCACGATATTGAATGATTGACAGAGCAGCAATCTGATTCACACCTTCAATCAGCATGAGTTCTTCTTTGGAAGCATTGTTGATGTTAAAATTGGCTTCCATGGTGACGAATTGATTAAACAACTCCTTGACAGACAGTTCCCAAAGAGAGTAGGTACAAAGGTCAAATGTAACAGAAGGGCCGGAGAACAGTCCCACCCATTCAGCTTACAAATATTCAGCTTACAAATGAACAGATTAAATATTCCTCCCAGGCAGAAAACGTTGAGAACAGTATTTCCAGATAACTTGAAAATTGAAAAGTCATCACTCTTTAGACCAACACTGCAAGTTGTAACTGGGAAACTCCCAAGTGTTTCAAAATAGAAAGCTGCTATTTTAGACATTCATTGTTTATAATCCTTTCACAGCTTCGGTGAGAATCAGCTGTTTGAGAGGTGTTATGTCACTCAATGTCAAACTTCAATTAGATAGTCATGCACCAGTAAATTTTATAATGCAAAAATTACTGTAAAACGTTTACTTTCATGAATGACATGCAGCTCAACTCTAAATAGATGACTCGGCAGTTCACACATAAAATGTGACAGGTGGAAATGTCAAGTTGAAAAATTCATTCAACAGGTGAAAATAAAATCAGGCAGTTTGCTCAGATAATTTCAAATGCCTTAATTCCAATTACAAAATTGCAGTTCACCATTCAGGCTTCACACAGAAGCAATTCTTGACTCATGGCAGTCATTTGACAGTTCAAATGTCGGCAATTTCAATCCAGTCTGAGCAAAATTCACAGCATGACAAGCAGTCCACAATACCTCCAGGATTCCGTGGCAATCTCCTCAACAAAATATGGTTGTCCTTGAAGTCTGATGGTTAAAAAAAACCAAAATATCAAGGCTTCATTCCACTCACAAATCCACTGCCAGCTATGCACATCAAAATGGCGTCCTGCTCACGGCAATGTCGGCCTCAGAAATTATCCTCAAACACCTCAAAATTGGTGTAAAAAATCCAAATTTCAATTGAATTCATTGTAAGCCTTCCTGGCTGTGATGTGTCCGAGAATGACACACAGAAGTTCGAGTCGACTGCGCCAATATGGTGCCAAGTACGCACCACTTAAGACATAGGTCTGTCCAGTTCACTGTCCATATCAACTCTGACACTTCAGTCCTGTTGGCGGGAAGCTGTCCACTAGGACGACACCTAGTGGACAGTCAAGGCACCACAATAGAATCAGTTGTCTTCACCATGACTCTCTTCCGGTCAACCTATCTCATGAACAACAATCAGTGAAGTAATCTACCGAGTATAATCAGTAAATTTCAAACTGTGAGTCTTGGACACAATCTCAGTCACTTCTCAGTGGCACCTTATTGCTGTGACAATAACTTCCTCACTCCATCATCCCAAGTCATACCATGACAAAATGGCCCATAACCTTTGCTAATTCACAGTTACAAATGGAGAAATTGTGTGTGTGTATTGTTGAAAGGTGCTATCACAGTTCTGAAAATTCCATTGAATTATGTATTTTCACAGTTCTGAAATGAAACTGTTTGAAAGTTTGCTTGTTTTACACTGTTTTTCTTAGTTGCCAGTAATCCTCTGAGTGTCCATAATCGGACTAAATCTGCCTGCATAATAATTATGACCTGAATAAGCAGCCAATCACAGAAGAGGTTGGAAATAGCAGAAAGCCCTGGCCATTTTAGCAGGGCTTGTGTGGGGAGGATGCCTCACTCAAGTGTATGGGACTGACAAAAACACATTGCAAGTCATCAATGGTGTGATTAAACAAGTTTAAATCAATTGGGTGTCTTAGGGGCGACTTGGGAGGGATTATGAAGAATACAGGTGACATAAAAAGTGTGGCATTTCACTCTCCATTTTTTTGTGTATTTTTTTTACCAGGATGGATGGATGATTGGGGATTTATGTCCTGTGTGTATGCAATTGGTGGGCTACTTAGGACAGGAAGAGGACACCGCGATGAGACAAAGGATGATGATGTAACAATCAAACATGGGTCCAGGTGACCAGCAAGAGCTAGATTCCAATCCAGGTCCACAATTTGCAGCCTGTGCAACATGCTGCCACCGAGCTGACACTCCCATTCTGTGATTTTATCAGACAAAATTACATCGAAGTAAATGCAATAAATCATTATAGAATAATAAGATAATATTTACCCTGGGTTAAAAATACAGTGCATTGAAAACAGTGAAATAACATGTAAATTTCGCTTTCACATACATGTAGTAAAAATCTTTTATGCAATTCATATCACAGTCTCCTCACAGTCACTTGCTTAATCTCAGTCTTAGTCCCACAGTCGCCAACAAGTATTATTTTCCGTAATCGCCCAAAATGATGACTGTGGATAATTAGGGGACCAGCACTTCTGCTTAATCACTTCAGTCTACTCCACAGTGAGGAAAGAGCCTCTGCCATTTGTGTAATCTCACCTCAGTCGCCTGGTTACTTAATAAATCAGTCAATTGAATCATCAGTATCAATCCTACAGTCGCAACAGGTATCATGAGTTGTAATCACTCAAACTTGGACACTTAAGGGATCATTGGCCACTTAAGAACTGTCTTATACAAGCAAACAAAATGCCTATGTCACTTGTGTTCATAATGGCAGCACACGATTGAAATGCCGATTTTGGCCGTCGGCTGTTGCCGATTTCGCCGGTTTGCCGACCCCAATCATGTGCTTTCGGCGAAATCCTGGTGGATGCAGCATTTCCACATGGCGCCGCCTCCCGAAAAGTGCATGAACTGAGGGAATCCCAGGAAATCCCAATACTTTAACATTGTGTGACGTCATTTTCGTCATTTCCGGGTCGGCCTCGCCGCTTTCGCCGGGGTTTTCAGATCGGCAAGTCGGCAGCTGCCTTCGGTGCCGAATGGACAATCGGCATTCAATCAAGGACAAACGGCTAGCCGGGGCAGATTCGGCAACACCAATCGTGTGCTGCCAATCACTCCATAGTCGCCTCACAGGAATCAAGTGATTAAAGTGTATGACCACACAGTCACTTGCTTAATCTCAGTCTCAGTTCCTTAGTCGCCTTGTAAGTGCTAACATGATGAACTCCCCCTCTCCTTTGTGTTTCTCATTGTTTCACTTTGTTTTCCATTTGAACCAGGCTTTCGCAATACAAAATAATCCATGCATAACTGTATGAAACAGAACTGCCAGCCTAAAAACTGTCATCAACTCTTTTTTGGCGACTTAAAATAATTCAGTTGATTGCAGATATTACAGTTATAATCACCTCGGAAAAAAAGCTCTAGTAGGGAAATGTCAATATATTTATATGCAACATTTAGCTGCCTGAAGCGACCAAATGTCTGAAGCCCTGCAGGGATTCATCATCTTCCAGTAATCTCTTCTTAACACTGTTTCTCTGTTTTATGACTCCTCTTGCTATTCCCCATTGTGTTGCTTGGTGGGGGCATCCACCCATGGTCACATGTTCTGCTGATTGCCTCGTAAAGAGTCCGAAGTTGTTAAGAAATTTGCTCCCCTTTTTCTTTTTGTGCATGAAGGGCTTGAGAATTGCATCCTTTATCTATTGGTCTAAGCTCTTTTAAAGGTCTTGATGGTGCTAACTATACAAGTCCTCAGAATCACTTTCAATAACAACCTGTGATACCGAATAAAATTACATAACTAAAATCACAATACAGCTGTATCAGCAACACCGACAAAACCTGCAGTGCTAACTTCTTTCATCCATTTTTTGTTTGTATGTTGGTATGCATTTTGCCTATTCAGACAGAATGTTACTTTTTTGCTTGACATTTATTGCTTGCAGGGTAACACAGAATGATCGAAAAAATATAAACTGGCGCTAAATGTAGTTCAATAAATCAGCATACACAAAGTAATAGTGTAAGGAAACTACAAATACTTTCAATGTTATTCAATATGAATGTCAGACTTTCCTTGAACATGATTGAATCGTACCCTGATTCCCTATCATTACACTCCAATGCACACCCCCTTCTAAACTGTTGCTCTAGTTCGGCTGGCTGACTGGGAAGCTTACAACAGTAGATGGAAGAAGTAGGCACTTTTTGCAGATGAAAAAGGCAGAGATATCAATAGCAGACAATCGCTAGCAGTTGCCAAGCACTCCCTGACAAATGGCTCATGAAGAAAGCCTGACAACTGTAAATTTCCATTATGTTCTGTCATATTGAATCAGGCAGTTAGATTGCTCACAAATATCCCTCACAAAAGCAATCACTTGCAGCTTCTTATAGGGGACGGAAAAGAAGGCAAAAAAGGGAGCAAGCCATCTACATGATTAGATGGCGGATCTGATGCTCAAGACTTCATTCCAATAACAAAGTGACTCAATGATCTGCAAATCACACTGCTGGATATCAATGCTTATTACGGAGAGATTCATCGGGAGAGGATGGCAAGCAATTGACTCATTCATTGTGCATTCAAGCAGTTCAATTGAGTAAGATAAAAGGATATGATCTCAGTGGATTGTCTGTTGTTGGATTAAAGCTTGTCTATCACATGATGTTACATGCACATGACTTCTTCACAGGATGTAAATATATGCTTTAGTGTGCACAAACTATCAGCATTTTAAATGTTTCTTTCAGTGGAGGGTGATCCTGTGATAAATGGTGTAACTGCTTTGGTTGGTGGCGTAAAAGACAAGAAATCAACTCTCTGGCATCCATGTTGTTCCTGCTCCGGCTTCGACTGTGGGACCATCATTCACATTTTCCAGTCAAGAGAACACAAATGCCTTTCTGGCCTTGATCATAGCCCCATACCTGATCTTGACTTCCTGTCATCAACTACAGTACAAATTTCTAAATGTGGCTCAACTTAGCTGTCTGTAGCTATTCATTACTAGCCTTATCCACATCTATCCATAACTATCCATTTCTATTCTTTAGTATACACTGGAATCTCTTTACCCCTTGTTTAAACAATAGTAATTGTGGATAGCTATGGCTAGCTATGGATAAGTGTAGCTTAGTTTAGATTGGAATGGCTATGGATAGATAGCTAAGGCTAGATTTTAAATGACGAGCCACTTTTAGAAATTTGTACTGTAGCTTCATTCTGGATAGCCCTATTCAACTCTGGGTATGTTCATATAACTTACTTGGTGTACCATACACCTCTGTGGATCAAACCACTCAATAGAGTTAACCAGAAAGCCCTTGGGATCAGTGAGAGTCTCAGAATGGCAATAGAAGCAGGCAGTAGCACTCCACAGTAATTCAGTGAGAGTTCGCTGCACCTAAGCTTATATTTATGACACGTAGACCCGTAATATCACACCCTGAGGGCTTCCAATGGAAGTGTTGGGGGCCACTTTGATGATGTAGTCCTCATCTAGGGCCTTCCTCATTCTATGTCCATACATGCACAACCAGACTTGTAGCTAAAACAAAATATTAAAACTGTGAAATTGTGTAATACCCAAATGGTGACAATCAATCGCGGAACAGTTGTAACATGTTTCACTAAAATTCTTAATCTATCTAGCTGACAATTACTGTTCAAATTATATCAGTGAAGAAATTGTGTGGGCCTGCAGTTGCAATCAAATTGAAATATCAAAGCAAATATAGATTGGTAGATAGATAAGCTGATATTCAGCTCTGCCCAATAATTTTGAACTGTCACTTCAATGTGAATGGTTTTGTTTTCATTAAGCAATCCATACATATTGATGTATAGGATCATTTCATTCTGCTGAAATCTATTTCAACAATCGGCTTCAAATTGAGAACCTTTCACATTTTCATGGCATGCTGACAATATCAATCCTAGAACGAACCAGAAAGTGTTTGTGAAATGGCCACTTTCTTACTTCACCTGAAATGGAAGATTACTTTCAATGGAAAATAAATTACAAGAGATTTAGATTTTTATCCTGTTTTTGGAGGCCTCCATTTCACGACAAATCCTAATTCTAAATCCAAAAGTTTCAAGCTCAACTTAGAATTCCATGAATTTTATAACAGACTGAAAGTGAGAATGACAATGAACTGAATGACAATAATTTCCTGGAGGACAGAATGAATAAAGTTTCAGAGTTAGCTTGATTTGGAATTTGAAGCAAATGAAGACGATGATTTTCTATGCTCTCCGGCCAAAACATGCCGCCTTGGCAGAAGAAGGAAGACAGGTATTTTGCTTCACATGATTTATCAATCTCAACTCACACTAAGGTGTACTGTTATGTTTAAGATATCAAGGGGGCTTTGCCGGACATGTTGTAAGGAGAAAAAAAGCAATTAAAACAGCTATCTCTTTGCTTCGCATATTCGGGTTAAACATATAATAACATAACCATTACTGCATAAATGGAAACTAATTGTTGGTATACTTTTTCCATCACAAATGACATGCAGCAGGTGAATTTCTATTAATAGTATAATTCATCAAAAGTATATGGCAAACAATTAGATTGTATTCGTAATGATAGACTCATCTATCATTAGATTCATCATCTACTTACAGCGTCCTCTTAACATAGTTTCTCTCTTTTTTGACCCCCTCTCACTACTCCCCATTGTGTTGGTTGTAGTCGGAGTATCCACCCATGCTCCCATGTTCAGCTGATGGTATCATAAAGAGTCTGAAGGTGTTAGAAAGTTTCGACCCATCCCTCACACTTGGCAAATTGGCCCCCCATACTTTCTTTTCACGAAAAGCTTCAGAATTGCATCCTTCAACCATTAGTCAAAGCTCTTTTGGAAGAATACCAAGAATATTTACACATTTTGGGCTCCTTGGTCTGAAGCCCTACAGAGATTCATCTTCTTCCCACAACTCCTCTTAACACTGTTTCTCTGTTTTATGATTCATCTTGCTATTCCCCATTGTGTTGTTTCGTAGGGGCCATCCACCCGTGGTCACATGTTTTACTGATGGCATCATAAAGAGTCCAGAATTGTTGAGAGTTTTGACCCATCACTCACACTTTGCAAATTGGCTGGGAAGCTCATAACTATTACCGTAGATGGAAGGAATCAGACACTTTTTGCAGAAGAAAAGGCAGAATGTCAATAGCAGGCAATAGCTTCCAGGACCAACATGGCATATTTTCCAGTTGAGCGAACAGCTGAAAACAAATGCCTTGTTGGCCTGGCTCACTCCTGCAGACCGCCGTCTCAATCTGGATGGCCCAACTCAACTTGGAGACTGCTCATAAACCCTCCTCAGTATCCGATATCCACTGAGGATCCCACTCAATCAATAGGGTTAGCCAGAAAGCCCTTTGGATCATTGAGAGACTCTGAGTGGAAAGCAGGCACTAGCACTCCATGGTAATTGACAAGGGGTTCACTGCACCCTACCTTATATTTATGACACGCAGACCTGTGATATCACACCATGAGGACCTCCAAGGGAAGTGTTGGCAGCCGCTTTGATGGCATAGTTCTCAGACTTCTCCAAGCTATCACATAGTCCTACCATCAATAACTGACTTTATACATCAAAATGAGAGAAACTCACGAAAAGCTACCAAATTTCTGGCAGTCAATTAGTTTGTGTATGCGTATTTCTTTAAATTCAGGCACAGGTTTAGAATTCTAGCTGATTCGCAATTGCTTGTAGCAATACAGTTCTAGCATTACTCCAAAAACTAAGTTTTAAATTTTGACCTAGAATCCTTATTTTTTATCAAAATCTTTTTTCCACATCTCTATTCAAATTTATCATTCTTTACTCTTTCATGGCATGCTCGCAAATTTGTATTTTGCAGATCTTTGTCAACCTTAAACTTGAACAAAAAAGAAAATATTTATGTAATGGCCACACAATTTCCCAGCCTGAAATGGAGGATTACTTTTAATGGAAAATTCATTCAAGTAAGATTAAAATTCAATCCTCTTCATATAGCAAAAGCTTTCATTTCATGACAAAGCACTTGAATCCTGAAACGTCAAGCTTGGCTAATCCATGAACTTTAGAGCAGACCTAAAATGAACTTCATGGCAGATATGTTTAATTGTAAAGAATTGCATGCTACCTCTAAGGTGGTCCGTAATTCAGTACAAATTGAAACAAGAAGTAGATGAATATGGAAAATTGTGAGGAGAAAAGAACTATGTCCAGTATGGGAGCAGTGCATGGTTGCCAGATAAGAATTATGAATGATATATTTCGACAGCAACACATTGCCAGAGCCATTTTGACACTGGGGAATACCATGAAATCTTCAATTCCTATTGCTACCAGACTCCCAACATCCTGCACAGCCACAAGAGCTCATCTATCAAATCATTCTGTCTCTTTGAGGTTGCACGGCAAAGAGAAAAACACAAAAAACAGAATAATTTGCACTGAGCTAAAAGAGGTCTTTCTGAGACCACGGCATCAGGTTGTAAAATTTGTCAGGCAATGAAGCGAATGCACTGCGAGCACCATTTCCATTGTGGCAATACCATACAGAAAATATACTTGGGTAAATTAGCATAAACTAAGAAAAAGTCTCCAACTAGTACAGCAGCAGGAAAAACAACCATATTCATCTGGCAACAAAAAGGTTAGTGGTAGCTGAGTATGTATTCTTTAGTGAAATTGTGCATAGACTATTTTTTCTATGAAGAGCCTACTTTTTGGAAAAAAGGGAAGATCTACACAATCTGATTGGATTTTGATAACACCCTCATAATGGAGCATTGTCCATTTGACAGGTACTGAAAATGGGGCACTTTTCATTTGCCAGGTACTCCAAGCTTGATGCATCCTGGGAATATTGATGGGTATTTTCATTTTTGTAATTTTTTTATTGTACAGCCATCTGATAACATATTACAAAGTTGTCAACCCCAGCGAAGTCAGAAATCTAGGAAGAAAATTAATTGTAAAAATGAAAATAAGACAAACCAGGGAAAGGAAATGAAGTGGAAAGTCAAACCATGTTAGGTAGATTGCTTAAGAATTGACATACGGCCCTGTGGACTCATTGTGGAGCACTCCCTTTTATTGGTAGTTTATATTCAAGACTGAAAAAACTGAGACTTTGAGATCAAGGAAAACTTAAAGCGCACATGCAGGCTAACTTAGGCTGGCAATTCTTTATCTACGTATCTAAAATATTCTAATTCTTTTAGGCTGTTCTGATGTCTAAAGCATTGGGACGTTCATGGCCTAAACCAACATAGTTAATTTGCTTGAAAAGGAAAGGTGGAGTTTCCGAATGTTTCTCCCCTTTGCATCAAATCCGAACAACGTCACGTCTCTCTTCAGCAACAAGTCCGAACATTTTAATGGTGACATGACAATACATTGTCAAAAGAAGGCCACAAAGAGTTTTCCCTTTCAGTGATGCAACCCCTAAGTTCAGGAGGATAGGTCCTGAGTAGGCCAGTGGGACAGTGTGACACACATTTTATCGTATTTTGGAAAAATGCTCATCTTCTTTTATTCATCCCATCTACCTGTTGCATTTTTGACAATAATCCATTGAAGCCTCTTCTTTTAGATGATATCAGATCACAATGCATCATATGTGTAACGTATGTGTCAGAAGAGAATACGAAGAAACAGCACACTTTCTCATCGCAAATGGCATTTATTCATTCTGGATTCCTTTTCGAGTAAACAAGCAGGAGAGTAGAGATAGCTCAGTTGGCTCTGGGTTTCCAATTGCAGTTCAATTCAGTTATGCTATATAAATCTATTATCTAGAGTGAATGCAATTACATTGCCCAGTCCTACTGGGCTTACAATCACTTTCAAAAACATCGTATCTGCATGGGCCTGGTTGGATTCCAGCTATGGTCAGGTCCCTGGACATAAATCTTATATCTTGGAGAGCAGTTTCAATCACACTCACTTTTGGCAAATTGGCTCTCCTGGTCTCCTTTTTTAAATCCATTGTGTTGCAAAATCAGTCAGGAGAAAATCAGAGAAATGTCCATTTATGCAATGTTCAGCTGTGATTTCAAGAAAGACAAAATATAGTCAGCATTATTAAATGCAGTCCCTGGATGTCTGAGCTAACATCTGACAAATTCTTTACCTGTAAGATCAGTTATATCACCAAGAATAGAAAGTTATTCCAACAGCAATTGCACGAAAACAGGGTCGGGCTAAATGTATTTAAGTAATTCAGGATACACAATTGAAGAAGGAACAATAAATTGTTTCAGTGTTATTCTCTACAAAGGTTCCAACTTTCCATATGCCTGAATTTAAACCTGATTCTCTAACATTACGTTCCATTGCACACCCCTTCTAAACTGTTCTTCTAGTTCAGCTGGTTGACTGGGAAAACCGCAACAGTAGATGGAAGAAAGGAGGCACTTTGGAATAAAAGACAGAAATGTCAATGGCAGACATTAGCTAGCAGTTGCCAAGCACTCCCTGACAAATGGCTCATGAAGAAAACCTGACAACTGTAAATTTCCATTATGTTCTGTCATATTGAATCAGGCATTTAGATTGCTCACAAATATCCCTCACAAAAGCAATCACTTGCTGCTTCTTATAGGGGACTGAAAAGAAGGCAAAAAAAGGGAGCATGCCAACAACATGATAAGAGAGTGGATCTGATGCTCAAGACTTCAGCCCAATAACAAAATGACTCAGTGATCTGCCATCTCACAACTGAAAATATCAATGCTGATCAGGGGAAGACAAATTCTCATTCACCGGATTGTTAAAACCCAACACAAACTCTTACTGACTGATCAAATTGTTTCTAGTCCGTCCAGAAAAGTATGTCTGCTGACAAATGCTATAAATGCATTGGTTCTCTGCTTCCAATGTTTAAGACATCGACCTTTTGGCATTCATGATGTTCTTGCAATGGCTTCCACCGAGGGACCAACATGGCATATTTTCCAGTTGAGAGAACACAAATACTTTGCCAGCCTCACATAACCCCCTGTCCAATCTGGACTCCCTGCCATCCACTGCCTCAATCTGGATGGTCCTCTTATACCCACCTCAGCATCCCATATCCTCAATGAATCAAGCCTAAGCAAGAGGGTTAGCCAGAAAGCCCCTGGGATCAGCGGAAGTCTCTAAGTAGCAATCGAAGCACTTGGGCAGCAGCACTCCATAGGAATTCAAGGGGGTTTGCGACACCTTGGTTTATATTTATGACACACAGACCAGTAATGCTAAACCTTGGAGACCTCCAATGGAAGTTTGAGCAGTCACTTGGATGGTGTGGTTCCTAGAGGGCCATCCCCTTTCTATGGCACTACAAGTGTATAACCACACCTTGGTGAAATAAAATATAAAAACCATGTTGTGCAGCATTTGGTAGGCCTCACAAAGCTAAAAATTCTGTAGTAGATCAGTTTAAATCTATTTCAGCAATGAGGTACTGTTAAGAATTTATGACTTTATTTGTCATATTTTGTAAGAAGTTTCCCGTAAGCTTCTTAGTTTCATGTGGATATTTAGTAGCCCCCGAAGGAACGATTCAGATTTTTTGTTCCCCCCTCGAAGATATTCACTCACAGATATTCTTGCACGTACGGATTAACGCACTTTTAGGACATGCTTTGGGAATCACTTAGAGTCTGGCAAAAGCCTAATAAACTTGGGTAGATGGTTAAATATAAGTTTTTGAAAGTCATTAATGGATTCCAAGCGACTTAAAATTTGAAATGGTTTTAAGTGGAGACTGGAGACCTTGAAATTTGGGAATATATTATTATTTAAGCCTATGTCTGGTTGTGGAAAAACTGCAGGAGTTTATTTTCTTTACATGATAGATGGGTCGAAACTATAGCTGAGGTGTATTATAATGGCCATGCTTAGCAACACAACAGAGGAGCATGAGGGGAGTCATAAAAATAGAGAAACTTTTGAGAGGAGGATTTTTGGTGCTCATGAATTCCTGGGGTGCTTTGCTCATAATTCCTGCATCATCTTGGTGTCAAAAGACAATACATATGACAGGAACCTCCACTTGCAAATGGCTAATTCATATAAACTTCTTGTATCATCTATTTTGCATTTTTGACAAACTTGTAGCTTTAGAGATAGCCTCATAGCATACGATTCTTAACTAATGAATTCATCTGCTATAAAGTTCATTTTAGGTCTGCTCCAAAGCTAAGCTTGAAGTTTTAGGTTTGAAGTGTGCTTTTTGGTCCAATAAACTTGAAACTTGAAACTTGAAAAGCTTTCGCTGTGAAGACGATTGGATTTTAATCTCACTTGAATTTATTTCCATTAAAATAATCCTCCATTTCTGATGGAGCGATTCTGTGGCCATTACATAAATATTTTCTTGTTTGTTCAAGTTTAAAGTTGACAAAGATCTGCAAAACACAAATTTGTGAGTCAGCGTTTACTCTCCATCAGCACCAATGAGTACTAAATTTGAACATTTTTATTTGACTCTAGAATTTAAAACTTTGTTATTGGCAAATAAACCAGAACTCTGTGAAAAGTTGGCACTAAACATGAGAAAAACCACAACAGCTTTCGATAGATCTACCTGTCCATGGTCAAAATGCAATTGTAATAAATTGCATAAGTAATACAACAACTAAATGGCTATCAGCAGTTATGAATCTGTAAAAATTGTTGCACTTGTATAAAAAAAAAGGTAACAGAAACTGATTAAATTTATATAATTTTCCGAAATCTATTTCCAATTTTGTTATATATATATACCAGTCTGTTGTGGTTGGTTGGTAGGTCTATGTAATAGAACAAGGATGACCCTCTGAGAACTGTTTCGTCAAAGTTACTGCCAACACTTCCCTTGGAGGTCCTGATGGTGTGATATTACAGGTCTGCATGTCATAAATATAAGGTTGGGAGCACCAAACCCCCGGTGAATTACTATGGAGTTCTACTGCCTGCTTCTATTGCCACTGAGAGGCTTTCACTGACCCTAGGGGCTTTTTGGCTAACAATATTGATTGGGTGGAATCCTCAGTGGATATCGGATACTGAGGAGGGTATATGAGCAGTCTCAGATTTGGGTTGGGCCATCCAGATTAAGGTAGTGGTTCACAGGCAGTCCAGATTGGTTGGGATGTCATGAGCAAAGCCAACAAGGCATTTGTGTTCTCTCCACTGGAAAATATGCATGTTGGTCCCTCGGCAGAAGCCATTGCACAAACATCATGGATGAAAAGATCATTCCCTTGCCTTATATGCAGCCAACCAATACAGATATACCATTTTGTCTCCACTCTCCAGATCACCCTCCTGTAAGTCGGAGAGTGTGAGTATGAGCCACCATACTGGTGTTCAACATGGATATAAATAAATGAATGTCTCTGACAACCAGTTGAATATAAATTAGCCTCATTATATAAAACAAAAGGGTATAATTCACCATGTAATAATAATAATAATAGTAGTATTAATTTTTATAGCGCCGATTTCAGTGAAACTGCTCATCGGCGCTTTTGAGCAGTTATGAATCAAACTTTTTGAACAAATAAGTTTTAAAGTTTTTCTTAAACATTAACAGTGAAGTTGTGATTTTCAGACTGTTGGGTAGGTCATTCCATAGTTTGGGAGCAACAAGGGAGAAAGCTCGCTTCTCAAAGCCATGACCGCTAATTGTTGGTAATTCTAACAGGTTATGAGTGTTACTTCTCAGGTTAGCTGATTTTGCTTTCCCGTGGCAGATCAGTTGATTAACATAATCAGGTGCCTGGTTGTTTAATGCTTTCCATGTAGTTGATAACAATTTATATTGAATTCGAGCAGGAATTGGGAGCCAATGGAGGTTTTTCCTGTAGACTGTTACCCTGTCGCTTCTTTTTAGACGTTCGATTAGTCTCACTGCAGAGTTTTGAGCTACTTGGAGCTTATTCTCAAGTTTCTTTGTTAGACCCAACAGTAGCCCATTTCCATAATCTAGATGTGGGGTGACTAGGGCATTGACTGCAGTTTTTGTGACCTCTTTGTCCATGCTTTTTCTGATCATGGAGATGTTTTTCAGATTAAAGTAGGCATTGCGGCACATTTTGGTTACTTGATTCTCCATGGTCATATTTTTATCAAACACTACTCCGAGGTTATTGACCTGGTTAGTGGTAATTTTTACGTCATCTACCTGAATTGATGAAATATGTAATTTTGATAGTTGTATCGGAATTCCAATGATTAAAAGTTCAGTTTTTTCCCTATTATTACAGAGTTTGTTATCATGTAGGAATTTCCTGATGTCCGATATACATTTTTCCATTTTCGCTTTGGCATCTTCTTGGCATGTTACATTTGGGTTGAAAGCAAGTATTAACTGTTGGTCATCTGCATACTTTTCGTCCTGAACATTATTTTTCTCTGCCATTTCACTCACTGGTGTGATATAAGTGTTGTAGCCTCCTTATGATTATAATATTCAGTCAAGTCACTCATGGACAAGGAAGTGTACTAATGTAACAATCTGGCCATTCTTACCAAATAAGTCACTCTCAAAGGCAAATAATTTGTATTCTGCTGTGAGATGGCAGATCACTGAGTCATTTTGTTATTTAATGAAGTCTTTAGCATCAGATCCACTATCTAATCATGTAGATGGCATGCTCCCTTTTCTTTGCCTTCTTTTCCATCGCCTATAAGAAGCAGAAAGTAATTGCTTTTGTGAGGGATATTTGTGAGCAATCTAAATGCCTGATTCCATATGACAGAACATAATGGAAATTTACAGTTGTCAGGTTTTCTTCATGAGCCATTTGTCAGGGAGTGCTTGGCAACTAGTAGCTCTTGCCTGCTATTGATATTTCTGTCTTTTATTTCAGCCAAAGTGACTCCTTTCTTCCATCTACTCTTGTGAGTTTCCCAGTCCACCAGCCGAACTAGAGCAACAGTTTAGAAGGGGTGTGCATTGGAGTGTAATGTTAGGGAATCGGGTTGTAATTCACATATATGGTATTTTCAAGGAAAGTATCCTTGCTTTTTCCTTCTTAAATCGCTTTGTGTATCCTGTCTTACTGAACCGCAATCAATTCCAGCCTACATATATTCATAAATTGTCTGAACTTCAAGATTTACTGAAGCGCGCTTAACCCGAGACTTTTTTTTACAATGCCTGTTGAACTATAAAAGTGATGCCAAATGCTACTTACATAAATACACATCAATGCGAAGAAGAAATTGGCGATAGAAAGGGAATTTGGCAATGCAGAAATGAACAGCACAAAAGCATAAAAGGAGCATGGTGTATTGCTCAATTCATATGTCTACTAGTGGGTGAAATCATCTTGGAAATCGGGCCTTCTGCAGAAAGACTTAACAAGAGATGGACAGAAAGGAAGAATTACAACTTTTGGATGAAATTAAAATATTTTATGCTACTCTGTAAAATCTGCCACATTCCTTTAATGCATGGCAGGTACCATTTTGAATACAAAACATTTGTCAGTTTATGATACAAAAACATTGCTTTCATTGTAAGAATGATCATTTCTTGTCATTAAAGTGGTAACCACCATGAAAGTGGTTTTACAGTGTATTCTGTAAATTGTGATTTGATTTATTGAACTGGATATATAGTTAGGGCATACGAATTTAGATGAACAACTATGTCATTTGGAATTAAAGATGGAGTTATTTTGAGTTGCTGTAACAACCTTCTGTCTGAACCACGGCAATCTTTTAACTTTTTTTTATCAATGGTGGCTCTGGTAAATGATGCAATTCCCAAGCCTTCCACAGAAAAGAAACTGGAGAAGCCAATTTGCCAAGTGTGACTGATTTGTCAACCTCTAAAAATTCTGACTCTTTATGATGCCACCAGCAGAACATGGGACCATGGGTGGATGCCCCCACAATGGGGAATAGCAAGAGGAGTCATAAAACAGAGAAACAATGTTAAGGTGGCTCGCTACTCATGAGAAGTGGTCGTTAGCGCACTTTGACGCACAGCCAGGCAGGCCCTATTATAGAAAGTTTTCACAGGCGATTTCCGGCAAGCAGGTCTAATTTCTCAAAAATGACTTTGTCATACGAGGGGCGTTCAGAAAGTTCGAGGCTTTTTTTTTTATATGGACACTTATGTTCAATCTAGAACTTTGAATTTTTTACAGGATAAAATTCAGCATATTTGGAATGGATTTCCAAAATTATGCACAATTTGGACACTTTAAAGTCAATCTGTGGTTGCCATGGAAACTGAAAGTTCAACCAGTCGGGGCAGGTAATACTGAAACCGAGTAAGTCAACAAATTGTTACTGTGAGAGACTGCTCTCTATCACTTGTATTAGTGAGATTGACAATATTTGACACAAGTAATATGATATTGGCTTCTAAATATACTTTCAAGCACATCAAATGTGTTTATTCTTACCCTGGACCCATGTAGGAAAGCATTAATGCATGCCTGATTTGGCAAGGGAAATTCAGGTGGCAAGGGTGTGTTTGCCTGACTACATAAGGACTTGTGAAAGCATGGAATCACTGGTATGAACTAAAAACCCAAATGGGCAGCATTATCCATCTCAGCTATTCCTATGACATGTTGCTTTATAGTCCAGGAGCATTAGATTTAACCCGGAACAAATTAGTAACAAGCTGAAATTTTCAGGAAACGTTCAGAAAATTGTCTAGAATAACATACTAAAAGTCCTCGAAAATCCTCCTATTGGCACCTTGGGAATTCAAGATGGCGTCCAAGATGGCTGACTTGAGCGTTTTTGTTGCTTCTTTGGCTCAAAATATGGTACAAATGTTATCAAAGTGTTGGAAATTAATATTCAAAGCTAGAGAATTGACTGGAAGCATGTATTATGCAATTTGGAATTCAAGATGGTATCCAAGATGGCGGAATTTATGTAGTCAGGCAGCCAAACTTGATTTTTACCTGAACCCTGCACCAACAGATAAGGTTTTTTTCTCAATGGCTTTGTAGTCCTTAGACCCTCCATAAAACATAAATGGCGGGTAACGAGAGCGTATCCTTGAGTATTTTGAGAAAATGGCCAGAATTCAAATATCCGCCAAAACGTGCATCGGTCAGCCTAACTTTCTTAATTTTGGGTCTAGAAAGATGTACAATACATCTATTTCAGGTAAAATAAACATGGGGAACTCATTTTTCAGGTTTTTAGATATTGGATATTATCTGGAAAAATATAATTTTATCCCTCAAATTTACAATCATTTTCAGTGTAAGTCATAGTTTTATAAATTATTAGGTTTATTAATGTAAATGCATGTCAAATTGTTTTTGACACTTGTACATTTCTTTAACATAGGTATATGGGCAGGTGTTATTCTGGATACCGCCTAAAGGTTATATAATGACAAACATGTGATTTAAGATTGAATTGGCGTACAGACATTGTCACAATAATTGCTGACACAATTTACATTCTTTGACTTGCAAATGACTGTTTCAGTTCAAACAGACTTCAATCTGTCAAGGCAAAAGGTCCAATGGAATCATAAACATAAAAACATGGCAATGCTCTGCTTTAAGAAGTATAAATATATATAAACTTTTATTGACATCCTTATATCATAACAGATACATGTGTCATAAAATTAATTAAATTGAAATAATGGTTCTTCATACCAGATCAGGTACCACAAATTCGCATTCCTAATTATGTCGCGAAGAAAAGTACTGTTGAGATGAAGAAATCAGATTTTTCTCCTGCACCTAAAAACAGGACTATCCTTTGTGTTTGACCTCCTTGTGACTCAATAAGTAGGCCTAACACGATTACAGAATTTCAAAATCGATTAATCTATGGCCTAAAATCGAATCTTAATCGATTAATCGCCGTTTTCCCGCCATTCTAGACAGTAAGTGACGGCTCTGTTCTTTCTTATGTGTTTGTATTGTGGATGTTTCGAGAGCCTCTGATATATTCTTTTGGAAACAATAGCAATTAGGACTTGACACTCTTGTCTCTCTAATCAGCTTTAATCAGGTACAACCAATCCAATCAACCCATCCAATTGACCAATCCAGTTGCAATTCATTCTGAACACCTGGAATTTGATTGTCATGACTGTCTTCAAGAAACAAATATACAAATAACAGATTAATCGATTTTGCAAATAGGAATCAATTTTTAAGTAAAATATAATTGGCGGCAATTAATCGGTTAATCGTGAGAGCCCTATCAATAAGTCAATGTAAGTGTTTTTGTTGCTTTTGCCAAAAGCAAAAACCCTTTCATTGACTCAAATATTAAGTCAAAAGGATTTCCAACACAGAGGATAGTCACACCCTCCCGGTAATATACCAGATGCTCCTTATGTCACGTGACACCTCATCATGTGACAGCAACACCTTGTTACGTTAAAACTGCAAAACCTCACCATGTGACAACAACATCTACACTTAGAACTGAGGAAGGAGACTGGATGATCTCTGAAAACTCTTCGAGTCAAATTACATTGTGAGTAAATTTATAGTTCCACTACAAAGATAGTCCTGTTTTAGGTGCAGGAGAAATATCTCATCTCAGCAGTTCTTTCCTTGATGAAATAATTGAAAATGCAAATTTGTGGTATCTTATCTGGTATGAAGAACCATTATTTCAATTTAATTTATGTCAAGTAGTTCCTTATGCAGAGCATACCCATGCGTTTTATGTTTTTGATTACATTGGGCCTTTTTCCTTGACAGATTGAAGTCTGTATGAACTGAAACAGCCATTTGCAAGTCAAAGAATGCAAATTGTGTCAGCGATTATTGTGACAATGTCTATATGCCAATTCAATCTTACATCACATGTTAGTCAATGTTATAACCTTAAATGTATCAGCATTATCCATTTGATAATCCACTGAAAATATATCTTACAGACATATATAAGTGTCAAAAACAATTTGACATGCACTTGCATTAAAAACCTAATAATTTATAAAACTACAACTTACATGGAAATGATTGTAAATTTCAGAGATAAAAATTATATTTTCCAAATAATATCCAATAGGTTGATCTTAACCACCTAAAAACTTGACAAATGAGTTCTCCATGTCTAGTTTACCTGAAATAGAGGTATTTCACATCTTTCTAGACACAAAATTAAGAAAGTTAGGCTGACCGATGCAAGTTTTGGCGACCATTTTGAATTCGGCCATTTTCCCAAAAAGCTCAAGGATACGCTCTTGTTTCCCACCATTTATGTTTTACCGAGGATCTAAGGACTCCAAATCCATTGAGAAAAAAACTTTATCCGCCGGTGCAGCGTATAACCCTCTGGCTACCTGACTATAACAGAAACATAAAGTCGGCCATCTTGGGTACCATCTTGAATTTCTGATTACATAATAACTTCTTCTACTTCATTCTATGGTCTTGAGAATCAAATCCATGACACTTTCATTGCATTTGTAGAGTATTTTGAGCCGAAAAATGGTATAATCGCTCAAGTCAGCCATCTTGGATGCCATCTTGAATTCCCAAGGTGCCAATAGGAGGATTTTCGAGGACTTTTAGTATGTTATTCTAGACAATTTTCTGAACGTTTCCTGAAAATTTCAGCTTGTTACTAATTTGTTCCGGGTACATGCCAATATGGAGCTAATGCTACTGGACTATTACATAAGTCCTGGTTTTCCCTTACTTTCGTCCATGGTGGCTAGAGTTTCAGGCACTGGAGAAGAAAAGGCTTGGGATGACCGAAATTCTTTCACAGGACTTTTGTCTGGAGGACTTCAAGGAACATTTACTTCAATGGATCAGGTGCTTGAATTAATGCCTCTGGTGACCTAGGGAGTATTTTTAAAGGCTAATATTATATTTCTTGTGTCAAATATTGTCAAACTCACTAATTCAAGTGATAGAGAGAGGTCTCTCACAGCCAAAATTCATTGGTTTTCTTGGTTTCAGAATTACCTGCCCCGACTAGCTGAACTTTCAGTTTCCATGGCAACCACAGAAGACTCAGACTCAGACAGACTCAGACATATTTATTTTCAATAGAGAATAAGTTATGAAAAAGATAAATAAACTATTGATATGTTATACAGTATTTTTTTTTGTTTGACAATTCTCTATTGAGGGTGACCCCTTTAAGGCTAGTAGGCCGCTATCAAGGGGCCACCCATAAAATGAAATATTGTTTTTAAGTCTGAAAAAAAAGAACAAACTAAAGTCCCATGAGTCCCATAGCATAACATAAATATATGGTTGACTAATTACCAGTTATAAGTAAATGAAGAATGACTTTAAAATGTCCAAATTGTCCAAAATTTTGGTAATCCATTCCAAATATGCTGAGTTTTATCCTGTGAAAAATTCAAAGTTCTAGATCGAAAATAAGTGTCCATATAAAAAAAAGCCTCGAACTTTCTGAACGCCCCTCGTACAAATAAATTTGTATATCAATTTCAAGTGTGGTAGGAAGGTTTGTCTTTATCATTATATTGTTCCCCACTATTTGTGGAAGTTAAAGACAAAGAAATAGAAAATCCTATCCCGTCAATTTTTTTTAGCACTCTGGTTTATAAAAAAAGTTAAAATTTTCAAAATCAAAACTTTTGTTCTGAGCCCCTTGGAAAGTCCTGTAAATTAAATATATATCCATGAAATTGTCTTTACCTTTTCCATAAGATTGTCTTCTTTAATTCCATGCTTCATCGCGTGATATTGGATACACTGAATGGCAAATTCAGAAAAAAATTAAGAAAAAAATTTAATTTTTCAAGTTTGCGTGAACCAACTTTCTTTTAGGGCTACATAACCTCATATATTTTGACAAAAAGGCTGGTAGCGACCACTTTCCTTTACATATCCTTGCTATAAACTATATTTTGGATCATTTTAAACCGTTTTTAAGAAATCCTATCTTGGAAAGTTCACGAGTATCGAGCCACCTTAAGAGGAGTTGTTGGAAGAAGATGAATCTCTGCAGGGCTTCAGACCAAGGAGCCAAAATGTGTAAATATTCTTGGTACAATGTATTCTTCCGAAAGAGCTTTGACTAATGGTCAATGGATGCAATTTTCAGTTCTTCAAAAGAAAATCAGGAGAGCCCATTTACTCAAGTGTGAGTGATGGGTCAAAACTCTTAACAACTTCGGACTCTTTACGATGCAATCAGCAGAACATGAGACCCAGGGTGAATACCCTTACTAAGCAACACAATGGGGAATAGCAAGAGGGAGTAATAAAACATAGAAACAGTGTTAAGAGAAAATTATGAATCTCTGCTGTGCTTTTGACCAAGGAGCCAAATACGGCTTCTTATTCTTGGAATACTACCAAAAATGGAAAGGAAGAGAAAGGACATCTGTGAACACCTTCCCAGGAGTGCCGGAAGGAAACGCGGGCGGCAGGGGCGGTTGATCGAGAAAGGGCAGTTCTAATTCGAGAGACAAAAATTTACTGAGCAGCAATGACAATTTTGAATATATACTTATAGATTTTTGCCTAAAATTCACTGTAAATTAAGGCCAAATAATCTTTTTTCTTGGAGATGAAAAGGGCAACCTTGCCCCCCTTGCCCCTCCTGGCCAGGGGCAGCAGGGGCAATTGCCCCCCCTGCCCCCCTGTTCCGGCACCCTTGCACTTTCCCATGTATTTAACTCATTTAGAATACTCGATCTTCTAAGGAATTTGTTGCACCTATAGATCATGTAAATTATTCATAAGCTTGGTGATATAACCGATCTTACAGGTAAAGAATTTGTCAGATGTTTGCTCAGACATCCATTGCACGTATGGAAATTTCTCAAATTTTCTCCACACTAACAATTCTGAATTCCATCTGTAGCAATATTTAATTTTCTGAATAACATTAGGTCGATGATTATGTAACTATGATCGGAGTCCAAAAGTGAATCGATAGTGGAGCTCGAAAATACAATTTGAAATATCACGTGATGACTTTATGAGTAGCCATGTCGTGATTTTTTCTTATATAAAGGTAATAAAAAGTTAATGGAAAGAACAATATATGCTGGAATACTGGTTTTATCCAATGATAATATTAAAATGTTCGCATCACTATCGGGTTAGTTAATCATCAAAGGATGGATGGATGTCTGGCTTCATGTCCTGTACAAATGCATTTGCCCAGAAATAAGGAGATTAGGAGGACACCTAAATGAGACCAAGTAAGGGTGATACAAGCTGCTGTCCAACATATAATTATGTCCAGGTGACCTGGCCAGAACTGGAATCCACCTAGGACCATGCAATTGGAAACCTATTGTGCTGCTAACTGAGTTGACTTCACTCTTTTGCCTTTTTGAGGGAAATATATAAATAATTGCCATTGGCAATGAGAAAGTGTGGACTGTTTCTCCCGATTCTCCGGCTGTAACCTATAACACATACATTATGCATTTGGTGCATTGGGATCTGATATCATCTAATTCTGCATATCTGCCAAAGCCAGTCCTTTATCCCTTTTATCTTAAGCGATCTTAGGAACACACAGTAAGAACAATCAGTGCATATGGTCTTATTCGGCTATCTATCAGATTCCGAAGAATACCCCAGTGTCTTTTGGTGCAGGGAAACAGGTGCCAGAACAATGAGCATGGCAGGACCATATCTGTTTGGGACCAAAGACAAATAAGTCCCAAGTCCCAGAATGGCATTCAGGCATTGTGTACCATGAGTCTAATAAATTGTTGTGCCTTGGGGTGGGGGAAGGGCGGCTGGACTTATCTCTGCTGAACTATTCATATCAACGTGCTTGCATTCAGCAAAAATGTCATATTCATGCTGTCACAGAGCAAAAAGTTTGGAATTATCTTTTTTGCATAGGTTGGCCACCAGGCTAAAATTTAACCAGACAATGAATTCAAATGTGTAAAGAAAAATTTTACAAAGAAAACCTCATAGAAGTTCTGTTGCAGAGAACAAATGTAAAATGTTTAATGCATACACAATTGAAAGAGTCGAATAAATGTAAATACCTTATTTTATGCTGGAGTGTTATTACAGATCTCGTATTAGTGTGCCATGTTCTTTTCAACTGCCACAGTGCTCTTGTGATGTCAATATCAGCATAATAATTTCACAGTTGGTATATTCGCAGTTTCAGCTGTGTCACTTGGGACCTACACTGATCACACCATTACAAATCCACTGTAAGCTGTTAGATTGTTGCTCAACAAAGATTATTCTGTTTAATATTTTGAGTATATCAAAAAGTTACTAATTCAAGCTGATGCCTGGATTTTGTGTATAACTGCTATCAGTTTCTTTATTTTACAACAAAACTAATTCATTCACTCTCACATTCACTTGTTGGTCTGAGAGGTAATCATGTTCTGCTCTGTCTTGACGAAAATAATATACTCAGGGACTCTTCAGAATTTAAGACCTGAGGGGGGGGGGGGCTAGAGTTCTGCTTGAGAGCGTACTTATCACTGATTTCCAATAATGTTTATTTGATGATCGACCCAAATTTTGTAACTCCTTGTCTGGCCTTTCCCAAATTTTTGAGGAGCAACTACCTCCCTACCCTCCCCCATTTCCTGTCCTCTGGTATGCCCATGCAACAAAACGACATTCACTTCCAAATAATCTCCCCACCATCTCCCCCCCCCCCCAAGTCGTAAATTCTTAACTATTTCTTAGGCCAAGATCTCACCAAAAAGGCTTAAAAGCCACTAGGTGCTGCCCTCAAGGAGAAATTTCACGTCAAACAACACCATGATGGATCAATCAAGTGGCTCAAACATATCAGTTTCACCTTCTCCAACTGAATCCAAACAGCCATACCAATGAATGCAGATTAATCAATTGTTATTCACACTTTGACAGTCCATAAGCCTGATTTGTTGGTAGCAGTTGGAATCATCACTCAAGCTTGGAGTGCCGATAGTGATGTCAGTATTGGAATACTGACATCATCTCTGCATATATTCACATGGAACATGGCACACTAATATGAGATCTGTAATAAAGTGGCCTCCGACATAGACCAAAATTTGCAACAGGCAGATGGGATGAATGCATGTCATTGCATGAGGATGTGATTTTTTCGAAAATCGAATAAAATGTGTGTCACATTGTCCCACTGGCCCACTCAGAACCTATTCTTTTGCACTTAGTGGTAGCATTACTGAAAGGGAAGGATCTTTGTGGCATTCTTTTGACAATGACATGTCATGTCACCATTAAAAGGTTCCAACCTGTTGCTGAAGAGAGAAGTGACATTGTTCGGCCTCAATGCAAACGGGAGAGACATCAGGAAACTCCACTTTTATCTTCTCGAGTATATTAACTTTTTGGCTTGCCCTGCATCTCTCAATCAGAAAAGCCTAAAAGAATGAGAATGTTTTAGATGGATAAAGAATTGCCAGCCCCAGAAGCCTGTGTGCTCTAAGTTCTCCTTCATCTCAAAGTCTCAGTTTTTATCTCCTGATTATAAACTACCAATTTAAGGGAGTGCTCAACAATGAGTCCATGATCAGTCTACAGTGTCATGTTTCAATTCTTTTGCAATCCAACTAAAATGGTGTGAATTTCCACTTCATTTCCTTTCCCAGCTTTATCTCATTTCACTTGTACACTTAATTGTTGTTGTTTTTTTTTACTTGCTGGTGTTGACAACATCGCAATATCTTATCAGATGGGTGTGCAATATACAAAGTACCATTAATATTTCCAACACACCACAGATGCATCAAACGTGGAGTACCTAGGAAACGAAAGTGCTCCATTTTGAGGGTGCCATCAAAATGCAATCAGATTGTGTAGATCCTCCTTTGGCATCCAAAATTAGGTCCTTCACAGCCTATGTACTGATTTCAACAAGGATAGCAAAAATGTACTACATAACTGACCTCTGGACAGCAATTACGGGCGAATGAAAAACATTGGAGTTTTAAAACAGCACCTTTACAAACTCTATATTACAATAACTGACACTGATACCTGACAAGGTTTTGAAATTGTTTGAAAAAATTTAAGTAGATTTTTAATGGAAATATCGCTCTTGTCTAGTCTACCTATAAAAAACAATGCAATGAGATATTGAACAAAATAACTGTCATCAAAAGTAATTCTTAGCACTCCGCAAAATATTATTGATCAATGTACATCACATTAAGATGAGACACTGTCCCACTTGCTACACTGTAAAATTTGAAAACTGAGTTGATGCAATAATTTGAGCTGTCTGAGAATGTTAATAATTTTCAAGCTATGATAGCTCAATCCTATAAGTTGTCAAGGTATGATAGCTCAATGCTGTAAGTTGTCCAAACGAATCATAACATTAAGCTGTGAAAACATGAAAGCTTCAGTTGTTGCATATAGCTTGACATCTCAGTCATGCCACATATAGCGCCATCTATAACAAGCACTTCTCATAAGACTGCATTTAGTTTTAAATAATTATTTACTTACAAGAAAAAGTAACATTTATATTACACTATCCCAGAGAAAAAATGAGTAGCACACCACTTTAGCTGGTTACTTTTTTATTTTTATCTCTCTTTATTTAATTTGTGGGAGTAATTAGATGCATGCTTTCACACGTCAACCAACATTTCCAAGTCAGAGTGTGTTCAAATATAGGCTTCTAGCACTGTATACCAACTGAGATGAGCCACAGGCCATTTGGATTTATTCACAAGAAATTAATTTTTAAATCTCCTTGTGATGCAATGGTCTTTGTTGAATGCATCTTGGGCCTGGCCATGATGTGCTGAAATGAAGCATACTGGATCAGGTGGATCCCCTTGAGAGATCAAACAATATTTCGGGATTACAGCCCATATTCATAAATAACTCTATAAGACAGGTCACACAAATATAAATGAAAAACAACTAAAAACTAGTATAACTGATATTGCCGTACGGCAATATCGGATAATCCCCCGCAGGCCCCGTATGACCCCCAGGCCTGTATACTCTTCTTTTTCAATTCATGTCCATTATTTGTGTGTATGCTCATACTATTAAGGTGTTTCAGTGCATTAATATAGGACATATATGCCTTTTCACGCAACGCTTACAAAGGCCTTTCCCTTCAACGTGTATCATTCCCCTGTCATGATAGGCGTAAGCCTGTACCTTATTGTTGATGAGCATGTTTGAGTGTGCTGCTCTTTGCATGGCATAATGCTGGTGTTGGGGAGCAAAACCTGGCAGTGAGGCAGAATGGTCCCGACAGCAGACTAAGATGCATCTGTGAACGATTTTTGTACTTTATTTACCAGCAAAGTATTGGAGATAGGAGCATGTCCTTATATCACAAAATAGGCCAAAAAATTAGCAACATGTACATTGAGTTTTAAGTGATTTGAAATAATAATTCACAAGATATAATTGAATATATAAAATCATTTATGTTAAATTGGCTATGAGTAATAAGTAAATGCCCTTGGAGGACAGTGCAGCCCATAATTTTACGCATCTTTTGGTATTAATTTCATGAAATTTGAATGAGTAGAAGCAGAGCAATGAACATTTCAATTTTGAATTTCAAAAAATTCTCTTGGAAAAACAATTTGATGCAGGCAAATATCCTTTGAGGACAGTATGGAGTCATAACCAGGGACTAATTAAAAAAATATTCATCAACATTCACAAAGAACTTCATTGATTTTTCTGCCTAAAACGTTTCGAAGGGCTCAAAAAGTGACAACAAATTTTCAATGTCTGACGCGATTTTACGCCGCGCATCTGAGACTATAATGCTATACACCATTGGAAAGCTGTCAAACAGACCTTTCTTGTGATATGTCACACTTTGTTGTAGCTCAAATAGGGACTGAGATATGAGCACTTGAAAATAGGGTTTTTGGACGTCCGTAGCGCCGAGACCGTTTGTGCGAGCGGTCCGTAACTTTGTGAAGTTGGTACACTAGGGTACATCTGTAAGTGTACCCATTTCCAGCTTTCTACAAGCATTCCTTCCCTGTTTTCCAGAAAAATGTTAGAAAATTTTCATGACATCCAATTTTAGAAAATTCATATCTCTAAAGATATTCATGAAATTTCCATTAGACACCTTTCCGCACCAGAAACTTTGTCAAGGTATATTACAAAAAATCAGCAAAGCCCAATTTCCTTTTGTTCTCCTGGAAACGTTGCCAGAAAGTTATTTTTCATTTTCTCAATAACGCGTTAGTATCATGAAATTTGATCAAGAAATTTCGCTTGAAGTAGCGCGCAACGGAGTCGCATATAGTCCTTAAGGTTTCGGCACATTATCTTTAATAGTTTTGTTATAATCACAGTTTTCCTGAGCTCCATAATAATAAGAATAAGAAGAAGCAGAAGAAGAATAATAAAAGGTAATCGTAGAATATCAATATAATCCCCCGCGACGCTGTCGCTGCGGGGGATTATAATAAGTCAACACAGCTCAACATTTTGAGTTGTGTCAGCTTGGATCAATAAGTCAACAAAACTCAATATTTTGAGCTGTAAGTCAACACAGCTCATTGTTTTGAGTTTTCTCAGCTTGATTACCTTAGTCAACATAGCTTAGTATTTTGAGCTATCTCAGCTCGGTACCTTGAGTTATCTCAGCTTAAAACATTAACCTATGTTATTGTTAGCGCAATCAACTTGTGCAACCATCTCACTCAATCAATTGAGCTGAATCAGCGAGTCCGATTTTACAGTGTATACACAGAACCTTTTTGTCTGCACTTAGTGGTTGCCTACTGAAGGGATAGCTCTCTGTGGCATTCTTTTGAAAACAACATGTCAGGCGACCAAATATTTCCAACATGTTACTGAAGGGGTAAGTGATTTTGTAAAGGAAAAAAGGGTTCCGAGAACTTTTACCATTCTTCCTAAATAGTGTCTTACAGTAACTATAACCATCAATGTATTCTGAGGTACAAAAAGACATGTATTTCATGTTGGATATATTACCAGGTGATGAACTTATACTCAATTCCTCTTCTGTGTTATTTATCGCTGGCAAAATGAACATAAAGGCTCCAAGAACTGTTGCCGGTGAGTCGGAAAGATTTGAACCATGACACTGAGACAAGAACCAAGATTGCATAAAGCAGTAACTTGCGAGGACCAGAGATAAGGAGATTGCCAACAGGAAATACTTTGCTACTGTAGACGATATCACCGAGCTGACTCTATTCCAGTCTCCAATATAATCAGCTACAAGATAGGAGCAAAATGAGGTGGAAACTTCTTTTTGAAGAGCGTCATTGACACAGAAAATGACTGCCAATTAATTCAGTGAAAGGAAGTTCCAGCCGAATTGCCATAGTCTAACAAACTGGCTTCCCAGATATTGTGTTTCGCCACTGGCAAATGTTTATTTGTTACATATAGAAGCATGTTGGGAGCTTTGTTCCTTTGGAATAAATAATTGCACAGACATTCACTCCCATAATATATTGTTACGATTGAGCTTATGGATTCATGGACTTTTAGTGCATGCTTTGGAATCACTTCTATTTGAGCAAAAGGCTAATAAACTTGGGTAGATGGTTAAATATACTTTATTGAAAATCATAAAGGGTTTCCACGGGATTTAGTTAGGAATGGTATTGGGTGGAGATCTTGAAATTTGGGCAAATGTCCCCCCTCCCTCCAACTTCCCCAAACCAAAAGTTATGCCTCTGCCTGGTTGTGAAAGAATTACTAGAGTTCTTTTGCTTTACATGATTTATTGGTCGAAACTCTAGCTGAGGTGTGTCGTAATGCCCACGCTTGGCAACACAACAGAGAAGCATGAGGGGCGTCACAAAAACAGAGAAACTGTTTAGAGGAGGATTCTTGGTGTTCATAAATTCCTGTGGTGCTTTGCTCATAATTCCTGCATCATCTTGGTGTCAGAAAACAATAACAGAAACCTCTACTTGCAACTTGGTTAATTCATCATACAAACTTCTTCATTTTAGGTCTGCTCTAAGGTAAATGGACAAGCTAAGTTTGAAGTTTAGGATTGAAGTGTGCTTTGCCATGAAATAAAAGCTTTCGCTGCGAAGAGGATTGGATTTTAATCCCACTTGAATTTATTTTCCATTAAAACAATCTTCCATTTCTGATGGAGCGATTCTGTGGCCATTACATAAATATTTTCTTGTTTGTTCAAGTATGAAGTTGAAAAATATCAGCAAAACACAAATTTGTGAGTGAGTGTTTACTCTCCATCAGCACCAGTGAGTACCAAATTTGAATAGAGTTGTTGAAAACTCAATTTGAATAGAATTGTTGAAAACAATTTTGATTTGACTCTAGAATTTAAAACTCTTTTATTGGCAAATAAACGAGAACTCTGTGAAAAGTTGACACTAAACATGAGAAAAACCACAAAAGCTTTCGATCGATCTACCTGTCTGTGGCCAATAATCAATTGTAATAAATTCCAAGTAGCACAACAACTAAATGCATGGCTATCAGCAATTGCGAATATGTAAAGATTGTTGCACATGTATTGAATAAAATAATAATAATATAATAGAAGCTGATTGAATGTCAACACTTTGGTAGTTTTGCAACATCTACCAGTATCTCCAATTTTGTTACATATACCATGCAGTCTGTAATGGTTGGTAGGTCTAGGTAATAGAACGAGGACATCCCTCTGAGAACTTTACATGCCATCAAAGTAACTGCCAACACTTCCCTTGGAGGTCCTGATGGTGTGATATTACAGGTCTGCGTGTCATAAATATAAGGTTGGGAGCACTGAACCCCTGATGAATTACTATGGAGTGCCACTGCCTGCTCCTATTGCCACTCAGGGGCTCTCACTGATCCCTAGGGATTCTGGCTAACCCTATTGATTGGGTGGGATCCTCAGTGGATATCGGATACTGAGGAGGGTGTATGAGCAGTCTCTGAGTTGAGTATCACCATCCAGATTGAGGCAGTACTCAGTAGGGAGTTCAGATTGGTTGGGATGTCATGAGCAAGGCCAACAAGGCATTTGTGTTCTCTCCACTGGAAAATAAGCCATGTTGGTCCCTCGGTAGAAGCCATTGCAAGAACATCATGGATGCCAAAAGATCATTCCCTTGCCTTGTATGCTGCCAACCAATACAGATATACCATTTTTCTCCACTTTCCAGATCACCCTCCTGTAAGTTGGAAAGTTTGGCGTTCAACATGGATACAAATAAATGAATGTCTCTGACAACCAGTTGAATATGAATTAGCCTCGTTATATAAAACAAAAGGGTATAATTCACCATGTAGCCTCCTTATGATTATAATATTCAGTCAACTCACTCATGCAAGAAAGTGTACTACTGTAAAAATCTGGCCATTCTTACCAAATACGAAGTCACTCTCAAATGCAAATAATTTGTATTCAGCTGTGAGATGGTAGATCACTCAGTCATTTCGTTACTGGAATTAAGGTCTTGAGCATCAAATCCACTATCTAATCATGTAGATGGCATGCTCCCTTTTTTCCCTTCTTTTCCATCTTCTACAAGAAGCAGCAAGTGATTGCTTTTGTGGGGGATATTTGTGAGCAATCTAAATGTCTGATTCAATATGACAGAACATAATGGAAATTTACAGTTGTCAGGTTTTCTTCATGAGCCATTTGTCAGGGAGTGCTTGGCAACTACTAGCTATTGCCTGCTATTGATATTTCTCTCTTTTGTTTTGCAAAAACTGTCTCATTTCTTCAATCCACTATTACGAGTTTCCCAGTCAGCCAGCCAAACTAGAGCAACAGTTTAGAAGAGGTGTGCAATGGAACGTAATGATAGGGAATCAGGTTGTAGTTCGCATATATGGTATGGAGTGTCAGAACCTTTTGTATAGGATAACCGTGAAACAATTTGTTGTTTACTTGTTACTTTGTGCATCCAGACTTATTGTGCAACGTTTACCTCCAGCCTATATATATTCATAAATTGCCTGAATATCAAGATTTACTGAAGTGCGCTTAACCCCTAACTTTTTTGAGCAATGCTTGTTGCACTGTAAAAGGGATGCCAAATACTACTTAGATAGATATACATCAATGTGAAGAAGAACTTGGCGATAGAAAGGGAATTTGGCAATGCACAAATGAATGGTACAAAGGCATCAAAGAAGAATGGTGCATTGCTCACTCATTGGTCTACCAGGTGACATCACCTTCAATAGAATGACTTAACAATAGATACAGATAGAAATAAAAGAAATGCAATCTCTTTTATGGGACTTTACCATTATGAATACAAATATTTGTCATTTTTGGTAGAAAACAGTCGTGTCAATGGAAGGAATGATCATTTCGTGTTGTTTTAGTAGTAACTGTCATCAAAGTGGTCTTAGTGTATATTCTGCAGATTGTGATTTGATTTATTGACTTGGCTATAGAGAGAGGGAAATGCATGTTTATCTCAACAACCATGTCATTTTGAATTGATGATGGAATTATTCAGAGCTGTTACAAGGACATTCTGTCCTCACTATTAAAATCTTTTTTTTAAATGTTTTCATTAGTGGCTGTGGTAAATGATGCAATTCCCAAGCCTTCCACTGAAAAGAAACTGGAGAAGCCAATTTGCTAAGTGTGACTGATTTGTCAAAACTCTAACAATTCTGGACTCTTTATGATGTCATCAGCGGAACATGTGACCATGGAAGACTACCCCCACGAAGCAACACAATGGGGAATAGCAAGAGGAGTCATAAAATAGAGAAACAGTGTTTAGAGGAGGTTGTTGGGAGATGATGAATCTCTGCAGGGCTTCAGACTAAGGGGCCAAAAAATGTGTAAATATTCTTGGTATTCATCCAAAACAGCTTTGACTGATGGTCAATGGATGCAATTTTCAGTCCTTCAAAAGAAAATCAGGAGAGCCCATTTACCAAGTGTGAGTGATGGGTCAAAACTCTTAACAACTTCGGACTCTTTATGATGCAATCAGCAGAACATGAGACCAAGGGTGAATACCCCCACTAAGCAACACAATGGGGAATAGTGGGAGGAGTAATAAAACAGGGAAACAGTGTTAAGAGAAGATGACGAATTTCTGCTGTGCTTTAGACCAAGAGCCAAACACTTTTTTTTATTCTTGGAATTCTTCCATGTATTCAACACATTAAGAATACTCAATCTTCTGAGGAATTTGGTGCACCTGCAGATCATGTACATTATTCATAAGCTTGGTGATGTAACTGATTTTACAGGTAAAGAATTAGTCAGATGTATGATCAGACATCCAGGGACTTCATTTGGTGATGTTGACTGTATTTGGTCTCTCCTGACATTATAGCTGAATATTGCACAAATGGAAATTTCTCGGATTTTCTCAAGACTAACAATTCTGAATTCCATCTGTAGCAGTATGTAATTTTTCTGAAAAACTTTGGATCAATGATTATGTAACTATGACCGAAGTCAAAAAATGAATTGATAGTTGAGCTTTAAAAAAAAAACTATTTGCAATATTAAGTGATGACATGATGAATGCCCATATTGTGATTTTTTTCTTTATATATATATATATATATAAAGGAAGTAGGTACCAAGTTAATGGAAGGAACGATATATGTTTTGAATACTGGTTCTATCTAATGATAATCTTAAAATGTTTGCATCTACAACAGGTTAGTTAATCATCAAAGGATGGATGGATGACTGTGGCTTTATGTTCTGCATGTACAAAAGCATTTGCCCAGTCAATAGGGAGATTAGGAGGACACTTAAATGAGATCAAGTAAGGTTGATTGAAGCTGCTGTCCAACATATAATTATGTCCAGGTGACCTGGTCAGAACTGGAATCCACCCAGGACCATGCAATTGGAAACCTATTGTGCTGCAAACTGACTTGACTTCACTCTTTTGCCTTTTTGAGGGAAATATATACAAATAATTGCCATTGGCAATGGGAAAGTGCACTGTTTCTCCCGATTCTACTGCTGTATCTTATAACACATATTTTATGCATTTGGTGCATTGGGATCTGATATCATCTAAGTCTGCATATCTGTCACAACCAGTCCTTTATCCCTTTATATTATCTCAGACCATAATCTTGGGAACACACAGCAAGAACAACCAGTGCATAAGGTCTTATTGTGATATATATATCATTTATTTCGCATCAAAAAAGATACATCATAAAAAGAGTTTTAAAAACAATGGAGAATTTACAAATAAAAATACAAAACAAATAACACAAAACAGTACCAGTAAATAAAAATAAAACAGATAAAAATAAGGTCAACTAACTGCAAGATTGTTAATGGTAAACTGACATTCATCAGGCTTGAGTGGCCCACAGTGGCCACTGGCCATCTCTGTTTCCTATTAATTCTTTTAGTTGACAGACAATTCTAAGATCCTCGTCAGAAATACTTTTTAACCACTGACATTTGGCATTAGAGAGCACCTTCTCAGTATCAAAATTAACAATAATGTTGCGATTAATATTGCTATCACTAGCTAACAAGAATTTAAGATTCCTCCCTAATCTGGAGTAACTAAATGCAGCATTCTGAAAAATGAAGGCTACGACAGGATTTTTACTCAGCAAGCCAGACTTGTACAAGTTAAGAAATCTATCAGATTCCAAAGAATACCACAGTGTCCTTGGTGCGTGGGGACAGATGTCAGAACAATGAGCATGGTAGGACCATATCTGTTTGGAATTCAAGACAAATAAGTCCCAGAATTGCATTCAGGCATTGAGTACCATGAGTCTAATAAATTGTTGTGCCTTGGGATGGGGGAAGGGTGGCTTGACTTTTCTCTGGTGAACGGTTCATATCGCTGCGCTTGCATTCAGCAAAAATGTCGTATTCATGCTGTCAGAGAGCCAACAAATTTGGAATTATCTTTTTTGAATTTGTTTGCCATCAGGATGAAATTTAACCAGATGGTGAATCCAAATGTGTCAAGAAAACTCTTACGAAGAAAGAAAACCAAATAGCAGTTCTGTTGCAGGGAACACACAAATAATATTTTTTAACGCACATACACGCTTAAGGAGTTGAACACATTTACATATCCTAATTAAAGTTACTAAAGTGGTTTTCAACATGATCAAAATTGCAACAAACAGATAGGATGAATATAATAAGATGTGTTTTATTCCCAAAACAGAATAAAATATGTGTCACATTGTCCCACTGGCCTACACAGGACCCATTCTCCTGCACTTAGTGGTTGCATTACTGAAGGGAAGGCTCTTTGTGGCGTTCTTTTGACAATGACATGTCATGTCACCATTAAAAGGTTCCAACCTGTTGCTGAAGAGAGAAGTGACATTGTTCGGCCTCAATGCAAAGGGGAGAAACATCAAGCAAGTCCACTTTTATCTTCTCGAGTATGTTAACTTTTGGCTTGCCCTGCATCTCTCAATCAGAAAAGCCTAAAAGAATGAGAATGTTTTAGATGGATAAAGAATTGCCAGCGCCAGAAACCTGTGTGCTCCAAGTTCTCCTTCATCTCAAAGTCTCACTTTTTTATCTCCTGATTATAAACTACCAATTTAAGGGAGTGCTCAACAATGAGTCCATGACCAGTCTACAGTGTCACGTTTCAATTCTTAAGCAATCTGCCTAACACAGTTTTAATTTCCACTTCATTTCCTTTCCAAGTTTTATCTCATTTGACTTCTACACTTAATTGTTTTTTCTGACTTGCTGCTGTTGACAACATCACAACATCTTATCAGATGGGTGTGCATTATACAAAGTACCATCAATATTTCCAACACACCATAGATGCATCAAACGTGGAGTACCTAGGAAATGAAAGTGCTCAATTTTGAGGGTGCCATCAAAATCCAATGGAGATTGTGTAGATCCTCCTTTGACATCCAAAATTAGGTCCTTCACAGACTATGTACTGATTTCAACAAGGATAGCAAAAATCTACTACATAACTGACGATGACCATTGGACAGCAATTACGGACAAATGAAAAACATTTGAGTTTTAAAACAGCACCTTAACAACCTCTATATTACAATAACTCACACTGATGCCTGACAAGGTTGTGAAATTGTTTGAAAAAATTTAATTAGATTTTTAGTGGAAATAACGCTTTTGTCTAGTCAAAACAATGCAATTAAGATATTGAACGAGATAACTGTCATCAAAAATAATTCTTAGCACTCCGCAAAATATTATTGATGTACATCATGTTAAGATGAGACACTGTCCCGCTGGCTACACAGAACCTTTTTGTCTGCACTTAGTGGTTGCATTACTGAAGGCAAAGCTCTCTGTGGCATTCTTTTGACAATAACATGTCAGGCGGCCACCAAATAGTTCCAACTTGTTTCTGAAGGGGTAAGTGATTTTGTCAAGGAAAAATGTTCTAAAAACTTTTACCATTCTTCCAAAATAACATTTTGTAGTAACCATCAATGCATTCTGATACAAAAAGACATTTATGTTATGTTGGATATATTACCAGGTGATGAACCTACTCAATCCTCTTCTTTGTTATTTATTGCAGGTAAAATGAACATAAAAAGTGCTCACCGAGAAGTGCTGCCAGTGAGTCGGAAAGATTTGAACCATGACATTGAGACAAGAACAAAGATTGCATAAAGCAGTAAGTTGCGAAGATGAGAGATAGGGAGAATTGGAGATTGCCCACTGGAAATATTTTGCTACTGTAGACGATATCACAGAGCTGAATGTATTCCAATCTCTGATATAATCAGCTGCAAGATCGGAGCAAAATGAGGAGGAAACTTCTTTTTGGAGAGTGTCATTGAGACAGAAAATGACTGCCAATTGATTCAGTGACAGGAAGTTCTAGCCGAATTGCCCTAGATCAACAAATTGGCTTCCCAGATATTGTGTTTCGTACTGGCAAAAGTTTATTTGTTACATATAGAAGCATGTTGGGAGCTTTGTTCCTTTGGAATAAATACTTGCAAGGACATTCACTCACATAATATTGTTACGATTGAGCGTATTGATTCATGGACTTTTAGCACATGCTTTGGAATCACTTCTATTAGGGCAAAAGCTAATAAACTTGAGTAGATGGTTAAATATACTTTATTGAAAATCATCAAGGGTTTCAAAGGGATTTAGTTGGAAATGGTATTAGGTGGAGATCTTGAAATTCGGGCAAATGTCGCCCCCCCCCAACCTCCCCGAGACCAAAAGTTATGCCTCTGCCTGGTTATGTAAGAATTACTAGAGTTCTTTTGCATTACATGATTTATGGGTCGAAACTCTAACTGAGGTGTGTCGTAATGCCCACGCTTGGCAACACAACAGAGAGGCATGAAGGGAGTCATAAAAACAGAGAAACTGTTTAGAGGAGGATTCTTGGTGCTCATAAATTCCTGTGGTGCTTTGCTCATAATTCCTGCATCATCTTGGTGTCAGATGATAATAACAGAAACCTCCACTTGCAATTTGGCTAATTCATAATTATAAACTTCTTACGTCATCTATTTTGCATATTTGACCAACTTGTAGCTTTAGAGATAGCCTCATAGCATACGATTCTTAACTAATAAATTCATCTGCTATAAAGTTCATTTTAGGTCTGCTCCAAAGTTAATGGACAAGCAAAGCTTGAAGTTTTAAGATTGAAGTGTGCTTTGCCATGAAATAAAAGCTTTCGCTGCGAAGAGGATTGGATTTTAATCTCACTTGAATTTATTTTCCATTAAAATAATCCTCCAGTTCTGATGGAGCGATTCTGTGGCCATTACATAAATATTTTCTTGTTTGTTCAAGTTTAAAGTTGACAAAGATCTGGAAAACACAAATTTGTGAGTGAGCGTTTACTCTCCATCAGCACCAGTGAGTACTAAATTTGAATAGAATTGTTGAAAACGTTTTTTATTTGACTCTAGAATTTAAAACTTTGTTATTGGCAAATAAACCAGAACTCTGTGAAAAGTTGGCACTGAGCATGAGAAAAGCAACAACAGCTTTTGTTAGATCTAGCTGTCCATGGCCAAAATGCAATTGTAATAAATTCCACAAGTAACACAACAACTAAATGGCTATCAGCAGTTATGAATCTGTAAAAATTGTTGCACTTGTATTGAAAAAAAAAGATGACAGAACCTGATTGACTTTCCACAATTAGTTAATTTTCCAAAATCTTTCTTCAATTTTGTCATATATATACCAGTCTGTTGTGGTTGGTAGGTCTATGGCAGATTTCACGAAATTCTTCAAAATGACTTACCAATACTTGGTCCACAAGTTACATTAGCACAATGGCGACAATGCTAATCTTGCAGTTACATTAGCAGTTACATTAGCAATGAAAGAAAAGGCTACCACTCCAAGCTGTTTATTTTGTCGGTGATCTATATAGGTAAATAATACACATTTTTCAATAAAATTTCAGAATTTCATATTTTAGATTTGCCTAGATAACAAGAACACTGAGAAATTACGATATGAAAGTTGCTAATGTAACATCAGAGTCCAGTGAGACGGAATGGAGTTACATTAGCAGTCTCTCTTATTTTTCCTTTTTAAAAATAGTTTATAGTTATGAAGGTAATTACAAATGGTGCAAAACAAGTATTTTAACTGTATTTTATCAATCACATATCCTTATGTTTTGCTAAAGTGTTTTCTGTTGATTCTACAGAGTGCCAAAGTTGGCATGTCAGATGACCAGTAAGTTTTTCCGTCCATTATTGTCCTTATGAGGGATTAAAGAAATATTTTTTAAGAGCAAAAAGCGGCATATTGATGGATTCTTTTATTGATATTTATTCTTTAGCTCACTGATTTACTTGTTGATGGGTTCACATGCTTCAGGAAGCAACAGATAGATAATAAAAAGGGTAGGACAGTTTAAGATACTCTGTGAGCACATTTTCGTGAAATCTGCCCTATGTCATAGAACAAGGATGACCCTCTTAGAACTGTGCCATCCAAGTAACTGCCAACACTTCCCTTGGAGGTCCTCATGGTGTGATATTATAGGTCTGCGTGTCATAAATATAAGGTAGGGAGCAGTGAACCCCCTGTGAATTACTATGGAGTGCTACTGCCTGCTTCTATTGCCACTCAGAGGCTCTCACCGATCCCAAGGGGCTTTCTGGCTAACCCTATTGATTGGGTGGGATCCTCAGTGGATATCGGATACTGAGGAGGGTATATGAGCCGTCTCAGATTTGGGTTGGGCCATCCAGATTAAGGCAGTGGTTGGCAGGCAGTCCAGATTGGTTGGGATATCATGAGCAAGGCCAACAAGATATTTGTGTTCTCTCCACTGGAAAATATGCCAAGTTGGTCTCTAGGTAGAAGCCATTGCACAAACATCATGGATGAAGAGATCATTCCCTTGCCTTATATGCAGCCAACCAATACATATATACCATTTTGTCTCCACTCCCCAGATCACCCTCCTGTAAGTCGGAAAGTATGAGTATGAACCACCGTATTCGCATTCATCATGTATACAAATAAATGAATGTCTCTGAAAACCAGTTGAATATGAATCGAACTCTTTAGATACAACAAAAAGTTATAATTAACCATGAGGCCTCCTTATGATTATACTATTCAGTCAACTCACTCATGGATGGACAAAACAAGTCACTCCCAAGTGCAAATAATTTTTATTCAGCATGTGATATGGCAGATCATGGAATCATTTTGTCATTGGGATGAAGTCTTGAGCACCAGATCCACTATCTAGTAATCATGTAGATGCTCCTTTTTTTTTGCCTTATTTTCCATCTGCTATAAGAAGCAGCAAGTGATTGCTTTTGTGAGGGATATTTGTGAGCAATCTAAACGCCTGATTCAATATGACAGAACATAATGGAAATTTACAGTTGTCAGGTTTTCTTCATGGGCCATTTGTCAGGGAGTGCTTGGCAACTGCTAGCTATTGCCTGCTATCAATATTTCTGTCTTTTATTCCAGCCCAAGTGCCTCCTTTCTTGCATCTACTATTGCAAGCTTCCCAGTCAACCAGCCGAACTAGAGCAACAGTTTAGAAGGGGTGTGCACTAGAGTGTAATGTTAGGGAATCGGGTTTTAATTTGGATAGGGTATTTTTAAGGAAAGTAAGAATCCTTTGTACAAAACAACACTGAAACAATCGATTTTTTTCGTTTTAAATTGCTTTGTGTATCCTGACTTACTGAACAACATTTACGGCTTCAGCTCATATATAGTCATAAATTGTCTGAACTAGAAGATTTACCTTTAAAAAGTGCGCTTAACCCAGACTTTTTTTGTGCAATGCCTGTTGAACTATATGAGTCATGCCAAATACTACGTGGATAAATATACATCAGTGTGAAGAAGAAATTGGCGATAGAAAGAGAATTTGGCAATGCAGAAATGAACAGCACAAAGGCATAAAAGGAGCATGGTGTATTGGTCAATTCATAGGTATACTAGTGGGTGAAATCCTCTTGGAAATTGAGCCTTCTATAGAAAGACTTACAATATGTAACAATAGAGATGGACGTAAAGCAAGACATACAACTTTAGGGTGAAATTAAAACATGTTATGCTACTCTGTAAAATCTGCTCTGTTTCTTTAACGGCAGGTACCATTTTGAAAAACAAAAATTATCATTTTTGGTAGAAAGCTGTTGTTTTCATTGTAAGAATGATCATTTCTTGTTTTTTAGTGGTAAACGCCATGAAAGTGGTTTTACAGTGTATTCTGTAAATTGTGATTTGATTTATTGAACTGGATATATAGTTAGGGCAAGCACATTTAGATGAACAACTATGTCATTTCGAATAGAAGATGGGAGTTATTTTGAGGTAGTATAATGACCTTCTGTCTGAACCATGGCAATCTTTTAAACTTTTTAATTAATAGTGGCTATGGTAAATGATGCAATCCCCAAGCCTTCAAAGAAAAGAAACTAGAGGAGCCAATTTGCTAAGTGTGACTGATTTGTCAAAACTCTAACAATTCCGGACTCTTTATGATGCCATCAGTAGAACATGTGACCACGGGTGGATGCCCCCACTCAGCAACACAATGGGGAATAGCAAGAGGAGTCATAAAACAGAAAAAACAGTGTTCTGAGGAGGTTGTTGGAAGATGATGAATATCTGCCGTGCTTTGGACCAAGTTGCCAAATTTCTTTTCTTATTCTTGGAATTCTTCCAAAGATAGAAAGGAAGAGAAAGGACATCTATGCACACTTTCCCATGTATTTAACTCATTTTATACTCAATCTTTTGAAGAATTTGTTGCACCTGTAGATCATGTAAATTATTCATAGGCTTGGTGATATAACTGATCTTACAGGTAAAGAATTTGTCAGAACTTTGCTCATACCTGTATTTGGTTTTTCTTAGGTGTATAGCCGAATATTGCAATGCATATGGCCTATGCAAATTTGCCGGATATTCTCCAGACTGAATTCCATCTGTAGCAATATGTAATTTTTGCTATATAATAGAGTTAATAATTTGCCAGTGGAAACCTAGCTGTCTTATAACACGAGAGTCGGACACCTAAAACTCTGCATATTTTATAAAGTGATTTCTAAGTAAACCTGTAGGATATATGTCCGACTCAAGGAGACACTTCTGAAATGTCCAACTTAAAGAACATTACCCTATTCATGTGTTATGTGCCGGTATGCTGTTTATGTCTGTGATAATTTCAAACTGTTAAAATCTGCAATAGGGTAGTTAGTAACTAGTTACTCATTAAAGGATACTAGTGTGAGGGAACCCATCAAGAATAATTGCATGCCATTTGCAATGAGTGCTCGTTGTAACTTATGACACATACTTTATGCATTTGATGTGTTGGCATCTGATACCATCTGAATCTGCATATCTGCCGAAGACAGTCCTTTATCTCTTTTATCTTGAGCCATGATCTCAGGAACACACAGCAAGAACAACCAATGCAGAATGTCTTATTCTGTTATCTATCAGATTCCAAAGAATACCCCAGTGTCTTTTGGTGCAGGGAGACCGACGCCAGAACAATGAGCATGGCAGGACCATATCTGTTTGGAACCCAAGACAAATAAGTCCCCGAATGGCATTGTGTACCATGAGTCTGATAAATCATTGTGTCTTGGGGTGGGGCAAGGGCAGCTGGACTTATATCTGCTAAACTATTCATATCAACGTGCTTGCATTCAGTAAAAATTTCATATTCATGCTGTCACAGGGCAACAAATTTGGAATTATCTTTTTTGAATTTGTTTGCTATCAGGCTGAAATTTAACCAGATGGTGAATCCAAATGTGTAAAGAAAAATTTTACAAAAAAAACCTCATAGAAGTTATGTTGCAGAGAACAAATGTAAAATGTTTAATGCCTAAACAATTAAATGTACATACCTTATTTTATGCTGGAGTGTTAAAGTGGCTTCCAACATTGACCAAAATTTGCAACAGGTAGATGGGTTGAAGTGAATTTTTCGAAAATAGAATAAAATGTGTGTCATGTTGTCCCACTGGCCCACTTAGGACCTATGCTATTGCACTTAGTGGTAGCATTACTGAAAGGGAAGGCTTTTTGTGGCATTCTTTTGACAATGACATGTCACCATTAAAAGGTTCCAACCTGTTGCTGAAGAGAGAAGTGACATTGTTCGGCCTCAATGCAAAGGGGAGAAACATCAGGCAACTCCACTTTTATCTTCTCGAGTATGTTAACTTTTTGGCTTGCCCTGCATCTCTCAATCAGAAAAGCCTAAAAGAATGAGAATGTTTTAGATAGATAAAGAATTGCCAGCTTCAGCAAACCTGTGTGCTCTTAAGTTCTCCTTCATCTCAAAGTCTCAGTTTTTCATCTCCTGATTATAAACTACCAATTTAAGGGAGTGCTCAACAATGAGTCCATGACCAGTGTACAGTGTCACGTTTCAATTCTTAAGCAATCCAACTAAAATAGTTTGAATTTCCACTTCATTTCCTTTCAAAGGTTTATCTCATTTGACTTCTACACTTAATTGTTTTTTCTGACTGCTGCTGTTGACAACATTGCAATATTTTATCAGATGGGTGTGCAATATACAAAGTACCATTAATATTTCCAACACACCATAGATGCATCAAACGTGGAGTACCTAGGAAATGAAAGTGCTCCATTTTGAGGGTGCCATCAAAATCCAATCAGATTGTGTAGATCCTCCTTTGACATCCAAAATTAGGTCCTTCACAGACTATGTACTGATTTCAACAAGGATAGCAAAAATCTACTACATAACTGACCATTGGACAGCAAATGAAAAACATTGGAGTTTTAAAACAGCACCTTAATAACCTTTATATTACAATAACTCACACTGATACCTGACAAGGCTGTGAAATTGTTTGAAAAAATGTAATTAGATTCTTAGCGGAAATATCGCTCTTGTCTAGTCTACTTATAAAAAACAATGCAATAAGATATTGAACGAGATAACTGTCATCAAAAGTAATTCTTAGTACTCCGCAAAATATTATTGATGTACATCACATTAAGATGAGACACTGTCCCACTGGCTACATAGAACCTTTTTGTATGCACTTAGTGGTTGCATTACTGAAGGGAAAGCTCTCTGTGGCATTCTTTTGAAAACAACATGTCAGGCGACCAAATATTTCCAACTTGTTAATGAAGGTGTAAGTGATATTGTAAAGGGGTCGTTCCATGTCAAATGGACCAAAATTAGGTAACTTTCCATGGGTGGGTCTTCAAAAAAATTTCAAATTTTTTTGTTTAGTGTGTCTAACTATATAACGGAGATATGCAAAACGATTCAAGCCAATTCTTAATAGTTTTCAAGTTGCAGCCATATAAAGATGGGGTAGATGGTATTAAAATTTGCCCTCGCGACTGCTTTTTTCAAGATCTACCTGTCTTGCAAATGCTCCTACTCATCCAATTTACAGTGTATCATCATGGAACTTGGTAATCTAATAAACAAGAATATTTGCAACATATCTTCATCTTTTTTTGAAATATCTGATCATCATGCAAGGCACACAGCCTGTCCAAACTTTAAGAAAAACTGCGTTTGCGCAGCTTTTTAGTAATTTTTATCTCCATTACTACTTGACATACATATCCAAAATTGAGTAAATAGACTCTCAATCAGTAGGACTAACCTCCAAAAAATAATCTAGCTTGTCACTTTAATGAATCTAAAGTTACGGTTGGCTAAACATGGCATGTCATGCAATATACCAACATGTTCAGGCTGCCGGATGAGCATGTGGTCCAGGTGGTACAAACCTGCAAATTTTTTTTATTGACACCTTATCATGTCAACTGTCTGTAATACAAAGATGGTTAATGTACCCTTTCTCAAAATATTTTATTTAAGGCCATTTGTATATGAAGATTTTACCCTCGAAATATGGCACTAATCTGCATGCAGCGTTTTGGCAATTTTTATCTCCCTAACTACTCAACATACATAATCCAGAAATACTCTCAGTAAGAAGGACTAGTACTAGAAAAAAATACGAGCCTGTCACTGTTACCGATCCGAAGTTACGGGAGGTTAAACATGGCAGGTCATGCAATATCGCAATATGCTCAGGCCACTAAAGGAGCATGCCAGAACAGGTGGTAGAAATCTGCAATATTTTTTAAAATGCCTCAAATATGATGTGAACTGCATCTGTGCAAAGAAAATTTATGTACCCCATCTCAAAATATGTTACCATTAATTTTGACAATTTTACAGGCAAAATGGTAACAGTCTCCATGCAGCTTTTTGGCAATTTTTATCTCAATAACTACTTGGTATACAAATCCAAAATTTGGTTTAACACACTCTCTGTGTGTAGAACTATCTCAGAAAAAAAAATGAAGCTTGTCACTGTAGTGAATCAAATGAAACAGGAGGCTCAACATGGCATGCCATGCAATATTGCAGCATGTCGAGGCATGATGTGCCATGTTTAGCCTTCTGTAACTTCTGATCCAATATTGTGACAAGGCTGATTTTTTTTCTGGAGGCAGTCCTGCTTACTTAAAGTTTGTTTCCCACATTTTTTGATTTCTATGCTAAGTGTTTATTGAGATAAAAATTGCCAAAAAGCTGCACGAGACTCATATCATTTAGCTAGAAAAGTCGTCAAAATTAATGCTAAAATATTTTGAGATGGGGTACATAAATTTTCTTTGCACAGATGCAGTTCACATCATATTTGAGGCATTTTAAAAAATATTGCAGATTTCTACCACCTGTTCTGGCATGCTCCTTTAGTGGCCTGAGCATATTGCGATATTGCATGACCTGCCATGTTTAACCTCCCGTAACTTCTGATCGGTTACAGTGACAGGCTTGTATTTTTTTCTAGTACTAGTCCTTCTTACTGAGAGAATGTCTACCACATTTTGGATTATGTATGTTGAGTAGTTAGGGAGATAAAAATTGCCAAAAAGCTGCATGCAGATTAGTGCCATATTTCGAGGGTAAAATCTTCATATACAAATGGCCTTAAATAAAATATTTTGAGAAGGGGTACATTAACCATCTTTGTACCACAGACAGTTGACATGATAAGGTGTCAATAAAAAAAATTTGCAGGTTTGTACCACCTGGACCACATGCTCATCCGGCAGCCTGAACATGTTGGTATATTGCATGACATGCCATGTTTAGCCAACCGTAACTTTTGATTCATTAAAGTGACAAGCTCGATTATTTTTTGGAGGTTAGTCCTACTGATTGAGAGTCTATTTACTCAATTTTGGATATGTATGTCAAGTAGTAATGGAGATAAAAATTACTAAAAAGCTGCGCGAACGCAGTTTTTCTTAAAGTTTGGACAGGCTGTGGGCCTTGCATGATGATCTGATATTTCAAAAAAAGATGAAGATATGTTGGAAATATTCTTCTTAATTAGATTACCAAGTTCCATGATGATACACTGAAAATTGGATGAGTAGGAGCATTTGCAAGACAGGTAGATCTTGAAAAAAGCAGTCGCGAGGGCAAATTTTAATACTAACTACCTCATCTTTATATGGCAGTAACTTGAAAACTATTAAGAATTGGCTTGAATCGTTTTGCTAATCTCCGTTATATTGGTAGACCCACTAAATAAAAAATTTTGAAATTTTTTTGAAGACCCACCCATGGGACCATTGGTCCATTTGACACGGAATGACCCAAAGGAAAAATGTTCCGAGAACTTTTACCATTCTTCCTAAATAATATACTCTAGCAACCATATATCCATCAATGCATTCTGATGCACAAAAAGACATGTATTTCATGTTGGTGATATTACCAGGTGATGAACTTATACTCAATTCCTCTTCTGTGTTATTTATCGCTGGCAAAACGAACATAAAGGCACCAAGAACTGTTGCCGGTGAGTCTGAAAGATTTGTACCATGACATTGAGACAAGAACCAAGATTGCATAAAGCAGTAAGTTGCGAGGACCAGAGACATGGAGATTGCCAACTGGAAATACTTTGCTACTGTAGACGATATCACAGAGCTGACTGTATTCCAATCTCCAATATAATCAGCCACAAGATCGGAGCAAAATGAGGTGGAAACTTCTTTCTGAAGAATGTCATTGATACAGAAAATGAGTGTCAATTGATTCAGTGAAAGGAAGTTCTAGCCGAATTGCCATAGACCTACAAATTGGCTTGCCAGATATTGCGTTTCATCACTGGCAAAAGTTTATTTGTTACATATGGGAGCATGTTGGGAGCTTTTCTCCTTTGAAATAAATAATTGCACGGCCAGGGTTTTTATTGCGTACCTTGTATAATCATAAAAACCTTACCTTCATGCAAGATCATAAATAAAATGATTTTTCAATTAAAAGAATTTTTATCATTGTATTTCAAAAAGACACATTTCTTTCAAAGTTTCAGAAAATGGTAAGATATGAATTCACTCTTTCTTACCATAATTTTTGACAACATAATTATTATCAATCAATCAAAATGTTTGATTAACCAGAAAAAAAAACTGACTGTTGGCCAGAAAAGCATTAAACAAACATTATAATTTGTGTTGCGAAGGGGTCTAGAATATCTTTTGATTTAATATCTTGCTCATTTAATTGGAGTGTTTGGACAACAGTACTGCAAAATCCTGCTCAACCACACGCTCTCATCTATCAAATCATTCGGTGTCTTTGAGGCTGGACAACGAAGAGAAAAACACACAAAACAGAATGCTTACACAAGGTAAATGACAAACAGCATGCTAACATATCCTTACGTGGAGGTCAAGCTGTGTAATGCGATATGCTACTTTGTAAAACATGATTAATTATATTTTTTTTAACATGTAGTAGGTGAGGATCTTATTAAACCTAATCCATATAGCATAAATCCATGATGTCTTCGTCTCAAATGTGTACTTTTCAATCTCCTAGATACATACATGTATTAATACACGTATTAATTCTAATTTCAGAGAGTGAACCTCTAACCTCATAAGACCATACCCAAGCAATCTGCCTCAACTTGATCTAACCTCTTCATTTCCTTTCCAATATTTGTCTTGCCTTTATTGTGCTCACAGCACTGCAATTGTTTTGGCCTTTGGCTGTGCAGCACACACATGCCCTTAACAGAGTACCACAAACAAACACTGTGAAACACACTGTGGATGCATCTTACTTTGAGTACCCACAAATGGGATGTACTCCATTTTGAGTGAGCCTCCAAATTTCAATCATGTTGTGCTGATATTCCTTTGGCATCCAAAAGTAGGCCCTACACAGATAGTTTGTTCACTTTAATTATAAAAGAAAGATCTGAAAATTGAGTGAACCAAAAAAAAAATTAATTTTATGTGCTTCATTTCCTGTGAAATGCAAAAAAGTACAGCCTTGTTACACTTTATCACATTGATTGTATGTTGAAGTGATTTCCACAAGTTTCTAAATTAATCAAGTAATCTACCATAGACTTTCAAAGTATAATTGATGCACATCTCATTCAGATAAGACATTGTCCCACTGGCCAACACAGAACCTTTTTGTGGTATAAACTACTATTATTGTGATCTGATAGTTGGGTCTAGCCCCCTAGTGGAGAACAGCGTCACTATATCGAAGCGCCCTCTGTTGATTAAGTTGTTACATTTCTGGAATAAACCACACATGTGTTTTGGACTACAAGCTCTTGTCTTCGTCTTATGTGGACAATTCTGGATAATAGTACATGGTGGCAGCGGTGAACACCCACTCAGGACATCACCAATCGTAATGGCAGAGGCAAACAACCTGTCAAACGTCCCGTTCCCGGACAAAATGCCGTCGAAAATCGGACCTGAACAGGCAGAGGAATGGCCAAGATGGCTTCGCAGATTCGAACGTTTTCGTGCGGCCTCAAAACTAAACACAAAAGACAAAACTGAGCAAGTACAGACACTATTCTATGCATTCGGACCAACAGTGGATGATATACTTGTGACTTTGAAAGTTGATGAATCAAAGTGCAGCTACGAAGAGGCTACCAAAGCTCTAGACGATTATTTTGGAGTGAGAAAAAACCCAATAGTTTGTCGAGCAAGATTCAATCGCCGTGTTCAGCAACAAGGTGAGGCTGTCGATGTGTTTATCCAGGATCTATATCGCCTGGCAAATGACTGTGGTTATGGAGATATGAAAGACACTCTGATTTGCGATCGTATTGTAGTTGGAGTGCTTGACGAAGCACTGTCAGATCGCATGCAGTTGAACAAAAAGTTGACACTGGCTGACGCAGTAGAGATGGCACGCCAAGCTGAGGTTAGGAAAAACAACCGTGACCTAGTTCGAGGACAAACTTCTACAAATGCTTCTTCCAGTAGTTCTTCTGTCGACTTTGTGAAAAAACAGTCTAAACCTAAGAAACAGTGGCAGTCAAAAAATCGTGTGTTAAAAGAACAGTCCAACCCCAAAGGTGCATACTCCAACTCCAAGGATTCGAGTTCAAGCAAGTCCTGCCCCTGGTGCGGAAATTCTTCACACGCCCGTAGATTCTGCCCTGCGCAAAATGCAATTTGTGTGCTGTGTAAAAAGAAAGGACACTTTCAGACTGTTTGTCGCAAGAAAAATCCAGGAGTGCACACAGTGGAAGTACCTGATGATGAGGATGACTCTCTCTTTCTTGGTGCTATTGGCGACGACGCGGACTGGACGGAAAAGGTCTGCGTGAACGGCAAGGATGTGACATTCAAGTTGGATACTGGTGCGTCAGTCTCAGTGTTAAGTGATTCTGTTCCATGGCTCTCAACCGTTCAGAAGGAAATTCAAGCATGTTCGCAAACACTTAAAGGACCAGGCGGTGTTCCCCTCACAGTAATCGGGAAATTTGATGCAAACCTATCAGTTGGAGACAAGTCTACACAAGAGACGCTTTACCTGTTACGTAACCAGTCGATCTCTTTGCTCAGTAGAAATGCTTGTTCTCAACTTGGTCTTGTAACTCGCAGCCGTCCGACAGTTCAAGAAGTTCAAGAAGTGCCTAACTTCCAAGCTGAATTCCCTGAACTCTTTACTGGTCTTGGAAAATTACAAGAATCTCATGCTATCAAGATTGACCCGGATGTTTCTCCCACATGTCTATTCACCCCACGTAGGGTCCCACACCCACTTTGGAACAAAGTCCGCGATGAAATCAACAGGATGCAGGAACTCGATGTGATCAGCCCAGTCGAGGAACCTACCACATGGTGCAGTGGTCTCGTTCCAGTGGTCAAACCTAATGGCAAAATACGGATCTGTGTGGACTTAACAGGTTTGAACCGTGCAGTGAAACGTGAAATTTACCCTATGAAATCTGTCCAGGAAAATCTAGCGAAATTGGCAAATGCTAAATATTTCACGAAGCTCGACGCCAACAGCGGATTCTGGCAAATTCCATTAGATCAAGAATCTCGTCTACTTACCACGTTTATCACACCCTTTGGGCGCTATGCCTTCAACAGGCTCCCCTTCGGAATCACTTCAGCACCGGAGATATTCCAGAGAACCATGTCGAAACTCTTGATTGGCATCGACGGAGTTGTGTGTCACATGGATGATGTGCTGATCCATGGTTCCACTCGGAAGCAACATGACGACAGAGTTCGTGTTGTTCTTGCAAAACTCAAGGAGGCAGGTCTCACTCTAAATGAAAAGTGCGAATTCGGGAAAACTAAAATGACTTTCCTGGGACATATCATCTCAGCTGAGGGAATTAGAGCCGATCCTCGCAAAGTTGAAGCTGTAAGAAAATTCCCAATTCCTGAAAATGTGAAGGACATGCAGAGATTCCAAGGAATGGTAAATCAGTTGGCCAAGTTTGTCCCTGGATTAGCTGAATTCAATGCTCCACTGAGAAAACTACTTTGCAAAGATGTAGAGTTTGTGTGGGGACCAAGCCAAGATGTAGCATTCAACAAGATCAAGGACATATTGTTGTCAGATATTGTGCTCACTCATTACGATGTTACCAAGCCGACAGTTATTGCGGCTGATGCAGCGAAATCTGGAATTGGTGCGGTGTTACTCCAAGTCCAAGAAGATGGAAATCGGCGACCGGTTTGCTTCGCATCACGTTCCCTCACCGAAGTGGAACAAAGGTATGCAGTTATCGAGAAAGAAGCACTCGCTTCTACCTGGGCCTGTGAACAGTTCCGTGATTATGTTCTTGGTCTACCGTTCTTGCTTGAAACGGACCACAAGCCCTTAATCCCTATCTTAGGCAGCAAGGATCTCGCCAACATGCCGTTGCGTATCCAAAGATTCAAAATGAGGCTCATGGTCTACGACTACACAATCAAGTATGTGAAAGGCAAACTTCAGGTAATTGCGGATGCCTTATCAAGAGCACCGATCCAAACACCAAACATTAACTCTATTCAAGCTGCTGAGGAAATTGAGTCTCACACTGGTGCGTTACACTTATTGGCAAGTTCTACAAAACTCCAGGAAATCTTGAAGAATCAACAGGATGATGCTATATTGACAGAGATCAGAAATTATTGCAACAATGGATGGCCGGGTTATTTGCCACACAATCCTATCTTACACCCATATTGGGAGCAGAGAAGCCATCTGAACATTGTAAATAACTTTCTACTCTATGATGACAGACTTGTTATTCCCCAAAGTATGCGCCTGTCAGTACTTGATTCGATCCATCAAGGACACCTAGGAATCGTGAAGTGTCGCGCCAGAGCCAGACAAGCAGTATGGTGGCCAGGTTTAAGTGTGCAAATTCAGCAAATGGTGTCCAAATGTATTGTGTGTGCTAAGGCACAACCCACTCCACATGAGACCCTGATGCCTTCTTCCCTTCCAAAACGCCCTTGGGAGAGAATTGCAATGGACCTGTGCTACTATGACAATTCTACCTATCTTGTTGCCGTGGATTATCTAAGTCGATGGGTAGAATTCAGAAGACTAACGTCAGAATCTACTAAAGGAACAGTTAATGCGCTGAAATCAATCTTCAGTGCACACGGAATCCCAGACGTAGCAGTGTCGGATAACGGACCACAATTCGCAAGTTCGGAATTCAAATCCTTCACCGAGTCCTATGGATTTACTCACGTGACCAGTTCCCCAAGATTCCCCCAGTCCAACGGCGAAGCTGAAAGAGCTGTAAAAACTTTCAAAGAACTTTGGAAGAAGAATGATGATCCTTACTTGGCTTTGTTGATATATAGATCAACCCCCCTGTCAAATGGATTAACCCCAAGTGAAATTCTGATGGGTAGGAAGTTAAAGACCCCCCTTCCTATTCTACCCCAGAAATTGATGCCCACAGTTACCCAGGAGAAGTGGGAAAATGCTATGAAAAAAGATGAGTCAAATCGTGTTAATCAGAAGCAGTGGTATGACAACCGTTACCGAGCTAGAGATTTGCCAGCGTTATCTCCCGGTAACCAAGTGTGGATCCGTGACCAGGATCGAGAAGGAGTCGTTGTACAGAAACATGCAAATCCTCGTTCGTATGTTGTACAGACAGACGATGGAACAGTCCGGCGGAATCGTTCTGCCTTGGTGTCGTTTGAACAGGAACCAGAGACTGTTCAATCTCCCCGAGTTATCGGTGCCCCGTCCCCGCAAAATGTCTGTGCCCCGTCCCCTCGAAATGTCAGTGCCCCAAGTCCCAAAAGGTCAATGACCCCAAGATCGAAGGAAGTCCCAAACAGACCAGCTACAAGACTCCAAGCAGGAAAGAGCATTGCAGCTCCAAAGAGACTTGACATTTGATTGATTGTATAAATTGATTGACTATTGTATACATGCTGACATTTCATTGTTAAATTTCATTGTAAATTGAAATTTATATTTACATTTAATTGAACATTAGCATTGCATAATCAGATTTGAGTTTATATGCTGATAGACTATGTTTACTCTTTTGATATTAGAATAAGTCACTTCTTAAAGATTGAGAAATTTTAATAACTTTGAGAAAACATTTATGATGTTTGAAAAGACAATTTATTAGATGTAAGACTATAAAGTTTACATGATGTTCAGTGTTCGGACATTTATGTGTATTTCACAATAATCAGATTACACTTAGATTACATTAAGTAATGATGTTCATTGTTCGAACATATTAGTAATCAGATTACAATTAAGTTGATATTACAAATTGTAATAAGTTTCTTAAATGAGGAGATGTGGTATAAACTACTATTATTGTGATCTGATAGTTGGGTCTAGCCCCCTAGTGGAGAACAGCGTCACTATATCGAAGCGCCCTCTGTTGATTAAGTTGTTACATTTCTGGAATAAACCACACATGTGTTTTGGACTACAAGCTCTTGTCTTCGTCTTATGTGGACAATTCTGGATAATAGTACACTTTTCTGCTGCACTAAGTGGTTGCATTACTGGAAGGGAAAGCTCTGTGGCGTTCTTTTGACAATGTCATGTCATGTGACCACTAAAAGGCTCCAACTTGTTGCTGAAGGATGAAGTGACGTTGTCAATGAAAATGCTGTAGTAACTGTTAGCATCTATCCTATACTTACCGTTCATTTATATAATGCGTACATTCTAATAGAGCTGAGAGGATATGGATTTCATGTCTGGCATTCAATGCTATCCCCATTTATTTTTGCCTAAACTAAATACCCTCAGTAAAATGCTGACCCTTTCACCTGTCAATGCCCTCCTTTCCCTGCTCATTCAAAGTAAGTCACTTACAATTAGCCAAAATGTGAAAACGTGGTCCAAAACCCAACATAAATATTGAAAAGTTCCTTTGTGTGCAACTGAATATGCTATAAAAACCATCTTTTATTACATTGTAAATGAAAAAAGAGATACCAATGACAGTGTACAGCCAATGATAACATTATGGTACTTGAGCTCAAGGTTGAGCAATCTTATATGAGATCATTTCTATGATATAATAGGGAACAAATCCTTGCAAATAAGCACACCAATCTTGCTAATGGAGTTTCTATGACTCAAGGACTCTCATTTGCACTTCATGAATATCTTATTTATCACAACAGATAATTTTGTTGTCTCAATAAACTGCAGATGCAACTCGCCCCTTATTTGGGCTTTGGCCTCTTGATCAGTGTGTTGTGAAGCAAGACAGCTTCTTTGATGGTCAAATTTGCTTTATGTGATTGAAGGGTCAAACCTCTGACATGGATATCTTATTACGCTTGAAAAACACCAAGCACGGTATGCAGATATTCACCAACATAGGCATATTTCATAGGATCTAGGTCGGGGGGGGATGATAACTCCATGCCATAACAAAATATCAGTTGCAAAGGAAAAGTATCTTACATTAATCTTGTTCTGCAGCCTATCTCTGCTTTCTCCATCCTTTGTACGTTATCCTTTTATCTTGGGGACAGGAGCAGGAGAACACACACAAAGAACAATCAGTGCATAAGGTCTTATTCTGATCTCTATCTTACTCATAATAAAAACCACATCCTTTGGCAAGCATGAGAACAATGCCGCAAACTGGCAGAACTACATTCAGAACTGCGCTAACTGTCTTGTGTTCCATATCTGATACAATTTGTGTCAATGTGTTTGCATTCAGCAATAATGAATATGTGTGGTAATGTAGTTGATTATACAGGAATATAAATGTGCTTCGATCAGTTGCTGGAAAATAAAAAGTTGAGAGCTCTACCCATACCCTCCCTCATGTAGTCCTTTTGTGCAAACTTTGTTCAACATTGACGGGAGGTTACATTGATGATGTGTCAGACATGATTAACACATTATGTGTGTCATAATTGTTTTTAAGTAATACTTTTGTAATACTATTTGTTTTTATCATTGTTTTGTTTTTACCTTGTTTACTTTTATTTAATTAACCTGTACCACATTATATGTGTGTGAATAAAGATATTATTATTATTGGTATCTTCATATCAGGGCCAAGGGGAGATGGTGGAGATGAGGAAGGAGAGGGGATGGGGTAATCCCCCCTCTGGATCTGTGACTGGGTGATTCTGTACAGGTGGTCACAGCCAACTTAAACAATCGACTCTTGCATACTAAACAGGACCAATTCCAGTGAAGTAAAGTGATGGTTTTTAAATCAGTGTTGTTGGAATGGGGTTCTATTTGTGGACTTTGGAGCAAGAGAAAACAATTCATCAAAGACAGCTAGCTGAATATAATGTTGACCTGAAATATATTTTACACTCATAACCACCATTGCCATATTAACCCCAGCAAGTCATATATGAAGAATTATAAATTAACGTTGTCTATTTTGAATAACTTCTGTCGCATTGGTGCATTGGGACAAAGGAGCAAGTTGCTAACTCAGCATTGTTGATAATTGTTGTGTGGCCTGGGACAAGACAAATCCTCATTTAACCAAGCAATGCGCCAAGGCGTATTTGAGGAGGTTAATGATGTCTTTTCGCTCCGCACAAATTCATTGCAGGTTCCTCCGAAGAAGAGTCAACTCAACATTCTTAAAATAATTGTGTGAAATCAGATACAATGTCTTCGTACGAACTATACAGTTTCCTTTTACTAAGTTCTAGTTCTGTCCATAGAAGCTCTCTTCAAAATTTTTTTCAGAATGACTGATTGGATATCAATAATCTTAAGAAACCCCCCAAAATGGCCATTTGGTGTGTATTTTCCAGCAATCACCACTTCTAGAATGCGGAAATGTGAAATGTGTAACATGCATACTCTAAGAACATGCATTTTAGTAGAAAGATTAGTATAAAACAAAAAAACAGGAAAGACAATATCACTTTACTCAGTGTGACCTCGCTGTAATGATTAGTGGCATGTTGTTTGCCATTAACCTTCGGTGACAGACCACACATCACCATCAATCATAAAAATTCAGAGAAGATTATGAAATATCACCTTTGTTTATTAATTTATCACCGATCCGCATATATAAGCCAAATAAGAATTTCCCTCATGCGTAACATGAATGGACAAGGTTGTACTGAAATTTATTTTATTTTTGGTGTTTTGACTTTATAACAGACCTCTTTTCTGCCTATTTAATACAGTCTGTATAATAAAAAAAATAATCAAACTTTCAATCAGCTAAATCTGTAGGATATACCACAGCCAAAAGAACATCAAAGCACCGATGACTGATGCCAGTGAGCCGGAAAGATTTGAACCATGACGCGGAGACAAGAATCAAGATTGCATAAAGGAGTGAGTTGTGAGGACCAGAGATATGGAGATTGCCAACTGGAAATATTTTTCTGTTGTAGAAGTCTGCCTGTATCCAATCTCCAAGATAATCAACCACAGGATCAGAGGCATTCGGAGCAAAATTTGTGGAGATTCTTTTTGAAGTGTGTCACTGATACGGAAAATGGCTACCAAGTATTCAGTCGCAAGAAATCTGGCAGATTTGCCCCAGACCTAGAAATTGGCTTGTGAAATGTAGCTTGATGCCTCAGGTTCAATAGGCATTTATCAAGAAGTTATTATTTTGATGTATCAGGAACTCTTGGCCTGGAGACATACATAGATCAAAGAAAAGACTTTAAAGAACAAATTTCACAGGAAGAGCGGGATGTTTGTTATCGTTTGTATCTGCCATTTTCATAAGATGAGTGACAACTGTGTCTCAGTTAAATTCAGCGTGGGTATTTGGGAAGGCTTTGAACGAAAATTGGAGGTATATTTTTATCCAAATTTGACATATCCACGCATGTTCCAGAGCGCACATACACGCTTTTAGGACGCGTGGATGTGCATGATTTGACACATACACGCGCGTGGATGTGTCAAATAGCGCACGCGTGAAAAATCTAAGCGCGTGGACATGCTTTACAGCGCATGAGTGGACATGTTATACAGCGCATGAGTGTACATGCCATACAGCGCATGAGTGGACATGCTTTACAGCGCACATCCAAATTAGTGAGAGGACCCAGGGGCGGATCCAGGAATTTGGGAAGGGGGGGGGGTTCCTCTATCTGGGCACACACTGCTACCTTGGCCTTCCTCATGTAGGCTATTGGTCCAATGAGTAATATCATAGGTATAACAGTGTATGAGAAATAGAGACCGCTCCTCCATCTCCCATGGCTACGCCACTGCTGGAGGGGAGGTATATTTTTATCCAAATATGATACCCTTCCCAGACCCCTCCACCTCCCAGGGCTACGCCACTGCTGGAGGAGCTCCTGTGTTCTGATAAAAAAACTGCGCTGAATGGCATGTCCAAGCTTGCGCTGGATGGCATGTCCAAGTCTGTGCTGGATGGCATGTCCAAGCTTGCGCAGGATGGCATGTCCACGATCGCACATACACGCGTGCGCGTCAATCCAGGTCCACGCATGCGCTGGATGACATGTCTACAGGTGATCGTGAACGCACATACACGCGTACCTATGCGCGCAATTACATGTACACGCGCGTGTATGTGCGCTCACTACCATGCGTGTATGTGTCATATTGGGATAAAAATATATATGAAAATTGGCTTCTTTTGTTAATTTATAGTTCAGAAATATCAACTGCGACAACTGAAATTTCAGTTGGCTTCAAGTGAAAACCTGCAGGTTTGCAAGGAAACAAAATTTTTACTACATACAGCACTCCAGGTTAAGCAATTCCATTTGAATACTGACTTAATGACAAGGGTGTGACTCCCTATTAGTTTTATCAGTCTGTTATGTTAACTGTGAAGGTGAGGATGCTACTGTTGAAGTGAAAATTTATCCTTCACTCAGCAATGTTGTGTAGTTTTCGTTCTTATCTGAAATTGAATAGATTTCATTTGATGCTTTTGTAAAGTGTTCCTTTATTGTACATATGGTTTGATTGAAAATGTATGATTTTTATGGCACACTCAAATAGAGCAATGTTTATTTTCAAGGTACTTGTAAGAGTGTGATATGAGGAGGATAACATAAAAGCACTGAAAACTGCTGCCAGTGAGTCGGAAAGATTTGAACCATGACACCGAGACAAGAACCAAGATTGCATAAAGCAGTAAGTTGCAAGGACCAGGAGCATTTTAAGGCGATTGCCAACTGGAAATATTTTGCAACGGTAGACTCAATCATAGAACTGACAGTACTCCAATCTCCAAGATAATCAACCACAGGATCAGAGGCATTTGGAGAAAAAATAGGTGGAGATTTCTTTTGAAGTGAGGCATTGATACGGAATTGGCTGCCAAGTATTCAGTCACAAGAAATCTGGCAGAATTGCTACAGACATACAAATTGGATTGTGAAAAGTGGCTGGATGCCACAAGTTCAAAAGGCATTAAATTTTGTCAAAAAGATATCATTTGGACGTATCAGTAACTCTTGGCCTGGAGACATGGATTTGATTGTCTCAAGCATAGAAATACATAGAACGGACATGACGCTGTATGACGCCACTTCTGGATGAGGTCACCAAATCCGCCATATTGGAACTACCCTGAGACATGACATCATTGTGATGTCACAGCAGGAGCAACAAGATGTTGTGTTTGGCTGATTGTGACGTGACGTGATGCCATTGTCACAAGTGACTTCACTATTATTGGTGACGTCACGGTTACAAAAATGCCAAGCTGCCAGGCAGTTTCAAGATAGTGGATTTAGTTCATCTGCTAGAGCCTCATGTCCGTTCTATGTATTTCTATGGTCTCAAGCCATCTTCTATTTGATGCAATTTATATAACGTCCTAAACTCCTTTGTGTGAGATTATTATTTGGTTAACTCAATTGTCCTGCCCTCATTGTTACACTGTCAAGTTATTCAACAACCTCAAAACATGCAATGCGAAGGGGTCAACAACATATGCCAATGAAATATCTTTGAGCAACAAGTCTCCAAACATCCTGTACAGCCACAGAGGCTCATCTATCATCTCAACCTGACATTACTGTCTCATTGAGGCTGCATGGCAAAGAGAAAAAGATACCAAAAAAAAAGCTTTGCACTGAGATAAAAGAGGTCATTCTGAGAAATTTGTTAGGCAATGAAGTGTATACATGCACTATTATTTCTTTCTGAGTTGCTGGAAGAAATTTCCTATTATTACACGTGAAAATTTGATTCTTGTCAAGTCTGCTCATAAATTGAATTTGAAAAAAGACAAGTGTCAGCAAAAATAATTCTAGCACCCCTCTTATATCAATAAGGATGAGACATTGTCCCACTGGTCCACTCAGAACTTTTTCTGTTGCGCTAAGTGGTTGCATTACCGAAGAGGGAAATCACTTTGTGGCATTCTTCTGACATTGTCATGTCATGTGACCACTAAAAGACTCCAACTTGTTGCAGAAGGGAGAAATGACGTTGTCAAGGAGAATGTTCTGGGAACTGTTGCCATGTCCCAACTATCTCATCCATTCCCACAAGTTTATTCTTATTTACAAGAGAACATGTAATTAAACATAATGATGATAATCCGACATGTCTACAGAGAAAAAACATTCAATACGTTGTGTGTTTGGCTGTTTGCTGCCGGTGATAGAAAGATTCTCATTTAGTTACTATTCTGCTGATGCGTACATTCAGTTAACAATGGTTACGAAAAACCTGTTTTTTTAGGGCATTCCGCCCTATTGTTACTGTCCTTCTCTGGAATCTTGTGGACAGATTTTGAGACAAATTACTGCACTAATTTCATTCAAACTTTGTACAAGGGGTTTTATTTGTCTATGATTGTGTTGATCAACTTTATAGGAACATGCACATTGTTTAAATACCATTTTAGAGACCCAGGAAAACCATCCTACAAAAACTGGAAAGAGGGAATTCTTTGATGTCATTCAGGGGCTTTCCCTCATTTGTCATAACAACAAAAGGTCAGCAATTAGGACAAACCACTGCTGCATGCTTCATCAATGTTTTGCTATACCTTTTTATGCCCTGTTATGCAGTAGCAAGGTAACAGTTGAAAAAGATAACCAGGACTTTAGATCAGTAGTAAGATGATGTGCAGAATGCCCTTTAAAGTGCCTTGTGGACGTTATTTTATACTGTTGATATCTTTCATTGCCTGATGCACTTGGCTATTCTCCTTTCTATGGTAATAGTCAGAATTTTCTTAGATGATGACCTGCTGTCAAAAAAGGCCAGCTGTAATATTTATGAGGTCCCTGGAACTTTTGTCATCACTGCATTTTTTTTTGTGTTAAAGGAAAAGAAAAAAGACGCAAGCAATTATCAGATATAAAATGAGCATATTTATTTTGCTGCAAGAAATGCCCACCACACATACACGGCAACTGGTCTAAATAGTGCATACGCTTTATTGCCTGATAAATTTTCAACCTGATGCTAAGGTCTCAGAATACCTCTTTTATCTCAGTGCAAAGCATTCTTTTTTTGTGTGTTTTTCTCTTTGCCATGCAGCCTCAAAGAGACAGAATGATTTGATAGATGAGCCTGTGTGGCACTGTGGCAGTGCAGGATGGTTGGAGTCTTGTTGCTCAAAGATACGTATTTCATTAACATATTCTTGACCCCTTCGCATTGCATTTTTTGATGTTTGTTGAATCATTTTTTAAGTGCAGTGCAGATGCAATGTTGTTCAGTGTAACACTGATGCCAGGACATTTGAATTAACCAAATAATAATCTCGCACAAAGGAGTTTAGGACGTTTTATAAATTGCATCAAACAAGAAGATGTCTTGAGACTGTCAGATGTCTCCAGCCCAAGAGTTCCTGATATGTCCAAATCATAGGCATAGGAGGCTGGGGGGGGGGGGTCCAACAATTTTGGAAAATCAAATTATCATGCACTTTTGGGCAAAATATTTTGTTAATTTAATTATTTTTGGACTATTTGGGTGATTTTTTTTGGGCAGCCCCCCCCCCCCCAAATTTATTGACCTCCTACGCCTACGGTCCAAATGATATCTTTTTGTTAAATGTCTTTTGAACTTGTGGCATTCATCGACATTTCTCAATCCAATTTGTAGCTATGAAGCAATTCTGCAAAATTTCTTGCGCCGGAATACTTGGCAGCCATTTTCCGAATCAATGACACACTTCAAAGGAAAGCTCCACCTCATTTGCTAGAGATGCCTCTGATCCTATGGTTGATTATCTGGGAGATTTAAATGCAGTCAGCTTCATGGTAAAGTCTGAAGTAGCAAAGTATTCCCCATTGACAATCGCCATACCTCTGGTCCTCACAACTTACTGCTTTATGCAATCTTGGTTCTTGTCGCAATGTCATGGTTCAAATCTTTCCAACTCACAGGCAGCAGTCCTTGGTGCTTTTAATTGATCCCATGCCTCTCATACTCATAGAAGTACCTAGCAAATAAACATTGCCCCATTCGAGTGTGCCATAAATTCAATTTTTTTCAATCAAATCATATATAGGAGCACTTTACAAAAGCATCAAATGAAATCTATTAAATTTTAGACAAGAACGAAAACTACATAACATTGCATGGTGGGGGATAAATTCTAACTTCAGCAGCATCCTCACCTTCACAGTTAACATAACAGACTGATTGATATTTCTTAACAAACCTTAGAAGCCAATTTGCTTTCAAGCGCATCCCAAATACCCACACTGAAGTTAACTGAGACACAGTTGTAACTCCATCTTATGAAAATGGCAGATGCAAACGGTATCAAACATCCCGCGCTCTTCCTGCGAAATTTGCTCTTTGAAGTCTTTTCTTTGATCGATGAGTGACTTAAACAAACTCTGATCCAGGATTGTGGTGTGTCAGATTCCACAGTGAACCACTTCAAAGGAAATCTTCAATCAAAGAACAAACAATTGTGTTACTCACTTAAATTCAGTTCTATCTGACAACTTGCAAAACACACCGGAGACGGGAAACAGATTAAGATACTCAAAGATTTGGATAAATAATGTGAACACTGTAAAAATATGTATGTTCAGGTTCGATCAAATGTATAGTTTTCACAAAGTAGTTCTTTATTGCTGGATGAATCTGCTCGTTTGAGGTGCTACAGTTATGTGACTCATATACCCACAATTATAAATAAATATATTTGATAAATCATTGAAAAAAAGAAATGGCACACCTAAACCAGTTATCAGATATGGAATGATAAATTATGCAAACACATTTGTGGCGTGAAATACCTGCTAAAACCTGTCTAAATACTGCATACACTCCATTGCCTGACAAATTTTACAACCTGATGCCATGGTCTCAGAATACCCTCTTTCATCTCAGTGCAAAGCATTCTGTTTTTTGTTTTTTTTCTCTTTGCTGGGTAGCCTCCAAGAGACAGAATGATTTGATAGATGAGCCTAAGTGGCAGTGCAGGATGTAGGGAGTTGTGTTGTACAAACACTACAATTAAATGAGCAGATATTACATCAATCGATTTTCTTAGCTCCGTCATAATGTTCGTTGGACCCTTTCTGAAGTGCAGTGCAGATGTAATGCTGGTGCCAGGACACCAAACAATTGAATTAACAAATTAATCATCCCAGACAGAGAACTTGAGGATGTTACGCAAATTTATTGCATCAAATATAAAGTTTGCTTGGATCAGTCAGATTCATGTCTCCACACCAAGAGTTCCTGATACATCAAAATAATAACTTCTTGATAAAAGCATATTGAACCTGTGGCAGTCAGCTACATTTCACCAGTCAATTTGCAGGTCTGGAGCAATTCTGCCAGATCTCTTGCTACTGAATACTTGGCAGCCATTTTCCGTATCAATGACACTTCTAAAGGAATCTCCACCAATTTTGCTCCGAATGCCTCTGATCCTAATGTTGATTATCTTGGAGATTGGATACAGGCAGACTTCCATAGCAGAAAAATATTTCTAGTTGGCAATCTCCATATATCTGGTCCTCGCAACATACTACTTTATGCAATATTAGTTCTTGTCTCCATGTCATGGTTCAAATCTTTCCGACTCACTTGCATCAGTCCTCTGTGCTATGATGTTCTTTTGGCTGTGGTATATCGAAGAGATTTAGCTGATTGAAGGCTTGAAAATTTTTTTTATTATACATGAAATCCACAGAAATGTGGACAAACTAATGAAATATTAAAATATAAGTAATTGTATGGAAACCGGTGTTAAATGATAGATAAAAACCTATATTTCGGACTTCGGACAGTTTTAATCAATTTGGAGAATGGGATCCCCTGTTTTTGAGCCAACATTGTACATGACATCACACCAACATCTGAACAACAGCAAAAGGGGATTGATACATCATCTTTCATGAAGGATAACTAAAGTTATTTTCACTTCTCATGGTCACTCAGTATATCATTTTGTACAAAATGACAATATTTATCATTTTTAAATATTTTTCTCAACCGTGTGATGGAGTATAATGAGTTATTCCCACTTCAAAAAGGGTCCTGGATGAGTTATAGTCATGTCATTCCGTCACAATATTATTGTTGTCATGTATAGCATGTATAGTTTAGAGATGTATAAAAGTTAAATTCTATAATGAGACCACAGCAGAAAAATATTTTGGCTGGTTTCCTTTAAGTTTGTGGTCCATTCGTCTTCCTAGCTACCCTGTACGGAATGACATTTTGGCTGTGACGGAATGACACAAAATGTGACGGAATGACACCATAGCTGAAAATTATAGGCCTGCTGTGGTCCATATCTACCATGGCCATGTGTATGAACTAATATTGCTCTAGCAAACTATTTCTGAAATGTCTGATTCGAAATTTAATTAATAAAGCTGACAGCAAACTTTATTTAAATACAACTCAATTTGTGTGACGGAATGACATATTCTAATCATATCATTCTGCCAAAATGTTAACCTTCTTTTTGCTGTTCTGTGAAGTATGCAAAACTTGGGGGTGCATCAAAGCTAAATTCTACAATGAGGCAAAAGTAGAAAAGTATTCTTTCTCGTTTTTTTCAAATTTGTGGTCAATTAGTATGCCTAGCTACAACAAATGAGATGCTATTATGGCCGTGACGGAATGACGCAATACTAAACAGAGTAATTGAAAAACTACTGTATATGTAAAACATAATTGCAAATTCCACTAATGATGACATAAATGAAACCTCCTATGATATATTGTTTGATAATGAAATACATTTATGAGGTTGGTGGAACAGATTTGAGCAAAAAACAGATAACAAAATTTCACATTTTTGACAATTGACTGAGCAGAATTGACACAAAAAATTTTCGGTCACTCCACAACATGTAATAGTAGTTAGTACATGTGTATGTATGCATTGGAATCTAAATATTTGTAATTGCAATTGAATTACTTATTTGTCCATTTGCAAGTGCAAAGTTATTCCTCTGAATGTTCTGCTAGTCAAGCCACAATTACCTGACAGGTCATGGCAACTGTCATTCCGTCACAGTGCCTCTGGCTGGTGTACATCTTGATACCAACACAAAAACTGTTGAAAAGTTCACAATTTTTGAATGACAGACAAGCTCACATTATAGACTTTGTAAAATGTACAAATCTATGTGGTAAAAACAGGTATTGGAAGAATATGTGCAACAAATTCAAATAAAATACATATTTTCTTTCACTGTCATTCCGTCACAGCAGCAGATACATTTCAAACATATAGCAAGATGTACAAATTTTTATATTGTTTGAATTTTAACTTTGGAATATGTTCCACTATAGCTAATCTACAAGTATACCAAGTTTGGTGTGTGTCACAAGAATATCCGATGCAATAATATAAAATATATACAGGTTTTTATTTGTATTATTGGTCCTGTCATTCCGTCACAAATTAGATTTGGCAACTGTCATTCCGTCACACTACCTCTGATGGGTATATCTCATTGCTCTAACACAGAAACTATTGAAACTTCACAATTTCTGAATGAAAGACAAGCTAAGAATATGTGCTTTGAAAATTAAACAAAATGTATGGTAAAAACACATAAGATAAGCAGTAGAAATTAATTATTTGAGATGATGAAATTCTAATGTCCATTTCACTGTCATTCCGTCACGGCAGTGAATACGCATCATATATATTTTACAGCCCTTTATATGATTTTGCATTCAGGAAAAACGTTAACTATCAAGTGTGTCTCAACAAAATATGCATATTTATCAGCCCTCCTTCGCATTATTTTTGTGTTTTTAAAGGAAGAAGATACAAATGATGTTCATTTTTGTCATTCCGTCACCATGGACTTCATGTATAGAGAATGTATTAAATAGGCAGAAAAGAGGTCTGTTAGAAAGTCAAAGCTACCAAAAAATTATATAAATTTCTAAACAACCTTGTTCAATCATGTTATGCATGACGGAATAGGCCTATCTCTTTGTCTTACATGTGCGGATAGCTGATGAGTCAATAAACAAAGGTGATATATGTCATAATCCTCTCTGAATGTTTTATGAGCGATGGTGATGTGTGGTCTGCTACCGAAGGTTAATGGCAAACAGCATGCCATTAATCATTACACCGAGGTCACACTGGGTAAGGTGATATTGTCTTTTCTGCTTTTTGTTGTTGTTATAGGCCTACTTATATTTCTACCAAAATGCATGTACTTAGAGTATATGTGTGATACATTTGACATTTCTGCAGTCTTGATGATGTATTTGTTGGAAAATACACACCAACTGGCCATTTTGGGGGTTTCCTAAGACTATTGATATCCAACCATGCAGTCATTCTGAATTAAATTTTGATGAAAGCTTCTGTGGACAACTCAAGAATCTGGTTAGAGGATACAGTATAGTTCTTACAACTTTAGACATTGTACCTAATTTCACACAATCATTTTAAGAATGTTGACTCGTCTTTCGAGGAGTGAGTTTGTGTTATATGCAGGGTTGCGATTTTTATTGATTTTTATAAAAAAATCAAAAAAATCGGATTTTTTTGATTTAAATCAGATTTTTTTGATTTAAATCGGATTTAAATCATTAATGGAAAAAGTTCATCTTCCGTATCAATTTCACCAACTGTTATTAATTTTAATGCATCGACATATTATGAATAACACATATATGGATGTCAATAAGGCATATATTTAATAACTTTGTTTAAATTAGAGAAATTATAATGCAAAATTATGAAATCAAGGCAGGTGATGTATTAAATATAATAATCATAATGTAAGTTACGGCAGCAGTTCCGCATTTTGATACGGATGTGTTAATAAATGTCTTTTTCACTGAACATTTATCATAAATAACCATACAGCTTACTTGTAATAGAAGTACACCTTCTAAAAGATAAAAAGGGATGTCAAAATGAGTCATCATTTTCCCTACTCAGCAATGAACTGAACTGCTACGTTAAATCACCAGTCTCAGCACTCAGTCTCACGATGCCTGTTACTTTTGTTTCACATGTAGTGTATTTGATATCAGTTTAGCAGTCGGGGCTTTGGGGACAGTGCTGCATTTGCAGAACATGACTTTGTTTTTCATTGCAGCAATGAAATTGTTTAGAGAATCATGAGAATGCCATGATTGAAATAAAATTGTGTAAATCTTTATTTACATGTATGTAGTCATTCTGCTCGGATATATTTATCAGAAATATTTTATAATGTATCTGAAATTATACCTTATATATATACAAGGGGCCTGTGTGACATGTCATTAGACATATTTATGAAAGAGTATTGCTAAATGGTAGGTTGCAAGCTGTAATATCTCACTGCCAGCTTTATTTGTGCTTTTTTAAGCCTTTTTATCACAACTTTGATTTAAATCATGATTTTTATTGAGTGATTTAAATCATGATTTAAATCAATGATTTAAATCGAATGATTTAAATCCAGCAACCCTGGTTATATGTCCAATCAGCACTGGTGTTGGCTATTTACAGGCAACTCTTCTTTCAAGGAACCTCCAATGAATTTGTGTGGAGCAATTTAAGGACATCATTAACGTTGTCAAATACGCCTTGACGCATTGCTCGTTAAATGAGGATTTGTGTTGTCCCAAGCCACACAACAAGGATCACCAATGCTGAGTTGGCACCTTGCTCCTTTGTCCTCATGCACCAATGAGACAGAGGTTGTTCAAAGTTGACAATGTTAGTTCATAACTCTTACTATATGACTTGCTGGAACTGATGGCAATGGTGGTTATGAGAGTAAAAAATATTTCAGGTCAAGGTTATTCTGCTAGCTCTCTTTGGTGAGATGTTTTCTGCTGTTCCAAACTCCACAAATGGATCCCATTTCAAACAACACTGATTAAACCACCAGTTAACTTCACTGGAATTGGTCCTGTTTAGTATGCAAGAGCCAATTGTTTAAGTTAGCTGAGACCATCTATCCAGAATCACCCAGTAGCAGATCAAGAGGGGGGGGGGGGTTTAACACCCTCCCCCTTTGGCTTGATATAAAGATATTTTTAAAACGTAATCTCCCATTAATAAATTTTCCAGATACATCCCTGTCACCAGTAATCTAACCGAAGTATGCTTTCTAGGTGTGCTCTCCATTTGAAGTCCGGGAGGTAGTAAAAATAATTGCTTGCTCCGTTTTAGTTAAAAGAATTCATTCTCTCCTGGTAGTCTTCAAATAACTATTTTTGGGTCAGGGTATTTCTTAATATGGTGTCGCTTGTTTTCGAAACAACTATTCGAGGACGTCGCACACTCTTAATAAATTGGCCAAATTACTGAGGCCATTACCCCTAAAATAGATAATTTCCAATCAAAGAAAACTTCAAACCCCTCCTAGCCCACCTACGCAGAATTTTTTTATTAAAACTGACAGCGCTAGAACAGCTGCTGTCGCCAGAACAGCTGCTGTCGCATGGACACAAACAGGAAAAGCGGTGTGCCATATTCATTAGCCTAATCAATTGTCAATGAAAGCTATTGTCATTCAGTCGTTGATCAGTTTTCGCAAATTTGTTATTACAGCCAATTTGCGCTGAATCTTGCAAATAACCCTATTGAGGTTAACTGAGACTTAATTGTCTCTTGAAATGGTAAACTGAACGTAGTAATCTTGCTTTTCCTACAAAATACTCTCTTCTTTGATCTGTCCTTTTTTTCCTCTGATCCAGGATTGTGGCTTGTCGGGGCCACTGGATCACTACTTCAAAGGAAAGTTTTTCAATCAAACAACAAAACAATTGTGTTTTTCGCTAAACTGGATGTCTGAGAACTGCTTCATGCGCTAGAAAAATCAATCACCAATTTGATTTTCAAGGTACATTATATCTCAGCTGTTTCTTCTTTTGTCTACTCTGTTCGGAGGAATTGGATATGATATAATAATATCCTTTATTATTCTGTTCATCGAATTATTCTTGACGACTGTGATTAAGAGCCATGAAACAGAAAATGATACGTAATGGTGCTCTAGCTCAAGGTTAACGGAGCTTTTATGAGGTAATGTCTGTGATATAATAGAGAAGAAATCCTTGCAAATAAGCACAGCAATTTTTTTAATGGTGTTCCTATGACTCAAGGACTCACATTTACATATCAGCATTACTTCCTTTATCCACAGAGGTAATAAAGCTTGTGTAAATTATGCAATGCGTTCAGTACTTTTTGTGAACACACTGGTAATGTTCGAAATAATAATAGTGTATAAACGTTTATATTTCAATGAGCTCCAAATAAATTTCTTGAATGTAAATTTGTTGCAGTTTCTTCTGGCCATCTGCACTTACAAGAAATGACTGGAACATTGCCTGATTAATATATATACCTAATACTGCAATATTCCAGTTACTTATTCTTCTCGGTGTGAACTGCTTTTTTATGTCATAATGATTAAGGTCTTAGACATGTGCCACCATTAAAAGAGAGAGATATGACCGCATGGTCTGTAAGCCTTTGCCTGCACTTGATACAGAAGGTCTCCACTCAGAGGTTGAATACTGCATTAAAGAGGTCCCAGGTCTCCCTTGGATCTCCGTATGATATCTTATCCCTTTGGTAAATGAGAGCACACCCTGGTGGGTGCAATGTCATCCCTGATTGTCTTTTGTTCAACATCAAACAGAATCCGTTTATACAGTGGCGTCACTAAGGGGGGGCTAGGGGGGCTCAGCCCCCCCCAAATGGAATATTCAGCCCCCCCCCCCAAAATCTTGGGCAAAAAAAAAGAAATTTTCCTTGCATGAAATATTGATAGTGATTGAATAACCAGAGCACAAGAAAAGACACTGTACACGGTATGTTATGCACTATGTGTCGTTATTTTTGCAGTTTATCAATAAATGTCTGCATGCATCTGGAGGTCTACATTAAAATTCTTTAGATTCTGGGTCGCGCGTGCTCTTCGACCCTTCAGGCCTCTGACAACGCTTGTAAACACCGGGGCTCAGCCCCCCCAAAATCATCTTCCAACAAGGTGGAGCACCTGGTCATACTGCATAGAAGACTCAAGAGTGCCTCAAAGCAAACCTCTAGGTAGAGTGCCACCCCTTGTATCCTGAGCTTGACCCAGTGAATTAATCAGTATGGACAACTTTGAAGGCAGAATCCAGCAAGTTATAAATCCCAACCCTCACAGTAAAGTTAAAGGCCTCTATCATCATCAGTATCATGGAGTGCATCATGCTTTTGCATCATTTCGGTCTCATCTGCAGAAAGTTACCACAGGAAGGGATGCGAATAATTGGTAATTTGACTGTTCTGAAAATACTGTTCATATACAAAAATCTTGTTTTGTTGAATAATGATGCTTGGCACAAAATAAACTGTAAACAAATGAAATTGTGTTGACTCTCCTTTTTTTCTGTAGACACCCTGTATCACAACATTGTGCAAAAATCAAAATTTTGTGTTCGTGTTATGGCAACATAATTTCTACCATATTATTTATTTCGATGTCACAAAAGATGAGCTCTTCACCGCCCAGCAACATTGCGTTTAGGCCTATACGTCGAGTGCAACAGAAAATATTGGAAATATATTTTCTACTACTATATTCAGAGAGCTTCAATCTTTGAGATTTATACAATCAGACACAAGATTGCAGAAAATATGAGGTTGTCACATGGATGTATTTTTGAAAGTCAACCGCTGGAGTAAAGGACGGCTGCCAAGTGTTGCGGAGGCAGAATTTCATATGTTCAAATTTGGTATTGAAGGTATTCTCTATCACACAGGAAAATCTTAATGTGACTCTTGATAACAAATATCATGGCTGACAGACAATTATCTGTCAGGGGACTCACAGTGTCACAGCTGTTGCATCAGAATTCCCAAATACAATGTAAGGAAAGTGCCAGAGCGTCTTTGTCAGCAGTTCATTGTTACAAAAGTTCTCCTTGGGTACTCAATGCCATCCTTTGTAGACCATTCCCTATTTCAGTGGAAAAACTTTTTCCTGTTCATCATAATACTTACAGTCAAAAATGTATGCATGCAGCCTTTAACAGTTTCACATAAATTAGCGAGTTTAATATCCGCATACAATTGGTGCCATCGGCATGACATCCATAAATTGGGAATCTCAACATGACATTAGTGTGCCTCCTGGTGACCTGGCCTTGGTGCTGCCACAAATATACCTCATGAGTGCAAAATAATACATACAAAACAATATCATACGTACTGAGGAATCATGAGTGCTTGTAAACTGAAATGCTCCAATGTGCTCCTTGCGACGTCATATCCTTATAAATACTTGCCAAAATGTCATGTAATTCTTTATGATGCATTTGTATGACTCGAATACAAGTTGTAGGCATAGACACACCGAGTCTTATAATTAGACAGTAGACACATTTAATTTCTCAGATTAAAAATGCTTAAAATACTCAAAATTCATTTCAGAGTACTTTCTGAAGCCCATCAGCTTCTTGGGGCCTCCGGCGGCCCACGGGCCTCCGGCGTCAAAGGCCTCGACCATTCGGGCCTTGCCTCTGACAGATCCACCAAATTACATTGGATATTTCGACCACTGCCCAGCAACATGGTGTTCATGCATCATGTGTTTTTCTTATTATTGATTGGCAAACTATGAAATATTGGTGTCAATATATTTTCTGCTCTACAAGGAGCTTCTAACTTTGAGATAATCTGAGTTTATCAGACTCAAGATTGCAGGAAATATGAGGTGGAGGAATCTTTGAAAGTCAACCGCTGTCCTCGAGAGTGAGAGACGGCTGTCAAGTGATATGGAGGCAGAATTGCATGTGATCTAAATTTGGTATTGAAGGAATTCTCTATCAATGGAAAATCTTAATGTGGCCCTTGATAAGAAGTTTCATGGCTGACAGACAACTGCCTCCTGTTATTAATATCTGTCAGGGGATTCACAATCTCACAACTGTTGCATAGGAATTCCCAAATACAATATGAGGAACTGTTAATCAGCAGTTCATTGGTCATGAATTCCACGAAAAAAGGGAACACCTGAGGAGTAAGACCTTTCTTTATATAAAGTGACCCAGCAAAGACAATTTTCAATATATTCACATGAAAAAAAAAAAATTTTAATCTCGATAAGTTTGACTATTTGTCACTTTTATTCTTTTTTAGAGCTTGATGCCGGTTAGATTGTTATCTTTAAGATATTGATGAAAATTGTGATTTTTTTGGTTATAATTGCTTGAAAAATGCTAAAAATTGAGAAAAATTGTCTTCTTTGGAGGTCTACTTATAAATGAAAACTGTATCTGGATTAGGATATTGAATCCATCAGATGTTATTACTTTTCAAATTTACAATTTTTAAAGAATTTTTGCAAATTCTTGAGATATCCATTGCATACGGCCCATGTAATAAAACACAATGCCTAAGGTGAGCCAAGTGATTTCGTAACGTGATTCTGTAACATTAAATTGACATACTTATGCTGTCACCTAGGATATATCCTTGCCTTCTTTACATCAACAAGTTGAATATTCGCATGATAAAATTAATTGATTGGTGCCATCGGCATGACATCCATAAATTGGGAATCTGACCATGTAACAAAATTTTGAGTGTTTGTTCAGAAATGTAGAAAGTCTGGCCATCGTGATGTGGTTATTGCATGGTAGGAGAGCCTTTTCATTTCAGACAAAGACAGAGTGGTTTAGTTAATACAGGCAAGGGGCTATCAAATCCCTTTGAGTGTTCAACCATCTCTTCAAAAGACTTTGATGTTGAACGAAAGACAATCGCAAATGACATTGCACCCACCAGAGTGCACTCCTTGGGGTGCACTCTAAAAAATTCCAGACAAAATTGGTTTTTTAGATTCAAAATGGTTTTTTGAAAAACCAAATTTCAATGCAAAAAACCAAAATGGATTTTTTTAAAAATCCATTTTGGTTTTGCATTGAAATTTGGTTTTTCAAAAAACCATTTTGAATCTAAAAAACCAATTTTGTCCTGGCATTTTTTAGAGTGTTTGCCAAAGGGATGCGATATCAAACAGTGACCTGGGGGACTGGAGCTTTGATACAGTATTCTCTTTTCAGTATGACAAGACAGGAATTGGTGGAGCCAAAAGCTTGTGCAATGATATAAGTCTGTCTCCTGGTGACCTGGCCTAAGTGCTGCCACAAATATGCCTCTTGAATGCCAAATAATACATACAAAACAAGATCATTTGTACTGAGATAAAAGAGCATTTCTGAGACCCCGACATCAGGCTACCTCTTCTGGAGGGATGTGGAATGTGTCACATTTGTTACAGGGCTCTGGGGAATCATGAGTGCTTGTCAACTGAAATGCTCCAAAGTGCTCCTTGTGAGGTCATATCCCTGTACTTGTAATTCTTAATTATGAATCATTAGCAGGACTCCAATACAAGACAAGATGCATCCCCCGCCCACCAGACCAAAATTGATATATTTTTACATGTTAATTTTATCATTGCGACGCAATAGCCCGATAGACCCACACCAGAATTTTCTCGATTGGCCTCATTTACTGAATTTCTAACAGTAATTGCAGCAGACAGTGTATGCTTATTTCTGTAGCAGGTTGCACCACAGCTCTGAGAATTCCTGCTGAGTCTGGTCTCACTCTCCTTCACTTCTCTTGACTTCCCTTTCTCATTTCCTGGGAAGTAACTGCCAACCTTTCTTGAGCAAACAGATTGGCAAATTGCTTCAGAGCTTAGATGGATATCGGAAATGATCTTGTTTCATGTTACCGCATGGGGTGACCATTTAATTTCCAGGGGGGGGGGGGAGGCTTGGACTATTCCTCGGTTAGAAATGATTATTTCACGGTAACAACGTCAGTATAAATTTACTCGTTTCAAGTGAGCAAAGTCACCGAATATTATTCCGAAATCAAGCAACACCTTGTTAAGAGCTGTTAAGAAACACCCCTGGCCACCAAAACTGAGCAAGAAATTATTGATTTAACAAAAAATTCCAAGCCCCCCCCCCCCTTGACGTTAATATATATATATATATCATTTATTCGTGCATTGAACACAAGTATACAATATAGCAAATGTAAGTAATTTTTAAATGATTAAGTAAATTAAGCAAATAAATACAAGTTTAGGTAAGTCAATTAATTGAAAATTTTAAGATAGTGTCTTTGATCTCAGCAAGTGTCCATTGGTCGAGATGGTAGACACCCTGGGCAGCAAGTGAGAGTTCCCTGATGGCCTCTCCCGTTGTCTTTGAACAGCTGTCTTCGTGGCGGATAGGGAATTTCAGTTGATGGCCAGTTGTTAAAGGGACTTGGGCTGCGCCATAAATCTTATTCAGGTTCCTGGCAGTGATGCTTCTGACATTGGACCGGACTGTCTGTATAAGTTGTGAGATGGTGCGGTTTTCGCCTCCGGTTATGCTGTTGATCATCTGCACAAACCTGCATCCAATGGCATCGTCCAGAGCTTTACTGTGAGCAATATATGGGAGCAAACAGCGGTGTGTTTGCCGGTCCAGATTCCAGACTTTTCTCATGCATACATTCCATGCAGTTTGATACTTGGTTATATTGCTATCATCAAGCATCCAGGAAGCAGCACCATACATGGTCTCCCCCTAATGATGACAATGACAACAAGAGAGGAAAGTAGACAACCCACTCTTGAAACTTAAGGTTTACGAGGATTCCCAGACAAAAGAAACATAGGCTAGTGTCCATCCATTTTACGAGATTTTTTCGACGCCTGTGCCCCACTGAACAGGGCTCTTCAAGGGGTAATTTTCTCAAGCTGAGCGTCCTAAAATGGAGTTTGAATATTCATAGACAAGGCATAAACTTTCCTGGTGCTCAAAATTACAATACAAACTCACCTTCAGAAAAGGCAGTGAATTTTCTACATAGTAACGGGGAAACCAAACCAAATGGTCTCCCCGTGGCCAGATTTGGTCTAAATTGATGTCTCTGGGAGACAAATTTTTTCAAAAAGTTCCAAACCAAGAAGAAACCGAGAGCCACCCTTGTTGAAGAATTCTGGCAGAGCAGGACACAGAAAGACGGCTAAGAAATCTACCCTGAATTTAATCATACCCAAAGAGAACCAATGCAGGCCACACCAGATCCGGATTCCAGACAAACATGTACAGCAGGGTTCCCACTGTCATGGAAAGTCAGGAAAAGTCATGGAAAAAATTGTGGTCATGGAAAGTCATGGAAAAGTCATGGAAAATCAAAATATTTTGAAAAGTCATGGAAAATTCAAATTGTTACTACTATTCGCGGTAAAATTTAACACATTTGGGGCTTATGGTAGTTGGATGGTTGATCGGATGGCCAGACAGTGAACGATGGTCATTGCGTGAATTCGTTTTGGGGTGAATCTCAACCTCAATGATTAAGACACTAGGCCTAGTCATGGAAAATTCGAAAATTGGTCATGGAAAGTCATGGAATTCCAGTCTTAAAATTTTGTGGGAACCCTGTACGGGAAAAACATTCGACCTCAGACCAGCAATGACAGGAAGAGAAAAGATGTCATGCTCCAGATAAGACAACAAAATCAAGATATTCCAATCCAATGGAAAAAGAGTCACAATTAACAAAAAAAACCAGCTGTACCAGAGTGGCAATGAAATATAATCCACCTAGTATAGACATCCGCCAACATCTAGGCTAGAAACAGCAAGGGCTACTCAGACTTAGAAGAATTATTTACGGAGAAAAAGACTTCTGCACCCAACATGAAAGAAGAGTTCGGAACGACATGTCCCCGTGCATGGTTTCACAACATTTTCAGCATCACAAACACGTAACTAGAAATGCTCAGAGTAACCAGTAAAACATGTATGTAGCTCACAAGCATCAGTAGTAAAATGAAAGCAAAGCACATCAACTAGCAAATTTAATTTGTGTCATAAGCTGCATGAGGAGAGACCGAAGAACCTCAACGTTCAGGTAACCGGCTGAGGCATTACATCCATGTTTTACACAGACTTGAGAGTTTTTGGCCCAATTTTAGGCCTATATTAAAAAATCTCAACTTCCTCTTGTTTGGGTATTTTCAATGCAGCTGATCTTGGTGCCTTTTTGTGTCACAAGAATCCACTGACTCTGTTGTGCAAGGGTAAAAAATAGACACAATCAACATGGCGACACAGGCCTCTTAAAAATCGAGAGAACTGTCAGGTTTCACTTAAATCCACGCCAGGCCAGATTTTTGCCTTTGTAGTTATCTGAATATAAGAAGTTAGTGTAAAATTTGTAGTGCTGAGTACCGTGATACACCGTATCGAAATGAACCGGTTTTTTACGTCGATATGCGTACCGATATATCGTATGACATCATACCGGTTAATTTTCAAGCCCAACAATCAGTATTTATTGCAGAAAATCGCTTAAAATCCGTGTGGAATCAGCAAAACTTTGTGCTTAAACATCGTTTTTTGTTTACTGCAAACCAGCAGAATGTCGTAAATTGGTTTAAGTAAATAATAAAAATTAAAATAAATGATATTAACAATCAAAACATTAATTCTGAATTAGAGCAAAATGGTCAGTGCATTTCGTATAAATTACTCACATTTGAGGAGAATGCTATACCACCCTATCTGAGACATTTAGATAAAAAGGCTCGACACCAAATTACTAGAATTAGATGCCTAAACAACAAGCTTCCAATCATTGTAGGTCGACATCAAAACATTCAGAGACATGAACGACTTTGCACATTATGTACTAAACAAACACTCGGAGATGAATTTCATTATGTGCTAGAATGTCCCTATTGTAAAGAATATAGAACTAAGCTGTTGAATGGGTACTTTCATATAAGACCAAGCATGGCAAAGTTAAAAGAATTGTTTACTTCAAATGATCAGACTGTGCTCAGAAATCTTTCCAAATTATGTTCAATAATTATCTCAAAATTTGTATGATTTCACTGACTTTCACATTGCAAAATTAATATTGTGTAAAATATACCTGTTATGTCCAATGTCCAAGCTACAAGGTATCAGTTTATGAAGGTATACATTTTCTTAGTTAGTTTTTTTTTTTGTACTTCTTAATAATTATATTAAAATTGTATATATATATATAATATTATATTGTATATTATCCCTGCCGGGTATAAGATGCAAAAATCATGGGTGACATGCTCACACCTGCAACAGCTAAAAACTCCACCCCGAGCAATGCGCCACTCACCTAAACTGTCCACCTATCCTTATTGCTCTATCCTCTCCTTCTGACAACAGCAAATAACAGTGAAACAGCTCCCTTATTTACGTTTCCTGCCTCTACTGTTTTTCCCCACCAGGGGCGCATGCATCTCCATCGTAGTTCCGCTATTGCTCACGTTCAGGACTGCCGCCACCGTCTACCTTCCCGCCAAAAAGTTCACACACTTCACTCTCATCTACTGCTCTTCACTTCTACCTGGCTCAACCACTTCTACTCATCGTATCTTCCTCATCTTACCCTCATTTTAAAGCTCTTCTCGAGCCCATTCCAACGAGCCATGCCCTCAATTACAAGCTCCACTGTCAGTACACTTTATTGTACCTTGCACCAATACATATGCCAGTGCATTTGTAACTTCAATTCCTCTACCACCAATCTTACTTATCCAAATATCCAAATACAAAGTGCTAACTCTCTTGGCTCCATGTCTCAAGCATAACTCTGTCCCTGTTCTTACCACGCCTATAAAACTTTCCATGTGTCACATCATTGCCGTTTACTTTGTTTTGCAGCAATAGCTATACTTCAACAATTTCTACTTTCGTTGAAATCCACCTTCATTTAAGGTGACTCGAGCGTGGTAGTTTGAACATACAGATTTTTCTCAAATTTTGCACAGGTAGTCTATGGGACCCATATATTCCAAAAATGAAAAATAACAAAAATTCACCGACTCGTTTGGTTGCCATGGTAACAGCATGTTTGGCCTGATGACTGCTTAAAAGTTATAAATTGAGTTTTTGGTTATGTACCACAGAATAAAGCATTACATGCATTTATCACACAAAAATGTCAGAAATGTCTTCCCATGGATGTAAACCAATACATTTGCCACAAACTTGAGGAAAAAGGTTAAAATACTTTTTTCTGTAAGAGCTCAAAGGGCACAAACACACTAATTAATTGCAGATTTTGCATGCATCAATTTTGGCAGTAATCAAATTTAAGGAAAACGATCATACAGATTTTTTTAAAAATTAGCATATATCATAAACAGGTTATTGTCAAACAAATGTCCAAAAATAAAAAAATTTCACCGAGTCGTTTTTTAACTGCAGTACCATGACTATGCCAATGTCAATTTAAAGAAATAAAGACAATTTTAGACACAGTTGACTGAAATTAGTTGAGAAAATTCTTTTGATAAAGACGAGAAGCTGAAACTTTGAATTAGCATAGAGTAGATGTTACTGCATTCAATAAAAAAATAATTATGCTTCTAGCAGCATTAGATCTCATTTAAATAGCAAATTACTGGCTGCCATGCTGTTAAAGAAAAGAGAGCAGAAAATGGTAACGTCACAACTTTTTCAGGGCCTGCAGCAGTGGTGACGCTATGTTGCTAGGCAACCAGGCTGCTCAGAAGTATGTGCAGTGTACCACGCTTGAGTCACCTTAACATAAAAATTTGGCCAGTGTACATAACTGGGTCATAGGCTTTCTGCCACACTCCCCAGGTGGCAACATAGGACAGGCATTCCTGACCACACACACACGTGCTGCCACCTCACCATGGGACGGGTCATACATAAAAAGTCTATTCATTCTCCAACCCCTATTCCTTTATGATTCTCAGCACCAGCGCCTCAATTCACTGACATTGCCACTTTCGCAGCCACAAAACCCAGCCTAAATAGCTAAAATGCTGCTTGCAACGGGTTTTCTAGTTATATCATATTTAAGTCCTTATTGTACTCTTATTATTTATACTATTATTATTTATTCACTATCATTGTTGTTGTTAAATGTGTGTATATATTTTCTGGCTCCATGCCATTTTGTGGTGAGCTAATAAAGAAATTGAAATTGAAATTGAGCCGTTTTGCGACGTCATGTCGTAAAACGAGGGTGACGGCCCGAAATTCGCCGAAAAAAGTTGCGAAAAATGCGTAAATGACGTATCACGATACGTATCGTATCGATATTCAGCTCACGATATTCAGCACTAAAAATTTGCATCTAGGCCTACACCAGGGTGATTACCGAAGAGTGTAAGAATTAAGTCAAAATGTAAAATTTATAAATCAGCCCCTCCAAAAACTTGTTAAATATAGTTTAAGTAAAATACTCAACAAGTATTAGCTAGTATTTATGATCATACTTGGTGGTTTTATTCACAATTAAAAGGTGATTTCAAAGATCTCAAAGTACCGGGGGGCCGAGGAAGGTGTCACTGAAAAGAAGGGGCGGACTGGCGCCATTTCGGGCCCGTGGCAAAATAAGGTGAAGGGCCCCAATATCCCTATTTTCGGCATTTTCTAGTTAAATGCCAATGTGGGAGGGCCATTCCGTACACCGGGCCCTTTCACATCGGGGCCCTAACCTACAAGTTTGGTCGTATAAAACAATCACATTTTTGGTCAAACATTTTAACTTTTCAACTTTTTTCTTGATTTTAATTTTTTGGTATCTTGCATGGGCCCCCCAGAGTGGTTGGGCCCGTGGCAGCTGCCACTCTGCCACATAGGCCAGTCCGCCCCTGCTGAAAAGGCACTGAGATGCTTGAATAGCCCGCAAGGGTGTACAAGTTTGTAAAGTCTGTTGAGACCGACTTCGTCTATCTATACTAATGGACTAAAAAAACATCTACATTTACATTCATTTAAAACTATTTTAGTTTTTTGGAGGGGCTGTTTTTACAATTCCACTTTTTCACTCAACCCCACTCTACTCCCTGTTATTTAAAAAAAAATCCAAGCAGAACCCCATTCCCATCCCAATCGCGCAGATTGAATGGTTGCCCCCTAATAAGTGTACAAACCATAATAAATTGAAACCAATAATACATGTGTTGATCATTACAGAATTTTTTATTGTTGATTACAGAATTTTTTATAATTATATATAACTGATCAGAAATGTATCATTACAAAAATGATGTCAACACCCTCTGTTAAACATTGTTAAGTAAAATATTATAGGGCCTATTTACAATTGCTAAACGTGTTTTAAATGTACATCTGGACAGTATTCCGACTAGCAATGAATCTTTTCTTGGACTTCATCAAAAACCCTCTTGTATTGACAAATGTAATTCATGTTCCTTACGACAACCCACTGACACGTCAAGTCGTGCAAATTGCCTAGTTTGTTTTCAGTCACTACGTTCTTGAGTGAACTCAACATATTCTGATAGTTTTTGTCTTGGTAAAGAGAGTTAGCCATGATATTGCACTCTTTGTTGGCTTTTCCGTAGTTGAGCAGGTTTCTCATTGCAGGGAGCATCCCAAGGGCAAAATGTTTCGTGTACAAGGTATATGTGGAGAAGAAGCTGTCCAAGAGCGAAGAACAGCTCGTGTAGGCCTTGATTCCTAGCTTATAAATACCATTCGACTTTCCACTACTTGGCCCTGGATATCGCCTCGATACAAACGACTTCAGGAGTGCCGTCCAGTCCAGATATTGATTCCTTACGTTAGTAGAGCAGCCCGCGTTTCCAGAACCGAGAACGGCGATGTCTGCAAAACAAAATGTATATTTGTAATATTACAAGTATGTCAATTTATGATTGGGGTAAGGTGGGGCCGCAAATACGGCCCCCTTCTCACATTCCATATTCCTGACAAATTATGTATCTGTTTGATAAGAAATAGATCAGACAAAATGTATGCTTGATATGAAAATGTCAATAATAAGATTCATAGATACATATTATTCCCATCTTTATGAAAAATATCGTACATGTACTTTAAGCGGTGCTTAATTTTGTAAAAATTCTCACTGACGCATTCAACATGCCATTGCTCTACAGAGAAGAGGGGCCATTCTCATGAGTGTAATGTATTCTAATTACTGGTACAGTCTGTCTCATTTCTGGAATAAGTTTCCATCATCAACAATCTGACAAAAACAGCAGTAAAACATCACAAAAATGTGACAGAATAATAACAAATTTGCTATTCTACATGTGAGTGTGTGTATTTCTGCTGCGTGACCTGCAGATGAGGAGCAATCAGGCCAAACACCAGTTCGCATGTTGTGAGACAAACTGTAATCGGTCTACATGCTTTACAGTCTCACTGTAGTGTAGTTGGTAGATAGAAATTGTCAAATTGGTGACAAAATGATCAAGGGGTCAGCTGACGGGGGCTGCCAGGCTGGGCTGACACCACAACAATAACTTCTTGGCTATAAATAGCCGAGAGTTAAAAAAGATTATCTGGACTGCAACATACAGTTTGTTACGGCAAGCATTGGGAAAGAAATTAGGCATTGTTTGTAGTCCATAAAAATAAACACAATGAGATTGGTGGTTCTGCTGATACAAACTTCACATGCTTGAGTAGAACTACCGGTGCGCTTGCATTTCACTCAAAATTGGCCTTTGTGGCCAATTGAATTTCTGTCCTAGGATAAGCACTGATTTAATGATTGTGGTAAATTTCTGGACTCACCTTTCACTTCAGGTATTTCTTGTTTGTTTATTTCCCAAGACTTCGTGTCCACTCTGGGATCAATTTCGAATTTGTTCAGTTCAAATGCTATACTTCCGGGCGCTTGACGTCTGAGTGGTCTTTCCGCCACCACGAGTCTTCCTGCTACTTTTGCCAGTTTTGGTGGTCTGGGTACTTTTGCTGGTACTTTTCGTGGTCTTGGTACTTTTGCTGGTACTTTTCGTGGTCTGGGTACTTTTGCTGGTACTTTTCGTGGTGCTGGTGTTGTTGCTGGTCTTGGTTCAGGTTCTGGTTTCGGTGTTGATTTTGGCGCTGTTGCGTCTTTGACTTCTTCTATGTCGTCAGATTCTGCTAAATCCTCTTCTGGTTCTTCTTCTCCCCCTTCGTCAACTGCATCCGAATCATCTTCCTTTGGTTCATCTGGTATTGTTTCTTTTGATGGCATTGGTGCTGGATTTGTCCGGCTTTGCTCAGTCTCAGCCGAAGGTTTAGACGGCCTTTTGACTGGTGTTTTTTTCAGTGGTCTTTTCACTGGTCTTTTCACTGGTCTTTTCATTGGTCTTTTCACTGGTCTTTTCACTGGTCTTTTTACAGGTTTTTTCACTGTAACTGCTGGTTTTGTTGGAGCTATTTTCTCTGGCTCTTTTGATTCTGATTCCTTTTCCGGTTCATCTTCCTCAGCCGAAGGCTTTGCTGGTTTTTCTGGTTTTGCTAGTTCTGTTGGTTTTGTTTTCACCGGTCTTGTTTTCACCGGTCTTGTTTTCACTGGTCTTGTTTTCACTGTTTTTTTTCCCCCTTTGACGGCTGGTTTTCTACCTGTTTTCTTTCCTCTGTTTCTTCCTTGCACCTCTCTTTTTTTCCTTGCCAGGATTCCAGTCAAGCTGGACCGTCTCCGTCTGGTCTTCCCCAGAGGCTCTGGTTGCTGTGATTTTTCCGGTTCTACATTTGCTTCTGCAGTTTCATCCACATGTTCGTCGTCAACTTCAGCCTCTCTTCTTGTGTCTGCTGCAGTCGGGGCAGCAGCTTCAGCCAAAACTGCAAAAATCACCAGAATGAGCAAAACGTTTGACACCATCTCTCGCTTTTGGAACAACACGAACAAGCGACGGGAACTGACTGCTGACGTCACGGGGAGGTGACGTCATCAATGTACTATAAATACACTGTTGTGTCGGACCTGATTATGACGTCATAGCTAAATCAGGCTGCTAAATGCCTAGGTCTGCGCGCTGTACAGTGCAGACCTACTAAATGCCATAACGTTGTTGCATTGAGAACAAAACAGACAGCTACTACATGTAGCAACCATTAGACAATGTTAGATGGAGTATCATCCCCAGAATGATGAAGTCCATTATCCATAGGGGGTTTTAACTTTTAAGTCAATGATCTAACCCATAATATGTTCAGAATGCCAAAGCATGAAGACGGGACCACCTTAACCCAAAAAATAAATTTTAAAAGACTTTAAATTGTAATTATCTAAATTATTTATCGAAAATCATTTTTGTATTCAGGTTGTAGATAGGAAGACCCACCCTGACAATGCAGTTGTCAGGGATGGGAGACAAAGCATAGGTTGAGCACTTCACTTGCGACACAGAAGCGTGTCGCAGGTGTTTTGGGACTGTTTTAAGCCTGAATAAGGGCATGAGTGGATAGCAAATGCTTTAAAACATCTTGTGTGAAAATTTCAAAACGCTCCTGTACTTTAAAGGGTCAAAATCGGCCGATTTTCACTGATTTACTAGCTAAAATAACACAGATTGTAGGTTGAAGAATTTGCATAACATGATAACTGTTGATATGCTTGTTGTTCATGTTTCATGATTTTGCAAAGTTAAACCTGAAACTGTGAAATCGTGTACTTCACACATTTGGTGCGAGTTTCTTGTTATCCTCTGTTTGCCAAGATTTTAGAAAGTGGGAGGGAATATTTAGTTCTGGGTGTCACTTTCAAGAAATCAAAAGTTGTGGTAGTTTGGGATGCCCACTTTGACAGCTTTAGCTGTTTTTGTGTACCTGAATGTTTGAAGTGAAATGAAAAATTTGCATCTGAATCTGATCTATCTATCTGTCTATCTAAGCCTATATATTATCTATCTATATAGCAGTTCAGTTCACATTTATATTGGGTGTTTACTGCTTGTCATGTCTTTCAGAAAATTTTATTTCTTAAACTATCTAAAATATTTCATAACATATGCCTATCAAGTCAATACTTCATTGTGCCATACCAAGAGGGTAAAGTAGCCTATGCATTTATGGAATAATTAGAAAAACATATTGTTAAGAGACATGCAAATTTCGTTCTGGAAATATGCGATCTGAACTTGTCTAGTGTGGTCTAAGTCAATCACTGTTCACTCTACAGATCTTCAGAACCAACCAATCACATCAAATACATCATCCCAAGTCATACCATGACAAAATGGCCCATAACCTTTGCTAATTAATGAATACTTAATTAACTGACACAGTTTTGGCTCAGCCAATCAGGGACTGCTACATCACAGTTTGAAATTGTTGCTTCTGTTTCACACAGTTACAAACGGAGAAATTGTGTTTTGTTGAAAGGTGCTATCACAGTTCCGAAAATTCCATTGAATTATGTATTTTCACAGTTCTGAAATGAAACTGTTTGAAAGTTTGCTTGTTTTACACTGTTTTTCTTAGTTGCCAGTAATCCTCTAAGTGTCCATAATCGGAATAAATCTGCCTGCAAAATGCTTATGACCTGAATAAGCAGCCAATCACAGAAGAGGTTGGAAATAGCAGAAAGCCCTGTCCATTTTAGCAGGGCTTGCGTGGGGAGGATGATCAAATATGAAATGCTTGGCTACTGATGATTGACTGCTAAATGCAACACCCACAAGTTCTCAATTGGAAAACAACTGCTTTTGTTGTTTTCTGTTTGTAGCTGGTTGTTTTCGGTTTGTATTCTCGCTTGATTGTTTGTTTTTGTCACTTATGGCTTGAAATCATTTTCAAGAATTCTCAGCAATGGGAATGTCCTCAGTCTACGTTGCCTACAGCAACGTGAAGACTGTGACCTCGGTCTATTCAGGTTGTTCAATAAAAAATTTGGAGAAAAAAATTGGGACAAAGAGAAATAGTGTGGAAAGGTAATATTCTAAAAGAAAATGTCAAAAAATGTTTTGAAGGAAAATGTACCTCAGGCCTCCCAGCAACCACAACAAAAAATATAGCTCTAGGGATTTCGTGGGAAGTTTAAAAAAAAAAAAATATATATATTATAGGGAATATAGGAATTTATAGGAAATATAGGGAACTGCTGGGAGCCCTGGTACCTTTTTTTTTTGGAAAATAATTGTTTTTCGAAAAAAAATTTTTGGAATTTTTTTTTATTTGAGCATTTTTATTTTTTGGATTTTTTTTGGGGGGAAATTTTTAGTAGGCCTACACCCCCCCCCCCCTCCGTCCAATATTTTTTGGATCCACCCCTGAATATGAAACAGAATTATTCAGTGAACAAGGAAAATTCTTGTGCTTTTAGATTTTTTTTTTTAATTTGTAAATACATTTGTTTAAAATATGTGAATCATATAAAAATGAAACTTTCAATTCAGACGTGTTTTCTAAAGTCCCAGAGCTAGAGGAGCTCAGAGGCTCAGCAAGTTTGATGTTATATATAGACAAAAAACTTGTAGCACAAAAGATACTAAACCACAACAACATTTTTACCCTCCGCAATGTATACATTGCCGACGGGTATTGTAGTTACTTTGGGAAAATTTGTCCGTCCGGCGGAGGGGCGGGCGTCCGGATAACGGGCGTCCGACTTGTGTATTGGGAGTAATGTTAAACTATTCGATGTATAGGGGAGGCGGGGGTCAAAAGTCACAAAATTCAGAAAAAGCCCCAGAACAGAGCAGGTGTTTGTTAGATCTGAAGGACCTTTGGCACAAATATGCAGTATTTAGTTGACTATAGTTGTATCACATGATAGCTGCTGTGCTGTAAATAGGCTTTAGTCAGTTTACAATTATTTAAGGCAAAGTCCGGTGTGACTTTTTACCAAGTGTCAGGGTCAAGAAGTCACAACCATGGGGTAACAAGTCACATGCAATTGTTGTGAACATACAACACTATATGAGGTAATATGCAGACCTACACTTGATAGTCATCCTTGTGCATGAAATTTATAGTGAGCCTTCCAAAGCTATCGGCATGCAATGACAATGCACCATCAACAAGGCCTGCGTCTGAAATTGCCCCAAGTTTGCAAAATAAAATTTTGCTGCAATGCTCTCTCATCAGTATTATTGATGACGGATGATGATAGGATTGTAAGCTAAAAGCTTGTAGTGTGGAATATTTTACTTTCCTTAGCACAGAATACTGACTTCCCAGTACCCTATGGTAAAATATCACAGTGCTGGGGTGAAATGTCACAGTGTGACATTTCACCTCTCAGCTGTTTTTTAAATTCAACACATGATCATGGCAACTTGGTGACCAAATGGTCAAAAATGGGTTCACAGCATGAGAGACAATTATCCAAAAGACCTTGAAACACTAGCACAACTTCCTATGTCACAGTTGCCAGACATTAATAGAGAAAGTTCAGAATCAATAAAACCTGTTTGGGGCACCAAAAATGCATGAGGTGTGTAAAAACCCACTTGCACAATTAGTATAACTTTCATATTCCCTGCAGACCTTCTTCTCATTACTCTAGTAGCTCATGGTAGTGGTGTACGCAATCATATGTCCAGAGCTAAACTCTTCAGAATTCCATTACTTATAGGCCTAGGTATGAAATTAGGTTGGTGTCACATTTCTCATAGGGGCCGAACTTTCCAAAATGGCCGCCGCCAATTTTATGTTATTTTAAAACATTTTCTCAAGATAAGCGGGCCATATCTCGAGAACCGTCGGAGATAGGAGGTCGTGTGACCACTCAAAATTTGCAGCATGGCAATGTTATAGGGAGTAGTTAATACATCTTTATATCAAAATATCAATAGTTTTTAAGAAAATTGCAAAAAACTGATTTTATTAATTTTTTATAATTAATAATGTCCGTAAAAGCTGATAAATTAACTGTTTTCATAACAAACATTGATTCAGCACCAGTACAATACAAAGATAAGTCATTGTATATTCTATAAACATACCCTGGACTTCTCAATTTATTATTAGGCATCAAAATAACCTTAAAGGTACAGTAAAATTATAATCAAACATCTTTTCCATGGATATATCTAACATTCGAAGCTCGCAGACAAATCTTGTTATACGGTGTTTTAACTTATCTTTTTTGCAGTATAAAATTCAACAAATCTAACATTTCTTTTGTTTGCATGTGCAGGATTTGGCTCTGCACCATGGTGTGGGGCGTCTGCATGGTGTGGGGCATCTGCATGGTGGGGGCATGTCATCGGGTCTGCATGATACCGGCTATATCACTGGTCTTAGACCAAACAGTGTTTCTTCATAAACCATATTGCAGTGGATCTGGGTTAGTAGTGAATGGACTGGTAGCTTACTGCCATATCTTGCACTGCAGATATGACCTCTTTATTGGTGGGATGCTAAAATAGTAATTAAATCTGCATGCATATTATTCTAAATATTGGCTTCTAAAGATTGGATGAAATACAATTGGATTCGATTGGACTTGATCAGATTGGATTCACTTGGATTGGATTGGACTATATTGGAATGGATTTGACTGGATATGATTGGTGAACGGTAAATAGTCAGTAATTAATGTACTTGAAGGGACGATCTTTTTTAAGCTTACCATTGCAGAAACTGCTTTGATTATTTTATCAGCTTTTGCTGCACAATGCTGATCCCACTTGAGGTTTGACTGGATAATAACTCCCAAGAAATTTGATATCACTGGTACTATTAATGGTCCTATTGTTTAGCTTAATAATTTTTCTCTATTTTAGAGAAAATCATAATTTTGTTCTTGTCCGTATTTATTGACAACTTATTTTGATTGAACCAATTTGATATCTTAATCAAATCATTATTTACAGTCTCGATAAGAGTGTCGAAGTCTTTGTCATGATATATTATATTTGTGTCATCTGCAAAGAGCATACATTTTGCATTGACTGAAACATTTACCAAGTCATTTATATAGACAAGCTACAACAAAGGCCCGAGGACAGAGCCTTGGGGCACCCCACATGTTATAGGTTTGGTTGTTGAAGTGGTATTCTTGTATCTGACTGACTGAAATCTATTTGATAAACAGCTTCTGAACCAATTTTAAAAGTGCAACACCTCGTATGCCATAATTTTCCAATTTATCAAGTAGAACATCATGCTGCAAAGTGTCAAACGCCTTTGACAAGTAAAGGAACAAACCAATGAAGCGAAGGATGATTGAAACAGTCGTCCAATATAGGCCCAGGTTACCCGGCAAGAGTAGCTGGATTAGCCCCAGCGATTGGCAGTCTAGCGCGGTAAAAATCCTTCCCCCATATATATAGATATTTAGATAGATAGTCGATAGTGACGTTTATGAACAGATACACGGAAAGAGAAACTAGGGGAGTCCTGCTTCAAAGTGCCTTGGACATGTACTGTTATGCTCTTCTTGAAGTTGAGCAGCATACCAAATGGTTGAAATGGAGCTCAACCTTCAGGTTGTGATACTGCTCCAACCTGTACTCATCAAGTGTAATGCAGACTGTTTTCGTTATGGCCAACAAAAGAAACATTTCTTCTTTGGTGACCATTGCAGGAAGTAGCTCTTCATCCCCAAAGCCCTGGGGTAAGGAAAGATCCAAGGTTGCATTCAAGCCTGATAGCTTTGGACCCACTTCGCTGGTCATGTCACAACTGCTTAGCGCATAAATTATTGGGAGGTACATGTAAGACACCAAGTCGCCGTCCAGTTGATCAACCAGAATGTAAAGTGAACAGTTTTCTTTTTTTCGGGTAACCTCGAACTTCAAATAAAACTTCTGTAGTTTACATGATTTGTTTGAGTAGTAAATGAGTTTGATCAAGACATCAGTATCCGGTGAAACCACTAAAACTGATTGAAGCCCGCTTCACAACACCATTTTCTATCAGCATTGCACTGGATTAGTACCAGTGGGAGCAGTATCAAAAATCAAAGGTTGAGCTTGATTTTAAACCGTGTGTATGCTGTTCAAGATCAATAGAAGAGCATATAAATAGGGCACATCCACAGTGCAAGATTTGGCACCAACCTGCCAGTCCTCTAGGCACTAACACATATCCACTGCGAAACGGTTAATTAGGAAACACTGTTTGGTCAAAGACCATATACCATTGACACTGCCGGTATCATGCTGGCCCTATGACCTGCCCCCACCATGCAGATAAAAAGAACATCAAATTTGTTGCATTCTGTAACAAGGATAAGTGTAAAAATCCATATAAATAACCAGAATGGTCTGTGAGGTTCGAATGTTAGATATATATTCATGGAAAAAATGTCTTATTATAATTTTACCTTACCTTTAAGGTTATTTTTAGGCCTAACAATAAATCAGAGATGGCCAATGTATGTTAATAGAATTAACAATGACTTATCTTAGTGTTGTACTGGTGGTGTATCAGTGTTTGTTATGAAAAAATTAATTTATCAGCTTTCACTGACATTTTTGGCTACGAAAAATTAATAAAATCAGTTTTTTGCAATTTTCTTAAAAACTATTGATATTTTGATATAAAGATGTATTAACTACTCCCTATAACATTGCCATGCTGCAAATTTTGAGTGGTCACACAACCTCCTATCTCCAACGGTTCTCGAGATACGGCCCGTTTATCTAGAGAAAAAATGTTAAAACAACGTAAAAATGGTGGCGGCCATTTTGGAAAGTTCGGCCCCAATGAGAAATGTGACACCAACCTAATTTCATACCTAGACCTATAAATAATGGAATTCTGAAGAGTTTAGCACTGGACATATGATTGCGTACACCACTACCATGAGCTACTCTAGTACATACAAGAACCCAGGGGTTCAAAATGGAGGTGGTGTAGTGACTAATTTCGCATACCATGAATCCATCAGATCATTCATCCTGCACTGCTATGACTACTCCGATAGATTTATATATATATATATATATTTATTTGCATATAGATTAGACCACAGGCATTACAATCATTTTGAGAAAAGAGCTTGTCACTGCATGCACTTACTGAATTTATATACAAGGTTGGCAAATCCTGGTTTGAGAATTCATGCTCTTGCTTGAGACAGCATTACAGCAGGGATTCTCAAACCAGGAATCTTGAGGGAGTTGCCAACCTTGTATGTGTTGTATACAGGATATGTTTAGCAATGTGAGCTTTTTGTAAGAAATTATAATGCCTGTGGATTAGACATCCAGAATTATGTATATATAGATATACAGATAGATAGCTAATTTGTTTGTTTGTTTGTGTTTTACGCCTCTGCAGCACCTTAGTGGGCTATATCGAGGCAGGCGATCGCCGTATGATGATGAGATGAGAAGACTGTGAGTCTGGCACATACCCTATTAATTCAGGGATGCCCAGGGTCTTTCAGTTGCCCCAGAATAGAACACTGGATACAACCCGCCTCCATTTAATGTCCCATGGGCTCGGACTAAAGTGAGTTCCCGGGGTGAGATTTGAACCCACGCCCTCAAAGCCAGTTGACAAGCGCACTTACCAATTAGGCCACGGGGGAACTCTAGATAGATAGCTAATAGATAGATAGATATACACGAGTGCTGCCCTTTAAGAGCAGTAGTTGCTCACAGTGATTGATCGATGAGATGGCAGATAGAACACGAGTTCTGTACATGTTGCACATTTACCCCATTTTAAAATTATCAAAAGGGACACCAATTTAACATCTCATTTGAATGAAACACATTTGGGATTTCGATCTTGAAATTCCACTGAAAATATTCTAAATTGACTTACTCACTAATATGCTGCTCTATACATATATATGTCAATCTTCCTACCACTGCCAGCTAACTTGTGGACTGCCGGATTGACAAAATGGTTAAGAGCGCTTGTCTGGCTACCACTGGCGCTGAGGGAGTGGGTTCAAATCTCACCCCAGGAACTCACTTCAGTCCGAGCCCATGGGACATTAAACGGAGGTGGGTTGTATCCAGTATTCTATGCTGGTGCAACTAAAAGACCCTGGGCATCCCTGAATTAATAGGGTATGCGCCAGACTCACAGTCTTCTCATCACTCATCATCATACGGCGGTCACCAAAACTTGAGAATGCCGATGGCATGGGAACCTTTGGTAATGTTCCCTTAATCTCAGCCCATGGGCACTGCTCTGCAGCTGCCCTGAGCTGTATCTTGTGGAAGGCTCACCAGAAATTTCTTGAACCCCAAGCGGAACATGACCAGTAACGGTTACGATTAAAGTTAAAATTACAACTGCATCAATAAATCTATAAATCCAGAATTCAAAAATAGCTCTGATAGCTTAAATGAAGTGAAATCTCATGTCGGATAGGCATGAATATTATTGAAAGATGGATAGATGATTGGGGCTATATGTCCAGTATTTATGCATTTTGTAAGCTAATTAGGAGGAGGAAATTGCAATGAGGCGAAGGGTGATTGAAACTGCTGTCCTAGTTGAACTGGTGAGAGCGTTAATCAGACCCTGGAGTCCAAGACCCAGCGAACCAGGCTGCGATTGACAACCACAGTGTGCTACAACTGAGCTAACCCTACCAGCCTACCCTACCCCCATCTCCCAGACATTTTTGATCATGTCACAAATGGTTTGAAGTACCAAATTGCAACCTATTACTCTGCTTACCAAACCCTTTTGATAAAACTGCATAATATAACTAATCTGTGTAATCTATCTATTGATCTATATAATCTATCCTTCAGATTAATGCAATCAGATCTATCTAATACACCCTTTTAAAAAGTCCCCTATCTATCTATCTATCTATCTATCTATCTATCTATCTATCTATCTATCTATCTATCTATCTATTTACCAATCCATATATATATCTGACTAAAATAGTTGGAGATTTATAAAACTATTGAAATCTCATCTCTTGTGACCTAGTATTATGTTTACATCAATTTCCAGGTCAGAAAACTGACCAATACACATCCTAATGTCACCATGACATAGTTCCAGGTCAGCTCATTTGCATAGACAAAACACAATACACATAATTTTCAAAATGGTGGACAGCTCATTTGCATACACTAAACACAATACACATTATTTTCAAAATGGTGGACTGTAAGACAAAGAAAAAAACTCCAAACAAAAAACTGATGAAAGGAGTACTTAGAATTATTTTAGGTTAATACAGGTAAGCTGCAATATCAGCCCTGTACCTCTAGTTTCGGGCAATTTAACAATTAGTAGATAATTTGAAACATGCAAAGAGTAATTTCAGATTTTCTTCTCTAATTTCAATTTTCCCGCCTAAATCTTACAGTCTTACACTCTCTTACCCACTCTCTTACCCCCCCCCCTTTCTCACCAACTACATAAATGGCGGTGTGTAAACACCTCCATTAAAAAGTGTCCCAAATTATGATTTAAGCTTAAGAATTAGGTCACTGCAAGTTGGTCAAAAAGGCCTGTGACTTTTTACCCCTGTGACTTTTTACCCCTGTGACTTTTCACCCCCTCTTCCCCTACTTTTTATTTTTAGGACATTATTGTATCTTTTATCCTAGTTGTGCCTTTTAGGGGATTAATCCACATGAGATTAATACTTTTCTCACAAATATTGAAAAATGTGGAAAAATATTTTTTTGTGTATTGGGCGTCAAGCCAAAACTATGGCATGTACATTAATCATTTTGTAAATATGGTATCTTTTATCCCAGTTGAGCCTTTTATGGGTCTAATACCCATGACATTAACACTTCTCTCCCAATCATTGAAAAATGTGAAAAAATGTTCTTTTTTGTTTCTGGGACGGAACTAAAAAACTGCTGTACTTTTGCCACTGAAATTTGCATATTGTGTGCATTAAATACCCAAGATATGTTTTTGTGGGGTCTAAATGCTCTGAGAAAGTTAAACTGACAAAAATTTACCAAAAATATGAAAAAATACTATTATTTCAAACCTGCATGATTCAGTCAATTTTGGAGTTAAATCTATGAAATTTCCAAATTAGGTGTCTAAATTATGTCTGTTTAAACATCCCAGACCAAAGAGAGGCAAGTTTGAGGCACTGAATAGGCATATTTGAGGCATACCATGGAGTAGGTAGAGGCATAAGCTGAGATCACAGGAGGCGTAAAGGAGGCATATCAAACTCCTCATTAAATATGCAAGAGGCATATATATGAGGCATTTTCGAGGTACATTTGAGGCATATAGGAGGCGTATTTGAGGCGTTCCAAAAATTCTAATAATGCCTCAAATATACCTCTAGGTATGTTAATGATGTGCCTCAAATGTGCCTCATATGGAAATGAAGAGGCATATTTTAGTCACATATGAGGTACGTTTGAGGTATAACTGAGGCGTATATGAGGCGTAGGCTCATCATTTAAGTGGAGGTACATTTGAGGCATAAATGAGGCGTGTTTGAGGTGTTCCAAATATTTTGATAGTGCCTCTTCTGTACCTCCGCATGAAGGTACAGAAGAGGCATATCTGAGGCATGAATGAGGCACATTGACAGTTAAGGAAGTGAGCTAAATATTTGAATTTTCAAATAGTGCTTCTATCTCAAACAAAGGAAAGACTAAATAAACTTAATGACCTTGATGTAAATGCCAAATGGGTGGCACACTCAATCTGACATGCATTCAGGATTATTTGTCAAATTAAGGAAATTGTTATTTGACTTCTAACAAAAGAGCATGTTGTCATGTGAGTGATAATATAGTCTGTTGAGCAAAACACAAAATTCGAAGAGTTACATCAGCAACACAACCAAATAAATCGAACTAATTGTTCAGAACACCTTTACAATAAAAACTACAACTTGCATATTTATAAGTATGACATGTACAGCGAAGTATAAGTAAAAATGTGACTTACAACATTGGCACCATGCTCCCTAGTTGGGGTTTCCCTTTTCAATGCAAATTTAAGTCATCACAAGGAGACACCCTAGTATAATCTACAGGAGAGGCATGTTTGAGGCGTAAGGGGGAATTCAGGCCACACAAAAATTTGGCTATGTTGGAGAGGCACATTTGAGGCACAGGGTAGAAAAACGGAGTCCAGTTTGAGGCACATTTGAGGCATAGATGCAGGTAATGCTTTTCTTGGTAAGTCAGGGAGGCATGTTTGAGGCATATCATTATGCAGGGAGGCATAGATGAGGCACATCATTAACGCTAGAGGCACATTTGAGGCACACTGCACTTGGTAGACTATGCCTCAAATGTGCCTCAAGTATGCCTCAAACGTGCCTCAAATGTACCTCTGAAAAATTTCTATGCCTCAAATGTGCCTCTCTTTGGTCTGGGATCTCACCTCAGTTGGAATTTTGGTCCTATGAATTTTTATAAAAACCCAAAAATGAGAAAAACAATCCCAATTTTCCAACATTTCTGTGTGAAAAGCCAAAATAAGTGTTGGTTAAATCATTTAAATTTAAAGCTTATTGTAGTTAGACACACTATGAACTTATATTCACAGCCATTGTATGAGTTATTGCAAATCTTTCCATTGAAATTTATGATTTACAATGCAAAAGGTTGTTAAAATGTCTATTTATTCCCAATTTTTATTTCTGATGTCATACTGGTCTTTGACATTTTTTGTCGAAATAAACCTGACAAGTTTCACATCATAATCATCCGAATGTTGAGCAATATGAAAGTTTTTATTCACAGCAGAGGTCAATATTAGCAAAATTACATAAATATTAAGGATTTTCAGATAATCATATATATCAGTCAATATTAGGCCTGGTCAATCAAATTTACCACAATGATGTCTATATTCTACTTTTTGTACCACTCCTCATCAAATATTAATAGGAAATATATGTGGACTTTCAAAGCATTAAGCATATTCAAAAACCATGCATTTGTTTGTTAATATTTGAAAATGTTGAAACAAAATCTTGAACTCCCAATTATTATACCTTTATGGCTAACATCTAACCGCAGTGATGTAAATTTTAGAAGATAAAGTAATGTTATTTGCATTAAAATTAAATGTGAATGAATCAGACAGACTGGCTTTTGTTGAATGGAGCACAGGAGAAGTCTTGATTATGTAATGTTATGTCAGAGGGTCCTCTCAAACAACTAACTTTTATATATATATATATATATATACATTATATAATTATGTAAAAGGAGCCATACTGTCAAACTCAAGGATACAAGGCCTTTTTTGATTTTTGATAATTAACCCCTTTCCAAGTTGTCCTGCCATGCCACACGAAAAGTTTCGTTTTGGTTCAGCGAGACGTTTCAATTTGAGGCCTTGACTGACAATCTACAACTACAACCCAAACGTCAAACCTCATAAGATTTTGTGGAATTCGGGTGTTCGACTCAAGGAGCCTTCGCCTACAGACTTTATAAATCACAACATTAAAATATAACTTTTTTCTTGGTAAAGGATTAACCCCAGTTTTATTCTGACATGTTTTAACAAAAATAAACAAAAACAAAACAATTCAAATCACAATCCACAAAACACAGTTGCCAGCTGTTAAGCTGATGAGACTGGTGCTACAAAAATATCTGTAATCAGTGGTCGATTATTTGGGGGGGGGGGGATTGTCCCTCAGTTGCAAGGCCCGCAGGCTTGAAAACTTAGTAGCCTTGAGTTTGCACGTCACCAGAGCCGCCCTGAAGCCAAAGAGAGTTTCAGTTTAGATGCTCAAAAAACAAGTTACTGGGCGTTCTAAAGGCAGGTTTTATCTCAGAAAATTAGTTTTGAAAACCGTATTGCTGATGTATATGAATAACAAGAGGTTGACGTGTTCTAATTAGGCTTCACTTGCTGCTTCATGCCTAATCCTCCATAACATTCAGCATTACGGGGGGGGGGGGGAGGGGGTTTAGGACCCCCTCAGGGTTCTTCTGTCTGTCCCCACTTATTTCGACCACTGTCTGTAATAATAACAAAATCATAGAAAAGCATATATATATAATGTCAGGGTGACATAATTTCAAATAATGGATTACATGGTTATGCAAGAAACTGAGACAGCTTTTAATCAACTTGCAAAAGTATAAAGTTGTGAAGAAAGCATTGAATCAGAACGGACATATTTCCAAATAACTGCATGGATATACAATTGATGCATATTTTAGTGCTACGGCAGCATATATATGTGGTAATCATAAATATCAACGCAAGAAGCAACAGTCTTTTTTCATAAATATGTTTTAACTGATATACAGTAAGATTAGTAGCAGATTGTCTAAAAAGACAACTTTTCTTTGTCACATGCACACAACATGTCTATTAGCAGATCACATAATGTATGGTATACAAACTTAAATAAGGAGTAGTAATAAACGTAATTATTTGCGACCTGCTCCACCAAAATTAGTTCAAAGTCCGCCTCCTATCATATTTTATTGTGAAGATGATTTAGGTTTTAAAAGGATGGCTCTTAATATGTTTTGATAACTCTATTCTATATTAAGGTATGGCACCTCAGACATTCATAATTTTACAAAGCATCATAATTCGAAAAATAGCAATTGATTTTCACTCAATTGCTGGGGAAAGGTCCAAAAAATGTCAAGAATGGGACCCCATTTAAATAGGTTAAAATCAAATTTTAGTAAAATAAAAATAAAAAAAAGATTTGGAGATCACTTTTGCAAAAAAAACTGGTACCAAACTGCCAACAGCTTAAAAAACTTCAAAATGTGACCTTTTGACACATAAAGACATTTTGCTAATTTCTAGGAAATGCAGATTGCCCACTTCAAACTCATTTGGTGGAGCGGGTCACATGTATCTTTTCATCTGACTCAAAGGATTGAGTGTTGGCGCACATAAATATTTGACATGAGTCACATGACTTTAAAGACACAAAGGTCAAAAACTGCAGATTAGGCCTAAATCAAAAGCAACTTAATTGTATATAACTTTCCGTTACGGTCACAAATACATGCAGGTATATGCGCATCTCTATCTATATAGGCCTGATATGGTTATGAATTCCACTATTTGACCAGTTTATTCCAAAAATCAATGCCTTATTGATCAAACAGTATTCCAGTGTAAATTCCGCGGTTCTAAAGGCTGTAAGGCTGGTAATTATAGTACAATAATATATAAACTGTTTCCTCTGGGCTCTAGGGCTCCGAGGAAGGGAAATTGTAGCAGGCAGCTCTCACAAGAGGGCCCTCATGATGGTGTCAATTTAGCTCTGGTGTGAAGTTCCTGTACTATTCCTGCTTCATGGACACCACAAGATGGAAAACGAGTACTGAAGATCATGAGCTGTTGAACAGAGGGTAACTTCTGAATGAATTCAGATTTTTAGAGCTGGTTTACAATATCGCAAGACCTATATGTTATGGTAAGTTGCAAACTGGTCCATGGAAACAGAATGACATAAACGGTCACATGATCAGCTCAAACTGATGTACGCAAATCACCAGCCGCTTATCGGGAGCATTTTTTATGACGATGTACAATGTAATAAATATCTTGGGTTGTAATGCTGATTTCAATACTTTCAAGACCTGCCTCATCTTTTCTTTCTCCTGCCGATCTCATAGTGGTCCAAACACCCTGTGGTATGTCACAAATGAAACGGGATATGACTCAAGGAGTCTCGGTCGTGTCAATGAAAATCGTAAACATCCAGAATAAGGTAAAAATCCAAACTAAACCAGATACGCACATATATGTAGATTCCTTATTGTGCATGGCTTATAATAAACAACAAGTTCAAAGTTTTAAATGAGACCAACAGGAGTTCAGTAGATCAGTGGACTCTTTGTCCCTTAATTCGAACAAACCGCAATGCTCTGTCACTTTCAGTCACTTGGCTAGCTCTTACGAGTGATATGTCTGGCACGATTGCATTCTGCCTACAACAGACTGTCAATTTCATTCTCGGGGGTGAAAGACGCGGGCCCCGCATGGCTGCTCAGGTGTCTATGCCTATTATGGGGTTGACTGTTGTGTCGTTGGCGGCCTAGTCCCTGGGGGGCGCTGCTGTGACGTGACCGTCGAGGTCCACTAGGGGGCGGTGCGATCACCGGGGGCACAGTGGAGGCTGACGTCCTGCGAGTGGGGGACGTCGTTTGTGACACGGAGGCTGCCTGACTGCTGCTCGAAGAAGTGCGTCTTGATATGTTGAGGTTGAGAGTGCCGATCGAAGGTCGCGGGGAGAAGCTGAACGAGTGAGAGGTGTGTCTCGGGGAATCGGGAAATGGAGGGGGAGGAGGGAACTCGCAAGGGGGAGAGCCGGGAGGAGGGGAAAGGGAGATGTTCTCCATCTCTTCCGACTCTTGGTAGGGCGGAAGTTCCGATTCCTGAAAAAGCAAAAGAAAACGGCAATATTTTAATTTATTTCACATTTACACGTGAGCAAACTGAAGTTGCAGAATGCAGGCCTGGAGACACAACCTGGCATTAAAGATACTATGTCTTCAGAATGATCCTTCATGTATCTTCTCTTATTGACTTATTGTTGTCTTCAGCTAATCAGCTTGCAAGAATAGAAACAGTCATGTAAGATTGCATTCTAAATAAACAATGCAAGATAACACAGCAAAGACATTATTGAAGACCGAAACGGTGATTATTCTGGCTGAGTTGAGAAGCTTTATACAAAGTTCAATAATTTCTTGACATGAATGACACACAGTAATCCCACTTATCATCTATTGAGATTCAGTCTATTACTGTTAGTGTTGGGTATCATGAGGATTTTGCGATACAATAGTTTATGTGATACTTGGTTAGCGATACAATACCTGAACGATACAATACTATTGCGATAGGTAAAAATCCAGAAAAAGCTTGAAAAACATCATTTTTTTGTGGTATCAATTCAACATCATTGCGGTATAAAGTTAGTATTAGGAAAGTTGGGCAAAAAATAATTCTCTAGTTCACAAAACTGAAGTAAAAATATTGCGATTTTCATGGGTTTCTCACAAGATTGAGGTGTGATGCGCATTTGAGCGCCTGTCAGAAATTAGCGGAACTATGCTTTTAAGCAGGCAATACGTATCGCGATAATCATGATACTTGCTGCCTTTGGCGATAGTGTATCGTGATATATCATGAGTAATTTTTCCTCACGATAGTTGTATTGTGACTGCACTGGCGATGAAGTATCATGATAGCGACAGTATTGTCCCAACACTATATGCAACTCACCTCTATCGGTACACTCAAGAAAGCTGCATTCCTCATTCCCTCATTTCCCACGGCCTGGTCGTAGGTGGGCGGGAGCGGGACGTGGGAACACCTGCTGGGCAGGGTCAATGCATAATTGTGGTTGTGGACGACCATGACCCGCGGGTGGGAGGAATCAACCATGACCCGCGGGTGGGACGCCTCTCCCTGGTTGCTGCCCGCCCCTTGCACCCGACTGACCGGTATTCCTGCGATCGAGTAGAAGGTCATGTTGTCCAGGGCAACGTAGTCGCTCGAGTTGGAGTCACCTGGGACATAAAGACAGTTTTAGCTATAACGGCAGCAGACCAAAATTATTAAGAATTTTCCCATTGCATGTATTTTACTTGTATCTAGGGTCCCAGATTCGTTGTCAGCCTGGGCGTCCTTCCCCACATTGCGGCCAAGCTTGTTGCTTCATAGTACAAAATCTGGTCGTCCTTCTAAAAATCTGGTCGTCCTTCCTAAAATCTGGGCATCTTGGGGGATAGGACGACCGGGAATCTGGGACCCTGCTTGTATCTAACATTATGCTAAGAAGAAAATTGAATTATGTCAATTCTAGAAGTAATTAATGCATAATTAAGTTCATTTTCCACTTCAGGAGAGCCCTGCATTGCTTGATTTGTAAACAAAGCAAGGGTTTTTGGCAGCATTAAGTACTACTTGTTCACACTTCTAAAGAAATTTGTCTTCGTTTATTAACAGCTAGAAAAAGTTAAATATGACTCTAATCTTTTAAGCAACTTCTAAATTGGGAGACACTATATGGGTGAAGTCATTTTAAATGAGGCCAAAAGTGTCACATAAGGGTAAATTTTAAAATGCATGTTTTAGGATGTTTTCCTTATCCAGCCTGTGCTCCATAGTCTTAATTTTTATGAAATATACTTTTTTTGTCCTTAAGTTACACTGACACTGCCCCAAATAGAATTTTGCTGAGGAGAGTGTATGTCGTCACGTAGGTGAGAAATTTTGGTTGACTCCAATTTATTTAATTCCTATTGTTGATAATAGCAAACATTGATCATATAATCATTGTTCCAGGTATAGATGATCATTTAAATCAATTTTAGCCGACAAATTACCATTTTGCTTTGAAATACACACATTGACGGAACAAAAATATATGTTCGTAAATTTTGCTTCTTTGATGTCATGTCAAAATAAAGTACATAGGAATACTCAGTAAATTTTTGGATTAAAATGTAAAAACACACAGAATGTATGAGAGAATGGTAAAATCCAAGCCATCTAACCTGTTGTGTAAAAGATATAGGCATATTTTTAGCGTTACATCATATTTGACATAGTCCTGTAGGTGAGAATTCTGTCACACGTACATCATAATTGACGAAGCTTCAAAAATTATGTCAAATTGTGTATTAATAAACCTTACCAGTAAATGAAATTATAAACATTTCAATAAAAACAAACAAGTGTCAAATGTTAATTCTCCCTAATATAACACAAAAGAGAAAATTCACCAAGAGAAGCTGGAAAATAAGTTGCCAGAAGCTACACACATGCACCAAACATTGAATATGAATAACCGACTCAAGCTAGCACTTAAATTCTCTGAAATTCCATAAAATATATAAAATAATAAGTAAGGTAAATTAGATTTGTTAAAATCCTCATTCATAACAACAGTAAAAATACAAATAATCAGAAGAATTTTACATGAAGTGTCAATTATGATGTACGCCTATTAATCTTAGCTGAACAAAATCAAACACAATGTATTGTTGAGATAAACTGCATTAGTAAATGAAGCTAGCCAAAATATATTATAATTCTTAATTTAATGTAGAGATTACTGTCATATATCTAAGATTTATGCTGTACATCATACTTGACATTACGAGTGTCAAATATGATGTACATCAAAGAATCTATGTTATTGTAAGATAGGAATGAAATGCATGTGTGAAATTTTATGACAAGGACAACCGAAGTCTGGGAATTTAATTAACACAACTTTTCTCTACTTTGGTAATCTTTTCATATCAGAAAGCTCGAAAATTCATCTGTACATCATAATTGACCAATAATTACTTCTTGGTCAATAATGATGTACTGTCCATTATGATGTACCAATTTGATACTTTTGACATATGACACATTTTGTTGTGTGACAGTCCTGTATCTTCATGCAAGGCCAATTTCAGAAAGAAAACTTATTATTCACAGCAAAATGAAAAATTTTGATCGATGTGATGCTTCTCTGAAGATGAGAACACCTCTATCAGTGACGTTACATCATATCTGTCCTGTAGGTGAGAATCCCAGAATTATTGACATTCAAAATTTGCATCCTCCATATCACAGCCTTTGCTGCTCTGTAGGATATCCTTTTAAACATTTTAGATAAATCTTGTGGAATACTTATTTTGGCAGCATTCGAACCCACAAATATATTACTGGGTGTGTCAAAATTTTGGTTTGAAATTTTGCCGTCCTGTAGGTGAGAATTTTTTCAGTGATTGCAGGTGTCATGTTTGGACAGCGACCATTTAACTGTAGCTGGATATTCCTTTTAAAGCTGACTGGTATGTGATTATTTATCATAGACTTTCTTGATTCAGTGGAAAATAAATCAACCAAACGCTACTTAAATAGGAAAAAAATCCATTTTTAGAAAACGTTTTTTCTGGATTTACCATGTTTGACATTTATGATGTACGTGACGGGAGGTTTCGGTGGCCCGAGAAATATTCCCTGAACATTTCACATAGCAAATGGAATAAAAAAACTTAAGTTCAGGTACATAGGTAGACATTAAAATTAAAAAAACTGAGCATAACTTATTTCAGTTGCTAACCATCAGCTGTCAAAGTAACACTGTTTGAAAATGTGACGTTTGACATCCCCAAAAATGGACCATTTTGAGAGTTTGCAGTCCCTGGTCTCAATGATGAAGCCATAATTTCAGGTAAAAGTGGATTTATTATGAAGACAAAATTGTATTCTACATCTCAGAGAATTTTAAAGAACATATTACTAGCCAAACATTTTTTATGTCCTGTTAAAGGTCAAAATCCTGGCTGGCCTCGTTTAAAATGACTTCACCCATATATATATACAGACTGCTAGTGACTAGAGCCTGGTGAATTTTAATTTTTAAAAGAAGCACTCAGACCAAGTGTTCCAGCTAGGATTTGACTCAGGCATTCAATTTTAAGGACATGACGACACTTTGAAGAAAACAATTTTTTCAGAATTTTTTTTTCATCCAAAATAGGCATGGCGCACGAGGTGAGGAACGAGGGTTTGACATGGCGCACTGACACAGCACCATGCTCAAATGGCCTAGCTGGAACATTGCCGTCATCTATCCCCTAGTGGGAAAAAAGGAAACCACACACTACAGCACCACCTACCTGATCTATTGCGATAACGATATCTCTCACGATTGCAGATTCCCTCCTTGAAGCACTTGTAGACAGCGTACACCACCCCTATGGCAAAGACAACCGGAGTGACCAGCCAGGCCAGATTGCTGTCCGTCCGTCTGTACTCGTCTATCACCAGGTGTTTGGTGATGATTGTGGCTGAAACAACAAATACATGGGCCTATATCTTAGTTCTTCCACTCCAGCAAAGCCCTCAGTGAATAAATCAGTCTCACTCCCAAATCTGGCCAATGCACAGGCTTTCACACAAGGTAAGTAAATAAGGGTGACTTCGCTGGTTTAGGTACTTATATAAATCGTACAGCCATGAGGTTTACAGTTTTAAAGGGCTTTAAAATGATAGGTGTTGCAAATCTAAGGACGCAATAGTTATCCCGCAAATTGCTACTGAATACTAAATTTTGTAGAAAAAGAATAAACAGAAATATCAAAATATTGAACTACTGAACAAGTATAAGGAGCATAGCTCATTGGCAATGTGATTAATAAATAGTTTGTTTAAACCAAATATTATAATACTATCATAACATTATAGAAATTTACGCTATATGCAAGGTATAATACCTGTACAGTTGACTTCATCCTCTCCAAAAGGACACTCCTTGAACCCGTTACAATGTTGCACAGCGCTGTAACAGCCGCCCCTGGGTCCTTTGCACGGGATGGGCAGGTGTTCTGGGCATGGGATCTCTGCCAAAAGCAAAACCAAACAGGCTTATCAGTACCGATATATATTAGAAGAAGGATCAATTACTACAATCTAACATTGATGAGGATTCAAGAAAAATTATAAGATATTTAATTCGCACATAAGTACAGTATTTCTAAAATACCGGCTTTCATAAATTGACTTTTATAGTAAATTCGTAGAAGAATAAATATGTTCTTAAAATAAGGAAGGAATAAGCATTAACATACCAGTGGCAGTGACGAGTGTCATAAGACCCAAGGCGATCAGGGAGAAGCAAGGGAGAGAGATCGTAGTAAGTTGAACGCAACCCATTATGGCATCAGAGGAAAACCTGTAAACCACAAAGAAATATATATAAAATGTAAAGGGATGGCGAAGGCAGGGAGGGGAATGATTTAAAAACATCCCTATCCTTCATTACGGTTAAACTCACAGGGAATACTATCACATGAGGACAAGTATTTAGATGGATGATGGAGCTTCACTTCCTGTATTTACGCACTTTGTAGGCTAATTATTTAGGACAGGAGGAGGGCTCTTCAATGAGGTGAAGGCTGATTGAATATATAAATATAGGCCCAAGTGACCCAGCAAGAGCTGGATTCGAAGCCTGGACCCAATGATTGGCAGCCCAGCAAGGTACCACTAGACCAACTCTCCCCCGTCATGAGGACAAGTCCGTTGCTGCTAGGATTTTTCACTGCCAGCCGAGATCTGCTTCTTCCTGATAATCCACAGACCACCTCCTCGAGTAGAGCTCATGAAGTGATCTACCAGGTCAATTACTTGTGAACTCGAGTATCCCCTCATCCAGTACATAACCAGTCAAGTCAGGCTACTCCCCCCTTTGTTTTAACGCAGTGGCTATTCGCACCTCCGGGAGGTGCGTATAGCGTGAACTGCCTATTCACACCTCCGGCCGTGCGTTTAGGCATCAGGCTATACGCACCGCCGGCCGGCAGGTGGCGCCGCGCTATTTGATGCTGCAGTGCCCCTGGTGCTGAAAACTGCATGATGTGGCTAATGTGACAGGGCATGTAGCAATGCCAATGCACAAGAGCAATTCACAAGAGCTGGATGGTCCAAAAGTGCAATTGAATTTCTTGCTGCTCGATCTAGACACACTCTCAGTTAATTGCTCTTATAAGTCTTAATTGCTCTTTAGAGTCAGTGACTTCAAAGGTGTCTTCCTGAATTACAGTCAAGCAAAACTTAGAAAGTTATATTAATCTACACTTCTGATACCTAAAGCCTATTGATGTTGTGTACAAGTGATTAATTAATTGTCAACTTTTGTCAGTTGCACTCATCTTATCTCAAATATTGCTGAAATATAGCTGAAGTAAAACATTGGTATTGAAAAAATTGATATTGACATAGGGCCTATATATCATGTACTTTTCTTGACATGATCTTGTGCTCGAGCTTAAGCTCTTCCATTTTCAAATTTGAGGCAAATAAAACCAATTTCAGTATATGATAACTCTGATTTCCATGCTGTATTTTTGCAATACACAAACTGGTCTAGAGGTATAGCCTTAACAGATATATTATGTTGGCAGGATTTCACTGCTAGATCTCAGGCCTCCACAGAATTCTTAACATTGTGTTTTATGATCAGTGCCATACATTTATGAGTAGGCCTACTAGTTTATTCTATAATTTATTTATTCTATCATTCTTTTTTTTCTAGTAAAAAACAGGCTAACAAGCAGCAGAGCAGACTAAAGTAGGCTATTATTCAACATCTGGCATTTTAGTTCAGGCTCTGTCCACCAGGTGCGCCGTTGCATTTGCAGAGTTCCAACAGGAATGTAGTTTGGGTTCCATCTTCCAAGTCAGCTCAAAAAGTGGGTCGGCTGTGCATATAGCTTCATTGGTCTATTCGCACCTCCCGGCTGTGTGAATAGACAGCCCCTATACACACCTCCCGGCTGTGCGTATAGACTGGAAGAGTCTATTCGCACAGCCGGGAGGTGCAAATAGCCTCGGTCTTGTTTTAAACTCCGAGCCGGGATCATCCAATAGCACTGCGAACTGCTATTACACGAGCTGGCCAAGCCCAAGACACCTAGGTGACAGGGAATTCAAATTAAAATGGCCAAGGAACAGAGGGAAACGAATCATCACCTACAATTGGCTCCTGACTACAAGATTACCTTTAGGCAATTTTGCCTTTTTACTATTTTGGGCAACATTTTAGCCTTATTTAGGGTCAAAGTCACAAACAAATTTTGTCTGATTCAGTTTCATCTTCATTTTTCAAGCTGAGCTACGGAGTTTCATTCACACAATCACTGACACATATCTTCATTTCTTAACTTCTCCAAACTCAGACACACAAATTACCTGTAAATAATGGTCTGCTGTCCAGTTTTGCAAACAAAAACTAAGAAAATGAGAGAAAACAAAATCTAAGCAACATCGCGTCCTCCATCGCCGGAAGTTTTGCGAATGACGTTGGCAAACCGCAAGACGCTAGGTGGCGTTTCGGTGCAAAATAGGTCAAGGGTCAAACAAGGACGCACGTGGCTTTGTTATGACATGCAGGAGCTCAGGATGGAGGAAGAAAAATCCACTCTGATAAGCTGTTGAATTGTGTTCTCTGTGAAAATACAGTCTAGATGGTGAGGAACAAACTGGCACGTAATTAGCATGTAAAATATAGAACATTTCATGTTGCTAATTGTTGGGAGGATATGCTTCCCATCACCCTAGGCTAGTTAGGCCCCTCACCAGCTCACCCCCACACAGCCTTTCAATACATGCTGCATCCTGCCCTGGATTTGTTGGATCTCATTGCCTAGGATTGATTTGTAGAAAGAACACTAAACTTTTTTGAGCGCACCTGCTATATATGGGTTATAGGGATTGAAGGGGGCATGCGCGTCCAACTCAGTGAAGGATAAACATATTGGTTGGTGTAATGCACTACTAATTTTTTAACCCCGGGCCCACCCTACCCCTGCGGACTCACTGTTGCTGTGTGAGGAAATTTCCAATGTGTGAGGATGGGATGGAAAAGTCTGGATCGAGATCCCCTCTCCCTGGAAGAAATGTTTACGTTGTGTGAAAATGCCCCGCGCAGCCCGACCCTCGCCCCTGGGGATTACTGTAAAGATAAAATCCCAACTGTCAGGGAAAACTGACTTGAAATCCTTGGATATTGGACGCCCCAAGGGGTGAAGGATTTTTTCAAAATTTTCTTCACTATTACTATAGACTTGAGTCTGGAAATGCCCAGGAAACGCCGCATGCACCATTCCCCAACAATCCACAGATAGATAGGGACGTTGGGGTTACAAATGACTGGTGCATATTAGTTTTTTAAACGTAGGCCTATCCTATAGCTTGCTTCTGGCATTCTGTTCGAGGCAGCACAGCCGTTCTATTCAAGAAATGTTGGGCTATTGTTTGTTACACTCCTTGACATGTTGGCCTTATATTTTCAGATCTCATAGAACTACATGATTGATCGATCAACTGGGTGACCCAGGATCTCCACTATGCTAATGCTTTCTGTGTCCGTCTGGAGGGGTGCTCCAGTGCTCTCCAGGTACTTCGCAAGTTCCAGAACATTTGCATCTGTCTGTAGACATCGAAACAAAGTTTTAGGAATGATCAATGGAAGCAATCAATGTCCTCAACAAACTATAGCCATGAAAAAGTTGTCAAACGCAAGACCAGTCAGATGTCTGTGGACTAAACCTCGACCTAATTTAATTACACCGTTGCCCCTGGCGATGGAGAAGTTCTCTGAAAGCACTGCCTTGGTGGATGAACGTGGAACTTACAGTTATGGAAATTTGCTTCAATGCACTTATGAATTGGCAGAAAGAATTGTACAGACTTGTGGTCCGAGCGAAAATCACATCTGTTTAGATGACGTTAAGATATCCTATTTATGTCCGAATGATGCCTCCTATGTGGTTAGCACGTTGGCTGTATGGTTGAGTGGAGGCGTGGCTGTCCCACTGTGTAAAAGCCACCCTGCGAGTGAATGGAAATATTTCATCGAGGACTCCCAGTCAAAGTTAGTTCTGTGTTCTCCTGAATTTGAGGAATCATTACGACCTGTAGCCGAGTCGCTGGGCATTCCTTTACTGGTCGTTGATAACAATCTGACAATTTCCGAAGAGCAAGAAGCAAACAGCGATGAAGACGACCAATCAGAATCCGCTAAACACTTTTGGAAAGATGTCATCTATAATTATTCATGGCAGCAGCAGGAAAACAACAAGTTCAAGAGAAAACCTGCACTCATCATATACACCAGCGGAACTACTGGGCGGCCCAAGGTAGGAGATCGAGACCAAATTATGAATCAGTGGCGTAGCTAGAGATCCAGGAGTGGGGGGGCCAAGGGGGGGCCAGGGTCTGAGCTGGGGGGGCCCACTTTTCGTGGTATTTTTGGGGCAATACAGGGGTAAGAATTAACACCGCGACACAAGCCCTCTTTACAAGTGACATAGGAACATTGACGCTCTTTGCTTATGGCATACACTTACACTCTAAAAAATTTCGGGACAAAACTGGTTTTTAAGAATCCAAAATGGTTTTTTGAAAAATCCATATTGGATTATCCATGGAATTTTGGTTTTTCAAAAAAAACATTTTCCATTTAAAAAGCAGTTTTTTTGCCAAATCGTTTTAGAGTGCACTGCATTTATTATTCCATTTAGATGGCACAAACTACTAAATATTCTTTTTCAATTACTTTTTAGAGAGAAATGGCTTTCCATAAAACCAGTTGGACAAAGTGCAGAATGTTGATTTCAGCTGTTCAATTTGTTATGCACCAGTGGCGTAGCTAGAAATCCAGGAGTGGGGGGGCCAGGGTCTGAGCTGGGGGGGCCCAACTTTCGCGGCATTTTTGGGGCAATACAAGGGCAAAAATTAACACCGCGACACAAGCTCTCTGAACAAGTGACAGAGGAATATTGGTGCTCTTTTCTTCTGGCATACAATTGCTGCATTTATTATTCATAAAACCAGTTGGACAAAAAGCAGAATGTTGATTTCTGCTGTTCAATTTGTTAGCACACAGAATGGGACAGAGGCATCAGTTTCTTTTTAAAGTGGTAGGGCTAATTGGGCCAAAGCCTTCACGGAAGTGGGTCCCGGGAACGCTCAAAATTTTTCCTCAAACAATGCCCCTTTTTGGCCCAAAAAGTGGTGCTGCAAATGTCCCACCAGCCCTCCCAGCCCCCACCTACACTGACGCCACTGGAATGAGAGGACAGTTTGTTGCGAAAATAGTACTTACTGATTCATAATGCTGATTGGGGTTTGGTTGCTCTTACTTTTGACAGAGCACTGCCTGTATCTGGTTGAAAATTCCCTGATATGACATCAATGACCACGCTTTTACATAAAGGGTGCATACAATAATGTGATGCTACCATCATTGCCATGATAATTAAAAGTTTAACATAGACTTAAATGGTCTCATAAAATTAATTATCTTTTCATCTGCTAAAACATGCCAAAAAGTTGATAGCAATTGCTGGAAATGACACGAATTCCAGAAAATATAGCCTGGAAATTCCATGCAACACATGAAAAACTGAGCAGTTTTTACTAAAAATCACTCTGGATAATCATTCCTCTCCAGAGATAATCCAAAGGCGCAATATTTCTTTGGCTCAACAATGGCAAGGGAAAGATTTCCTCAGATCACAAATTTTTTGAATTTGCATGGAACTGCAATAGATACATAGGCATACCGTAGGGAGACGGGAGGTTAGAATTTGGGAAACAGTAAGATTCTAAGCAAAAATCAAACTATGTAGGTAGATTATTAAATAAACATATTTAACAACTAATTGTATCCATAGGATCTTGAAAATTGGGCCGAACGTCACAAGCCCACTAAAAAGTTCAGATGCAGGTATTTCTATTGCCAGATAAATTCAAAGAAAATAAAAAATTGTCAAATGCCTTAGAACTTTTCAAAGGGCAACTGTCATTCTGTCGAGAATCCATTATAAGTGAGCGCGTGCTCAGGTCACAAAGACGGACGTGCTCTGCTCAAATAATTTTTCAAATTTCTCAAATCTGAAATGGGGGGGCCAGTGGGGGGGCCAGTAATCCATTTGGGGGGGCCTTGGCCCCCCCAGGCCCCCCCATAGCTCCGCCACTGTTATGAATATATAATTTTTTTGGTGGGTTAAGTTGTGCGTTGCTGATACAAATCAGGACCAGTTTCATATTCGTAAAGTTGATTAATGTGGCCTGTACGCTGATGATTTTTGTTATCTTAAAAAATGCAAAACAGCAGATCACATTGAAATAACCACCAGAGGTCACAAAAGTTTTCAATTCTCATCACTTTTCATTTTGTTACATATAAGAATTTACCTGACCCATCATTTTGTATGAAACTTTTGGGCATTGATGTATTCTTCGCTGAGCAATATAAATAAAACTATTAACGTCTGAAAGCCAACAAGTGTCAGCATGCATACAACATGTGTCCTAAGTGTCCTTCTATTAAATTTGCAGGGAGTTGTGCACACGTTCAACAGCATCCAATCTCAGGTGGAAGGGATGCAGAAGGCGTGGGCGTGGTCTCCGTCTGACATGATTCTTCATTCACTTCCTCTGCATCACGTCCATGGGGTGGTTAACGCCCTCCTCACACCCTTGTATACTGGCGCCACCTGCCTCATGCTGCCTCAGTTTGACGCCCGACGGGTACAGTGTTTCTTTTTTTTAAATAATTCGTACTTGTAGCACTTTGTATTTTTTTGGTGGAAGGGTTTTTATTAGAACACAACCATACAATATTGCCTATCTTGATGTTTGATATAAACATGACAGGCTATCTGGTCACTATCAATAGCTTTCATTTTGATTACAATTTGGCAAATTAACTTCCTCGCTATTTATTTCACTAGATATGGCATCATTCATTCATGTACATCCGAATGTGTGGCATTGTGTGCACAAAATTAAATACCCACATGCAATAAGTTACATTGTGATTTCGGAAGAAAAGCGCTTTTCATATAAATCCTTAAATTTTGAGTTATTAACGCTTAAACTGTATATCCGGCATTGTCCCAATGTATTTTCGACAAATCGAGAGATCAAGTATATCATATTATATAATTATATATATATAGACATGTATAATGATTGCAAAATAATTTCTCTTTCTTCCACTAGGTGTGGGACTATCTGCTGGGGAACAAAGTCTCCCAGAGCGTGACCATGTTCATGGGGGTTCCTACGATGTACGTGAAGCTCATCGAAGATTTTGAGAAGCGTTTTTCTCGAGGGAGAGGAACGAAGAGAGCGAGGGACTATGTGAAGGCCATGTGCAAGGCAAGGGTCAGGTTAGTTAGAGGATTGTGAAGATATTAAATTATTTAAAACTACTGTAGGATGGGAAGAAGCAATGTCATGTAACTACTCCAAACTGCTGCCATTCTATCTGACTGTCTGACCGGCAATATCTGCAAATAAAAAACTGTATTTGTTAGTCCGACAAAGGCTGACTCAAAACGAAGTCTATCTATCTTTCTTAGAGGACGGCCCACTTTTAACCCCCTTTGTTATCATCATAATGATGATGTTGTTGCAGACTGATGGTGAGCGGGTCGGCTCCCCTCCCGACCCCAGTGATGGCGAAATGGGAGGAGTTAACGGGACACGTCCTTCTGGAGAGATACGGTATGACGGAGACAGGGATGGTCCTCACTAATGCCCTCCAAGGCGCCCGGATACCAGGTAAGGTGATTGGAATCGTTGAAACAGTTCTAGCTCAGTAAAATAGAAATCACGATAGAAGTCTCAATTTATGCCAATGCTCTGGATGGGGTTTTGAGATCCGTCTGTCCCTTGGCCATTTTACACTTGAATTCCCTGTCCTTTGAAGGGGCTCCCTTCGCAATTTTACTAATTGTACTTTTGAATTCCCTGTCCCCAGATTTGGATGAGTTTTGTGCCCTCCTGTCCCTTGGGCCATTTTATTTTTGAGTTCCTTGTACCAAACGATCCCCCATCCAGGGCCTCATTAGTCATTAACCAAAATCGAATTCTTTGGTATTTGTCTGTAGGTAATACACGATCTTATGTCTTGTTATATAAATGTCTTATACACTAAGAAAATTTTGACGATAAAAGGTCATGATTGGCCTGGTCATCATTCTCGTATGAGTTATAGGAATTCCTTAATTTCATAAACTTGCATTAAAACTTAACACCAAAAATGTTAAACTTACCTTTGTCAGGAGCTGTAGGGAAACCTTTCCCGAAGATGGAGGTCATGGTGTAAATGATCTGTGGTCATGATCGCCAGGTCAGACGTGTACAACGGCAATGGCTATGAAACAATTTGTCAGGTGAATTCCTACAGAACAACAGAAACGCCAGGTGAGGAGGAGTCTGAATGTTACAGGGATTTACAGGATGGGATGGTGGTGGGAGCAGGGAGGCCGTATAAATTATATATTTTGATTCAATATCAATTGTCTGTTCAATTTCCAATTACTACAACTATTTTATCAATTTGCTGGTTTGATATATATACAAAAGTATAACTTTAATTGATAAAAGACATTTGTCTGGTCAGCAAAACTGGATTTGTTTGTCACATGACACACATTACAAAAAATTAAACTTGTTGTCAACAATGAATGCATTTTTTTGATGTGATAGATCTCCGTATTACAGAATCTGTTCATTATTTTTGTCAGGGCTGGAGAATGAGGTTGGCGAGTTGTATGTAAAGGGTCCAAATCTTTTTACGGAATACTTGAACAAACCGAAAGCAACAAAGGAATCGTTCACAGCTGATGGCTGGTTCAAAACTGGTAGGGTACCCTTAAATATATTTGTATTTCCTTGTACTGGCATACTGAGCAGCTCCAGTTCCTCAGAAAGATCTTCTTTGATTAAGTAAAGATGCCATTAGTTTCTGAAATTTGTAAAAGTTGTAATTGGTCATTCTACAGAATTTTTGCCATGTTTGATCATAAGAAACAACATCCTTTGGTTATTTTAGCCTTGGTTTTGCACTGCCAAATGGAAGATAGGGAAAAAATGGTGATAGTGTCAATTTCTAGTTGGTTTTGACAAGCAGACCAGCACTAATTTGGCACAATTACTTCTTTATAAATTAGGTGATACTGCTCAACTTGAAAACGGGACCATAAAGATCTTGGGCCGAACGTCTGTCGACATAATCAAGAGTGGGGGTTACAAGATTTCTGCGTTGGAGGTGGAGCGCCATCTCTTGGCTCACGAGAACATCGCTGACGTCGCTGCAATTGGCATTCCGGACTTAACTTGGGGACAGCGGGTCGCCGCGGCCATTGTCCTCAGAGATCCCTCAACGACCTTGACCTTGGATGACCTCAGAGACTGGGCCAAGGTCACAATGCCCTCCTACCAGGTCCCAAGCGTCATCAAGGTCATTAGTAGCATGCCTCGTAATACCATGGGCAAGGTCAATAAGAAGGAACTGCAAAAGACGCTCTTTGCCAAAGAAATGAAGCTCACAATGTGATATTATAAGCTGAACTTTAATATTTATAAAATTTTAACAAAAAGTATGTATGAATAATTATGTTTGTCAATTTCAGAAATATTTATAATTATACAATTTTGAAAAAAGATTTTTGAAAATATTTACATGAATATATTAACAACAAAATAAATGTTTTCTTTTCATGTGCAAAAAAATTATGTCTAGGCGTATAAAAAAACTGCTACAGATTGCTATAATATTGTATTATTGATTGATCAGTGTGCGACTCTAATTTCAGCAAAATTCTATTTTACAAGAGCTCTGTCACGTCATCGAGTCTGCTCCAGTAATGTGGGCCTTACTTCTGAGATGCTTCTGTTAGCGAAGGGTGAGCAAGTAGGTCAAGGTATGACTATAGATTTAGTGGTGTTACTGGATGAATTTCAATCATGGTTTTGTGTCAATTTTTGCTTCAAGTGGTTGATTTATATTAAAAGGCGTGGGATTTGACTGGTGAATAGGACTTAGTCAATGTTTTATGCCTGTGAGTTCATCAAACTGGTATAGATCTGCAAAAATTTAAAGTGGTCAGTTGTTCTTGTTTCCATTTGTCCAATCCATGAAGATATTAGGGTTTTGCAGAATGAACTGTATTGTATTCTGAGTCTTGTATTTTTGAGTCAAAAACGATGTCTCAGTTTCACTTTTTCCCGCTGATTAACACTGGGGATGTAGTTTCACTAGTAGTTTGTATTGTCACATTTTGGAAACGCGGAGGTTTCTTTTTGCAATTCTTCGCTTTTGTTGTTATTTTCTTCCTAACCAATGGGGCTCACCTGATCATGCGCACAGTGTCCTTCTGACTCCTACAATAGTTCAGCCTAGTGATGGAAGTGGAAAATTTCACTGGGGGAGCTGGCTTGCACAGCAGCAGCAAGCTATTCCAAATTTTTTTAGGGGAAAAAATTCTGCCACCAGGGTTGGTATAATTTTGGCTAATAATGCCTGGAGAACAGAAAAAGTGAAAGGATAATTGTATTTTCACCACAAGATCATTGGGGAGCTGTAGCAGGAAAGAGCTGATCATGGGAGGTTTCCATCTCTGGTTCAGTCTTCCTTAGGTTCGTCAGGGTTATGACGGTGGCCTGGGTGGTAGGTGCGGAAGATTCTGTCCCAGATATCCAAGTAGGGCGAGAAATTGGTGGAGGGCTTCTGGTGATGCATATCGTGCTTGAGGGAACCGCCCCATAGGGGGAGCCACCGCTGCGGCATGTACGGCAGGTCGTAACCAACATGGGCGTAAATGGACATAAAGATGTTTACGTTTTGAAAGGTCATGGCCGTCAGAGGATGGCTGTTGAGGATCCAGGGGCAGGTTGTGCTGAAGGTCGCCACGGAAACTAGCTCCCAGGGATGGACGTATTGGGTGACCCAGGCGTTGGGACTCGTGTACTGGTGGTGGACAGAATGTACGTGTTTGTAAAGGAACCTCACTTTGTGGTGTAGCACATGCCAGATGAAGTACTCCAGGTCGAAGATGACCAGTCCGGCAATCGTGTGTGCGATGACCTCCGTGAGAGTGGGAGCCAATCGAGACATGTCAATCGGAGGCTCCCAGATCCACTCAGCGAGCGCAAGAGGAACGCCGTAAATTGCGGCATTCCAGAGAGTCAGCCGGACCGCTTTGCTGATGGAGGCGAGAGTCACTGGCTTGCTCGGTTGGATCTTGTGCGCCTTGACCCACGCCCAGTCTTGTCCGTAGAGGTCAATCACCGTCCACGGAATCAAGACGGAAAAGTAGAAAGTCATCGACACTGCGATGGGATAGAGGGGGGATGATGTGTAATGCTGGTATTTTAAATGGACATCCCATAATAGTTGTAGAAATCTGTAATCCTCTGAAAATCCCTCGTGAAAAGAATGTGATGGTTCAGTGCAATTCAGAAACACCTCTTGCCAGTGAGCCATCTATGCTGATCCTTTTCAATCTCTTTTTGCGATTCTTAGTCGGGATTAATTTCCTTTGAGGTGCAAGGAGAGAAACTTAAGATAAATTCATGACAACTCTCAAATAAATTCCTTAAATTGTCAGATATTAAGCATTCGTGGGAATAGAAAGTCGTTAGGTGAAGTAGTATGGTTTTATAGTATCCTACCAAGGCGGAAGCATGTGACTTTTTCTTTGCATTGTCCATCAGGGTTTGGTGTATCAACTAACCTGCCTGGGTGTATCAACTAACCTTAACAGGTGGGTTAGTTGATACATTTGACATGACCTCGTTTGACGCCATCTGGGGTAAAAACTATCAAACAGCGAAAGTCAAGTTTATCCGTATATTTGAACGATGTATTTCCCCATGCACATGGCCATTCGTCATTCCAATGTCATCGTCCATTTAGCTTGGAGGCGAGCTTTTCTGAAAAACGTCTCAACTAACCTGCGTCTCCATTAAGTACCAAATAATCCGGGGGGAGCAGGAAGAGTAAATTAAAATTTCATGAATCCGATGTTTCGAGATGAACTAATGGAGAAGTTCCATAATCGAGACGCTTGTCGGTTGGTGAGTGTATCAGCCAATGTGAGGAGAGATGCTTATGTACAAGCTCTTGTCCGAACTACTCCCAATTAACCAGCTCATTAATCTCATCGCAGGCTCTGATTACCATAGGCCTAATACATAATCAGTGCCTTGAACCATTCCTATCAATTATCCCTGATAATTGTATCATCAATTACTAAAAAAAAGCATGAGTATCAAATTGTTGTCCTTACTCATACTTTCATAGATGAAGATTAGCGACAAACTTAAAGGAAAGGGTGTTATTATCAGAATTCTTATCTTAATAGCGGTGACGTACATTTATGTGTGCACTGTGCTATTGATTAAAATTTCGTGTTTCTGGTGTTATACTTATGGTAGTACTGGTGGAGTGGCATGGGGTAAAGAACCCACAGAGCTCCATTATAGGGACCGTTCAGAATTTATGAATGGGAGGGGGGGTGGGAGTTTTGGCTGAGGGGTACTAAATTTTCACACGTTTCAAGGGGGGTATTAATTTTCGACAACACTTCCAAGGGGGGGTTAAGAAATTTTAACAAAGAAGAAATGTAAAAAAAAACATGCATAAACTCATTTTATTTGGACTTTTTTTACGCGCAAAAGTCCATGAATTGACGCGAATCTGTACGCGTGGCCATGTAATGTATAACAGTAGACTATATCTGTGTGTTGCTGTATGTCGAGGGGGGGTGTGAAACCTAAGTTGGGGTACTAAAAATCCGCATGAAACTCAAGGGGGGTATCAATTTTTGACAGGAAGTTCCAGCAAATTTCGCAGCTCCCCCCCAAGCATAAATTCTGAACGGTCCCTTAGATCTATTTTGGACACCCCGGAACTCAATTTAGTCCGAGCCCATGGGACATTAAGTGGAGGCGGGTTGTATCCAGTGTTCTATGCTGGGGCAACTGAAAGACCCTGGGCATCCCTGAATTAATAGGGTATGTACCAGACTCACAGTCTTCTCATCTCATCATCATATGGCGATCGCCTGCCTCGATATAGCCCTCTAGGGTGCTGCAGAGGCGTAAAACACAAACAAACAAACAAAACAAAGATCTATTTTGGAACAGTGAGCTGAGTATAATAGGTCTCTCCTAAGCACTTGGCTTGGGTGCCGGCCCTTTAGCTCAACTGGTTAGGCAGCTGACTTATTTAAAAAGGAGCAGTATTACATGGTGAATCCGCCTAAGGCTGCAGGCCGGGACTGCTTCAAATCCTGCTCATCGTGGCAGGTGGCATTGAGGTGAGATTTTTGACAGAAGTGTGTCAAAATCTCAGTAATATAGGTCGCTCCTTAGCCTTTGCTTGAGGGCTGGTCCTTAAGTAAGTTAGGTTCAATTGGTTAGGCGGCTGACTTTAAAGGGGACATTTAGTACGATGTCAGTGGTGTAAATTCTAATTTTTAAAAATGCAAACCAATAATCCTAAATATCCTGGTTGTGCACATGAAGTTCAGAAATGTGCACAGACATAAAAAACTTAATCAAAAGTTAAAAGCTAAATAAAACTAGTATAACTGATATTGCCGTACGGCAATATCGGATAATCCCCCGCGGGCCCCGTTTGACCCTAGCCCCGCTTATTCTCCTGTTTCAATTCACTTCAATAATTTGTATGAATACGCCTGTCCGCTCATACTATTAAGGTTTTTAAGTGCATAAATAGAGGACATATGCCCTATCAGCCAACGCTTACAAAATCCTTTCCCTTCAATGTATATTATAACCCTGTCATGATAGGCCTAAGCCTGTGCCCTGTTGTTGATGACCGTGTTTGAGTATGCTGCTCTTTGCATGGCGTACTGCTGCTGCTTGGGAGCAAAACCTGGCAGTGAGGCAGAATGGCCCCGACAGCAGACTAAGATGCATCTGTGAATTATTTTTAAACTTTTTTATCAAGGCAAAGGAAAAAAGACTGGTAAGCTAGGATTATACCAAAAAATAGGGCAAAAAATAAGCAGCATGTAATTTCAGTTTTAATTGATTCGGAACATTAATGCATGAGTTATAATTGCAAATGTAAAATCATCATTGTAAAATTGAGTATTACTATGAGCTGTATGCCCGTGCAGTTCAGCGTAGGTCATAATTTTATGCATTTTTTGGGGTTAATTTCATGAAAATTGAACGAGTAGAAGCTGAGCTATGTGCATTTCAATTTTGAAATACAAAAAATTCTGTGGCAGAAACCACTTGATGTAGTCAAATGTCCTTTTAGGACAGTATGGAGGCCCCACAAGGGTATTAGGGAAAAAATATTCATGGACATTGATGAAGAACTTCATTGGATTTTAAGCCAAAAACTTTTCGAAAGGTGCAAAAAGTGACAACAAATTTTCAATGTCTGACGCGATTCTACGCCGCGCGTCTGACACTATCATGCTATACATCATTGGAAAGCTGACAAACAGACCTTTCTTGTGATATGTAACACTTTATTGTAGCTTACATAGGGACCGAGATATGACCACTTGAAAATTGCATTTTTGGACGTCCGTAGCGCCAAGACCGTTTGTGCGAGTGGTCCGTAACTTTGTGAAGTTGGTACACTAGGGTAGGTCTGTAAGTGTACCCACTTTCAGCTTTCTACGAGCATTCCTTCCCTGTTTTTCAGAAAATTTTCTGTAAATTTTCGGGATATCCAATTTAAAAAAAATCATATCTTAAAATGTATTCATGAAATCTTCATAAGACGCCTTTCAGACCTGGAGACTTTGTCAAGGTATCTGAGAAAAAATCGACAGGTCTCAGTTATGGTTAGGTTCTCAGAAACCTGCGCCGGAAATTTTTTTTGTATTTTGCTCATAACTCATAAGTGTCTTGAAATTTGATCATGAAATTTCGTAAGAAGTAGCGCGCAATGGAGTCACATATTGTGTTTGAGGTTTCAGGATGTTATCTCTAATAGTTTTGCAGTAATCAGAGTTTTCCTGAGCTGAATAATAATAATAATAACTAGTATAACTGATATTGCCGTACGGCAATATCGGATAATCCCCCGCGCCCCCCCCTGTCTCCCTTGCCCTGCTTACTCCCTTCAACCAGTTCATGGCCTTCATGATGAATTCTTGAAGAGGCTCATATATTGAAATCACACATCGCTTGGCATGGAGACCTGTGTTGTGGCCAGCGGTACCACCCTCAAAGCAATACATTTGCAGTGAATGGTAGGTGAAACCCTAACCCTAATGGGTTATTGTAGACAAACCATGCAAGTTATGGAGCTGTGCTTACATGGAAAAATAGAGCAAAAAATTAGGAACATGTCAAATCAGTTTTAATTCATTTTGATAAATAATGAATGAGTTATAATTGAATATATAAAATGTTATATGCAAAATTGGTTAAAGGTAAGAGGAAGATATCCCTGTAGCACACTAGAGGGCGTAATTTAGCACATTTTTTGGTGTTAATTTCATGAGATTTGAACGATTATAACCAGAGCAATTTACGTTTCAATTTTGAAATTCAAAAAATTCTCTAGGAAAAACTATTTGATGTAGGCAAATTTCCTTTTGGCACAATATGGAGGCCCAACCTGGGTAGCCCGCATAAATTATTGATGAACATCCATGAAGTTCTTCATACACTTTTTGAGGGAAAACGTTTTGATATGCCCAAAAAATGACATAAAATGTTCAATGTCTGACGCGATTCTACGCCGCGCGTCTGACATTATAATGCTATACACCATTGGAAAGCTGACAAACAGACCTTTCTTGTGATATGTCACACTTTGTTGTAGGTTCAATAGGGAGCAAGATATGGCCTCTTGAAAATTGCATTTTTGGACCTCCGTAGCACACAGACCGTTTGTGCGAGGGATCCGTAACTTTGTGAAGTTGGTACACTAGGGTAGTTCTGTCAGTATACCTATTTTCAGCTTTCTACGATCATTCCTTCCCTGTTTTTCAAAAAAATTTCAGTAAATTTTCGGGATGTCCAATTTTCAAAAAATCATATCTTGAAATGTATTCATGAAATCTCCACAGGACGCCTTTCAGACCTGTAGACTTAGTCAAGGTATCTTAGAAAAAATCAACAGGCCTCAGTTATGCTTAGGTTCTCAGAAACCTGCGCCGGAAATTTTTTTCATATTTTCCTCATAACTCATAAGTGTCATGAAATTTGATCATGAAATTTCGGGTAAAGTAGCGCGCAACAAAGTTGCATACTACCCTTGACTTGTAATATAGTATCTGTAATAGTTTTGAAGTAATCGCAGTTTTCCTGAGCTGAATAATAATAAGAATAATAATAACTAGTATAACTGATATTGCCGTACGGCAATATCGGATAATCCCCCGCGGGCCCCATATTACCCCCAGGCCTGCATACGCTTCTTTTGAAATTCATGTCCATTATTTTTGTGTATGTGCCCTGGCCTGGTTTTTGGGGGATGAAATTCGATTCCAAGAGGGCACATCACATCATTACAATAGTCCCTGCCTGCCCTAATAAGTCTATTGCACTAATACACAATATAACAGCCTAAGTGAAACCCTTATATGCATCATACCCTTTCAATGTACAATGTATATTATTCGCTAGTTCAGCTGCTTTGACAGTACAGTAAGGTTAGGTCTTGTAAAAGGTGGCACTGAGACAGGATGGCCCCGACTGCAGACCACATGCATCTGTTAAAAGTTTGAAATTTTTTTTTTTCGAGATAGGTGGATGTGTTTATACCACAAAATAGGCCAAAAAATTAGCAACATGATTTATGAGTTGTAACTGATTTGAAGCAGTAAGTCATGAGTTATGATTGAATATGTAAAATGAGCTATGTAAAATAGGGTGTTTGTGTGACGTGAATGCCCTTACGCAAGTTAAAAGCCTGTATTTTTACGCATCTTTTGGTGTTAATTTCATGAAATTTGAATAAGTAGAAGCTGAGCAATTTACGTTTCAATTTTGAAATTAAAATAATTCTCTAGGAAAAAGTATTTGATGTAGGCAAATTTCCTTTTGGCACAGTATGAAGGCCCATCCTGGGTAGCCGTCATAAATTATTGATGAACATCCATGAAGTACTTCATAGATTTTTTAGCCTAAAACACTTTTGTGAGTGCTAAAAGTGACAAAAAATTTTCAATGTCCGACGCGATTCTACGCCGTGCGTCTGAGACTATAATGCTATATACCATTGGAAAGCTGAGAAACAGACCTTTCTTGTGATATGTGATACTTTGCTGTAGCTAAAATAGGGACCGAGATATGAGCACTTGAAAATTGGGTTTTTGGACGTCCGTAGCGCCAAGACCGTTTGTGCGAGCGGTCCGTAACTTTGTGAAGTTGGTACACTAGGGTACATCTGTAAGTGTACCCATTTTCAGCTTTCTACGAGCATTCCTTCCCTGTTTTTCAAAAAAATTTCAGTCAATTATCGGGATGTCAAATTTTAAAAAAATCATATCTTGAAATGTGTTCATGAAATCTCCACGAGACGCCTTTCTGTACTGGAGACTTTGTCAAGGTATCTCACAAAAAATCAACAGGTCTCAGTTATGCTTAGGTTCTCAGAAACCTGCGCCGGAAATTTTTTTTGTATTTTCCTCATAACTCATAAGTGTCTCGAAATTTGATCATGAAATTTTGTGAGTAATAGCACGCACGGGAGTTGCATATCATCCTTCACTTGTAAACCAATATCTCTAATAGTTTTGAAGTAATCGCAGTTTTCCTGAGCTGAATAATAAAAAGAATAATAATAGTAAAACGAACAATATCAATATAATCCCCCGCTAGCGGCGGGGGATTATAATAATAATAATAATAATAATAATAGTAAAACGAAGAATATCAATATAATCCCCCGCCGCTGCGCGAGCGGGGGATTATAATAATAAAAGGTAATCGAAGAATATCAATATAATCCCCCGCCCGCAAGCGGCGGGGGATTATAATAACAGCATTTCAGCACAGCGCAATGCATTTGTGGAAGCCAAGAATGGAGAGTTTGATGTGCGACGTCATACGGCGCCAACAACATTGGTGCATGCGCACTCACTCGTCCTTCTCTTCAAGTTATTTCAGGGGGAAGCATGTTTGGATTCATCAGAGATAATATCAGAGTGCAGCAACGTTTCAGGACCATTACTCATGTCAGCTTACGTGTGCAGTTACTCATGAAAGTGCCAGGCTTGATTTGGCACCACTACTTCGATCAAAATGTGAGGATTGGACATTCTTGGCTTCCACAAATGCATTGCGCTGTGCTAGCTTCTCACAAATGTATGAAATGTACCATTTTCATGAATTGTTTCGGTATTTTGGTGCTTTCCGGCACCTGAGCAAGGGTTGCACAGTGGTTAAGGTGCCCACCTGCTGCGATGAAGGTCTTTGCCTGAATGGGCTTCAAACCCCGGTTGGGGAACTGACAATTTTGAATTTTGGGTTGATCTTCATGAGCAAATCCCTGCTGGATGTCATTCGGATGAGACATTTAATTGCTGGCCCCTTGTATCAGTGTCTGTGCTGGGCAAGTAAAATATCGCTTGTGAAGGGTAATTATCGCCCATGCTATGCTATGCATAGGGCGATTATGCTTTAGTGCTGAAATCTACTGAAGGGGTGAAATTACCAATGCTGTGGCCTCAACCAGCCCACTCTGGAAGTTCTTATCATATGCATAACACATTGATACCATTGTAGATGTGCACAACGGTTCGTATTTTCAGTTTAATTCAATATTAGAAAGTTTACTATTATCAGTTTTAGAGGCTATCAAGGTCCAGAAAGCCTGCATTGTGGTGGCCATTTTCCCTTCCACAGGGTGAGTTTTAGTACACAGAATGGCCACGGGAGGCAGCTCATTCAGATACATTACACAAGAGGGCAGCACCTGCAAGTCCTTTGCCACTTCCTCCCTTGGCACCACATTCTATTTCTGGGAAACTCAGCAATTCCTGCATCTCAGTATAGTTCATGCATCTTTCCAACTAATTATACAGGTAGCACGGGCTTATATTGTATCTATTTCATATTATTCTATTCTCTTCCCTCCAATCTACGGGCAACTTACTATATATTATATATATCTGTTTTATATTTATGTAAATAAAATACTGGTTATAATATACACTCATGTAAACAGCAGATAGACATATAGATAGATAGATAGATAGATAGATAGATAGATAGATAGATGCATGGATAGACGGATTGGCAGACAGATAGGATAGATGGATAGGATAGATGGATGGGATATACAGTAGGATAGGATAGATGGATAGTATAAACGGATAGGATAAACAGACAGGATAGATAGAACAGATAGATGGAATGGATTGACAGATGGCTTAATGGATAGATGGGTTGACAGACGGATAGGATAGACGGATAGGATAAACAGATAGGATAAACAGATAGGATAAACAGATAAACAGGTAGGATAAACGGGATAAATGGATAGGATAAACGGATGGGATAAACGGCTGGGATAAACAAATGGGATAAACGGATAGGATAAATGGATAGGATACACGCATAGGATAAACGGATAGGATAAACGGGATAAATGGGATAACGGATAGGATAAACAGATAGGATAAACGGATAGGATAAATGAATAGGATAAACGAATAGGATAACGGGTAGGATAAATGGGTAGGATAAACGGATAGGATAAACAGATATGTTAAACGGATAGCATAAACGGATAGGATAACAGATAGGATAAACGGATAGGATAAACAGATAGGATAAACGGTTAGGATAAACAGATGAGATAAACAGATCGGATAAACAGGATAAATGGGCTGAACCAATGCTTATGGGGTACTGGATAAACGGATACGATAAACGGATAGGATAAATGGATAGGATAAACGGATAGAATAACGGATAGGATTAATGGATAGGATAAACAGGATAAACAGGATAACGGGTAGGATAAACCGATAGGATAAACAGATGGGATAAATGGATAGGATAAACGGATGGGATAAAGGGATAGGATAAACGGATAGGATGAATGGATAGGATAAACGGATAGGATAAACGGATAGGATAAACGGATAGGATAAACGGGATAAATGGGATAAACGGGATAACGGATAGGATAAATGGATATGTTAAACGGATAGGGTCAACGGATAGGGTAATGGATAGGATAAATGGATAGGATAAACGGATAGGATAAACTGATAGGATAAATGGATAGGATAAACAGATAGGATAAACAAATAGGATAAATAGATAAGATAAACAGGATAAATGGGATGAACCAGTGCTTATGGGGTACTGGATAAACGGATAGGATAAACGGATAGGATAAACAGATAGGATAAATAGATAGGATAAACGGATAGGATAAACGGGATAAACAGGATAACGGGTAGGATACATGGACAGGATAAATGGATAGGATAAACAGATATGATAAACGGAGAGGATAAATGGATAGGATAAATGGATAGGATAAATGAACGGGATAAACTGGCTAATGGATAGGATAAACATAGGATAAAACATGCAGGGCATGGGCGATGCTGTGCCATTATATGTGCTTGTTGTGTGATATGTTGAGGACTCACACTCTCTCTCATCTCATTGCTCAACCCTCGTGAGCATCAACAACTGGGCATAGAGGGCTGTGGTTAATAGCCACGTATGTATCTATCTGTCTGTATCTATGTATCTGTCCTGCAAATGTATGATGTCACTTTAAAAGCCTGTAGTCACCTGGAAAAGTACCAGAAACCTGAGTATTTTCCTCCTGTTGCTTCTTACTCCAAGCTACTCTAGCTGCTCTAGCTGCTGTATATATTTATATACTGTAACAACCTGTATGTTTCAGGAAGAAATAAATGTCTTGAGTCTTGAGTCTTGAGTCTTTAAATAGCATGAAAGGCTAGCGAGGGAATGACCAATGTCCATTCGGTTGTTATATGTGGCAGCCGATAAGATAATAATATATGTACAAGATAAACGACGGTCAGTGCTGATATAAAATAAGACATTTTTGGGTAATATTTGGGATTTTTTTATTTCCAATAATATTCCAGTCTTGAATAATTGTTGCCTTTACACTGTTATTATTTTTGTAGAATTCAATTCAAGATCAAATAAAGTTATTCTGATTCTGATTCCTTAGTTGTCTTAACAGAGATTTGCTCTGAAATAATTTGGAATACTTTCTTTATTAAGCATTGTGAATTATTTGTGATCATGCACACATGTAGTGCCTTTAAAAAAACCCCAAAAACCGCCTTTGATATTAGTGCCGAACTGTTTTATGAACAAGAACATTTTTTACGTACACGTTTAATGAAAATTAATAGAGAGGTTTCGCTACACATTCACTTGTGATGTATACAATAATAAATACCTGGATGTCTAAGAATCTACTAAATTAGATGGAGTATTATCTTTTGACCTGTCCAGAAATACATGGGGGCTTGCTCTCAATAGGAGTCTGCTTGGTCAGTGTGAGACCAAGCTTTTCATGTGCACATTCTTGAAAGTGAAACATACTGTGCTAAACGATGGTTGTCATTCTTAAAAATTAATTTTTTGCTCTTATTTTATTCCTACACATAGGTGTTGTTCATTGTGAACCAACAATTTCCATTTGATATTGCCTCCATAAACTGCATCCACAATGCCCCAGGAATCGCAACTGTGAACTGCTTAGAATCAAGCGAGGAGTTGTTGCCTTGATTGGTGATGCCTGTACGAGCTCTTGGTTCTCTGTAATGATAAATCCTTTCCTCAAAAGTCATGGTGGCTCTTCCCTGCTCCACTCTGGGATCCTCTTTCAAGTGCAGCTGAGAATATGGCACTTTCCGGAGATTGTGCGGGATGTTCTTCACTGACGGGAACAGAACTTCCACTTGTCTCCAATCGACCTCCTTCACCAACACATCTACTTCACTTGCTTTCTCTTTCAGTGCACATGCTTCTGTCAGCAGATTTGTTTCTCCCTCGTAATCCTTTGCTTGCATTTGCGTTCCTGTGCAATGAATGCAGATCCTCGTTACATCTGCAACTGTTAATCCAGGGTCTTCATCCTTGATTGCAGCCTTCAACAACCGATGAACAACAATGTCGATGTACCTGCGGATTGGGGAAGTGAAGTGTGTGTAGGAGTTGGAAGCAAGACTGAAGTGGAAATGATCAGCGCTGGATCCAGAACAGACATAGGTTGCCCTGGTCTGAATCATGTGCCATGATTGAAGAGCACACATCTGGTCGGGAAAGGAGTTCACACACCGAGCCATCTTTTCCAGTTTCTGGTACTCATTGAGGTGCTGCATGAGTTTATTCCAGGTTTCACGCATGACGTGAACGACTGCGCCATCAGTTGCAGGACTCTGCCATGTATGAAAATGACCAGGTGAAATTGAATTACACAGGAAATCAAATCATGTCAAATATCCCATAATTTTAATTGACCCACTTAATCAATCATCAATGACTATCTCATGCTATCTCAACTCATGTAAAACATGTACAATCACACATGTCACAGTTTGAAAACAGATAGAAACATAGACAAACAAGCTTCTCAATGGAATGCATTCCTTCAATGAAATCAGCTGATCTGAGGAAAATGAACATTTTGATAATAAATCAGAACTAAAAGTGATTTTAAATAATCAACTTTTACACTCCCACCTTTTGAACTATTCCAAGTTCAAATTTGAAATTCACAAGTAATTATACAAAAGCAAAGGTTCCCGCCTGCTCCGCTGAAGGTCTTTGCCTGCATGGGTTCGACTCCCGGTTGGGGAACCCGAAATTTTCAGTGCACCTTTATGAGCAAAATCCCAGCTGGATGTCGTTCGGATGAGACGTTAAATTGGTGGCCCCTTGTATCAGTGTCTGTGCTGGGCAAGTAAAAGATCCCTCACATGGGGTAAATGTGTAACATGTTGAGGACTCCCGCTCTCTCTCTTATCTCGTCAATCAACCCTCATGAGCGCCCAGAACTGGGCTTAGTGGGCTGCACTTACCATATCTATCTATCTATCTATCTGCCTGTCCAAGGATAGGCCTATGTGCTATTTGTTGCAAACAGAAGGAGTTAGGAACTTGGTGACCATGTTTCAACTTCCAGTCATCCAGTTCTTCTTCTGTGGGTGATATTTGCTTCCTGAGAGGAACTCGATCTGGAAATTTGGTAAGAAGGTAGTGAGCAATTTCATTGTTAGTCTTGACCATCCACTCTTCAATTAGCATACGGGCTTTTGGAGAGTCGTTTGCCTCTATTCATAGAAATCCTTTTTGTCCCTTCCTTTTCTTTGCAAACATTTCTGCAAATGCAAGTAGCCGCTGAAACTGCTCCTTCAAGTGGTGATCAGAACCAGGATCATCAAGCACTTCTTTGACTTCCGAGTAATCAAATCTTGCTCTTGATCTGATCACGGTTAGACATCGTTGAACATGAATAAGAAAATGCAGGGTGAGGTGTATCATGTCATGAGGCCTAGGCATGGGTCAAAATCTTTAATAATTTTTAAAAATCAATCTCTCTCCCATTGAAATTGCAGTGGCCTTGGGTTTGACCAATGTGCTTCTACTCTCAGTACATGGAAAATTGGCAATTTGGCAGACATGCATTTGTCTCAGCTAGACATACCTGAAATATCCGCCTTTATGACAGAATAGGGTTTAATCTCAATGTTCCCATACACCCTTAAAACGAAAAAGGTTCTTGATATAAAGAACCCACAGCCGAAATAAAAAGGGTTCAACTGAATTGAAAAGGTTCAAACTGGTGGGAAACCCTATGGTGGAACCTTATGCTCCAGCTTGAGAGAAAGAGGTTCCATTGTGGGATTTCTTTGCAGGTGGAATCTAGGTGTTACTTTTAGTTGCTAGAACCTTTTTAAAAGATCAGTAAGGAACCTTTTAGGGTTCCTTATCTATACCACCTTGTAGAACCCTTAAAGGTTCAGTATAGAACCTTTTTGTGGAGAGAGTAAGCAGTTAGTTAAGGGATATTCAGCAATCAGAATGACCCAACTACAAAGCAGCACCCTTTTCACTTACTTTCAGGCAGCACTGTACTTTGGAACTTACAATAAATAGCTGGCAATTAATGACCTTCAAATATAATTAATATTTCACTCAATCTGTAGGTCTACTTTGGTTATATTGTGATTACTGCAGATTATTTCAAGGTCATCAAGTTAATGCAACTTTCACTTCCTAATTTATGGCCTTGTTCTAATGGACCTTGATCTCTTCCCCTATAAGTATGTTGTTGTTTTTATTCAGAATAAAAAGGAAGTTATCAAATATGGACTATTGATTTTTTTTAGAAGAAGAAATTTTTGCTCTAGATAGAAAGAGGAGTCTTCAATTCAAAGGGCAAGACCTCAACGAATAAATCTTGATTTGTTAGACCAAAAATTCAACATACGAGGAGCATCCCAAAAGTTCCGACATTTTGTTTTGGCAGGCCTTTTTTGACTTGAAGTAGCTGCATGAAATTTTCATAGAATTAATATCAGGTATTTTACTTTATATTTTGAAAATATGGTACCTGTTGGAAGTTTTTAAATTAATTTTCTGTTACCAAGGAAAAAGTCAGTGCACTTACATTTTTTAACCCCAAATCCAGGTGTCTACACCGAGTGCCAAGTTATTAGGCAATCGATGGTTTTTTACCATATCTCCAAAAGTATTTGGAATATTTTTATTTCCTTTGCCAAAAAGGGTCGGTTAGGGTAGAACATTATTCTGAGCAACTTTTGTTTCATTCCGTTAACACTGTCAGAAGTTAAGACATTTATTAGAGATTTTGGGTGTGCCAAGTTATTAAGTTATTGTCCCATATGATCTCGAAGCTGCCAGCGAATACCCTGTGATACATTGTCGGACTAGTCGATTTTTAAATTCTTTTTTGCCTTGGGCCTTGAGTAATTGTCAGTAATTTTCACTTTATAGTTTTTAATCTGTTTACTGTTTTAATACATATTTACTTTTTTTTTTTTTAAATTGTATATTTTTTAAATTTTACATTCAATTTCTTGTTTCATACATTTTATAATATATACATATTTATTTTATTCTCATGTACAAATCCAACTATTTATTTGGTTGCCAATAAATTATATTCTTCTTCTTCTTCTTCTTCAGGTACATTAGCACGTTGCATTCAAATATAGACAAAAATTAAAAATAGATAGATCTCGGATGATAATGGCCTGAATATATTCCTAATATTAATTTCCGTGAAGTTGCAACATATTTGGAAGCTTTCATGCCTGCACTTGGAAGCATTCCACTTTATTCTGCTCCATTGGAATAACTTTGGATTTAGCTAAAATTCCATTAAGAAAGCCTCTCGTGAGTTGGAAATATGTCATCTTAATTACAACACTCCTCCTAGTGTTATTTGATGCCATTGACTTTATCCTGTGCCGATTTCAGCCAATTCTGGCCTTTGTACATGAATACAGAGCAATTCAAAAACTTGTAAAATGTCTCATTACGAACTCCCATTGGAATAACATTGCAAATACGATGTGATAAATCATAATTTTTTTGATTTGCAGCTGACTTAGTCGACGAGCTACAATCTGGCCAAAACTCCTGCAGCATGAAGTTGATAAACTAACCTACAAAACAATTTTTTTAGTGATAGATATGACTTACTTTTAGTCCGAGAGAGGCTTTGTGGGTCAAAATTCGGGTAAATTCATTGGTATTCAAATGGAGCAGAATAAAGTGGATTGTTCCAAGTGCAGGCATGAAAGCTTCCGAATATGGCATAACTTTATGGAAATTAATATTGGGAATACATCCAGGTCATTTTCATTTGAGATTTCATAGGTTTTGTCCATGTTTTAATGCAACATGCAAATGTACCTATTAACTTGGCACACCCCAAATCTGTAATAAATGATATAACGTCTGACTGGATTAACGGAATGGGACAAAATTTGCTCAGAATAATCTTCTACCCTAACCCACACTTGTGGGTGAAGGACACGAAAATATTCCATACACTTTTGGAGATATGGCAGAAGCCATAGCTGCCGAATAACTGGGCACTCGGTGTATTGGCGTATGAATAATCATAGGATTTACTGTAAATAGTTAGGTTCTATGCAATGGATTATCATGAAAAATATTATTTGCAAGCTTGACAGTATCTCAAACTTTTTTTCTTACATTTAAAGCCACTATGAAACAGTTTAGTCCCTGTTCTGGAGCAGTGAGTTCCTCCACCAACTGAGCTGTTCTAAATTGTGGAAATTCATTGTATGTGGTTACAGATTCATTTAGTTATGAGTATCATTTCTTTAATTTATGAACTGGTATGTATATTTTTGTATCACCAAGAGACACCGAAGGCCAAACCTGCATGGTAATTAAAGCAGATGAGGTTATGTTTGGATCCCAAGGTTCTTGAGCACCGCCTCTTGGTAGAAGATTGTTAAGCCGAACCATCTATACCAAAGAGCTGTGGGGCAACTGATGGAGAAAGTCTTTGGCAATTGTCTCTGCTGATCACTGATCAGGTTGAAATATTTATAAATCTTTATAATGTAATTGAGGATTTCTTGAAAGACTGCAGGCTTATCAAGAAATGCATTTCCTTGCAATATTTTTTTTACTATAAATTATCTGACTATTAACACAGCTTATTGCTTGATTTTGTCGAAGAAATTGAGCTGCGCTTGGCACTGACCTTTCGTATTCAACTATCCATAGTAACAGAAAAGTTTCAGAAACTTTTCTATAATTTTCGATTTTTTCAAAATAGATAGGTAATTACTTGGAATTAAGTCTGTGAAAATTTCATTAGATACTTCAAATAGAAAGGTCGACCAAAAAAAATTGGTGAGGACTTTTGGGATGCCTATCGTACATGAGCTGCGTGACAGCCTACCCTTTCCATGGGACATTTGAAGAAATAAAATTACATTACAAGGAGGGCCTAGAATTAGGCACATTCCAGATAGCTCAATTAGAACAATCTGACGTTACAATTAAGATGGAGTGTTTAGTATAATATTAATACCTATGTAAATGGCACAGCCATGAAATTTGCGCAGTTTTTTTAGTACTTATAGTGTTACCAAAACTTTTATTAAATTTATTTCATATTCAATGTATATGAAAGGCAGTTATGTTGATTTTTCAAAAATTTTGAAAGATGGATATATATATATATATATAGAAAATATGAGAGAAATTTAGAAAGATAAAATAGATAAAAAAAAATAGAGTAGATAGATAAATGGATAGACAGATAGGTAGATAGATAGATAGATAGATAGATAGATAGATAGATAGATGAATGGATAGACAGATATACAGATAGATAGATAGATAGATAGATAGATAGATAGATAGATAGATAGATAGATAGATAGATAGGATGGCAAATAAATAGGATTAAGGATAAATCGAATTGATAGATAATCAGCTAAATATGTGAAAAGGAAGACAATACCGAAAGCTGCCAAATTTAAGTCTAGGTCAGATTGTTGATATTACATAATAGTGATAAAAAAAACTATAACATGATCTGCATATAGTAGGGGGGGGTGATAATTCCAAAATCAATGAACTCTATCCATGGAATAGCCAGAAGGGGGCGCCGCGCATGTCAATAGCGACGTCATTGCTAAGTGTTGAACAACACAACGTCAACACTTGCAACACATAGTAAACAAGAGCATGTGGCTGCTCACCTGTCATTCAGCATGGCATTGCTCAGCTGCTATTAGGAGTAGAAACATGCCAATGGCATCAAAATGATGCAAATTAAATTTCCGACAATATGAATTAGGTATGGGCATTGTGCAACATTTATTTCTATGAAAAATCAGCACCTAAAACGCCTTATGTCAGCTCAAAATCTTGATATTTTCCATGAATTCTGTGTTTTCCAGCAGAATGTGCTGCATTAAACAGGGTGGGAAATTAATTCAAGGTCATCCACAATTCGTATTTAAAGTGATACCTGCTGTTACAAACATTTGCTTTTAAATTTAATGCTTGGAGACTACTCAGAATTTATGACTGGGGAGTGGCGGCAGTGTCAGGTGTTTTGTCGTCCTCGGAAGTTGCTGAAAGAAATATAGTTACCTCGTGCAGATTTTAAGTACATCCCCTTAGGATCCATACATAATTTTAGGCAGATCAGAACTGTCATCAAATTTTTTCTAAAATAATATATATATATATATATATGAGCATTTCTCAAAAAAGTGCAAAAAGGCTTGTTTCTTTTAATTTTGGAGGAAAGGAAGGTCTAAATGGTGGAATTTCACGTGCTTCTTCAAAATCCCACAAGTTGTGGGGATCAGACATGATCTAGACAACCGTGGATAAATTTTATAGCCTTTTTAAAGCATAAAAATGCCCTTTTTTAGGCGTCAAAACCTTACGAAAAATGTTCGTCCACTTTGACCCATGATTTAAGGCATTTCCATAATATTCATCAAAACATTTATTTTACAAATGGTAAATACACCAGTTGGGCCTCCAATACAAATATATAGATATTTGGTATATAAAAATTATAAATAAGAAAAATTGCTCTGAAAAGTTAGTACGTGCGTTACTCTTGACCGTCACTTTTTTCAGCAAATTTGACAAGCAGTAGAATTGTCAGCAGTTATTGTGTTGCCATGAAAACCCTGTAAATTATCTCTGTATGTCCACAATAATATATCCTGACACAAAAACAACATCTATATGTGTCACCTGAAAAGTTATAGGCCTGAATGATGAGAAAGGCACATAGTAACGCACGCCTAGTTCAAGTTTTGTAGCTGTCTGGCATAAACATCAGAGTTTGTGTCCACCATTTTGCACATATCATGTGACCACTGTGTCATGTGCTCTCTGATGCCTTTGACCCAGTTCCTCTGCTTGCCACCAGGGGCGCCATGGTGCATGAAGAAGTTCAAAATGTCAAAAGTAACGCACTCTTTGTCAAAATAACGCACAACCAATTCTATATATGCTGTGGGCAAATAATGTGTCACAAAAGCAAGACCAGCTCAACCTGGTCAATTGATGGCATCTTCTTTTTACTGGTGATAAAAAAGTGTTAGTATTCTATGATCAAAGGAAACTTTTCAGTTTGAAATCAACTGTGCGTTACATTTGACCCCAGTGTAAAAATGTCAAGAGTAACACACATGCATATATCCAAACCAACTGGTCAAGAATAACGCACATCAAAGATTTGGTGAGAATGCAGTGTAATCTATGTTTCCATCTAGTAACAATATATTTAAGACATCACATATTATTCAATGACAAATTTTTTGCAAGTGATTAGGCTTTAGGAAGTCCTACATTTCAGCTGGGCTTAGCATTACATGAAGGATGTCAAAGGTAACGCATTGGGTCAATGATAACATACTTTCAAATTTTGGTGCTGAAATTATAAATGAAAGTGCCAGCCATGGTGCATTAATGCCAAGATATGCTAACTACACTATGCTACAACAATGGTGTTGGAAAATAATGTCTGATGCATCTCTGAAATGATAGAAAGATTTTGAAATGCATATTTTTGAAATGGAGGATTTTTTTAATGAACATGTCTGATTATTTTCTCTGCAGCATAATATAAACCAGACATTTAAATTGTATATTTTTACAGCTCAAGTTAGCTTTGAAAAAAAGTTTAAACCATGCATTTATATTGTTTAAGTACAGAGCAGTGGTTGCTCATTGGTCAAGAGTAACGCACGCCTAAATTAATGACATACCTCCAACTGGCGCCAAACTATGAAATTATGATTCATTCTACTCACAGATTTTAATTAAATTAATAAACTATAGATATTCCACTTCAGTTTTATACCATAGCCACTCAGTTGAAATGATAATTAAATTTCAGTGCCTGTATTAAGTTTCTGGGCCTATTTTTGAGAAATGCTCATATAGGCCTGGTATATATAGGCAGCCAAAATCTTGAAATGTGGGCGTTACAGTGTCATTATTGTCATATTAGACATTACATTGTGCAGAGATGAAAAAGTGGAAAATACTGCCAGTCTTGAACTGCCCTACCAAACCCCTCCCCCTTCCCATGGTTTTTTACATAATGGTAAAAAAATATTGATTAAAGTCTCTATATTTATGAAAATCATGAGATCTTCAGGGCTCGCCAATGGGGATTCACATTTCAAGTGAAATGCGCCACCTGTAAAATTAATGTCAATGGAATGAGCTGAAATTTTACATAGGCCTACAGACTCTCATATACATGTATGCAAACCTCACCTGCAAAATAAGTCAGGTTTGATCCGCAAACGTTGCGGCGCTAGTAACCTACCCCCCCACCCCTCCCTCTGCCATAAATTCTGAACATCCCATAGTACTATGGAGCCACCAGCACTAGTAAAAGGTTTTGTAGTGTCATAGTGCACTAATTAGCAGTTGACAGAAAAGTAAGATCTATGGCTATTCAGCCTACCAATCACTGACAGGAGCAGCGCCTATATGGTGAACAATTTTGATGGCTCGCAGGCAGTGATGGAAATGGAGAATTTTTGTCGGGGGAGCTCTTGGCAATGGCGCCCCATTCAGAATTTTTGAAAGGGAAAAAATTCTGCGGCTAGAGAATAATTTTGGTTAAAAATACCTGGAGGACTGAAAAATGGACATGATAATTATAATTTCACAACTGATGATTGGGGGAGCAGTAGCAGGGTACTGCTCCCCCAGTTTCTTTATCAAGGGAGCTCAGCTCCCCCGAGCTATCCCCCCGTCCTTTCCATCACTGCTCGCAGGATATGCCTATTGTGCTATCAAAATTTAATGATTGCCAACTTATTGCAATATCAACATCAAATGTGACTCTTTATATTCCAGTTCAAAACAAAGGTTCCCAGAAAATTATCCAATAAATATATCTTTCTATTAATTTTCATTTATTTATATATGTATGGATGTAAAAAGAGAACTACTAATGCATGGAACACTGTGGATTAAAATTGTCTTCTTTATGAACTTCTCACCTAGGAAGTTACAAATCAATCTATTATTCAGCTCCGCAACAACCATATTGCATACCAGAAAAATCATCGATTTAATTCTTGAGTGGTAAAGTAAAACACAGACAACATTTCGCCAACCTAAAAACTTGTTTATTTCATGAAATATTTGGTTCAACAAATAAACACGTTTTTCCATCGGCACGCCTCCCAGCAGCCATAAAAACATTGGGATTTAACAGGAAGTTTTTCAATCAAGTTCATAGGGCCGTATGCCGCTTCATCGATCAAAATATAGGGAAAATAATTATAGGTTATTTCATGGGTTGGACCTGTATTGCCCTGATATTTTCACCCGAGACCCTGTATTTCTCGAGACCCGCAGGGTGAAAATATCAGGGAAATACAGGTCCAACCCATGAAATAACCTGTATTACCCTCGACCCTGCAGGTCTCCGGGAATACAGGGTCTCAGGTAAAAATATCAGGGAAATACCGGTTCAACCCATGAAATAACCTATAAATTACGGCTTCTAATATATTGACAAACAGACAGACAAATAGACATAAAGACAGATAAAGTTATTAAACCAATTAAATTTGCATTCAGCAAGAACACAGTATACGTTTATTGTCAGGAGACATAAACTTTAGCAAAAGAAGTTATTATTGATGAAATGATATTTGTGAGGAGTCAATTAATCAAATTTTTCGTGAAAATTTCAATGAAAACATTCAAGAAACCACAAGAAATACTTTAACAGTAACCCTCGTTCTTGTTTTAACCAAATTGCAAATTTAATGCCACAAAAATATAGGTATGTTCCTCAAAATCGCTTGAAAATATAGCAAGCAAAAATATACATGATATATGGACCCCCAAAATACTGGACCACCTGCAACAAAACTGGTCCAGCGCCAGACTGGACTGGTCCAGTGCCGGTCCGGAAGGGTAGAGTGATTTTTCATTTCATGAAGGGTATTGCATGAATTTTGTCATATAAAATGAAATTCATATATAGCTTGTTTAAACCCTCATTTTGATCATAATTTTCTAAATGCCGATGGACCGATTCTTGACCGCTCCAGTAACAAAACCGGACCACCTCAACCTGGACCAGACCAGGACGGAATCACTTTGTAAATACTGGACCACCCTCTTAAAGGTGGTCCGGTCTGCATCATAGATAGGAATTCATAGGAAATATAGGGCCGCTGGGAGCTTAAGTGTGGAAGGTCGATAAATTATGGGGGGGGGGGGGGGGGTTGCCCAAAAAATATTGACGAAGATGCCCGAAAATTACTAAATTCAAATTTCCTTCCCAAAATTTTTAGGGGGGTTACAGCCCACTGCCTTCAATGCCTTTGGCTGGGAGCCCTGCATCAGTCATCACTCTCTGGTTACAATTACATATAGAAAATCCATCTTCATTTTGTTGTTTTAAATTTTTGTTATACAATAATGCCCATAGAATTGAAAATAGCGCATAAACACAGGACAATCAACATTACATGACTGCAATAACTATTTAGGGGCACAGTCAAAGTGCAACATTTGGCCAAGATGTGTTAGTCTTTTAGTCACTTAATAATGTTTTATCCTCAAGAAACTTAAGAATGAATTTAGTGTTCGCAAGGAAAGTATCATTGTAATCTGCTCTTTTCAAATATGCATCAAAATGATCTTCCTTTTGGCTTGTGTGCATTACAACATCCCGGTGCACGGAAATCAGGGTCAGCCTGTCATTCTCATCGATGTGAAGCAGGAGACATATATTGTTAATTGTAGGAGTGCCGTGTTATCCAAGCGCATAAAGAAAATGGATCCTCTTGCTTGAAGGCTTCCAGCATGAGCAGAGTCAACCCCATCTGTTATGCGTTAGTGGAATTGTTCATAAAGTCACCTAGGCGAAAAATTAACATAATATTATTATTTGAACACAAGAAGGCGTAATTATGATTCTACTTGCTGGGATTATGAAAAAATGATTCTAACCACAATCAACACAATATTATATTCACTTGATTAGGCATTTCTTATAACAATATTTATAATAAGTTATTTGTAACCCTTGAAACCAATAGGAATTTTCCGGCCTAATTAAAGTTCAAAATTTGCATTCATAATTTTTACTCATTTAATAATGGTATAATTATAAATTATGATAATAGTATCATCATCTGGTCCTCACATGCTCAATACATTGTGCAAGACATACTAAGTCAAGAAATAGAGATCATACCTAAGGTTTATCCGACAAGCTGAAAATGGCAGGAACTGCGCCCTGCTCAATTTTGCCCATTTCATGGCCGATGTGTTTCCCATTCATCTTTGAAGTGTTTTACAGACCCTTGGCCCGGCAGAATATCCCAGCGCAACCTCTTTAGCAGTTTCTGACACAGTCCTGTCCCTAGCTTTCTCGGGAAATCTTAAAGGGCAATAATGAAAAAGAGCTTTAATAGCACATCAATAATTATACATAATAATTTAAATAGCACAGTCATGCAATTCGCACAGCACTTTAAAAAGGCTTTTTTAGGACTTCTAGTATTAGCATAATATCCATTGTTATTTTTACATATACGTGTATATGAAAGGCAATTGTGTAACTGTTTCAAAAAAATATTAACACAGATATTATGGAAAGATACAGATATATATAGCCAAATAGACAGAGAGAGAGATAGAATAGCAAGATGAATAGATTAAAAACATATAGTGGATAGATAGATAGACAGATCTTTAGAAAGACAGACAGATAATTAGATAAATAATGGATAATATCTCAAATTTACACACCGTCATTGTAAATGAGCTAGGCCTGTATGAATTGCAAGTGCACTCACCAATGAATGGGACACAATCCTCTTGGATTCCAGTTCAAATTTCTGATGGCCGATGTTTCCAATAATTTTTTTTCTTAATGTTCAGGAGGCTCGCTTACTCCTTAATCAGTCCGGATTTCATCAAGGGCCCGCTGCACAACTGAAAGCAGTCCTCCTGAAAAGTTCCAACGAAAAAGAAAATCATACATTTTCCTGTTATTTATATATATTGTGATAGATCTTAGTATATGGCAATTTATGTTTTGCAAGTTAATTCTTCAAAAATGTGTATCATTCTGATTTCAAAAGTCAGTCATGTGAAAATACAGAGGCGTATTTTGCGGGGGTCGGGGGGCTGCAGAGGAAAAGGCACATAAGTGGTAGCTGAAGAGCTTCGCCTCTCCATAATTATAGCCACTACCATGAATGATTTATGAATTTGGACAGGACAATATATATATCCCAACAATATTAGGCCAATGGCCAGTTAAGTTTTCGTTCAATAACCCTGGGCTAGAGGAATGAGAGGAGGTTTCGTCTCAACCTGAGCTGGGCCGGCTCCTCACCAGGGATGCCGGAAGGAAACGAGGGCGGTAGGGGCGCTTGGTCGAGGAAGGGGAAATCTAATTCGTGCAACAAAAATTTAATGAAATGCCAAGCCGCCAATAATAATTTTTAATACATACTTCTCATAGATTTTTGCCTAAATTCAAACCTAGTCCCCATTGCCCCCCCCTGCCCCCCCCCCTATTCCGGCACCCTTGTTCCTCACCCTCATGGCCAGTGATTTAGACCTTTGATTGATCTATAACTTGCTTGATTGATTAGGGGGGATTCACAAAATTCTGGTCGGGCGTCTATCACATAAGCCAACCCCACAGAATGCATTGGCGTCGACAAAATGTGACGCCCCCTGATTTAATTAGCATGTAAAGAAACAATAAGTTTCATTCAGGGGGGGAGATACATCCCCCTCACCCCCCCCCCCTTTGTTTGTCCCTGTGATTGATAAATTTTGTCATTATATTTAACATTTGCCATTTGGGCTGGGAATCCCAGGGATATTATGTGTACACAATTTAATAATACAGACTGACAACACTGTAAAGTGTCATCAGTCAGCCAGAACAACAAATCACCAACTAGAAGATTAACAACCAGGTGGATAGCCAATACACACTATATAGGCTAGGCTGACAGGGTTTTTTTTCTTCAGTCCCAGTATCCTATGACATTAGCCAGAACAATCTGAACAAATAAGTTTAATCAACAATATCACCATTTTTAAGGGCTTTCTGGCCACCCACGAATCTCAAATGGTCATATTTTTAGGCTCAGAGACCAGGTTTCACCACAGATTTCATCAGATAACAATCCACACAATTCCCATGTAAGGTATAACAACTTTTCCGAGGCTGACATGATCATAAATAGGAGTAATCAGTGATAACTCACCTGCCCAGCCCAGGCATCAGTGCTTGATCAGCTGGTAACGTCAACAACCTTCAACACTTAGCCAAAACGAGGCTCTTAACACACGACGCTCAATGCTATCCAATGGGAGAGGCCATTCCACGGATAGAGTTCATTGTCCAAAATGTTTCTGTGTGGCGTTTTTTGTGTGACCTGGACCTAGTTAGGCAACACGGTTGCCCCCGTTTGTCAATATAAGCCGAAAACCCATATGGACGGAGCCTTTGAAGGTTGACACGAAGAAATAATGACGAAAATTACCAAAAAAAATCATATCTCGAGAACTATTGGTCTTAGAGACTTGTGAATAGGCTCAAATTAACCAGAATCCTCACTTTTATATTAGTGTTTCATAGTAACTATAGGCCTAAGTGCAATACTTTTTCTGTTATTGGACAAAAACTGTTTTTTTTAGCTCTTTTCCGACAGTATACAAGCGTAAACTCGCATTGCAGACTGTGTGTATAGTGTTAGAGCCTAAATAATTGCAAAAATTACTCAATCTATGTTTACATTTAATGTATATATGCATTTGAGAGTTCTATTCCATATTATTAATTACTGAATCATACTATACCAAGTTGTTGTATACCGTGCATAGATTATGCCTAAATTGATTTGATCAGCGAGATACTTGATTTACTTATGACAATAACATTAATATTTAGTTTCATATAACTGCGTGGTACTCTGTCTTGAGGTTCACTGACAAGATCTTTGACAAGCTTATAAAACAAGTGACATTCACAACACCATAATAATTCTATTTCACATGCTAGACAGCGGTATTGCCAGTAATGGCATAGAATTAACTTGAAGAGGATAGCATAAATAATGAATCTATTAATACTAAAAGTCCAATACTGGAAAATGACATCCCTGATGGACAAGTAACTCTAAAATTGATTGTTAATCACATTCATTTGTTTCCTATGCTCATCTTGCAGTAACAGGCGTCAGTTTCATTTTAATGTGGTGGGGCAAGTAGCCGTCACATCTTCGTGGAAGATGTCAGCGGAAAAATTATATATCATTTTGATTCAGAAACATGTGTACTTTGGTCTAAGCCCCACCTACAATGACGCCACTGTGCAGTAATGATATATTATAAGAAGAAAATAGAGGATTTTTCAAGAAGTCTTAAGAGAAACAAGAAGATGAGACAGGATCTAATCATTTCTAACAGTAGTACGACTAAACAAAACAATTTAAAATGTATTGACTGTGTCTGACATCTTAATACACAAATTTTTTATCAGGATTATTGGTCCATACCCTCAAAGTTTGGGTTTGCATATAGCTCTGAAAATAGAGTAAGCTGTTTCTCTGAGGAGAGAAAGATTAAGCTGAAACATCTACCTCTGCCAAGTGACCTTGTGCCAATCCCAGGGACTTCTTAAAAAATGCAGTTCTTCTCCAACACCCCCTTGCTTAATTCTGTGGTGAATGCCTTCAGTGACATTGAATTCTCCAGCATCTTGTGACTGAGCACTTTGTTTTAGCACTCCTTATCTCGTTGAACCAATCAATTTCTTGTTCAGAAACAATTTCAGGCATGAAACTGGGATGTTGAGAATCTTTCTTCTCTAACAAGTTAGCCATGCAAGTAAATAGGGATGTTAACAATCTCTGTAAAGAAGTAAAAACTAAAAATTAAAAAAAAAAAAATTATACTTGTCAGGTTATGTTATTCATTTAGTCTAATCAAGTCTGTTTGAAAAATGGCTACATTTTAAAGTGGATGTGGCTGCACAGTAAAGAGAAAAATGTAACACATATGTATAGAATTATAGACAGATTGTAAAATGTGAGATACAACATGCCAAAAATACAAAATTTCTCAATTCCTAGAATTTGTGACATGTTTCTACAGAAGGTGGAATAAACATAAGCCTTTTTTTGTGAACGAGAACTAAATATTTCTGCTTACCAATATTAGGTCGAAAATTCAAGATCACCTTTGTATATCACAATATCTGATCCATCACCACCATAAGAAGCCACACATTCACAGCTTCAACTTGATAATGCTGCTTCAGTTTGCAAAACCTGTCAGTGTCCTCTCGATAAGAAAAGAACCAATTTTGAAACCAAAACGTAAAATTACAAATAGGGTGAAATGTGCTGTCCCTAGGAGACTCCTTACATTTTCTTACATGAAAATTGGTAAACAAAATTAGGCCTACATTTCTTCACCAAACAGACACTTACTTTAAAATATGAGGAAATGACTGAAGACAAATAAATCCCAAGTCATTATAGTGCTGACAAGGATAAAACCAGAACACATACATCACCTTTTGAAGACAAAGATAGACGCTGTTACACAGAAAGACTGATTTGGCTAAAACTGCAACATCAATCTTCAATGTTTAGGATGATACTTTAATTTTTGGATATAGAGCAGGTGGAGCAGAAATTTTTAAAAGCTAACATTCTTCATACTAGGCCTATGAAGTTCCTAAAAAATCGAAAATATAAGGTTTTGCACAAATCAAAGGTTTTTTGGCTATATCTTAAAAAATAAGGTAGATAGGCATATATTTACTATGAAAGACGAATATAAACTTAGGGATTACGAATAATTTGAGCCTATTCTGAAGTCTGTATGTGCATTGGTTCTCGAGATATGGCATTTTCGGGTAATTTTGCAGTCGGCGCTTAAGCCGTTATCTTCAAAGCCTCCGTCCATATGGGTTTTTAAAACCAAATAATGCAATTGAGGTACCTTTGGGTTTCTTTTGACCTATATTTTCATATTCCATCCACACAGGTATGATTTTCTGAAATTTTTAAAATAACACCCCCCCCCTACATATAGATTGATTGCTCACTGTTACATAATCATCAGTTGACAAAGATTATGTAACTTTAATTTTGTTATGTTTTCTTGTTGTCTGTTTTGAAAGGAAATGAATCACATGTCAATAATTTAATTTAGCTTGTCAAGGCTAATAATTAACTTTTCCATATTAAAAATTATAGATACAGGGAATATTAGTTGAGAAAATGGAATTTTTGAGAAACTTTTGAATATGAAAATGTCATGTTTTGTTAAATTCGAAATTAAATCATTGATAGGATGCTGGACCTACTTGACTTAATTTCTTGCTGTCGACCATTGATGTTGAGACCATCACTGCACAGATTTTTGCAACCTCTCTTGTGCTCAATTCGCTTCGCAAAATGCTTCACTCCGCGAATATTAAGGATATTCTGCCAAACAAATCAGTGGCAGGGGAGGATCTTGGAATTTTGAAATGGGGAGGTCCAGCGGCGAGACCCGAAGGGCCGGAGCAAATTCGGCCGGGGATCTCTATGTCGGGATTGAATATCTTAGCTTCAAAAGCAGTTGGGGGGGGGACCCCCCCTCTGAATCCGGTCCTGAGTGGTTGCTCATACTGGGTAAATTTGTGAAATTTTGAGTGAGAACGCTTGACATTACCCATATCAAAGCTGAGTACTGCGCAAAAAAAGTGACTGCATGAAAAGAATGGAAAGGATTTTCATTGAGTAATTTAATCAGGATATTATATCATATTAATATGTTTACTATTGCCAGCTGGCTGGGCTACCTTTACTTTTAAGCGGCCTATATGTTGATAGGATTCGGCTCAGTCTTCCAACCAGTGAAAGAGGCATCAATTTCTGACCAAATAGTTCAAATTGTGAAACCTTTCATTTTGGAAAACGTGCTTATTATTGACAAATTAGCGTCGTAATTACTGGCTTGGATAAGAGGATATGAAAGGTAATTTCTATATTTGGTTTTAATTGGTTTAGGTTGTAATAATAAATAGACAAAAATTGAAATACATGTCCTGAAACCTGAAAATTAACATAATAACGCGTCCTGGTTGTGTTTGTAACGGTTAACCTATTCCCTGTGTTGGTGGTTGTTTTATTGATGCCACTGCCCAGGTACACAGATACGATGTGAACTTTTTAACTGTTTTGATGCTACATGTTTCGCCTTCAGCAAACTTTGCTTCAGAATCAGAGAGGGTATTGTTATCACTTTGGTCATATGTTGTCCGTCCGCTGACCAAGCGGGCAGGCGGCAGGTGGATATAGAATGTTTCCTGGCAAGGTGACAATACTAATTCTGAGAGTAAAAATGACAATTGTTTTACCTATTGTTATGTCTCGTATGGAGAAAGAAAGAGGAATTTATTATCTTTGCAAGCTAGGGACGAAATCGCCTCATTTCTTCCCACATTATCTCAGGTTTACCATCTCAGAATGTCATGAAAAAAGACAGGATGAAGGCCTATCACAATGATGGACAAATCTGAGGTCATTCAGCCATTCAGCTATATCTATATTAGTCTTAGTGGTAGAAAATATTGGATTTTTGCATTTTTTGTTATTTTTGATTCTCTGAAGCTAAATATCATCTTGAATTTAATTACAGCCTTATTTTTGGTCTGCGCGCAAGATACCACATTTTTGTCCTGAAATACCCTGTACACCCTCCAAGTCTTGAGATAAAAAATCACGCCTTTTTGTGCAGCATTAAATTCGTAATTGAGAGACGGTGAGAAAATCCAAGTTTGGGAATTTTTTTCTCAAGACCTGGGGCTGGACATATTTTTTGGACAGACATGTAGTTTCTTGGAAGCAACCTGAGGGTGCAATCATTATCGTTTTCAACTTTTCATAGCTACATGTTTTTTGAAAACTTCGTTTTGCAGTTAAACCATGACATCATTAGGGTATCTGTGAATGTGATTGGTCTAATCTTCAATTTGTGACTTATCAGTTCAGAGTTTGACATCGCGGTTTATGACAAAGGAAATCAAAACTGCCAGGCAATGTGTACAACCACAACAAACAACTTCTGTCTAAGCAGATTGCTACACCTTGCCAGAAGAGTCTCTGTTTCAATGTTTCCCAAACAAAGCCCTTTTTATTGTTTTTCATAAGACACTCATCACCACAATTTGTTGTGAGTCATTGCACACTTCAGGCCACAAGTTTGGAAACTGAATTTTGCTTGCCATTTGATCGGTGTTACAGAAATTGGCTTCAAGTCGCATGGATTCTTATAAATCTGATCAGAAGAAAATGCCATAACCGCAAGAGGAATTGTATGGGTAGTTTCCAGAGTGTATATGAATGGCATTTGGCAGTCTGCTCACAGACTCTGAACGAACAGCACAGCTGGAGAGTCTGCCAGAAATCGGATGACCTCCAGCTGACACATTTATTAATATTCGAGTAGGTCAGGTCATGTCTAGGTAGAGGGACCTCATCACTTGTGCTCATACGCACAGCTGAGCTGCCAGCAACATATAAACAAATAGCAATCAACAATGTTAAACAATCAATGAGTGCACATGCACTGCCAATGAGTACCATAAAATTATGAAGTTTTCAAATCCTTTAACAGCTATTGCCAGCATGATTTAAATGATAGTTTAGGGCGTTCCCCAACGAAACTAATTGAAACAACAAACGGACAACAATGAAACACTAAAGCATTCATTCAATTGCTTTGAGAGATCTGAAACAGTTAATTATGTCTGTGACACAAAAGAAGAGTTAATCTTTTTGTTACAACTTCACAAATAATGTATGTTGTGGTCACTGGTCAGGGCAAGCTTAACAAGCTTATACTGAGAAGTGAGGGTGCTCGTGCGTGGCTGTCTGGCTGGCTGCCAAACAGGGACTACTCACATCTTGGTGGGTAGAAAAAGCATGGTTCCGTGAAAAAAGAAGTTCCACAATGGGTACCACTTTGCAGCAAAAGTATGTTTCAAAGCATGAACTGGCTGATTAAAAATTCTTCAATAGTCAACTTTAGGCCCAATTCAACATACAAATTCATTACTCCACAACACTACAGAAAACCAACAGTTGCTGAATCTGAAATCTGTTAGAGCTCACTGACAGTGTCAGATCGATTGTAGATTCTGTTCTGGATTCCAGAGGGCAGCACATACACTTTTGTGAACCTGTTGAGCTCTAAGTTTAGAGTGGGCATTTGGTCTCCTTTGTTGCTTTCAAAAACGCTGATGGTCCCAAACAAGTGGCCAGGTATATAAAAGAGATCGTAATGGCCAATGCTTACTCACTTTGACACATCCCCATTTTTGAGAGCAACCTTTGAAATTTAATGCTATTTTCGCATATTTACCTTTAATAAATGACACTTCAAATCTGTTTAGGTCTATTTGGATTTGATCAAGTAAGAATCCGAACAATCAGAGACCATTTTGTGCAACACTAAGGCGGTGGTGAGCAGCTTATTGCTTCAAGACTTTTGGCCTGCAGTGTAATTCTCCTTTCAGGATAAGTGGTCTGTTTGGTTTAGTTACATTTCATTGAAGCTTCTATTACAGAAAAACACTTTGTTATAGGAAAAATCCTTTTAAGTTCATGTTGATTTTTGCATTCTGTGAGTCATGATACACCATGATTTGTCATGATCATTGCATCAGTATAGGAAGCATATATGCTGTTGATGATTCATGATCGAGATTACATGCCATGGCGGTGAATCTAATAGACTGGTCTGGTTTACCATAACAGATGTCTTAAATAGTATCTACACTGAAAGACAAAAGTAATGCATATGCTGTGCAGCCAAGATGCTCAGGAGATATGGTTAATATGATGAAATCTGTAAGATCCAAAGCTGTGTATGAAAGATATTGACATGGGATGATTGGTCATCATTTGGATGATTTGTCATAACCAGGCTCTGGCAGTGATTGGTCTTCCTTCATGATGCAATTTCCTATTCATCTGCCAAAATGAAGGTGTATCCACCTGAGCTGAGATGGAGCGTCATTTATCTGAAATATTTGCATGATAAAAGCGTACGAGAGATATCTGAAAGCCTTTATGTCAGCAAGGGATTTGTGTATAGAATGGTACAACTAGATGCAGAAACAGGTGGTGTCCATAAGAAGGAAAGGCCTGGAAGAGTCAGGAAATTGAACAGTAAGTACATATGGGGTCATCCATTACATATTGGGGGGGGGGGGGTGGAGGAGAAAGTACTGCACTGTGATACATGTACCAGAGTCAGTTATTTATTTCAAGCACTCACTATACAAAGCTTGATTTCAAGATCGAACAACACATTGTAAATAAGAGAAAGAAGGAATGATTTTTTTTACTGAGGCTAGACAGGACATTATTGTCATTTAGGCCAGACTTTTTAAATTTTTTGCTTCTCAGAGCGACCGAACCAACCGATTTTCTGCCTATGGAAAAAAAAAAGTATCATACCCAAAATTTTTATCAAATTGACATGTATAAAAAACTGAGATTTCACCTTCTTTTTCGTCCTACCGACCTACCCTAGAAAAGTGCCTTGAGAAGATTAGAGAAACTAAAGATCAATTATGTCTGGCCTTACAGAAAGCACCAAGCCAAGCCAATGCCGATTCATGTGGAACAGCCACCCGGCTGTTGATCGTCTGTGGGTCTTCACAACAGATCCACACTTCACTTTTCGTTCGTTCAACATTGCAGTACCCAAGCTAATGATGGAAGTATATTTCTATATTATCCATAACCGCTAGTCCTATGGCATCATCCTGTTAGCCTCCAGTTGCCCTGGACTGGCATTGGTGCTCTCAACAGCTGACAAACAAAATCTCTTGAGCGTATGGGCTGTGGTTATGCAGTCACGACAAATCATGCCTATGATGACTCATCATCCCATGTCAAATTGTTTCACATATTTAGTCACATTTACAACTACATTACATGGTGGTGATCATGAATCATCAGCTGCATATATTTTTCCAATACTAATGTAATGATCATGACAAATCATGGTGTATCATGACTCACAGAATGCAAAAATCAACATGAACCTGAAAGGATTTTTCCTATATCAAAGTGTTTCACTGTAAGCAGTGAAGGTATTAAGGTTAAACAAGCTAAACATGCATAATCCATGTGTCAATGCATTTGGTCAGTCTCTCGAAATATGTGCTTGTAATATACAAAGTTATGCAAAGTGCAAACTGGAAAAACACATATCTATGAAAACGATAATAAATTCAAGAAGACAAACTGTGATTCGTCATATTTTCAAACTGTCTTTGGATAATGGCCTTAGCTACGTTGGTGAAATCAGCCCTATATTACAGGTGATTTCATTATTACGCGATTCTAAGGTTCCTGGCCCACAAAATACATGACATTTTTGATTGATTTGATTGGTTAAGACCTGACAGAACTTCACACAGGCTGACACAGCTGATATATCAAACGTAGCAAGTGCTTGTTTAGCATTGATTCCTCACACCAAGTGTGAATGACAAGAATCGCATGGTAATGAAATCGCCTGTAAAGATCTTCTAAACCTTTTAAGCCAGTGAGTAACATATTTTGGTGAAGTTTTATTGTTGCCAACCGAGGCCCTCGATTTTCATATAATTACTGCAATCAGCAAATTAGATTATTTTATCTCATGTTAATTAGGCCTAATTAATGACACCACAATGTAATATTCTGTAAAAGAAGGAAGTTAATAAGCGGGCAATATATTTGAACAATAGTGCCACATGGTGCACGAGTCGGGTTTCAAATGTTGCAAAAAATGTGTCACTCCAATTTCAAACAAGGCCACCAGAAAGCAAACAAAAAGAAAAGAAACAAAGAAATGAATTTATGTGACACAGAAACCCTCAACAGGGGTGGAGCTTTTAGATAGAGGTAAGGGGCGGTGTTCAATAACTAAGTATAGGTTGATCGATTGGCAGATATAGATAGATAGATAGATAGATAGATAGATAGATAGATAGATAGATAGATAGATAGATAGATAGATAGATAGATAGATAGATATGAAAATAGCAAATTGTGAAACTAATCAAAGAAGGAGCAGAGGCTATAGAAATGTCAAGTCAGTTCTGCTTCAGCCCTCTCCCTGCCTCTCCCATTTTTCGTCACAACTTTGACCCAGAATTGTGAGTATTGAATTACGTATGTTGTTCCGGGAAGCTCAAATACAACACAGCACAGGAGCTGTATAGTTTCGAAATGGACAAGAGTACTCAGAATGACAGTCGTCAACAATCATGAGATTTACCCCCAGAAATGACTCCTTTCTTCAAGACACCGACCACTGATGTTGTGATAATCTTGCTCCTGCTCCAGTTGGCTGTGATGGTGGCATCTGCCAACAATCTGTGTCAGGATTCAGAGATCATCTCATGCACAAAGGTACTAGCTTCATTCGCATAATGGGGATTGGGGAAATATACTTTATGCATACACAGCACTTCTATGTCATATATATGTGTGAAATTAACCATAATGTTTTGTCATAAAAATTAAGCTAATTGTGTAAAACACTGAAGAATAGAATAGAATCCTAGGAATATAATGAATAGAATAGAATATGTCCTGAAGAATATAATAATATAGAATAGAATTTTATTTATTTATTTATAAATACACAAATAGAATAGAATATGTTGAATCTTGGATGAATAAGTTATTTATGCTTATTCTTCTAAGGTTGAATAATAGAACAATAGAATAGAATGATAGAATACAATAGAATATAATAATAGAATACTATTCAGTTATCGCACAGCACCGAGTGCAATATCAGTTTTTATGGCACCGAGGTGACTAATATTGCACGAGGGCGCAGACCATGCATGAGACTTTTAACATTAGATTAAACACAGAAAAAAATCAATATCATTTTGATAAAAATGTATACATTGGTGGCAAAACGACGTTGATTTACCGTAAATCATTTACATGCCAAAACGACCACCCATATTGCATATAATATTATTGTTTCAGTGTCGAATATTGTAACAGTAGATTAACAATTGTTTGTGAGTCTCAAAACCTGATAGTGTCGCTGCATTTGTATACAGTGTGCTTTTTATTAGAGGCGATGCATCAGCCTATCGCTGATATAGTCTTAGTGATTCTATATAGCCACTCGCCTCTGTATAGATGGCCACAGGCCTCCCGACAGGAGGCTTTTCCAAGATTCGGAATTTCAGATTGTGAAACTTCGTCAGCAGAACGGGGGTAGCGTCGTGCATAAAATGCGGACCAAATCTGCGGAACGACGGGACGCGGGATTTCGTAATAAAACGCGGATGCGCAGGTGCGGGACGGGACGCTTTTTGCGGGATCGGCGTAAAAAAACATGCAGATGTGGTCTAATTTGCTGAAAAAGCTGAATTTGCTTTAAAAATCGCCTCTATTTTTTTTTGAAAAAATTTTCTTGTTAGGAAGGGAATCGAAACTAAGAAAAAAAAGAGGAAATCTGACACCAATTCACATGATTGTGAATGGAATGTCTCAATTTGCCAAACATGTTTTGTTAAGTACTTTAAAATATCTATCTATTCTATCTATCTATCTATCTATCTATCTATCTATCTATCTATCTATCTATCTATCTATCTTGCTATCTTGCTATCTTGCTATCTATCTATCCACCTCTCAACCTTCTTCTGTTGCTCAATACTGTTACTCTCGGAAGTAAGTACACCCCTCATGAATAGCTATTGAATTCCATTTTTACAAGGCCTGAATGTGCACAATTATTGCCTGCATCACAGATGCAATGCCATGCATCATAACATTGAGTCTTGCAAAATTGTATATTTACACTATTGGGTGGAGCAGTGAGTGTGTACACTTACTTTTGCAAGAAATAAATTGATGCCCGTGATACAGATTCAATGACCATGCCATGATTGATAATAATAGGAAACCTCAATGGTATCAATGCATCGATGATGCAGGCCATAATCTGCTAAAAACTTAAAATTACAATCAATATAATATGGTGCTTTTGTCCAAATTTGGATCTCTATTCTCCTGTAGGAAAACAAGTTTTATTAAAACATGCACGGAAAACTTCTTAGATTAGTGGGAAGTAAAAACCCCATTTTTCAATGCACAGTGGTTTTCCCCATTGACATATTAACACAACCTTGCATGGTCAATATGCAGAATATAGAAGCAATCTGGGCTCATGATTATTCAAAGTACAAGAATATTAAAGGGCAGCTCAAATTTCAGACTGGCATGTTCCTTTTAGAGCTCTGTCAGTGGCGGATCCAGACACCGCAGTCTAGGGGGCCCAGAAGTGTTTTAGACACATCTGTTTCAAAATGCCACTTTTCATGTCAGTGTTCTATGCCCTCACACTGAAAAAAAGGTTTGCGCGAAAACGACATGTGGGCGTATCTAGAAATGGCCTGAGGGGGGGCCATTAAATGGCATGAATTCACAGTGCTCCGCGACGTTTCCTATATCTTCCATGTTAATTTTGGGTCTTTGAAAAGGAGGGGGTCATGGCCCTATTCCCCCCGAAATACGCCACTGGAAACAGACAAAAAGAACATTAGCTGGTGTCGGACCAAAACTTTGTGTAGTTTCAAACGAAAGTTATGCATATTTTTTACATTTCATATATCAAATCACACAAAAGACACCTTATATATATATAATATATCTATTTCCCTGAATGACAAAAGATTGATCAGGAATGACAAATTCCTAGTCCATTTCATATGAAAATCTTGTCTGATATACACATGTATGAGTTTGGACGGACACCAGCTAACTGTCATTTTGTCTGTTCTACACAAACTTTTTTTTTTAGTGCAGACCTGGACCACCAGTCGTGGCGGATCCAGACAGGGTAGTCTGGGCGGGCCCGGGTGTAGTTTGGGCACTCGTGGGCTCGTGTGAGCGTCGTTTTGGCATTCGCGGGCCCGCGTTGCTCCATATTTTCTTTAAAATGTTATTTCCACCTTGAGCAGTGGTTTGGGGCCGGGCCCCGTAGACCCTCCCCCCGGCCTGCATGTTGGTCAGAACTCTCCTTGTAAAAAAGCAGCAAAACACAACAATATAGACATTACAGATTGAACGCCAAGGAACAGAAAACAAAAGCAGGATCTAGATAACATGGCCGCAGTGCCTTTAATGGCTAAGTCTGACGCACAAACCATACACACACACAAAGTAGACATGAAACACACACACAGACAGATCAACATAGATTTAAGTGAGCTGCTCTGGACCCACCATAAGATTATGTTTTTATATAATAATAAAAAATTAAGTAATGAGAAGCTGCGTTGAAAGCAGTAGACTAAATACAGGCAATCGATAATACAAATTAATAGTGATACTCTCGAAATTAGGAATAAGGTAACATAGGCGTAAAATTATAGTAATACAATTAAATTATGTACCGGAGGTACAGAAAAACCCAGGGCATAAGGCCAGATAATTTATAGTAAGAAAAACAAAAAATTTTTTAAACATGGCTTAGACAAAGAAGTGAAGGAAAAATTTTGAGTAATGTTTAATGGAGTAGTAAAGTAAATTTTGAATACTACCACCCAATGGGCTGGGTGGGCGGGGAATTTTAAAGTGCGACCCAGAGGCCACTGACTGATGGTATTTATATGAATTACAAATTTGTCACAGCTTGACCGACAACTGTCAACTCTGCCCACTACAGAAACAAGTGAGGCAAACAAGAGATTAGAACAACACAGCAAACAATAGAGTGAGCAACACAGGAGAGGAAATTGAACCCAAAGTACCTGAAAGACCAGGAGTACAATAGACATAAAGACGGCGCAGCCAAGCTAACCAGAATAACCCCAAAAGGGGGACCCGCTCCCTGTTCCCCGTTCAACCTCTTTTAGTGCTCTAACCACTAAATCCCTATTGAACGCCAAGGAACAGAAAACAAAAGCAGGATCTAGATAACATGGCCGCAGTGCCTTTAATGGCTAAGTCTGACGCACAAACCATACACACACACAAAGTAGACATGAAACACACAGACAGACAGATCAACATAGATTTAAGTGAGCTGCTCTGGACCCACCAAAACTTGCAGTCCAAGAGCAGAAAAACAAAACGTGGTGTGAAAACCGTTAGACCGTGAATAAGGAGGAAGGAGGAGAAGGGCCCCGGGGCCAGGAGAGGTGATTACGTGAGGTGGGGGGCCAATTCGGCATAAGCCTCGGGGGGTGGACGCATGTAGGCTGTATAAGCATCTGACTGCCAGCGCCCCAACAACTGAATCTGCCTCGCTGAAAGCCCCGCGCGAGCGGCCTGAGTGGCCGCCCCCGCCCTCAATGAATGGGAAGAATAACCAGTTGGGTCCATACCCAAAGAAGATATCAACAGCTTTAAAGTGGAATTATAGTTGGCATACGCCAGCACTGCTCCCGATGAAAGCCTGAACAGAGGGGAGGTGATCAAAGACGAAGAAGATGAAAGAAGGCGATGGATGAGACACACTGCACAAACCTGGTGCCCGGAGCACCCCAGACACACAACAAATCCGTGGGGGTTGGTCTTTGATCTATCTACACGAAACTTCATGAGTGGCTTAGAACCCACTGTGAGAAAGGATACTGAGGCCCTGGTGGGGGCGCCCTGGGTGGGATCTCTAGGACACAGTTCCGATGCCCGAAGGCATGCGAAATACTGAAGGGCCATTACCCCCCCGAAGACCAGGGCATCCGACGAGCCCTGAAGCTGAGCTAGAATAGCACAAAGCAGAGGAAAGGTTATAGGCTTAGCCTGAGATGGAAGGGGCTGAGACCTAACCATGGCCCTAATGGCCAACTGAAGTCTGGGGGTCCAAATAGTGGGCTCTTGAAAGCCCAGGGCGATCACCCATGCCCTTAATCCAGATAAATAGGACCTTATAGTTCTATGAGACAGTGACTGACGTTCTAAATAAGCAACAAACCTCAATAGATTTGGTTCCGTGAGAGGAATGGGCTGAAGGTGATGGAGATCCGTGAAGGCCATGTACCTCCTAACTGCCGTGGAGTAGCCAGCTCTGGAACGAGGGGCCCAACCGGACTGGACCAGTGCGGCTGCCCTAGCGTCCAAGTCTGAAAACAGAGGAAACGCTGGTTACCCTGAGGGAAGAAGGCTAAGGATCGAAAGGTCAGGCCATGTCATGGAAGGGCTGGCATCGGGGTTCCTATCCTTGAAGGCCTGAATCCTACCCCTACTCAAGTCATCCGCGTCTACATTGTCCTCTGAGGCAATGTAGACCGGGGCTATCGAGACATTAAACAACTCCACGGTGAGGGCCCATTGCCTCACAAACCACATCAAGGAGGGAACTGGGCTATAAGAGCTATTCAAAATACTACAAACAGTGGTATTGTCTATGTGAAATATCCACGACTTGCCTCTGAAGCGTGGGGCCCAAGTCCTGAGAGCCAGGAGGGCCGCAGGAAACTCCTTCCAATTGATTGAACGGTCAATAAATGGAGCCAAGCTCCCCGAGAAAGAAAGGGCGAACCATTCGCCATGACAACAAGCCCCCAGGGCTTTCCCGCTCGAATCCGAGAAGACATGGATGCTATCGGGGCCCCAAGTTGGCCCGAAATAGCAAACGCCATTGTGGGCCTCCAGGCACTCGACCCACCAGGCTAAGTCCTGGCGGGCCTCGAGGCTGAGGCGGATCGAGTGGTGCAGTGCTGAAACTGACTTGGAGGCCTGGATTAACCTGCCTATGAAAGCACGACCCTGCCTAACTACACGAGCAGCAAATGAGCATTTCCCAATTATGCTCAGTAGGCGCCTCTTGGAGATGACCTTGGCCTCAAGCCACGAGGTTGCCTCTGACCTAATGTCAGCAAGCCGGTCAGCTGAGATACGAAGCTGGCTATTAACTGAGTCCACCACTATGCCTAAGAACTCGACCACTGTTGCGGGCGAAGTGACCTTACAGGGCTGAACAGAAAAATCAGCGACCCTACAGGTCTGGAGCATAACATCTAGGCTAGCCTGACACTCGGCCCGAGAGGGCGCCACAACCAAGAAATCATCAACGTATCTTATTATAGAATCAGTCGCCCCCTGGTGGAGCATGAATTTGTGAAGCGCATCGGCGAATATGTCAAAAAGAAACGGCGCTGATCTCAGGCCAAAATTCAAAACCCTGCTGAAGTAAAACTGTGTCCTGCCTGCAGAGTCTGGCCAGGACAGACCAAGGAGATGCCAATCATCCCTGTGCACAAAAACATGCTTGTAGGCGTCTTGGAGATCCAACTTAGCCATATACACTGGCCCATCTCCAAGACGCCTACAAAGGGCTGCGGCATCCTCAACCGACGCATAAGAGAGGGTATAGAGGGAAGGGTCAATGAGGGAATTTACCGAACCGACTATGGGAAAAGACAAGTCATGGATCAACCTTATTTTGGTTGAATTGCGCTTGGTGAAAGCGCCCAATAGTGAAACAATACAGGACGGATATGGGACCTCCCTAAAGGGGCCATGTAACCTGCCAGCTGCAAGATCAGTTGCAATGATCTCGGTGACCTGCTGGCGAAACTCAAACGCCGAAGGCCAATTGTGACTAACTAACACAGAGTCCGCTGGGGGGCGACCTATCCTAACACCATGGGAGAGAAGATCCAAGACCTGAAGAGCCCTATCCCTGTCATACACGTGGAAGAGAGCCGAAGACCAGTAAGAAAGATTAAGCGCTAGTGGTGGGCTTGCCCCCAGCCCTGGCTGCCCCGGACCGACAGGTGGCCGTGGGACAGTTGGCTTTGGACTCGGGCCCCCCGCAGCCGGCGCAAACATGCTGTCTGTTGCATTTGTCTGCCCATTTACAACTGTTGTACTGATACTTGAAACAGACCTCAGTGCTGGGGTCCCCTGACCTCTGACCTGACTTGATGCTACGAAAACCCTTTTTGGAACAATCAGAAGTTGAATGGTCGAAGTATGAACATTTGCCACACTTATTGATGGGCCTGGCAGCATTAGCGTCACAGATGGTGACATACAACTCATGATCAATGTTGGAAAAAACAAGAGACCTGCAATGGGCTAAACGCTGACGGTGTCTAAGGTCATACATCAACACGCTGGGACATTTGAATTTCTGATTCAGGTTTAACATGAACAAAGTATGCCTAGCCATTTCATAAAATACAGGAAAACCGTGGTATTTAGCCATGACCATTTGGTAGGCACACCATGCCTCCAACCACTTAAACATGCTAACAATGGGTTTGCGACTCTTGATCGACTTTATCTGCACATTACCACTTGAATCAATGACAGGCTTAATCTCTTCACAGTCAGAACAATTGATAAAGTTTTCCAGGGCGACAAACTCACCCCGTAGAGCAGATGACACGACACGACTGTCGAGAAATTCAAGACCCACATCCAGGTCTATGTGCGGCTGGTCAGCTGGTGGGGTGGCGAATCCAGATGCGAATCCAGATGGGCGGTCTCGAAATCCCCAAGCACTCGTGGGGTTGACACTCGGGCCAGGCAACGACATGCCTGGGCCCGCGAAGTGCTGAGCTCCCCGGCCACCTTCAGTGGCGTAATGAGGGGGGGGGGAAGGGAGCTTGGAACACGAGGGGATTCGGGGGAACTGATCCAGGCTGAGAGCTAGCTGCGGTGTAGATCGGGGCATAGCCAGCTGTTGGAGGCACAAACGAGGGCAACTGATGGCCACCGGGGCCATGGGGGTGGGAGGCTGGGCGTCCACGATTTGGCGAGCTGGAGCGGGGGGCAGAGTACGCACCAGGGAGAGAAGGCTCGTGAGGGGCCTGGGCGTAAAATCCTGCACTCTGAATCGGGGCACTCCACGTGGCCAGCCCTTGGTGACGGGGCGAGCGGGGCCTACTCGCACGGGCGGGGTGGCCCCTGGGCGAGCTGGACGTCTCGTCGGCCGTTACGTAATTCTGGAGAGGAGGGGGGAAGCGACTCTCATCGTCCACGAGGTGGCGCCTCATGTCGGGCAGGCTGCCACTGCGCCTCCTTACGGCACCTCGCTGGTGCATGGGGTACAGAGGGGTTTTCTCGTCCCCGGTGAAGTCGAAATCCAGGTCCGTTGGCGGCTCCTCGTAGGCCACGTGCTGAGCTGGTCGTCGAGCGGAACACTGTCGCCCGGTGGGGCCCTCGTGGCCTCTGCAGGGCTTGCGGCAGCTGGAACACTTGGGTTTTCTGCTCTTCCTTCCCATTTCTCTGTAATCGTGAAACAAAGTGTGAATATCAAGCAGCTATCAGCAATGGGGCCCAGGCGGGGTTACAGCCGTGGGCGAGTAATACGTTGAAGCGAATTAATACGTAGAAGCAATACACGTGGGACCACACGTGGGCACAATGAACGTCTCGATTAAAAAATACGTTGAAGTGTTATGTGTCAATACGTTGTAGGAATATTTACGTAGCGAACAGTCACAGCGAGCCAGTAATGGCAATACGTAGAAGAATCAAAAATAGTTTATATTTTTAAGCCCACTTAGCACCGAGAGGGGCTATCTAGGGGCGATATGTACGTTGAAGCTTACACTACGTAGCGAAAAGTTATGAGAGTTATGAATAGCAATAACGGCTGGCTACTAAAGCCGGAACGGGCTCACCAGATCAATGTTGCTGAGAGCGGCTGGACTCTAGAAGGTTCTCCCACGTCCCTTCCTCAGGTCAAGTGAAACGCGTTGACGGATGGAAGTCCGGGGCAACCAGTCCAGGGGGGGCCACGAAGCAAGGCAGAGCAGTCCTCGGTCGAGAAGCGAAGACACCTCCGGGCAGCAGGTCCGTGGCAGCGTCGCACTAGCATCACACACGTGGAGCTATGAAACGATGAAGTAATGAGAATGGTGATGAAGGAGCGGCCTCTCCTGGTCCTGAGCGACCTTGCAGCTCCGTGCAGAATTTTAAAGTGCGACACAGAGGCCACTGACTGATGATATTTATATGAATTACAAATTTGTCACAGCTTGACCGACAACTGTCAACTCTGCCCACTACAGAAACAAGTGAGGCAAACAAGAGATTAGAACAACACAGCAAACAATAGAGTGAGCAACACAGGAGAGGAAATTGAACTCAAAGTACTGAAAGACCAGGAGTACAATAGACATAAAGACGGCGCAGCCAAGCTAACCAGAATAACCCCAAAAGGGGGACCCGCTCCCTGTTCCCCGTTCAACCTCTTTTAGTGCTCTAACCACTAAATCCCTATTCCATTTAATGATTTATTTATTTTTATGTTAACTTTGCTTCATTTCAGATCAGAGGAGTCGGTTGTTGTATAGAAAGAGGTAAGTAATTGTTTTTACAATAATTTTCACAGTTTTCAAATTCAAAAATTGTAGAACCTTACACCGATTAGTGACACAATGACACTAAAATAGGTCTTGCATGTTTACAATATTATATAAAATTCATTCATTATCACAATATAAGATTTCCCTGCTTGTCCATTATCAATTTGCAGCTCTACGAAATTATGTCGCAATTGCTCTGATGGAACTCTTTATTCACTTCAGAAGTTGTCTAATATACATTGTATTTATATTGAGCATAATGTCAATATTATACTATTTCTTTTGCTGAAATTCTAAATTAAGCTACATTTCATTCCATTTTTGACAGGGTACACATTTAAAAAAACATAAATTCCATTAATTTTCAAGTTCAGGAGAGGCTTTATTTGGTGGAAGAAATTTAATTTTCTGTTTATCATAAAATATTTGACTTAGTCCATGGCTTTGGAAATAAGATTTTTAATCTTTAGGAGAGATAATCAGTACTTCCTTTGTTTTGCAATTTGAGACATTCAGCTCAAAGAAATGCCATAATCATCCCCATGAGCCCTGACAGTAGCCTACAGGCTATGTTTCATGCCTTGATTCCTCTCATCAAAGGGTTTTTATCACACCCTCTGACTGGGTTTCGGAGTCGGAATAGGCTACTAAAGAAATCCAAGATGGCTGCAAAAATGGCCACCACAAAATGGCTTCCATTCTTGATCTGCGCCTAGACCGAATCTCAGTCTCTTCGCTTCGTGCATTTCCGTGAGGGGGCCCCCCAGACCATGAAGTTAGATGGCTGCCGTTCTTGAACTGCCTAATGTGACCATAATATTTCCCCATCCATATTAACAAGGCATTGAATCCATATATTCATGTTATAATTATAAATTAAAATATTTTACCATGATAATGTGAATATTTAGGAAGTAATGACGACAAAATATTTCACAAATTAAAAGTAGGGACGACGGAAGTTATAAAATCTGAGACGAGTCTTAATCTGCGTCCTTCAAAGAATACAATCGCAATTACTTTCCGTGTTTTGGATAATTATTAAACCTAATTCATTTTTGGAAAATCTGACTGTGTCACTCTCCAAAACTGATTAATATACATGTATATATCGGAAAAGTGACCTGGCTGATAATGTAACTATGATAATTATATTTGCATGTCTGAAGCCGCCTAGCGCTGTTCCGCCATCGCAAACTCAGTACAAAAGATGGGAAAGGTATAGGCCTATGATTAGAAACAAAATCCTAATTTTATGATATTGCTGTTAACAGCTTGAGTGAAACAAAAGACTCAGTTACCGTGGAATGCCCCAAAAAATCTTACCGACAGCATGACTTTTAAGGGATCTTTTGATATTGTAAACTGTTAGAGGTATGAAAAATTTTTCAGGAAACGAAAACTAGAGGCTAATTTGGGCTTCTAAATCTATTTTCAGTGTTTCTCTTACTTAGTCCGCTAAATCTCCAAATAGTGGGCTTTTGAAAATTTCCTAAATGTATATGTTTGTCAGGTTTACTTGCCAATAACTGAGTCCCAGGTTAGAATCCAGCTCTTGCCGGGTCACCTGGGCCTATGTCGGATGGCAGTTTCAATCAGCGTTCCCGTCATTGCTGTGTCCTCCTCCTATCCTAGATAGCCTATCAAGTGCATAAATACATATGGACATAAAGCCCCAATCATCCATCCATCCAAGAGCCTTGAAGTGTTGATATGCACATTCAGAGCATTGGTCTATAAGTATAAATTGTGTCGTTCTGTTCTCCAAATGTATTTTTATTTCATTCCAGATGTTCACTGCGATTCCAAAATGGATAGCAGCAGTCAGTCGTTTCCTGAAGCTCCAGAAATAGCGGATGTTCAAGTTTTAGAAAATGAGGATAATTTGCCCCAGGTCAACATCACATGGAAGTGCCCTGGTGCTGGTACGATGATGATATATTATAATTTTTCCTCCATTTTTTGTCTGAGAGCAGGGCCTCGGGCCTTTTGTCGTCATCAATGGCATTGTCATGCTACAGTTGATGTGGATCCTAAAGCATTTCACTGATGCAAGAACTACCCTAAGTTATGATACCCGGGGTTTACACTGCTGCCAAAGATGCCCTGGCTTTAATCTTATGTCTCACTGCTCTTAATATTTGCCTTTAATCCCCAAAATTCTTCGTTGCTGAGCAGAAGATTTCCGAGAAGGCTTTGGAGAAGCATCTTCTTCTTCTTCTGTAAGGCCCTTCCGTCCTGCGACAAATCGTGGCACAACACAACCTGCCAAATATGTCTATTTTTATCCAAAAATGGTTCGACGCGCATGCGCAGGATCACAAAGAGAAAATATGATGTGAATTCAAATTCCATGTGATGTGAATCAAATTCTATATGACGTGAATCAAATTCCATATTTCTTTCTGTTTTTAGGCATTGAATCCCTGACAGGCTTCCGTGTGAAAATCAAAAATTATTGCAGTATCATCAGGCTCAACACAAGCTTGACATTTGATATGGTAAGTGCGTACGAGGGATTTTCCAAAAGTTATGTCTATCAGGCCATATAACTTCAGCTAGATTTCATTCAGGTTTCTGATATTTTGGACAGTTAAAGCTGAGGTAATTTGCAATTGATCCCCAAAATATCAGATCATGGCAATATAAATCATGGTTGATTCTCAGTACTTAGTTAATTTTTGTGCCATGGAAACTGAAAGTCGTGAAATGTAGCCCAGAGCACAAAAACAGGCAGTAACACTAATGTCTTGTCAAAACATTTGATTGTCAAGAGTCTAGATAATTAACATGGAAACATGTGGAAAATGGAAAACCCCTTGTGTGATGGGCAGGGGCAAATTAATTTCTGTTTTACATTGTGCAGTTCACATAAGACTAACTTCAGCTATTTTGAACTTCAATTTTATGAAGAATTGTGTTATATTTTGATTTTGATTTTTTGCAGATTTTAGTTATCTTAAGATTAATTGTTTCAGCTTGGAGTTAACTTAGATTCGCTTTAGCAGATTAGAGTTACATATCTCTAGATTCACTTTTTCAGCTTGGAAATGGAAGCCTCTTCAATTTCACGAGTGACCATGTGGAATACCAGGAAGACACTGTCCCTGTTCGTGTCACCAGTCTACCCATCCCTAATGGAGATTTTATTTATCCCTGGAAGGGGAACAGCAGAACTGTGGACATTCAAAGAAAAACAGGTAAATAAATCTGGAGTTACAATGTAATATTGTTGGTCTAAACACAAGCAAACAGTGCAATTTGTCAAAGGAATTGGGAGACAAAGTTTGTGACAGTGTAGTTAATATTTCAGAGATCAATGATTTGCGACATATTTTAAAACAAATGGCATAGATTACGGTGATGCCGATTGCATGGCAAAAAGATTAACTTTTGAATTTTCAATGGGACAGCCCTTAAAAATGTTCAAATATATGAAGAAAATTAAAACAGTGAAAGTTCAAAATGGACATGTAAAAGATGGCGCTTCGCAATTTGAAATGTAACATTAAATTTAAATGGACGAAAACTCAGTTTTATGTGGGATAGGTGAAGGTGAAAATGATGGTAATTTTTTTTTACCTAAGCCACTTACTATTCCCATCCCAAATCTGTTCATTTGTCAATATATTTGGTCATTTCAGGCCACAGAGCCCTCTTGTACAGACTGTCACTTTGATACAAAAAATTGAGGACAAGTTCATTGTGAAAAATGCACTTCTTGACTCATGATAGCCGATGAAGGGTCATGCATCTTCTCTACTTTCATTGTGGGAAACATAGAGGCTGTTTGATTAGTCATGATCAAGAGAATAGAAGGCCATTTGACTTATCATAACTGACTTTAGAGTGGAAATCAGATGCATATTCCTTAGGGTGTCCCATTTTTCGAAAATTTTCTCGGATCAAGCTCTTTTTGGGTTCAGTTGTGCTCCCATGTGTACAAAGCCCACACACCTAATTTCAGTCAAATCCATTAAGGGTTGGACCCCCCCCCCCTACCGCCATCTTTGGGGGGCCCCTCAAGGGACCCGAAAATGACCATTTTCGAGCACAAAAAGTGGCTATTTTCCTCTCTGAAATCATCCCAACGCCACTAAAATTGTTCATATAAGGGTTTTTGAGAGTGCTGAGTCCATCTATGATAATAATAAATTACCAAGAGGTCAATAGGACTTGATAACATACTATAATTGGTCAATTCAGCCCTCGGATTACCCGAAAACGACTAATTTCGAGCTAAAAAAGTGGCCATTTTCCTGCCTGAAATAAATTAATGCCACTGAAACTGGTCAAGTGGGGGTTTTTGAGGGTGCTGAAGTCACCCATGATGATGCTGAATCACCAAGTCCAAGAGGTTATGCTTACTTCATAGCAAGCACTATTTGGTATATTCAGTCCTCAGATTACCTCAAATTAGCTGTCTTAATAGGATTTCTTGCAGTTTTAAAATTATTGCAAAGCACCAACACCTGTGCTTTAGGTATTGTTAGACATGAAAATTTCATCAAACATTAACATGTATTAATTAGAGTTGGTAACCATGGAATTTAACATTTGCAATGGGTCATTTTTCATTATAAATGAAATATACCTCTGTAAGATACATGATCATATTATACTTTAGCAATTTACTAACATATGGCTTTGCTTACTTTTTTTCACAAATCCATAGACAATGAATTGAACACATCTAAACAGCTCATATACATGTATCATCATGGTGACTGGATTTTCTCAATCCATTAAAAAAACAAACTCTCATTGTAAGATCCATTTTGACACATGCAAAATCAGGATTTATATGGTAGCAACAATCTTCACAAAGTGTCATTGTCTTCTTGAAATGCTGCATCTTGATTTTGTGTCAATGGGACATCACCACAATGCATTTATTTCACATATGTGCATACGTGTATTACTGAGAAAATCCTGCACAGTAACTGTTCTGCTGGGTTGTGCTGGATGCAGAACAGGTAGCTTTCTTGGTACACTAGAAGCCATTCCCTTAGCAAATTTTACTTGGATTTCACAGGTCTGCCGCCTCACTGCATTTGTTTGTCTGTAGCAGACTGGTTTCAGTCAGTAACACTTGATGTCTGTGATGCCCCTCTTTACAGAATCACTAACAACAGCAAGGCATTTGGTGATACTAAATATGGATACATACTCTTTTCCTGTTTCTTGTAAATATGTCTGCTGCAAGACCAAACAATTACCTGCCATACTCAAATAGCCATGACGATGAAGGTCTAACAAATGACTCAAGTCAAAGGTCATCATTTCCTGGAACTTTAACCTATTACATCAGGTTGAGAGGCATTATGTTAAGTTATTGAGCAAGAACTTGTAACATATGGGTCCTGAGCAGAGTCAAAACAGCTGAGCACAACCAGAGGTTCCATCAGGTACTGGTACTATATAGAACAGAATAATGAATTTGCTAAGCTCCTGATGACATTTGAATTGAATCTTACATTAGAGCTTTGGCAGGGCTACTATTTGAGCATCTACACATAACACAAAATTGGTTGGCCTTGCCACAGCAATGTGGGAAACAGGAATAGAATATGCAGCTATGTTCAACATCATCAAACACATTGCTGGTGTAAGGCTTCAGTCAGAAGGAGCATTTAGAATTTTGGAAATGTGGCAATTGTGATTGCATTGTCTTGGTGTCCTGCTCACACAGAAAGAAGACAAAATATTTGTAAACCAGGACCAAATTTACACCTACTAAAGACCCTCCTGTACTCAGTATATATGTTAATTAACATTTGAGCTGTACAAATGTGTTAAAAGTAATTTCCTGAAGAAGAGGCTGCCAATCACTGGAGTTACTGGCTGGGCCACCTGGACAAATGTCTGGGAGCAGTTTCTATAATCATTTGCTTGAATGTGTCCTGCCCTAAACAGCAACCAAATGCAAAAAACAGGACATAAGCCCAATCCATCATCAATATTACTTCCAAGGATTTTGCAAAAAAGGCCATGTTACTAAATTGCCAAATTAAATATTTTGCTCATATTGCAAAGATTTGTACCACTTATTATGTGTATTTGCATATCCGAAAGATATTGTTAAGGAACAGCTGACCCACTGCAAATGTTGAACTCATGTCCAGCAATCCCTAACACACAGGTATTGGTGCTTTCCAATAATTTAAAAATAGCAGGGAACCCTGTCAACAGAAAACAGCCAATTTTAGGTCATCTGAGGGCTGAATTTACCATATATTGCTTGTTAAGAATAAAGCATAACCTCTTGGTGATTCAGTATCATCATGGTTGACTTCAGTAACCTCAAAAACCCCGACTTGACCAGTTTCAGTGGCACTAACTTATTTCCAGCGGGAAAATGGCCACTTTTTTAGCTCAAAAATAGTCATTTTCGGGTAATCCGAGGGCTGAATTGACCAATTATAGTATGTTATCAAGTCCTATTGACCTCTGGGTAATTTATTATCATCATAGATGGACTCAGCATTCTCCAAAACCGCTATATGAACTATTTCAGTGCCACTGGGATGATTTCAGAGAGGTAATAGCCACTTTTTGTGCTTGAAAATGGTCATTTTCGGGTCCCTTGAGGGGCCCCCCAAAGATGGCGGTGGGGGGGGGGGGTCTAACCCTTAATGGATCTGACTGAAATTTGGTGAGTGGGCTTTGTACACATGGGAGCACAACTGAACCCAAAAAGAGCTTGATCCGAGAAAATATTCGAAAAATGGGACATCCTAATATTCCTTCCATTTGGCTGTCACCAACAAGCGGGATAAGTCTACTTAAATCAAATTAACATTAAAAGTATTGGGTATGATCATGACAAATCATCAGCATGATGACACACAAAGTACCTTTCTCACAGTGCAACTGTCCACTCTTTTTCTATATCAAAGTGACAGACTGTGAAGAAGTTAATATTGCCCGATTTTCAATACTTAAACTTCTGGTTTCAGATATTAAATACCACATCAATACAAGCCCCAAAAATGAGAACAAGTGTCAACTCAAGGTGCAGGTGACCGACAAGTACATCGGAAGTTGCAATTACGTTGTCCTAAAAAGGTGCAAAAATGAAAAATGCACCAAGGGCATTATACGCAGCAAGAAGGAGGTCTTTGGCTCAAATGAGGTAAATATAATATTTGCATATCTTTCATAATGCATGCATTGTCAATACTCCAAAATTGATGGATGGATGATTGGGGCTTTACGTTCTGTATTTATGCATTTGGTAGGCTAATTAAGACAGGGGGAATACACCGCAATCAGGACAAGGGTGATTGAAACAGCCATCCAACATAGCCCTAGGTGACCCGGTAAGAGCTGGATTCGAACCCTAGATCCAGCGATTGGCAGCCCAGCAGCTGCCACTAGATCAACCCTCCCCCCGTCAGTATTTCAAAAAATGTATATATATAATTATGCCAGAGCCATTTAATCAAAAAGGTGTGCGGTCAACAAGGTGACAAGAAATTTGCAAATCTCATAACAGTGCAAACACGGTGACAACCAGTTCCAACTAGGTGACACAAGTTCACAAAACACATCAACTACATTTCTAATTTACCACCATTGCGTGGTTGGTATCTCCAGTTAAGTAGGTGTCACCAATATGGTATCTGGGTAGTCCGACAAAGGCCGACTCAAAACGAAGTTTAGCATCTGGGGGATATTTGCTGTCGCCTCGCTGTACGAAAACTGCAGGTTAGTTTTTGGTATGTCACCTGCTTGGTTGTCGCCTAGTTGGTGCCGGCAGATCATTAGATCTGCCAGCTCCTATGTTTTGAACTTGTAGCATGTTGTCGTATCGTAGAATGAACTCTTTGCTCTGCCTCACTTGGCCTTCTCTCCTACACAACAAATACACCCTGTCGCTTATGTTAACTCTTTTTTAAAAAGGGCCTGTATTTTGACACGCCAGCTGTTTTCAATCCAGTTGAGTGATGCTAGGTTTCTGAAAAATACTCCAGATAACCTCTAGTGACCTTAAAGGTGTGGATTTACCCCTTATCCAGACGACTCTTGATAACAGATCCTGTAACTTTGCAATGAGTAAACTTTTATCCCACCCTTTTCCACAAGATTACATGACAAATCGTATGTTCTTATTCAACAACGGTCCCACCTCAGAGGCCTGGATTTCAACTTTGACCTGACTATGAGTCAGGACTGTGAGTCGGGACTGTGAGTCAGGGCTGTGATTCAGGACTGTGAGTCAGGACTCAGAGTCACGATTCACAGTCCCGACTCAGAGTCTTGGCCCCCTAAAAAACCAATTTTTTCAGCTTGTATATCAGTGCAAAAGCGGCGCCAGAATCTCAGAAATTTTTAAGAGAATCTCAGAAGTTTTTCAGAGAATCTCAGAATTTTTTGGTCCTAAATTTAGCCCACACAAAGAAAAGACTCATGACAAAATTGTGATGTAGGCCGAGCTGTAATAATAGGTTGTTAGAAAAGTGTGACATAGCGACTGTTGCGTCACCGTGTGTAGTGAAGTGGTGGATACATTGCAGTGAACCAATAAAAATATAGCTGTTGGCTGGTTGGTGGTCCAAACTGAAACAGTTTCAAAATTAACTTTTGAGTTGGTCGTGTGATGTCACTGGCTTAAAAGTGTTTTGTTTGTGTCAGTTATGGTTAATCAGTTGATTCAGTGCTAATCATATCTAGCAGCATAGGTGACAATAAACAAACTAAGTAAATGACTTAAAAGGGACTTCACAAATAAGAAGAGGAGACCAGCAGAAAACTGTCGATGACATGGCAAAACCAGTTTGCGGTTTGAAAATAAGAAACTTAATTTATCCAGCGGACCGCCAATCTGAAAAGAGCTCTAAGCTAGTATCTTCAGTTATCCATCCTACAGATTTAGCACATTGTCTATGCTGGAAATAGTCATTGTGTCTTTCTGAGTCCTTGATATTTCTTCTGTTGTTATAATTGATGTGTTGCATCTCTTGCAGTGGGCAAACCTGACAGTTGATGTTCCGGAACGCTACTACATTGAGGTCAGAATCTTCCAACTGTATATTAATATATGGATTTCGGAACGTACTTTACTTCATTAAAATAATCTCAAAGGGGGTAGCATGCTCACATCCCTGTATCCACTGCATTTGAGACTAAACAGATTTAGGGACCATTTAGAATTGATGATTTGGGAGGAGGGTGGGAGTTTTGTCCAAGGGGTACTACTTTTCATTTTAGAAAGTGATTGTAAGCCCAAAAGGGCTGGGCAATGTATTTGCATTCACTCTTGTAAAATAATTGAATTGAATTTTGGATTTGTGTTTCAAGGGGGGTACTAAGATTTTACAACATGTCTGAGGCGCAGCATGAAATTTGAACACAAAGAAATTGTAAAACATGCGCAAAAGCGCGTGAATCTACAATCTATTCACAGGTAACTGGTATAGCATTGTGTTGTACTGTAATTGATAATAATGGGGAAGTTGGATCCATGTCTGTGGTTAGTGCAGTACCCCTGGTAGGAGATGTAAGGGATATTCCCATTTCTTGAGTTCTGATTGGCTGTCAAGGGAATTCCCTTGTGATGTGCGTGGTTACCAACTCAAGTCAGGGCCGGCTCCAGCCAATTATGCGCCCCAGGCAGCACCATGCTGATGCGCCCCCCCCCCCGCACGCAGCTCAGAGCAAAGGTGTGCAGAGCAAGCAGGGGCGCATAGCAAGAAGGGGCACAGAGCAAGTAGGGGCGAATAGCAAGAAGGGGGCGCAGAGCAACAAGGAAGGTGCAGAGCAAGAAGGGGGCGCAGAACAAGGAGGGGGCGCAGGACAAGGAGGGGGTGCAGAGTAAGGAGGGTACATAGCAAGAAGGGGGTGCAGAGCAAGTAGGGGCACAGAGTAAGGCGGAGGCAGAGAGCAAGGAGGAGCGCAGAGCAATGACGGGGTGCAGATCTAGAAGGGGGCGCAAAAGTAGGGGCTGCAGAGCAAGGAGGGAGTGCTGAACATGAAGGTGATACAGAGCAAGGAGAGGTGCAGGGCATGGAGGGGGCACAGACCAAAGAGGGGCGCATAGCAAGAATGGGCTCATAGCAAGAAGGGGGCACAGAGCAAGGGGGAGGCGGAGAGCAAGGAGGGGGCGCAGAGCAATGAGGGGGGCGGAGAGCAATGAGGGGGGCCCAGAGCAAGAAGGGGGCGCAAAAGTAGGTTTGGAGAGCCAGGAAGGGGCATATAGCAGGGAAGGGGCATATAGCAAGGAGGGGGGCAGAGCAAGGAGGGGGCACAGAGCAAGGAGGGGGCACAGAGCAAGGAGGGGCGCATGGCAAGAAGGGGCACAACGAGGGGCGCATAGCAAGAGGGGTAGAGAGCAAGGAGGAGGCGGAGAGCAATGAGAGGGCGCGGAGCGACGAGGGGCGCAGAGCAAGAATGGGCGCAGAGCAAGTAGGGGCAAATAGCAAGAAGAGGGCACAGAGCAAGGAGGAGGCGGAGAGCAAGGAGGGGGCGCAGAGCAATGAGGGGGGCCCAGAGCAAGAAGGGGGCACAAAAGTAGGTTTGGAGAGCAAGGAAGGGGCATATAGCAGGGAAGGGGCATTTAGCAAGGAGGGGGGCAGAGCAAGGAGGGGGCACAGAGCAAGGAGGGGTGCATAGCAAGAAGGGGCACAACGAGGGGCGCGTAGCAAGAGGGGTGGAGAGCAAGGAGGAGGTGGAGAGCAAGGAGAGGGCGCAGAGCAATGAGAGGGCGCAGAGTGACGAGGAGCGCAGAGCAAGAAGGGGCGCAGAGCAAGTAGGGGCGAATAGCAAGAAGAGGGCACAGAGCAAGGAGGAGGCGCAGAGCAAGAAGGGGCGCAAAAGTAGGGGGTGAAGAGAAAGGAGGGGCACATAGCAAGGAGGGGGCGCAGAGAAAGGAGGGTGTGCAAGTAGGGACGAATAGCAAGAAGGGGGCGCAGAGCAAGGTGGGGGTGGAGAGCAAGAAAGGGCGCAGAGCAAGTAGGGGCATAGCAAGAAGGGGCACAGAGCAAGGAGGACGCATAGAGCAAGGAGGGGGTGCAGAGCAACGAGGGGGGCACAGGGCAAGAAGGGGTGCAAAATTAGGAGGTGGAAAGCAAGGAGGGGGCGCAGAGCAAGGAGGGGGGCAGAGCAAGGAGGGGGCACAAGTAGGGGTCATAGCAACAAGGGGGCGCAGAGCAAGGAGGAGGTGATGAGCAATGAAGGGGCACAGAGCAACGAGGGGGGCACATGCAAGGAGGGGGCGCAGAGAAAGTAGGGGGTGCATAGCAAGGAGGTGGTCTCAGAGCAAGGAGGGTGCAATTCGAATAAAAAAGAATAAGAAGAAATTAATAGTTAAAATAGCCAGGAATATTAAGTTTTAATTAAAAACGGCATCACAGTACTTCTGAACACAACTGCATGACTTTTTGCAAATATTCAAGTCTCATTAATTTTCTTGAATAAACCACATTTCTCTCGCCTTTCATTTCATGTGTTAAATACTATGCCAAGAAAAGTGAGTGCATGTGGTTACGCATGTACATGCCTCCTTGCTCTGCGCCCCCTCTTTGCTCTGCGCCCTAGGCGACCGCCTAAATCGCCTAATGGTAGAGCCGGCCCTGACTCAAGTTTATGCCTTTGGGTGCTCCACATGCTTATTGATGTGGGTAATGCTATCAGGGGCATGTGCTCTATTGTACAGTGTGTGTAAATATGTAATGGTGTGTGTCGATCCTAAGGGGGGAGGGTACCGCATGAAAGATAAGGGGGGTATCAATTTTTACCAGCAATTTTAGTCTTAACTACCTACCCCTCCCCCACCCAGAGCAAAAAGGAGCACATTGGTTCAATAACACTTTCATACTCCCTATACTATAGGCAAATCCATAGGCTCCAAAATTTAATACTCTCGCTTGCAGGGAGTATATGTATTTTTCAGTACAATCGGAGTACATTTGAGTAATTTAAATAACTCAAGTGCTCCAAATGTGCTCCTTTTTGCTGTGGGCAGTCATAAATTCTGAACGGTCCCTTACTGGGCAGGTAGCCATGCATGTACTGGAATTTAATTTTAACTCTGCAGGTAATGCCATCAGCCGTGGACGGAGATGATTGCAATATATCGCAACGGAAGGGAAACAAGAACAGAACTGCTGCGTTTGAGATCAGAGGTTGGTACCAGAGAACAAGATAGATAGATCGTAGTATACTACTATTGCGCTCATTACCAAATCATTGTTTTAAAAAATAGCATGTAATGCATGCGCCGTGTCCTCGGGCCTTTGAATCAATTTGTTCCTCTGTTAAGTCCCTCCCTCTACTACTACTACTATCTGGTTTTTGAAAAACATGTGTGTGTTGGATGTCAAATGCTGCATGCAATCTGAGATGATTTTGGCCAATTACAATCTTATATTCAAGAGGAGAGACATGAAATACCAGGTAGGGTATCATTACGACTAGTGTAACCACAGGCAAGCATTAATTTGAGCTGTCATTTCGCCTGTGAAATGTTTTAGTGATCATGAAAATGATGTTCATACTTTCATTGTTTACTTGATAAAGCTGCATCGTGACAAAAGGCCTGAGGCGACCTTGGACGCAAAAATTGTTATTTCCGTAGCTCAACTGGCTTTCAGAAAGTTTGATGGTACTAACATACAAAGAGAATTAGACTTTTAAAAAAATTAAGAAGCCAATTATGAGGGGAACGAACTTTTGGGACACAGTGTACTATGTCTATTTCACAGGAGTGCCTTATCAGACTCGACAACTTTCTTTTGCTGTTCAGTTTATATCATAAAATGTGTGGTAGTCAAGTCCCAATATAGGCCCGTAGCCAGGGGGGGTCGTCAGGGTCGTCCGACCCACCCAAGGTCCAGAAAGGTCCACCAAAAGAGGAGTCATTTAATAATCATAAGTCCAGCCACCGCCGACATTTTGTACCGCATTAAACACTGTATTTGGTATCGTTGGATTCGCCTTAAAGAGACGATTGCAATGGTACTAAAATTATCAAGATTGGATGACTGTGGACCAAACTGAATTCACAAACATAAGACCAACTTGCAAATTTTAAGAAGACCTGAAAACTAACTTTTGATATTGATTTTTCCTTGTACTTAACACTGAATGTCAGTAGTAGGTCCACTTCTATAGAGGGTCCAGGAATTTCATGAAGGAAAAAAATGTGAAATAACTGGATAAGTCCACTTTTAGGGCATCATTTTCAAAAACGAAAAAAATCACAACCAATGCAAATTGCCCCTAAAACAGATCCATTACAATTCAATCTTGAGTGTGGAAATAATGAAAGTGATCCGACACCATGGTCGATAACAGTCAGGAAATTTGATATGCAAAAAAGTGGACTTTTGCACTGTGAAAATGGCACTTTGTGACTCATGATAGCTGATGAAGTGTCATCTTCTCTACATTAAACATGGGAAACATATAGAGACTATTTCAGTAGGCATGATCTAGAGAAGGTCATTTGATTTGTCATAACTGATTTTAGAGTAAAAACCAGATGCATAATCCTTTCCTTTGCCTTTCAAAAACAAGCGGGATTAGTAAATTAAGCTCCTTAAATAAAATTAATAGTGAAAGTATTGGGTATGATTCTGACAAATCTTTGGTATAATTATTCACGAAGTGCCATTTTCACAGTGCAACAGTCCACTCTGTTTGCACATGGAATTTCCTGACTGTAAGCATTTTTATTGCATTTTGTGAGTTTTTGGGTAACTTTTCTGTTCTGCACAGCTGACATTGTTCACGTTTATTTGTCACATCCTTTCCAAATTTTTGCACTCCAGAAGCATTCACAATTTTTATGATAGTGACAATCTTCTGAGTTGAAATCATATTGGAGATCTTTGTTGACCATTCATTCCATGAATAGTGCGGTATGGTCCATACTCTCTTCCCGGGCTCTTCCCCTCAAGCTTGTTAACTTCGCAAATTCCAAATTTGACAAAGTGTCTCAATTATTTTTCATCCTGTGCATGTGTCAGCCAAAATAGCTATAACTACTATTAACTAGGTTGGCATACTTCAATATAATAGGTCCGTATCTTAGGCTCATCTCCCCAAAATGGTCCATGTATAATGATGTCAACAGTTATTTTGCCAGATTGACCTTTCAGATGAAAATTGAATACAAGTGCTAAAGTGATCAAAATTATACTTCTGCAGACTTGTTCAAACATGAAGATGATAGGCTAGACATTGTGTTTGAAACTTCTGATGAGAGGAGAGGGGGTTGGGAGCATGCCCCGGGGGTAAATGCCAAATGCTGCAATCTAGGATGTAACTATTATCAAATTCTTGAGTTTTTCATTTGAATCTACAATGCGAGATCAATACTAAAACAGGTTATTCTAAATAAAGTAAAAGTGTATTTATCTTTACGTTGGTGTTTTGTAATGGTCATAAATAAGGAGGTACAGTCAGCAGCAATGGACAGAATAATTAGTATTTCAAGTTTTGATATCTGTGCATTACTAGAGAGAAGACTCAAAGTACCCCGTTGAAACATTTGTGTCACAAAAGTTGGTTGATTATGGGAGGGGCAACTCATTTTCATCTTTTAAACATGTGATCTGAAAATGGCTTCCATAAAATTGAAAATCTCCAAATTTAAGGGGCAAAATTGCCAGAAATATATGCCCTTCTGCAACCTCAGAATCCACCCTAGATAATGTAAAAACCACTGGCTTCTGGGGGCCTTGAGCGGCCCCCAGACCCCCTGCCGCAAAGGCTTCGGCCCTACGGGCCTCAGTTCTGATGGTCCACATTTTGGAAAAAAAGACCCACCCACTATTCCATGCTGGCTACGGGCCTGATACTGTATATTTACCCTTGGCTTTGGATGAAGCCTTTCTAAACACTGCTGCCTATAATTTTCATTAAAATCTTGAAACTTTGTTAGACCAACAACAGAACAGGGCCAAATAGCAAAAAAAGGGAAGTCAAATAAAATACTTATTTTTTCCATAGAGCTATAAGGGTTATAGATCCATGTTTTTCCATCCTTTTCAGAAAATCTAATTCATGGCAGAGTGTATTTTTTTTGCAGGTCATGGAGGTTCCTGTTTCATAGTTGACCCACTTGCCACTACACAAGGGCAAACAACAGATGTGAGTTTTACAATTGCTCTGCCTTATTATTACAAGAAAATTAATTTCAAAACTTGAGAATGCACCAAGCTCTATGGCTTAATTTATGGGCCTATATGTTGCTGCCTAATTCAATATATTATTGTTTGTACCAGGTTGTTTTTATAACCACTTATAGAAGAGAAGATGACTTTTTTTTCATTCAGCATCAAACATCTCATGTACCCTGCCCTGTATGTACAAATTTTATGATTTTAGTGATGCAAACGTTCACTGAGGCCAGATATAATTGATTTTTAGATTCTTGCATGTTGTTCTTGTGGCATTTTTTATAAGGTTGATCGGTAGTATGGGCAAAAAAGCTGCAATCTGAATTTTTCCATTCGGTCAATCAATCAAGTAAAATTATGGGTAGGCTCTTTCGTCATTAGAAAATCTGTTTCGTCAAAACAGAGAAATTGGTGTAATGACAGGCTGATTACCTAATGCAGAATTAAAGGAATGTATAGATCACAACAGACTGGTGCAAACCTTCTTTTTTATATGGTAGGATGATCTCATTTGAGTCATCGGGTATAACATGAGAGGTGTATTGATACAGTACACTTAATCAGAAGTTCCCCATGATATTGCCAATGTTGCCCCATATCACTGGGCCTGATGGGGTGTGATGGGGCCTTACTGATGCACATTCCTCACTAATTAATTTATGAGGCTTTGCTGATCGTTATGGCTTGTTACCCCTTGTAGCCCCTTGTCACCCTTTGTAGCTGAAAGAAGGGGTTAGGCAGCTGGGAAGGGTGGTCAAAGAGACCCATACTGCTGCACAGGACACCTGGGGTACATATCTTACCTTATCTACTTAGAAGACAGTATCACTTCATTAAGGAAATTCCTATCAATTCAAAGATAGGGCACCTTCTGATAAATTTGGTAGATTGTCACACTGATGAAGCCAACTTAATTTGATAATTTAAGAGTGTCAGATTAAATTCCTGCTGCCACATGTAAACACCCAAGACCTGTGTCTAATAATTTGTGATTTTTTAACAATTTTATCTTTAATGATGTTATGTATATTGTCTTTAGATGTGTGTATACCAGTCTAATATCATATCTATATATCTATTCTCTTTAGATATATGTATCCCGGTCTAATATCATATCTATATATATATTCAACTAGTCAATTTATCAATTGATTCATTAACCAATGAACCAATCAACTAAACAACTTGTCTATCCATCTATCAAGATAATTAGATCTATCTATCTATCTATCTATCTATCTATCTATCTATCTATCTATCTATCTATCTATCTATCTATCTATCAATCTATCAATCTATCTATCTATCTATCTATTAATCTATCAATCTATCTATCTATCTATCTATCTATCTATCTAATAGTATCTATCTATCTATCTATCTATCTATCTATCTATCTATCTATCTATCTATCCATCTATCTATCAAGTTATTGCCTTGCAAAATACACCTATAGTCCAGTAAAAACTGACATGATTTTCAGGAGACCTTGAAGTAAATAATAACAGGCAGAGTTGGGTATCACTAGAAAGCCCTGAAACCATAGTTTCAGGATATGGCAATTATTTTTTCCCTAACCCTGGGGAACATTGATTTATTTGGGTTACCATGGCAACCAAATTTAATTAAAATAAAATTAAAATTTTCTATAAAATGCTGCCTTATACAGAGAGAATAGGTCACAAACACAATCAGACTATGCTACATAGGTGTACTAAAGTAGGATGATCAAACTAAAACAATTATAAGTATTGATTACATATTCGGTTTCCATGGCAACCAGGAGATCATTGAAAAACAAACTTTTTCAAAATAAGCATTTATGATATCTCTTATTTTAAGAAAAATTATATGACTCTGCAGGTAAGCCTTACATATCTTGAACGCTAACATTCCAGGCTTTCCAAAAGTGTCTTGCTTTTCTCTGTATGTTAAATACTTTTTTCACAAAGTGTTGCTGAACCAACCAATGTCAACAAATTCGGGTCATCTAGCGTTTGGTAGTAAACACATACCAAGTATGGTAAGCATTTTCGCAAAAGACCTACAAAATATTTGAAGCAAAATAGTGGCGTTTTGGATTGCTAATGGTCCCGAGAGCTATCAAAAATAATTTGTGTAAAAATTTGTCTGTAGAAGTGGCCCTAATTTGCATATTCAAAATGGCCGCCATCTGAGAAAGAAAACTGTCGATATCTCAATAACTAATTGAGATAGAGCCACAAATTTCACACCAAACCATGGGTTTTTTGGGATGAGGAATCCAATGGTGCGCTTAAATTTGTGATTCAAGGTCAATATCATGCTCCAGAATAAGGTTTAGATCATTTTTGTGCACTGACACTGGCCTGATGGTCCAAAAACAAGCTGTGCTAAAATTGATATTTGATACTTTTCTGCTGAAAACAACAGAGAATAGAATAACTTGTAATTCATTCAATACCAGGAGACAAATGTCTCATAATAGTGATTTTATTGTTCACAACAAATGACCACACAGCCTTTATAAACACTGAAACTGGTCTTGTTGGCAGATTACTGTATTTCTTCCCTTGAATGCGGCAAGTTTCTTCAAGTCTGACATTCAGTTGGGGTCTGCTTGAGTCAGATATTTTAGGTAGCATTGAATTACATAATTTAGTGCCCCCTAACCCAGTATTTGTTACCAATAATTAGCATTAGGCCTCTTTTATGTAATCAGAAAGGGCTTTCATTGATAGAAAAATGTAAAGCATATTTTTAATAGCCCTGAAGATTGGGTAAAATATCCATGTTTCTCAGATTTTTTTTTGGTCAGTAATTAATGTAATTTTTGGTAAGATTTGGTCAGACTGGTAGAAGTTTTCCCAGACTTTGATATTGTTTTGACTTCAGTTTCTATAGCAGTATAGGGAGGAACTTTACACACATACATGTAGCCAAAATTTCAAATTGTCATTTGGCATCCTATCCCACATTACATTATTCTGTTATCGTCTGTTTTCACAAAACAAAGAGAGCTCTATTGTTGTCAACATTGAGATCTTGTGTATGTGTCCTCCTGGAGATTAGTATTTCACTTAGAGAAAACCAAGGTGGCCCCCAAAACTTGCGGCTGGCCCAGTGGACGAGGCCGGCCTTCAGACCTCCTATCATACTGTCCCCTTAAAGGTCCGCTATCAAACCAGTTGAGCTAAAGGGCCGGCCCCAAGTCAAGTGCTTAGGAGCAACCTATTATACGCAACCCACTATACTATATCCCCCAACTTCCCTGAGATTTTGACACACTCCAGTCAACAATCTCACATCAATGCCACCTGCCACCATGACCGGGATTCGAACCAGCTACCTCTGAGTAGCCTCAGGCCGATGCACCATATCATACTGTCCCCTTAAAGGTCCACTATCAAACCAATTGAGCTAAAGGGCCGGCCCCCAAGCCAAGTACTTAGGAGCAACCTACACCGGAATATGGAATACTTCAACATTCTCCATTGAAATTGACAACTTTTGCAACTTCATCTGGAGCACATGATGGTCTGATTCAATGGTAGCTACTTCCAATGACCGCTAAAGGGAAGAACATGCTGTAGTATAAAACACATGCTGCAGTATTAACCCCAGGAAGAGTTACAGCAGCACGAAATATGGAAATTCAGGGGGTTAATGAGAGGCGCTTAAAACCAAAAATTTTAAATACTTGCAAAAAATGCAGTTAAGGCTTTCAAAGAGTGATTAGAGAAGAGATTATCACGCGTAACCCCCTTTCCCGACCACCCAGTCATAAATTTGTTCAACTTAATATTTGAAAAGTTTCTACTTTGATAAAGTATGCATTTTTACAGCTGATTTCATATTTGCAGACATAAAAACTGAATGTGAATTTTTTTCTAAGGCATATTATCCTATGGTAAAAATGATGTCATAATTTTTTGATATCACATTTCCCTATAGAATACATGCACAAGAAAAAAATTAACATTCAGTCCTTGTGTCTACAAATATGTAATATTGTTCAGTTTTTTGAAATTACAATTTTCTAGATCGGCTAATGTCTTTTCAGATAATATGGCTGTAGGTCGGTTCAAAATCTGAAATTTAAGAGGGGCGGTAGTTCATGTTGTGACAAATGTAATAGGCTAAGGAACATGTGCAGCGATTTTCAGAAAAAAATATTGATGTCTGAAGGGTGCCCAAATGAAATATAGTCGTTAACATTGTTTTTTCACCAAAAATTGCATAATGCCTGGAAACTCAAAAACTACTCATCCTAGGCCATGATAATGTGTAGAAGTTAAGCATAAAAGTGACTACTCTGGACCATTTGACACCATTCCCATGTCTCTATATGCCATAGAACTTGAGATATCACTCATTTTGGCCTATTTTCAGAATATTGACTTTTTTGAGGGAATGTGTTACTGACACAAACTTGAAACAAGATAATATAATACAAAAAGTATCACAAGTGCGTGTCATTACCTCATTCAATGCATGAGTTGCATTATTGCACAAATAAAAGAAACACAGCATCTGCAGTGGTCATAAATCATGAAATTCGGCATTTTTTATAAATCTAGGTATTAATAGATTTTGAAAATTTCAGATTTTCCTTGCATCTTGACTTTGACTCTGTGTTGATCAACGATCTTTTGAATGTCCCTCTCAGTTTCTGAATTCTTAGAAAGGAGATAGAGAAAGTCCTAGCATAATTTGATGCCCCCGCCCCTTTCAGCTGGATTGTTGACTACTTTTACTTTGACAGTGGTGACGAAGTCCACTGCTTTCTGATAGTTGTCATATATTTCCCATTCAGGATCTTGTAGGTTGAGCCAGCCTGTTTTCAGTTTCAACACATTGAACAAGAAATAGGAATAATGGCCGATTAAGCATGCAGTTTCAGTGCATAGATGCCTAGTGGAGGGGGGTTGTAGTTGAGGTTAAGCAGATTCACTACTGCTGATTCTCTGTAATCATCACGAATGAAGTATTTCACAGATGTTGCATGGTTTTTCACGTGCCTTGACAAGTTCTTCCTTTCTGTTCTAAGCTTCTTTCTCGAGGAAATCATCCCAAGTAGGCCTAATATTACAATGATTTAGCGCTTGCAATGAAATAAAAGATTGATATTTATGGAAAAGTTGTAAACTTGTGACAAAGGCCGGCCCTGGCAAATCTTTGTATTTTACAGCCAGAAACAAGTAACTAACATGAATTTCATTATAGTTTCCTAAAACTTAGCAGATTTTGCAATGTTTCTAGCTAAACAAGGTTAAAAGAGTAGCTTTTTTAAGCCAATGTCACTTGAAAGTATTCTTGTTGCTGGGCTTCGGACACCCTCAGTCCCTCACCTTTCCTGTTCAATTGAATTTTCCATGAACTTCATTTTTAACAACCCTGGGCTGCACTCTTAATGCAAAAGATTCTTTAAGGTATATATAAAGAACTCACAGCCAAAAAAAGGTTCCATATTTTTTTGTGAGGGTTCAACTAATTTGAAAAGGTTCAATACTTGGTCGAAAGGCCATATGATAGGATGCTATCCTCCCAACTTGGGAGAAAGAGGTTCCATTGCGGGAGTTCATTACTGCTGGATTATCTAAATGTTGTGTTTGTTTGCTGACTGAACCTTTTTAAAATTGGAATAATGTTTGCTGATGGAACCTTTTTAGAAGTTGAATAATGAACTTTTATGGTTCCTTATCTATACCGGCTTATAGAACCTTTAAAGGTCCCATACACACAGAAAAAAACTTGGTTTTTTGGGGTTTTCTACATAATCATTTGAATGTATAAACAACCAAATGGATAAAATGGGTTAATTATGGTTTGTTAAAAAATCAAATGAATCATTTAAAAACCAGTTTGGTTAACACGGGTTTATTGGGGTTTTATAAAAAATCACTTGGATATTTACAAAACCAGTAACAATTAGAATGGTTTTATTGCAAACCAAATGAATACTTAAAACACCATGTGTCCAGGTTCACTGATCTTTAACATTGTTCACAGCTTCACATTCGAGGATATCAACACTTAATCTGGCAAGTTTGAGTGTGACATTGTTACAGCTTGTTTAAAGCTAATCACAAGGTGATTTTGTCAGACTTAAGACACAATTATATACCTTTTGTGAGAGTCAGTTAGATGGTGCAGTGACCTGGTCTGATTGATTTGTTCATTGAACATGTTAAATGAAGAGGCAAGGACATCCTGGTTTATCATCAGTTCCAAGGTAGGAATTTTATGATTAATTTTCTTTTAGTTTATGAGCTGCATGAGAACATTTTCTAACATTTATTCGACAAAAAAGTCACTCTATTTTATGTATATATCATAGGCCTTTGTTCAGAGAGTGTGCACAATTTTAAAAACTTGTTAGTTGCTGATGATCAATTATCTTAAGGAAGTAAGGATTATATGGTTTTTGATCATCATCCAGAAATCACAATGGAAACAATTTTTGTAATTGACATTTAAAGCTACAAGTAGATCTTTACAGTTCGTGATGTGTACTGTACATGAAGTTATTTAATCATATATTTCATTGGCCAATGCTTCATATTTATAGTCTATCATACAAGACTCATGATTTTTAGGTAATAAAGTATTCACTATTCGCCTTTCAATATGGATAACATAAATAGGACATTCGGTGTAATTTGATACATAATATTACTCTTATCTAACCATCTCAAAAAAATGATAGGGTATATGACAGCAAAGCTGTATAAATGATTATTATCATAGGCTATTTTCCAAGGTAGCTTATAACACATAGTAAGAATTTCATTCCTTTCCCTGCAGGGAGACATCAGCTGATGTCACAGAAATTGTCTTGACACCTGTCTGACGTCAGGTTATTTTAATACATAGTAAGAATTGTATTCCCTTATTTCAATAGAGTGTGCCTAACTATTTAATTATTTATATTTCAGCTTTTACGTGAATTTAAGCTCATCCAACCAGTGGGACTGGATGAGCTTATCACCTGAACAGCTCTGGATAGGTCTCAAGAATCATCCCTGAAAAAACTCTTCTCAGACCCGGATTGGTGATGCCCTTGAGGCAGACGAGTGAAAAGGTGGGTCTCTGTTTCTGTTCACTGTTTAATGTTATCTTTCTCTTAATCCTTAAATGAAGGGCATCAAAGGTCACAAATTCTCAGTTTAGCTTTTTTTGCGTAGCTAGCAAAGATGCACATTTCATCATGAGAAAATGACAGAGCTGTTTTGTATTTGAGCTCTCTTTCCTAGCTTTATAGAGATTATAATGAAACCAAAGGATTGACTGTCATAAAATATGCCATAAAATTGAGTCAATTTCAAATTAAAACTACTGTATATGGCCAACATTATGAAATGTTGTGAAGAGTGTTTCAGAATCAGACAAGAAGTTAAAACTCATTGTTTCAAACGTTATAGCCCAATAAGGTGCTGCAGAGGCGTAAAACACAAACACAACTCATTGTTTCAATCTGTTCATGAAACCGATGCAATAGACACTGCATAATATTATGCTTATGAACTTATGAAAAGTAACACGGTGATTGCTTGTATTTTCAGGAAGCCAAGTGCTCAACAGCAAACCTTGCACAATCAAGGTCCAACTCAAAGCCCATTGGACACACGTCAGCGACCATCATGCTTGTTACCGGGTGTACGACATCCAGTGTTCACCAACATTTAGAAGAACGTTTTCACGTTTATGGACTATTACATTGCATTCTTCATGGACTATAACATCAAAAAATGTATTATATCAGCATGAGTATATCTAAATACGAAAATATGTATTTCATTTGTTTTTTATGTGTTTTGTGGTTTCCTAGTGTTCATATTTGAAAATATGAATAGTAGTTATACACTTGTTGTTTCTTCCTACATTTATATATATTTTTTTATGCATGCTAATTTTATTTTCTTCTTGTTTGAAGTTCTATAAATAGATTTTATATGAATAAATAAAGTCAAATGGCTTTCTATTTTCTTTCTGCTTGGATGTATTTTACCCCTGTGTGCTCAAAATATACAAAAAAAGGAAAGATGAAATTTGTCAATAAACCAGAAATTTGTTTTTTGTACGAAACACCAATGGTGAGGTAAAAAAATCGTACCTGGATATTTGAAAGTCTTATCATGGTTTTCCAGCAAACCAGCTAAAGTTTTATTTTAATTATTTATATGGTTATGGAAGCCCTATGGGAATGATGAGACTATCCAATTGATTACTAGAAAAACCCATTTTGGTTTAATATATGCTCCATGATGGAATAATGTAAATCCAGTTATGGATATTTGTAAAACCTAAAAAGGGTGAATATTTACTTCACTTGGTTTCTATAAAAACCAAAGATGAATATGTACAAAACCAGCTAATGAAATATTTGATTATTTTATAAACCACAAATGGTTTGATAAACAACCAGAACATTGGTGTTGAACAGTCCTTCATAGGTTTCTTGATAAACCACTAAAGGTTTTATATCATTCCAAAGTGGATTTTAAGATGGTGGTTTTTTAAACATCCACATCAAGAGGGTTTTTTAAAAAACCAGAAGTGGTTTTATACTGGTGACAAGCCAAAAAACCACATAGGGATGTTTGTGTAACCTTTTTTTCTGAGTGTGTATAAAACCTTTTTGTTGATAATGTGGGGTGGGACTGGCCAGTTTGATTAAAATGACAAAAATCGCCTAAATTTCAAGATTTTACCATCCAGTGGTGCCCTTCCTGTATATGTTAAAGAAAAATGTATGCCAATTCTGAACTTATTCTTCAAAACTATCCCTATTTTTATTCTAAGCCTTCTGTGATTTTCAGAGCTTGTCAATGGGGATTTACATTATAAGCTTCAAGGGCAATGTGCAACCTCCAAATGTCAATAGATTCAGCTCAAATTGAGCAACAAAAAAAAGGCAGTAAGCGCTTTGTAGTTATTACATTATTTATTGTATTTAATGGTCAATATATCAAGTGTTAATGGCAGAGAATTTCAAAATTTTGATTTAGTCCAGGTTTCATCTTCCCCGGATTTCCAAAATGCAGGGCGCCATTGCCCCCTTTGATCCACCACTGACCACTGAGCTCAGTCCCACAGGCCTCTTCTGAGGCTCTTGGCGGAACTGGGATGTGAAACTGCAGCAGACATTGAACATGTCTACTATCTACAAAATGTAACAGATGGATGATTTGAGCTTAATGCCCTGTATTTATGCATTTGGTCGGCTAATAAGGACAGGAGGAGACATGGCAGTGAGGTATAGGATGACTGAAACTGCTGTCAAACATAGGCCCAGGAGCTGGATTCGAACCCTAAACCCAACAACACAAAGAGTGTATTGACCCTCTAGTGATGTGAGAGAAGAAATATACATTAATCTGCTATCACGACCAGTTGCAGTTATTTGTAAAGGCTATGTGAACTGAGAACCATTATTACTGAAACATATATCCGTAGTTATTGAATGAAATACAAGTTAGTTAATTCCCTGATGATTTTTAGCAGAAAAGTATCAAATATCAATTTTAGCGAAGCTTGTTTTTGGTCCATCAGGCCAGAGTGTCAGTGCACAAAAATGGTCTAAACCTTATTCTGGAGCATGATATTGACTTTGAATCACAAATGTAAGTGAACCATTGGATTCCTCATCCCAAAAAACCTATGTTTTGGTGCGAATTTTGTGGCTCTATCTCAATTAGTTATTGAGATATCGACAGTTTTCTTTCTCAGGTGGCGGCCATTTTGAATATGCAAATTAGGGCCACTTCTACAGATGAACTTTTACACAAATTATTTTTGATAACTGTCGCGACCATTTGCAATCCAAAACGCCACTATTTTGCTTCAAATATTTTGTAGGTCTTTTGCGAAAATGCTTACCATAAATGGTATGTGGTTACTACCAAATGCTAGATGACCCGAATTTGTTGACATTGGTTGCTTCAGCAACACTTTGTGAAAAAAGTATTTAACATACAGAGAAAAGCAAGACACTTTTGGAAAGCCTGGAATGTAAGCTTTCAAGATATGTAAGGCTTACCTGCACAGTCGTATAATTTTTCTTAAAATAAGAGAAATTATAAATGGTTATTTTGAAAAAGTTTGTTTTTCAATGATCTCCTGGTTGCCATGGAAACCGAATATGTAATCAATACTTTTAATTGTTTTAGTTTGATCATCCTTCTTCAGTACGCCCATGTAGCACAGTCTGATTGTGTTTGTGACCTATTCTCTCTGTATAAGGCAGCATTTTATAGAAAATTTTAATTTTATTTTAATTAAATTTGGTTGCCATGGTAACCCAAATAATTCAATGTTCCCCAGGGTTAGGGAAAAAATAATTGTCATATCCTGAAACTATGGTTTCAGGGCTTTCTTATGATACCAAACTCTGCCGGTTATTATTTACTTCAAGGTCTCCTGAAAATCATGTCAGTTTTTACTGGACTACTATGGGGTCCAGTAGTATATTTGTTTTGTATCGAATTACACAATTTGTATTACCTTTTATACCAAATATTAACCAATAAAAAGATAATGTTCATTTTATAAAAAACCGTCTATCTATTTATTTATCCATCTTCAATAAAACACATACTTAGATCAATCATTCAGATACAAAGGAACTTCTCAAATTCAGTCAGCTAGTCAATTAATAAATTAATAGATCAGTTAACCAAACAACCAGTCTATCCATCTGTCTATCTATCTATCTATACATCCATGATCCATCCATCCATATATCCATTATCTATCTTTGACACATTCAATTTTTTCATGTTACACTATATTGAAATCCAGTGTAGGGTGCATTATGACATACATAATATATATAATAGGTGGTATATGCACATATGATAGTCCAATATATATTAGCAAAATGATAAGATGCCTTAATAAATACTCACATATGCTAACCATAGGCCCCTGACTCACTGCAGGAATTAGGTATAGGCAATTATATTCACCCCCCCCCCGTCCTTCCTAAATTGTCTGCAGCTGCCAGCTTTAGTAGCCAATTGTTGTTCAGTGCCCTTTGGCGGTGACCATTTAATAATCGGTTTGGGGGGGGGGGGGTTGGAGTTTTCCTCTGCTGGAAATTGTTTAATAGTAATTCAGGGCAATGCCAGCCATAATTATTCATTTCAACACAGGGCCAAACTCACATTTGGCCCTGCTATACTTAATGAAGATACCAAGGTGTATGACTCAAGTGCCCTCTGGTGGATTTCAAATAGAAAAACCTGATTAAAATTGCTAAAGGAGCAGTTTTTGAGAACATTCTTTATGGTCCTTTGCAAGTAAAGTCTTTCAGCAATATTTGGAGAAGATTAGCATCAATCACACTGCATTTGGGTTCAAATTAAACCTTATTTTGCCAATCCTACCTGTGTGTGCACTCATCTCAGCGTACATCACAAGGGAATTCCCTTTCACAGCCAATCAGAATTCAGGACTACAGAGCCACCTTCTGGGATCATGGGACACCTCACGGGACTACTTTGATCCAATTTCAGAGTGCTCTCTATCCTGGATCACTATTTCTGAGACCGGGAAACCCATTATATTGGTGGAGAATTATTTTGGAAAATTTGGAGGCAATTTTAGGTTTGTTCTTAATCCATCTGCTTACAGTCGAATATAGGATTTACTTCCAGATTTTTTATTGAGATTTTTCTTGTGGTAAGTTTAATAGGCCTTTTGTTCACACGCCAATGAACATAAGGCAATAAATGGATTGCCTTATTATTTCAGATATGCTTGTAAACTTCAATCAATTTGGTAAACTAGATTTAAAAAAATTCCATTTAACTGCATGAAGACTTTGTCCTGAGTAATTCAGGTCAACCATGAACTATTGAGATTAGACCTAAGACATTTGCAACATTAACATTACAATGAGGATATATTTTAATTTCAACCATGCCATAACTAGCATGCATTATGCGCATGTTGTATGTTTTTTGTCTCTTACAAGGTTGTTTTTTTTTGGGGGGGGGGGAGTTTTTTTAGTTTTTTTTCAGGGTAACTAATGTCAGCTGCAATGCAAGCAAAACAACAAAAGGAATAAAATATATTTCAGCTGGAAAACTTTATTTTCATCACTTCAAAGGTATTTAATAATATTGTGACCATCAATATGCACAGTGTAATCCTAATAGATATCACATCAAATCAACGGCAGTGCAAGAATACATGTTATTGCAATTTATTTGGTAATCAACAGAGCTAGGTAATTCAAACAATTAAAGGCATTTCCAGTTGAAATATAAACTTTGTAATTTCAAGTAATTCTTAACAATTGAGGTTGTTAAAATATTTATATATATATAAATATATAGCCCCTATAATTATATAATATCAGTTTGCATTAAACGAATGGGTATGGTAGTCTGTGTAATAAATATGATTTTTCAGTCTTTATTTTTGACTTTTGATTCAGCCAATCTAGGCCAGTGGATAGGCCCATCTGTTTAAATTCAAAAAATCTTATTCTGTAGCAATTGCCATGGAAGAATAGAAGAATCTGGACGAGTAGTCTGTTTAATGGGATGCTTTGCTGCCAATAATCTTTTCTGTGAAGAGAAGTTTGCAATAACCATGACAGAGACTGGAAAATAAAAACAGTAGCAGTAATGATTACAATTAGCGATTTGTTTCAGAAAGGAATTATGAAATATCCACTTATAAAATCAACAATAACATATTACCTGAATGACAGCCAGATGAGATGTTAGGCCTGTGTTGAATGTGTTCTACATTCAGAAATCCAATTCAGGACCTTCAACTGGGAAGGCTTTGTTGGGGGTGCTTGAATTTTCCACAATCGTAGAATATTCCCTTTTTTCCAGAATATGGAGACTGCAGAAAAAGAAGAGAATTAGCAAGATTTCATAGTTGTCTGAAAATATTATTTGACCTATCAAATGATAACAAATGGTGAATTTTTACAAAATTCTTCATTCACCTTTTTGGTGATACAATTATAAAATAATAGGCTGATTGGAACCTTATCTTATAAATCCTACACCACAATATATATTATGTATTTGTTCTTTTTTAAATTGAATTTTGCAAACTAGTAATGCTGGGCACTCTTAAAATACACTGTGAAGATAATACCCAAGTGCTGCCATTGAACTGAGTTAAAAAAGGTCAACTTGCCCTTTGCCTGCTCACTTAGGCCTAAGTCAATGCCACTTCAATCGATAGTGGAGTGCAATTAAGCTCAAATGATCTTTCAACATGTACACAATTAGCTCTGACAACTACAGACATTACCAAATTGCAATTACAGCTGTGGAATCGATTGCAATTCAACATAATCTTGGAAAACAATGCTCACCTTCATCCTGCTCATTACTGGCTGCTGTGGGGTTCCCCAGTCTATTGCAGGTGTTGGGATTCCCCAGAATGACATCATTCATATTTGCGTGATTCGGCCGGCGGATGAATATGTCCATTTCAGGGATAGCCCAAGGGAATCCCCAAAGTATTCTATTTATAACAACTTCCGCAAATATAACCACACACAAGGCCTATGTTTTATCCAAAGGGGGCGCTTGAGTCATACACCTTGGTATCTTCATTAAGTATAGCAGGGCCAAATGTGAGTTTGGCCCTGTGATTTCAAGCATTTGACATGCCCTAATATTCTGTCTGAAATCAAGCAAAGCCTTATTAAGAAAATATCACCTCCAGAAGCTATTTATTTCAAGACTGCCCAAAAATTATTATTATTTTTTTTTTAACCAAAAACTGAGCAAGAAATTATTTATTTTAAAAAAACACTCAAAGATCCCCCCCCCTTAAGACTAAATGGTGGCCTCTTTATCGTATCCATTATCTTTACCCTGAATTGGATTCAGAACAACAGCATGGCACTGTGCAATGTGTGCATTGATGTTAGCCTGGATTGATTAAAGACATAATTATTGTTCACTGAATTTGTCAACTATTAATAACTAACTAGAAGGTAGATGATTGAATATAGATAGACAGATAGATGGATCGAGAGACAGATATGTAGCTAGGTAGATAGGTTCATAGGTACATACACTGTCATACAGTTGCTCTTAAAGGTAAGTTCACCCTTTAGTGATTTGCTATTGAACACTATACGCTATTGGCTATAACATAACTGGTATTGGATCACTAAATTAATTTAAGTTATGATGAGTCAATATTTAGCAATCAGTGAAGTGAGTCTATTATGAACAATGGAATTGCAGCACATGTACTTGGGGGGCAACCATTTTTACATCCAAGGGGACTTGGAGTTTTCCTGGGAGGGAATTACTCATTTCACTGTAATGGCTGAGTAATTATCTATTTCACTTACGCAAAATCCCCAAATATTAATTCCAAGATCAAGCAACACCTTATTAAGAAATACCTCAAGCAAAAATGATTTTTTTCAAGACTGCCTAAGATTACTTTATTTATTTCCCCGAAACTGAGCAAAAAATTATTTATTTCAAAGAACCCCCCTCCCCTGTTTATTAAATGGTCACCCCCATGAATTGACTGGCTGTTGATTTTGAAAGTCCATGATTTACTTGTTAGTAACTTGTAAATGCATGAACAGCAATTTGTCTTTATCTGATAACATAACCAGGTGATTAGGTTGGTAATTGATGACATACACATGGAATACTCAAAATTTGCTGTCAAGGCAGATAGATGGTGGATACCATTGGAAAGAAAGAAAGAAAGAAAGAAAGAAAGAAAGAAAGAAAGAAAGAAAGAAAGAAAGAAAGAAAGAAAGAAAGAAAGAAAGAAAGAAAGATAGATAGATAGATAGATAGATAGATAGATAGATAGATAGATAGACAGATAGACAGATAAGTGGGTTGGCATGTAGATAGGTAATTAGTTATGTCAATTTAGGTAGAATGATGGATTCCAAGATACATATTTCTATGTATGAAAAACAGGGTGAACAAACTGAACATTTTAAGGTGAATAATTTTATCTGAACTCTCTGAAAGTGCAACAATGTGTTGTGAATGAGATCAGTTGAGATAACCCAGCACTGTAAAATTTGAAATTTTGAGTAAGCTCAAATGATTGAGTGAGATGGTTGCACAATTTGTTTGAGCCATGATAGCTTGCCGTTTTGAGTTACGATAATCTTTATGTTGTTGTAACTTGCAAACAGCTGTCAAATATCAAATTCCCTGACATTTCCCTGTTTTCCCTGTCCGATGGATACCTCAATGAGTGAGTGAAAGAAGACAAAAGGAAGAAGACAGGAAATTTTATGATATTATTCAGAAATACCCTTACTTAGATTTTTTGGGGGTGGAAATCCTATTTAAGACAAGGTTTAAGATTTGAGTAATACATTTTTGATATATGTTTTAAAACAATTCTGAAGGTTGATTTTTTGTCTTTCGAACAAGTTTTTGGGCCTATCTGAAAGCAAAAATTGTCTACCTTCCAATGAACGCATCACAAATTATCAAATCTTAATATTTTAAAAATATTTTGCTGTTGTGTTTGGGAAATTAATTACAAATACAGGCAAAAATTTGCATATTTGTGTGACAAAGATCTATTGATGTCATGCAAAAAGAGTGGATTGTTTCCCAGTGAAAATGACACTTTGTGAGTCATCATACTGATTATTTGTCATGGCCATACCAATACTTTCAATGTTATTTTGATTTTAGGAGACTATTCCTGCTTGTTGTTGACAGGCAAATGAAAGGATTATGCATCTAATATTTTCTCTAAACTCAGTTATGACAAATCAAATGGCCTTCTCTTAATCAGGACTAATCAAAGAGCCTCTATGTTTCCATGTTAACTGTATGATGCTGCCACTTCATGGACTATCACTAAATGCATTTTTCATCATGAAGTTGTCCTCTCTTTTTGCATAACTAACAAATAAGCTGTAAAGCAATTAAGCAATGTTGATAAGTAGATCTGGAAAAAAGAGGGGGAATAAGAAGAGGGGGGCAGTTGCATAACAACTATAGTTTGCAAAAGGGAAGTTATCAGATAATGTAAGCAGAAGGTGGGGCTAATTAAGGGTGGAAGAGCAAAAAGTCCATGTAAACTGAACTGAGACAGGGCACACACAAACAGGTAAGATATGGCAGCTGATGGTGAAGACAGGTGATTAATGACCTGAGGTGACTGCCCAGGGTCCAGCATATCTGTCCCTGATTAGGGACCATTCAGAATTTATGACTGGGGGGGGGTGGGAGTTTTGGCCAAGGGGGTACTAACTTTTCACACGTGTTTCAAGGGGGGGGAATTAATTTTTGACAACACTTCCAAGGGGGGGGTAAGAAATTTTAACAAAAAAATAAATGTTAAAAAACACACATAAATTCATTATATTTGGACATTTTTACGTGCAAAAGTCCGCGAAATGACGTGAATCTGTACGCGTGGCCGTGTATAACAGTATAAGTATAAGTATGGCTTTGTATGTCGAGGGGGGGGGTACTACAAATATGCATGAAACCTAAGGGTGGGGTAATAAAAATCCGCATGAAACTCAAGGGGGGAGTATCAATTTTGGACGGGAACTTCCAACAAAACTCCCACCCCCCCCCCCCCGTCATAAATTCTGAACGGTCCCTTAAGATAGTTTACTAGAAACTTCTCCTTACTTCATAGATAAGCAGAATGCCTCCCAAGTAGCCATAATGCACAATCTGATGAAGATAATTGGTTGTGTCCTAATCAGAGTATCATGTCATACCTTTACCATTGTATGGAACAGGTAGCTCCACACATAAAACAGAAATTGTGTAAATGTCAAGTAAAGGCAGAAGGAAAGTAGATAGATAGAGAGATAAATAGATAGATAGATGGATAGATAGATGGATAGATAGATAGATAGATAGATAGATAGATAGATACGTACGATAGATACGTACGTACATACATACATACATACATACATACATACATACATACATACATACAAACATACAAACATACATACATACATACATACATACATACATACATACATACATACATACATACATACATACATACGATGTAGATAGGTAGATAGATCAATATATGATGGATAGATAGATAGATAGATAGATAGATAGATAGATAGATAGATAGATAGATAGATATAGAAATATAGATATAGAAATGTAGATACTGATTGATTGATTGATTGATTGATTTATTAGTGGATTGATTGATTGATTTGTTCATTATTTATTGATTTATTGATTGACTACTTTCAATTTAAGCCCACCATCAGTTGTGTTTCAACTATGTTTCTTTTTTTCTTATTCTTTAATTCAGTAGTTTAGGAAGCCTCTATGATGGTAGGGCGTGTCAATTTTCGAAAAAGTTTGAAATTGCAAAAAAAGCCCCTCCAAAAGGGTGACAATGGTCAATGGGAGTAAATTGGTACCATTCAAATTGAAATTGAAGGATGTTTAGCTTGGTAAATCTTAATTTGAAAATTGTATGTTTAATTTTATTTGAAAAAACACATTTTCTCAAATAACTGAAAAACTATTGGTCTTAGACCAAAAAATTGTATTGAAGTTGAATAGGAAAAGGTGTATTCCAGAAATTTTGGTGCCATTTGCATGTCTCTAGCTCTAATATTAACCGAGATATGGCAAATTTGGTGTTTTTATGGATTATATTACCATTTTTGAATCGATGGGACAAGAAAAGTTGGTTTTAGATTTCACCATTTCTTGAAATTTGAATTCTCAGGTATGATCCCAAGAGTGGAAGCATAGATATGTGTACTAGTTAAAGTGTAGTTCCAGAAATGTGGCATATTTCAGGTAATAATAATCACAATCACTCAATTTGGTGCTTGGATAATGGATAGTAGTTCAGTGTTTTGTTTTCTCAAGAAGGTTGTTTGGAACAGTCTACAATATGCCATATCACATACTAAACTGTTGACAATGAGACTAGAAAATATTGCCTTTTGTAATCTACAACACATCAGCACCATGTACAAGGTATTATCTAGACATTTTAAAATTGCTATATTGCATTGTGTTACAAATGAAATATAACAAACTTAAGCAAACTTCTATTTGTGAAGATGACAAACATTTGTGACACCAATTTTATGATGCATGACAACAATTGAAAAAATGACAAAATATATTTTTTAAAGTTTACTTAATTGTCAGATGTGTGTCTGCTGCATGTCAGGTTATTGAAACAGCAGTCATCTTTTTTTTTAAAGTTGAATACTTGATTTGCACAAATACGACTATGCATAATCCTTAACACATCATTCTGTATCCTGACAATGCCCTGGTCACTTCAGTACCTGTGTGGGTTCATCCCCAAACTTATTAATTCTTCTGTATAGTTAGTAAGATCACAGGTATCAGCATGCTCTGATACAATGCCTGATGAGCCTATCATTTCAAGAAGGGGTTTTTAATCTGTGTTCATGAGAGATAGCCTGGCCTCACAGAACCGCACAATGTACATATGCAATGTATTCCCTCTCCTTTCAAGTCTCAGAAACTTTGTTGACAGGAAGTTTAGGAACTGCCTTTGCTGTTAGGCATCCTTACTGTCTTGAATTTAGATTAAAGGTAATTATCAAGAGTTCTTTGTCTACACTCCAAAAAGGCAACTGATATCAAGTATCATCAACACAGGCACAAATCCCTCCCTAGGTGATCAACTCAGCAGAATATATACTTCAGGAATTTAAACTGGTATTATAGCCACCTCCCTTAACATGCTAAACAGAAATAAAGATGCCCATAGATGAGTCCTCACATGTCACTGCTGTACCAGCAATGGCCATGATATTGAAAGGACAAAGAAATATACACAGTTCATGAAGAAGGTTACTAATATTACAAGTGAAGCATTCATTCCTAAAATGCATGTGATGACATAGTATACCTTTGCTCAAGAAATAATCGGAAAACACATGTCAGACATACTAAAGCATGCCAATTTAAATGAGCTTCACAAATTCTATTTCACTTGTAAATGATCATTATGATATTGCAATGCCATAAAATAGTATCATAAATGCTCCAGACTATGCAAAAACAGGTTGGCTTTGCTGTGTAAAAATAGTTGATTATTCTCTTCTTAAAAGTGTCTGTAATGCTCTGTATGTGTTCTCCATTAAAAGACTGAAGATCTGCTTGTTTCACAGTCATCATTTTAGTATTTGATATGACATGTATTGACAATCAATCATCCTTCTCGAGAATGCAAAATGTTGCATTATAATCCAATCACCAAATTGTGAAATAACCTTAAATATGCTGCATTTCTGGAACTGCACTTTAACTAGTACACATATCTATGCATCCACTCTTGGGATCATACCTGAGAATTAAAATTTCAAGAAATAGTGACATTTAAAACCAAATTTTCTTGTCCCATCGATTCAAAAATGATAATATAATCAATAAAAACACTAAATTTGCCATATCTCGGATAATATTAGAGCTAGAGAAATGCAAATGGCACCAAAATTTCCGGAATACACATTTTCCTATTCAACTTCAATACAATTTTTTGGTCTAAGACCAATAGTTTTTCAGTTATTTGAGAAAATGTGTTTTTTCGAATAAAATTAAACATACAATTTTCAAATTAAGATTTACCAAGCTAAACATCCTTCAATTTCAATTTGAATGGTACCAATTTACTCCCATTGACCATTGTCACCCTTTTGGAGGGGCTTTTTTTGCAATTTCAAACTTTTTCGAAAATTGACACGCCCTACTATGATGGGTTCACTAATCAGAACAAATTCTGAAGGCTACACTTATCATAGGCCTATCTGTCTTTATATCTATATCTAAAAGTTAAAGATTCATTAAGACAGAGAAACCTGTGCAGTTCCTCAGAGGAGAGATAAGCAATTAAAAAGTGATAAGTGAGGGCAACAGGGGGTCTCTTAAAGGGACCAAGGAATTTTGGGCATAAGGTGTCTTCAAATCTATATTGGGGTAACACTCAGTGACCACCAGTGATATGGGGACTGTTGGGGCAAGGCTCAGTGAAGGGTAATTAAGGTCCCCAGGGGGCATCAGCAACAATCAGTAACGAGGGTAGACAATGGTATACCATCAGCATGATGGGGTAAAGCTGAGACTTTCACAGTATCTTAACTGTACGTCCTCAAAAGGAGCTTTTGTAAACATGAAAATGTATTGCGGTAATCACTCATATTTACGTTGCAGTGAGAATATGACATAATTGTAACGATACGTTGGACATTGTTCCAAAACAGCCTCTAGATGTTGTGCTGGTATTTCAGGTGTCTACGACTACTCAGGAGTCTGTTCTCGAGAAAGAATTTCCCCCACTAAGTGAATCAGAGACAGACGACTCACCTACCAAAAGACTGAGCGGTCCTGTAGCTGGCGCAGAGATAATTGTATGAGCCACATGATTAATTATACTTTTATACATTGCAGGCAAATTAATTTTTAAGCAAATCGATTTCTTACACCATGGTAGGATTGATAAATGTTACATCTGACCAGTGTGACATTAGACTTTCGTCATGTAATAAAAAGCAATTAAGAAAAAAATCGTTGAAATCATGGTTTAAATAAAATATCACATGAATTTCACATATTGACTCTAGTATCTTGCCTTTGTGACCATGCATCAGCCCTCTGGATCATGTATTGGCCCTTTGGATCATGCATCGTCCCCCCCCCCCCTCTGGTTATGGCAATATGTCATCCTCGGGGCCAATACATGCCATGGCCCTCTGGGCACGATGCGACTTACGGAAGCCTTCGGGTCATAAATGACAAATTCCCTCTCCTTTGGAGAATGACCTAAACTTTTTCTTAGATGAATGCATTAGAAACACACTACCCCCCCCACAACAATATAGCAATGTTTAACTAAATTCAGAGCTGAAGCAGCAGGCTATACATTCTCACACTGAACATGACAAATATAGGGATCGAACCTTGCAAGGAGCATTTTTGTGCATTTCAGTAATCTCTGTATTTCCAAGGCTGGCAGACCATGTCATACAAATATATCATGCTCACATTTCAGGAGTATGCAACTACTCAGGATTCCGTAGTCACCAAAGAAATTTCCCCACTTAGTGAATCACAGACTGATGACTCAACTACCAATAGACTGAACACAGGGATGATTGTATGACCCCCACCTAAATTCTTAATACTAAATATTTGTACAATAATATACATGAATGTTTGTATGAGACGTTAAATTGGCGGCCCCTCGTATATCCTTCACATGAGGTAAATATTTAAATGTGTAACATGTTCAATTGTTCATGACTCCTATTCATCAATAAACCCTCTCCAGTTTGGGTGATTTTAAAAAACTCCTTTTATAAATGCTGAGGTTCACTTTGGCATGACTTCTTTGCGGTTTGGTTTTTCTTTTGCTGGAACAGACAATAAACCGGTTAAAAATATGCTTGCCTCAATAAATTACCTCACCATTTATATATTATATATAATCTTCTCTTGAATATCTGCTAAATTTCTCTCCTATAGGGCAATGTCAAGGGAGTAAGCGACAGCAGTGATTCACCCTCAGCTGCGGTTCTTGCGGTCCTGATCGCGGTCACGGGAGTATGCGCCTGTGTCCTGCTTGGCCTTTGTGCACTTTGGCGACATAAAAGAAGAAAACCAGGGATACTGCCAGGTACAGTATTCTCCTTTTACAAAAACAGGAATTAATCAAGAGACTACAAGTTTGATTGAGCTGAATGATATAAAGAGATAGACACCTTTAATGTACACAATGTATTGATATAATTTCAGTAAAATATTGTTTTTTTTTGGTCATTTTACAAATTTGATGAGCCTTTTTAATTATCTCTTTACAATTCCTCATTTTAGATCAAATTCTTCCTGTCACAATCAATGCATATAAAACCACAAACACTACGGATGATGGGGACGGTCAAACAAAAGCCAAATTTGCAAATTACAAGATCACCGCCAAAGAAGTGCAGGTCGAGTGGCGCCCTCTTGTGGATAATGCAGAAGTAGTCGGCTATGTGATCTACCTCTATGACAATGAGGCCGACGCTTGCATCGGAAAAAGTAAGTACATGGTTGTAATAACCATTGAAAGACTGAGTAAGAAATTATTTATTTGAAGCCCTTGTGCGGGAAGGGAGATGGTTCTTCCTATATGATGATGTATGGGGATGTCCCTCCAATTTTTAGGTTGTCTGTTTTTCTGGCTGTCTAGCTGTCCGTCCTTCTGCCAAATCACGTTTACCACCCCTCAGGGTGGATTGGGATATCTGGCCTGACAGCCCCGCAAAGGCATCCAGAGACAGCTGTGTAGCAGGCTGAATCATCTAAGCATACATGTGATCATGGGGTCACATCCAGTGATTGCTTTGTAGTAAGTTTAAGATTATGATCAGGACTGTGAAGCCAAAACATTTAGGCTGAATTTCACCAATTGACAGATTGACACCAGGTTAAAGGTGGTGCCATTCTGTCCATGAAATTGGATAGTGTTACTTTTGGAACTACAATCATACAAGGTTTAGGCTCAGACCTGGTCTAACCTCTTGTGGTGAAATCTGGCAAAAATGTCATGTGTAAAATCTTTGTGTTTTGTTAGATATATTGATATGTTTTTCTCTGCAGTTGAAGAGGGACATTCCAATGCCAGGACTATGCAAGGCAATTTCCAAATAGGGGAGGATGTTTCTAGAGTCCACTTAGTTTTGGTGACTTTGTTCGGAGATGAGACGGCTGATCCAAAGGTGGTCTACAGTGAAGTCCTCTCTGTTCCACGTAAGCATGAATTATTTCATTCAAATCGTGCAGATCCCCAATGACATAATCAAGTTACTCTATATGCCCCCAATTCCTGTTCTGCTCTTAAATGTTGATTAAAGATTCCATAATGTTGTGATCCCCATTGGTTTGATGATTTTTTCCCACATTGCAATGACATGTTCCTCAGTGGCTGATTGGATTGCCTGCTGTTCTTGTAATTTTAGAGTCCAGGGTTCGATTCCACTGCATGCCAATACTTGACAGCTAAATTTAGATACAGACAGGTAGCCATCTGGTGATAAACATGCTGCAAAGTGCAAATGGAACTCAGTCAGCATTGAAACTCCTACCTCGTCTTTCTATGTGCTCTGGTGTGGCTTCAGTAGATTATGTCATTCCTATGTTTTCCACTAGGCGGATACATTGCTCGAACGGACAGTTAGGAGGCGATCATTAAATCTCAAAGTGGGGAGGGCTATTTATTATCGTTTTCATAGCTATGTGTTTTTTTGAAAACTTCGTTTTGCAGTTAAACCGTGACATCATTGGGTATCTGTCAATGTGATTGGCCTGATCTTCAATCGGTGACATATCAGTTTGACATCACAGTTAATGACAAAGGAATTTGAAACTGTCAGGCAATGTTACTATTTGTGTACAACAACAACAAACAATGCATGTCTAAGCTGAGTGTTGCACCTCATTGTTTTCCAAACAAAATGTGTTGCTGATTTTCGCAAGACACCAATGATCACAATTTCAAACAGTTTTTTTTTTGTCAGTAATTGCAACTATCCTTTGAGGTTAAGTAGTCTGTTTGGTTCAGTTACAGTACATAGTGAAACATACATCATCAATGTGTCACTGCACTTTGTGAGTTTTCCTGAAACCTGTGCTTGGAATAAACAAAATTATTCGACTAATCTCTGACATCATAGTTTTGGAATGAAGCAGGTTGCAAACTGGAAAAACATGTAGCTATGAAAACGATAATAAGTTCAATTTTTCAGACGTCTTTGTTTTTATAAAGTCAAAATTATAAGTAGAAGACACATGAGGCACATATCTCTGATGGGGATGCAAGACAGCATTTTGCCAATTTAATCAGTTGTCAGTCCATCAGGGTTGGTTGAAAATTTTGGCTGCGTTTGCATCCACCTGAATGACAACCCACATAGGTGCTTGCCGTTTAATTTTAAGAGAGGGGTTGGAGTTTTCTTTCATGGGGAATTATTTATTTAATTGTAACAGTGACAGTAATTATTTATTTCTAGCATGGGGCGACTTGGGGCGTCCCCAAATGTTCTTTCCTAAATCAAGCAACACCCTGTTAAGAGATACCCCCACCAGAAGTTATTTACTTCAAGACTGCCTGAAAATTATTTATTTATTTCACCAAAACTGAGTTAGAAATTATATATTTAAAAAAAAAACTCCAAGCCCCGGCTAATACAACTTTTTTTTAAATACTTTAACAGCTTACTAGTAATGCTGTACGTACATTTTACCAGTTCAAAATCAATCACCACTTGCAGGCCCAGTGCCATGTAGTACATTTTACCAACTGGTCCAAAATCAATCACCATAAATATTTGCAGGCCCAGTGGAGATCGTCTGCAGAAGAGTCCTTCTCATTTACTTCAGCGACTCTGAAGAGCACGTGGAAACAGTGAAGGAATTTGCAAGACTCCTGTCTGCGTCAAAATGTGACGTTCTCATCGAACTGTGGGACACGGAAGCCCAGATCGACAGACGGAGGTGGTACGAGGACTGTCTCAACAAAGCTGACAAGGTAGATGTTCTGTTCCGCTATTTAGATCCAGAAAGTAGTAGCGCTTGTTGTTGTGCCTGGTTTTGGGGTCCGGAAATTCAACTTGTAACCCCAGTTTCATGAATAGAAGATGTTCCCTTATTATTACAATATTGCAATGACTTTCGTCTTATTTATCTAATATTATGGGCATTTATACAACCCCAAGGCTCAAAAGTAGACATCAAACTTTATACCATTTGACACCTCTGTCAGCCAATGAATCATTAGCCAGTAATGCCGATATTGCACTGCGATAAATCTCATATTCTTTGTTGACCACTTAGTCCCTTATGTTTGACTGTTCGAGCATTTGTCACATGGTGTAAGCCGGTTATTCACCATGGGATCAGGAATATGTGTTTATCACACCTCAGGCGAAAGGCCTCGCTAGATAAATCACATATTCCCTCTCCCTATATGAATTACCTATACACCTCCCTCAGCCCATCATAAGCCAATGTTGTGTGTATGAGCACAATATTGCCAACGGTTAAATAAAATGTTTTAATCATGTCTCAGTAATGTGGATTCACGAAGCTGTCACATCATCTTGCGTTAAGCCTTTAATATTCTGGTCATGTGACAATCATCTATTTCATTCTAATTTATAAATGATTTGGCCTAAAATACACCATTCACTACAGCTGGGTATGAATACTTTCAGGTGATCATAATCCATTCAGAGGGCACGTTTGTCAAGTACAAAGCGTACATTAAGAGGTGCAACACAGAAGACAGTCTGCGAGACAATTTTGGCCTGGCCTTGAACCTGATCTTGAGCCACATAGAAGGTAACCTGTTACTTATCTTCTCTTTACGTAACTAATGTGCAAAAAGATATATATCTTATTCACTTCTATTTTGTATTTTTAAATGAACGTGTTCAGTGAAAGTATGGGATTTCTTATTGTTGTGATTTTCAAACCAAGGCATCAGTAAAAGGGTCATGATATCAGACTTGATTAAACCATTTTTATTGCTTTGATTTATCTACTTGCCACTGAGGCCACACATAATTGATCTTTACCTTCTCGGATCCTCTCAAGGCACTTTTTCTAGGGTCGGTCAGTAGGACAAAAAGAAAAGGAAAAAAAAAAATTTTTTATAATGTCAAGAAAAAAATTTTTTTTTTTTTTAATTTTTTCAATCGGCAGGAAATCTATTGTGTCGGCGGGTCCGCGAAGCTAGGAATCAATTATGTGTGGCCTAAATATTCTGTGGTCATATACCTAAGCGAAGTGGGAAGTAGGCCTAATTATATTGATGTTACATTTTAGGCCGTCACGAGGAAACTGTCAGCTTCCAAAAGAGATTGAAACATGTCTACTTCAGTTACACTGCAACTAAACACCTGTCGTCCGCACTCATCAACAGGGCAGCAACATATTGCATCCCGGCCAATCTGAAGGATCTTGTCCTCGCGATACACGACCTCCCTCAGAGCGACAAACGAGCGGACTACGAGCTTCCTGGATTGGATCAGAAGTTGCTGACTAAGCTACAACAAGCCATCGAAAGGGTGGTGTCCGACAGCCAACATATACCTTCTAAACGAGGATTAAATGTGAAATTAGATAAAAAATCAGACCCCGTATCTGTTCCTAAGGCAGATTATTTCAAGCAGTATGATTCGGGGATTGACACAAACAGCAATTCATCCCAGCTTTCCACCGATCTTCATTCCAATCCCAATTTTCAGAGCTCCCGACAGGATGAGTCAATATCTCTAAACAGTCAACAGCCAAATAATGTTCGCCAGAAGCAACAGGATCAATACATGTGTGAACGAAGCCATGCCTGTCTAGCTCAGCCTGACTGTATGGATATGCATGATAATGGTGCACCACCTAAGGATAACTCCAATACAGACCGAGATATTTACGATTCTGCATATGGGCAATCAGTCAGTGCAGGGGAGGAGCCAACATATTCAGTACAAAACTATGAAACGGAGCGTTGTCACACTAGTCACGCTAGTCATCCAAAATGCAAAGGCAACCCCAAACTGTTTATTCCACACAGCCATGACATTTACGAGGGCATGGTCACGCCGGATGTCCCTACGACCCTCTCACCGAATATCGGTGCGTCGAAAATTGACCTGGTCTCTACCGAAGTCCCGATGACCTTCTCTTCCGACATTGGTCTGTTCAGAAATGACTTCGTCCACCCGGAGTACCTTGACGACTCTATGACCAACTCGCTCGACTTGGGTCCATCAGAAATTGACTTCCATCCCCCTGAGATGCTCTCGGATTCCGACAGCCAGTCGGACAGTCAGTCAGAATCTTGATTGGTGCAGATAATTAATATAGATTATTCATCGGGGGAGAGGGGCGAGGGCTGCAACCAAAACTTCCTGAAAAATTGCAATTTTTGGAAAAGCAATTTTTCAGGCAGTTTTTGGACGAAATTGTGTGAATTTTGTTGCAAGTTAGACATTGTTTTTGGAAAGCCCCCCAAAATTTATTGACGTCTTACACCTATGCCAGCTACGTTATAAATATATTTTATGGATACACATCATTATAAACTATCAAAACAAGTACATAATGTATAGACCATTTTTACGTTTTATGAAGAAACTGGCACAATTTAAAACAATAGGCAGTTTCTCTGGTATCGTTTCTTTTGTGTGGGAAGAAAATATCGATCTAACTATTTGTGAAGGGACAAATACAGCCTCAAATTGTGGCTTAATTTACTTCAATTTATCCTAATCATGTCTGTTTTGAATAATCAGATTTTTATATAAAAGTATAATCCAAATCAGCCAACAAACAAAAATGTTCTGCGGCGTAAATATCCTACTTCAAAATTGGGATATAAGTAATAAATATATTGTGTATATTGTATTACACATAGTCTGATGCTTAAAGCTCTTTACAGATTGGCGGTTCACTGGAAAAATTAATTTCTTATTTGCAATTTGCAAACTGGCTTTTCCACGTCATTGACAGTTTTCTGTTGGTCTCCTAATCTTATTTGATGAAGTACCTGAAGTCATTTTATCAGTTTGTTTATTGTCACCTATGCTGCTTTACATGATGATAAGCACTGAATCAACAGATTAACCATATCAGTAATGACATCACATGACCATGTTGAAAGTTAATTTTGAAACTGTTTGGACTGCCAATCTGCAAACAGCCATTAGAAAATGCCTATTGGTCCATTCCGTCCATTTTAAGTGACTTTTTCCTATGCAAAATGTGTATTTTCAATTTAATATGGCTTAAAACAGATATTGACATGAAAGAAAACCGTGTACAGCTGACAAAATGCTGGATCTTTGATTTTATAATAATATATCATGCATATTTGATTTATTATAATCAGGGAGGGATCTGACTTACCTTTTTATACTGATTCTATTTCTACAGTCTGTAAACAATGATTCCATAGAAAATGGTCCCACAAATTTGAAGATTTTAAGCTACTATAGGAATATACATGTGGATGTTTGCATTCATTTAAATGGGCCATAGTGTTGTTAAGGATCGATAATAAAGCCTTGTGGAATCAAAGTATAAAATCCATGAAATTGACGAATGTATGTCAAAATAAAATTTTGAGACAACTTTTGTCTTTGAGTTATAATTGATTACACGCACAAACGGACATATGCATGACTGTTCTGACCTCTCTCATATTAATCTACCTATTTGTGGATCTATTTAACCGCAGTCTGGTGAAAATGAGAACTGCATGCTGCTGCTACCTAGCACAAAAGTTGATTTGTATGCTACAGCATTGCTGTCCCAAGAAATAAGTTCTAATTTCATTGCACATTCACAAAATTTCTATTCAACATTGATGTATACCAGAGTCAGACTCGGTAATCACATTTTCTAAGGAAGTAGACAAGGCCATCAGCACTCTCAGAAACAGCCCCGGTTTCTTCCAGACAAAATGTGTGAGTTCCTCAGACTGAAATGATGTGGACCGCTCGCACGAGCTCGCAGAACAGCACAGTAGTCACTAGGTGGCAATACATGACAGCATATGTTCTGATCTGCCAAGGCTGGAAAAAGAAATGCGATGTAACAGCAGTCCACTTGTAGACAGATGTATCCGTCTATTTATTTGTTTCGCCTCTGCTCCTTGAACAGTCTGAACAGAGCCTCAGTGTAGGCCTATCTACTAGCGGCCCTTTCTCAGAATCACACCACCTGCCTCAATGTCTAAATTTAGCCGTACTGGGGTTTCCCCAAAGTTGCACAGTTTCTTTGTTACCATTGAGAAATCCACCTGGTGGGCCCTTAGTAAGTAGACAACTTGCAAGTAAGTATTGTAACAAAACATATTAAATACTTGCTATATATGGACAAGGGCATCGCCTTTTAAAAAACTAGGTTGCAGATTGTAGGCAAGGAAAAAATCACAAACGGAGGCTCTTTAAAAAAAAAAAAAAGGAACTTCCAACTATTTTAGAGACGTGTCATTGGACGGCACACTTCCTAGGGATGGATCGATGATTGAGGCTTTACATCATGAATTTATGCACCCTCGCTGCGGTTTTGTTTGTAGTTGTTCCATTGTAAATGATCTTTCTTGAGGTGTGACAGATTTTCTGTGTGCGTATTTCACTGACTATTCTTGAAAAAACAACATGATGAATTTGTGAAGTAATTGGTAAAAAAGGCTTTTATTTTTCCATCCTCATGGAATTCATGAAAATAAGGAAATTTCTCGTAGAAATCTTGTGGCAACATGATATTTATCTTAATAACGGCAAACAGAAAAGACACTATTTCATGATAAGCAAAACATGCTTTGAAATTGCTGTAAGTAATAACGGTATCCTTTTTCAAAATACTAGGACTTCAATTTGCTGCTGAACACTGAACAGCTCTTTTGCAATTTTGCTATTTTGCTGGATAATTGAGTCCGGGAGAGAGAGCCCTGCATTTCATTTAAGTAACTGTGCGAATACTAACTTCCAAAAAAAAAAAAATTCATAAAAAATCTTGTCAAAAAAGAAAATTTTCCAGAAAAAAAAATTCCTAAAATATCAACAAAAATAATTTTCTACTCAATTTTTTAAAACGATTTCTTATCCGCGCTAGTTCTTGTCCTAATTATGAGAAATATTACAGTTACATTTAAGTGTCTTTAAAATGTATCTTTTGGGTCCAGGCGGTCACATGGCGGTGGTGTCTTCATGCTTTGGCATTTACATAAATTATTCTGGAACTAAAGTTAGCTTGAACTGCAACTTATGCCATGGTGTGAACTGGGCCGTCCATGTCTCCATCCTCCTCCTCTTCGTCCAGGTCATCGTCGTACTCGTCATCTTCCAGACCAACTTCTTGGTATTGTTGGTATTCGGACACGAGATCATTCATGTTGGACTCGGCCTCGGTGAACTCCATCTCGTCCATACCCTCGCCTGTGTACCAATGCAAGAAAGCCTTACGTCTAAACATGGAGGAAAACTGCTCAGAGATGCGCTTGAACAATTCTTGAATTGCTGTGCTGTTGCCGATGAACGTGGCGGACATCTTGAGTCCTCTTGGTGGAATGTCGCAGACGGCTGTCTTGACATTGTTGGGGATCCATTCCACGAATAAACTGCTGTGTTTATTCTGGACGTTGAGGACCTGCTCATCGACTTCCTTCATGGACATTTTGCCTCTGTACATCGTAGCGACAGTGAGGTATCTACCATGACGAGGATCGCAGGCGGCCATCATGTTCTTAGCATCGAACATCTGCTGGGTCAGCTCCGGAACGGTCATGGCTCTGAAGGACTGGCTTCCCCTGGCGGTAAGAGGAGCGAAGCCAGGCATGAAGAAGTGAAGGCGAGGGAAGGGAACCATGTTGACAGCCAGTTTCCTCAAGTCGGCGTTCAGTTGCCCTGGGAACCGTAAGCAGGTGGTGACGCCTGACATGGTGAGGGAAACCAAGTGGTTCAGGTCGCCGTATGTTGGGGTCGTCAAACGCAGAGTCCTGAAGCAGATGTCGTAGAGCGCCTCGTTGTCGATGCAGTAGGTCTCGTCTGTGTTCTCCACCAGTTGATGTACGGAGAGGGTGGCATTGTACGGCTCTACTACTGTGTCTGACACCTGCAACAAAAACAAAGATATTTAATTATGTGAAGACCTAAAAATTTACAACATTTTAAGTAGGCTATGACTAGTTTATCAGCCAAATGACAATGCATTTCTAAGTTATTATCAATATGATTGAACTTAACAGTGACATCCACTATCAATTTTTCCACTATGTTTCAACCTGTCCCTCAATATTGATATTGCATCTAAATCATATAGATGAGGTTATAAATAAGTCTACAATACACATTCAAGTCCTGATACGCACCTTGGGGGAAGGCACAACGGAGAAAGTGTTCATGATTCTGTCAGGGTATTCTTCACGAATCTTGGAGATAAGGAGGGTTCCCATTCCGGAGCCAGTTCCTCCTCCGAGCGAGTGACACAGTTGGAATCCTTGAATGCAGTCGCACCCCTCGGCCTCTTTACGTACTACGTCCACCACAGACTCGACCAACTCAGCTCCTTCTGTGTAATGTCCCTTGGCCCAGTTGTTTCCAGCTCCACTTTGGCCGTAAACGAAATTGTCCGGTCTGAAAGCCGCCCCCATCGGTCCCGACCGAACCGAGTCCATCGTACCTGGCTCCAGATCAACAAGGATTGCTCGTGGGACATATTTACCCCCTGCAATTACACGGAACATGAAGAGTGATAATGTAATTCATTATTAAGTTTATCATAAATAATAAGCAGGAGATGGAGGGTTGCATTTTGGGTGAGGTTACAAACTATAGAAATCCAATGAAATTTTCATCGGACTCAGTTGCCACAGAACATGCCTGGTCATTACTTGACACTGAGCATTCCCTGGTTTGGGTCTCGGAAATACGATGCAGATTGAGCAAAAGAGAGGACTCAAAAATATGCAGTGATGTCTCAACATAAGAAGTCCTCAGCCGGAAATCAGGTCAAGTGGGTCTAGCTTCTCATCAAAGATTTAGTTTCAAATTTAGCAAAACAACATATTCATCTTCAAAAGTGTCTTAATATATTAATAATTCAATTTCCAAAAGTGGTATTGCCTGTACCTATAATTTTTGTGGAATAGTTAATTATTAGCCTTGACAAGCTGAATTTAACACCTGATGCATTTCTTTTCAAAACAGGCAAGAAAACATAACAAAGTTAAATTAATATAATCTTTATAAACTGGTGATTATGCAACAGTTAGCAACAAACATACATGTGAATCATGTTATTATTTCTTTGTTACTATTATACTCTTGTGTAATATCTGCAACCAAACATAGACTTAAATTTGGCAGCTTTCAGTGTTGTCTACCCTTCTACTATTTAGCTGATTATTTATCAATCCTATTTATCTATCTATCTGTCTCTTTATCTATTTATCTATCTATTATATTTGTTTATCTTTCTATTCTGCATTTCTCTCTATTTTTCTATATATCCATCTTTCTAACTCTTGAGAGTTGAGATGGTTACATAACTGCCTTTCATATATTGAATGTGACATGAATTGAAAGTTAATTATGTTAACACTTTAATTAATACCAACAACAACTTTATAGCAATGCGCGAATTTAATGGCCATACCATTTACATAATATATTATATAAGTCATTTATATGAATTGTTATTAGTTTTTTCGTGAATTATTCATTGGTGTTTTCCTTTATTATACATTGGGGACGATAGGTGAATATATTATGTGTTTAAAGATCATAAAATCACTTGAGGCTATTGGATGTGGGCCAGTAACGACATCATCTTTTTTTCTGTATATGTGATGATAGCCTGCAATATATACACATGCTTAGTATAAGAGGTCTTATTTATATGAGTGCCCACTTTAGCAATTATGCCCAAAAAGTGACAAGTGTTGTAATATACATTGCAATAGTGCTTACATGCATGTAGCACTGTCTAAATTGGTGTTGTAAATATAATATGTCTGGCCAATTTGATTCAGATACTATACCTGAGGGCAGGCCAATTAGGGCAATCCAGCTACATTGTACAAGTACCTTATACACAATCAAGCCCAGTTTTATAGAATTGTTTGAACTATATTTAACTGCAATTGTTTAAATTGTGTATCCATGACATTTTGCATTTTGTCTGAGTACGGGGTGCACGGTCAAGAAAAAACGTGACAGTCTTCCTTTAATGAGACGCGACTCAGAGAGTTCTTATTTATTCAACTACAGCCTCACTGTCTCATATCTGTATGAAATTAAGGTAGAAATCTCAGCTTCTTGTTCTTGCTATTTATTAAAAATTTTGGAGAAGTATATAATTTCTTTCTGCAGTTTTGCAGCTGCCTGCAGGATTTCTGCGCCTCTGTTGCTTCCTGCAGCTTTGATCATCATGCAGCTTTCTGCAATGTTCAGACCACTTTTTGGGTCCTTGGAACTCATTCCAAGACCATTGTCATCAGCTTCATTTCCTGTCAAAAGGCAAAGTTGGTGTACACACAAAAACATTTCATAGACAAAATTACAACCCCAACAGAAGTGTCCTTGTGATCAAGATGGTACTTATGCATCCCTGGCTGCAATATTGTGCTTCTCAGTGCTCGAACAGTCTTTTATTCAACATATTTCTTCTGAGCTGTCAGGACTTCTCACAAAAACTGGTTTCTGAATACACACCAAAAATTGGACTGTGCTGCCCTCTTGTGCATAGTCACAAAATACCAAAGTTGCCTGCTTGTTCATTTCATAAAGAAAAAAAGTAACTTTCTTACAACATCCCGTTCACCCAATTGTGGCTTATTTGGATTAGTTTAATTTATATCTTCATAGGAATTTAATGTCAGAATCTTTGAATTTTAGTGAGGAGTCTTGTTCACTAAATATACAATATCTTTTCATATTAGTTATAAACAAAATGCTATTTTATCATGTCATTTAAATTGTGGAAATAGACCAAGGACCTGGTGCATGTATTGCACGCTATTTTACTAATATGTCCTACCATTATCCAGGAAACATTGGTTTGGGGGTCGGTTGAGGGGGCCAGCCCCAGTCGGGGTTTGGTGGTCCTCTGCCACTGCAGCATTTTTGAAAAGTTTCTGCAGCAAGACCTCCACTTCTGTAGAAATTATGCTGCTTGGAAGGTTTTATGTATTTCTGTAGGAAGCTGCAGAATTCTGTAGGAGGCCTCATGACAGGGTACACCCCTACCCTATCGGGTAACTAGCGGGTAACTAGGGGAAATTAGGGGGAAAGGTGGGGGAAATCAGTGACAGGAGGAGGTTAGGCGTGGAAAGTGGGGGCATGAGGATGCAAGATGGGTTAAGTAGGGGTAACGGGGGGCTAGCTGGAAAAAGTGGGGGCAAGTGCGGGGCAAGTGGGGGCAAGTGTGGGGTAAGCGTGGGCTAGCGGGGGCTAGTGGAGGCAAGTGAAGGGTATAAGCGGGCAAGTGGGGCCTAGCGGGTGGCAAGCAGGGGCTAGTGGGGGGAAAGGGGGGTAAGTTGGGGTAAAAGGGGGGGAAGAAGGGGCCAAATGGGTTTAAAATGAGGTGTAACTGATATGACGGGAATAACAAAAGGGAGCGGGGGGTGTATCCTGTCATGAAGCCTTGTAGGAAGCTGCAGGAAGTGAAAGCTGTAGAATTCCACAGTTCTGCAGCTACCAGACTAACTTTCAAAAATTGCATTCATGCAAAATCTCACAAACTCATGAATAGGCCAAAATGTCCCAGAATTACTCTTTTTTCCAAAAGTTCCACGTACTGAAAGTATTTATAAGTATGATGCGTATGATCAGTTATCAGCAAGAGACAAATTGTTGTTTGCAGAATGATCACAAGTCAGATAGCATGAGATAAGTGATCCACTTCAAGTGAGGGATGGGTGTATTACTGTATTATTAGTACTTAATACGTCGAAAACAAATATTTTGGAAATGGTGGGATGATCAAACTAATATGTATGTCTTAGTCCGTCAAGGACTGACCAACAACAACTGATCTAGTTGTTGGCCGTCCAACAAACCATTGACCACAGAGGTGGCATTAAATTTGATTGCTTTTACAGCCTGTACACATGATATGCAAAACATTAGTGTTGCTTCACAAAGATTGTGCATATATTTTCTCAATATATAAACGTTTACGCATGCTATTTCTCGTATTGGCAAACTATTTCCCCTGTGGGCAAAATCATTCAACTTTGCCCAAAGGAGCAATTTGCTATTCCAACTTTTGGCAAACTATTGTAGCTATTGGCATACTTTGCCCAAAGGAGCAATTAGCTATTCTTGTATTGGCAAAATTTGCCCATCTCTACATGTCTTTTCAGGCCGCTTAGAACTGCCATGGGCAATATAGCGGACATCTTGGACTGACTTTCCGACAAATATGAATTTATAGCCCATATCAACTGGCTTGAGGTGACAAAATTTCCCCAAAACAGCTAAACAAAGCAGACCTGTGCAAAGTTGACAAGTTTGAATCCATGGACTCAAATTGCAGTCCGACAAAATCGATTTTTAGCGTGGCGGACCTGCTGACACAACTGATTATCTGCTGACAAAAAAAGCTTAACGACAAATTTATTTAATTGATTGCAACAATGATAAAAATCGACATGTCAGCTTCTTTTTTTTTGTCCTATCGACCGACCTTACAAAAGGTGCCTTGAGAAGATTTGAGAAGCTAAAAATCAATTATGTCTAGCCTAGGAGGCAATTTTGAGGATGTGCTGGCATGCTGCTTCTTTGAAATACACATCATCCAGTGTTGTAGTCGAGGCGGGACATCCGAGGCAGAGACTGAGGCATGAGCATCCGAGACCGAGACCGAGACCAAGCGTGTCTTCGAGGCCCGTCACTGACCAAAGGCACCCAAGACTGAGACCAAGGCCGGGTATTTGGGATCCGAGACTGAAACCGAGGCCGAGGCCTTGCAATACGTGCCAGCCTCACAGTCTTCTCATCACTCATCATGGTCACCAACAGTGCTATGGCATGGTAACCTTGGGCAATGTTCCCCCTGTTTCTGCCCATGGGCGCTGTATTATGGCGCCCTGAACTGTACCATTGTGGAAGACACACCATGAATATTGTGCCTGCATGACTGACAGTATACATACAATATATACAAAACGATAAAATATGGCCGGCCTTCAGACCTCCAACATCAATACTGACCTGAGGCTTCATTGAAATACACGTCTATTCTCTCCAGCTGCAGATCGGAATCTCCTTGGTATTTCCCGTTGGCATTTATACCGTGTTCATCTGAGATGACTTCCCAGAACTGAAACAGATTGAAGAAATTCGATGAAATTGTTGCAATTGATATTCTATACTTTATCGACAGACAGCACACAACAGGTATTCAGGCCACAGTGAATAGAGATATAGTGGATTACCATGCTCTGTGAACAAATTTGTCGCAAAGCACTGTGTGTTACTTACATGATGTCCGCACCCAGGACAGTTTATGTTAAATGTTTAAAACTGTTTAAAGTTATTAACTATTGACACTACAAGGTGTTAATGCAATGTATATTGTCTTAAGTACTTATATGTAATATCTACATGTATTGCACATGGAGTGTTAAAATGATTTTTTAATTGATGTCCCAATGTGCCCCGGCTGATGTCCCAATGTGCCACGCCGGGGCACATTGGGACAGTCATTTTTACGAATTTGCTCTCTGGCTGCAAAAGGGAAGGTGCAGTCTAGTTTATTATGCCTTGCATTTAAGCTCAATAGTATTGGTGATGTTCATGCAAACTTCTGAGTTCTTCAGTGCTTTCAGCATTGAGCAAAATTAGTACACGTTAAAAGCGTCCCAATGTGCCCCGGTTCCCCCTATATCATTGTAGCGTCCGGTCTCTATTGCTAATGGTAAAACACCAAACCTAAATTGCGAAAGAACAGACAAATGACCTCTATCATAAATTTTATATAATCCTCAGTAGCATATGTAGTTTTAAACTCTCTGTAAGGTCTTAATTTTGGCATGTTAATTACTTGATTTTTTTTGCATAATATAGATTCAGCAGAAAAACAGTTTGCATTCGGCAAGATTATCTATTTTATGAAAAAATTATAATGGGTGTTTTCACTACAAGTTTCACGTTAATTTAAATATTCATCTTAAAAAGTATCTTTAAATGATTTTTACCTTTGCCCCAATCTGGTTGCCACATTGGCCCACTTGGACGTGAACAATTTCTCTCATGTTGACAGCAATAGAATTATACTACAAAGGATCACTATAGCACATTTGGAGAAGTATATAGTGCCTTATCTTATCAGAAGATATCATGTGTCAAGTGCATATATTTGTACATATATATCTTCTATATATACATTAGCATTGTCAGTGTACTTCAATGATCATATCTGAATCACTTAGTCTGAGTTTGTAGACTATCAAGATAACATTATTTGCTGGGATCAAGAATATAGGGCTAATAAATATGTTGTCTGGCTCGTGGGTAGGTGATAATTGAGTCGGGTGATAATTGTTGTAGAGTAGGGCGAGGCATGCAGCCCCCCTTAACTTCGAGGTGCGATTTGACCTACTTTTTATGGTCGATTCTTTGTATGCTTATACTGTGAGGAAGGGATCACTTGATTCTACTTATAACTTGTGAAACAAATGTCAAACAATTTTGATAAAGGAGTTATGGCCATTTTTGTAAAAAAAAAAAAGCAATTAAATGGCCTTCTTACCAGACCCATCGGGCAAGAAGCCCCCCTATTATCATCCTATGGCAATTTTTGCGAGCGCATTCAGCTTGAAAGTTCTTACTTAGGGTTCTCCTTTCATTTTTAAGGCATTCAATTTACTTTTTTCTGAATTTCAGAATTTTTCTGTTCATACTTTTATTTTTTAATATTTTTTGCCCTGTTTCAATTTCGGCCTTTTTTTTCTATTTTAATTAGTTATTCTAATTTCTTTCAAGATTTAAGGTAAATTACACATCTAATCATAATAATAGTCATAGCAGGAATCTCATCTCACTCATAAGGCTTTTTTCTCTCAATCCATAACCTCTTAAATTACACTCCTGAGCCTGTCAATTCATCTGAAGTTCCCGATAGGGAAAATTTTACCTTTCAACATTCATTATTTCCATAGTAACACAAATATATCTTGGGCATTTGCTACAAAAAACACTTTTTTTCACTTAAATACATCTCACCTGTACATTTAACTGCCACAACAAGGCGGGTAAAGCATTTAATATTAAAGACCATTAAATTCCGCATCTTTTGATATGCAGACTGACCTTCTATGGCCAATATATCTACCCAGTTACCAGATATTCCTGTTGGGAGTTTGACAAAAACATATTTTCAACATACAAATCTGGAAGCTATATATTTCTCTGCCACATCAAGACCAGTAATGCATATTATATTGCAGGCCACTAAATTCCGCATCTTTTTCCACACTGATTGAACTTCTACGTCCAATATAACTTCCCAGCTCCCAGAAATTAAATTGCGTCATGCATTTAGAAAATCATATTTTCCAACAACTCCAGTCTCTCAGTGTTTGTAGTGATGTACACCACGCTGTAGTACTTCCAAACAATCCACCTTACTTCATCTAACTGAAAGCTGACTGGAACCTGCAAATAGGACCTGCCTTCACATTACTCTAACCTGGGAAGAACCTGGAACTCGGTGCAATTTTGAAAAGCAAGAAACCCTAACGGGTGAACAGCTAGTTATTAAGTGGTTCCTGAAGCAGCTTCGAGGCCCCACGGAAGAGGGCCTCATTCCCCATACCATGTGGGTCCTCTCACCCCACACACACATATTTTAATTTGACCTCTTTAGTTTGAACTTAAAAAAAAGCATGATCCAAATCATATTTATGTGATGGTCATAATGTGAAGCAATGCAGATATTCATTATACTTTTAAAATTTCTAAAGTTATTTCTGACAACCCCTTTCAAAGAATTAATCAAAGTTACAAAAACCATGCATATTTTTTTGTTTTTTCAATTTCTACCATGGTATGGTGCTGAAAATTTCTGACGTCACCTAAAACACCTCTAGTTTCAATCTTATCAATAAAAAACGCACAAAAAAATGTAAGTTTAGATATAACCCGGGGGGAGGGGGCCTCTCATCTAACCCAGGCTTCTTTCCCAGCCCTAGTCTACATGTATTTCTTGACATTTTGTCAGTCTGCCAAGGATCTCATTTCCTACCAAACAAATATTTATAAATTTTATATCAAAATAGTCAGGTGAAGCAATTGCCAAATTAATACATTTTCCATTTGCTGTCGCGAAACACTTGAGGTGGTCTGGATGAGACAATCCACTGCAAAGAGACCTGTGTTTCTCAAGAACCTCAGGGTGCATACCCTAGCTCATCTGCCTTAATTGCCAGACGTGCCCTTCATAACTTTTGGTATTACCAAAATCTCAAATTATAAATATGATACTCATTATAAGAAATGAGGGGCAATGCATGTCCTCTATAAAACTCCCAGATTGAGGAACTGCTCTTTTTGGAAGACTTCAGTTATCGCCGTAGCAAATGGGTTGATCATGTGCATAGGGGGACGCTTTTAACATCTACTAATTTAGCTCAATGCTGAAAGCACTGAACATGAATTCCACGCAAATGTTGCATATCTTGGAAACATGACCTTTTCTTGCATGAACTGACCTGGCACTGACAATTTTCAAAATATTTACCAAAAACAAAATTATTTGTGATCCAGATATGTAAGGTTACTTGTTATTTACATATATTTTGAAATCTTTATGCTGGTTAGATTGTTTTCTTTCAATGTTCATCAGAAATTGTGATTTTTTTTTTCATTACTGTTTATTTCACTAAAAAAATCATGAAAAATGCCATTTTTCGAGGCTTCAGTGCAAGTGGATAACTTGGTTCTTGATGTTTGATGTTGACATCACCTGATGTTAATATTTTTCAAATTCAAAATTTTAATATAATTTTTCCCATTTTATTGTTGTCTGGCTCCATAGGCTAAATTCAATCAAAGGTAACGGAATCACATTTCACTCGGTAACGGAATCACACAATTCCCTTAAAATCCCATCCTAAAGGGAGCAGCACAATTTCCATCTGTGATGACCCAAGTCCATTAAAATGGATTTACTTTGAGAATATATTCCTGGGATGAGCCCTGTCAGTTTCTATCTCCCATAGCTGGAATATTTTTCTTAGATGAGACAATGAGATTAAAAAGTCATAAAAATGGGCGTTTTTGCTCGTGATTCCGTTACCCAAAGTTTGATTTGCCGTAAAAAACTGCTCGGGCATATGTCAGAAATTTTGCATGTCAAAAAGTGAATTTTAGCCCTACATAAATCAGAATAAATCACAAATCCATGATTTTATTCATCATATCTTCTGTAATGTATCAATAAAGGTAAATTTTCATGACCCCGCGGTGATTCCGTTACCATGGAATTCATGTGAAGAACTTCGAAGTTTGCATGAATATGACTAATACTATTGAGCTTACCTACCCTTTTGCAGCCAGACTGTCGTAAAAATGACTGTCCCAATTGGCCCCGGCGTGCATAGCCTGGGCACATTGGGACATCAATTAAAAAATCATTTTAACACTCTGTGTGCAATAGATATCACATATAAGTAGTGCGTAAGACAATATAGAGTGCATTAACACTTTGTAGTGCCAATAGTTCATAACTTTAAACAGTTTTAAACATTTAACATAAACTGTCCTGGGTGCAGACATCTATGTAAGTAACACACAGTGCTTTGCGACAAATTTGTTCACAGAGCATGGTAATCCACTATACCTCTATTCACTGTGGCCTGAACACCTGTTGTGTGCTGTCCCAGGTCATTCAGTTGCCTTGGACACTTAAATTCTGCAATATTAAGTGCGTCCCAAAGTTAAGTGCCCCGAATTCACTGTCCCAATGAGCCCCGATATGACTTTTACACCAAAATGCTAATTTTTCGGACACCAGTGAGTGTGTTTATCACAATAGCAATTCATAACTGTTCGTTACGATATATACAATTCATACAAGCACTGAGAAAGCCTCATTGTTCATGATTTGTCCACAGAATGGTTCGAATTGAACCTGTCCATATTTACTTTAGTAGTAGGAAAACAAACTTTTGCTCACCATACTTCTGCATGTGGCTGTAATTTGTCTATAAAACCATGGAAACATCAGGATGTGAAATTACAAGATATGATGGCACTACCATATCATATACACTGTACCTTGCCAGCATCCAAGAAAACCCCACCGTCCCACAGTGCCCCGCATCCCAATGTGCCCCCGTTCCCCCTACATGTTTGGAATGTAATGAAAACTCTTTGAAATACTGTCAGACTGTCAAGAAATAAGTAATTCATAATCAATTGCATTTTTACATGATTTTCATGATCATTTACACCTCTATACATAGCAGGATTTGGTGAAAAGAATTGAGCTCCGCTGGGTGCACTGAGTTTTCGTTTCGATGGCAACTGTAAAGTAATTAAAACATATCTTATTAGTATGATATGTTATCAAAATAGGTAGGGAAACACCTGAATCGAGAACTGTGAAAATTTCTTTTAGCTGCTTCCAAGAGAAAGGTCTTCGAAAATAATTCTAATTGTATAATCAAAGGTTTTCCTGGTGCTGATGTTAATTTTATATCGAACGTCTAACGTGTATCTTGATCTCTGTAATTGATTTGTTTTATTTTTACACATTTATGTTCAACTATTTATATTATTGTACAATTCCATGGATCATGTGAAAAAATACATTTATTTAGGCCTATATATGTACAATGTAAATTGTGCGTCAAAAATTTAAGGCCGATCATGTACCAGGAGATCAGTCACATGACAAGCCAATAAAAAGGTGTTTTGGTGTGTGGGGAGTGATATGGCGTGCCCCTATGCTCTTAGCAGCAACAATTCACTTAATTGCCTATTACTTAAGGGAAGGCCAGAGTAGGAGGAAATCCAACATTCTTGAAATGTCAATATATCATTTTATAAATATGCTAATTGTAAATAATGGGAAAAATTATGTATGTTTCATACAAAAAATTTAAGTATCTTCAAAAAACCAGTATTTTACAAATATATATCAGTCTGAAAGTTGTGGTGCAGAATATAACAAATTTATTAGATGTTGAGTCGACCAATATTGAGTTTTATTGGCCTTAGCAGGTAATATTGGTCTCGGCCTAGGACTCGACCAATATTACTGCTTCGGCCAATAAAACTCAATATTGGTCTCCTCACCATCCACTATCTATATAATGTAATCACCGAGGTGAACAACGGTTACATTTGCGGAGTGCAAAGTATCTTCCTGATAATAATATATTTTTCATAAACTCTTCTCCTGCAGAAATTAAGACAGAGTCCACGACTCCACGTGTACATATATATACAGGTATTGATCAGGTGGTTTTGAAAAGTGGTTGCTTGTGGTTGTGACTAAAGGTTATCCCAAACCTCCACAGAGCTCCTTCTGCTTTCTGTCGAAATGCACCATTTGGAGGATTGGGAGACTTAGTGATTTTGTGAAAAGATACAATGTACAGAGCTAGCCTACCTGTAGGTAAGTGGATGGATGGCTGATTGGGGCTTTACGTCCTGTATTTATGCACTTGGTAGACTCATTAAGACAGTAGTAGGACACAGCAATGAGAAGAATGATTGAAACTGTTGTCCATTTAACTTGTCATAACTGATGTTAGAGTGAAAATCAGAAGCATAATCCTTTCGTTTGGCTGTCATCAACAAGCGGGATAAGCCTCCTTACAGCCTCCACTTTGATAAAGAAAAAAGAGTGCACTTGGTGTGTCATCATGCTGATGATTTGTCATGATCATACCCAATACTTTCAAAGTTAATTTGATTTAAGGAGACTAATCCCGCTAGTTGGTGACAGCCAAACGAAAGGATTATGTATCTGATTTTCACTCTGAAATCAGTTTTGACAAGTCAAATGGCCTTCTATTGATCATGACTAATCAAACAGCCTCTATGTTTCCCACGTTGAAGTAGAGAAGATGACACTTCATCAGCTAGCTATCATTAGTAAGTAAGTAAGTAAGTGAGTATTTATTGACCATAATTTGAACATATATACAGTGATATTTACATTTTCTATTTACAACAACATAAATGCATGGCGGGCTGACGCCAATGCAGGCGTATTTGCCTTTATCAATTTCGCAATTATTTGCAATAAAATTATAATGTATTAAACAAAAATTGTGGACTTCAGTTTCGGTCAATATCAGGTTTTACGGACCTGACCTAGTGATATTCGTCGGTCAGGTCCGTAAAACCTGATATCGACCTCAACCGAAGTCCATAATTGTATAATATACTTAATTCACTTTTCCATCACATTCACCCATATTTATATATATTTAGGGATGGTTTCAGCCACGTCCCTGAAGAAAACTTCTTTTGAATAATTTTTAAAGTTAGTCAAGAAATGCATTTTTCACAGTGAACTGATCCTCATTTTGTCTATATCAAAGTGGAAGGCTGTAAATCAAATTAACATTGAAAGTATTGGGTATATGATCATGACAAACCATCAGTATGATGACACATGCTGTGCCATTTTCACAGTGCAACAGTCCACTCTTTTTCTATGTCAAAGTGACAGACCGTAATTTGAAAATATTCATTCAAGAGCATGTGAATCTCATCTTTTCAGATCTATGACAATTACCATAAAGTTTCTGTTATAAGAAAAAAAACTGAAAAACACATCAATAAGTTAATAGCACTTTTATTGTTGGTTGGTTCAACTGCTTCTATACTTGTCTGATACAATTCTAGGTGGCACCTCATCATCAGCAAGTAGTTGCCTCAGGGGTGTTGTCCTACTCCTGTAGTGCTTTTCATTTTCTGTATACTGTATAGTCATCAAATGTCACATTGTATAAATGTTTCACACATTTCATACCGATCCTGTTTAATAAACAGTTCAAATAATATTAAAAATAGTTACTTTCAAGGCATCATTGATGCATGATGTGATAATTTTATACCAGGTCTGAGGACATGTAGGCCCATCTTGCTAACCTTCTCCCAGATGGTAGGAAATTATAACAGTTGTGTCACTGTAAGGGATTTTTTCCGTGTCTGACATAATCTTATCAGCAAGATTTTAAAACTACATTCTTAACATATTCAAAGGAGTTGTCAATGCACTAAGTTATCTTGCAAACCTTACATTCTTTCTAGCTTTTTTTAATCTTCACAGTTGAGACTTCCAAACCAGACAGAGAGATTATTGCCTGAAAACTAAATGTGATCATATCATAATGGCTCAGAAATAATGCCGCTAAATAAATACAGGAATGGAAAACACTAAATTTACTTAACCACATACTAATAAAAGGGTAATTCCGTGTCATTTCATCAAATTTCAGAAAATCTTCCCACTCGACCAACTCATAATGCTTTGAAAATTTGCCAGAATGAAGGTTTCTCATCTAAAATCACAAATCCCAAGTAATACAGTGATATCTTGAATAGTTTCTCTGAAAAAAATTCATGAAAAATTCGAGATTTTTCATGAAATTTTTTAAGTCCAGAAATTTGAAGGCATGTAACTCAATCAGTGTAAAACCTCGAGACTTGCAATAAGACAGCATGTTTTTAATGTAGCCCAGGTGTAATAATTCATTTTTTCAGCCACCTCAATGCATTTGCATAGGTTATTGAAAAAATCAGAATATTGCAGTTTATTCACATTTTTGTCCCCAAATTTCTCAGTCAATATAACAAGTGGATATTTAATATCATGGTTGAAGAATCTTTGCTATGACTTCCAAACTTCCATAACTAAAATAATTTATAAGTCATTAACTATTGGAGAGATGCCCCTGGAACTCAAGCATGCACTAGTCAAACCACTCTTGAGGGTCTTGAACTGATCAAAAAGAATTATCGGCCAGTGTCTAACCTTTCTTTTCTCAGCAAAATCACAGAGAGTGCGGTGATCAAACAGTATATTGATCACCTCAGCAAGAACAATCTTGAAGATGAAAGACAATCAGCCTACAAGCAATATCATAGCACAGAAACCCTCTTGACAAAAATTCACAATGATAGTATGCTTAATCTGAGCAAGGGTGAGGTGACAATGCTAGTATTGCAAGACTTGTCAGCTGCATTTGACACAATTGATCATGCAATTTTGCTAGAAAGATTGCAAAACAGGTATGGCGTGCAAAGTGCAGCTCTGAGATGGTTCAAATCCTATATTACTGAAAGATCACAGTCTGTGATAATAACTGACAAAACTTCAGGCAAACTTCCACTGAATTTTGGAGTTCCCAAGGTTCCAAACTTGGACCAACCTTATTCAACTTCTATGTTGCTCCAGTCAGTGAAGTAGCACACAGATATCAAGTTCATGACCAGAAGTATGCCGATGATGAGCTACTTATTCTGTCATTTAAACCAACCTTTTTGGGTCAAGAAAATGCAAAACAGAAAATGGAAAATTTTATTGCTGAAATTAGAAAAAAGCTGTGTAATAATGGAGATAAAACTGAACTTCTCCTGATTGGAGCACCAAACCAATTGAAGAAACTTCAAATAACATCTATCAATGTAGATGTGCTCTTTGACAAAAATATGACAATGGAGAAGTAGATCAACACAATGTGTCATAACGCATATTCCAATTTGAGAAACCTACCATAACTGGTAAAAAACCTTGACAAGGAAACAGTTAAAACTGCTGTCAGTGCTCTTGTCACTCCTCATTTATACTATGGAAATGGATTGTTGTATGGCACTGCAAGAAGATTATTAAATAAACTTCAGGTTGCTCAAAACTCAGCAGTTTGATTAATTGAGAGATTGAAAAAGCATGACAGCGTTAGCCACAGCAGGAAACAACTGCACTGGTTATCAATCACAGCAAGAATTCAATTCAAATTGATGACAACTACGTGGAAAGCAATAAACAATCAGGCTCCACAATACATTCAAGAACTTGTTCAAATCAAATCTCAAAAGGAGCATAACCTGAGAAGCAACCACAAGCTACGCTTAGCAGAACCTGCCCCATGCAACAAAAATAAGTTTGAAGATCAGGCATTTTCCCATGCAGCACCAAAGATATGGAACAATTTGCCTGAAATAGTGAGAACTGCACAGACATTAGAAAGCTTCAAGAAATATCTAAAAACACATTTGTTTCAGAATTCCTACAATTGATTGATCTGAAAAGAGCTGATGATGAGCAGTTTACTGAAATTAGCGCTTTATAAATCTATATTATTATAAATTCCCCCGTTAGGGGAATTTTTATTGTTTCTGTTCGTTTTCTTTTTTTCATCTTTTTTCTTCTTCTTCTTATTTTTCATCACCACATTTGAGAGCTCGTATTTCTGGAACTATTTATGATATCTTCATAAAAATACATAACTATAATGCACTTGCAAAGTACTATAACATCCTGGAATTACAGAGCGTAATTAACAGTACCCTGGAAATTACGTCCAAAATTCATAAAAAGTTTGTGTCAACGGTTCTGGAATAACCGCAATACCAAATTACACCAAATTTAAACACAATAATCTCTAAAGATATACGCAGTGCGGAAAGGAGCTTAATTGCAATCACTTAAAAAGTTTTTTTTATATGAATTTTTTAAATTAGGGAATTCCCAAAAATGCTAATACAATTTTTCAAAAACTAGGCAGAAATGCTCCAATCAACATGAAATTGCACGCAGGTAGAACTTTGTGGTAGTGTAGCACTCCACTCAAATTGCAATTTTCTAACTTCAGCATTAATAGGTAAACTAAACAGATCAATAGGTATTCTTAGAAGAGCATCCAGATATGTCGATCAGATAACTAGAGTCACTCTGTACAACACACTAGTACTGCCTCATATTGATTACTGCAGCACTGTTTGGGGAAATGGTGTCTGCAAGAGAGACTTACTGAGACTGCAACGAATCCAAAACAGTGCAATGAGGATCATTCTTGAATGCCACTATCGGACTCACATCAGTGACATGTTAACATCATTAAAGTGGCTTAACATCGAGCAGAGATTAAACTTCAATTTATGCTGCCAAATGTGGAAGATCGTGAACAAAGAATCCCCAGACTATCTCACCAACATAGCTGAAGAGGTGAATTCTGTACATACTTACAACAAGCGGGCGGCGACCCGAAGAAATATTTATGTGACAAACAGCCACAAAAGCTCCTTAAAGATGAACGGTACTAAGGCTTGGAATTCATTGCCAACCAAAATTAGAGACTGTGATAACTACAAATGTTTTAAAGGATGATTGTGAGACACTTATATATGGACTCTTAGTTTTTATCTCAAATGTTTTAAACTGTTTTTATGATTATACATCCTGTTGTTTTTAAATTCTACTTAATTGCCAAATTTTATCACTGTATTAATTTTAATTGTGCCAATATTATATTTTTATTATTTATATGTGTTGAAAGTCGTTTATGAGGGCTCCAAAGCCAAAACAGTGTATTGCTGATATTTGGACTCCCGAATAAAACTTGTCAAACTTGTATCGCCGCTATGGCGTGACAAAAACGCGATTTTCAATCGCCAATATCTCGGCTCCTATAGTAGCTACAAGAAAATAAGAAACATCACCAGATGGTATATAGCATTATAATATAGCTGCATTCAGTCAGAATCGCGGTAGACACTGAACATTTTATGTCACTTTTTCACCCCAGAAATGCATCTGATGTGTCAAAACACACCAACAACATTTCCTGGCCATTTCGTCAGTTCTCACACTACATTGGCTGCATATTTCAGAAGCAGCCACATCAGGGGGACCTCAATTACCTGCCTGATAGCAGGGACCAGTATGGGGGATGGAATGGAGCCACGGGAAGGAAGTGGGATGGGGATGGAATTGGGGCCAGGGGATGGAGGGGGGAGGGGGAATTTATCCTTGTAATTGCGAACAATTACAGTTATACTGGTTATTAAGAACTTCCCGTAGGGAAGTTCTTATTGATATTGTACGTATTTGTTATTATTATTATTATTATAATCCCCCGCCGCTTGCGGGGGATTATATTGATATTGTTCGTTTTATTATTATTATTATTATTATTATTCTTATTATTATTCAGCTCAGGAAAACTGTGATTACTGCAAAACTATTAGAGATAACATTCTGAAACCTCAAACACAATATGTGACTCCATTGCGCGCTACTTCATACGAAATTTCATGATCAAATTTCATGATGCTTATGAGTTATGAGGAAAATATAAAACAAATTTCCGGCGCAGGTTTCTGAGAACCTAAGCATAACTGAGACCTGTTGATTTTTTCTAAGATACCTTGACAAAGTCTCCAGTGCAGAAAGGCGTCTCGTGGAGATTTCATGAACACATTTCAAGATATGATTTTTTGAAAATTGGATATCCCGAAAACTGACCAAAATTTTGTTGAAAAACAGGGAAGGAATGCTCTTAGAGAGCTGAAAATAGGTGAACATACAGATGTACCACAGTGTACCAACTTCACAAAGTTACGGACCGCTCGGACAAACGGTCTTGGCGCTACGGACGTCCAAAAACGCAACTTTCAAGTGGCCATATCTCGGTCCCTATTTAAGCTACAACAAAGTTTGACATATCACAAGAAAGGTCTGTTTGTCAGCTTTCCAATAGTGTATAGCATTATAGTCTCAGATGCGCGGCGTAAAATCGCGTCAGACATTGAAAATTTGTTGTCACTTTTTGAGCCCTTCGAAACGTTTTAGGCAGAAAAATCAATGAAGTTCTTTGTGAATGTTGATGAATATTTTTTTAATTACTCCCTGGTTATGCCTCCATATTGTCCTCAAAGGATATTTGCCTGCATCAAATTGTTTTTCCAAGAGAATTTTTTGAAATTCAAAATTGAAATGCACATTGCTCTGCTTCTACTCATTCAAATTTCATGAAATTAATACCAAAAGATGCGTAAAATTATGGGCTGCACTGTCCTCCAAGGGCATTTACTTATTACTCATAGCCAATTTAACATAAATGATTTTATATATTCAATTATATCTTGTGAATTATTATTTCAAATCACTTAAAACTCAATGTACATGTTGCTAATTTTTTGGCCTATTTTGTGATATAAGGACATCCTCCTATCTCCAATACTTTGCTGGTAAAATAAAGTACAAAAATCGTTCACAGATGCATCTTAGTCTGCTGTCGGGACTATTCTGCCTCACTGCCAGGTTTTGCTCCCCAGCACCAGCATTATGCCATGCAAAGAGCAGCACACTCAAACACGCTCATCAACAATAAGGTACAGGCTTACGCCTATCATGACAGGGGAATGATACACGTTGAAGGGAAAGGCCTTTGTAAGCGTTGCGTGAAAAGGCATATATGTCCTATATTAATGCACTGAAACACCTTAATAGTATGAGCATACACACAAATAATGGACATGAATTGAAAAAGAAGAGTATACAGGCCTGGGGGTCATACGGGGCCTGCGGGGGATTATCCGATATTGCCGTACGGCAATATCAGTTATACTAGTTATTATTATTATTATTCAGCTCAGGAAAACTGTGATTACTACAAAACTATTAAAGATCCTGTTTTACAAGTCAAGGATAATATGCGACTCCATTGCGCGCTACTTCAGACGAAATTTCATGATCAAATTTCATGACACTTATGAGTTATGAGGAAAATATAAAATAAATTTCCGGCGCAGGTTTCTGAGAATCTAAGCATAACTGAGAGCTGTTGATTTTTTCTAAGATACCTTGACAAAGTCTTCAGTGCAGAAAGGCGTCTCATGGAGATTTCATGAACACATTTCAAGATATGATTTTTTTAAAATTGGATATCCCGAAAACTGACCAAAATTTTTTTGAAAAACAGGGAAGGAATGCTCTTAGAGAGCTGAAAATGGGTGGACATAGAGATGTACCACAGTGTACCAACTTCACAAAGTTACGGACCGCTCGGACCAACGGTCTTGGCGCTACGGACGTCCAAAAATGCAATTTTCAAGTGGCCATATCTCGGTCCCTATTTAAGGTACAACAAAGTTTGACATATCACAAGAAAGGTCTGTTTGTCAGCTTTCCAATGATGTATAGCATGATGGTGTCAGACGCGCGGCGTAGAATCGCGTCAGACATTGAAAATTTCATGTCACTTTTTGCGCCTTTCAAAACATTTTTGGCTAAAAAATCTATGAAGTTCTTCTTGGATGTTCGTGAATATTTTTTTATATATACCTATGTTAGGCCTACATACTGTCCTCAAAGGAAATTTGCCTACATCAAATGGTTTTTCCTAGAGAATTTTTTTAAATTCAAATTTCAACTTTAGATTGCTCAGCTTCTAACTATCCAAATCTTATGAAATTAACACTAAAAGATGTGTAAAATTATGGCCTTATCTGTTCTCTAAGGGCATGGACCTCATTCTAATAACCTATTTTACATATATGATTTCATATATTCAATTATAGCTACTAAGTGCATATTTCAAATCAGTTAAAACTCAAACGACATGTTGCTAATTTTTTGCCCAATTTTTCCATGTAGACACAACCATGCAACTCTTATGGCTTGTCTGCAACAGGCTATTAGGGTTAGGGTTAGGGTTTACTCAATATGCATTGCTTGCAGGGTGGTATGCTTGACCACAACAGGTGTGTCTGGCTGCCTCGACTTTTGATAGGCATATGCACCAACAAGATTGCTACTTTCATACATGGTTTTAAGAATTCATCATGAAGGACATCAACTGGAAAGAGGGAGTATGCAGGGCAGGGGAGACAGGGGGGGCGCGGGGGATTATCCGATATTGCCGTACGGCAATATCAGTTATACTAGTTATGAATTCCCCGTAGGGGAATTCATCTTGTTATTGCTGATTTTGTTATTATTATTATTATTATTATTATTATTAAGAACTTCCCGTAGGGAAGTTCTTCTTGATATTGTACGTCTTTATTATTCTTATTATTCTTCTTTTTCTTCCGCCGCATTTTGGCCATTCCTTAAATGTTAAATAACTCCTGACCTAATTATTATTTTCTCATAAAGAGTAATACACTATTTTGACAGCGTAAAACTCCTTCTGTGCTGGGAATTACGCATCGGAATTCCGGTTCGCATAGGAATTACAGGCAATCTTGACCAAAAATTTCTGCTTCCGGTTTAGGGAAAACTGTCAGTCAGAATTACATGAAATTTTTTCCTGTTAATCTGTAATGGAATATGCAGTGCGGAGAGGAGCCTAGTGGTAATAGGATGAACAGTTATGGAGAAAAAAAAGTTCAAAATTCAAGCAAACCGGAATTTCGAGGGGTGATGTCATGAAAAACCATGATTGGAATGTCAGATTTTTATGTCCTTACAGGAATTGTTAGTACTACCAGGGTATAGTGTCTATGCAAAAGTATGGCATCCCAGGTCCAATACTTTTTGTGCCACAGGGCCGCAAAAGTTGATGTTTTGAAGGCCTGTATCTCCCTTAATATTGCACCTAGAAAGAAAAAATGGACATTTCTGGAAACCTCAGAATGTCAGCTTTCCATTGATATATAACAATATGCTGTTCGACGTACGGTATAGAATCGCGTCAGGCATTGAAAATTTTATGTCACTTTTTGGGTCTCCCGACACCTATTTTGCCAAAAAAAACTATGAAGGTCTTCATGGATGTTCATGAATATTTTTTTAGTGGTACCCATTGTGGCCCTGCACAATGTGTCCAAAGGAAATTTTTCTACTTCAAATACTTTTTTCTTGAGAATTTTTTTAATTTTAAAATTCAAATATAGATTGCTCAGCTTCTACTCATCAAAATGTCATGAAATTAACACCAAAAAATGCGTAAAATTATGTCCTTTTATGACCTCTAAGGGCATATACCTCTCTCTAATAGCAAATTTTACATAAGCAATTTAACATATTCAATTAGAACTCATTAAGTATTCATTAAAATCAATTAAAACTAATTTGACATATTGCTAATTTTCCCCTCTATTTTTCCATGTAAGCACATGTTCCTACCATGAATTTTTTTATCCTATTTAAACTCTTCCAATAATGTTTCAAATCACTTAAAATTGATATGATATGTTGCTTATTTGTTGCCCTATGGTTTGCAAATAACCTCATATTTTTCCCATGAAATTTATAATTAAATTATGACTCAATAAATAATGCTTCAAATCACTTGAAACTTCTGTGACATACTGCTGCCTGTTTGCCCTGTGGGTGTATAAAAGCACATCTTCCTAGCTCTTATGGTTTGTCCGTAACAAGTCATTAGGGTTAGGGTTTCATCAAAGTATTGCTTTCAGGGTGGTACCATCGCCAATAAAAGGCCTGGCTCCATGCCTAGCAAGATATGAGATGCATGCCTGTTTGTGCAGCTCCATGGACTATTGCAGGCAAGGTCAAAGCAACAGTTTCGCTCCTGGACAACCTAGACACACTATTAAGCAATGGAAAGGAAAGGAATGCAAGGAACTCGAATAGCAGGGCAGGGAAGGGATTGGCAGGAAGGGAAGGGATAGGAAGGGAAGGGAAGTTCTTCCTTTAAATTGCTGTGCAATTTAGTATACTAGTTATTATTATTATGAATTCCCCGTAGGGGAATTCATCTTGTTATTGTTAGTTTTTTTATTATTATTATTCTTCTTATTATTTTTCTTCGGCCTTAAAATGATTTTTTAAATGCCTATTATGAGAAAAGTAATGCAGATACAAGAAAAAGGATACAACAGTCATATATGTTGGCTTGATCCCTATTTTTAGAGGTAATTTCACCTCGGAATTACTTTTCAGTCGTGCGTAATTCCAGAAACTAATTTTTACATTGTTTTCACGGTTTCTCAGAAACTAAGACTGATAATGACATGAAACATTTTTTCAATATATTTTAGACAGTTATCCATTGCAGAAAGGAGCCTAAAGGAATTCCGTTGAAAAAATTCCAAGTTATGATTTTTTGAAAAAACGGAATTCCGAAAAATGCCATTCCAACCTCCAGAAAACAAGGAAGGAATGCTCAGATTAAGCTGAATTTATATGTGTATACAGCCCTACCCTAGTCTAACAATTCCACAAAATTTTGTTGTCGTCACGTAATTGGTATCGGCGCTATGACCGTGCAAAAACGGAATTTTCAATCGCCGATATCTCGCTTACTATTAGAGCTACAGAAAAATTAAAAATATCATCAGAAAGTTCAGATTCTCTTCTTTCAGATGGTGTATAGAACTTTACTGTAGCAGTCTTAGTATAGAATCGCGTCAGACATTGAAAATTTTTTGTCACTTTTTGGCCCTCCCAAACCCTATTTTGCCCAAAAAAAACATGAAGATCTTCATGGATGTTCATGTATAATTTTTTAGTGGTACCCATTGTAGGCCTGCATAATCACTCCAAAGGAAATTATTCTTCTTGTAATACTTTTTGCTTGAGAATTTTTTTAATTTCAAAATTAAAATGTAAATTGCTCAGCTTCTACTTATTCAAATTTCATGAAATTAACACCAAAAAATGCGTAAAAATGTAGCCTTGTATGTGCCCCAAGGGCATAAACCTCTTGCTGATAGCCAATTTTACATAAGCAATTTCACATATTCAATTATAACTCATTAATTATTCATTAAAATCAATTAAAACTCATTTGACATATTGCTAATTTTTTGCCCTATTTTTCCATGTAAGCAAAACTCCCTACCATGAATTTTACAATCCAATATAAACTCTTCCAATTATGTATCAAATCACTTAATATTGATATTATATGTTGCTTATTTGTTGCCCTATTGTTTGCAAATAAGCTCATATTTTTTCCATTAAATTTATAATTGAATTATAACTTATGAAATACTGCTGCAAATCACTTGAAACTAATTTGACATGTTGCTGACTGCTTGCCCTCTGTGTGTATGTAAGCACATCTGCCTACCTCTTATGGTTTGTCCATAACAAATCATTAGGGTTACGGTTTCATCAAAGTTAGAGTTACGCTTCAGTCCAATTGTATTGCTTTCAGGGTGGTATCACCTGCACGCTAAGCGCTATATGAATCTGTCCAACTCTACACTTCCATGGACTACATAGCGTCCAAAAGAGGCCTGGGCATGGAATACAGATGGGGTATGGAATGGAAGGGAATGCTAGAGGGTTGAGTGCAAAGCAAGGGAATGGAAGGGAAGGAAAGGAAAGGAAGGGGGAGGGGGTAAAGAGGGAGGGAATACGGGGGAGGGGAATTCATATCTTAAAATTGCTGTGCAATTTTAATTATTCTCTAGTTATTATTATTATTATTATTTTTCTACGGCCCTCAAAAAAAAATTTTGAAATGCAGATTATGTGAACAGTGATCAAATTAAAGCAAAATGGACAGAACCTCCTTACAGATTGACAGAAACACTATTATCAGAGGTAATTACATGGTGAAATTACTGCTCAGTGAAGCGTAATTCCATAAATAAAAATTTATATTGTATTCACCGTTTCTCAGAAACTAAGACAGATAAAGACATGGGATTTTTTTTCAAAATAACTCAGACACTTATCCAGTGCAGAAAGGAGCCTAAAGGAATTCCGTTGAAGAAATTCCAAGTTATGAATTTTTGTGCAAAACGGAATTCCCAAAAATGACATTCCAACCTCCAGAAAACATAGAAGGAATACTCAGATCAAGCTGAATTTATATGTGCATGCAGCCATACCCTAGTCTAACAATCTCACAAAATTTCGTTGTCATCGCGTAAACGGTATCGGCGCTATGGCCGCACAAAAACTCATATTTCAATCGCCGATATCTCGGTTGCTATTAAAGCTACAGAAAAATTTAAAACACCATCAGAAAGTTCAGTTTGTCCTCTTTCAGAAGATATATAGCATTTTACTTTTTAAGGAAGTTTTTATATCTCGCGTAAGACATTGAAAATTTCATGTCTGTTTTTGGGCTCATCAAAACTTTTGGGCCCAAAAAAACTATGAAGGTCTTCATGGATGTTCCTGAATATTTTTTTAGAGGTACCCACTATGGGCCTGCATAATGTCTCCAAAGGAAAAATTTCTACTTCAAGTACTTTTTCCTTGAGAATTTTTTGAATTTCAAAATTGTAATGTAAATTTCTCAGCTTCTAATCATTCAAATATCATGAAATTAACACCAAAAGATGCGTAAAATTATTACCTTCACTATCCTATGAGGGCATTCACCTATTACTAATAGCCAATTTTACACTTATCATTTTGTATATCCACATATAACTAATAAATTACACATTCAATTTAGTTAAAAGTCACATGGCATAATGCTAATTTTTCCCTCTATTTTTCCATTTAACCACAGCTCCATGACTCTTATGGTTTGCCTGCAACAACCCATTAGGGTTAGGGTTAGGCCTCAGTCAAAATGTATTGCAGTGAGGGTGGTAACATTGCTGACAACACACCTGGCTGCATGCTAAGTGCTATATGAGTCAGTATGTGCAAATCTACACTGCCAAGGACCAGATTACAACCAAAACTGGCTAGGGAATGGAATGGAAGGGAATGGAAGGGAAGGGCCTGGAAGGGCAGGGAATGGAAGGAAAGGGAATGTAAGAGCATGGAGTGGAAGCAAAGGGAATGGAAGGTCAGGCAATGGAAGGCAAGGAGAGGGGAGGGTAAATAGGGAGGGAATACGGGGGAGGGGAATTCATATCTTAAAATTGCTGTGCAATTTTAATTATTCTCTAGTTATTATTATAATCCCCCGCCGCTTGCGGGGGATTATATTGATATTGTTCGTTTTATTATTATTATTATTATTATTATAATCCCCCGCCGCGAGCGGGGGATTATATTGATATTGTTCGTTTTATTATTATTCTTATTCTTATTCTTATTCTTATTCAGCTCAGGAAAACTGCGATTACTTCAAAACTATTAGAGATATTGGTTTACAAGTGAAGGGTAATATGCAACTCCATTGCGCGCTACTGCTTACGAAATTTCATGATCAAATTTCATGACACTTATGAGTTATGAGCAAAATATAAAAAAAATTTCCGGCGCAGGTTTCTGAGAAACTATGCATAACTGGGACCTGCTGATTTTTTCTAAGATACCTTGACAAAGTCTCCAGTGCAGAAAGGCGTCTCATGGAGATTTCATGAATACATTTCAAGATATGATTTTTTGAAAATTGGACATCCCGAAAATTGACTGAAATTTTTCTGAAAAACAGGGAAGGAATGCTTGTAGAATGCTGAAAATGGGTATACTTACAGACCTACTCTAGTGTACCAACTTCACAAAGTTACGGACCGCTCGGACAAACGGTCTCGGAGCTACGGACGTCCAAAAACCCAATTTTCAAGTGCTCATATCTCGGTCCCTATTTAAGCTACAGCAAAGTATCACATATCACAAGAAAGGTCTGTTTCTTAGCTTTCCAATGATGTATAGCATAATAGTGTCAGACGCTCGACGTAGAATCGCGTCGGACATTGAAAATTTCATGTCACTTTTTGCGCCTAAAAAACCTTTTCGGCTCAAAAAGTCGATGAAATTCTTCATGCACGTCCATGAATATTTCATGTGGGATACCCATATCAGCCCTCCATATTATCCCCAAAGATCAATTACCTACATCAAATAGTTTTTCCAGGAGAATTTTTTGAATTTCAAAATTGAAATGTACATTGCTCCGCTTCTGGTTATTCGAATTTCATGAAATTAATACCAAAAGATGCGTAAAATTATGGCCTTTACTGTCCTCCAAGGAAAAACACCTCTTCTGAATAGCCAATTTCAAATAAATGATTTTATATATTCAATTATAACTCATGAACTATTGTTTCAGATCACTTAAAACTGAATGTACATGTTGCTAATTTTTTGCCCTTTTTTGTGGTATAAGGGCATCCTCATATCTCCAATACTTTGCTGGTAAAATAAAGCTAAAAAAATTATTCACAGATGCATGTAAGTCATATACTGTCTCACTGCCACCTTTCCCAGCAGCTGACCTTGTGCCTGCCACGACATTTCATAGGCATATGCACCAGCAAGATTACTACATTCATACATGGTATGAAGAATTCATCATGACGGATATGAACTGGAAGGACGGAGTAAGCAGGGCAGGGGAGATAAGGGGGGGCGCGGGGGATTATCCGATATTGCCGTACGGCAATATCAGTTATACTAGTTCTTATTATTATTCTTATTCTTATTATTATTCAGCTCAGGAAAACTGAGATTACTTCAAAACGATTAGAGATATTGGTTTACAAGTGAAGTGTAATATGCAACTCCATTGCGCGCTACTTCAGACGAAATTTCATGATCAAATTTCATGACACTTATGAGTTATGATCAAAATATAAAAAAAATTTCCGGCGCAGGTTTCTGAGAAACTACGCATAACTGGGACCTGCTGATTTTTTCTAAGATACCTTGACAAAGTCTCCAGTGCAGAAAGGCGTCTCGTGGAGATTTCATGAATATATTTCAAGATATGATTTTTTGAAAATTGGACATCCCGAAAATTGACTGAATTTTTTTAAAAAAACAGGGAAGGAATGCTTGTAGAAAGCTGAAAATGGGTATACTTACAGACCTACTCTAGTGTACCAACTTCACAAAGTTACGGACCGCTCGGACAAACGGTCTTGGAGCTACGGACGTACAAAAACTCAAACTTCAAGTGGCCATATCTCGGTCCCTATCGCAGCTACAGACTAGTTTCACATATCACAAGAAAGGTCTGTTTGTCAGCTTTCCAATGATGTATAGCATTATAGTGTCACACGCTCGGCGTAGAATCGCGTCAGACATTGAAAATTTTATGTCATTTTTTGGGCCTATCAAAACGTTTTCCCTCAAAAAGTGCATGAAGAACTTCATGGATGTTCATCAATAATTTATGCGGGCTACCCAGGTTGGGCCTCCATATTGTGCCAAAAGGAAATTTGCCTAAATCAAATACTTTTTCCTAGAGAATTGTTGTAATTTCAAAATTGAAACGTAAATTGCTCTGGTTATAATCGTTCAAATCTCATGAAATTAACACCAAAAAATGTGTAAAATTACGCCCTCTAGCAAGCTACAGGGATATCTTCCTCTTACCTTTAACCAATTTTACATATAACATTTTATATATTCAATTATAACTCATTCATTATTTATCAAAATCAATTAAAACTGATTCGTCATGTTCCTAATTTTTTCCTCTATTTTTGTATGTAAGCACAGCTCCATAACTTGCATGGTTTGTCTACAATAACCCATTAGGGTTAGGGTTTCACCTACCATTCACTGCAAATGTATTGCTTTGAGGGTTGTACCGCTGGGCACCAAACACAGGTCTCCATGCCAAGCGATGTCTGATTTCAATATATGAGCCTCTTCAAGAATTCATCATGAAGGCCATGAACTGGTTGAAGGGAGTAAGCAGGGCAAGGGAGACAGGGGGGGCGCGGGGGATTATCCGATATTGCCGTACGGCAATATCAGTTATACTAGTTCTTATTAAGAACTTCCCGTAGGGAAGTTCTTATTGATATTGTACGTATTCTTATTATAATCCCCCGCCGCTTGCGGGGGATTATATTGATATTGTTCGTTTTATTATTATTAAGAACTTCCCGTAGGGAAGTTCTTCTTGATATTGTACGGATTTGCACTTTTCCGCTGCGTTTTTGGTCATTTTTCAATGTTGAATAAAACATGGCCAAGGCAAGATATCAAAAAGCTACTTCAGCACAATATAGACACTAGAAATGCCCTTTGGTGTTGGGAATTACGCATCGGAATTACGCTTGACATGGGAATTACGGCCAATTTTCAATAAAAATTTCTCGCTCCGGTTCTGGGAAAAGTATTGACATACTTTTCCTCAAAATTTTTTCCCTGGATTCTCCAAAGAAATGCGCAGTGCGGAAAGGAATATCATCTCGCGCCTCCTAGAAAATTTTCGAGAAAAATGAGTTCGAAGTTTCGGTACCCCAAAATTTCAAGGGGTGGTGTCATGAAAAACCATGATGTAGTGGTCTGAATTTCATGTCCTGCCACAAATAATGAGTTCTACCGGGGTACAGTGAAAATGCAAAAGTACGGCTCCCCAGCTCCAATACTTTAGGTGCCACAGGGCCTCAAAAATCGAACTTTTGAAGGACTGTATCTCCCTTAATATTAATCCTAGAGAAAAAACAGGACCATTTTTGAAAACCTCAGAATGTCAGCTTTGCAATGATGTATAGCAATAATCCCTAGGACGTACGGTATAGAATCGCGGTGGACATTGAAAATTTCATGTCACTTTTTGGGCCTCCCAAAACCTATTTTGCCCAAAAAAACTATGAAGCTCCTCATGGATGTTCATGCATATTTTTTGTGTGGTACCCATTATAGACCTGCATTATGTCTCCGAAGCAAAATGTTCTACTTAAAATACTTTTTGCTTGAGAATTTTTTTAATTTCAAAATTGAAATGTAGATTGCTCAGCTACTACTTGTTCAAATGTCACGAAATTAACACCAAAAAATGTGGAAAATTATGGCCTTTTATGTGCTCCAAGGGCATATATCTCATACTAATAGCCAACTCTACAAATATAATTTTATTTATTCATTTATAACTCATGAAGTATTATTTCAAATTAAGTACAACTAATGTAGAACATTGCTTATTGTCTGCCCTATTTTTCCATGTAAGCACATCTCCCTACGATGAATTTTATAATCCAATTAAAACTCTTCCAATAATGTTTCAAATCCGTTAAAATTGATATGATATGTTGCTTATTTGTTGCCCTATTGTTTGCAAATAAGCACACATTTTTTCTATTACATTTATAATTGAATTATAACTTGTGAAATACTACTGCAAATCACTTAAAACTGATATGACATGTTGCTGACTGTTTGCCCTATGTATGTCTAAAAGCATGTCTTCCTACCTCTTATAGTTTGTCTGTGACAAGTCATTAGGGTTAGGGTTTCAAAAAGTTCATTGCTTACAGGCTGCCATGGTGAGGCCACAGTTAACCAGACTTCCAGTAACTGGATGCCACACATATCAATGCTAAATTTATTACAACAAACCTGCACAATGCTATGTTGCCTTTCTTATTGAATGCCACAGTTCCAGGATCCATACAGAGCCCACCTTGCAAAGAACAATTCTTGTTTATTGCTAATTGCTTTGGTAATCTGCCCAGTAGCAAGCTAAATCAGCCTGGAATCCACTCAAGCTTGTCATTGTATTGATATAGGCCCACATTGTGTTATGCACTGCCAGCATGCCACTCAAAACATCTAATGTTTTAAATATGTTCAAAATAACCATCATGCTACCCATTCACAAGGCCAATGCTGCTAATTATATTTTGCCCTTAATATATCCAAAGAATCAAAGTGAAACATAAGCTTACATGCTGTTTACACAGGCCTGTTACATGGGCCTGCATACATCTGCATGTATATATGTTTTATTGTATTTCTTTTTTGATAAACTTCCAAGTTTGGATGCATGAATAAACTCAATGAAAAAACAAATGTCTCATTATGTCTGCCTACAAATGTACAACACATTATTCACACTCACAATTTAACAGCATGAAGATCAATTTTCAAAAGGCAAATAGTTCACACTCCTTGCTGAATTGTGCATGAAACTTTACTCAAACCTTTGGGAATATTGCCTGTTTACATGTATACATTTCATTGATCAATTGATAAATTGTGTATCACTTGAGAGAAGTTTGGAAATTTCATGAAGATTAAATATAAATTGAGTGTTTTATAATGGTCTGCTACTTTGATAAATCTTCTCTTTGTGAATCTTGGCTCTGTGCCAATTATCAAATTGACAGGTAAAATGGGCCAGAAGGTGCCCTCTGTGCACTCAAATGTGTTGATAACTATGTACAGATAGGAGGTGCTAGTGGTATTGCTTGAGTTATACCATTCGACAACTCAGTCAACCAATCACATGCCAGTAATTCAAGGCAATAATTCCCATATTCTTTGTTGTCCAGTTATCCTCTGCATGTTTGACTGTTTGAGTATTTGTCTCATGGTATAAGCTAGTTATTCACCATGGGATCAGCAATATATGTTTATCACATCTCGGGCTAATATTCCCTCTCCCGTGGTGAATAACCCATACATATATGGATGCCTCATGTATCTGGACACATTGCTCCATGACCAAAATGTTTCAATAGTCATGGCCTCACTGTACCATTGCCCACAAAAGCCCTCCATGCTAAGCAATCTGTGTTTCTGTATGTGCCTCTGTTTGTGTAGTTCCTTGCACTATTGCAAGTGACCTCGAAGTACCAGCTATAGCTTTTGGCCAACCAAAACAGACTCATCAAGGCCACGGAAAGGAATCCAACATACGGCAACAGAAAGGAAGGGAAAGGATCAAAAGGAAAGGAAGGGATTGGAAGGGAAGGGAAGTTCTTCCTTTAAATTGCTGTGCAATTTAGTATACTAGTTATTATTATTATTCTTATTCTTATTCTTATTCAGCTCAGGAAAACTGCGATTACTTCAAAACTATTAGAGATATTGCTTTACAAGTGAAGGATGATATGCAACTCTCGTGCGTGCTATTACTCACGAAATTTCATGATCAAACTTCATGACGCTTATGAGTTATGAGGAAAATATAAAAAAAATTTCCGGCGCAGGTTTCTGAGAATCTAAGCACAACTGAGAGCTGTTGATTTTTTCTAAGATACCTTGACAAAGTCTCCAGTGCAGAAAGGCGTCTCGTGGAGATTTCACGAACACATTTCAAGATATGATTTTTTTTAAAATAGACATCCCGAAAACTGGCCAAAATTTTTCTGAAAAACAGGGAAGGAATGCTCGTAGAAAGCTGAAAGTGGGCGTGCTTACAGACCTAGCTTAGTGTACCAACTTCACAAATTTACGGACTGCTCGGACAAACGGTCTGTGCGCTACGGACGCACAAAAACTCAAACTTCAAGTGGCCATAGCTCAGTCCCTATCGCAGCTACAGACTAGTTTCACATATCACAAGAAAGGTCTGTTTCTCAGCTTTCCAATGGTGTATAGCATAATAGTGTCAAGCGCGCGGCGTAGAATCGCGTCGGACATTGAAAATTTCATGTCACTTTTTAGGCCCAAAAAAACTTTTCGGCGCAAAAAGTCAATGTAATTCTTCATGCATGTCCATCATTATTTTATGTGGGCTACCCATATTAGCCCTCCATATTGTCCCCGAACATAAATTACCTACATTAAATAGTTTGTCCTAGAGAATTTTTTTAATTTTCAAACTTCAAATATAAATTGCTCAGCTTCCGGTTATTCAAATTTCATGAAATTAATACCAAAAGATGCTTAAAATTATCGCCTTTACTGTCCTCCAAGGCCATACAGCTCATAGTAATAGCCAATTTTACATAGATGATTTTATATAAGCCACTATAACTCCTGCATTTATGTTTCAAATCAGATGAAAATCCAATGACATGTTCCTAATTTATTGCCTGATTTTTCCATGTAGGCACATCTCCCCAACTCTTATGGTTTGCCTGCAGCAAGCCATTAGGGTTAGGGTTAGGGTTTACTCAACATGCACTGCTTGCAGGGTGGTACGCTTGGCCACCACAGGTGTGTCTGGCAGTCAAGACATTTGATAGGCATATGCTCCAACAACATTGCAGCGTTCATACATGCTTTTAAGAATTCATCATGAAGGACATGAATTGGAAGGGGAGAGTAAGCAGGGAAGGGGAGACAGGGGGGGCGCGGGGGATTATCCGATATTGCCGTACGGCAATATCAGTTATACTAGTTATTATTATTATTATTATTATTATTATTATTATTATTTTTCTTCCCACTTTTGGCCATTTCTTAAATGTTGCATAACTGACAAACTATAGAATGTATCCCCATGAAAGTATAACAGCATAGACACAGCACAAAACTTCTTCAATGGTGGGAATTACGCATGGGAATTCCGCACTACATGGGAATTACAGCGATTTTCAATGAAAAATTTCTGCGTTCGGTTTTGAAGAAACTGTTGGTTTTTTTGGCATGAAATTTTTTCCTCATATACTACAAAGAAATGCACAGTGCAGAAAGGAGCCTAGTGGTAATCGGCTTGATAGGTCTTGAGATAAAAAATTTCGAAGTCAAGGCAAAACGAAATTTCCAGGGTTCATGTCATGAAAAACCATGATGCAATTATCAGATTTTCATGTTCTTCAGGAAATGAGTAGTACTACTTGGGTACACTGTCTATGCAAAAGTATGGGACCCCAGGTCCAATACTTTTGGTGCCACAAGGCCTCAAAAGTGCAACTTTTGAAGGTCTGTAACTCCCTTAATATTACACCAAGAAGGAAAAGAAAACCATTTTTGGAAAGCTCAGAATGTTAGCTTTCCAATGGTATATAGCATTATACCCTTGGACGTCCGAGGGAAAATTTCGCTTAACAGTGAAAATTTCATGTCACTTTTTGGCCCGATCAAAACACATTAGGCTACAAAAACCAATGAAGATCTTCATGGATGTTCATGAATATTTTTTTACTCGTACCTGGCCTAGACCCCTATAATGTGGCCGAAGGAAATTTACCTCCATCAAATAGTTTTTCCTATAGAATTTTTTTCAATTTCAAAATTCAAATGCCAATAACTTGTTTCCTAATGACTCAAATTTCACCAAAACAACGTTAAAGGATGTGTAAAATCATGGTCTTCATTTCATTTTATGTAACCATGCATGTCAGAACAACAGGCAATTTTACATGAATTTTTTGGTGTTTTCAATTATAACTCATCCATTTATGCTTCGAGTCTGTTAAAACTGATGTGATATGGTGCTGAGTGTGTGCCCTATTTATGTATACAAGCACCTTTTCCTAGCTTTTATGGTTTGCCTGTATGAAGTCATTAGGGTTAGGGTTTCATGAAAGTGTATTGCTTTCAGGGTGGTACCTCTGGCCACAAAAGGTTTGCATCCATGCCAAGCGATATATCACTAAGTACATATGTATGCCTGTTCTTCTACTTCCATGCACGGTGGCAAGCATTTCAAAGTAGGAGCAATGATAGTCACTGCCAAATCAAAACATGCTAAGCTCTGGAAGGCAAATGAATGCAAGGAACTGGAAGAGAAAGGGAGAGCTAGGATTGGAAGGGAAGGGAAGGGATAGGAAGGGAAGGGAAGTTCTTCCTTTAAATTGCTGTGCAATTTAGTATACTAGTTCTTATTATTTTTCTGCCGCGTTTTCGGCTTTTCTTAAATGTTGCTTAAATCATAGACATGGAAAGATATCATAATAATAATCTAAGATTTATATGTACCAGGTAAATTCCCTTCCTTGGCAAAAATTCCGCATCGGAATTACATTTCGCACAGGAATTACAGCCGTTTTTCACAAAAAATTTCTGGCAACGTTTCAGAAGAAAGTCTTGAAATTTTTGCCATGAAATTTTTTTTGTGCATTCATCAAGGACTTATGCAGTGCAGAAAGGAGCCTAGTTGTAAACGCCTTGATAGGTCTTGAGATAAAAAAGTTCGAAATCAAGGCAAAACGAAATTTCCAGGGGTCATGTCATGAAAAACCATGATGCAATTATCAGATTTTCATGATCTTCAGGGAATTAGTAGTACTACTTGGGTACACTGTCTATGCAAAAGTATGGGACCCCAGGTCCAATACTTTTGGTGCCACAAGGCCTCAAAAGTGCAACTTTTGAAGTGCTGTAACTCCCTTAATATTAAACCAAGAAAAATAATAAAACCATTTTTGGAAAGCTCAGAATGTCAGCTTTCCAATGTTATATAGCATTTTTCCCTTGGACGTCCAAGGGAAAATTTCGCTTAATAGTGAAAATTTCATGTCACTTTTTGGCCCGATCAAAACACGTTAGGTTACAAAAACCTATGAAGATCTTCATGGATGTTCATGAATATTTTTTTGCTCGTACCTGGCCTAGATCCCTATGATATGGCCAAAGGAAATTTACCTCCATCAAATACTTTTTCCTAGAGAATTTTTTTCAATTTCAAAAGTCAAATGCCAATAACTTTTTTTCTAATGACTCAAATTTCACCAAAAAAGCGTTAAAGGATGTGTAAAATCATGCTCTTTATTTAATTTAATGTGATCATGTATGTCAGAGCAACAGCCAATTTTACATGAATTTTTTTGTGTTTTCCATTATAACTCATCCATTTATGCTTCAAGTCAATTAAAACAGATGTGACATGATGCTGACTGTTTGCCCTATTTCTGTATGTAAGCACCTTTTCCTAGCTGTCATGGTTTGCCTGTAGGAAGTCATTAGGGTTAGGGTTTCATGAAAGTGTATTGCTTTTAGGATGGTACCTCTAGCCACCAAAGGTCTTGCTCAATGCCAGCGATATATGACTAAGTATGTATGACTGTTGTTGTATTCCATGGACTATGGCAAGCATTTCAAAGTAGCAGCAATGATAGTTTTTCTCCAATCAAAACACGCTAAGCTCTGGAAGGGAAAGGAATGCAAGGAACTGGAGGAGAAATGAAGATATAGGATTTGAAGGGAACGGAAGGGATGTGAAGGGAAGGGAAGTTCTTCCTTTAAATTGCTGTGCAATTTAGTATACTAGTATTATTTATTATTCTTCTTTTTTTTCTTCCCACTTTTGGTCATTCTTTAAATGTTGAATAAATCATAACCTGTACAAGATATCCTCATGAAACTTTAACCACATAATGACACCATAAAAGTCCTTCACTGCTTGGAATTACGCGTGGGAATTCTGCTCGACATTGGAATTACAGGCAATATTCACCAAAACTTTTCGGCTCCAGTTTTGGGAAAACTGTCAGTCAGAATTTCATGAAATTTTTTCCTGTTAATCTGTAATGGAATATGCAGTGCGGAAAGGAGCCTAGTGGTAATAGGATGAATAGTTATGGAGAAAAAAAAGTTCAAAATTTGAGCAAATCGGAATTTCAAGGGGTGATGTCATGAAAAACCATGATTGAAAGGTCAGATTTTTATGTCCTTACAGGAATTGTTAGTACTACCAGGGTGTAGTGTCCACGCAAAAGTATGGCATCCCAGGTCCAATACTTTTGGTGCCACAGGGCCCCAAAAGTTGAACATTTGAGTGGCCGTATCTTCCTTAATATTGGTCCTAGAAACAAACCAGGGACATTTTTGGAAAGCTCAGAATGTCAGCTTTCCAATGGTGTATAGCAATATCCTGTGCGACGTCCGGTTTAGAATCGCGGTGGACATTGAAAATTTTATGTCACTTTTTGGGCCGATCAAAATGTTTTTTGTAAAAAAGTGTATGAAGAACTTCATGGATGTTCATGAATAATTTATGTAGGATACCCAAGTTGGGCCTCCATATTGTACTAAAAGGACAATTGCCTACATCAAATACTTTTTCCCAGAGAATTTTTTTAATTCTAAAATTTAAGCGTAAATTGCTCTGGTTATAAATGTTCAAATCTCATGAAATTAACACCAAAAAATGCATAAAATTATGCCCTCTAGTGTGCTACAAGGATATTTTCCTCTTACCTTTAACCAATTTTACATCTAACATTTTATATATTCAATTATAACTCATTAATTATATATCAAAATCAATTAAAACTAATTTGACACATTCCTAATTTTTTGCTCTATTTTTGCATGTAAGCACAGCTCCATAACTTGCATTGTTTGTCTACAACAAGCCATTAGGGTTAGGGTTTCACCTACCATTCACTCAAAATGTATTGCTTTTAGGGTGGTACCGCTGCCCAACACACACTGGTCTCCATGCCAAGCGATGTGTGATTTCAATATATATGACTGCATACTACATGGCCTACTGCAAAATTTACCTTTTTGCCAAGTGAAACAGCTTCAGCATGGAAGGTAAGGGGATGGAAGGGGAAGCAAGGAAGGGAAAGGATTGGAAGGGAAGGGATTGCAAAGAAGGGATTGCAAGGAAGGGAAGGGATTGGAAGGGAAGGGAAGTTCTTCCTTTAAATTGCTGTGCAATTTAGTATACTAGTTATTATTATTATTAACAGCACCAAGATATTTGTATTCACGAACCATTTCAACTGACTCTGACTTAATTGATTTAATGGAGTTATTACCCTTAGGAAAATCAAATACCATTTCTTTGGTGTTTCGATACAGAAAAAATGAGGACCAGTTCAATGTGAAAAATACACTTCTTGACTCATGATAGCCGATGAAGTGTCATCTTCTCTACTTTTCAACATGGGAAACATAGAGGCTGTTTGATTAGTCAAGATCAAGAGAGGGTCATTTGACTTGTCATAACTGATTTTAGAGTGGAAATCAGATGCATAATCCTTTCGTTTGGCTATCACATCAAGCGGGATAAATCTCCTTAAATCAAATTAACATTGAAAGTATTGGTATAATCATGACAAATAATCAGCATGATGACACACAAAGTGCCATTTTCACTGTGCAACAGTCCACTCTTTTTCTATATGGCAGACGGTAAGGTTTCATAGTTGGTGTCATACCAATTGACAAAATTGACAAAGTGTACATAAAAGGGACCAACCAGATGATGTTTGAGGGAGACTATGGATTTTATCCAGGGCTTCTGAACGACGTTTTTTTCATGTGCACAGCGACAACAAAATATTTTTTCATGAGCAAAGAAGTGACAAACCTCTTTTATTACAATTTCAACATGTATTTACCTCAGCCACATGTTGAAACACACTTTGTTTCACTTGCATGAGCTGAACTAACTCTTTTCATGGTCAAGTGGCAAACGAACTTCTCTTGTTTTAATCAAAGGTCTATATTAAAACCAAAGATCATCTGGTGGGCCTCTGATAACACCACTCTGTTTTGATCTATGTGTTCTATACTTGGCAGACAAAAGTGTGCACATGTGTTATGTAATGGCGTATTAAAGGGGGGGGGGCATGGTGCCAGGCCCCCCTCCAGGCCAAAATTAACATGGAATAGATAGGAAGTGAAGTGCCGCGGAGCGCCGACTATTTGCCCCATGTAATGCCCCCCCCCCCCCTCAGGCCATTTCTAGATACGCACCTGGTCTTATAGCATAGGCCAACGTCTACGCCAACGCCTATTATATATCATATGTAAAAATAAAAGAACGAAAAACGAATGAATGCAAAAAACAACCACAAGAGTTAGCCTGCACTAATAAGCATGCACCATGCTACATGGCCCAGTGAACTGCCAGAGCCCACAGGTATAAATGGCGATTTCTGGAAATGTGCTAAAAATAGCCAGTGTGGGGAAACAGCCCAGTTGTTCAAAACAGGGTATAAAATAAGTGTGCAACGATCCCAAAATGTGCAGTGATCAATCTGAAACGTGCAGTGATCAATCTGAATTTGTGCAGTGATCAAATTCATCCATTTATGCTAAACTATGTCGAACTGCATAATCCCAACAATAAATGCTCAACAAATGCAATACTTTTGTCCACCTGATCATAGTTTTGGCAATTAGTACTGAAAACATAAAGACAGTCCTGAGTCACTGGTTTGTCGTTCATTCAATTTTGCGGATAAAATGTATAGGAAGAATATATTCTTGCAAAATATATAAATCTTGAAACAGTGTCTCAGAGCACAGGCATTACAATCATTCACACCACTTCTGCATTAGACCACAGCTAATGGTGCTCATCACCACTACAGACGCACCAAGGTTGGCAAATCCCCTGAATCGATCGCTCTGCTGTAATATTGTGCTACGGGTACAGCCATGCAAGGTTGTTGGTTCAAGGGAATTTCCCCAGACTTACCCACTTTCCTTTCACCGTTTAAGGAGGTAAACATCATGCAGGCCATAGAGCGGGAGGGCTGGGAAATGATGAGAATGCTTGTGCCTGAGAGGCGTCAGGAAATTTTCCCTGGATAATTTTATCTAATTCTGCTTCAGTACTGACAGTAGGTTCAGCTGCTTTGAAACTATACAGTGTACTCCTAAAACTATGCGATTGAGAGTAAACCATCCAGTTCATGAATTTTGAATTTGTCATTCATGAGCCAATCATGTGATTGTTTCTTAGGCAAGCTAAACAGATCAAAGGGTTGAAGTTCAGTTACTTCTGTAAAATATAAAAAATTAAGACCGCTCAACACAACTTCACGTGACACAAAATTGTGATTTATTTTGCGTATATGTTGAGAGTTTGTTTTAACGGCAGATTTTAGTCTCACAAACCATAGCCGGTTGCCTAGTCGTCCACTTTATTCCAAATCAATTCAAATTATGACAAAATTTGGCCATGTTGAGACATTCTTCACATAGCCCCTAAAAATATTTGACCACTTGACATGCTAATTGCAACATTCAATTGTCATTGGACAAAAAAATTTACTGAAACCTTTGGTCAGCATTAAACAATCAATTTAAGTCTCTGCAAATATTTCCGCTTCCTATATTGGAGCCTGTCTGTTCTTCCATAGGGTAATTCCGCATGAATTCAAAAAATGGCTCCTGATTCAGAATGCCTTGAAAATTGACCAGAATCAAAGTTTCTTACCAGAAAGCACAAATCCAAAGCAATACTGTCTCAGAAATTTCAGCACAAAAATGTGAAATAACTGCAAATTTTAAGATTTTTTCAACAACCGGTGAAGTAGAGGCAAATGCGCAGAGGTGGCGTAAACAATGTGCTATAACACTTGGGCTAAATTAAATGCATGTTGCTTAATTGCAAGTTTCTAGGTTTTACACGGATAAAGTAAAAATTCGTTTGTATTTCTGGACTTAAAAAAATTTACAAAACACTCGAATTTTCATGAATTTTCAGAGAAACTATTTCAAGCTTTATCACTTGGTATATGTGCTTTCTGGTTAGAAACCTTGACTTTGGTAATTTTTCAAGGCATTCTCAATCAGTTGAGTGGGAAAAATTTCTTGAAATTTGGAAATGACACAGAATTACCCATAGTCTTTTAATGGCTCCAGTAACATACGTTGTTATTTTCTCTGAGCTTCCTGATGGTTTCATAAATAAATGTATCTCCTCAATTTTTACCTGAACAAATGGTGATCAATAGACTTCTGTACAAATTATTCCACTAAAGCCCTGTCATTTTAAACTTTGGACTAGCATTTAGTTAACTAGAGAAGGAAGACAGTTTGTTGCTTTATTTACTTCTGGTATAGAAATGTAAGCAGTATACAGCTCAATCAGACACAATTAAAATAATGAGATATGCAAAAGCCCATCAACAAGCTGTTTAGACACATGAACTGATATTTCTTTCCATAATTTTAGATAATAACATTTCATTTTTCATTTGAGCCATGCACAAACGCTGGCACTTGAGAACGCCGATTGGTCAGCCCAACTTCGCACGAGACAATATGTGCAGTGATCAAATTTTCTTATTTTATACCATGGTTCAAAACACCAGGAAGAAGACATTTAAAGATCTGTGGTTCAGGCACACAGTCATTCCATGACAGGTAAGTCTCTTGGTTTGTAGCCTATGTATGTCATCATATTTTAATATTTCATTATTCTCTTTAAATGAGATACATAGATCTATGCCTATATGCATGCAGTGTGTTGACCCAGACTGCAGACTGGAGCTTAATTGCCCTGGCTCACAACAACAGCAGCAGCAGCAGCTCACCACCACACAACACACACACTTGTTTGAGTCATTGTGCCAGCAGAGCCTGCATGTATAGATAGATAGAGATAGATAACTTATTTATCTATCTATCTCTGTGTTCTTTTGTGTTGTCTATATATTTAGTAATCACCATAGGCCCCGGAAAGTCGTGCAGGATATATATAATCAGTAAAATAGAAATAAAAATAAATCAATGAAAATTGCCATTAGTCTACTAAAGTATTTATTTCCTTATTTATAAGTAAATGCTGAGGCTTTTTTTTATTAAGTCTAAAGAAGTGAAATAACGCTGATTGATCTCTCATTCGTTTTAAACATACAAAGTAATTTCAAGTTAATTCTGTAAGGTTTGTGCCTCACAAAATCCACTATCAGAAATTCAGAATAATGACACACAAAGATTCAATCAACAAAACAATAGAATGTCTTTAAGTTGGTCAATTGACACATAGGTCTCATGTTAGACTGTTTGATAGTTTCATGGTGTAAGCTGGTTATTCATCATGGGAACAGGAATATGTGTTTATCACAACTCGGGCTAAAGCCCTCAGATGATAAATCACATATTCCCTCGCCCGTGGTGAACAACCTATAGGGCCTATACTTAATGTAGAAATGAGGGATAACAGTTATTTCCACCTTCATTCAGAGCATCATTCAAAAGCATGTAACATGCCTTGTTCATGTATCTGTATGGTTTAACATAAAAGCAGAGATTTGAAGCTTTTTCCAAAACAAAAAAATAATGTAAACTCATCTAAATCACAGGTCATAATTACTGAAAAAATATGAATTCAAAGTAAAAATAGAATACCACCAGTAGCGTATCCAGGGGGGGGGCAGGGGGGAAACTTGATCTTGGGGAAATTTTTGCAGATATATTGCCCAAAATAGGGAAAGAAATGGGGAAATGGTAAGAAAAATGGGGAAATGGTGTGCAAAATGGGGAAATGGCCAGAAATTAGGGAAATGGTAAAAAAGAAATTGAAATAATTAAACCGGGATTGATGGGAAGAGTTTTATCAGATTTCCCCATTTTTTCTTCAGAAATGTGGACACTGAGACTGAATGTGATTTTTTTCTAGGATATTGATAAATATATTCTATTGGAAAAGTGATATAAAAAACTTATGACATCACTTTTCCCCAAGAATAGCGAGCAGAAAAAAACTCACATTCTCTCAGTGTCTACAAATATGACATCATCTGTAGGAGAATTTGCAACTGCGTCATTATTATCATATTTTCTCAGATTTCCCCAAACCAACCTCTTTTTCTGAATGATCCAGAAGATCAATCAATTTCCTAGCTGGCTGGTATACTTCAGTTCCCCAAAATGACAGATTAAATAATTCCCGAAATTTTGTGTTTTTTAAGAAGGCTGTAGAAATCAATGCAGTATGCAGCATGTCAGCACACCCGTACATCAAAGTAGGACTTGAGATACAGATCAAGATAGGAATTCAAGCACTTAAGATTTATTTATTTATTGAATAAATTTGAAATGGGTTGAACTTCAGCAAAGCTGTTTTTCAAGTGGCCCATATATACAATAACAACATAAAAGCAAATTATAGAAGAATTAAACAATAAAACAACAGAGAAGAAAAAGTACAAAAACGATTTAAAAACAACTTTAAAAGTAAAATTACAATAAAAAGTAAATTTTTAACTTAAATTTAAAATCATTTAAATCATGTAAATCCTTTGAAACCGACGGTAAAGCATTCCATAAAATAGAACCTTGATATTTGAATGACATTTTTGCAAGATGGCACATAGGCCTACACATTTATTTCATGACTTCTTGTGACCAATCCATTAACATCAAAATTCATCACAATTTCATCAACAAGGTAACTTGGAGCAAGTCCATGAATACATTTATACATGAGGATACAAGTAAAATAGTCACGCCTTTGTTTGACATCCATCCATTTTAAAGCTCTAACAATTTCAATACTTCTACAATTTATATAATCAAAATTATTTGTAACAATTCTAGCTCCATAGTTTTGGAGTCTTTGAATTACAGAAGTACTATACTCAAAATTTTGGCCCCACACACTTATAGCATAATCAATACACGGTTGAATCATAGTTAAATAAATCTTGCATAATACATCAGTAGAAACAGTATTTTGGATCCTTCGTAAACCACTTAACTTGGAGGCAACATTTGAACATAGCTTGTCAACATATTCATTCCAAGTGAGATGATTATCAATTTTCATACCAAAATAATTAGCACATTGAACATATTTTAGTCTTTGGCCATCAATATTGATATCTAAATCATCAGACAAGAACCTGCGACTAGATGAGATTAACATTACTTCACTTTTTGATGTATTTACAGATAATCTATTACTAACATACCAACGGTTTAACTGAGACACACAACTTTGTAAATTTTCATTTATGTCTTTTACAGATTCACCTTGGCAATAAACAATAGTATCATCAGCATACAAATTACATATATAAACATTTGAGTTTTGACTTATATCATTGCCAAATAACATGAATAAGATAGATAGATAGATAGATATGGTAAGTGCAGCCCTCTGAGCCCAGTTCTGGGCGCTCACGAGGGTTGATTGATGAGATAAGATAGAGAGAGGGAGTCCTCAACATGTTACACATTTACCCCATGTGAGGGATCTTTAACTTGCCCAGCACAGTCACTGATACAAGGGGCCGCCAGTTTAACGTCTCATCCGATCGACATCAAGCTGGGATTTTGCTCATGAAGGTACACTGAAAATTTTGGGTATTAGCCCGGGTACGGAGCCTTGGGGCACACCAATGGTAACACTATTTTTGTTTGAGCATATCATATGAAATACAACTTGCGATCTGTTATTTAGATAATCATAAAACTAATTTAATTCAACCTCTTTAACACCATAATAACCAAGTTTCTGTTTAAGTACTTGGTTTAAACATATTTATTACTTTACCAACGAGCCAAAGGCTCAATTACAGGCTCAGTGGAAAAGTACTTCATGGTCAATTGTGTCGAAACATTTTCGAATATCCAACAGACATATACCAGTTATTAAACCATCACAAATATTATCAATCCATGAATCTACAACTCTATGCAAAGCTGTTTGTGTATTATGCATTGGCCTATAAACAGACTGGTCGATAGAAATCAGGTTATTTGACAATAGATAATGTAATAGCTGTCTCGAGATCTGAACTACTTTTTCAACTATCTTTGCCACATGGCCAATCACACTTATTGGTCTGTAATTATTCAGGTCTCCTTTAGGACCTTTTCCCTTACAGACAGGGGTCACTCTTGAATATTTCCAGTCACCTGGTACCTTAGCAGAAAACATTGATGCGTTTACAATAATTGATCAATATGAATCATTCACGGAGTTCTCCTTGATGACATGTAAAATATATAAACCCACTAAGGGGTTTACCATTCGATCTCTTTATTTCTAGTTATGGTGAGATAATTAAATTCTTCTAGCCAGTCTGGAAATAAATAACTTCTTAAAAGGGTATTGTTTTATTCAACAAATATTTTTGGAGGTTACTTGACTTGAAATGCATCACTAGGGGATAGCCATCTAATATCTAGGGGGGAGGGATGGGTTTGGAGTTTTTAAAAAATAAATTATGTGTGCATGCCACCCAATTGCTTGACCTACTTCTGGGTGTCGTATGGCACGAAACCCCGGCCAGAATTCATAAGCAGCAAGCAATGGAGCACAGGGTATAAAATAAGCGTGCAACGATCCCAAAATGTGCAGTGATCAATCTGAAATGTGCAGCGTTCAATCTGAATTTGTGCAGTGATCAATTTCACACTTCAATGCTAAATTATGGTGAACTGCATAAACTTTGATAAAGCTCAAAATATATGTTCAACAAATGTCATACTTTTGCCCGCCTGTTGATAGTTTTGGCAATTTGTACTGCTTGATAACTCAAAGACAGTCCTAAGTCACTGGTTTGTCGTTCATCAGATTTTCTAGATACAATGTCATGATGTAAGAAGAATGTATTCTTGCTCATGGATAGCTAAATATATAAATCTTGAAACACTGCCTCAGAGCACAAGCATTACAATTATTCACAACACCTCTACATAAGACTCCTGCGACTGGTGCTCATCACCACTACAGACACATCAAGGTTGGCAAATCCCCTGAATCAATCACCCTGCTGTAATGTTGTACTTATGGGGTACAGCCATGCAGGGTTGTTGATTGCCCAGACTTACCCACCATCCTTTCATTGTTTAAGAAGGTAAGCATCATGCAGGCCATAGAGCGGGAGGCCTGGCAAATGATCCGAATGCCTGTGCTTGAGAAGCGACGGGAAACATAATTTTATCTGATTCTGGTTCAGTAGGTGCAACTGCTTTGAAACCATACTCCTAAAAACTATGCGTTTGAGAGTAAAACCATCCAGTTTATGAATTTTAAAATAGTCATTAGCCAACCGCATTACTGTTTCTTATTGATCAGCTGAGGGCAACATGGCAAGCTTGACATCAAAGGGTTCTGCATAATATCAAAAATTAAGAGTCCTCAACACAACTTCATGTAAGACAAAACTGTGATTTCTCTGCATTTGTTGAAAATTTGTAGTAAATGTGTCTCCTCAATTTGTACTGGAACAAACGGTGATCAGTAGACTTCATTTCAAATTATTCAACTAAAGTTCTACTGTCATATTCAATTTTGGACTGACATTTAATTAACTGCAGAAGAAAGACAGTTTGTTGTTTGTTTACTTCAGAAGTACAGAAATGCAAGCAGCAGAGCTCAATCGAGCCATGCTCGAACGATGGCACTTGAGAACGCCGATTGGTCACCCTAAGTTTGCATGAGACAATATGTGCAGTGATCAAATTTTCTTATTTTATACCCTGATGGAGCAAGCAACTGCCCAAATGGATTAGCAAAGCATTCTCAGCTTGTAGTTGAAACAAATACTTAGACGTTGTTTATAAAACATATGTTTGGTTCAAGGTGTCGGCAGAAGTTGTATTGAAAGTACGTACTGATTTACTCAAAGCCCGTTTGTATAACACTTTTTGTCTGATTAACATTTTGAGCTGTCGGTAATATATATATGTGTCAAAAACACAGCCTGATTTTACATAGCAAATATCAAGTTGATTTACTCATGCATGGAATTGGTTTATTGAAATCCACCAGACTCCTCCAGCTGAAGATAAAAGAAGATAAAAGAAGAAGAAGATAAAATTTTATTTTAAGTCGGAGGTGATAAACAATAAAACAGTAACATAAGCTATGTTTAGCTTTTTGCCGACCAATTAAAACAACAATATCAGAATGAGAAGGTGAATATTTACAGATGAAAAATGATGATGTGAAACATGATAAAATTTCATTAATAATATTCATATTCACATGTTAGGAGGTACATGGTTCCTGGATTAAAAAACCTGATGCAAAATCTACAGGAAAAACCTTGAAACTTGTGTGCAGTAAATAGCTTATTTCATATATGCAAAGCGGAAATCTACCCTACTACCATGAAAAAATATAATATTGGTTTACATTGAGATGTTGCGCCAGAGCATCCAGCTGTTGAACAAAAAAAGACTGTGTCAATCTGAGGCCTAGGTAAATACAGATTGAACTGGTGACATACTTTTGTAGTTTCATCATCGGTTATTACAGAACCTTGATATTTTTTAGTTTTCTTTTTGAGGTTATGATTATTGATTCAATTGTTCGCTAAGGCACAGCCAGCCAATTGTTGGTGACTGGTGAGCCATTGATGGCAACAGGTCATCTCATGAGAAGTGGTCCCTTGACTTGAATGACCGTTCTTTTCAACTTGTTAAGAGGATGGTTTATTTTAATGTAAAGTTTCAATGTAGACATTAATCTATTGATATGTTTTTCGTTATTTTTTAGATAAAAGAAGTCTGAAAACATGGCGACTGGGGTATGTAACTTTCAAGTTGTTGTTCTAAGTCTTCTGTCAATTAGAACTCAATGACAATATTTCAGAATATTAGTACAAATCTATGGTCACACCGAAACTTGACAAATTGGGCAAAGTATGAAACTGCTCTGAGTCGCAAAGAGTGCCTGCACTTGCTGAATGATTTGATAAAAGAATTACCCAAAAAAAAAAAATGAAATAAATTTTCACAGAAATTTTAACGTGTGGAGACTAAACGTTTTTTAAGATATACACACTGAACAAAAAAGTTTTATATATGCTGGAATAGATAGGGAACCCTAAAAGGTTCATTATTCAGCCTTAGAAAGGTTCCAACAGAAAACAAAAACAACGCATAGATAATTCAGCTGTACTGAACTCCCACAATGTAACCCCTTTCTCGCAAGTTGGGGGCATAGGTTTCCATCGTATTCCCACCAGCCTGAGCAGTGCACCTTTCCAATTTAGTTGAACCTTAACAAAACTTAGAATCTTTTTTTGGCTGTGGGTTCTTTATCATCAGGAACCTTTTGCGTTAAGAGTGAATAATTGTGACAATTATGCTTGCAGGTCTTAGGAGAACACTTTGAGGTATTGTACTCTCTGGCCCATCAAGCACAAGCCAACGGTGACATTGAGGGCGCACGAAAATTATTTGACCAGTCCATCGCATTGTGTAAATACGGCATTGAAAATGATCTCGCTGATGACTGGAAAAACCTGCTGGTGCTGGTATTCATGGACTATGGTGTTCTATTGAATAAGGTAACATTGTCATTTAAAGCTGTTCATTGGGTACATTCGATTCTATCTACTCTAACTACTCCGGAAGTTACGTATCTACTCCTGGAAGTGACGGTTCTACTCCTGGAGTAAACTACTCCAAGGTTGGTCCAAATCGAACATAACAGAGTAGTTAGAATCGTCATAACTTGGGGGTTCCCTATAGCAATTAGAATTCCCTAGTTGATAGTAATTACAACGTCATGGGATATCCCAACTTCTTGGAGTACTTCCGATCCACTGCAATCTACTCCGAACTGCTCCCGGAAGTGCAAAACGAATGATCTGGAGTAAACCACTCTACTCCAGGAGCACTTTGGAGCGAAACGAGCAGTGAAACAAATGCACCCATTTGAGTTCTTCCCATCTACTCCAATTTGAGTAGATCGTAAGTACTCCAAGAAGTTGGGATATCCCATGACGTAGGATTGTTTACAAAGATAGATGACACTTCAAAAGCGTTGATTTAGTGCTGCCTAATTGCTTTTTTCTGGTGTGAATTTCCGTATTTCAATTCAATAAATTAAGAGCAATCGATTTAGGGTGTCAATTGACGTTGTAATTACTATCAACTAGGGAATTCTAATTTTTAGGGAACCCCCAAGTTATGACGATTCTAACTACTCTGTTATGTTCGATTTGGACCAACCTTGGAGTAGTTTACTCCAGGAGTAGAAACGTCATTTCTGAAGTAGATACTTAACTTCGGGAGTAGTTAGAGTAGGTCGAATCGAATGTACCCAATATCGTTTAAAAGAAAAGGACCTTTATAGAAAAGTGACCGCCCCGTGCACACTTTTAAAGGGTGACTATTAGATATTCAAGAGGGAGTATTTGGAGTTTCCCCAGTGTAAAGTTATGATAATGGTGACAGTAATTAAAAGGTAAAAATTTGAAATGGGTAGAACTATTAAAAAAAAAGACACCCTAGACTTAGTAATATTGTCATGTTTGTGTCTGTTTATTTATTCTGTTTAATCAAACAAAGTTAATATGGACCATCTTGGGCAAATCAAATCTATTTCCCTGTCGTGTGTGTAGTATAGGTTATTCACCGCGGGAGAGGGGATATGTGATTTATCACCCGAGAGCTATAGCCCGAGGTGTGATAAACACATAGGCTTGTACCTGATCCCATAGTGAATAGCTGGCTTATACCATGAGACAAACACTGCAAACAGTCTAATATGAGATGATAAGTGGACAACAAAAGACATAGGAATAATTGCATTGAAATACTGGCATGTGATTGGCTGAAATTAAGAGGTCAAATGGTATTAGGAAAACTATCTTCCTCAGCCTTCGACCTCATGAAATAGTTTACACGCCTTCGAGGGAAATATTTTTCATTATTGCTGCCCCCGTGATCCGTCAATATTTGTCTAATGCATATTTATAATGTGATATATTCTGCATCAAGAATTTAAGGCCAATCAAGTACCAGGAGATCAGTCACGTGACAAGCCAATAAATAATGATATTGGTGTCTTAAAATTGTTATTGGCTAGTGGAGAGTGATATTGGTGTGCCCCTATGCTGTTAGCAGCAACAATGCACTTAATTGCCTATTACTTAAGGGAAGGCCTGGGTAGGAGGAAATTCAACTTCTTGAAATGTCAATATATCATTTTATAAATATGCCCATTGTAAATAGTTGGAAAAATTAAGCATATTTCATATAAAAAAATTAAGTATCTTTAGAAAAACCAGTATTTTACAAATATGTATAAGTCTGAAAATTGTGGTGCAGAATATAACAAATAGTGGATGTTGTGTCGACCAATATTGAGTTTTATTGGCCTTAGCAGGTAATATTGGTCTCGGCCTGCGGCCTCGACCAATATTACTGCTTCAGCCTATAAAACTCAATATTGTTACCCAAGGGAATTGTAGCATGAAATTACTGATAATTTTGCGTTTTTGTGTCTCACTAATTTGGGCAATCCTTTCTCAGGTGGACCCTGCAGAAGCTCTTTCAGTCTGGAAAAATTGTAAGTTCAAAATCATATAGACCAGTGATTGAGGCTCATTATCAGAGACAAGTCATTACAATAATCTAATAATTTTTCACTTTAGAGATAGGCGGTCCAATGGAAAATTTTCTTCTTTTCAAAAGCAAATAAGCTTTAATTGCCACGTCATTGACAGTTTTCTGTTTGTCTAAAAAACTTCTTATTTGGTGAAGTACCTTAAGTCGTTTAATTAGTTTGTTTAATATTTATTGACACCTATGCTGCTAGATATGATAAACACTGAACCAACCGATTAACCATAGCTGACACAAACAAACTTTTTTAAGCTGGTGACTTCACATGACGCAGTTGAAAATTAACTTTGAAACTGTTTGGACCGCTGCTATGCTAACAACTATAAGGAAGCAAATTACTTTAGTCCTGATTTCAAGTTTTGTTTGATACTGTTTCAGTGGCAGTGGGTACAAACAGTGGGGAAATGCCAAATGTTGTGGCCCTGGGGATGCAACTGGAAATCCTCTGCAGACAAGAGTATTGGCAAAAGGTATTGGACCTAGCTCCTAAGGCAACAGACAGCGTATCATTGGCCCTTGACAAGAACCCTAACGACCAACAGCTTCATTGTATCAGCTTTCGGGTAAGAATGAGAATCTTGAAGTCCTAATTTTTCCAAGATAATCAAATATATCTCTAACAATTAAAATGATAAGATCCTGGCATTATCTCAGTTATACTCAATGTCTCACCTTCTATAATATTCCCTGTACATTCCCTGGCCACCCAAAGATTGGGCCTCCTTTTTGGAGGCTAGTATAATAATAGTCTCCTCAAAATGCTCTAATTAATTCATAATTAGTTTTATGCTGATTCATATACTTTAAACAAGAGGGCAGCACCTGCAAGGCCTCTACCACTTGGTCCCTTCCTTCAGTACCAGGTTGTATCTGGAAAACTGGGGTCCTTCTGCATCAGAGTAATCCGTACATATATCCAACCAAATCTGCGGATTGCACACCTAGCATGGGCTTATTACTAGCATATATATGTAAAATGGAAGTCTGATGTTTGATATTCTTCTGTCTTATCCTATTAAATGCAGAACAGTTGCGGTACCATATGTCTATTGTACTTCCATCTAAAATTCTTTTATTACAGATAACAACCCTCATACAGACAGCGACGACCAATCATAATCAGACTGAAGAGCAGAAGGCAATCAATGAAGATTATCTGTCAGAAATTCGACAATGGTAATTTATGATGTATAGATGTACAAATATATAAATACTTCCTGGCAGCAAGAGTCTCAAAAATAGTCTCGAAAAGGTCCAATAAACCTAATTATACGCCTCTCCTGCCTGTCTGCTCTACTTCACTTCCTCTCTCTCTTAAGAAAGAGTGGTCCAGGGAAAGTCCTGGAAAATTCCTCAAAAATTGAAAAGAAAGCTAGTGGTTCAAGAAAAAAGTTGCTGAAAATCCATTGTTGCATACATGTCTACCAAGCGGCAGATGCTCGCAGTACAAAGTGTATTAAGTGTGATTGAGAAATTGTTTCCGAAATGCCACTGGAGGTATGTCCTTGAAATTTGATAATTTGAATGGACAGCTTCCACTTAGGTATTTTCTGAGCATGTGTGTTTGCTTGCAGGCAATCTCAAAATCAAAGGCGAGAACAACAAACAACCAAGAAGAAAGGACAAACAAACAATAACAAGAAACAAACAGCCAGGAAGAAAGGACAAACAAACAATAACAAGAAGAAGAAGAAGACGAAGATGAAAACAATAAAACGGAAGGGTTACGAGGAGCCTAGTGAGCCTTTGGAAGAACCCAGCTGGAAACACACTTTTAAAACAGAGTCAGGCGGCAGCAACGATGAAAAGAACACAGGACGGAATCCACCCCTTCAGTCAGATGTGTCAAAAGATTCTGTCACAAAACATACCACTAAACACCAGACTCAGAGTAAGATCACAAGGTATGTTGTCAAATTTGATGAACATAATACTTGATATAAGTAGTTCAAAACTTAACTTATTCTTACTATTATTAGCAGCACAGCTGCTCTTACCCCAAGAATTTCATGCAATCTCGTTAGCACTCTGGAGGTCACTCTCTTTCACCGATCTCATTAAAATTTACTCTACATTCTCTGTAGGTGTTTAACTTTCAACCAGTCACTTTTAGTGCCCTTCTATGATGGAAAAAATTATAAAGAAACTAAAATGGACTGACTTTCAACCATGCCTTCTTCTTCTTCTCTTTTGTATATCCATGACCAGTGCGCCTGTGTTGTGATGGAACTATGCACTGTCTGTGCTGCTTAAAGGGTTTGCACGTTATTTTTTGTAGTTACTACAGAAATGTGAATGATTGTAAAGGATGAAAGCCGTATAGCCTACCTACTCATCAATCTGTTGACTCTTGATGACCTGGACGTGGGGGGGGGGGTATTATCCGGTCTGATTCGTTGCAATGTATATTAATTTCAACTGTGTAATAACTTGTTTATGTTTTTTACTTTATCAATAGCGACCAAAAAAAGGCTAAGGAAAAGCCGAAAGGAAAAGGGGCCAGCCAAGTGGGTAAGGAAAATAAAGTTGATATACCGTAATATGGGGTGAATAGGGACACAGGGGTGAATCGGGACAGAACAGGGACAGAACAGGGACCTGTGTTAGTTCTTCAAAGATAAACTACTTCCAGATTACCTAGGGTATTAATATTTGGCATATCTATAGTACACATATGTGCGCATACAGTTGAGGTCAAATGTATTCATACAGCGAGGGCTGATGTTTTCAAAGTTGTGTGGCATCATAAAATCTGTCAATATGGATATAAAGACACTACGGCTTAATTGCTGAGATTGTTTTTCAACTTAGGGCATTGAAAAAAGCGGAATCAAATGTGATTTGTAGTTGCTAAGAGGCTCTGAATTCAAAATGTCCAAAATTTGGTGGGTCAAAAGAAAACATACACTTGGATTTTACTCCAATATACAGAAAAATAAGCATTGGTAAACCAACTAAACAATGGAAATTGATGTCAGAAAGTGATGCCTCAATGTCTTATCCCAAAAATCTTTCTCCTACTTCATGAAGTTATCAGATGTGAAATTAGATGTTTTGTTTTTGGTGCATTGGCTCTTCTTTGCATTGAGACCTCTTAGAAGCCATGTTGGTGCAATGTTCATTTGTTAGTACTTGTTGACAGCTATGTCCCCTGTGTCCATAATTCTCCACACAGCTCTTGCATTGTTAATTTGGGTTGTTTGTTACCATACTGGCTAAAATTCACTCTTGTCTGACAGACAGCCTCCATCCATTTCGCACATGTAAAGTGATTCTGTTGACCAATTTTCCACATACTTCCGTGTGGTGTATATGGTAGACCTTGGTGTGTGAAATTGTTCAGATACTGCATGCAATTTGTTTCCTGACCATTTGAACTCAATTATTCACCTTTTCATGTATTTGCCACATGCCTTTTCCTCTGAATAGGTTTTGAAAAATGGAAATAATATATGCAAGTGGGTAACTTATCACATCCCTCGAGAAAAATTAGGTCAGTCAACAGTTTGCATTTCAGAAATTGACAAAAACATAATCAGGCATTGAGGCATCCATTTCTGACATCAATTTCCATTGTTTAGTTGGTTTACCAATGCTTATTTTGCATATATTGGCGAAAAATCCAAGTGTATGTTTTCTTTTGACCCACCAAATTTTTGACATTTTGAATTCAGAGCCTCTTAACAATTGCAAATCATACTTGATTCTTATTTTTTTCACTGCCATGAGTTGAAAAGCAATGACAACAAATATTCTGAAGTGTTTTCATTCCATACAGGCTGATTTCACGATGCCACATAACTTCGAAAACAGCAGCCCTCGCCGCATGAATACATTTGACCTCAACTGTATTGTGACGGGATTTCATACTTCTTAAGTACTGCAGGCAGTGAGGAGCTGCAGCACCTCAAACTTGACCCTGCATAATAGAATATTGACAAATTGGTCAAAACTTTGCTTATTCGACAAAAAGTATAAATGTCAGAACCAATTAACTCGCAGGAAAGCTTTTTTCAATTTAAAATGGTTAAAGGGGGCCAGAGTAGAAGACTAGACATGGGATTTAGTATTTTTGGTCATGGGTTCAGATCCAGGTCAATGGCAAAGTTTCGGAAATAATCAAAATAAACTCTACCAATTTTCATTTGAGTGTGCTAGCATGCCATTTTGATAAATCTTATTGAACTTAACATAATTTATTATGGATGGATTTACTGCAGAATTATTAATCACCAGCAAAATTAACAAAAAAGTGCAGTATTTGATGGTTTTGTGCCATTTATAATTTATTTTCAAATCTGCATATTATCAATGGAATTGGTTTTAGATCTTCCTGAAAATAAATATTTTGCACATTGAAGATGTTTCCTAATGTTTAGCCATAAGAAGCAATCACTTGAAGAATCTAGGAAGTATTGATTGTGGAAATAATGAAGTGTCCCGATTCACCCAACACTGTGGAGTGAATTGGGACGGTGGGTTCTAGGGCCCTGAGCATGGGGAATTTAAGATATCATATCATGCCCTAGCAGAAAGTTTGACCCTCTGCTCGGACACATTTTGACACCATATTTCGATTTGTGAGTTAATTTGTTTCCATGCTATCACAGAAAAACTGCCAAATCTATCCCGATTCACCCCATATTATGGTACATCGCATATACATGCATTCATTTGTTCTTTCTTAAGTATGTTAAAGAAACGGAGTTTCTTCACTTTCTTGCAATTATTGAACCTTTTTTCCTTCAGCTCAACCTGCGTCAACACCACAAAGGACAGTGGCTGCGAGGCACGAATTTCCACTTGGCAACTCTCACGATTTCACCATTGGTTGCTCCATCTGTTCTGCAGATAAGAAACATGGATGGGAAGTTTCTCATAACCACAATAATTGCCAAGAGAACAAACTGTTTGTCAGAAGAAAGGATAGCTCAAGCAAATTGTGGCTTAGAATCAGAAAGCGACAGTCGAAGACTTGCACCAGAACTTACAATCTCTGCAAGTATTTCCCAAATGAAATGTGCGGTTCAAAGAACCCAGAAACTTGCTGGTTTGCCCACAGCAAGGAAGAGATAGAGATATGGAATGCCGAAAAGTTCAAAGGATTCAACATAGAGACTTTTGTGAACCAGAACAAAGGTTTAAACGGAGCAGGTGCAACGACGCTGACAAAACGCAGTCTTCGAGACGATATGGACCGAGCGATGGCAGAATTCATGCAAATATATGCTGGTGAGTTCAAAGTTAGGGGCAACATACTGTTCTACATAGATGGTGAAAATGAAATCCGCATACCTAGGCCCCGCAACAGTTTGGACAAATTACAGCTTTGTCCAGATCATTACTGGTTTGAAGCTGATGTCACTTGCCTTCGATCCCACACTGAAGTCGAGCGAGATTTCTGGCTTCTTGCTGTCGAAACTGAAAAAACATTTGAGGCTTTGTGCAAAAACCTCATGCATCAAAGGGCAATTTCAAAATGCCACTCTGCCAGTGCTTCAAGTGGCATTTCTGGAGGCGCGTCAAATCAAGCGCAATATCAACCCCTAACCGTTACAGGAGTGGTCATAAATCAGAACAAAGGGATAAACCCAGCAGTTACAATACCAATAACCAAACACAGTCCTCAAGAGAGCGTGAAGCAAGCAGCAGAGGAAAGGGAGATCTCTTTGCCTCTTGATCCGAACCGAAACCCTCTGGAGGAGTTCTACTGTCACTTCTGCTACAAACAATGCAATAGTCGCACTCAGTTTGACTCCCATTGCAACTCCAAAGTGCACGTGGACAGGGTCACTGCAGAAGACGGAGACCAGTGGCAACACAGAGCGCCACCTCCTGGACTGCAGCTGAGGCTGTGTTACAGGCAAGTATTGATACAATCTGCTTTCCACGGCATGTTATGGCCTTAGTAACTGCGTTACGTCACAAAAAGTTTCTCAATCGGTGACGTCACTTTGATTGTTTTCTCGGCCGATCAAAGCTCAGGAAGCTGTACTACTTGCTTGTCTGTTGATATCAGTGATGGAAATGGGGGGGAGCTCGGGGGAGCTGAGCTCCCTTGACCAAAAAACAGGGGGAGCTGTACCCTGCTACAGCTCCCCCAATGACTAGTAGTGAAACTACAATTATCATGTTACTTTTTCAGTCCTCATGGTATTTTCAGTCAAAATTATGCTCTGGTGGAAGAATTTTTTCCCTTTTTGAAAATTTGGAGTGGCGATCCGCTGCCGCAGGAGCCGAGAGCTCCCCCGACGAAAATTTTCCATTTCCATCACTGGTTGATATACAGACCAGAACTAGATTGATATTGATAAGCAGGCAGCACATGTCTTTGTTTTCATCCCATTCGTCCGCTACACAATCTCAGGATAAACTTCGGAAGAGTGTTCACATTTATGTTACTTTTGGAAAAGTTGCATAATTTGACAATTAATATTTACGAGTTACACCAATTTTCTATTTATTATTATTCTGTAAATATGCACTAAGCCCATAAAAGTTTTTGACATTGTTAATTCAAGAGCAATGCTTCCAAAGGAATTCTAGCCATGAGATCCTTGCAGATTGCGCTTTCCTAACGAGGTATGAATAACATCCTGACTACCTTTTTTTCTTGCAGTAACCTGGTAGGTGTGTGCCGCTATACTGGCACCCCCATGGAGTTCAACTGTTGCTTGTCGGCCCATTCTCAGGAAGAGTTAGATGAATGGAAGCATAGGATCGAACTGCGTGAACGAAAGATGAAATTTGCAAGTCAGAAGGGGATGTTCTCTTTCGTGATGAGACTTCAAAAGCGCTTGGAAGAGAGCACCTCTGTGAAACAAGTGGTAAACCTATTTTTATTCTATTAAATAAGATGTAGCGTTCTTCTCAAGGAAGATTTTTGAAGCTAAGAAAGGATTCTCAAACTTGGTAGACCTTACCTTCATCCTGGAAGGTCAGGTTCTAATCGCACAGGATAGTGCCATTTCTTTTAATATTACGCATACGATATAAATTTTATATTTTTCTATGTATTTTTAACAGTTAAAAGAAGATAAGATGAAGAACGTTACCATCAAATCAAACGAGAAACTCAAAAGGGCTTCGAAAGACAGGAATGCCGAACTGGAATGGACTTTTGAAATTTTTACAAGGAGTGTAAGTGAAATGATATGTCATTTTTAACGTTGTTCTCATATCTTGGTAATTTAATATTTACCACCTTTTACCGCATTTGGATGCCAAGAAATAATACTAGATTCTAGTAGCCTACTTCTTCCAAGGCAACTTAATATTAAGGATGATGGTGCAGTTGGCAGGAACAATTATGAATTTTAAAGAGTTTTGAATACTCCTATAGCTCCTGCTTCATTTAGGCATTGATAATTATGATTATTATGACCAATAAAGTATCTGTCTCAAGCAGTATCTGTATGAATTTGACCTTTCAGGGAACAGTTCTAAAAAATGTGGCACTCCTACTTGACAAGCATCGACACTGGTTTCACATAAAGACAGGAATGACACAAGTCACACAACATTTGGATGAAGAACAAGTCAAGAAGAAGCTTTTACGACCATCATCCGGTGAATCCAGCCTGACAGGTAGGTCATGGGTAGATTAATACAGTTCTAAAAAACTATACATTGATGCACAGGTAAATCCCATTGAGGTAAGATCTAGCCAGCTTGCAAGGCTTCCCACATCACTATTATTTAGAGAAAACATTTAGCCGCCCTAACATGAGTTCATCACAATAAACGTCTTAGAATTGCTGTTTAAAGTGCCCAGAAGCTCATGAGAAATAGAGAAGCCCTCAGTGACATATGCATGCTCCAGATAATTCAGTTGACCTAGGGGCCCTGGCAGGATTTCCTTGTCTTTAATCAGAAATGGCTGTAACCATGATAACAGTAATTGTGATTTGGCAGTTTAAGCAGGTGTGAAGAGCTGTGGGCATGGTTGAGAGACCAAGCAGTGATTGACATTGGATCAATTGATTGTCTAATGCACTGTACAATTTGCAAGGCCTTCAAAACAATAACTGTCAATTTGGGGATTATGTCAAGGTTGATCAAGTTGTAAGTGCTTTCATGAACTTTGATGCTCCAGCTACTTGGTCCAGATCAGATAAACCAATGAGATGAGACACTGAGGTCATCCAGGGATTCTGATATTATCACCAATATCAGGAGTGAGGAACCTTCCATATATTTATTGACTAGATCTTACCTCAATGTGATTTGCCTGTAATTGACGTATTCAACCTGTATTATAAATTCTGCTGTTTTGTCCAGTCATGCACATAGTGTTCTCTATATTTGGTGCCCCAAATCCATAAGCATGGAACTTTTTCGGAAGGCGAGCAATTTTGCCTGAATGTCATCAGTTAAGTGTAAAATCCAACAAGTTGTGCCCTCTCGCCCTCCCTCGGGAACCCCTTAGACCAATATTGTCTATATTGCACTAGACATATTAGGTAGTATTAGGCAGAGTGAGGAAATCGGAAAGGAGACTTGACTTTAAGTTGCACTTTTATTATACAAGCGCGAAGGGCACATGTAAATCTGGAAATTGAAATAACCAGAAATAAATACAGGTAGAAAAACAATTATCTATGATATCAAGTATTAAACTCTATCAATTATAATTATCAAGCATTCATATTTTGATTATAACCAAATCAATAATTACATGAATTATATAAATAACATAGAATTTAGGCATGTAGCAAATCAATCTGAGTAGCATGATCAAATTCAAATAGTATTACTACAGTGGACAATAGAGTCCAAAATAAATCATAAATGGAATATACCACATTTTATGTCAAATAATTAAATAACAAAAAACTGCTGCTTGAAGCAGCTAGAGTTAGATAAACCTTACAAAAATTAATACATAAAGAAGTACTTACAACAATGTGCAACTTCTGGGAAAAACCCAAGTAAAAATGGTGACTGATGTTGACTGTTAGTTATCTATCTTATGAATGAACAGGAATTTGAAATCAGCTGTTTCCTGACTTAATTGACCTACATTTGTGAGTAATTGAAAATCATTGGCACGTATCAAAAGACCCACTTGCTGCAGACAATAAGAACAACCAAACAAAAGAAGGTGTGAAATACCTCTGTGGCAAGCTGTAATACATAGCTCACTTCAGATTTGATCATACAGAACTTATTACTAAATTAGTCAAATTATAGCTAAATTATTGGTAAATGAACATAAAAGGTAGAAATAATAAGTAGAACAATAATACCAAAAAATGTTACACTTATCAATAGTATAAACCTTAAGTTTAGGTTAATTTGGGTAGTACAAATTACACTCCCCACCTTTGATCCTCATGAATATACCTGGATCAAAAAAGAATTAAGAAACATTTAACATGTAGAAATAAATGATTGACAATAAATCATTGGAAAAAACAAATCAAATAAATCACAGTGGTATGAGTTATACAATCAGAACATTCAAACATGCAAAAAATTTAGAATAGTTATCAAGTAAAAATTCACATTTGTATCAATACAAACAGGGATTCTAAACTGAATGCCCTTCCAATAAGACCAACTTTGTAATTGGCCGAATAAGATTGGTTGACTTAGTTTTGACTTTTACGGTCCTAACCAATCCATCCTGACTTGGAATTGTCTCAATAACTAATCCCAATGGCCACAATCTGCGAGGAGTAGACTCATTGACCAGTAGTACGAGGTCATTGACCTTGATGTTTTCACACTCTTTTGACCACTTTTGCCTCCTTTGTAGCTCCGGTACGTATTCCAGCATCCATCGTTTCCAAAACTGGTCCGCAAGGAACTGGACATGCCTCCAACGTCGACGATACAAGTCATGCTCTCCAAATATTCCCGGAGGAGGGTTTGGTCCTGACCTCATGAGCAGCAAATGATTTGGAGTTAAGGGCGACAGATCACTTGGATCCGAGCTCATCTTGGTGAGCGGGCGACTGTTGAGGACAGCTTCAATTTCACAAAACAAAGTGCTCAGGATTTCATCTGTAAGACGACATTGATTCTTCATCAACAAGCTTGACAAGACTTTGCGCACCGACCTTATCAGGCGTTCCCAGATCCCGCCCATGTGGGATGCGCTGGGGGGATTAAATACCCATTCAGTATTGTTGCCAAGGCAATGTTGGTGGATTTTAGATTGCTGCAACTCTCTTACTCCTTTTGCCAACTCAGTCTGACCTCCCACAATATTGGTTCCGTTGTCCGACCAGACCTTTTGTGGTTGACCTCGCCTGGATACGAAGCGACGGAATCCATTGAGGAACGAGTCAGTGTCAAGTGATTCTATCAGCTCTAGATGCACAGCTCTGGTTGTCAGACACGTGTACAAGCACCCATACCTCTTCACTTCTGACCTGGCTCTCTTCACCATGAAATGTCCAAAATAATCAAGGCCTACATACGTGAAGGGTGGTGCATCGGGTTGTAGTCTCTCTGCTGGAAGGTCCGCCATTTTCTGAAGGCATGGGCTGGCATTTAACTTCCTGCAATGAATGCACTGTCGAATTATATTCTTGACAACTGGCCTGGCCCTTGTAATCCAATATTTAGTCCTTAGAAGGCTGAGCGTCCATTCGGTTCCTACATGGGCATCATTGTGGGCATCTCTGGCGATCAAACTAGCTACAATATGTTTGTGAGGAATAATCAGTGGATGTTGTCTGGATTCACACATACCAGCATGCTTCAAACGACCTCCGACCCTAAGCAGACCGTCTCCATCAAGGAAAGGAGTCAGGTCACTTAAGTTACTGGATTTCTTCACGTTGCCCCCACTTTGCAGCTCACGTACGTCATCAGGATAAGACAAACCTTGCACATGTCTCAAGATCAGTACTTCAGCACTCTTGGTTTCAGCAACATACATCCTTTCAACGCGCAGTGTCCTCTTCGATAAGAGGTATTTTCTAAGCCTCAACCACCAAGAGACAGCACGAATCACTTTCGTCCAGCTGGAGAAATGATTAAGCAATTTATCTAGCGGATGATCAGTTACCTCAGTGGTCATGGCAGCTGTAGTTACCTCTTTTGGTGTTCCACGAATTTCAGGATCGCCTGGCGACACATCCGGTGTGATTGGCTTCACTGTCCACTCGTTGTTGTATGTGCTGAGGAAAGCCGGTCCTTGGAGCCATTTCTTCGTATCCATGATTGATGCACTGACTCCTCTTGTAATGAGATCAGCAGGGTTGTCTTTACCTGGAATATGATTCCATTGTGATGAATGGGTAAGTTGACGAATTTCAGTAACGCGGTTTCCGACAAAAACGTGAAACCTGACACCATCATTTTTGATGTACTTGAGTACAATTTCACTGTCTGTCCAAAACATTGACTCAATTGAGGGAACACTCAAAACTTTGTGAAAGAGTTCATCAGCTCTAGCAGCCAACAATGCCGCTTGTAATTCCAATCTGGGAATAGTTACCATCTTCAAAGGAGCCACTCGACACTTGCTCATCAATAAATTGACATTGATCTCACCCGACTTATTGATACACCTGCTGTACGTACAGAATCCATAAGCCACTGAGCTAGCATCACAGAAATGATGAAGTTGGATGATTCCATCATTGAAGGCAGCGAGTTTGATGCACCTGGGAACTCTGAAGTCAGCAAGTTTGTGAAGTGATCCAATCCACTGGTTCCATCGTTGCTCCAAGTCAGCAGACACTGCATCATCCCATGAATACTTCATGCGAGCTGATTCCTGGAACAATAATCTGCCAAGCACAACAACTGGATTAACAAATCCCAATGGATCGAAGATGGAAGATACAATCCGCAACATATTTCTCTTGGTGATCTTATTTACATCGGGAATGTTGACGTCAAAATAAAAGTCATCACTCGTAACGTTCCACTTCACACCAAGGACACGACTAGTTGATTCATGTGAAAAATCAAGCACATCTTTACCTCTGTCTTCTTGCGGAATTTGGGACAATATTGCAGCATCATTTGAGACAAACTTGGTTAGCCTGAATCCTCCTCTTCTCAGAAGTAATACGGTGCTTGCAACGGCGTGAGTAGCTTCATCTCTAGTTGGCATGGAAATTAGACAGTCATCCACATAAAAGCAATTCTGCACAACATCTGCAACAATGTCATCAACGTCAGCATAATCCTTCAACAATCTTCGCAGTGCATATGTCGCACTACTTGAGCACCAGACTCCCCCGAAAAGGTGTGATGTCATTCTGTAATGTCTGATCTTGCCACAGGTGTCATGCCAAAGGAAACGTAGGGAATCTCTGTCATACACAGGGATGCGAACTTGGTTAAACATTGCCTCTATATCACCCATGACAGCAAATTGGTGTTGTCTGAACCGCAGTAAGACGTGTGTCAGCTGGTTGTTCAAATCAGGTCCCTGGTAACAAAGACTATTGAGGGAGCTACCTTGGAACTGCGCTGCACAGTCGAATACCACCCTCAACTTATTTGGCTTGTTGGGGTTGAGGACTGCATGATGTGGCAAATACCATGTCCTGTTTTCAGTTTGCATTTGGTCATAAGGCACAGGCTCTGCGTAACTCTTGTCCAATAATTTCTGAATCTCAACATCATATCTGTCCATCAAATCTCTTTTTTCAAGTGATGATCTGGTGGATTTAAGCCTAGCCAAGGCTTGGGAAACATTATTTGGAATACTCATGACGTCAGCTTTCCAAGGTATTGGGAGTTCATAATGGCCATCAACGATTCTTGTTTTGCTATCCCACAGTTCCACGACTCGTTTGTCATTACAAGACCATGTCGCTGAATCAACGTGAACATCATCCTGCTCTATCTCCCACATGGCTTTGACTTCATCTTCTAACTTTGAAGTAGTTACAAAGTTGGCTATGACACTCTTACTCACAGGACTTGAAGAAACAGGACCGTTGACGGACCATCCTAGAAGCGTGCGGACTGCAAATGGTTCTCCCGGCTGCCCTCGTCTCGACTCAAGTGGTAAGAGTGCCTCGGCATTGTCTTGTCCTATCAGAACATCAACTTGTGGAGAAATGCTGTGAAGAGGTAAATCAGACAAATGCTCATATACATGCAATGGCGAAGCAGGAACGTTAACTGGAATATCACGTACAACATACACGTTTGACATCTTAATACAATCATTTCCATCATCAGACATCAATGTGAAGTTAACAAGTTTTGTTTGCTTACTGCTACTGTCACTTAGTGTGTTCAATGTGTACTGCACAGTGCTACCATGAATACCAAGAGCATTAACCAGTCTTTGACTACAGAAAGAGTTAGTTGACCCAGAGTCCAATAAGGCATGGGTTTTCATACTGTCATTTACTGTTACCTTCACAATAGGTACAAATACATCACCAGAGGACTTGGCATTCAGGACCACAGTTTCTGCACGATGAGAAGTAACGTCATTCTGATGAGAAGGCTTGACAAATTTGTTGTCTATGTGGATGAATCGTGTGTGCTTCTGACCACACTGTGGGACTGTGCATACCGAAGTTCTTTTGCAGTCTTCAGTAGTATGGTTTGCGAGTAGACAGTTTCTGCAAAGTTTCTTGGACTCCACCACTTCTAAGCGCTGAATCGGCTTCATTGCCTTGAATTTGTCGCACGAAAATAATTTGTGACTTTCGCCGCACACAACGCATGGCGGCATAGTTCGCTGTGGCTTAGCATTCATGACGAAGCTTGACGACGAGGATGACGATTTCTGCTTCCCGTCATGTGAAGGTCGACTGGAGTTGTAAGATGGTCTTCCACAAAATGAACCATACACTGGATCAGATGCGTCTTCTGACTCCCGAACAATAAATTCAACAAATTGTTTGAAGTCTGGATACTTCTCCGTCTCCCTTTTCTTATCCATGACATGTCGCTTCCATCGATTCTTTAAATACGGCTGCAAGCGGTTCGCTATATCGATGATAGAGGTCTGGGTATCCACCTCATGCAATCTCTTCAACTTATTCAGCGTAGAGTAGCAGTTCAGCAAGTCGTCAGCGAGTCTCTGCAGCTCTTCAGGGGACTTGACGGGCTTGCCGGCCTTCAGGTTTTCAATGATGCGGGTGCTGATTAAGTGGTCATTACCGAATCTTCTCCGAAGTATTTCTCGAGCCTCTGTGTAACCAGTTTCACCCCCTGTCAGCGAGCAGGCACGAATCGCATCTTTGGCCTTTCCAGTCGTACACTGAAGAAGTCTGGTTAATTTGACATTTGGATTACTTGTTGCCCTGTCCACATGTTCGTCGAACACAGCCAAGAAGTTATGATAGGCCAAGGGATCACCATCAAAGTTCTCCAACTCAAGTTTAGGAAGGTTCATAATGCTTAGCAATTCTGAAGAACTAGGCCCATCATCAGATCTCTTACTTGCGCCAGCATCTTGATGTTTGATTTCCTTCTTGTCATCCAGAATACTATTGGAATCAAGGAACTTTCGGATGAAGATAAGGGCTTCAATGAAGTCATTCTCAGCGGTTTCAAAATATGAATCAGCATCCTCAAGCTCAGCTTCTTCTTCAAGATCAGCAACATAATCTTTATGTGCCTTTTCAAAGTTCTCAAATTTCTTCTCAATGGCTTGTAAACTTCCATCAACTTCCTCTTTTCTGCCAAGTGCTATATGTCTCTTTGCATTGTTTATCTCTCTTGTGAGTGCTGATTTGCAGCCTCTGCGACTTTTCTTCTTGTCTGGGTCTCCTGCCATCTTTGTGTGTCCTCTTTATGCTGACATTGTTATTTACTATTAGGCAGAGTGAGGAAATCGTAACGGAGACTTGACTTTTGAGTTGCACTTTTATTATACAAGCGCAGGGCACATGTAAATCTGGAAATTGAAATAACCAGAAATAAATACAGGTAGAAAAACAATTATCTATGATATCAAGTATTAAACTCTATCAATTATAATTATCAAGCATTCATATTTTGATTATAACCAAATCAATAATTACATGAATTATATAAATAACATAGAATTTAGGCATGTAGCAAATCAATCTGAGTAGCATGATCAAATTCAAATAGTATTACTACAGTGGACAATAGAGTCCAAAATAAATCATAAATGGAATATACCACATTTTATGTCAAATAATTAAATAACAAAAAACTGCTGCTTGAAGCAGCTAGAGTTAGATAAACCTTACAAAAATTAATACATAAAGAAGTACTTACAACAATGTGCAACTTCTGGGAAAAAACCCAAGTAAAAATGGTGACTGATGTTGACTGTTAGTTATCTATCTTATGAATGAACAGGAATTTGAAATCAGCTGTTTCCTGACTTAATTGACCTACATTTGTGAGTAATTGAAAATCATTGGCACGTATCAAAAGACCCACTTGCTGCAGACAATAAGAACAACCAAACAAAAGAAGGTGTGAAATACCTCTGTGGCAAGCTGTAATACATAGCTCACTTCAGATTTGATCATACAGAACTTATTACTAAATTAGTCAAATTATAGCTAAATTATTGGTAAATGAACATAAAAGGTAGAAATAATAAGTAGAACAATAATACCAAAAAATGTTACACTTATCAATAGTATAAACCTTAAGTTTAGGTTAATTTGGGTAGTACAAATTACAGGTAGTACTTTATTTTTAGGGGAGTGCTACAAAATAACAGTTGGATTCAGCGGCGGGACCTTAGGGTCCTTTCAGCAGTGTTTGGTGCTCGACATTGGAGAGGAATATCACTTGGTAAGGCGCCTGCAGGTGGATGTGGGTGAAGAGATCCATGCGAGGATGGAAGAGCTCAGACAATCACTAGAAGTAAACCACTGGTCTGCAGAAAATGTGAGAATACAGCCCTTCAAGGATTCCAAGATCTCTGGGGCAACAGGTGATAGACCGTTCATGCTTGAGTTGCACAAGAAATATAAAATCATCAAGGAACATGACGTGAGTTCAAGTGCAATCTCCAGAACCCTGAAAAAGGACAACTACGTCCAGAAAATGCATGACATGTTAAACATGGAGGAGATTAAGGAACAACAAATAATCTCCAGGTTAGTATTGAGATAACTGAGGCAATAGGCCAAAAACAGCAGTAAACCTCATAAAAACAATGCATACAGTCAATTTTTCAAAAACCATAATGAACATGACATATAATATGAAACTTTACAGGCTAACAAAAATATACGCAATAAACTGTTGTTCACTTATCACTATAATTATTTGACTTCCATTGGCAAACAAATTATTATTGAATTTGTTATGATGAAAAACAGGTTCACATCTTTAGTGACAATTGAGGTGTCTCAGAGTGCTGTTATGGCAAATGGCAGTGTGGCATCGGCCCCACATGGATACAAGTTAGCCAAAATCAACTTGAAGAGCACGTTCACTTCTGAGGGTGAGGCTGGTTTCATCACTCAAAGAAGATGCCAAAAGGTTCTACTGAGACCATTGACAGCCGAAGGGAAGTTAAGCTTGGTAAGCTTTAAAGTTTTATCTGTCTGATTTGAACATATTTTTACTCGGGCTATGAAGCTAGCTCGTCCCTATGTGTATAGTATCTCATTATGAAATGAAACAATCCTGACTCAACACAATAGACTTTGCTTATATTTAAATTAGTCATGGCTTGTCTGCTCATAATTTAAGTAATAATATTATCATGGACATCGAAACTAAAGAAAGGAAAACTAGGAACCATGATAAGATATTTACCTCTCATAAAAGATGTTTTTGTACAGAGGAGCCAAGTCATGGAATGAATTAACCAGCTATTTGAAGGAATATGTTAAGTTGGAAAAATTGAAAAAACTTTTGAAGTGTTACAAACAATGTGGCTTATTTATGATTGTTTAACTGTTAGATTGTTTCCGTTTTTTAAAAAGGGTACTGTGGTATTTATACGCTTATTTGTTTTTTATCTGTTTTTAACTGCCTTAATCTATTGAAGTTGTTAGTGTTTCGTTTTTGTGTTTTTAATTCCTGGCCTTTTTTTAATTGAACATTGTAAAGGACCCACTTGGAAAACGACTATGCTGACCTAGTTACCTTTTTGAAATATATTTGAAAAAATAAATAAATAAACTGCCAAAAAGACAGAAATATTAACATACAAATGAAGAGAATAATCTGACACCATGGCAGCCTTCTGTTTGAGCCTCACTCTGATTCCAAGTTATAGAACATTACATGGTGGACAATCCGTATATTCTTGGGTTGAGAATCATGATGTACAATCCAAACAAGATGCATATGCGGGTGTCTCCTCCCAAAGTCGTGCATGGCTGCAAATGCACTATCCTCACCAGGGGTAGTATCAATGAGTCCTTAACTAGCCGTTGATTATGACTCCTGTGCTAGCACACTTGATCCAAAAGCTAGATCCAAATCAAGGTTAGGTCGCATTTTAAAAAATCTAAAATAGCAAAATGTATAACATGTTTAATGTAGCTCTTAGTCATCGTGCTTATAATCCCTCATATATAATTTCAGGTGCACATGAGGCCCCATTTGTCACAAAATGGTCTTACTTTCCCTCATATATAATTTCAGGTGGCGTATGAGGCCCCATTTGTCACAAAATGGTCTTACTTTGGTGTCAACGGAATAGGACATGATCATGTCTTCGTGTGTGTGGATGAAAACTTTCTGAAAGCGGCTAAGGTGACTAAAGAGCCAAGTAGCATTCAAACAATGGTTCAGTTTGAGATGAACCGGTCACCTTTCTGTGCCATGCATTTTGCAGTTGATGAAGTTGCATCCAATTTGGATCTGCTCTTTCCTACATCAGTTAAAAAAGCTGGCCGAAAAGAGTATGACTTGAAAACGTAAGTATAGAATGACTTTGGTAGGCCAAAATAAAATAACAGCCATCCAAAAAGACCATCCTCAAGGTTAATTTTTTATGCGAGTGTTGTTTTGTGCATGATTACAGAGACAGACTGAATGCCCAGCAGCAGAAAGCATTGAACCAGATCATCAACCACCAAAAGGGAGACCCCATGCTAATTCTCTACGGGGCATTTGGAACAGGCAAGACCATGACCCTCAGCTACACCGCCCTGCAACTCATGAAAAGTGAGGCTATTGAAAGGAGCAGTAAAATCCTCGTCTGTTCACTGTCTAACAGGTACTTTTATCTTATCCTCGAAAGATAACATACACAAAATCCACATATTTCATGGAAGAATTCTGGAAAATTAACCAGTGCCATGCAAAAACATCTTAACAAATAATGTATGTGTATATCTCAGAGACAATACTTTCATTCGCTCTCATTTGATGTACTAAGGTCAATGCTTTCTCATTGTGCATGGCATTGCTAATTTAACATAAATTCCATAAGGTATGAACAATTGAGTTGATGGAATAGATCAACGTACTGGTACAAAAGTGTAGATTAAATACCAATACCAAGTAATAATGCAATGTGACGAAACAATGTTGTCTCTCTTATTTTGAAGTTATATTGTCATGTGATTGTAGAATATGTTTTCTTTACAGTACTGCTGATTTATTTGTCAATCTGTTGGACGAGCTCAACGAATGTGAAAACGAGAAGATCGCAATCCTGCGGATATACCAGGGAAATCGTAGACTAAACACGATACCAGACAAAGTCAGAAAATACGTACTGACAGGCAATGATGGGGAATTTAACAACGTCAGGCTACCCACCCATGATGAAGTGAAGAACGCAGATATAGTGGTAACCACAGCAGACACCTGCCTGGAACTAATCAACCTGAAAATGCGTGGAAACTTCACACACATCTTCATAGATGAGGCAGGACAGACCCTGGAGCCAAAGTTGTTGATACCATTGTCTCTTGCCACTAAGGACACTTGCATTGCCTTAGCGGGAGATGTTATGCAGATGAGTCCCAGGGTTTACAGTCCCTTGGCGAGAGGTCTTTCAGTATCACTTCTTGCAAGGATATATGAAAGATACCAGTTAGAGCGCATGGCCTTGACCACTCAGGACCCAACACAAGACCCCAGACAAGATTCTGGGCAAAATTCTATTCAGGAGGCCAGCCATACTGTGGTATTAGTGGAGAATTACCGGAATGACGCACTTATCTTGCGTTTCTTGTCAGGGGTAATCTACGGCAATCAGGATCGCCTCATATGCAGGAGTGGAATTCGTCAGAAAGGGGCCACCCTGAAAATGCATGTTGTGCAGGGCAAGGAGGAACCAGGCTCAGGGACATCCTTCTGCAACAGAGCGGAAGTCCAGGAAATCGAACACCTTCTTTCTAGTTACAAACAGAACTGGCCGGAAGAATGGGGTGAAATGAATCTCGAAAAAATAGCTGTCACTTCCATCTATGCCGATCAGGTAAGAAATTATACAGAACCTTCATTTTAGTACATGTGTGAAAGATGCAATGATGGAAGAATGTATAATCAAGATAATACTGTTAATTTCACAAAATCATCAAGTAACAAATGCAGCAAGCAGTTCTGAGAACTTTTTAGGTCAATTCAGGTTGTTGTTACTCATTATACATCACATTTATTGTTCACATTATTATGTATCATCATTGTTAAATGTCTTATTGTTTTTGTGATGACACTAAATCTATCCATAAGTTAAAATCTGTAATGGAATCCCTTGACGACATTGGTCATATACTATTTTGTTTGTAGATCGACCTAATTCGACAACATTTGAGAATTAAAAAATTAGGACGTGTAACTGTAAAGCAAATGGAGAATCTACAAGGTATCATATGCTTTGATATAACTTTCTAAAAGCTGAAATATTCCTGAAAATTTGTAGATTTTTAGGGTGGTTTTGATCAATGCATTCACTGTCATGCAGCCACCTTTTCAAATCAAACACTAATTAACCTTTAATCTTTACCTTTGATCTCTTACAGGGGAGCAGTATGATGTGATAATCATCAGCACAGTGCACACTGCTAACCCGATTAACGAGGCATCAGATCTTGGTTTCTTGTCTGACAGCAAGTTAGTCAACACAGCCATAAGCCGGGCAAAGTTCTGTGCGATAGTGGTTGGCGATGCCGAAGCCTTGTGCACAAGAGGTTCAAATACTCTGCTTTGGTATACGTACCTATCTCTTGCATTGAAGATTAACGGGTTGGTCGTCAGCTACCCGGAGCAGTTCATGGACTACATTACGACCAAAATGCAGCTGTTGCATAGTGCAAAATCATCCCTCGCCACTAGAGCAGCCCAGCCAGCTGGAAGTAAAACAGAAAAGGAGAGTTATTGCATTGAAGTCGAAGCTGATGACGATGGTTCCTCTTCAAGTCAATTTAGCGAGGATGATGTGTGGCAGCATGTGAAGGAGGGCAATGTCAAGAAAGACCTTGTCATGGAAGATCTTGTCAGGGCATGCGATATCAGTGAAGTTGATGACATGGAAATTGTTGAGAGCAAAGAGCCTGGAACCGACATGACCAATGGTTTGGAAGATTATGAAGACGATGAAGAAGATGACTCCATTATTGAAGCTGCAAGAGAAGGAGATGCAAAGGAGCTCCTTCTGCCGATGTTGACAGAGGAGTTCATCCCTCGAGACAACGTTGAGCGATACACAGGTGTTCAAATATTGAGGTTACTAGACTACGATCAAAGGCAAGGAGTCGTTACCCTGAATCTCCCTTCAAATAACAGAAGTAATGAGAAGAAGAAGCCCAAGTGGAAACCAATGGATCTCGATCATTTACGCTACAAAACTGAAGGTGTTATCCGCCAGGGTGATGAGGATTTCGAAGAAGGCAGTGTTGATTTCAGGAATGAGGTGGAACACGATGTTTTAATGGATGAATATGACATTGATGAGATGGCTCTGATGGAACAAGTTTTGTCTGAGGATGCTCTGTGCAGAAGATGTCATCTTCATGTTTACTCAGAGAAGAGAATCATTGCTGTAATACTGGATGGAGAGAGACTAAAAGGGAGAACAGTCCAGATAAAACACAAAAGATTGTGTAAGAGGGCACTTGATGATGACGAGGTTGTAGTCCGATTGAAATCAAAACAGGATGGAGATTTTGTAGAACCTCTTCAAGGCCAAGTCCTGGGCATCATTCGAAGAAACACGAAGATGAGATACCGCACTTTTGTGTGTCGCGTGCACAAGACCGATTCACAACTGATGCTCCCTCTTTCCAAGAAATTTCCACCCATCCGAAATTTGCAGCATAAAAATGAGGCAGAACAAGGCTATGTGACTGTGCACAGATTGAACAAGAACGGTGTTATAAAGTCCCGTAACATCAAAGTCAAAGATCCCTATTCTCAGTTGTACACAGTCATGTACTTGAAGTGGTCAGCCACGTCAACATTGCCATTGGGTATGGTTATCAACCTTTTGCCCCTCGGAGACAGCCTTCCGAAGGGACGAAAAGTTCTCTCACTTTATCATAACGTTCCAAAACAAATCTCAGTTGCAAGTGATCTCAACAGAAACTTGAAAATGAGATTTCCACAGAACTACTTGGAAATGATTGACATATCAGACAGAGTGGATCTTAGGGGCAAGAAGATCTTCACCATTGATGATGCAACGTCAATGGATCTGGATGATGCTCTGCATGTTGAAGATAACCAGAATGGCACCTATACAGTTGGGGTTCACATTGCAGATGTGACCTACTTTGTGAGACCCGAATCGGACACAGACAACGAAGCTTATAAGAGAGGGACTTCTTACTACCCAGCAGAGGAACCACCAATTCACATGTTGCCACCGCACCTCGGTACTGACTTGTGTAGTTTGCTTCCTAACCAGGATAGACTTGCTGTGTCTGTAATGTTCACTGTGGATAAACTTGGAGAAGTCAAATCAGCACAACGATGTCTAACTGTGATCAGATCAAGAGCAAGATTTGATTACTCTGAAGTTGAGGAAGTGCTTGATAATCCTGATTCCAATCATGACTTGAAGGAACAGTTTCAGTGGCTACATGCATTTGCAGAAATGTTTGCAAAGAAAAGGAAGGGTCAAAAAGGTTTTCTATCAATAGAAGCAAACGACTCTCCAAAAGCCCGTATGCTGATTGAAGAATGGATGGTTAAGACTAACAATGAAATTGCTCACTACCTTCTTACCAAATTTCCAGATCGAGTTCCTCTAAGGAAGCAAATGTCTCCTACAGAAGAAGAATTGGATGACTGGAAGTTGAAACATGGTCACCAAGTGCCTTACTCATTCTGTTTGCAACAAATAGCACATATCCTTGGACAGGCAGAGAGTCCTGCAACTGATGGCGCAGTCGTTCATGTCATGCGTGAAACCTGGAATAATCTCATGCAGCACCTCAATGAGTACCAGAAACTGGAAAAGATGGCTCGATGTGTTAACTCCTTTCCCGACCAGATGTGTGCTCTCCGATCATGGCACATGATTCAGACCAGGGCAACCTATGTCTGTTCTGGATCTGGCACTGATCATTTCCACTTCAGTCTTGCTTCCAACTCCTACACACACTTCACTTCCCCAATCCGCAGGTACATCGACATTGTTGTTCATCGGTTGTTGAAGGCTGCAATCAAGAAAGAAGACCCTGGATTAACAGTTGCAGATGTAACGAGGATCTGCATTCATTGCACAGGAACGCAAATGCAAACAAAGGATTACGAGGGAGAAACAAATCTGCTGACAGAAGCATGTTTACTGAAAGAGAAAGCAAGTGAAGTAGACGTGTTGGTGAAGGAGGTCGATGGGAGACAAGTGGAAGTTCTGTTCCCATCAGTGAAGAACATCCCGCACAATCTCCGGAAAGTGCCTTATTCTCAGCTGCACTTGAAAGAGGATCCCAGAGTGGAGCAGGGAAGAGCCACCATGACTTTTGAGGAACGGATTTATCATTACAGAGATCCAAGAGCTCGTACAGGCATCACCTATGAAGGCAACAACTCCACGCTTGATTCTAAGCAGTTCACAATTGCGATTCCTGGCTCATTGTGGATGCAGTTTATGGAGGCAATATCAAACGGAGACGGTCAGTTGGCGATCCAACTACTCTTAAGAATGAGACAAAATGTTTCTCAGAATGACAACAACCACGTAGCTCAGGACATTTCGTCAGAAAGTGCAGTGAAGAAGAAACAACGTCACGCCATCACTTTCAAGAGGGTAATGGAGCAGGGGGATGTCTTGAGAGTACAGCTTGCAACCATCGTTGACAGAGGGCTAATCAAACCTTGCATACAACTGATCAAGTTGGCGCCATCATTCCATGTCTGTGTGGAACATGCCCGAGATCCTATCAACTGTTTCTCCACCAGCGTCATGCAGACGAACAGTCGGACTGTTCAGGAATACATATTACGATGGGTGGGCCTGCTTTCGATGGAATCTGCATATTCAGTAGTGCGAGACTCGGGAGACCAAGCGCATGTGCACAACGTGCCGGCTGAATGGCATAAGTGTGCAGACGGCGTCGTGCATGGGAAGCTGGAAATAGCAAGAGAATTCTGCGAGGAGAGGTTCCTTCTCTTCTCTATGGATGTCCTGTTTGGTTTGGAACAAGAGAAAAGTGAAGGAGGAAAAGATTGGACAGAGATGATCCACCCCGAAATACAGGGCAACTGCAAAGACTGGAAAGTCACCCAGTTTGGATTCCTATGTCTCAAATTCCCCTGTGAAGTCAAAACCGAAGGCGGTATAAAGACAATGACGTGGCTTGGCCATTTCCATATCACAAAGGTTATGATTAATCAGGGACAAGTCACTCTCATCATAAAGCTCAACCAGTCATCCAATGATTTCCCTGAAACCTTCCTTGGTAAAGAACCTTCTGAGGCGCCTTCCTGCTCCATTCATTGGATGGACAAACCTGTTCCTGACATGTAAGTAATTCATTCACTATCAATATATCTGGGCTATAAAAAATAAATTATTTTTTACAAAAGTGTAGCTGGAGAATTCCGTTGTTTTGGGTTCTGTCTGAAATACAGTTCTGGGTGGTTTGTAACTCGCGTCGCCTTCTGTAAATCAACCTGTTCTGTGTGTTTTTTTTTTACCATACATTACTAAAATTGACTATAAGTTATACAAATGGCCATCAAAGCAAATGTAAAAACGCCCTTAAAGGTGTGAGACATTGTTTTACTTGGATCTACCTACAACAATATCAGGAGGACCTGATGTGACAGTGAAAGCGGTAACATAATCAAGTGTTTTTAAGTTGACTTCATACATGTCCTTATTTCACATTAGTTCATTACCATTTCAGCCGGACAGAAGCTGCAGTACTGGGTCTCTCTGAATGTGAACCAGACAGTCTGGCCGTTAGAATATCAATGAAAAAAATAGACCCAAGTACAGGTGAGTGGAAAGTGGACTTCACAAACTAAAATAGATGATACCATAGATGACATTGATACAGTAGTCCTGGAAGTTGTCATTGGTACTCATCTGCCAATTTGTATTGCTTCTCCCTGTTAGAATTAGGCTAAATCCTGTCAGTGTCAGGTCCATCAAGAGGTTAAGATTTCCTTTGAAAACAAATGTGGCTATGTTAATCACCACATTAAACATGTTTCAGATGTTTCTATATTTTGTAATCTTTTTCTCCCTTAATTTGGAAAATTATCGTGTCTATTGCAATCTCAGAATATTCGGAGGAGTCAAGCGTCCGCATAAATACTCAGAAGCTCCCAGCCGCCAATGAAGAGCAAGCCAAGGCACTAAAGACCGCTCTGCAATCCACCAACAAGTTTGTGCTGATCTGGGGTCCCCCTGGTAAATATATTGGTCATTTGTAATCCAATGAATATGAAATTGCTGGTCAAATTAAATCTGAAATTTTTGTTACTTGTGGTTCCACCTTTTTCTCAAAAGTTGCCCACAGGTGGCTCCATCTATAAGGAAGGAAACACTAAGCATATCCCATGTCTTGGACTATTGGTCCCCTGGCAAATTTCTTTTGAATTATATAAAAATAAAATTGGGTTGCACTGGAACATGTGAATATTCCTAAACACCACACAGTGAATAATGATGTCCAGCATAACTTTAAATTTAGATAAATTACAGGGAGAGTAACATTATATTGCAGGAACTGGGAAAAGTACGACCGGTGTTCGATTGGCTTACCTTTTGGCTAAGAAAAACCGTGAAGGGGAGCAAGTGATGTACTGTGGACCGTCCAACAAGAGTGTCAATGTGGTAACAGGTGAGTTTTGATTCAGATATATGATAGATAAATATGAAAAATTTATGAATATCTCACAATGCATACATTAAAAACTAAACAGGTGACACCATAAAAACAGACCTCTCTAAAAAGAGATACGGGAGACAATAATATTGATATTGACAAAATATCACAGTTACAAAGTTATCACCTTTAAAGGCATGGCAAACATTGGCAGTTAAAATAATATCTCATCTCACTTATTACTAAATAAAGAACATTGAATTAATTTCTTATTACTAACTAAAACAATATATATGTGGAAGATTAATCTATGAGAACCAGAGTTTAAATTATACAATTCTCAAAAAATATGCAAGATAGCGGCTCACTGCTGGTGTGTCAAGACTTGGTGACAGTTGAGATTGGAGGCCAATCTTTGCTGGAGACCCTGCTGCACAACACAAAATATTTCTGCCAATTCCCTGTAACAGGATGAGGATAATGAGGATAATAATTATTATTTTAAAATAATTTGCAGTTTTACATTTTATAACGGAATAAATCATTAGATGTAAATCTCTTTTTCATTTGTTTTGGAGGGGGACAGCAACATTATAGATCTATGCCATGGAATAAGAATCAAAATCAGAATTCATTTTATTTCATCATGTATATGAAAAGAAACGATGAAGAATTAAACGGATGATGGAGACCCTCCCAAAACACTGTCGCTACTGGAGGGCGGGGTCACCCACCTTGGGCAACAGTTAGAAATATCGTGGATGAAAAATATCTATTGTTATTTTGCTTAGAGAGAATAAATAAAAGTCTGAATCTGAATCTCCAATTAAATTTCATGAATTTCTTTGCAGCCAAGTTGAAGGAGCTGAGTGTGAAGGTAATCAGGGTTTTCGGAGAGAAACTCGTGAGCCGCTATTACCCTCTGCCCAACCTACCGAGAAGAGGAGCCGAGGAAAAAGATGAAACAGTGGACGAGCACAGGGATGTGGCTTTGCATGAACTCATCCGCCTCCCTGGTCGCCGGTTTGCAGAAGAGATCGCAAAGTTTGACAAAAAATTTGCAAAATCGCCAGAAAAAGTCTCCATTGAAGACATCAGGGATTATAAGAGAATCGTGTCTGAGGCTTCGAAAGTGGAACTGAAAACTGCGGCAGTGATTCTGTGCACATGCGGAACCAGTGGCAACAATCTCTACAAGAAGGTCTTCAGTGAAATTAAGCAGGTCTGTTTCGATTGAGTTAATGATGCACATACGAGGGGTGTTCAGGAAGTTCTGACCAATTTTTGTAGCGGGCCTTTCTCTTTGACATACTTCAATGAAATTTTCACAGTACAAAATTCAGGTGCATAGCCATTGATTCTGAAAATATTATTACAGTGTAGTTGGTGTGGTATGGTGTTGTAATAAGTAGTTTGTTCAAAGGGTGCAACAATTCCATACAATGATTTACTTGGGAAATTCTTTTATCCAAGATAAGACTATAGAGGGCCGTTTTCCTCATTTACTTTACAGTTGATTGTGGACGAATGTGGGATGTGTACCGAGGCGGAGACGTTGGTGCCGATCGTGGCTTGCAATCCGCAGAAAGTTGTCCTGATAGGAGACCACAAGCAGCTGCGCCCAGTCATCATGTGCAAAGAAGCAAAACAGAACGGATTAGAGGAGACCTTCTTCCAACATTATGCGGAGCAGGCTATCATGCTGCAAAAGCAGTACAGAATGGTACGTCAATGTCATAATTAGGGGCCAACCAGATAATAGTTGGGGGGGGCTATCGATTTTACCCCCGGGTCAATTTTTTTTTTCATTCGTAAAACATTGATGAATCTTTTTTTTGCAAATTTTTTTTTTTAATTTTCCTGTCCTGAACAGTGTCAAGTGGGAAACAAACTTCCCAAAGATCATCTAGTCCGCCCCTATGACAGTAATCTAATAATCTAATCTTACTTCTGCACCTTTCAGCACCAGGCCATTCAAGACTTCCCGTCATGGCAATTCTACGGCGGAAAACTGACGTGTGGGAATCCAGAATATCAAAGAAAGGACAGTCGGCCGTTCAAACACTTTTGGCCAGCGGGACCTAAGCTGCCGATCGCCTTCTGCCACATTGAAGGAGAGGAGCAATCGCAAAGTGTAACAACTGATTCTGCTTCAAAAGGGTCATGCAGCAACATGGCCGAAGTACAGCACGTGGTAGGTGCAATGTTTTGATAGAATGACAAAAGAGTACGGTAGGGATGATCAACGGTATTCATACCATACCGGGGTATTTTTTGGGCCAAATATCATACCGTCAGGTGCCACAGTACTCATGGTATGAACAGTGTTGCTCCATACTGTCTTTTAGGGTTAAAGATAAGGAGAAATTGCAAGAAATCAACCCAAATCCACATTGTTTTGAATTTTTTCGTCCCTCGGGTGCCATTACACTTCGTTCTCGGGCTGGACGAGATTCTCACCCTGAGCGTCTACTTACAAAACGGCGTCCGAGGGCAGCGGTAGCGCAACATTAAGAATTTCTGATTTTTCGTCTATTTTGAACGATTTGTATCAGTAAATAGCTGATTAAACTCGTCCCAACCCCACGAAAGAGAAACGGAATGTTCATCAATTTTGTCTAATGATTGAGTGACTGGATTATTTACTGGGGGCGAGATTAAAATTTATCAGACTTCATGAAAAAGTAGCACTTGCGAGGTGCCTGAGGGCACTGTCTCAAAATTGTTGGTCATTAGAGCCAGTGTCATATTTAGGGGGGGGGGGGGTATTGGGCCATAGTCACCCCCCCCCCGGCCCAAAAATTAATATGGAGGTGGGAAACTCAGCGGAGCGCCGCATATTGACCCCATGTAATGCTCCCCCCTCAGGCCATTTCTAGATATGCCCCTGATTAAAGCTACAGGGTCACTCCATGCCAAATTATCAAAATATTCGGAAAACCTGAATTCAAATTGGCTGCCAGAATATGTGTTGCACATTCCACAAAATACCCTTGCTAAAAAATGTCAACATAATTTGTCAATTTTCAACCGTGAAAGAACATATCATTTACATATTGGCTGATAGAGATGACAGTTATGACTTACACTGTGCTCTCTGCCACCTTACCGCCTTCTCCCCACCTAAAACACTGTATCCAACCGGCATTTTCCATTGCAGGCAAAAGTGGTTGAGGCACTTGTCCGTGGACACGTACGTCCAGAACATATTGCAGTGCTCACCTTCTACAGAAACCAGTCCGGGAAGTTGAAGGAGAAGATACACGCTTCATGGCCGGACGTCCATGTTGGGACTGTGGTCACCAGTCAAGGTGAGGAAAGAAAGAAAGAAATATTTATTTTTAGTGTTTCTCTTTTGGTCAGTCTTGCCAAAAATTAGCATTTGGTGAAACTGACCATTTGACAGTGTGCCAGAACTCCCCAGAAGTTGTGATACTGCAGCTTGACCAACTCTAAAGTGATGACTAACTTGCCTTTGAGATACCCCTAACATGCAGCATTCCAATGGAGCTTGTCCTCTCTCCATTTGTGATAAATAGTTGTGCACAATGATTGCACTGAACAACCATTTGGTTTTTCGTCATTATTGACTTAAAGTTAATCACCCTAAAATCCAAAAGTAATACCATATTTATGAAATTGCGGTATGATGTTACTGGGTCTGAATGCTACACATCAAGCAAAAAAAAAAGGGTTCTATCCGCACAAACTTTTTCAGTAGGGCCAATTGAAGTTACATTAAAATGTTAATAAAAATACTCAAATTATTAGTTTTCATGGATAGAAAAATAGCTAGAGTATTACAATTTTTTTCAAATTCCAATAATATGTTCTTTGCTTTATTATCAACAAATTGGTTAAAAAAAATTGCGCTCCATCCGCACCCTTTTGAGCTACAGACAGTCGAAGCTACACACAACAGGCAAATTTAGCTGTACTGTCTCTAATCCACCAGGGGCACGACGTCACAATGGGAGCTTGGCTACTGTGACCTCATCAGTTGTGGTGACGTCACAATTGAACAACAGACAGTCATGTGATTCTGTAGGCTTTGTTTATAGCAACCAGGCAAGCTCACACAAACAATAGGTGTCTCTGGTGTACTTCAGGGTGATTAACTTTCAAGGATTGTCTTAGGGTCATCAGCAGACTTGCACTCAACGGCAGTAATTGTCGGCACTGTTGAATAACAGTTTTGTGTAGTTGGTCCTGACAAACATTACAAAGATCATGACCTTTATTTATTGTTTCTCTGACTATTTGACTACCATATTGTACTGATTAATTATTTATAAGTTCTTAACCGGGTCACCTGGGTCTATGTTTGATGGTTGTTTTAATCATCGCACTGCTGTGTCCTCCTCCTGTCCCAATAAGCCCACCAAGTGCATAAATACAGCAGGTATTTCTTTTACAGGGAGCGAATGGCCATATGTGATTCTGTCCACCGTGCGATCCCTCCATCGAGATGACATCGAAGAAAACCCCTGGAACGCCTGGTGCCTCGACAAATTAGGATTCCTGACAGATGAGCATCAAGTCAATGTGGCCATCACAAGGGCCAAGAGCGGCCTTATTATCATTGGTAAGTTCATTGTTAGCCATTTTGAGAATATCCATTATCCAACTTCTCTATACATGCATTCCTATAACATTGGAGAATAAAGTATTTATATATATTTTTGAATTTAGATATCATCAGAACGATGTGATATCCTTAAATATTATACATCATGGTATATTGTCTACATGCAATTGAATATTGAGTTTCAAATGCTTTTTGACATTTTCAGGAAATGCGAACTTGTTACAATGTGACAGAGTCTGGGCCGATTTGATCAACCACTACGATCGTCACGGGGCCATGACAGATTGCAGGTCATTTCCCTGAAGGCCTAAGCTTGAAAATACATTCATGCTTATCTGATATATGTATATAAAATACTGCTCACATTGCCATGTTATAGAGATTGTTGTAAATAATTAGTCCATTTTTCATGGATTGTATTTATATACATTTATTTATTTTGTCATCCATGAGCCTATATATCAATATATATATCTGATCAAGACTGAAATTTTGTTGAAGTTAACGTGTATGAATTTGAATAGATTGTATCCTTGGCATCATCTTGCGGAAGGATATTCATAAATGTAATTGCGTCGCAATTTGCCAGTTTGTTGGCTAAACCATCCACAATTGGAACATTATCCTGAACTAGAAGTCTGTGGTTTCCCAACACCTTATTTTTTATGCAAATCGCCAATTATTCATGGATCTTGGCATTCTTCTTGCTTTAAAACCTACTAAAAATGTTATCTTTACACAGTAGTCTTTTACCTCTAACACCCTATCCACTCATGCTATCCACATCTTTTTCACTCAGTTCACATGGTGGTTTTGGTAGTGGTGGTGGTGTTGGTAGTAGTGGTGGTTTTCCTTGGGCTCCAAAGAGGGATGCTTGGGCCAAATATGCACATTTTACTTTCAAGAGGCCCACTATCCCGATTGTGTTAATTTTATAAATATCACACTACTTATTTCAAGATACTTTACATCTCATCATTTCGCTCTCAGTATTCCCTTCAATTTAAACAAATGTTTTGTCAATTAATCTGGATCTCATGTAATACTGTAAATTCCATCGAAAACTGCTCAATTTTTCCCAAAGTCATTCAATCCTGTTGCTTTACACCAATCTGCATGGCCTTTATTCCTTTAACATGTCACTGTGTAGGTAAGGTGGCACTATTGTTGCACTTCCTGTTTGATCATAACAATGTCTTGAGAAAAGCACATGTCTAAAAAAAAAAGCCAAATTACTATAAATCTAATTGTTGTCAGCAACATAACACCATGCAGAACTGTCTATGTAGTCATTGTAGGCTATATCTATGCAAAATACACCTTCAGATTTCTTTGATACTGAATTAAAGCGTAAAGGGTTTCAAAATTGCCAGGTGAATTGGCAAAGTTTTCTGTGTTGACATGGTTTTGGGAGAATTTCAATCTCTTACCTTGCATTTTATCATCTATGGGGCAATATGTTTAATTTGCCCTCACCAGGTATATCCCTTGCAATGTAGGTTTAGAAAGTATATAGTGCCATGTCGATAAATGGATGTTAAAATGTCCATTTAAGATATTCTTTGGCAAAAAGTGCATGTCTCTGACACATATTCTTATGTTCTGAGAGTGTTTCAAGAGGCCCTGTTACAAAAGAGCAGGCTGGATTATCTTGTTTAGCATTGTTTTGCATTGACTGTTTGTTATAATCACCTGTTTCGCACCTCAGGTCAACTGAGTCCACACTTGAAATGTGATTGCCAAAGCAATAGGTTGTGTGACCATGCTTTAATACAATATTCAAAGTTTTGTATTGCATGGTAACCTGCCAAAGAAGAAAGTGGGACATGTCTTTTAGAACTGCTCCCTATCAAATTGAACCCAAGGGCCATTACTACTTTTTTTTATTTTCGCACAAAAATGTTGTGGGGACATTTCATATCAAGTCCCCAGGGGTTTAAAATGTGGGGGGGGGCATGTCTCCCCCGTCCATAGGCGTATGGCCGTTGCGATTTTGGGGGGGGGGGGCGAGCGACATTTTCCCAAATTTCAAGATCTATATTTTATACCATTTCGAATGAAATTGCCTGGATATCATAAATTTTCAATAGTTTTCATTTAATCATTTGCCCGAATAAGAAATAAATGATAATGATTTTTTGCTGTCAAATTGTGGTATTTAATGCCAGGGATAAGCTGCTGTGCAGCCTATATTTTATAATATGATGTTGAGATGGTAGTTGGTGAAAATATCATTGGCTCTCCATTATAGTATCCTTTTAATATAATCCTACTGATTAATTTTAAGTGGTAGGCCTATATATATAACCAGTAACTTGTATTATTAAGAACTTCCCGTAGGGAAGTTCTTATTGATATTGTACGTATTCTTATTCTTTATTCTTTTTCTTTATTCTTATTCTTCCAACTTTTTCACTTTTTTAAATGTTGAATAACTTCTTAACCAGAAGAGATATGTCAATTAGCACCTATACAGCATTCAGACACTATAAAATTCCTGCTATGGTGGGAATTACTCATCGGAATTCCGCTTGACATAGGAATTACAGGCAATCTTCAGCAAAAATTTCCGATTCCGGTTTTGGGAAAACTGTCAGTCAGAATTTCATGAAATTTTTTCCTGTTAATCTCTAATGGAATATGCAGTGCAGAAAGGAGCCTAGTGGCTATAGGGTAAATAGCTTTGGAGAAAGAAAAGTTCAAAATTGGAGCAAAGCGAAATTTTGAGGGGTGACATCATGAAAAACCATGATTGGAATGTCAGATTTTTATGTCCTTACAGGAATTATTAGTACTACTAGGGTGTAGTGTCTGCGCAAAAGTATGGCATCCAAAGTCCAATACTTTTGGTGCCACAGGGCCTCAAAAGTCGAACATTTGATGGGCTGTATCTCCCTTAATATTGGTCCTAGAAACAAACCATGGACATTTTTGGAAAGCTCAGAATGTCAGCTTTCCAGTGGTGTATAGCAATATGATGTAGGACGTCCGGTTTAGAATCGCGGTAGACATTGAAAATTTTACGTCATTTTTGGGCTTGTCAAAACCTATTTTGCCCAAAAAAACTATGAAGGTCTTCATGGACGTTCATGTATATTTTTTTACTGTTACCCATTGTGGCCCTGCATAATGTGTCCAAAGGAAATTGTTCTACTCCAAATTCTTTTCCCTTGAGAATTTTTTTCATTTCAAAATTCAAGTGCACATTGCTCAGCTTCTATTCATTCAAATGTCATGAAATTAACACCAAAAAATGCGTAAAATTATGCCCTTTCATGAGCTCCAAGGGCATATACCTCTCACTAATAGCCAATTTTACATTAGCAATTTCACATATTCAATTATAACTCATTAAGTATTCATTAAAATCAATTAAAACTAATTTGACATATTCCTATTTTTTTTCTATATTTTTCCATGTAAGCACATGTTCCTACCATGAATTTTGTTCTCCTATTTAAACTCTTCCAATAATGTTTCAAATCACTTAAAATTGATATGACATGTTGCTGACTGCTTGCCCTCCGTGTGTATGTAAGCACATCTTCCTAGCCCTTATGGTTTGTCCGTAACAAATCATTAGGGTTAGGGTTTCATCGAGGCCTGGCTCCATGCCAAGCGATATGTGAGTATGTGTGCCTGTTTGTGCAGTTCCATGGACTATTGCAGGCAAGGTCAAAGCGGCAGTGATGTTTCGCTCTAGGACAACCTAAACATACTATTAAGCAATGGCAAGGACAAAAATGCAAAGAACTAGAATAGCAGGGCAGGGAAGGGATTGGAAGGAAAGGAAGGGATTTGAAGGGAAGGGAAGTTCTTCCTTTAAATTGCTGTGCAATTTAGTATACTAGTTATTATTATTATTATTATTATTATCATACTATTATTGTTTCATGTCCTTATTTGAATTTTTGTTTTGTTTGTATAGTTTGCACGTAATGTCAAAACAAATTTCATGTATTACATGACAATAAATTCTTATTGCATCGTTACTATCGTATCATATCGTATCGTATCGTATATATATATGTACAATATCTCGACCTTTATTAGGTCCTCATCAGGTACTGGTCTTTGTTCGGAATAATAACTCTCCTGTTGTCCATTAGGGGGTGAAAATTTAATAATCAGGGGAGGGGGGCTTCGAGTTTTTGTCGGAAATTATTTATTTCATGGTAACGGCGGCAGTAATTATTTATTTGAAGTGCGTGAAGTCCCTGAATATTCATTCCTAAATCAAGAAACACTTTGTTAAGAAATACTCCGTGCAGAAATTATTTACTTCAAGAATATCCAAAATTTATTTATTTATTTTACCAAAACTGAGCAAGATATTTTTTTTTTTTAAACTCCACACCCCCCACCACCCCCTTGAGATTAAATGGTCTCCCCATTATCAATTCTTCTGGTCATATGTTGCATGCTTACAACGCCATGTACATCGAAAGTACATACATATGACATATCTATGAGCTGCAAAAAATCACTTCATAAAGGCAAGCTTATTGAAAAGATGTATTTTTGTGAATTGTTTGTTGTCTTTCAATGTGTGAATATGGAATTGATTTTATGATAATCACTTTTAATGATTCCATGATGAATCTTTTATATGAGATGTCATTTAAAAGTCATGCGAAACCAAAGTGGCTGGGAGATATATTTTCAAATCCCCCTTTTTTGTCTTACTTCAGTTTTTACCCCGCTGGCTATGTAATAGCCTACGGGGTACTGCAGTCCTCAATGCCTCAATGTGCTGGGGATTTCGTCAAGCATAACTCACTTTGTGTTGCTCATATTTCATTCAAATTTGGCCTGTTATCTTATTTTGTCATGCAGATGGGAATGACAAGTCCGTGCGGACACGCGTCCGTACGGACACACGGGCGTACGGACACACGGACGTACGGACACACGGACGTACGGACGAACGGACGTACGGACACACAGACGCACGGACGGACACATGGGCACACGGACAGAAGGATGGAAGCACGGACGCGCAAACGTACGAACACACGGACGTTGTGTTGCTCATATTTCATTCAAATTTTGCCTGTTATCTTATTTTGTCATGCAGATGGAATGACGTACGGACACACGGACGGACACACGGACAGAAGGATGGACGCACGGACGGATGGACGGACGTACGGACACACGGACGGACGGACACACGGACGTACGGACACACGGACAGAAGGATGGACGGACGGACACACGGACGGACGGACACACGTACGGACGGACGTACGTAAGGACGGACGGCCGGACACATGGACGGACGCACACGGACGCACGGCCGGACGGACACACGGACACACAGACACACGGACGGACGCATGGACGGACGGACACACAGATGGACACACGGACGGGCGGACGGACACACGGACACATGGACGCACGGACACACGGACGGACACATGGACACACGGACGGACACACAGATGGACACACGGACGGGCACACGGACGGACGGGCACACAGACGGACGGACACACGGACACACGGACGGACACATGGACGCACGGACGGACGGACACACGGACACATGGATGGACACATGGATCCGAATGGTCTCGATGGCTTCACATAGAGCCAGCGGGGTTTACGTGCTTGCACGGTATTTTTAATGATCCTTCATGCTGTCTTTTTATACATGACATTTTCTCCAAATAATCCCGATTATTTACACGGCCTGTTTTACGACATTACTCTTTGGAGTGCTGTCTATGGACCTATATGTTATGCACAGTATTGGCCTATATATATTAACATAATACGTACTTATATAATGTGTTGAAGTAATATTTAAACAGGTCTGTAGTAATCATTTCCGGAATACTAATTCATTCAATCTTGAACAATTACACAACTTATATATCATAGCATGTTTTATCCAAAAACGTATTTTGAACTATATTTTATATTTTTTAAGGTTTGTACATTGCAAATTTATACCATATGTGTTTTTAGTCTGGCTAGAAAACTGCTGAACTCTGTGATAGACCTATTCTACAACTTCGATTGATAAAAAAGCAAGATTATTTATTCAGAACTTGTTGAATAAAAATTACCAAAACTACAGCATGAGTTTGTTTTCATTATGGAATATTGGACACAACTCAACCGATACACTTAATGTCATTTCTTCAAACATATATGCTGGTGACTCTCTCAATTGGTCAACTGTATTGTAAAGCTGTTCAGTCTAACGTTATTATTTATTTATTGATTTTTTTTCTCCCTTTGCACGATATTGGCTAATCCAATTTTATATACTCAATTTGGTTGTAATGTGTCTTAGGGTGGCCTCTCTGCAGCGATCTTAATCTTTGAGATGTCTCCTTGGCCCCTATTTCTATAATAATATCAATGTATTATTTCGATACTTATCTTTAAAAGTGGGAAAATAAAAGATTTCTGAGTCTGAGTCTGAGTCTGAGTTCATTAATGATGCAGACCTGGACTGCCTTGGACCGGTCCGTGGTCCAGCCCTGGAATGCCAAAATAAGGGACCACCGACAAAAAAACCGGTCTAGTGCCAGACCGGACCAGTTCAGTGCTGATCCGGACCGGTCCAGGGATTTTTCATGTCATGAAGGGTGTAGCATGAATGTTGACATATATCTAAAAAATTGAAATTCTTATCATACAGATTGTTTATCCCCACATTTTTATCAATTCACGAAATGCCGATGGACCACTTCTGGACCGGTCAAGTAAAAATAATCGGACCAATTAACTCACCAGGCTCACCCTGGACCAGACCAGGACCAGACCACTTTTGAAAATATCGGACCACCCTCTTAAAGGTGGTCCGGTCTGCACCACTAGGATTAATCAGGGTTTTTGAGACGCTTTCTGTGTAAATGGTGTTATATTATGTATAGTTTATTTACTGGAGGGGGTTAAAAAAGAACAACAGTACCCCCCCCCTCAGGCCAAAAATGAACGTGGAAGAGATAGGAAATGCCGCGGAGCGCCCCGAATTCACCCCCCATGTGATGCCCCCCTCAGGCCAGTTCTAGATAGGCCCCTGATCACTAAACATTTGGACAAGGGTGGTGAATTAATTTTTTTGGAAATCCATGGTTCTCCCCCAGAAATGATTTAGGGCCTACTGCCCGGAAAGAATTTATTTATTTCACTAAAACTAGGCAACCAACTATTCATTTTAAAAAACTCCAACCCCTTCCGGAGATCTAATTGATGTTCCCTAATGGAAAAGCACTTGCATGTATTCCATGCTGCAATTAGATTACTGGGTCATCAACTCATCAATGTGTCCGGAGAGAAATTATCGCAGCTCGAACTGTTGCCCTGGCCTTGACCCTTAATTGGGGTCTCTTATAGTAACAAAACAAAACAAAAAAGATTGGTCTAGCATTAAGCACTCACACAAGTATTATTTCATGGGGTGCATGCATAAAATATTAATGTGGGAAGTCATTTGAAGAGTGTTAATCATGACCTTGTGGCTATCCCTTCCAACCAACACTATCCTGGATAACATCTACATGCTGGTGAGTTTATTTCTCTGTTATTATTATATAGATTTAAAAAAAAAAAGAATTGGATGGCCAGTGTGATTCAGAGCATATATAGGCCTATATATATTCAGCACACTGAAAAAAGGGATTGTCTGATAACAGACAATCAATGTCTAATATGTGTCCGATCAAGCGATTGTCTGGTCCAGACAATTGAATTGTTCAAAATACCAAAGAACTTGTTTGTTTCATTCAGTTATTGTCTGGTTCAAACAATATTGTGAAGTCTCTTTCAAAATTGTTAAATTAAGCAGTCTGATAAAACGGCTGGCTTGTTTTAACAGTTTGGCTAACTTGCTTTTCTTGTTTATCAAGTATCGTTTATTATATTTTCCAGCAAAAGTGTTTTTCCAGAAACGTCTTAAATTGAATTCCAATATATCACAGTAATGAAATTCAACAAATATGTAGAATTCGTTCAGTTCTATAAAAGAATGTTCCGTGCCATTTGATCGTATGTAGTTCTTTGGCATTGGCCAGGGGGCCCCACTAGTCCAGGCAGGTGCTGCCACTATGTGTGAATGAAGAGGAGAATGTCTATGGAAAAACCGGGATATAACTGACACTTTGGCATGTCAGCGCCCTGCTAAGGATTAACACTGTTAACAACAGCAAACAAACAATCAGATTATTGTTGTTTTTCCAAAAATTAGTCAAAGCGTATAATAGAAGAAGAGTATGCTTTTAAATTATACTACTGTTTGCTTTTTTGTGGCCAATCAGAAGGCAGAATTTCGCTCAGATATAATGCATATCACAGATCATACACCTGACCATGATATTGCATGCTTGGCTGACAGCAAGTTGACAAAATTGAAGGAAACACGAAAAAAATGACGGAAAAAACTGACCAACAAAGAATTAAAACACAGACAGTAAACAAGGAGGAAGATTGAATCAAGTGTTACTGGTCTCAAGGAAAACGCTGTATTCACTCTTTTTTCATGTAGATATTTTTTGATTATTTGGCATGTTCAAATTTCTTGGAGGTGTAAAAACGAGCATGTACGAGTTTGTGGATGTGTAAAAACGAGAATAAGTGCTCGTGTATATGTACTAACACTCGTGGGTGTGCTTTATTATTCATTCGTGGACCTGCCAATACTAACATCCGTGAAAGTGCTAGATAATTAGGGTTTAGGGTTAGAATTAGGGTTAGAGTTAGTTTTAGGCAATTTCAGGGTTAGTGTGTTCGTGATTACTCCTGTACAAATTCGTGAAATGCAATTTTTGGCACTTAAACAAATGCAAAATTCGTGTATATGTTCGTTTTTGCAGGTTTACAAATTCGTCCAATATTGAAAAACATATACCTCCTTTTTTATACCGATATCTGAAATAATGATCAAATTTTAGGTCTTTTGATAAAAAAGTTCATTATGGATAGGCAAGCGACCAAAAAAAAAGCGGAGCAGCAGACTAACAGTTTCTGCCATAAATTTGGCAAGCTCAAAGAATTATTTTTTCTTCTCGATTGGGGGCTGCCACCCTGAACCCTGCTTCTTCTTATTTTCGGGGGCTACCGCCCCCAACCCCTGCTCCTAGCTTTCTATTATTTTTTCGAATGTATTTTGTTACTTCAAAATACAATTTTGCCCAGTGACTGTAATAATCAGTCTCACCAAATAGGCCTTGGCTGAGAGGGCTCCGTCATCGATCCATCTATCCGTCTATCTATCTATGTATCTATAAAATGAATCTCTGAAATTAATGCATTGTGTTATTTCTATCTATCTCTATATCTATCTGTCTATCTATCTATCCATCTATCTATATATCTATCTATCTATCTATCTATCTGCAAAATTAATGTATTGTAAATGAAGAATTCTGACCTGTTGCCTTCAGGGCTCAGCAAACCTCCAAATGAACTGAGGAATGTGGATGACATTGAAACAACGGAGTGGAAGGAAAAGACTGGCAAATTATAAAGAAGCTGAATGAAAACCTAAAAGCCACGATACAAACGGCACACGGACCAACCAGGGAAATCAACATAAAGGACAGCATACGACAAGGAGGAGTACTGTCAGTCAACCAATATGCTCTGCTAATGGACGAAATAAGCAAAGCAATCATAAAAGAGAACATCGGAGTGAAATATAACAACCAGGAAACCGTAGGATGCCTACTATGGATGGATGACGTAGCACTGATAACAAACAACGAACAAGAAATGGAAAAAATGCTTAATATAACCCATGAAATCGCAAGAAAATATCACATAAAATTTGGAGCAGAAAAAAGCAAAATCATGACAATGGGGAAAACCGACGCAAGCAAAACATATATGCTCGGAGAAATGCAGGTAGAATGAACAGAAACATACAAGTACCTCGGAGTGATCCTAAATAACAAAAATAACCTAAAGGAGCATATCAAATCGACCAAATCAAAAGTAGAAGCAGCATACCAAACGATGATGACAATATGCGAAGACTCTGATCTGAAAGGGATCCAACTGGAAGCAGCGTGGAAAATTATAGAAACCTGCATAGAGCCAATAGTGACATACGGAATTGAAGCCCTCAGCCCAAACAAGACAGAACTACGAGAACTGAACAGTATATGGACGAACGTCATCAAAAGACTACTGATGACGCCACAATCAACACCCAACGAGGCTGTCTACATGGAGACGGGAACCCTTGACTTCGAGGCCATGATGGACAGAAACCGGATGAGAATGACCAGCAGACTGAGAACAACTGCTAACCACCTACTGACAACTATGATGAACGATGAAACCAAGGGAGGTTGGAGAGAAACAATTTCAGAAACAATGGCAAAATACAACATAACGGAAGAAGACATGTCAGAACCAGAAAAAGTCAGAAAGAGAACGATAGCAAAAAAAATCAAAGAAAAGTTCAAAGGAAGAATAGAACGACAATCCCAAGAAAAATCAAAAGTAAAGACCCTTATGGAAAACACAAAATGGGAAACCAAGAAAAGAAAAGGATACCTGAATAAACTAACAAGAAAACAAGCCAGCACTATCTTCAAAGCACGAACCAGAATGCTGGATGTTAAAAACAACTACAAGGGTAAATACCGAGATACCCTATGTAGAATGTGCAAGAACCAAAACGAAACAACAGAGCACGTACTGCAAAATTGTACTACAATCCACCCGGACGACACCAACAAAATACAACTCAAAGACATTTACGAGGACAATTACCTGAAACTAAAAACAATTACTGAAAAAATAAAGAAAATCATGATTGAAATACATAATGTAAACGTGTAGCTCCGTATTTCAGGTTCGAGCGGCCTAGCAACCTAGGTACACACACAAGAGAGAGAGAGAGAGATTGGATGTGCCACGACAAATACAATGAATTGTTGTCAAACAAGAAGGATTAAATGGCAAATGAAGAGATCTTAACTAATTTGTTTTGTACTTAATGGTTTAAGCTAGACAACACGCTTGTTTGTGAAGATATGCAACAATCCGAGGGCTTTAGTAAGTTGCGCGCAGATTGGAGGGAACAAAGTACGCCAAAATAACAGATCTGTAGATAGATCCACCCACCACCCGCTTGTCCCGGGCCACTTTTTAGTATTTTCCTAAAAAGGGGGCGTGCACCTAATGGAAGTAGTGTATTGCCTGGTGCGCAAAAAAATGTAATTCATATTAATTAGGAAATTTAGAAGACTTTGATTGAGCTGAAAAGGGGAGAGCTTGCCTTAGTATGGCCCGGAAGACAAAGGGTGAATTAGAAGATTAGGCATTCAGTATAACTTGAGATAAATCCCGTACGCTATAGACAATAGACAATAGACAATAGACAAACTTTATTTTGATTCGGTTTTACAAAAAGAAAAATCAGCCGAAACGGCTGGTGTCACCGAAATTGCGCTATCACTTTAATATAATAGATTGGGCCCATGAACGTTTTTTGTATGATTATAATGCCATAATAGATTTTTGGAAAGATAAGAAAGATAAGACGGATGACTCTAAATATACACTTATAGATAAGACTAATAAAAGATAACAAAACTGGGTCAATGGACAACTGCATTGACTGCCTGGCACAACAGCTATGCCTTATTACCTTATTTTTGGTGTTAGAAATCTGTTGGCATCAGTCAGATGAAATAACATTTTGAAATGCACCCCACATTGGCATCATTTTGGGTGTTGCTGCACTAACAGGTATTTGATATATTAAAAATATAATGCACTTATGATAATATACTGTTTGTGTTTCTTTGATAAGAATGTGGTACATGCGTTACACTCTAAAAAATTTTGGGACAAAATCGGTTTTTTAGATTAAAAATGGTTTTTTGAAAAACCAAATTTCAATGCAAAAAAACCAACATGGATTTTTAAAAAAATCCATGTTGGTTTTTTGCATTGAAATTTGGTTTTTCAAAAAACCATTTTGAATCTAAAAAACCAATTGTCTGAAATTTTTTTAGAGTGTATAAGACCCCCTGTTGTAAGACAGACTTACCTTATGTGACTGTCTTCACACTAATTAGTATTTTAGTGCATTTTGCCCCCCGACGAGAGACCCCACCCCACGAGAGACCGCTTCATGACAGCAGAAGGGGTGGTCTTTTAATGCAGGAACCACTGTAGCCTGTGAATGTTGTCCCTAACACATGTATCTGATACAGAGTAAGATCCTTCACCTATAACAAATTAAAGTGGTCAGTTATTGCTTGATATATGTTCAACCTATCCTAATTGCTTCTTGACCAAGATTTTGGTTAACAAGCAACCAATATTTGGTTTTCACAACTTTTTTCAATGTGGCAACCAATCTTTCCTTGGCTATTATAGGATTGGCTGTCTGTTTTAAGAGTGCCCTACAGTAACATATATATTTCAGGCTCATTGCAATACTATTTACATGCATTGATGCATAATGTATAATATCTCAAAAGTAGACTTATATTGATTGGGCCATTATTAAATCTGACTTATTTGCTTTGTAGAGTCTATTGAGTATTGCTTTTCTGTGTCAGGTCTATTTGGTTTAATGTGTTATATTTCTAGGAGTGATGAAACTACTGTTGTACAGAATATTCCTTCCCAACCATATATCATGGATTTGAAGATTCTATTGCTCGCCATTTGCAATGTGATCTTGGTGCAAGTTCTGTCAGGTATGCTTATTTACATTACATTACAAATTTGACAGTTGACTATGAAAAACATTTTCTCAAAATTCACAGTTATTGTTGGGTGTTGTTAGTTCTATAAGTTGCAGATTCGTATATATTTTTATTTCATGTCTAACTGCTAAAAGCACACAGAGTATCAAACAATGTAAAACAGTTTGTGATCACTGCTATGGTTGTTTCCTAATTGGAATTTGTCATGTGACTTTGGAATAGACTCCCACTAGTTTTGCATTTCTTCAAAATATGCATGGCAGAACATTATCAAAATAAGTGAGATGTACAAGGTCTACTATTGCATTTGGACCATAATTATTTGTGTGTTATTTGCAAAATGGCCTTTCTTCTTATAGGGTATTATTGGTATACATGCAAGTGTAACCACTGGGTCCAGGGTTCGATTCCAGCTTTTACCGTGTCACCTGGGCCTGTGTTGGACAGCTGTTTCAATCATCCTTTGCCTCATTGCTGTGTCCTCCTCCTGTCCAAATTAGCCTACATATGTGAATACAATACAGGACGTAAAACCCCAATCATCCATTGTCTATCTTTAAAATCACATATTTCTAAAGTATTCATCAATATAACACACAAAATGAGTGTCTCCACTGTTTAATGCCAGTTGTCAGAGGCCAAACGTCATGCAACCCTTGAGCTAGGGATCAGGCCTTGGATTTTGTGATACCTTTCTAATTTTTCTTTTACAGGTGAAAAAAGTAGGCCTATGATACCATCCATCCGCTTTTTTGAACCTGATAAAGAACCGAAACAACCAGAAATAGGTTTTCGCAACATGATCAAATACAACGCTTATCATAAACATTTCCATAGACATTCTCCTCTTCATTCACACATAGTGGCAGCACCTGCGAGGAGTATTGGGGCCCCCTGGCCCATGCCAAAGAACTACATACGATCAAATGGCACAGAACATTCTTTTATAGAACTGAATGAATTCTACATATTTGTTGAATTTCATTACTGTGATATATTGGAATTCAATTTAAGACGTTTCTGGAAAAACACCTTTGCTGGAAAATATAATAAACGATACTTGATAAACAAGAAAAGAGAGTTAGCGAAACTGCTAAAACAATCCAACCATTTCGTCAGACTACTTAATATAACAATTTTGAAAGATACTTCTCATTTTCCCTCATCGAGCATGGATGAATCGTGTAAGTATAGATACTTGTTTCTATCTATCTATATCTATATAAAGGTGTAGTCTCAGAGGTCCCTGCCTTGGTTTGTCCAAGGTCTTCATCAATTTGCTGTATCATGAATTAAACTGCATTCTCACCAGGGTACGACACTTTCAAGGCCTTCTGTTAAACCTCTCATAAGTTCTTTTACACCACCATTGATATTATTATAAAACCCACTGAGGGTGGTGGATCTGTCTACTGAAACCCATGAGTGGTCTGGCTGGCAGAGTTCCGCTGCCAGCCAGACCACATCAAGTGACAAGTGTAGTGATGAGAGAAGAGTTGCACACATTTATTGATATCATACTTTAGACTTTAATTTGCAGATAGCCTCACTTTGGATTCCAAACATCCGATGCGGACAATTTCCTTGGTGGCAAATGAAGTCTGGGGAGCCATGAGAGGTCTGGAAACACTCTCACAGCTGATTATGGTAAAAGGAAATAAGGTAATATTATGTTGATTTTGAATTGATATGAAAAGCCTATTGCAGTTATGGACCAGTCATTAATTTAGTAATGCCACTCGCCCACTCCATTACAAGTACCTCTGCCAATGTGTGGGGTGGAAAAGTCTGGAAATGCCCAATCCCTGGAAGAAGCGAGGTAAGGAAAATGCTGCGAAATGTAGTAGCAACTGCGTAAAGTTAAATTGAATCCCCATTCCTACCCTGGGGCAAATTAAACTTATTTTGGAAATCCTCAGAAATCGCCCAAGGGTGAGGGAATTTTCAAGCTGAAAATGTTCCCTGGAAAAAGCCCCACCATTACAAATGACTGGAGCATAATGTGATTCATTGAGTTTTCTCTACTTTCTTTACAGTTCTATTTAGAAAACTTCACAATTGAAGACTCTCCACGATTCAAGCACAGAGGTGTCATGATTGACACCGCTCGACATTTTATCGGCAAGGATATCCTCATCATGAATTTGGTGTGTAATTCGGACGAAAACTGAAATAAGTAAATGATAAGATAGTTTTCCTCATACATGATATATGAATCAGATATTATATATGTATGTTGTAAGCAAACCCAGAATAAAAGTCACATTTCTTTGTTAAATTATGGTATGACTGCGACGCAAGGGTGGGTGTGTGATATGTTGGTCACATTGGGGCGACCAGATGATACTTGGAGGCAGGTTACGGATTTTTGCGAAAAAATGTTTGTTCCACACCTGGCACTTAAAAAAAGGGAGTTTTTCAGCATATAAAAATGAAAAAGATGTTTTCTTCCACCATTTTCCAGGGTACCATAATGTTAAACTTGCACTGAAAATTTTGTCCCTCCCTCACATGCGAAAGAATTGTCTTCCTTGGTGTAAGATCCATAGTTTCCCCAACTATCATCTGGCTGGTTCCTCATATATCTGGTAAACACACCCAGAATAAAAATCCCACGTGTACGCTCCATTTTGGGGTTAACTATGGTTTGATGGTGTCTCAAGCGTGTGTTCCATTGGTTATTAAAAGTACATACGTTTATAATAACTTCAACACACCAAAAGCAATTGATGCATAAAATCTGTTTGGGAGCTTAATAATAGGTGACTTTTTAAAACTTCAGAACAGAATCATTTCTCCATTGACTTTTAAAATGAAGTTAAGAAATAAGAATGATGTGATATCTATAGCTCAGACGTTTCCAATTCTGTGTTCATTGAATTTACGTTTCCTATTTCAGGAAGCTATGGCACAGAACAAATTCAACGTTTTCCACTGGCATCTGACTGATGATCAGTCGTTTTCTTTTGATAGTCACAGTCTTCCAAACATTACAAAATATGTGAGTAAAACAATGTGAAAAAGACAGATTTACAAAAATTGAAGTCGTTTTAAAAGTTGATTTCAATCAATAGTTTCACTGTATTCCAATAATATGATCTAGTGTTATCAACCTTCCTGACCAAATATTGATATTATGCTCTAGGGAGTTAAATTGAAACTCCTATTCTGTGAATCAATTGCAACTTCAAAGAAGAATAGTCCATGCAATCACTCCCTTTTGCCCACTTAATCATTCCATATCTAATCATCTGGACAAATAATCATTCCATGACAATAATCCATATAATTAAGTCAATCCGTTATTAATAAGATTACTGTGTATTGCCTATATTATAATCAGTCCATTAAAAACCCCCACATCATTCATATATATAATGACTCAATATTACCCTAAATATCTGAACTTTCTTTTCAACAATGCTTTCCTTTGGAAGGGCTCCTACAATCCTGAGACACACGTCTACAAACATTCTGACGTGAGGGAAATAGTCGAAGAAGCAAGACTACGAGGAATCCGTGTTATTCCAGAATTTGATGCTCCTGGTAAAGTCTATTTTATGTTTTATTTAGAACTCTAAGATATTTTCTACAAGTAGAAGTTAAGAACATGCATGATAATTCCCGAAAAACACATCAGCTAATTCCATTCCAAATAACTTATTTTTAAAGAAAAAAATATGGTATCATTTGTGCCATAAAAGAAAATTAACAAGCCGTAATATGTGATATGTGATTAATCAATGGCTGATGTTATTGAATATAAATGATATCAATGTCCTTACACCTACTCTTCCTCAGGTCACAGTTTTTCCTGGGGCTTTGGACAACCAGGTCTGCTTTCGGCATGTTACGACGAGCGAGGAAATCCAAACAGATACTTCGGGCCGATGAACCCACTACGAGAAAAGACTTACGAAGTTCTCGGGAAGATCTACAAGGAAATTCTGGAGGTGTTTCCTGATAATTCCTTTCACTTGGGAGGGGATGAAGTAGATCTCGAATGCTGGTCAGTGCTGAGTCAGTTAATTACAATTGATGATTAGGGCTTTATTACATGAATTACAAAAGAAACACAATATAACACATGTCCTGTATTTATGCCCTTGGTAGGCCAAAATTTTACTGAGTAATGAAAGGACATGGCTAATTTGTCTGTGTCACACAGTTCGATGAACTCCTCATTTGAGTAAAGGAATGTAGTGATTCTTTTCAAACATGATTTAATAATTGTAGACACAGAATGTGAATGCATTTCGTTTTCCTAGGACATGTATTCTAGAGCTAAAAGTGAAATCAAAAAACGTATGACATCATTTTTACCTATAGAATACAAATATCAGGTCACACATAACAAAGAAAACACATTCAGGCTCAGTGTTTACAATCATGAAATTGTCTGTAAAGCAATGGATTGATCTTGCAGGAACAACAATCCCGAATTCCAGCAGTACTTACGAGAAACTGGCTTCATCCTCGAGAGCGTACTGTCCAATTTCACATCAAGGTGAGACATATAAATTAAATATCATCAAATGTTATTCATTATAACCCTTACTTTTTTTTTTAGTATTCAATGTTATTGTTTCAGAATGCCAAAATCATCTTTATGCATTATTACCCTCATTATCTTTTAGTCATATATATGATATGGTTTCAGAATCCGGGTATTACCGGCAGACTGTACTGATGATATTTTAAAGTATGGAGCTACTAAGGGAGAGATATGTACACAAGAATAGGTGATTTTGCACACAAATTGGGACTTTAAATACCGTGATATAGAGTGAAAATTTATTGAGGTCTGTCCTTAATGAAAAATTGAGGAAGCTTTTGTGAGGTCAAACATTTTGGTATGTATGGGCCTATGTTTATCCTACAGGCTACAGCATACGGTAACTGAACTTTTCAAGGAAAGAGAAAAAATCCGGAAGAAAGTAGATTCAAATCGTCAGCAGGATAGCCCAGAGATGATTGTATGGCAAGAGGCTTTTGATGACAAAAGGAAGGTAACTGCTCCCACCACTTGTCTTTGAAATTGGTTAATTGTACAGATGCACCTATAGATACCACTTTTTACATCCGAACTCAAGTCAAGTAAAACTTTATTTCAGACCAAAGATCCATATGATATGTTTACAACAAAAATCTTAAGTAAAAATTTCTACCCAGTGGGCGGTGTAACTGCCTCTCTTCAACACACTACATCTATAAATATCATAAACAAGTGATCTAGCAGATCTTGACACTCTGGAATATATATTATGGCAAGTTTTGCGGATTAAGCGAACTGATACCGATCCCAGTTATTGTTGCGGGTACCACTGATGCCGATGCCATTCTGATACCGATACCGTTGGCTATAAACAGAGTAGTGCCACTGATCCGATACTGCCTTTTGGTGCTGGGTAGGCACCGATACCAATACTTAGTATCGGATCGGAACATACATCCCTATGTGGTTGGGAGGGCGAAGTCGTCACAGTCCTTTGAACCCAAAAACTGCATCCTACCTTTCTGCCTTTGTATGCTGTTCCAAGAAATAGTTCCAAATTCATTGCACATTTATGAAGTTTTTTTTCGATATCTAGGTCAGCCGAAGTCAAGTAAAAAGTTCGACAAAAAAAGTCCCCCTTTAAATAAACAGTTCAATGGTGCCGAAGTTATTGCCCATATACACTATATAATGTAAAATCTCTATATATATCCATTAATTTCATTAAGCATGTTAAATCTCACCATGGATATTGTTATATTTGCAAAAGAGGTTATGGACTCTCAAAATTATCAATCAAAGAATCATTGTGTTTTAAAAATCAGGCAATCTGACAAAATGAACGAATTAATGCATCATAGACATAATGACATTTTCAATCGCTTATCTCTTAACCAGATGACAAAGGACACGGTCATTCAAGTTTGGAAAAGGGGAGAGACTTACATTTCGGACGTTGTACTGAAAGGCCACAGTGTCATCTTCTCTGAGTGTTGGTATCTGGATGCCACAACCTACGGGATAGACTGGGATAGATTTTACAATTGTCTGAACCAGGGTAAGTATAAATCCGAACTACATTGGTAAATTCAGATTGATTATACATTTATCATTATCATTATTAGGCCTATGTCTTCCTCAGACAGTTAGCATTAACAGTATTTAGTTCAAATCAGCAGAATATATAATACGGCAATGTATTAATTTTGGTGTTCATTCCAGCCAATTCACATCCCACAGACTACGACGGCAAGTTAATTGGAGGGGAAGTTTGTCTCTGGACGGAGTATGTCAACGAACAAACACTAATTGCAAAATTATGGCAAGTTGAATATCTTTTTTAGAAACCAGTTGAAATTTAATGAATCACCTTCAAAAAGATTCAAATATTTATAGAAGACATTTTCTTCTGATTCTCCTTTTGGGGTAATTGTTATTTCACCTGATTTCATAGCCTAAAATATTAAAACTGATCATTCAGGCCCCGGGCAAGTGCTGCCGCGGAGCGATTGTGGAGTCCTGTGCATCAGAACAATTTTGAGGAAGCGGCTGGACGACTGGAGGAACACAACTGTCGCATGAAAAGGTCAATGTCTTGCATGTTTATGCAAATTAGGTTCTATTTTAGTCGTAACGAATCATGTTCTGTTTTAATACGAGAATCTGAGTGTGAAAATTCTGTGATTTTGTGAGCATTTCAAACGGCAGACACACATGCTATTTTTAATTGTTTATCCTAAATCAAGAAATATTGCTGAGTGCAGTCAGAGTACCGCGAGCTGAATATCTATATGATACATAGCATGATACGTCTTTTACGATACACGATATATTTACCAGCATTTATTCACAATTCAATTTCAGATTTGGCATACCATCTGGTGTAATAAATGGACCCACTTTTTGCGGGGAGAATTTATTCCGTAACTCCAAGGCTAATGTTGACTGGCCGGAGGAAGAGCCCGTGACTCAATATATATGGGTAAGTGTTCGTTTTTGCAGGTTAACCAATTCGTCTACATGCAAAATATTGAAAAATATATACCTCCATATAGCCTACAGGGTAAGTGTAAATTAAAGTTAGGATTGGCCTATAGGGTAGATGTAAACTAAAGTTAGGATGTTGCTTTTTGAAAATGTGTTCGATTTTGGTGCCACATGTTTTTTTGGCAAATTGTACAAATAAATACAAAATTGCATTGAACTTATTATGAGGCCTCCAATCTTTCACATTCCAACTCAAAATTTTAAGAATACAATTCTAAGATAAATAAAAAGCACCTAGAATCAATACAAGGCATGTTTTGGGTGAAACAATGCATCAAAATGTGATAAACTGGACAGAATGTTTATCTCCATTATTTATCCAAATTTTCTCAATGGATGGTGACAACTGCCATTCTAAGCAGCCATAATGCTCCTTGCGCAGTCTATTGACAGTATTTTTGGGTAAGTACCAACAAATAATAGTAAATAGTTCATTTTCTACATCTTTCTGAGAGTGTCTGAATAATTTTTGGTTCACAGAGTTAACAAAAGTTGCTTTTTAACCGATTTCTTGCTAATTTGAAATAAACATGTTTTGTTTTGGTTACATGTAATGCCAAGGATGTTTTTGATTGCATGTTTCATCACTTACTTTCCAAATCTTTCAAAATAATAACAAAACAGCAAGCGTCTGAATATTTTTTGGTCTGACTGTACAGTGTACATCATCATGTAGATTGATTTGATTGATTTATTGAGGGAATTGCCAAGGACCAAAAATGGTCGCTTGTGAGGAACTACCATTTACAAAATTACAATGCATATAAGAAAGATATTAAATACAAAAAGATTAAGTGATGTTGAAAAATATATAGGCCGACACCATACTTGAAACTTAAGGCAAATCTTTCTTTAGGAACCTGAAATCATAGAAAGCTAAAAAAAATGCCATGTTATTTTTTAATAGGAATAGGAAATATGTATAATTATATATATATATATATATAAAGTTTGTATATTATTTCATAAAGAGTCTTTTTTATTTTATTACTTTCAGAAGTTCCGCCCACGAAAACACAAACACAAAGGCAAAGACTCAGTTTACATTGGGAAGCTGTACATTGGAACCGTGGTGTTTATGGCCTTCCTGTTGTTATTTATGATGACCCGAGGGCTAATAATGAAACATCTCGGCTCAACTCAAAAGTGCGCAACTCTCCAGATTATAATCTCAGAGATCTTCTGCATAAAGACATTTACAACAAATTTTCTGACAACGAAGAGATTTTCTTGTATTTTAATAATAGCTGGAATGCTTCTTCTGACGTTGAATTGTGTGTACCTGCTGTCTGTGCATGGTGACTGATTTTCTGGAAGGTCACCAGTATGATGAAATAAAGCCATTGTTCAAATAGATCTGTCTGACCTGCACAAATTAAGTGGAATTTTTCTTGAAACATTTTCATCTCGTACTTAAATCAGGAATTTGTATTTGTATTTGTATCTGTATTTGGTTTGTGGGGAAATGCCCGATGAGCCTTCAACTGATTACAGCCCAGGGCAACCACAGAGCAGCGCCAGTGTGCAGAGGATACAGGAACACTGCCCAATGTTACCATGCCATAGCACCCTCCAGTTTTGGTGATCGGCATACGATGGTGATTGATGATTGCTCTGGATCTTTCAGTTGCTCCAGCATAGAACACTGGATAAATCTGCCTCCATTTTATGGGCTCGGACTTCGGACTAAATGCCGGGGTGGGATTTAAACAAATTTCTCACCTTAAGCATTTTCTGAAGGGTTAATATGAGATTGTACATAACACTTGAGTTGAGGATGAGACGGATATAACAGGTCCCAGACGGCCATTTTTATGTCGCCATAATATAATATTCTATTCAAGCAGTATAGACATAGACATAAACAACATTTATTTGGTCTTTAAAAGCATTACATTAATGAAAATTTGGCGGGTGTCAATGAATTTAAAAGAACGCTGGGTTTCAAGAGAATTCTTCAATTTTCGAACCTGGAAGAACGTTTTTGCATATATATGTATTTACAGCAGCTTGTTTGGCGTGAATAGACTAATTTTAGATATACCAAATCAGTAAAATCAGTCGAGTGTCATTTTTATGATCCATCAACTAAAATTTAACATTCCTATAAATCTAGATTGAAAAAAATTTAGTTTATAACTTTCTGCTTAGTAGTTAAAAATAACAACATTGATGAAGATGCCTTTGACGATCAAGTATAACATAAACTACAAATACCATGTCAAGTACTAGCTAAGTGTCTGATTTTATCAATTATCAGGTTCCACTGTGATGTTAACCAAAATTTACACAGGTATTGGCATAAGGTTAGATATTATATTTCACAATCGCAGTAATTATACACTAGTGCTACAAAACGAATTGAACATTTGATTTCTTTACCTCTTGGAACTAAATTGCTGTAAAATGATATGGGCCTGAGTAAAACTTAATAATGAGGGAATACCAAAAGTGTGGATGGAAAATAAAGCGGAAGGACTCAAGTCGATGCCATAGGCGGCATAGGCCCCTAAAACCAAATGCCAAGTCTCAAGTTTGTCAATGGGGACTCGGTGGATCATATTTTTAAATACAGCCTATGAACAACAATTAAGCCCTATGAAACCTTGTCCAACTGATCCAGAGAAATGTAAAATCTAATATCCCAGTTTGAAGACATTTGTTTTCAACCCGAGATCTTTTGGGTCCGAATGATGATGTTGCAGGTCAAACTGAAGTCTCTTTTTCTGTGTCTTCAAGTCAGTTAGATAATCTTTTTTTTCTTCTAGCCAATTGTTGTATGCCGCTTCATTTTTCTTTTTACGAATCGTGCTATCCTCATTATCTTCTGTCAGATTGTTGCTAATTACGTTCATCTGTTCATCCTTTTTTCGCAACCACTTCTCAAATGCCACTTCATTGGTTCTTTGTCTTTTGCTGTTGGAGGCAGCCATTTTGCGATTCTTGACCTGGTATGCATCACGCAGCCAGGTTTTCCAAGATCTGTAGCGATGACCTGCATTTGGTGGCCTGTAATGGATAACGAATAATTTTAAAAAATAAAATATTTACTGTACTTTTATTTGTTAGCTGTTTTTTTTTAATGCAGAAAGTGAATATCGATCTCTGTCTGATTATATCTTAGATACCTCATTGTTAGCTATAATCTGACAATGAGGTGTCTAACCAGGGGACTTCAACATAGATCTTTTACGAATAAGAGAAAGACCAATATTCAATGAATTTCTTGACGCCTTATTAACCAGCGGATTTACCCCTAAGATTACCCTACCAACTCGACTTACTGACAGAAACGGAACCCTCATTGACAACCACTTTTGCAAGCTATCAAACAATTTTTCAAAAACAACATCAGGTATTATTTTAAGTAGTATGTCCGACCATTTACCTTATTACACTTGTCTGGATTACCTAAAACTTACCAAAAAGCCACCAAAATATGTGACCTACTCAGTTCAAAATGAAAAATCAATATCTGATTTAAAGCTCTACTTGAATCAACAGAACATTTTTGAGAAACTAGACACTAGCTGCAATGCAAATACTGATGATAACTACAACATTCTTCATGAGACAATACAAGATGGAATGAACAAATGCATGCCTCTCAAGACCAAGAAATATGATAAACATAAACATAAGAACTGTCCATGGATATCCTCAGGCATAATACGATCAATAAAATTTCGAGATAAGTTGTATCAGAAGATTAAAGAAACCTCCCCATCTGAGTCCATATATGATCAAATGAAAGTAAACCTGAAAACGTATAATAAAATACTAAAAAAACTAATCAGAGAAGCTAAAAGGCTATACTATGAAAATCAATTCAATAAATTTAAAAACGATATAAAAAATACATGGTTAACAATAAAAAGCATCATAAATACAGCAAAAAAAGATAATGCTTTGCCAGACTTTTTTACTATTAATAATAAAAACGTTACAGACAAACAAGAAATTGCAGATGAGTTTAATCGCTTCTTTGTAAATGTAGGTCCTCAACTTGCTTCTCAAATTCCTGAAGTTCCAAACAGATCATTCGCGTCATTTCTGAAAAAGCCAACTAATGAAACTCTTGTTTTCAACCCTGTTACAAAAGATGATGTAATAAAGATGATAACTCAACTGAAAAACAAAAGCACCTCCGGATTCGATAGACTCTCATCAAGACTACTTAAGAATATAAAGGAAGAGTTATGTCAACCATTGCAGCTGATTATAAACCAATCTCTTGAACATGGAATATTCCCACAAAAGCTTAAAATAGCTAAAGTTATCCCCATATACAAAAAAGATGATGATAAACAATTAACAAATTACCGCCCAATCTCACTATTGCCCTCTATCTCCAAAATATTCGAGAAGACAATTTTCAATCAAATCCATACATATTTCAAAACTAAACAACTCTATTTTTCAAATCAATATGGCTTCAGAGAACTCCACTCAACGGAACTAGCTGCCCTTGAAATAACAGACAAGGTTCTACTTGAAATGGATAAAGGCAATTTGCCAATCAGTATTTTTATGGACCTTTCTAAAGCATTCGATACTATTGATCATTACATATTATCAAAAAAGCTTGAATATTATGGAATTCGAGGAAAATCATTGTCTTTACTCAAAAGCTACTTGGAAAATAGACAACAATATATTGAATATAATGACACCAGATCACGTAAACTAATAATCCACTCAGGTGTGCCACAGGGATCCGTTCTTGGTCCTCTGTTATTTATTATATACATTAACGACCTTTGTATGTGCTCTGAATACTTCAAATTTATTTGTTATGCTGATGATACCACTCTTTTTGTATCCATCAATATCCCTCAGTATAACCCAAAAGAAACTGAAGAAAAAATTAATACCAACCTTGATAAGGTTAGTAAATGGCTTATGGTCAACAAACTGTCACTTAATACCAAAAAAACTAAGTGTATGGCCTTCCACTCACCTCAAAAAAAAAGTGGTGCTTCCTGTTGTGAAACTTGGCAATGATAATATTGAATATGTGTCAGAGTTCAATTTCCTTGGTATAATACTTAATGAACATTTCAACTGGAAAAGTCATATAAATTACATTAGTAGTAAAATGTCAAAGACAATTGGAATTATGAATAGACTAAAACATACTCTCCCTCGAAATATTCTAAAAACTATATATAACAGTTTAATCAACTCTTACTTGAACTACGGAGCTCTTTACTGGGGATTTACTAATAGTCATATACAATCACTCCAAAAAAAGGCTATTCGAATTATAACAAATAGTAAATATAATGCCCACACTGCACCGTTGCTGAAAAAACTACGCATCTTATCTTTTGAGGACATGGTTAAGAGAAAATTATACAAATTCTACTTCAGGTATAGCAGTAATCAACTACCCCACTACTTCCTTAACTCCTCTTTTGTGAAAAAGCTGGAGCATCCGTATGGTACAAGACAGATATCTTTCCAGCTGCCACGGCTAAAACATAAATTTGCGGAACTTAGTATAAGATATAAGCTCCCAAAGTTATTAAATGAAAATGTAAATTCCATATTGGAGAAGACAAGTACCCACTCAAAATTTGGTTTCTGTCTCTATGTTAAAAATTATTTTCTAAGTTTATACAATGATGAATGTTCCATATCTAACTGCTACGTGTGTTGTGTCACTGATGTTTGAACCTTCTCGTCAAACATCAATCAATTCCTATAACAATGCTCATTAATCATAACCCATTCCATTCTCATCCTATTTTCTCTGCACTTCTTTAAAAGAAAAAAAAGCACCAATAGACGATCTTGAAAATGTCGTAGCTACTTTACATTTTTTATGTTTTTTCTTTTTAAATTCTATTATATTAGACTTAGATGTTCCTCCATTATTAAATATAACAATTACACTGCCTGTTATAATTTACTACAATACAAATTATTATGATTATATTGTCTGTTTTGCATAGGGGGTGTACACGATAGCGCCAGTCAAAGCTGGCTTAGTGTACACCTCCTAGACCCGTAGAAAAATTGTTTCAAAATTTAATTAATTATGTAACTGCAATTCTTTATTGGTCTGAATAAAAATTTTGTCATTGTCATTGTCATTGTCATTGTCATTGTCATTGTCATTGTCAATACCTAAATAATGTGTCATGGATCATGCTCTAGTACCTTGCATCATAAAACAATCCCCAAAGGTCTCTCCTGGGGCCCTGTGGGTGTCAAGATGCTGGGATTTGTTTTAAAATTACTGGTGTCAGAAAATGTTGTTTTTTGTTGTTTTTTTTTAATTTAGAATTTTTTTTTTTGGTTGAAAAATTTGGCACTTTGCGTGTGTGTGTGTGTGGTTGTTTGTAGTAAAATCTACCAAATAGCAGAATAGTGGATCTTGAGTGCCCCAACATTGAGATTTTTTGGCCTACTCATCAGGCGGTATCAGACTCAGTCGATGGCTTTGACTGTTATCACTTCATGATTCGTCCTATAAAACTCAATATTGGTCTCCTCACCGTCCAGTATGATACAGACTAATACTCACCGGACATGATATTCAAACTCAGATTCCGCCCTGTTCAGATCTTTGTGGTATTTGGTCTGGTAGTATGTCGGGTACTCATGTTTGTTGGACAGCACGGAGATAGGTCTTGTCATCTGTATCCATGACCTTTCCGAACAAGTGCTGGCGGAAGTTCTAGGTCTCTCGGGAGTTGATAAGGTCACATGTTCAACTGTCACAAGCCGTTTTCTATTCACAGGGACATGTCTTAGCGCCACAAAAGGAGTTTTAGCAAAACATTTCATGTGATAAATGCTACTCGTTTCGCTGTAGCATTTCTCGCTAGCTTTGAAGTAGAGTTCCACCCTCTCATCTTCCTCATCGAAAGCAGCTGCCTGAAATATTAATAGAAATACTTAACTGCTGCCATATTATATTGATTGCAGCGTCATATTCAGGAAATTCATGAAAATAAAGAATCCCGTTTTCTCATTGGTCAATTCTGCAAAACAAAAGACTAATTTAGTTTCTGCAGAAAGGAATAACTCTGCATAGCCATGTGCCCGGAGCAAGGTATGGTAGACGAGCAACGAAAACGTAAACCCTTACATCGTGATAAATGGGAGTGCATGAATAAACAATTTGTCTGCAATACATTTGCATCAACCTTTGAACTATATTAAATCTTTTTACGTGGAATATGTCTTACCGGTTGTTGTGGAGGTGTTGAGAATGTTGGTGAAGATTGGCGATCCAACTTTGCATTTCTTTCTCTGTCTTGAATTGTTTTCATATTGGTCAATTCTCTTGGAGTCAAAATCTCTTCGTTGGGATGCTTCATAACAGGATAATCTCCCATTGCTCTTGCTTTGCTCTGAGCCTGAAGGTTCAGTTTCATGGCTTTATGAGATGCTCTGGCCTCATTCGAGACAGCAACGTCAAGCGGGCTGTCTCCGAGGGAATTTTTCTGATGGGGACTCCAGTCGTGTGTCAGCAACAGATTTACGACGGCGACATGATCTTGGCTAACGGCTGCATGCAAAGGGGTGCATCCATTTGGTGTTTGACATAAAGGATCAACTAAAACGAAAAGGAAACACGCGTAAAGCAACATGCTTGGGTGATGTTGTATTGTAACAAATCCAATATATCAGATATATTAATATTGTCATATACTTAAATATCATATTGAAGTCATAGTCAAATCCATGCAAGAGGGAATTATTGTAGTTTAACTGGTTATTGTATAACTTGCCCACATAGGTAGATGCCACAAAGGCCTAATGCCCTTTGTGACTCAAGGGAAGTTGCATAACTTATTGGCACACCTGCCAGGTGTGTACCAGGATTAATTGCAGAGCAGATTGTACCTCAAAGAAGTGTCAAGCCTAGGGAGACCACCCTAATTGCATTGCCTACAATTAGAGTAGTCAGCCCTGATAACTGATGTATGTATAACTACTTAGATTGGTATTGAAGTCCACTCAAGGTGGCATGTATGTAGATGCTATTAACACTTAAGTAGCTTGGGGTTATAGAATCCTTAATTGTATGCAGGTCAATTGTATAATGAATACCAGGGAGAGCCAGCAGTGCCACCTGTGAGTAATGAATGTGAATATAATGTATACTGGTTGCTAGGCAACCATAGTGTGCCCTGTAGTAAATTGCAGGAACTAAAGTGTAACTTGCAGGGACAGGCTAACAGAGCCCCCTAGTGTTAAATGTAAGAATTGTATGTGTCTGTGCTGGGGCAAGACCCAGCTGTCAATCAAATACTCACTGGAGTGTACTGGCTTGTAATTGGTGGAGAGAGGAGAGAGCCTGGTAGCCAGGGGCTGGACTAAATGAATGCATGTTTGAATGAATAAAGTATCTTTAGTATTTGAGAAACCTTTGGATGAAATATACCTACTGCTTGGACTTTATTTATTAACAGAGTAACATAACTAGCTTTGAACTTGGGATCTTTGGTTATTGATCAAACTGATCAGAAGCATTTATTGGGAAGCACAGCCAAGGATGTCTAAGTGCCCAGACTACTAATAATAACTGGGGAAAAGATAAGCTGTTATAGTATGTTGGATTGTGAAAGAAGATACATATTTTCCTGTTTACTTTGAAAGTACATTGTGTATGAATACTTTCTTGTGGTATAATAAACATAGGGGAGGCGGGGTTCAGAAGTCACAAAATTTAAAAAAAGCCCCAGAACAGAGCAGGTGTTTGTTAGATCTGAATGACCTTTGGCACAATTATGCAGTATTTAGTTGACTATATTTGTATCACATGATAGCTGGTGTGTTGTAAATAGGATTTAGTCAGTTCACAATTATTTAAGGCAAAGTCTGATGTGACTTTTTACCCCATGCCAGGGTCAAGAAGTCACAACCGCGGGGTAACAAGTCACATGCAATTGTTGTGAACATACTGCACTATATGAGGTAATACGCAGACATAACCAGACTTGATAGTCATCCTTGTGCATGAAATTTATAGTGAGCCTTCCAAAGCTATCTGCATGCAATGACAATGCACCATCAGCAAAACCTGCATCAGAAATTTCCCAAAGTTTGCGAAATGAAAACTTGCTGCAATACTGTCTCAGATGTATTATTGATGATGGATGATAATAAGATTGTAAGCTAAAAGCCTCAAGTGTGGAATATTTTACTTTCTTTAGCACAGAATATTGAATTCACGGCACCCTATGGTAAAATATCACAGTGTTGGGGTGAAATGTCACAGTGTGACTTTTCACCGCTCAGCTGTTTTTTAAATTCAACACATGATCATGGCAACTTGGTGACCATATGGCCAAAAATGGGTTCACAGCATGAAAGACTATTATCCAAAAGACCTTGAAACAGTAGCACAACTACCTATGTCACAGTGACCAGACATTAATAGGGAAAGTTCAGAGTCGATAAAACCTGTTTGGGACCCCCAAAATGCATGAGGTGGGTAAAAACCCACTTTGCATAATGAGCATAATTGTCATATTCCCTACAGACCTTCCTCTCATAAAAGGGTCCCAAATGATGATTTAAGCTTAATAATTAGGTGACTGCAATTAAGTTGGTCAAAACGGCCTGTGACTTTTACCCCTGTGACTTTTCACCCCCTCTTCCCCTACCTTTTTGGACATTATGTAAAATATACGTACACATTTTAAGACATTTGTTTTGTTTAGAATTATAATAAGGTATAATTATACTTCTTTCGATTTCTTACCGTTTTTGCACAAATGTTTGACGAGTTGAATGTTACCGTGGAAACATCCGACAAATAGAACGAAGAACGTGACTGCCTCTTCTTCCGGCCATTTTCTATTCTTCTTCCTGAGAACGAAGGAGTAATCAAATCTTTGTTTAGTGATGGCTAGCTTGTGTAGATAATCCCACGGTGGCAATAATTTCATTTTCAGCAAAACTCCAGAACTGAGATTATTTGTTGATAGAAATTCAATGCTTTCTTTGTTGAGAATGGTTTTCCCGGGCAACAAAAGGTCATAGGTGTGTCCTGGCATTCCTGTCTTCAGCTCCAGAAGAGTCTGAATTTGTTCCAAGGGTGATCCAGTGCGGGAAATCCTTAAAGAGACCGACTCATGGTGTGACTCGCGCATTGGTGACTTGACAAATACGACCGTCATTGCTGCACTTTCGAAGTTCACTTTACATTTTCACATACACAGTGACAGCGTTTCTTCTGTAATTTTCTCAGGTTCCAAATAGGCATGTTGGAAATAAAAACCATGGCATCTTGCCCCAGCTGTGGATCCACGAGGAATTGAAGACAGCCCTGATGAAAACAAGATAATATGTATATGAGCGGTGACACCCTATGAGTCCGAGGGCCCGCCAAATCGCGGGCCCGCGAGTCCGAGGGCCCGCGAGTCCGAAGGCCCGCCCCTCCGAGGGCCCGTCATTCCGAGGTGCCCTCAGGGCATCGTATGTCTTAGGTGCCCCCAGGGCACCCCTTACGATCGTCTCTAAAGGTCCGCTATTCCGAGGGCCCGCCGGTCCGAATCCGAAGTGCCCCGAGGGCATCACCACGCTCAGGGGAGATGGACGGTGCCCTTGGGGTATAGTCTGTATGGAGCTGGCTATATCAATATCATATTGATCAATCAATCTATCTATCAATCTGTCTATCAATCTATCTATCAATCTATCTATCAATCTATCAATTAATCTATCAATATATCTATCTATCTATCAATATATCTATTTATCTATCTATCTATCTATCTATCTATCTATCTATCTATCTATCTATCTATCTATCTATCTATCTATCACATAATATAACTGAGTGTTTACACTGTTTTAAACAGTTTTAAAAAGTACATTTTCTGAAAATCTTAAAATTTCTATAATAAAATACATAATGCAGGCTATATAGCCTACTGCTAAAACAGAGCACAAAAAATAAAAATTGTTTGTCTTAGTCATTATACTTATCTGTCATTTCTAACTGCCTGTACCCTGTGGAATATTCTATTACCATAATATGGGATAAACAGGAACAGAATTAGGGCTTTTCCTGTCATAGCATGAACAAATAACCTCAGAAATCTAAATTTACATTGTCAAAATTGTAAGGGGTTCAAGATGTATAATTTTCAATGATTTAGGCTCGGTCAACCACTGTCCCAATACATCAGACACTTAAAAGTGAGGTAGGAATTGGGACATTTACTTATTTCCACAACCACTACTTTCTCTCTGCAGCTCTACAAGTTACATAACAAGTCTGAATTATGACTTTAAAAAATGAAATACATCTCATCAAAAACTGCAGTTACATAACTATTACGGCACCATGTTACTATTTGCAGTATTTGTTTTATTTTTCATCCCTTTCAAATATGAATGATTTGTGTTATGCTCCCTGCACTGTGTCCTTGAACGAAGTTTAGGGTTAGAAAAAATGTACAAAGAATCCGTCAATGCAGCATTGTAGTATGTGGGCTCAGCTTGAATTTGATGTAGACCTAAAGATCAAAATTTGTCGGGAAAATTTTGAGAAAATCGAAATTTAAAATTTTTGGTATTTCACACCGTTGTTGTATGCAAAATATCTGTTATAGATATATCAAATGGCAGTTCAGTGATACTGAAACATCATAATTTATTTAGTTATACATTAGCTTATCCAATCTGGTGAAAAAAATCAGAAAAGCTTTTTATTTTTTATTTTCAGATCATTTCCTACATTTAGGGGTGTTGCTAACTCAACAAATATTAAAATGTGTTTATATCATATACAAACATGACCATTTCGGCTTTATTATTTCTTGAACTACAAATGAACCACCAGCCTGTCAGAAATTCCCTTGTTAACTTCATAAGTGATGTATAGTGAGATTTTTAGCATTTCACCAGGGATCCAGGAAGTTGGCTACCTGAAGCTGGTTACTTGGCAGTTACCTGGCAGCTACTTGAAACTCAGTGGAAGATAGCTACTTGAACTGGCTACCTGGTAGTTAGTGGTAGCTACTTGAAACTTTTCCCATTTCTGGCTGGTGACGGGGCCGGAATCAACCCTCCGAAAAGCTGCAGAGCTTGGCCGGTGACTGGGCCAACTCAGTGGAAGTTAGCTACTTGAACTGGCTACCTGGCAGTTACCTGGCAGCTACTTGAAACTTTGGGAAGATATCTACTTGAACTGGCTACCTGGCAGTTACCTGGAAGCTACTTGAAACTCAGTGGAAGATAGCTACTCGAACTGGCTACCTGGCAGTTACCTAGCAGTTACTTGAGACCTAATGGAAGATAGCTGGGCGTCCCCCAACCTCCGTCTCTCCTCCCATTGCTTCCCATTTCTGGCCGGTGACAAGGCCGGAATCAGTAGGCTGCATGCAGGGTGTGGCCCTGTTACCGCAGGATTTGGTGTGGGTCACCGCAAACTCAGTGGAAGATAGCTACTTGAACTGGCTACCTGGCAGTCACCTGGCAGCTATTTGAAACTTTGGGGAGATAGCTCGGTGTCCCCCCAGCCTCCCTCTCTCCTCGCACTGAGTTTCAAGTAGTTGCCAGGTAACTGCCAGGTAGCCAATTCAAGCAGCTATCTTCCCAAAGTTTCAAGTAGCCGCCAGGTAACTGCCAGGTAGCCAGTTCAAGCAGCTATCTTCCCAAAGTTTCAAGTAGCTGCCAGGTAACTGCCAGGTAACCAGTTCGAGTCGCTATCCCATGTAACTGCTTTGATGAAATTGAAGACGCATTTTTGTAAGATCATTTACCACCCTTTTGTTTTCATATTTCATATTTAGAAATACACTGTATATGTATACAGGGAGCTGTTGTTAGGGAAGAAGGATCGCTTTGGTACTACAAAAGGTACTATTTGTGTAGCTACAGCACCCTAATTACACTGAAATACAACACCATTTCAATTCACTATTCTTAAAGGAGAAGGGGGGGGGGGGCTTAGACAAGGGAGGTGCCACGGAGGGAGACCAGCCGCCATCAAAGTTTTGTGGTACTATTGTGTTCCTTAGGGTACTCTTGAGTTCCCTAGGGCATCATTGTGTTCCTCATGGCATTCACGGTGTTCCTCAGGGCACTCTTGTGTTCCTCAAGGCACTCTTGTGTTCCTCAAGGCACTCTTTTGTTCCTCAAGGCACTCTTGTATTCCTCAGGGCACTCTTGTGTTCATCGGGGCACTCTTCTGTTCATCAGGGCACTCATGTGTTCCTAGCTGCAGCATTTTTTTCCTTAGGGCACTCTTGTTTTTTTCAGGGCACTCTTGTGTCCTGAGGGCACTCTTGTATTCCTTAGAGCACCCTCTTTTTCCTTAGCGCACTCTTGTTTTTCTTGTATTAGGGCAAGTTTTGGTTCCTCAGGGCAATTTTGTGTTCCTTAGGGAACATTTTTACCTTCAGCGAACAGAGTTCGAAGAAGGTATTGTTATCACTTTGGTCAAAAGTTGTCCGTCCGCCGGTGTTCCTCAGGGCACTCTTGTGTTCCTCAAGGCACTCTTGTGTTCCTCAAGGCACTCTTTTGTTCCTCAAGGCACTCTTGTATTCCTCAGGGCACTCTTGTGTTCATCGGGGCACTCTTGTGTTCATCAGGGCACTCATGTGTTCCTAGCTGCAGCATTTTTTTCCTTAGGGCACTCTTGTTTTTTTCAGGGCACTCTTGTGTCCTGAGGGCACTCTTGTATTCCTTAGAGCACCCTCTTTTTCCTTAGCGCACTCTTGTTTTTCTTGTATTAGGGCAAGTTTTGGTTCCTCAGGGCAATTTTGTGTTCCTTAGGGAACATTTTTACCTTCAGCGAACAAAGTTCGAAGAAGGTATTGTTATCACTTTGGTCAAAAGTTGTCCGTCCGCCGGGCGGGCGGTCGGTCGGGCGTCCAGGCGGTCGGGCAGATAGATAGTTTCCAGGCCAGGACTCAGCCCCTATTGCATGTATATGGATGAAATTTGGTGCTCATGTAGCCTGTATGGTCTAGTTGTGCCTTTTGATGGTCTGATTGATGGATATTATGTACTTTTTGAAATATTGAAAAAAAGTGTCAAAATATTATTTTTTCCGTTTCCGGACTAGGACTCAGCCCCTATTGCATGCACATGGATGAAATTTGCTACATATGTAGCCTTTATGGTCTAGTTGTGCCTTTTGATGGTCTGATTGATATATATTTTGTACTTTTTTAAATATTGAGAAAAATTTAAAAAAAGTATTTTTTCGTTTCCGCGTTAGGACTCTGCCCCTTTTACATGTACATGGATGAAATCTTTTACAGATGTAGGTCTAGTTGTGCCTTGTGATGGTCTGATTGCCACATATTCTATACCTTTTGAAATATTGAGAAAAATATAAAAAATTATTATTTTTCATTTCTCGGCCAAAACTTGGCCAGTATTGCGTGTACATGGATGAAATTACACTGCGTTCCCTGGGGGGGGGGGGTGCAATTATTATGCAAACATGCTTTTTCCTGATATCTCCAAAAGATATAAGGCTATTTTGATATCCTGTACACACAGTGATACTTGTGCCATAAAGCCAATATCCTGTCGATTTTGTCCAATTCTGTTAGTTCCATGATGAGTTATGCAATAAAATCAGATTTTCGGGTGTTCCCAATTATTATGCATTTCTTGGAATAGCACCCAACATATCCTCCAAACTTAGGCCTATCTTAAAATGCTATGAATGTTCTCCTCATAACATGAATTGAAAAACTGAACCATCATTTCAAACATGGATACTTTCATTTACCAATGAATTCACATAATACAACTGCATAGCAAGCACCGCTGTTTCCCATTGGATTAGCATTGTCATTCAGATGAACTCAATTCATTTCAAGATGTTTGCTAGTATACTTGTGCTAATTGAAATTATTTGGTTAAGGGGAGAGTTATAAGCCTAGGGGAGGCAGAAAATAGATTTTGATAATGATTTAATATTTTTCCTGACTAATAGAAGCTTTTATTTGCAATAAAACTGTAATTTCAATGCTATTTCAATGCAGGGAAGTAATATTGATTTCTTGAACATGAATGCATCCATGTCTGAGATGATGGTTCCACTTTTCTTTTAGTGTTAAGAGGTGTATGTTCATGGCATTTTAAGATGGGCTTGGTCAATTTTGGGTGCTTTAGACTGCTTTTTCAAGAATTTGCATAATAAAATTTGGGAACGCCCAAAAGCTGATAACATAGCATAACTCCTCACTTAACAAACAGAATTGGAAAAAAATGACATGATGTTGGCTCCATGGCACACATGACATTTTGAGTAAAGGATATCGAATACCGTTAATTCTTTTGGTGATATCATGAAAAAGCTTGGCTGCATAGTAATTGGGAACGCAGTGTAACACTGTTTAGTGTAGTTACACATATCACTTATGTGATAAAGTTGTGCCTTTTGTGGGTGGGATTTATCGATATTCTATACGTATTTTGAAATACTGACCAAAAAATATTAAATTTTTTTTTTCCAGGCAAAAACTTGGCCATCATTGCATGTCCATAGATGAAATTTGATATACATTACCTATGCATAATTTAAGTGCCTTGTGTTGGTCTGCTTGATGGTTCTTTTTAAGGCTTTTTGAAATATTCCCACCCATAGCTAAAAACCTATTCCTTGTTTAATAATGTTCATGCATGAAACTGGTCCATGATATTGGGTAAATTGGTCTAGTAAGGCCTTTCCATCGTTCAATATACCCTGGCAAGCCAGCGGGCATATATAGATAATTTCAGACCAAGCTCAGACCACTGGTGCAGATACTTCATGCAATTTGCTTCACATCACTTTTATGGTGTAATGGTGACCTTTAACAGTGTTTTTTTTCGCTGAAGGTTTGCTGCTACGCAGCCTATGTTTTTCTTTTTTTGTGGAGTTCTTCGTTTCATGTCACTCCTTGTTTCTCAGGGCACTCTCTTGTTCCTCAAGGCACTCAAGATTATGTTCCTCAGGGCATTTTTAGCCTCCTTTGGGCACACTTGTGTTACTTATTAAAGCACCCTCGTATTACTCAGGATACTCTTGTGTTCCTTAATTTACATTTTTGTTTCTCAGGGCACATTTGTGTTCCTTAAAACACTTTAATTCCTAGGGCACCTTTGTGTTCCTCAGGGCACCTTTGTGTTCCTCAGGGCACGTTTGTGTTCCTCAGGGCACCTTTGTGTTCCTCAGGGCACGTTTGTGTTCCTCAGGGCACGTTTGTGTTCCTCTGGGCACCTTTGTGTTCCTCAGGGCACCTCTGTGTTCCTCAGGGCACATTTGTGTTCCTCAGGGCACGTTTGTGTTCCTCAGGGCACCTTTGTGTTCCTCTGGGCACCTTTGTGTTCCTCAGGACACCTTTGTGTTCCTCAGGGCACATTTGTTTCTCCTCAGGACATCTTTGTTTTCCCTGGGGTACATTTATGTTTCTCAGGGCACATTTGTTTCTCCTCAGGGCACATTTGTTTTTCCTCAGGGCACATTTGTTTCTCCTCAGGGCACATTTGTTTCTCCTCAGGGCACATTTGCTCCTCCTCAGGGCACATTTATTTTTCCTCAGGGCACATTTGTTTCTCCTTAGGGCACATTTGTTTCTCCTTAGGGCACATTTGTTTCTCCTTAGGGCACATTTGTTTCTCCTTAGGGCACATTTGTTTCTCCTTAGGGCACATTTGTTTCTCCTTAGGGCACATTTGTTTCTCCTTAGGGCACATTTGTTTCTCCTCAGGGCATATTTACTTCTCCTCAAGGCACCCTTGTTTTCCTTTGGGAACATTTGTTTATCCTCAGGGCCTATTTACTTCTCCTCAAGGCACCCTTGTTTTCCTTTGGGAACTTGTTGATTCCTCGGGACACTTCTGTGTTCTCAAGGCACTTTTTCCCCTTTGGAGCACTCTGAAGACAAAAAGGAACTAATGCATGGATGAATGGATGATTGGGACCAATGTACATGATATTTACTTAAACTTGGTTCAGAAGCCCCTGTGCTTGTAGCAAATATTTAAATTTAAGCGTCCTGTGGAGATTTAAATTTAAGGCTTCAGAGAGCCATCTGACCTGCGGGGGGGGGGGGAGGCTGAACTGGGAGGTCGATTGGATACGGGGGGGGGGGGGGGGAATGGCGCTCGGAGACATAATTATCAGCTGAAACTGAGGAGGCTGCTCGGACCCTATGAATGTATCATGTCCTTATGCACTAAGGATAATTACGACAGTAGGAGAAAAGAAGAATGAGGCAAAGGATGATTGAAAAGTTCTGTCCGACCCAAATCTAGGTGACCCATGCCGGACCAGAGCAGGTATCACAAACCCTTGACCAAGTGATTGACCAGTAGTGATCTACTGACTGAGCTAACCCTCTACTCTCCCTTTCAAGGAAGGAAGGAAGAAAGGAAGAAAGGAAGGAAGGAAGAAAGGAAGGAAGGAAGAAAGGAAGGAAGAAAGGAAGAAAGGAAGATAGGAGGGAAGAAAGGAAGGAAGGGAGGAAGGAAGGACAAAGCAATGTGGTGAAGCTTGATTGGAACTGCAGTCCAACATGAGTCCTGGTGATCCAGGCAATCAAAAAGCAATCATGCAATTCTACAGATAGCAATCAGGCAATTCAATTAGCAACCAGGCTATTCAATAGCAATCAGGCAATCCAAAAGCAATCAGGCAATTCAGTAGCAATCAGGCAATTCAGTAGCAATCAGGCAATTCAGTAACAATCAGGCAATTCAGTAGCAATCAGTCTGGCTCACAATGAGGGCTCCGAAGACTAGTGGTGCCCTAAGGGCTACTTACAATGCCCTGAGGGCATTTCGGACTCACGGGCCTTCGGACTGCAGGGCCTTGCCACTTCTCCAGATGGGACCCTAGCTTTCGGACTGGTGGGCCCTAGTACTGGAGGGCCTTCGGACTAGCGGGCCCCAAAACGATACCCTCAGGGCACCATGGTTAGTCGATGCCCTCAGGGCACCTTGATGCCCTCAGGGCACCCAAAAATCGGACTGGCGGGCCCTCGGACTTGCGGGCCTTCGGAATCGCCGGCCCTCGGACTCGTGGGCCCTCGGACTGGCGGGCGGACACCGTATATGAGCATTTCTCAAAAAAGTGCATAAAACTTATTAAAAGCTTGTTTCTTTTGATTTTGGAAGAATCAAGGTCTAAACTCTAAAAGGTGGAATATCACTTGCTTCTTCTAAATCCCACAAGTTGTGGTGATAAGACATGATGATCTAGACACTCATGGATACATTTTATAGCCCTTCAAAAGGGTAAAAATGCCTTTTTTAGGCGTCATGAATTTAATCTAAAGTTTACACATAATTACTTATGCAATGGAACTAAGTTAGTTCAACTAACCTTTGTGTTTGGCTGTGGCTTTACATCTTCTGATTGTCACACTTTCGCGAACTGTACCCCTTCAAATGTGCATGTTGCGCTTACTTATAAATTAAAGAGGAGTCCTACATCAGTTGAACGTGATGTTTTCTGAACAGTCAAACTGCCAAATTTAGTAAATTCTGTTCATAACCTACCAACACAGCTAAACTGGCAGAATGTTTTGACATGGGCAACAAATAGTTCCATTCAAGCGTTAACTGAGAATTGATCAATACATGATTATTGAACATTCCATGCCAGGAATTCATAACTGCCTAGACTAGACAGTGCTAAATGGGTCATGATAATAACCAACGTGCCAATTGGAATAGGGCTGATCAGATGATAAGAAAAAAATTATTTAAAAAAAAAAAAATTTGTAGATGGCTTTAAATCTCCAACGGAGATACTATTATATATATGTGTCTCAGAATATTTACATGAAAAGTTCTATGAAATAGAGAGATATACAGAATACAGAGATACTGTGGGAAAAAATAAAGTTTTGTGTTGATATATATATATATATATATATATAAGATTTTGTCCTCAATACTTTTATGTTGTATGTCTGCCCAGCCTGGGATTGAACCCTGGCCTGTGGGGTAGAAGCAGGGTTCGATCTAGGACCTAGGAGGCCCTGGGCACAATGAGGCACTGAGGCCCCGCATTCCATCTGACTTGAAAAGTTCAAATTGGCCAAAAATGTGCAGTGCATTCAAAATGCAGATTTCAGGACACCAAAATTTTGGCCTGAAAAAGGGGGACACCAAGGATAAATTCTTGAATAACTCAGAATTCTGGATATTAGTGGTCATTTCACCCTTTGAAGTTATCTCCTGTTAAGTTTTTCTTGAATTTAAGGTGTTTGTTTATAACTAATTGGGAAACAGAAGGTAATTTAACTCTAAGGATAACATTTAACCAAAATAATCAACCTCATTCAACTCATACATTCACAATTGGGCAGAAACACATGAATAAAATGTCTATATTCAGGAACTCCTGAACCTACACAGAAATTGATGACACTCTTTCACATGTGTTGGAAGACCCATTGAGAGGTTGAAGATGGTATTTGGATGACACTTCCATAGCAGATACATCTGCTGGGGATCTCAGATGCCATCTACAAAAAAGGTAGCTTCCTAGCTTCATAATATATATTATGAAAAGAGAAGTTTGTAGGAAAGGCAAAGAAAATGTGAATGGAGGATGAGTGGTGCATTAGCTGCAGGCCATGTCCCCAGCGAAAAGCAGACAAAGATAGGTGCTGCCATCTGTGGGGAAATGAGTTTGAGAAGAGGCTCCCTCTGTTGTAGAGTAAAATATGAGAGATTTGCTGTTTCATGCACTCCTGGTGGGAGATGAGTGGAGAAGTAGGGAAAGAGAAATGAGAGATGAGTTATACCTGTGTGGGCTTCCATCTGAAGGAAGGGACAACAAAAGAAGGATAGGTGGATAGTTTGGGTGAGTGGCATGCCTGTGGGATTCATTTATAGCTGGCAAGAGGAGTGGTCATGTGACCTGAGGTTTAACTCAAATATTAGTGGGAATGTAGGCCTACAGACTACAGAGTGCATGGAGTTCATTGACAAGATAGCAGATCATTACTCTATGTCACTTTTTTATTTACAAAACTTATGCACGAATCAGTCCTAGGAGCCTATTGGCCTATACAATATTTATATCTCTTTCGCTATTATTATTATTTTCCCGCAACTTGTAAATCATTCTTATCTTTTAAGTACATGAACTATCAAGGCGTGGAACTCCTTCGAGGTAGTTGACCTTTCGGTCCTTACATATAAAAAACAATTGATATGGAAATGTATAACGTGGCTCATGGGGGGGGGGGGATTTGGAGTTTTTTTTTAAATAAATAATTTCTAGCTCAGTTTTGGGGAAATAAATTAATTCTTCTGGGGCAGTCTTGGAATACTTTATCGTGGGGGCATTTCTTAACAAGGTGTTGCTTGATTAAGGAATGAATATTTGGGGATTTGTGCGCTTGAAATTTAAAATAATTACCGCAATGTTACCATGAAATAAATAAAAACCCAAGCCCCCCCCCCCTAATTATTAAAGGTCGCCCTGTAAGATATGTATATATATATGTAGGTTAAATTTTCTCTTTCTTCGCAGCACAGCTGCACTTACCTGATAAAGTAGCGCAAGTGAACTTACAACAACAGCATGGCGACTAATTCTGATGTAAGTTTCCAATAACGCATTTTAAGTGAATCGTCAGGAAGACTCAGTGCATTGATGCATGAATGATTGTAATGTTTGAAATATAATATCTCCTTTTGTAGTGTCGAGTGTGTCACCATCCTACCTGCGGCATTCAGCGTCTGTGGAATTTGTCCCGCCGTCATGCAGAAGCAGCAAACATTCTAGAAGCCAAGTCTGCCTTGGAACGCTGTATTGGAATGTGCGAAACGGAATTATCGCGAAATCCATTTGGAAAGTTCGAAAAACTTCTTGATGTTCTGCTTCTCGAATATGGATCACTGTTACTGTTTGTATGTCCCTTTGTTATTTGAAGAAAGAAAGTCAATGGGGTATCATTCATTTCAGAGCAGCTGCGAGGAGGGAGGCTAGGATGTACCTATGGGGCCGGGGGCCGGGGGCCGGGGGCCGGGGGCCGGGGGCCGGGGGCCGGGGGCCGGGGGCCGGGGGCCGGGGGCCGGGGACCGGGGAGGGTTCTAGCCCTCAAAAAATTAATTCAGCAATGACGCTAAAAATTTAGGAAGATGGTGAAATTGACATTATCAGAATAAATACTGGATAACAAAATTTGGGCAAATGTCGCTGACAATTCGATAATCATGATTATTAAAGAAACCGTGTTTGTACCTTATCAAATCATGCACGATCATCGCCACCCAGACTCTAAAAGCCCTCTGTATTTTCCGATGCCACTCTCTGTGGCAGAGGGACTCCAGAAATACAAATCTGCCAAGAATATTGACATTAGGTACATAATTCCTCATAAATACCAGGTAGTTGTTTTGGATTTGTTGGTGTAACAGCATTTTCTGTTATTAATTATCTGCAAGTGTTTTGTCGTTTTGTCTTCTTTTGCCTTTTGCCATTTCATAACTTCCAACTGGTATAGGTACTCGAGAGTATAAGAGTCAATCTCAAATTTCGGGACAATTTGCGTCACTCTAGCTCCCTGACATTAATATGAATGCGATAAATATCTGAAGCGTCACTCTGCATCTGTTATTCATATTTCTACTTAGAACCACTGCATTTGGAGCAAAAAGGCATTCATTAGACTTTTTTTAATGCATTATGTCCAGAAATCCGTGCAAAATCAATGGTTTTTCCCTGTCACTGGACCTGACATGACAAAATCAAGTGTTCAGTTTCCTCCTAATATACCATTATTTTCGAAGTTTCTTTGCACGATTCATGGGAATATAGACTTGAATTTATATTTAGTTCATATTCAATTTGTTTTGGGTACAATTTCATTGATTAAATTGATACAATAGTCGTGTCACTAATTTATGTCAATTTTTTTGTCCCCTCCGTTACTTGCCATAGCTCTGTTCGTTATTGTTTTTTATGAGCTATTTTCACTGAATATCATCAGACGCATATGCGCCATAGTACCACTGCCTTGCAGACTTCATAAAACATGTATTCAATAAATTATTACATAATGTTCATAAAAAATGTTTTTGGTCCCACTAAAATGTCCCCTCCGTTTCCTTCATTTCCAAGCTTACCAATGATAATTTTACAGAGCAATTTCATGTATATGTTGCTGAGGGTGGCGGGTTTTAATATTTTGCAATTATTTTGTCTAATCTCCAAAATAAGAAACAGTAATGAGGGAAAAGCAAAAAATTGTTCCCCTCCGTTACCGTCCACTCCGTCACCAGATCATGAGCAAGAAATCGACATTTGGACAAAAAATCTACTGATACGAGATGAAGTACTTCTGAAAATAATAGTTACATCAATCTTTTATCATTTTTCCTTTTGTTGCTGTTCCTACAGTTGGTTTTTTACATTAAAATTCTCCTTCGTTACCACATTGTCCCCTCCGTTACAGGACAATTTTCCTATACCCGTTGTCCCGAAATTTGAGAATGGCCCATAAACATTCACTTTATTGTAGAATGTTGCTGTTATGAATCTATCATAATTGATGATTCCCACACTTTAAAGAAAACAATTTTGTTTCAAGTCCACTCTGTTATTTCTGGCCTCATTTACAGTGCCACCTGTCAGTAAGTGAAACACATGATATTGCACCATTGCATCAATGCTAAACATCCTGAACCAAAAAGCTTTTGGAAGCATGAATTCTCATCCGATTATAGGAAAACATATTGGGTCATAAAGGCCGATATGTGAGGCATGTAGGAAAACAATGGCAGCCAATTTTCATTGCTGTAAGTAAGTGAACCACATTTCCCTATGAAATGACTTTTGGCCTGTGTTTCACTTAATTATCAATGAATTTGACCCATAACAAACTCCAACTGGAGCTTAGAAAATTGGCTGCCATTGTTATCCCACATGCCTCACATATTGGCCTTTAGGACCCAATATGTTTTCCTATAATCGGATGAGAATTCATGTTTCCATGAGCAGTTTGGTTAAGGATGTTTTGCATTGATGCAATGGCGCAATATCATGCGTACCACTTATTTACAGGGGGCACTGTACATGCTGTTTCTGGTTCTTTTGTATGGCCAATTCCTGGAGACTGCAGTACAAGGCTTGCACTTCTAAATTTAAGTGAAGTAGTCTCATGGAGACTGATCTCCACCTGTTGTTCTGTAATTAGCAAAGAGTCAAAGAAATTCCAGTGTCTTGTTGCCAAGCTTGTTCTGTAAACCATGCTACAACGAGCCGATGATCTGACTCTGTCGTAGTGATAATATATTTTAAATTGTTTTCACAGTTGGACGAAAGAGAAGCAGAGCGAGTGCTGGGACAGGGTGAGTTTGCCACTAGCTGGAAAATAACTTTAATTTCTAATTTTATTCCAGTGGTTTTGGAATTATGTATATGTGAAGGAGAGTATTATTGGTTATTTATGGTTTTTAGCAGGAAAAATATCTATGCACCAATGATTAAATTATGTAAGGAAGAGCTGAAGCGGGTAGCATCAGTTAAACACTTAGGTACATATCTGGATTGTAATATGTCGGAGAACACAGAAATCAGAATGAAGAGGAGTGGTATGGTACAGGGAGTAAACTATGTCCTGTGTACTTTAGGAGAGTGTAAAGAAGATGTCATAAAAGCTGTATTTAATTCTAAATGTGCGCATTTTTTGGGTAAAAATTTGGTAAGTCTGAAACTATTGTCTCCAGTCTTTAGCAATAATTCATGATGGCGGGGGAAGGCACACGGAGGACCTCTTGTTGTCATTTGTCATAGACAGGGATATTAGCAAAACTTATAACAAAAAAATAGGTGGCAGGTGTTACCGCCAATATCCACTATTGTGCCCAATAGGCCTATTGGGCATGGATATTAGGCCTTTTGGCAAAATATAGGGTCTTTTGGCAAATTATAGGGTCTTTGGGCAAACTATAGGGCCTTTGGGCATTACAACTCCTTTTGGCATGACTTTCCCAAAGTCATCGCATCCTTCAAAATATCCGCGAGGCCTTTGGGCAAAATGTAGGTCCTTTGGGCGCATGCCTAAATCACTCATTATCACTCACTCCCGACTATTGTGGATTTTGGCAAAGATCTTATACTTTGGATACATGCCCAAGTCACTAGCAATAACTCTTTTATACTATTGTGGATTTTGACAAATATCTAACTTTGGATAATAGTGAACTGACCAATGAGAATACACCCTAATATCTTGACCAATGAGAATCCACCCTAATATCCACAGTAGGGGGCACTGTAGTTAATAGATTGACAATGCCACCTAGTATCCTGTCCAATGAGAATCCGGTCGAATATCCTAGCCAATGACAGTCAAGCCTAATATCCACAGAGCCATGATTGGCAAGTGGATATTAAGCTGCATTCTCATTGGACACATTGAGAATTCAATGAGATTGCAATCTAATATCCAACAGCCAATGAAAATTGAGCCTAATATCAAATAGGCTAATAGTCAAATAGGCTCTTTGGTCAAAGTCAAAAGACTAAGCCAAAATCCATGACTGTCTTTTGTGGATATTTGTGAGTGATCATATATGCTTTGGGCATACACAGCAGGTTATTTTTATCCCATCCAAAATTAGCATTGAAGTCACCAACCCCCCTGAAAATGGCCTGTCTCCACCAACATTTTCTTTGAAAGACCGCATCACAAAAACTAGCGCAGGATCCTGATTCAATTAAACTCTTCATTTCATGGAGACTTGACTGTCAGTCTTTTAAAATCTAGTTACCAATAGCTAAAATAATATTCTGTATAAGAGCAGTAAGCTGTTGTGTCAATGTCTCCAATATTGCATCATTGGCATGACACCGGATTTGTTTCTTTATAAAAAATTAAAGGCACACACATTCTGCATTCTGTGAGAAAACCTTGTGTCTGATGTTGTCTGAGAACCCAAGAAAATAACTGAACTATCTGTAGCTCTGTATCATTTATGTAAACCAAAATATTAGAGTATTTCTGTTAGAATGTCAGTTGTCCTATCCCAATTTGTCATTAGCAAACGCCTTGCTACTCCATTTTGACGGCACATTTCCAGACGAAAATCAATGTGAACATGTTTCTGGTGTTCATAAGGTCATTTCATGCACATATTGCCAGACTGCCAGTTTTGCACTGTTCCCTACAAAGGTTTTACCTTAATTATCACTAGCATCACGCTGTCATTAGCATCATTTAAAAAATGGCTTATTGTCTTTATCTCACTAAAATTTTGTTGCAGGTGACTGGAATTGAAATCAGTTGAATATGACATTATCTATAAATGTTTCAACAGAATATTACATAACATTTTTGCTTATTCCCTGGATCTTATATGCGTAGTAGGCTTGTAGCATGGGAATGCGTACAGATTCTGGCCACCACAGGGTGTAGAAAGTGTCTTGTAGTATTCAATATTAAACACCATTTCAAAGAGGACCATCCTATGCACTAACCACGGGGGTTTCAGAGCTTAATACCTCCTGTGTGTTGAGATATGTATCTGCTCCCATTGTCTCTTAACCCTTACTCCAGTGGGGCCATATGTTATGCTGATGACATTATGTTGTTGAGCCCAAGTATGTCAGGGTTAAGAGACATGATCGCAACCTGTGAAATATATGCCCATGAATTTGGTATGAACTTCAACTCACAGAAGTCTGTGTGTATCAGGTTTGGGTATCAAGAATGCTATCAAACTCTAGTGATGAAATTGGGTTCCAGCAAAATCAAGTGGGAATCATCTCCAGTACAACTTATCAGAAGAATGTGATGTTGCTGCAAAACGAAGAGACTTTTATGGGCATGTAAATGTTTTACTGACTGCTTTATCTGATGCCAATGAAAAAGTAATCTTGCGTGTTTTTAACACGAATTGCTGTCACTTTTATGGAGTACAAGCATGGCGACTAAATGATAAACACGTGGGAAAATTTTATACAGCCTGGAATAGAGCAGTACGACTGATACTGAAGCTGCATCCCGCTACGCACACACGGTTTCGGCCTGTATTTGCCGGATGGGACATAAAGGAGAGAATCATGAGGAGCAGTCTGGGGATCATTAAAAATATGAAAATTCACAAGGACTGCTTTATTAGCTTCATTGGGAGACATTGCTCCAGTGACAAACAATCAATTATTGGGGAAAATGAAAGTGGGATTCCAACAAGGCTGAGCCATCAACATGGAACACTTTCTACGTGCGATATGGCTCAGATTTCTGTAGTTCGTGAATTAAAGGAATATCTCATTGGACAACAGACAATTGACAATTTGACTTTGAGCAAAAGTGAAATTGATGATATCATAATATCAATTTGTGTGGACTGATTGACCCTAATTTATATTTAATTAAATTTACTGTATTTAATCGCATGTAAACCTCAATTGGTTTGAATAAACATATATATATATATTGTGAAGTACTACAAAACATGGCGTATTCTACAATTTTCCCCACTCAAGACATAGGTTTTACCTCAGGCCTGCAATACAAAAATGCTTTTATTACCAGTGTTTGGTCAAAACTAATAACTCTCCAAAATCGAAACATGATGTACTCTGGCTGAGACATTGAGACAGCTTTGTGGTAACTTTAGCTAATGCTTGAACTTATCAAGGCAATACCCTATTGTGGCTATCAAGAAACAGTATAATCTACATCATGACATGATTCAGGACTGGTTCTGACCATTAGACTTTTTAGAGGCCAGGACGTAAGCAAAAACGTGACATACTTTTCCAAATATCATAACTGGACCTTTTATCAAACACATTCAAAGAACCAGTTTAATACATCGGCCCAAAATATGACCAGGTAGTACAACTGCTAACAAACCATAAACAGCTCCCTTGAATCATTGGTATGTCTCTGCTGTTGCAAGTTTTTTGAGGAGCAGAAATGTATCGTACTGTGTAACATGGCACTATGATCCACCGTTTGAAGTCTGGAGGCTCCAGGTTCACCATACTGCACAAACATTTTAATCTTATAATATGTTATCATTTTATGAGGAAAAAACCTTAATGAAACAGGTTTATGGGTGTTGTTCACAGCCATATGCAAAATTACCGTACTTCGTAACATTTGGCTGCAGTCAAAAAAGGCTATGGTGATGGGGTGATCTCCAAAGCGGATATGTGTACTGATGATATAGTTCTACTATACACCATGTGGCTATTTCAAAACAAAATTTAAACAGTGTAACAAACAACCTTTTTTCGTTTGGTAACATATATATCATAGCTGATTTTTAAAACTTTAAAAAAATGTATTCAATGAAAAGATAAAAACGGAGATGTTTTGGCATCAAATATACGCAGCTTCTTCATCATTGCTTTTCCTCGCAGACTGGCATTTATTTCTATTGTATTGTGAGTAATTCCACGTAGCTAGTACTGCTTGGAAATATTTTCCGGTCACTTCTTTGACCCCTTTTAGTGGCATGTCCCTATAAAATATAAAATTTCCCCAGATCCAAAGAACAATAGGACCCTTAACAAACTAAATACCAAATTGACCGTTATTAAACAAGCTATGAACTGAAGCAATTTCCAAGAAATAAAGATAAATATTGAAAGACATACAAGCTCTAGAAGCACACCGAAGGTGAATGAACACATTCCCGTACTTCAAGCTAGTATGAAGTTTGATGCTTCTCTGGAACTACTTATCAAATATAGGTTGCCAGCTGTCTACAAGTTGACCGCTATTTACTGCCACCTAGGGTGCAAAATTTGCGAGCTCCTGTGAGCGGTCAACAGAATTTCGACCTCTGGAAGAAACCAGGACAGTGAGGAAGAAACCAGGACAGTTCCATCATTTGGTGATGGTCTAATTTATTTCCAAAAACTCTGCAAGTGTCTAATCTGACATTGGTTGGCTTCAATTTTAAGCAGACACATTGTAAATACAAAAATAAGTTGGAACTATTTTTTATCATGGAGGATGTATACATTGTAGCTCACATATATTGCCAGTATAGAGGGGGCCACTTGTGGCATGGAAAAGACATTTCGCTGAGTGTAACACAGCTTTTATGAAATTGTGAATTATATTGTTGTCCTAGTTCATAAATCTCCATAAAGTAACAGAATAAATACAATTGAGCATTTTTGATATCACAAAACAAAAACATCATCTTTGTATGGACAAGTGAATAAGTGAGAATGCATTCTTTTTGGACCCTTTTTTGACCACAATGTAACATGCATTAAATGGCATAAGTAGATTGAATACCATCAAAGTTCTGATGAGTAAAATCATCCCTTTCACAGGCAAAGTGTATGCTAAAGTTTCAAAATTTTCTTTTTGTCTCATGATTTCCAAACATTTTCATTCAAAGCAGTGGACTGGATATTTGCCAGCAACCATGCTTTGTGAAAGTAGTTTGGCGTAGTAATATGGACTGCTGTTGTTCGACCTGATATTGTGATCTGTCCAAAACAGATCAAATTATTGTCGACCCAATTCGATTTTCCAGGGACTGTCAGCATTCGGCTGCCACTTGACAGTCCCGAACAGAGACAGGGTTGCCAGTAACATTTTACCATTGTCTAGCATATAAAATATGGTTTAGCAAAGATTTTGGGTGTTGGAGGGAGCAGTGGAGATCATATTTATTGTTGTGATTCCAAACTATTGATGTATAGAGGATTTTTGTTTGTGTTTGTAAATTTCTGGTTCAAGGATATGTTCTATCTCAATAACTGTTCGTCATAGTGACCTGAAATATGGCTCAATGTGTGCAGAATATCCACTTTCCCATATGTTGGTAATACATTATTCAGCTCTAAGTGGTATGGATTTCAATTTATAGGCATGATCCTAATGACACATATTTGGTATTTTAATTGATCAAAATGCAGTTTCTCAAGAATAATTGGCACTAGAGACCTGGAACTTGGCCCAAATGTGCCGGCCACTTGCCTAATCATTCGTAATAGATTGTTTAGCCCCAAGTGGTCAATATTTTTTTAGTTATAAGTGCAATTTCAATGACAATCAAAAAACATTACAGCTGTGTTTATCGCCTCAGTACAAATCAGCAGAGCTTTTGGACCCTTGGACATGAAAGTGCAGTGATAACTGATTGTTTGACCTACCCAACACAAACTTAAAAAGGCAGTTCTGAAGCGAAAAATTTTCAAATTTTTTTCAGCTGAAATTTCAAGGTTTTCAAATTTTGACACTTTTATGGTTGCCAAAGTTGGAATTTGTTAGATATAAGCATGTTTATGACTTTCAAACTATTTGGAACAGATGTTACTAAAACTGCCAAATTGTACGCATACAAGCTTTCTGCCTATTTTTATGGACTCCTTAAGTGCGTTAGAACAAGTACAATCAAGATTCTTCAAATTAGATCAGTTAATGACGAAGTCTGATAAGGTTAAGTTAAAATACCTGTGTAACTTCATATTATGAAAGCAAATACATTAATAGGTGCTAATATGAGAAACATTGCTAAGAAAGTAGACTGTGATATCACTGAAATATTCTGCCTCAGCTCCATGGCCATTAAGAAAAAGTTTTTTTTTCGCAACGTGAAGAAAAGGATATTTTATTAGTTAAACAGATTTTAGAGCTCAGATATTGAATATTACCAGGTTTAAATCAAAACGAAGTTTTTAAAATTTTCTTCGATTTATGTACAATGTGATATTGATTTTCTCATATAATTTTATTAACGTTTGTGATATCTGTTTTTATTGACTTAATTAAGAACTTCCCGTAGGGAAGTTCTTATTGATATTGTACGTATTCTTCTTATTATTCTTTATTATTCTTATTCTTCCAACTTTTTTATACATTTTCAAATTTTGAATAACTGCTTTACCAGAAGACATATGTCAATTAGCATGTATACAGCATTAAGACACTGTAAAATTCCTTCTATGCTGGGAATTACACATCGGAATTCCGTTTGACATAGGAATTACAGGCAATCTTCACAAAAAATTTCCGATTGCGGTTTTGGGAAAACCGTCTGTCAGAATGTCATGAAATTTTTTCCTGTTCCTCTCTAACGGAATATGCATTGCAGAAAGGAGCCTAGTGGCAATAGGGTGAATAGCTTTTGAGAAAAAAAAGTCAAAAATTGGATCAGAGCGAAATTTCGAGGGGTGATGTCATGAAAAACCATGATTGGAATGTCAGATTTTTATGTCCTTACAGGAATTGTTAGCACTACTAGGGTGTAGTGTCTATGCAAAAGTATGGCCTTCCAGGTCCAATACTTTTGGTGCCATAGGGCCTCAAAAGTCGAACATTTGATTGGCTGTATCTCCCTTAATATTGGTCCTAGAAACAAACCAGGGACATTTTTGGAAAGCTCAGAATGTCAGCTTTCCAATGGTATATAGCAATATCCTGTAGAACGTCCGGTTTAGTATCGCGGTGGACATTGAAAATTTTATGTCATTTTTTGCCCTGTAAAAACCAATTTTGCCCAAAAAAACTATGAAGTTCTACATGGATATTCATGTATATTTTTTGTGGGGTACCCATTGTGGGCCTGCATATTCCCTCCAAAGGAAATTGTTCTACTTCAAATACTTTTTCCTTGAGAATTTTTTTCATTTCAAAATTCAAGTGTACATTGCTCAGCTTCTACTCATTCAAATTTCATGAAATTAACACCAAAAAATGTGTAAAATTATGCCCTTTTATTACCTCCAAGGGCATATACCTCTCACTAATAGCCAATTTTACATTAGCAATTTCACATATTCAATTATAACTCATTAAGTATTCATTAAAATCAATTACAACTAATTTGACATATGCCTAATTTTTTGCTCTATTTTTCCATGTAAGCACATCTCCCTACCATGAATTTTTTTTTCCTATTTAAACTCTTCCAATAATGTTTCAAATCACTTCAAAATGATATGATATGTTGCTAATTTGTTGCCCTATTGTTTGCAAATAACCACAACTGCCTCCCATTAAATTTATAATTAAATTATAACTTGTGAAATACTACTGAAAATCACTTAAAACTAATTTCACATGCTGCTGACTGCTTGCCCTCTGTGTGTATGTAAGCACATCTTCCTACCTCTTATGGTTTGTCTGTACCAAATCATTAGGGTTAGGGTTTCATCAAAGTATTGCTTTCAGGGTGGTACCATCGCCCACAAAAGGCCTGGCTCCATGCCAAGCGAGATATGAGTATGTATGCCTGTTTGTGCAGTTCCACGGACTATGCGGGAAGGTCATAGCAGCAGTTTTGCTTGTGGACAACCTAAACACACTATTAAGCAATGGCAAGGAAAGGAATGCAAGGAACTAGAATAGCAGGGCAGGGAAGGGATTGGAAGGAAGGGAAGGGATAGGAAGGGAAGGGAAGTTCTTCCTTTAAATTGCTGTGCAATTAAGTATACTAGTTGTATATCATTTTTGTACATATATTGTATAATTTTGTGCATGAAATAAATGATTTATGTTAATGTTATATATTATCTTGCATAGTTTTTATAATGTGGAATATAATATATGTGTAAATAATCAATATTTCATACACAGAATTATAGGATATATATACATATGCATGTTTATTATGTATATAGTCTTATGTACTAAAATGGTATAAAATTAAGTTTATTAAAAAACAGATTTCACAGATGCTCATTCAATTGCATGAGAAAGTCAAAATCAGATAGTTTCGGCCCACTTCATCTTGACTAAAACATGGTAATATACAACAATATTTTAATAAAAATGATTTTATGAAGCAATGAGCAGATCCTGACCGTCTGCTTCTTAATTGATGTTGCCAGGAAAAGAAAGCTTTTTGTGCACCTCGCCTCTTTATACGATGGTTGCAGTCCTCGGTCGGCCCCACCAGCTTATAGAACCCTTAAAAGTTCCATGTAAAACCTTTTTGTTAAGAGTGTAGTCGGGTCATTCTACAGAAATGTTCCCATTTGGGCGCCAATTTTGCTGTTTTTCCAGATTTGTAAAATACATGATTTAATCAGTGTGGAGGTCAAGCTAGGTTCTGAAAAACATCTGGCAATGGTTGCCATGATTCTTTTCTGAATTTTAATTTTGGCTAAAATTTACATGCTTTTCCTATAGGTCATTACCGCAACAGTATCAAATTGTTGAGGTAATGATGTTTTGCGGTAATGACAAATTCAGTTTGGTATTTTTTAAAGAGGCCCAGCAGCACTGACAGCATTGGAGGAATGTGAACTAGAACAGCATCACTTCATGACAGTTAAAGTAAATTTTTTCTGCATTCCTTTCTCGATTGTTAAACGTCCGTTGCGGTAATGAGGCGTTATAAACCTACTCGCTCAAAATTGGAGTTCTAAATGGACATAAAATAACCCCATCTGCCACAAGCGCTTCTGAGCAGTTTACTGGAAGAGGCGCTATATAAATAACTATTATTATTATTATATATAAAATCTCTTTCACCCATGTGATTTTCTTCCAGACGTAAAGTAGGATTTGGTCTGGAGTGTGATTTTAAATTTTTGCTAATATGATATAGACAATAGCAAGTCAAGACATGTGGAAGTATTAAATTACACATAGACAGGTTTTGACAACAAGAGAAACCAACACTGAACAATAACTTTTTACGTCAAGGTTGATAAATTAGTAAGACACTTCACCATTGGCTAAAAGCTTTTGTGACCTTTGTTGCACCAATTTAATGGCCCAGATCAGATCGACCAATGAAATGAGACACTGAGCATGGTGCAGTAACGTGGCAGCACTAGTACTGTTCCATCATGGCCGCTCTTTGGAAAAGGAGCTCACTTTGCATGTTGAAAAATGTCATTTCTGGATAATTGCCTCAATGTCAGGACCATTTGATGTGGCCCGATTGCAATTAAGGACATTAATTATCAACCAGGATAGTAATTGTGGCTTTCACTACCTTCACAATTGCAATTAACGGCAATTACAGGCCGCCGATTGCCGATTTCAATACACAAACCTTTGATGTTTAACAAAACTAGCAATAAATGCAATTGAGAGGTAGGTGCTCTTCTTTTATCTGTGGCACAGCTTAGTTGATCCAATTAGAAAGCACAGGGATGAGACGGATGACGATTAGGGTGTGGCTGGTGCCCCAAAGTTGTCATATCCCACTGTACCATTTTTTGGTACTGTGTTTTGGTCAAGACAGTATTTGTGGAAAGTTTCATGGAAATCAGAGAATGCTGAACTTGAGCACAATTCAGTTGAAAATTATTCATTATGCTTTAAAAGCGATAACCGCGGTATTGAATAACTTTGTCAATATCAGTAATACAATAATGCAACTTGTATGGTTGAACTGCCCTCAATTAGAGCTACATTTTGAATACCAACTTCAATGGTCTAGGAAAATATTACTTGGTGTAACAAATCTATAATTCAAGGTTTGTTCGGGAAATAATTTGCAGAAAACATAAAGACGAAGATTTGATGTTAATCGGGTCAATATTGCATGGCAGAATGTGCCAAGGGCATTATTTTGTCATTTTGATGAAATTTGGTTATAAAATTATTTGGATATTCTGGAGCACTATATATTGCGAGAACTTTACTGTTACATTGTATTTATAAAATCTCACATAAAGGCCAGCAAATTGAGAGTGGCTGAAATCGGCCTATGCCTCTCCACCCCAATATCTTTATTCGCATGCACTGGCATTAGGCCTATGCCCTGTGCCAACATAAAACAACTGATAAAGAACTCATTTAAGTTGAAAAAAAAAATTAAATCATAAAGTTAGCACCAGGTGAGTGAGACCTTCGTCCACACATAATGCGTTTTTAAAACAGTTCGCAAGAAAGTTGTATGTCATTATAAGGTCAGGGAAAATCCCTTCTCAGTCAGCCAATTTGGTATCACTGTCGGCTATAGCTAGGTCTGGGATTTTTAAAATCCAAATTCTGGCCATATTACCTGGATCTAGTAGGTATATTGGACAGCAGCATTGATCATTATCAGTACTATAACAGGTCAACTCATTATGATCCAGTACAACGTCAGGCACACGACATCTAATAAAAACTAAGTGCTTGACTGTATGAGCAATTGAGCATAAAAAGTGGCCTATATAGCTAGCCAAATTTTTAAATTTTGAGTTGAATAATGAATTAATGACACATGCTGAATGTGATGCCACTAACAAAGGTTTCTGATTTTCTCTCTTGACACATTTTTTGACACTTGACCATTATTAAGACAGCACGTACATTTGCGTCTTTACTCAGATGTGACCAAGTAAATTCACAGCAATATTAACAGATTGAAGTATTGCTTAATCACCCTTGTTTATCAATTTTACCCAGCTTACTTCAGTTAGTACTGATTTCAAATCTTAGCTTCAGCTCGATTGAAAAAGGTTTGTGAAAAACAACAAAATGGTTAGCTGCTGTCAATGTAAACTCTTCTTGCATAATTAGACCAAGTTATTCTTCATTTTTGCTTTTCTTTGACCAAATTACTCCTAGAATTGTTGTTGATTTGGCAATTTAGAATTTACATATTAAACAGTAACCTTGATCTGAAATGTTTTGTATTTAAAAGCACCACAAATCAGCCACCAACCATTTCTAGAGCATAGCTTGTCTCTACGCATCAACCACACATCAACCACACATGTGATTCCATATATCATAAGTGTATAACCTTGTCAATAGTTGACAGATACTAACTTTTTTTAAATGAAAGTCTATCAAGTCCTTGTCATTGCTTCATTCAATAGCATAATGGGTGACACAGGCCGGTTGAATTCAATATGAAGGTAATCACAAAAAATTGCGAAAAACTGCAGTCAAATTGTGAATTGATGCACTGCTTAAAATTATCTGATACCATTGAAGTTGGTATTCAAAATGAAGGTCTTATTGAGCTCTGTCCAACTGAACATATTTTATCGATGTTTACTGAATATTGACAAAGTAATGGGATACCGCGACTTTGGGTTTTAATAAAAAGAGACAAAACTTCAACAGCATTGTGCTCAAGTTAAACGTTCTTCAATTTTCTTGAAACTTCTCAGAAATGTCTCTCATATCAAACCACAATACCAAAAAAAGGTACAGGTGGCTCCTCCAAAATTTTCCAATTTGAGGGGCAACAGCCACACCCTAATGACGATTTCAATTGCCTGCTTAGACAGAAATTCATATTTTCAACTTGCAAAACTCATTTGTTTGATCTCAAGCAGCCATGTTTACCCATCATACTTTACACAGGATCATAGCCAAGTGCTGCCACGATGGTGCAGCATGACTGAGGTCATACTGGGCTTCTGAAAGGATCAAGTGCAGAACCTTCCTTCTTGTACTTATGTATAATAATAATACTATGTAGTATAGACTGTAAAGGTCAAAGGAAGTTACCTGTGTTAAAATCTTTCAAATGAGTACCCGCATCTATGGGTTTCGTTGATTTCGTAGGAAAATGGAAAAAATCAAAATAAAATATTTTTTGAAGATTTCGGTTCTCAAGTTCATTTGACAAAGACTTCTTGGAAACTGTCAATGCTACCACTAATTTGAAAGCTCTTCCTAATAGGAACTGAAATATGTAGTCTGATTAAATATCAATTGAGTTTCCACGAAACTGTCGGTTACCGCGAAAATGCTCAATTTCTACAAAAAGTCCAATAAAATGGACCCTGACCGCCCTGAAATTTCTCTGTTCAATCCAGAAATAAAGTGATTATGTTTTTTTAGATCTTTAGAAGCAATAATGAGTACTGTTTTCACATGGTCAAACCATTGCCACTCAATAGAAAGAAGGAAACTGAGAGAATTAGCCGCCATTTTGGAGAATGGCTGCCATGGGTAAACCAGGTCAAATATGAAGTGGCTCCCTATCTAAATATATTCTTAAAGGTGTTTTTATAATGTGTGCCAAGTTTCATGCTTCTATGAATAAATGCATTATTACTTGCCTATTCATGACAAATCTGCCCCGCTAGTAGTAGTCAGTGCATAGATACTTAATTTATTAATTCTTGTACGCATTACATAAACATCTCAATGCGTGTACAATAACAATTCAACATGTGATAAAAATGACAATTACGTTAACGTGACATCAAATTTGAAACTTTTGTAAAAACAACAGAAATAAAAACATTTAATGACTTAGATAAAAGCAATATCACAACATAAATATCAACCAAAGTATGATACAAAAAGATGAGTCTTTAATTTTGATTTGAATTTGGAAAATTCTAACAGATCTCTTATTTCTGATGGTAATTTATGCCAAAGAGCAGGAGCCCTAATGGAAAATGCCTTCTCCCCATGCATATGTTTTTGTTTTGGGAGGTTGAGGTCTTTTTAAAGTGATTGAACTATCACTTCTGAGACTCATATACGATCTTGAGTTAACAATTATCAAGTCTTTCAAATATGATGGTGATGTTGGTAAGTGGATGCATTTAAAAACCGTACATACAATTTTGAAATCAACTCTCAATTTAACTGGTAACCAAGGTAGGTTACGTAAGATTGGCGTAATACTATCTCTGCGACCAATCTTACAGACAATTCTAGCTGCCGAGTTTTGAATAGTTTTAATACAAGACAAAGCCCTTGACCCCTCCTAATATCAATTGTCTACATCGTGTGAGAATTTTCTTGCAGTTGCACGCAGACCTGGACAATATCTTTTGAACACAACCAGGGCCCTCAGTGACCGCCTGAGGCAGTTGTGTCATGTTGGATCGTGTCACGAGGCGAAGGTTTTGTCGGTTGTAGTCAAGAAAATGATGGAAGCTCTGTGGTCATCCTACAACCCGGGAATGTTGGTGAAACTGCAGGAGGAGGTAAGTGAAGATCAGTGATGGAAATGGGGGGGGGGGGAGCTCGGGGGAGCTAAGCTCCCTTGATAAAACACGAGGGGAACTGTACCCTGCTATAGCCCTGGGACCCATGCATGAGCATGGGTCATGGTTCCTCCCCATTGAAAATCTTGAGATTTTGACGTTGTACCGGGAGATTTGATCTGGAGAGGTCAATTCTTCACCAATCTTAACAAAATTTGGTGTGCATTTAGCCCACATATTCTGCTCCTGACGGCACTACTTTTGAAGGCATCTTCTAATCTATTGATCTTGGTATTTCACTTCAAAAGGCAGATAAAAACTATAAAATCATTAACTGCAGCCATCAGGCTCATTTTGAGTTGTGACATCATAATGGTGACGTCATAGTCACTGTTATGACATCACAGCCATTTGTTTGTGACATCATCACATCAGTAACAATTTTGACCAATCAGAAGAGGCCATTCCCTCAATGTATAAGCAAAGATATCACTTCTCTTAGTTTAAATGAATATTTAAGGTGTATCTTGAAGACTTGGAAGTGAAAGAAGGGTTGCAGTCAGCAGCAAATGTTGTCTACTTTCAGATTGTGTCCTTGGTTTAACCAATGTTACCAAAACAAAAGGGAATATTCAATTCTGCCGAAGGGTGTCATTCAAATCTCCTGATTTTTCAATAGGAGGATTCATGACCCCTGTCCCAGGGGTCCAGGGCCAACCCTGCTACAGCTCCCCCAATGAGCAATGCCCAATGGTGAAATTACAATTATCATGTCACTCTTTTAGTCATCAAGGTATTTTTAGCCAAACATTATGCTATTGTAAAAGAATTCTTTCCCCTTTAAAAATATGAAATGGTGAGCTGTTGTAGCACGAACCGGGAGCTCCTCCGACAAAATTTCCATTTCCGTCACTGGTTTTAAAGATGGTTATTGCAATATCAGACCAGACATAAAGTAGGATTTGGTCTGGAATGTGATTTTAAATTCTTGCCAATATGACATAGACAATAGAAAGTCAAGCCATTTGAAAGTATTCAATTACACATTACTGTCAATTGGGGATTACGTCAGGGTTGATCAATTAGTAAGACACTTCACCATTGGCTAAAAGCTTTGTGACCTTTGTTGTGCCAAGTTAATGGCCTAGATCAGATCGGCCAATGAAATGAGGCACTGAGGTCATGCTGCTGGGCTTTTGAAAGGATCAAGGGCAGAACCTTCTTTCTTGTTCTGACGTATAATAATATTATTATGTAGTATAGGACTGTAAAGGTCAAAGGAAGTTACCTGTGTTAAAACGTAACAACTAGGGCCCTGCACGGGACTAGATTTTTGTCTCACTCCCGCCCGTTCTTTCCAAATCTGTTCCTGTTCCCGTCCCGTTCTAGGTGATACAATGATAAAATTTTCCGCATTTTGACCCACTCCCGCCAAATTTTGTCAAGTTCAGTTCCGTTCCCGTCCCGTGCAGGGCCCTACACCGCGTTCCCAATTATTATGCAACTATGCGTTCTTGCATTATCTCAAAAAGAAATAACACTATTTGAATATTCTTTTCACATAATGATAAGGGTACCATGGAGCTAATATCCAGCCAATTTTGTCAAATTCCATTGACTCAGTTGGGAGTTATGCCATATAATGATGTTTTGGGGTGTTCCCAATTATTATGCAAATTCTTGGAAAAGCATCCATGGCCACTCAAAATGACCTAAACTAATCTGAAGATGCCATCAACATGTACCCCATAACACAAAAGAAAAAGTTTAACCATCTTTCAAACATAGATGCATTCATAGCCAAGAAATTCATGTTATTCGTCTGCATTGAAATAGCATTGAAATTACAGTTTTACTGCAATAAAATGCCTCTGTTAGCAAGACAAAATGAAAAATCATTACCTAAGGCATTTTCCACTTCCCTTAGGTTTAGAACTCTCCTGTAAGCCAATGGCAATTAAGTTACACCACTGTATTTGAGAAATATCTTGAAATAAATTGAACGCATCCAATTGCCAATGCTATTCCAATGGGAAACAGAAGTGTGAGTTTTTGATTTGGTGTCATATTTTGCAGAGATACCAGATTTGGTGTTTCATCACACAGTATGACCGTGGTGTGCTATAGATATATTCTAAGCTGGAATTTTATTGATATTAAATTTTTTAAGAGCATGGGAGGCTTCTTTATTGAGAAAAAAACCAATTTCAATGGTTTTTCAATGCAGTTGTATTATATTGATTTCTTGGTCATGAAGGCATCCACGTTTGAAATGATGGTTCCATTTTTTATTTAGTGTTATGAGGTATATTCTAATGTAAATTCATAATCAACTTTGTTGATTTTGGGTGGACTAAATGTGCTACTTTCTTTTTTCTTTCTTTCAATAATAGTATCAGTTTCATTTGACATATCATAGATTACAATGATATACGTGCAATTTTAGTTTTTGTTTAGAATAAAAGTAGGGGGAACCGGGGAAAATTGGGACGCTTTTCATATCTACTAATTTTGCTTAATGCTAAAGGCACTAAGTAACTCAGAAGTTTGCATGAATATTACCAATCGTGAGCACCCAGAACTGTGCTTAGAGGGCAGCACTTACCCTATCTGTATATATATATCTGTCTATCTATCAAATAAAGTGCATCTAAATGTGCCCCGTGTTCAGTGTCCTAATGAGCCCCGATATGACTTTTACACCAAAATGCTAGTTTTCTCAGATGCCAGTGAGCGTGTTTTCATGATAGCTATTTATAACTGTTTTTTACGAAGTATCAAATTCATTCAAGCATTGAGAAAGCATCATTTTTCATGGGTTTTCCAGAGAATGGTTTGAATTGAACGCCTCTGAATTTAGTTGAGTAGTAGGAAAACAAACTTGTACTTCTGCATGTGGTGTAATTTGCTGATAAAAGGATAGACATCAGGAGGGAAATTTACAAGATTTGATGGCGCTACCGTACCAGGAACCAAGAAAATCCCACTGTCCCATTGTGCCTAGTGTCCCAGTGTGCCCCAGTTCCCCTTAATATAATTTTGTCTCTCTCTTTTTTAGCCTAAGTAGAGTGCCACCTTAAGTCCCTGTTATCTTCATCAGGTAAAGCATCTCACTGATTTGGTCGATTCAAAGTTCGTGGCCAGGCCAACAACCGCGTCAACAGCAAAGTCAACTGCAGGGTCAAAAGCTGGGTCAACAGCCGGGTCATCAGCCGGGTCAACAGCCGGGTTAACAGCAGGGTCAACTGATAGGTCAACAGCCGGGTCATCAGCTGGGTCAACAGCTGGGTCAACAGCCGGGTCAACAGTCGGGCCATCAGCAGGGTCGACAGCTGGGTCATCAGCCGGGTCAAAAGCTGGGTCAGAAGCATGGTCAACAACACATTTAACTTCAGCGCCAAAAGCGGAATTAACTTCAGTGTTAAAAACTCGGTCAACAGATGGGTCTGCAACACAAACAAGCCTAAACACTGCTGCTGGCAAGCATGACCCCAATCAGATTCCAAGTCTCAAATTTACCAGGTTTCTTACTCAACTATGCTTTAACAAAAATTCTTTAATCACTCATTTTTAAATGTCATCACGTCACTGGGTATTTAGTTTTTATTATCATCTTGTTAGTATTGTTATAGGCCCTATTTTGCTTTATGTAGTTTTTTCTCTTAACCACACTGCACCGTTATGGTAAATTATGTTCATACTACACATGTTGTCACTAGGTCATGTAAACTAACTATAATTTTAATAATGGCTTTTTAGCCTTTTTTAATCTACTGTGTAAACTATTATGCTTTTCTTATTCACTTTGATTGTAAACACAAAAAAAAAAAAAAAAAAAAAACTGCGAAAGCATGAATCTTTTCGAAGGCAGGCCTGGTGAAATTAAACATATATGGCAACCCTTAGCAGCTGATAACCTGTCTACTCTTGAAGTCTCAGATTGTAGATAACTTTCATAAGCTCCTCTACTTGTTATATTTAGTGTTTTGAGAAGCAGCTCAATGGTTGAGCCACCTGAAGGGGAGTTCTCATCCTCCTATGAGAGTGCCGCTTCTTCACTCGATGACCAGGATGATTCCGATCTTGACGATTCCGATCCCAATATTCAAAGGCAAGTTACATGTCAACGTCACTCAGCAACAACCATAGAAATACATATATAACGGACATGAGGCTGTATGACGCCACCTCGAGATGAGGTCACCAAATCCGCCATATTGGAACTGCCCTGAGACATGACTTCATTGTGATGTCACAGCAGGAGCAACAAGATGTTGTGTTTGGCTGATAGTGACGTGACATGATGCCATTGTTACTAGTGATGTCACTATTATTGGTGACATCACGGTTACCAAATGCCAGGCTGCCAGGCAGTTCTAAGATGGTGGCTTTGGTTGCTTCATCTGCTAGAGCCTCATGTCCATTCTATGTATTTCTATGGCAACAACTTTTATCTGGCTTGCTTCCGTGTTCATAGGCAATTTAGGCATGCTTGTATAAGTTTTTGCTGCATGGTCACAAGAAAATCACCTGCATGTGCATGTTGTGATCAGAAGGATTGCACAACAATAATTATATAAGAAGTGGTGTTGTGCTAGTTCCCCGAAAATTCGTTTTGGTTTTGGTTCAGGTCACGGAATAGATGCTCTTCAGCAGAATACAAAATCAAGTTGTTTAATTGGAGGACCGCATGGTAGGCCTATTTTATGCATTTGTTTATAACTGAAACCATAACTAAAACTGACAAATATCGCCACCAGCCAACCTAATTATAGACCAAATTTGATTGACAGCCTTACTAGGGGCTTATCAATAAGTACTGCATGCTTTGCGGTAAGGCTTGACAGGACATATGTTAAGATAAGGATAAGGATAAAATTATTTGTTCTTTTTTTGGGAGTTTCTCAATGAAATATAAATTTTGTTGTCGAGGGATCCCCATTACATAAAAGTAAAGTATAAACAAAAATTTGGTTTAACATTGGTGACAGTGACACATATGAGAAAAGATCAATCAGCTTTTAACCGACAAGTTAAATATATAGCATAACAAGATGAAAGTATAAAAACAAAATATATATTATATGAGGTGGTGACTATGCACAAAGACAGTAGGCTACTTGTTGCAGTGCATTAAAAATCAGTAAAAACATTGTTTCATAATTATCTGGATAATGCTTCGCTGGGCTGTTGGATCAGATTTCCCCATCTACCCTGAGGGGTGGTAAACGTGATTTGACCGCCCTGCAAAATGAGGTCACCCCGGGCAGCTCCTTTATCTTGAAGATCCTTGAATATTTTTTATTGACATATGAGATTATAATTGACTTTTCACTGGATAGTGCTTCACAGTGTAGTTTTATTTACTATGATGTTTTAGATTTATGAAATTGATAAAGGTACATACACCTGCATTGGCGTCAGCCATTTGAATATAGCAGTTTTTTTAATGGAAACTATTATTGCATATATATGTATAAATATGGTCAATAAATACTGAACTAAACTAAAGAATATGATTACATGTATTTTCATAATCATTGCATACTTGTTTTAACACTCTTTCATTCAACCTGCCGCACCTGTTACTTATGCATCACATTTCCTCTCTGATGGCCTCGCATTTTAATATAACTCACTAAAATAATGTGCTCCATTCATCTTGATTTCATCCAACTGAGAATATGAAACATAATAAGTTTATCTTAGATTTATAATGAAGTATTTGTGCAGTGATAGTATATTTTGAACTTTTCATTAGAGTATTGATGGTAGTTTCTGATATAGACCTATACATAATGTATGTATGTGACGTTAACATCAATAGTTTCTCTTTCAACAGTTCCTTATTAGGGCGTACGTCAAGGGCCAAGAAAAAGCGAGGGAAGCAGAAAAGAAAAAAGGCGAGATTAAAACACTACGCCAGGAAGGGGTATGAGGACAGTTCAGACACCGACTCGGACGAATATGAGGATGCCATCGAAGGCGACAAATCATGTGAGTGTCTTATGCTATGCTCTGAAAAAAAAACAGTAACTTCCTTAATTTGCTGTTAATCGAGCTTCTTCTTGAAATGGTGATAATTGCAGTTTGATTGGAGGCAGACGCCCAACATCATCGCACATCATCACTGAAAATATTTTGACTAATTATTATTAAGTTTTCATCTCATTGGATAAGAATACATTATTCCATGCTCGCCATCACATTTCGGTTTTCAACTGCACTCTATAAATGCGCGAAAGAATGGGGTCAATTTAACCGGCAGGTCAGTTGAACCCAGGGGCGGATCCAGGATTTTTCGAAAGGGGGGGCGCGGCAATACTTATTACATTGGAGTCTCTAAAAAAAGCTTTTTTTCCAAATGGCAATATGAAGGATTTATCTGACAAAAGGGGGGGGGGCGCGCGCCCCTTGTGCCCCCCCCTGGATCCACCTATGGAACCTCCCTTGATTTTTAGGTGTAGCAGACAGAGGAACATGGTCACCATGTGTAAGACCTTATACGGCTAGTCTTTTCCATGTGTATCTGATGGTTCCTAGCTCAAATGTCAGCTGTGGTAAGATGTGTACCAAAACCTAGAAAGTTGGGATGTTTTACCTACTCAATCTTTGTTCTCCTTGAAAGCTGTAAAAGTCTGCCCACAGGAGAGCATTTACAAAATTTGGTTTAGCTGGCCCCACTCTCCCCTAGTCACTCCAGATCGTTGAATTATCAAATAAATCTCTCCTTAAGTTTTGCACGATTTTAGTCAGCCTTCTTATCAAAGATAATCTACTTGACTACTGAGGCGTCAAACCACTGTCGCTGTAAATAATGACTCAAGACTCAAGACTCAAGACTCAAGAAGTTTTATTTGTCATGAAATGCAAGGAATATATACAAAATGATGTTTGATGGCTATACAGTAAACATAGATATATAAAAACAAAAGCATTACATGAGTAGGAGGACACCTCTAAGGCAACTACTTGCCGCTGACGAGGTGCCCACCTAGAATTGTTAAGGAGAGGCTCAGGCAAGGAGAGGCAGTTCAACCAAAGAAATAGTAACGGCATAACTCAATGAAGGTTTTTCCAGTTTCTTGTTCTTATGAAGGAAACATTAAGGTAACGTTTGTAGATCCGAAAAAGATGAAATTAACATGCTCTTGAACAAACATTTTCATATAAACTCATGAATCAGAAAAGCAAAGGCATCCGCACGTGTAAAAAAAGAGCCATGAGACCCAAGATCAACCAAGTAATCTCACATGTATATTCTATTAAAAGATTTAAAACATATATAATATATGTATATATAACTGTATTGGATGAGAATCACATGCTGGATGCAGCAGTTTAGTTTTATGTAAACCTGACATATTAAAAATATCAAACTTAACATATTGAGATAGCTGAATCACAAATAGGGAGAGGGAGAGATTATTCTATGACCAGAGGCATTCCATTTACGAATATCCACCAGGACTAGATGATTATTATGAGTATGACCCAGAAACCAACGACTATCATCATTTGTTTGAGATTCATGTGCTATCGCAATGAAACATTTTCCTAAATGATAGTGTTGGCTAAGGGTAATTTCTTAACGGACATCATTGATTTAATATACATATAGAATTCAATGAGCATAAAGTAAGCAGTTATGCACACACTGTGAACCAAATTTCATTCTTGAGGGGATAATGTCAAACTTAGATGATATTCACACATAATGATGGCATCCTTTCAGTTAGTTTGACACCATACATGTAGGGTACTAAATTAACAATTAGTAACTACTCTGAATTTTTACCTCGTCATGTATGATTGTGTTTATTCACAGTTACGACTGAAGGAGTTGGACATCCCTCAGAAAATAGTGGAGTTCACGAAAAGGACAATGAAACCCCTGTTGCTTCTGATTTTGGTGCTGCAGTTACCAGCGGTGCTGCATTACAGACTAAAGTCAAATCGGCCAACAACGATGGTCCTTCAGCCTCTGGTGCTGTTACCAAAACACAGAAGGAAACGGTTGGATCTGATGTCACCCTTCCGGAAAATACAAGTGAGAATTCTGTCCCTGTTAATATAAAATCAACCCACCATGGTCCCATTCCTGTTCCGGTACATGCCAAACCCGCCAGGGAAAAAGCCATTTCTTCCTTGAATTCTAAACCTGTAGCAGCCAAGTCCATTGTAAGCAGTGTTGGAAGTGGTATCCTATCGGCGAATACAGGTGAGAATGCCATTCCTGTTGATATAAAATCTAACTACAACCGTCCTATTCCTGCTCCTGCAAGTGACAAACCCACCAGGGAAAAGGTTGATTCTTCCTTGAATTCTAAACCTGTAGCAGCCAAGTCCATTGGAAGCAGTGTTGGAGGTGTTATCCTTTTGACAAATAACAATGAAAATTCTGTCCCTGTTGATATAAAATCTACCCACGACCGTCCCATTCCTGTTCCGGTACGTGCCAAACCCACCAGAGAAAAAGCCAATTCTGCCTCAAATACTAAACCTGTAGCTGTCCAGAAAGTAAACAAAGACACCACGTCCATTGCAAGCAGTGCTGGAATAACCAAAACTTCAACTTCTGGAAGTACGAAACAGACAGAGGCCAATGTCACTTCTTCTCTGAAAAAGAAAGTCACAAATAACACCACGTCTGAACGGTCTAGTTCAAAACGAAACCAAGCAAGCGATGCTGCCCCTTCACCTGCCAAAGCAAAATCAGCTATCAGCATTGTCTCTTCAGCAAATCACACTTCATCCGCCTCATTAGCCCCCGTGGTTAAAACGACCAAGAAAAAGGCAACATCAATCCCAACGCAGGCTCAAGTAAAATCACCAGAACCAGTGGCCCACGCGACACTAACCAACCAGAGGCAAGTTCTGTAATTTTAAATTTCACATCAATACACCTTAGCATTTTTCGAAACAAAGCAATTTCCACTTCTTGATATGTATTTTATGTGCAGGATCGAACAGGACTCAAACAAGAACAAGAACGATGACCTCAAAAATGAGACCGCCCTTGCAAAGCCACCAAATGCAGATAACAAGAAAACCAAGAAACACGGTGGATCTTTTTTGGTGTTTGAGTTTAGTTAGGCCAATGCTCAATAATTATACATGTGATACTAACACTTTAGCTTGATTTTGAGCCTATGGCTTGTAAGCGAAGGAATAAAATATTTATGTTTCGACCAATTTATTGTTTGTAGGCAATGTCATGCAAGCTGTACAGTTTGCTGTGGATAGGATATTAACTTGCATGCATAGGCTTTATGATAATCCCATTTACTTACAAAAAAGTCCCAGTACAGGCTACATCTTTATTTCAAAAGTGCTGATCTGCCTTATTGATGCCTTGATGATATTTCAGGAGATGTAATATCAACAGCAGGGAAGTTTCCTCTACGAAAATCGCATAATTGTAAACTTTGCTGCCATGAGTGTGCCTCACCTCGCAGCACCAAGTGGCAGATCAAAAACATCAGGCACGAATGCAAAAAGGACTTGTTTCTTGTACAACGAAAAGACGTCTCAGGAGCTTGGACGAGGGTGAGATGTCCTCGGTCATTTTGGATTCGCAGAAAAATCAAGACTTGCTCGAATTATCCGGATCGTCCCTGTGGCAATCAAAAGGTGGGAAGGTGCCGTTTTGCTCACAATGATGAGGAGCTAGTATTATGGAATGCAGTAAAGTCTGGTCTATTCAATATGAAGGAATTCATAGCTCAAATTCAAGGTTGGTGCTAATATTGTTATTAATAATCATTGTAATGATATATTTTGGAATGCTGGCCTACAGTGCCTTAGAATGGCTTTTTACAAAAAGGAAGCTACTTTTCAATTATTTTCCATTTACAGAAACCAGACCTTCTGAACCAGAGAAACCAAAGAAAAAACAACAAATTAGTCGAAAAACATTGGAAGAGAGTTTAGATTTCTTGGTTGGCTGTCAAGAATGTTTGGTGGCTGTAGGCCAGAAGTGGCAGGTGACTACAAATGACCATCCTTGCTCTGAGACACATCTTTTTGCAAAGAAAACACAAGATGAGTTATGGACAAAGATCAGAAAAAGACAAAGCAAATGTGGGCAGTCTTATGAGATTTGTTGGAATTTCCCAAAGTTTCCTTGCCGGATTGATAATGACCCAGAAAAATGTCCCTTCGCTCACAGCAGAGAAGAAATACTCCTCTGGAACGCCGAAAAATTTGACGGTTTTGATGTCCAAACTCTGTTGAAAAAACTTCAAGAAGAAAAGAGGTATAAGATCAGTAAAACAGACCTTCAACCTGGGCAATCTGTGCAATCTGGGCAACCTGGACAATCTGGGAAACCTGGGCAATCTGTGCAATCTGGGAAACCTGGACAATCTGGGCTACCTGGGCATCCTGGGAAGTCTGGGCAATCTGGGCAATCTGTGCCATATGTGCAATCTGGGCAACCTGAGAAATCTGGACATCCTGGGAAATCTGTGCAACCTGGGCAATCTGGGCAATATGTGCAATCTGGGCAACCTGGGAAATCTGTGCAACCTGGCAAATCTGGGCAACCTGGGCAATCTGCGCATCCTGGGAAAACTGTGGAATCCGGGAAATCTGTGCAGCCTGGGCAATTTGCGCATTCTGGGAAAACTGTGGAATCCGGGAAATCTGTGCAGCCTGGGCAATCTGTGCAACCTGGGAACTCTGGGAATCCTGGGAAATCTGGACATCCTGGGCAATCTGTGCAACCTGGACAATCTGGGCAATCTATGCAACTTGGACAATCTGGGCAATCTGGGCAACCTGGCAAATCTGTGCAACCTGGGCAATTTGTGCATCCTGGGAAAACTGTGGAATCTGTGGAATCTGGTAAATCTGCGCAGCCTGGGCGATCTGTGCAATCTGGGAAATCTGTGCATCCTGGGAAAACAGTGCAATCTGGGCAAACTGGGCAATCTGTGCAACCTGGGCATCCTGGGCAGTCTGTGCAACCTGGGAAATCTGGGAAATCTGGTGAACCTGGGCATCCTGGGCGTGACACTCATGAGAAGTTTCATGCAACTGTGGAACAGGATCTAAGGCCGGACAATTACATAACTGAAATGCACAGGCTTCTTCACTTAGAGGAGGAGTACCAGACACAGATGATTTCTAGGTACGTCAGCCTTTACCTGGTTGTAATCACATTGTACTAGATATTGTTTAATCTTTGCAGTTCCCTTTCTGATACTTGAAAATCTTTTGAAATCTTTGTAAGTTAACTTAATGGATGGTATAAATCATCTCATCATACAGGGGCTGACTAACTCCATAAAGGGACCCACTGCAAAATAATTCAAAGGGCCCCTAATTCAATGGTCGCGAAGCCACTACCGTCGACGCTATATCAAAAGAGAAAACTACTTTGGCATACATAATTGGGTATAGTGTTGCTTTTACACTATAATTAATAGATTGTTGTGTATTCTCCCATTTCTTGCAGGCTTTCTGCTGTCTCCACCTTGAAGATATCTCAGTACACTACAGTACCCGATGGTAGTATGGTGTTTGCGCCCCCTGGCCACCGATTCGCTAAAATCCTACTGGAGAGGGTTCTACAAGAAGAGGGAAATGCGGGCTATCTCATTCAACGAAGCTGCAACAGTGTTTTACTTTCACCATGTTTACCTGGCCCCAAACCCTTCCAGGTATGATTATCAACGGTGAGGTATTTTGGGGGGGGGGCATTCGGCCTTGACCCCCCTCCCCCGGCCCAAAATTAACATGGAAGAGATAGGAAAAACCGCAGAGCGCCTGTAATCACCCAATGTAATGGCCCTCCCTCAGGCCATTTCTAAATATGCCCCTGATTATCAACATCAAATTTAGCCAAAAATGTGTTTTGAACCTTCTACCTTTTGTACTTCTACCACTTTGATTGAAACCCCCCATATTCACAGAATAAATTACATTATTTTAAATTTTATTCACTTTAGAGTCAAATGCTAAGCAACACATACACTTTATCATTACTACATTTGTGGTGTTTTAATGTATTGTGCTTGAGCCGATTTGCATTGAACATTGAAATGGTAATTTGAATAAATGAAAGTAATAGGTGATTAGGTTGGAATTCTGTTCCGCATTAGCTTACTTTCTTCACATTGGAGCAGACAATTTTTTATGTGTCTCGTCTTAGTTATCTTGTCTTATCTAGTCACATCTCGTCCTCCATTGCCTCATCTTCACTCTAAAAAATCTCAGACAAAATTGGTTTTTTAGATTCAAAATGGTTTTTTGAAAAACCAAATTTTAATGCAAAACCAACATGGATTTTTAAAAAAATCCATGTTGGTTTTTTGCATTGAAATTTGATTTAAAAAAAATCCATGTTGGTTTTTTGCATTGAAATTTGGTTTTTCAAAAAACCATTTTGAATCTAAAAAACCATTTTGAATCTAAAAAACCAATTTTGTCCCGACATTTTTTAGAGTGTTCATTTATCTCATCTTTCAGTGGACGTATGAAGCTTCTCTTGTAACAAAGAGCAACTTTGGTGTGAGCGGACTCGGAAACGACTTCATCATTGTTTTGGTGGATGATCAGTTTTTGCGAGCATCCCTGATAAATCAGTACGAAGATGAGTCGGTGACTGCAGCTTGGGTTGTTTTTAAACTGAATCAGGATTCGTTCAGGGACATGCACTATGCGATTGACAAGGCAGCAGTCAACCTTGATCTTCTCTTCCCCACTTTTCGCCGCCAGGTTGCAAAGAAGAACCTAGTCGTAAAAACGTGAGTCCATTTATTGAATTTTCGCTCAGTGTTTTGGATATCATAGAAGGATATCATAGAATTTGGCTCTAAAATGATTACCAGAATTGTTTCTGTAATATTGTGACAAAGACAGCAACTAATTTGTATTTGCTGACAGGCTACCCGTAGAACAGGGTAAAGTCCGCAAGCCTGGGAAAGTTGGTCGTCTATCTTAAGCCATTTAATGCCAGAAAAGCCAACTTTTGTTACTGACACTGGTTTCTTTGGGAAATTTACCACTTGTGTCAATGAGGAAAGTTGGCATTTCTGGCATTATTAAATTGGGTTAAAATAGGCATCCAACTTTCTCCCAGCTTGCCAACTTTACCCCATTTTATGGTACTGATACTGAAAGGTTGTATCTCTCATCTCTTCATGTACTGTCAAAAGTCTCAATAATATTATAATATGGCATTACATTATCTAAGTGTTGACCCTTGTTTCACCTACGATTACAGAGACAGACTTAACAGCCAGCAGCAGAAAGCGTTGAACCAGATTGTCAACCACCAAAAGGGAGACCCCATGCTTATTCTCTATGGGGCGTTTGGAACAGGCAAGACAATGACCCTAAGCTACACAGCCCTGCAACTCATGAAGAGTGACATTTTCAAAAAGAAAAGCAAGATTCTCATTTGTACTTTATCAAATAGGTCAGTAATCTTTATCAAGTTTTCTGTAATTTGGATTTCAGCTTAAAATTTGTACTAGTCATTGGTGTTTGCTGTCTGAGATTGAACATTTTGTTTTTGTTGTTATATGAATATGATTCATTATTTAAAGTCATGTATCATTTATTATATAAATTCCAGTGCTGCAGATTTGTTTGTTGAACAACTGGATAAGTTAAATAACTGCGAAGAAGAGAAGTTCACGATGTTGCGGGTTTACCAAAAGGATCGTCATATGAGAACCATACGAGGAAATATTCACAAGTACATTCTGTTGGAAGCTGACCAAAGAGGATTTAGCCGTCTGAGAATGCCAACAACAGACGACGTAAGACGAGCTGACGTGATAGTTACGACAGTGGCCACAAGCTTGTCGCTGGTCAATTTAGATGTCAGGGGTCAGTTCTCTCACATTTTCATTGACGAAGCCGGTCAGACAGGAGAACCACAATTGCTGAAGCCTATATCTCTGGCAACAGAAGAAACCTGCGTTGTACTGGCGGGTGACGTTATGCAAATGAGTCCCCACGTGTACAGCCCAGATGCAAGTGGGCTCAAGGTCTCCTTGTTGCAACGGATGTTTGACAGGCTTGAGGCTCACCAGAAGTCCAACGGAAATGGTGTAGCGGAGTCTAGTCACACGGTCCTTTTAACAGAAAACTACAGAAACGACCAGCTTATCCTGCGATTTCTGTCCTCTGTGATATATGGGGAGGAGGAGAAACTCGTCTGGAAAAGCGGTATCAGAAGTGAAACAGGGTCACTGCGTCTTCATTTTGTGCAAGGCATGGAACAACTTGGAGCAGGGACTTCTTTCTACAACAATGAAGAAGCCATGCAGGTTGGAGTGGTCCTCTCACAACTGGGAAGCAAGTGGCCGGCCTCATGGGGAGCAATGGATTTGTCCAGGATTGTTGTGACATCTATGTATATGGATCAGGTTTGTTATGAACCAAATTTCTAATTCTAGCAGTAATATCAATCACAAATGTCTTTGGTTTTCAACACTGTCAGTTCAACTTGTAATTATATCAATCTCATAACCAGTTGCGTCTGATTTCTTGAATAATATCTGTCTTTTATGTCAGTGTCCCTTCAAGGCTGAAACTTATATCTGTGCTTGTGTTACTTTCAGGTTGAACGTATTCGAGCACATTTGCGAATACTTGGAATGGGTTCAGTGGGAGTTCTACAGATGGAAAACCTGCAAGGTAAGGTATATATGTTTGCACATTGCTCACAAACTTCAATAATTAGGCCCATGCCTAATTTGTGTGAATGTCACTAAATTGCTTCAAATGGTTTGTCTCAGGTTTGGAATATGACGTTGTGGTGCTCAGCACAGTACATACAATAGGGATGATCCATGACCCTTCAAGTCACCTTGGTTTCCTATCGGACAAGAAGCTGGTCAACACAGCCATCAGCCGAGCAAAGTACTGTGTGATCGTTGTGGGGGACATAGAAGCTCTGTGCACGAGAGGAACCAACATCTTTCTGTGGTACACTTACCTGAACCTCGTCAGAAACAGTGGAGGGTTAATGGTGCAGAATCCGGATGATTTATTCCGTCACATCGAAACCAAGATGGCCGCCGCATTTGCCTCTCTGCCTCCTGCCGTGCGGAATGACTTGGGTTCCAGAACTGAGAATAACCCCTCAACAGACAACAATCATAAAGATGACAGCTGTGATGAAGAGTCCATAGATGACGAAAATTGTTCTGTTAAAGATCTCATAGCTAATGCCCAAAATCAAGTAGCCTGCATAAGAGCTGTTTTCGAACAAGGGAGAGGTGAGGAACTGTTGTTTTCAGACGACACTGCTGATTTCGTACCAGAAAACAACCTGGAACGACTGACCAGAGTCAAACTTCTGCCGTTCATTAAGTATGACCAGAGGGATGGAGAGACACAAATCAAATTTCCCCAAAGTGGTACAACAGGAATTGCTAATGGCAAGCAGAGATCCACTGACAAAGAAGACAAACGAGCTGTAGCCCAACTTTATCAGAAAAACTTCATTGAACATGAGCCTGATGATGTTGAAGACCGGGAGTACTTGGAAAGAATTTTAGAAGGTGATGACAGCTACAAGAGATGTCAATTGTACATGCGGTCTTTCAGCAACATCACTGCAGTGATCCTAGACGGAGAAAGGAAGGGGCAGACCGTAATTGTTCCAAACAGAAAACATTGCGAAAGAGCCCTGGATGGTGATGAGGTCGTTGTCAGACTGAAAAGAAGCGTTGAAGATGGTGAATACCTAGATCCCTTGGAGGGCAGAGTATTGGGGGTAATCTCAAGAAGCATGAAGATGCACTATCGTGTCATATTGTGCAAAGTCAATGAAACAAACCAGCGCCTCATGATGCCTGCCTCGTCAAAACTGCCTCCGATTCTCAACTTGTCAAGGAAAGGTGAAGATAAAGTCAAGAACGGATACTTAGCCAAATACAAAATGAACAAAAGAAGGAATATCATCAAAGCAGAGCAAATGAAGATTGAAAATCAGTCCAGGCTGTACATTGTCATGTACCTGAAGTGGGACAAAGGTTATTCATTTCCTCTCGGAATGGTTATTGGGGCTCTTCCAACTGGACACTCATATGAAGTGTGTTATTCCATACTGAAAAATATGCACTTCATTCCAGAGGCAATCAACAATTCATCAGACCTTATCAAACGCTGTGACACTGATTTCCCTCTGAGATATTTCGAGAATAAAGCATTCAGAGACAGACTTGACCTTAAAAAAAAGAGGATATTCACTGTTGATGATTCTAATGCTCGGGATTTGGATGACGCTCTTCACGTGGAAGCAAATGCAGATAGAACATTCACTGTCGGTGTCCACATTGCCGACGTGACACACTTCGTAAAACCGAACACGGATGTAGACTATGAAGCTTTCAAGAGAGGAACTTCTTACTACCCTCCAAACGAACAACTGATTCACATGTTGCCTAGTAATCTTGGCACAAAACTCTGCAGCTTGCTGCCAAATAAAGACAGGCTTGCAGTCTCTGTACTCTACACTTTATCATCAGATGGTGAGGTGCTGTCTGTTCAAAGGCTACTCACCACAATCCGTTCTAGGCGTCGGTTTGATTACGAAGAAGTTGAGGAGATTCTTGATGCAGATTCTTCTCGGGATGAAATGAGAGAAGATATTGTCTTGCTGTACAAGTTTGCAAAGATATTTGCCATGAAGAGAAAAGGTCGCATTGGGCACCTGGGTATAGAAGATGAGGAATCGCACAAGGCGCATATGATGATTGAGGAGTGGATGGTCAAGACCAACAGCCATATTGCCGAACATTTGCTGCAGAAGTTTCCCGACAAGGTGCCACTGCGGAAACAGATGAAGCCATCCCAAGAGGAGTTGGAGGAATGGAAGGAGATGTATTCCTCCCAAATCCCTTACTCCTTCTGTTTGCAGCAAATAGCAAATCTCCTTGAGGACCAAGATGTTGCAAGAGCTGGGAATGATGGCTATGTGCACATATTTCGAGAGACCTGGAAGCAGCTTCTGAGGCATCACAATGAATTTCAGATTTTGGAGAAGATTGTCAGATCCGTCAACAATTTTCCAGATCAGTTGCGTGCTTTGAGGTCCTGGCATATGATCCAAAAGAGGAGCATGTACCATTGCTCCGGCATGAGTGAAGATCATCTCTATTTCAACTTGGGAACAAGGGCATACACACACTTCACATCTCCGATCAGGAGATACATCGACATCATTGTTCACCGACTGCTGAAAGCAGACATTGAAGGCAAGCCTGCTGGTTATGATTGTGAAGACATTGCAAAAATCTGCCATCATTGCTCTGGGGCCGAGAAGCAAGCAACTGACTTCAAGGGTGCTATGAAGCTGCTGGTTTCTGCATGCGATCTCCAAGACTGGCCCAACGAGGTTCATGCTGTGATTGATGATGTCAATCTGGATGGATTTATGCTGCTCTTCCCTGCTATCAGGAACCTGCCTCGAGGTCTTAAATGGGTTCAGTTCTCTTGGCTCGACCTAAAGGAAGATCCAGACATGTCCGCTGAAGGAGCTACCACCACGTTTGAGCAGAGGATCTATGATTGCAGGAAGGTCATTCAGCCAATAATAGATAACCTTGAAACAAAGCAGTTAAAAGTGGCCGTTCCTGGGAAACTTTGGAGAAGCTTCATGGATGCCATCACAAACGGGGATAAGAATGAGGCTCTGATGAAATTTGGTTCAATCAAAACTGTTGTTGACGCTCAACCTGAAATCAGCTATGCAATGGATGTGTCTTCTGAACGTGCTGTTCTTCATAAAGCACCCCAAGAAGTAACCTTCAAGTGGGATGTTGACCGAGGGAATGTGTTGCGAATTCAGATGGTTGCGAAGGTGGACAATTACGTCTTGCAGCCTCAAGTTCAGCTGATCAAGCTTACTCCTTCTTTCCAAATATGCCTGGAGCATGCAAAGGAACCTGTAGGGTGCTTTGCTGCAGAAGATACCACGCTCAATAGAGCAACTGTCAAGCAGTACATTGACTTCTGGTTAGGTCTCCTGAGCATGGAATCAGCTTACTCAGTGGTCAGGAACCACGCCGATCAGTCAGCCCAAATACACAACGTCCAAGTCGAGTGGAAGAAGTGCAGAGATGGAGTTGTGCACGGGCGCTTGCGACTTCCCACTGCTTTCTGCAAGGAGAGATTTCTTCTGTTCTCAATCGACATCTTGTATGAAACCTCCAGCAAGAACGATGGTGGAGCAGACTGGGCAGATGCCACGCACAAGAGGGGCCAATGCAGGAGCAATGTCATCACCCAGTACGGCTTCATGTGTGTCAAGTTCACCCACAAGACTGATGGCAAGAATATGATGACTTGGGTTGGTCACTGCCTCATCACTGACGTTAGAATCCACAAAGATGTTGTCGTTATTCTCAAGCTGAACCAGTCGTCCTACCCCTTCCCTGAAGAATTCTTGAACAATACCGAGATGACTACTCCTTGTTCTGTGCACTGGCTGGACAAACCCATTCCTGACGTGTGAGTCTTTCATATTTAACAAAGTACTTTGTAATCTCTTGAGGAACTTGTAAAGCCAAAATATGGTTGAGTTCTCAAGTTGTTTTGAATTAGTATATTTTTTAAATTTGGTTGTCCGATTTTCATTTACCTTTTGACTTTTTCTTCAGCCGAGCAGAATCAGCTGTCATTGGCCTCACTGATTGCACTGACGATAGCCTACCCATGATGATCTCACAGAGAAGAATCAGCCCAAGTAGAAGTTAGTATCCTATTAAAAATATTTATCTAGCTTAACTTCTATAATGACACATGTAGATTTAATGGGAATATAAATTACGACAAAGGTTTGGTCGATGCCATTTGTTCTATGGATGTCATGATGGAGATACAAATGTAATTTCAAGTGAATCTGAAGATCAGTAGAGATCCTTGGAAGTACTTTTTAGTGGTTTTGCCCCTCCCAGGTGAGAAAAAGCTAACTTCAGAATATCCAATGATGATTGAAAATATTGTATCTTGCAGCAAACCATCAAGATCTTGGAATTGACATCAATGCAGGTCTGGAAGGGGTACTGCAGAGACCCAACGAAGAGCAGTCGAGGGCGGTGATGACTGCTCTGTATGATTGCAACAGATTTGTTCTCATTTGGGGTCCTCCAGGTATTCAAGCCTTTTTCAAAGTTTCTTCTTTCTTCATTCATTTACCCAGCACGAAAAGGAGTACAATTGTAGCGCTTGAACTTTTTGATTTTAGATATTTTTATGAGTAGTTAATGCCCCCTCCTCGGGGCAGTTACCTAGCTGAGAAGTCATATCATCACCAAGTGCCTTGCTATTCAAATATATGTAAAATATTTGTAATGTTCTGAAATTTCAGGTACTGGGAAAAGTGTCACAGGTGTTCGGTTATCGTACTTGTTTGCAAAACAGAACGCAGCAGGGAAACAGGTCATGTACTGTGGACCGTCCAATAAGTCTGTCAATGTGGTCACAGGTAATGTTTTTTTTAACAAGTTGAATGGATCAAGCTTTATGAATTTGACTTGCTTTGATATAATATACAATACAGGAATTGGTCTGTAAGTATCCGGGGTTGCAAGTCAAATAGGACATGTTGTCTGATACTTTTTTCAGCGAAACTTAAGCAACTCAAGGTGAAAGTAGTGAGGATCTTCAGTGAGCAGCTGGTCCACTTGGATTATCCCTTGCCCAACTTCCCTCGCAGTAAAATGACGGCCAAGCTGACGGCCGACGAGTCCCTGCAAGAACATAGGGATGTCGCCTTACACGAGTTGATCCGAAGACAGGACAGACCTTATGCAGAAAGCATTGCTGATTACGACCAGCGATTCAAGGACCACCCAGAAGGTGTCACTATGGAGGACATCCTGAAATACAAGAGGTTGCTTGGAAAGGCGTACCATGCTGAGCTGAGCAAGACACAAGTCATCCTCTGCACGTGTGGAAGCAGCGGCAACAACTTTTTCAAGAAAACCTTCAACATGAACGTCGAACAAGTATGTACCTTTGTGTTTCTTTTAATCATGCAGTTTCAGAGCTTGGGCGGAAGTCAATGCGACGTTCCTTTTATTATTAACGTCATTATAACACCAGAGGTCGCCGTAGTGAAATCAACCAGATGGCGGAGCCACCTGGATCCTACAATATCCCTTTATAAACCAGTTTTTGGCATAATTATATTATCTCTTCTTTTTGTTGTAACTCATAACAGGTGATTGTGGACGAGTGTGGCATGTGTCGTGAGCCGGACACCATGATCCCGATATTGGCTTGTGACCCCGGGAAAGTTGTTCTAATTGGGGACCACAAGCAACTGCAGCCGGTGGTGAACTGCAGCAAGGCAAAGAAGGCTGGCTTGGATGTCTCTCTGTTTGAAGACTTTTCTAAGGGAGCTGTCATGCTGCAGGTCCAATACAGAATGGTAGGAGTCTCTTGTTAGAAATGTATTAAAAAAAGGCAAAGAAAGCTGGCTTGGACGTCTCGCTGTTTGAAGACTTTTATAAGGGAGCTTTCATGCTGCAGGTCTAATACAGAATGGTTAATTAAGGGTGCTTGTCTGAAGCAGAACAAAGACTTACTGTGACAAAATTCATGAGAATTTAATTATATCATCTTAGGATTCAACACGGAACAAGAATGAACAAATGGCTTTCACTTTGTCTGAATCTGAGTGTCTTAATATTTATTTACACTTTTTCAGCACTACATGATCCAAGAGTTCCCCTCCAGGATGTTCTACAATGGGAAACTGAGGTGTGGCCTGATGAATGTGCAGTTGCAACCGAGTCGGCCTTACAAGAATTTCTGGCCAGCAGGAGCCATCAAGCCAATTGCGTTCTGCCATTTGGTTGGGCAGGAAATAGTCCAGAGGGTGTCCACTGGGACCGCTGGGGCCAACTCGCGCTACAACCCAGACGAAATCAATCAAGTGGTAAATATGAAAAGTTATTGAAAACCTTTGTTTATCATTTTTGTATATACAGTACAGTGAGCACTGAGCGGCACAATTTAATACAACCCTAGTACAGTGTACATAAGAGCTATTGGCAATGTATGGCGATGGTTTAAAAGTTAAGATTATTGTCATCTGTTATTCAATGAAGGACAGCAGTGATTACCACTCATTACAAAGTGATTGTGCAGTCAGCTGTCATTTGTGGACCTGAAGGCTCCATCCCAATGTTGGAAGGGGTGAACTTGCGGAATGTTTAGCAGTGCTGTAGATAATACATATTGCATACATTTACCACCATCTCCCTTATTTTAGACCATTTATAACTGATTATATTATGGGCAAAGTATAAATGCAGTGCACTTACCTTTCCATTTCAGATCAGGGTGATTCGAGGGCTCATCCGAGGCGGAGTCAAACAGAGTGAAATTGCCGTCCTCACGCCATACCGTTTGCAAATGTCTAAAATCAAAGACATGTTGCACGAAGAGGCGCTGAAGGAGGTCGGGGTGAACTCTATCACCAACAGCCAAGGTTACTGACTCCAAAGTTGCTTGTTGTTCCATTTATAGTGTATTGATTATAAAATGTAATATTGGTATGTATTTGACATAAGGAAGAAGTCAAAAGTTTGACTGCAGCACAAAGCATCATGGCGGAAGTCTGCTCTCTGAATTTTTAGTCTGACAGCTTAATTTGTTGTTCATGAAGTTGCCTGGCTGGCCAGAGGTTTGTGTTGCTCAGACTATGCATTTGAGGCTGGGGTTATCATAATCATGGATACCTCAACAGTCACTCCAAGAAGTTCTTAAAAAACAGCAATTATCATACCTCTACCTTTAATTTGAAGCCATGTTTTATATCCTAGCGTAAATATTTTGTGCTGTAGGGAGTGAATGGCCATATGTCATTCTGTCCACCGTGCGATCCCTCCATCAAGATGACATCGAGGAAAACCCCTGGAACGCCTGGTGCTTCGACAAATTAGGATTTGTGGCAGATGAGCATCAAGTCAACGTGGCCATTACAAGGGCCAAGAGCGGCCTTGTCATCATTGGTGAGTAAGAAGTCCATGAGAGAAAATGATAATAATCATTGTTTGTGTTTTGTAACGTGAATTGAGATATCTGTCTCAGCGGCTGTTATTTTTTAACAAAAATAACCGACCTATCTCAAGTATGAATATTAATACATCAGCACAAGTTCAGGAGAGGCTATTTTCACACATACAGTGCCGCCTGTAAGTAAGTGAAACGCATGACATTGTGCCATTGCATCAATAGTCCGCGGGCCACCAAAACCCCCCCTCCCCCCCCCCTTGGGAATTTTGAAGACACATACCATCGGAAAGCTATTATTCTAGAGAACACATTTTTGCTTGTTGGTCATTATATAACCTCAACGTCTGGCGGCCATGATGGATAATTCCAAGATGGCCGCCAATTAACAGTTTTGGCCATATCTCTGGATCTAATTGGGCTAGAACAATGATTTTTGGGTCTAAATATATGTTTTCATGGGTCAGGAATTCATTAAGACAGGTTTTGATACTCTCCTGGGAAGTTAAGTGCAGTTTAGCCCCGTTTTTCAAAATGGCCGCCGTTTATTTTGTCTCAATCATCGATATGATAATTCCAAGGATCTTTGGTGTTATACTATCTATTTTAATACAATGAAAAATTAATATATATTAATAAATGTTTTAATAAATATTAAGGACATGAAGAGGGCATTGTTTCATTTTGGACCGAGGGTTTGGACACCAAGCCATAGCCAGCTCGAAGTATGGCAGTAGTTAAATTTTAGCATAAATTTGCGATAGTCCAAATTTTTCAAAGTGTGGCAGGGGTGTCTGGACACTTGGTCCAAAATGAAACTGCATTTTGCCAAATAGCCTGTTAAACATACTAAATATTATCATATAAAACTCAATATGCCTAGCCATTTTCATGACCACCTTTAGGCCAGTTCAAAGTTGGAAGTTGTTGGAATCTAGCGAAAATCTGCGATAGTCTTTATTTTGCAAAGTGTGGCTGGGGTGTCCAGACCCTTGGTCCAAAATGAAACTATATGTGCCAGATGGCCTGGTAAATATACGAAATTGCCATATAAATTTCAATATGCCTACAATTGCCTACCCATTATTATGACCACTTTTAAGTCAGTTCACAGATTAGAAATTGTTGAATTTTATCAAAAATCTGCGATAGTCGAGATTTTACAAAGCTTGACTAGAGTGTCCAGAACCTTGATCCAAAATGAAACTATATATGCCAGATAGCCTGTAAATATACTAAATTACTATATAAATTCAATAAGCCCAGTCATTTTTATGACAGCTTTTAAGCCAGTTCATACTTTAGGAGTTGTTGAATTTTAGTAAAAATCAGCGATAGTCCAAATTTTACAAAGCTTGACTAGAGTGTCCAGAAACTTGATCCAAAATGAAACTATATGTGCCAGATAGCCTGGTAAATATACTAAATCACCATATAAAATTCAATATGCCTTGTCATTTGAATAACCACTTTTAAACCAGCTCATATTTTAGGAGTTGTTGAATTTTAGCAAAATCTGCAATAGTCCAGATTTTACAAAGCTTGACTAGAGTGTCCAGAACCTTGGTCCAAAATGAAACTATATATGCCAGATAGCCTGGTAAATATACTAAATTACTATATAAAATTCAATAGGCCTAGTCATTTTTATGACCACTATTAAGCCAGTTCATTGTTTAGGAGTTGTTGAATTTTAGCAAAAATCTGCGATAGTCCAAATTTTACAAAGCTTGACTAGAGTGTCAAGAACCTTGATCCAAAATGAATCTATATGTGCCAGATAGCCTGGTAAATATATTAAATCACCATATAAAATTCAATATGCCTAGACATTTTTATAACCATTTTTAAGCCAGCTCATATTTTAGGAGTTGTTGAATTTTGGCAAAAATCTGCGATAGTCCAGATTTTACAAAGCTTGACCAGAGTGTCCAGAACCTTGGTCCAAAATGAAACTATATATGCCAGATAGCCTGGTAAAAATACTTAATTACTATATAAAACTCAATAGGCCTAGTCATTTTTATGACCACTTTGAAGCCAGTTCATAGTTTAGGAGTTGTTGAATTTAAGCAAAAATCTGAGATAGTCCAAATTTTACAAAGCTTGACTAGAGTGTCCAGAACCTTGGTCCAAAATGAAACTATATGTGCCAGATAGCCTGGTAAATATACTAAATCACCATATAAAATTCAATATGCCTAGACATTTTTATAACCATTTTTAAGCCAGCTCATATTTTAGGAGTTGTTGAATTTTGGCAAAAATCTGCGATAGTCCAGATTTTACAAAGCTTGACCAGAGTGTCCAGAACCTTGGTCCAAAATGAAACTATATATGCCAGATAGCCTGGTAAAAATACTTAATTACTATATAAAACTCAATAGGCCTAGTCATTTTTATGACCACTTTGAAGCCAGTTCATAGTTTAGGAGTTGTTGAATTTAAGCAAAAATCTGAGATAGTCCAAATTTTACAAAGCTTGACTAGAGTGTCCAGAACCTTGGTCCAAAATGATACTATACGTGCCAGACAGCCTGGTAAATATACTAAATTACCATATAAAATTCAATATGCCTAGCCATTTTTATGACCACTTTGAAGCCAATTCACAGTTTAGGAGTTGTTGAATTTTAGCAAAAATCTGCGATAGTCCAAATTCTACAAAGTGTGGCAGGAGTGTCCAGAACCTTGGTCCAAAATGAAACTATATGTACCAGATAGCCTGGTATATAAGCTAAATTACCATATAAAATTCAATATGCCTAGTCATTTTTATAACCACTTTTAAGCCAGTTCATCGTTTAGGAGTTGCTGAATTTTGGCAAAAATCTGCGATAGTCCAAATTTTACAGAGTGTGGCTGGAGTGTCCAGGACCCTTGTCCAAAATGAAACTATGTGTGCCAGATGACCAGGTAAATATACCAAATTACCATATAAAATACAATATGCCTAGCAATTTTATGACCACTTTTAAGCCAGTTCATTGTTTAGAAATTGTTGAATTTTAGCAAAAATCTGCGATTGTCCAAATTTTACAAAGTGTGGCTGGAGTGTCCAGAACATCAGTCCAAAATTAAAGTAGATCTGCCAGTTGGCCTTATAATTACTAAATTATCATATGAAACTGAATGTACCTAGCCTTTTTTATAACCACTTTTAATTGAGTTTAAAGTTTGGAAGCTGTTGAATTTTTGCAAATCTGCGATAGTCCAAATTTCACAAAGTGTGGCTGGAAAATCCAGATCCTTGGTCCAAAATGAAGCTATATGTGCCTGGTAGCCTGATAAATATATGAAAAAAATTAGCATATAACACTCAATATTTAAAAAATAATAATAATGGTTTGTACTCAAAAAATTAATTAAACATCTTTGTTACAATTTCTGTGCCAAAATAAGTTTTGGCAAAAGAAAAACTGGTTAAGGGAAGGAAAAAGGGCCTCTCTGTTAGCATTCCTGTCATAAATAATAAATAAGAAATATTTTAAAAAATAATCAATTTCTTCTTTATTAACCCAGGCTGAAATTATGACTTTTGTATAGAATTTGCCTTTGATTATAGTGATTGTATGTGAGTGGAAATTTTATTTTGTTTTAAGTAAAATGTTGGGGTTGGATAAGGATAATGGCCTCCTGTCAAATTTCAGTCCTTCCTCTTTTGTGCATTAACATAGCATCATGTAAACTACTAATTTTTGGTTCCAATGATACCTACATTGTGTTTTAAAGATGACTATTGAGGCAGTTTTTGTCAATTTTGTGGCAGAAACCATGTCTCCCTAAAAATAATGAAATTCGGCACCCGGTATTCAGGAAAATGTATTTTTTTCTGGGATTCTTAGGCTGCCATTTTGAATAAACAAGGGGTAAAGGCACTATCTTCCTTTCAGAGAAGGAAAACAAGTTGTGATAAAGTTCTTATTTCAGGAAAAATTATGTTTGTCCCTAAAACCTTCAATGTAGCTCACCCGGACATGTTTGTAACAAAAAATGTTTGGTTTCCGATCTGCAATGTGGCTGCCATAACCAAGTTAAAAATATGAAAATACCTGTTTTAAAACCCCTGAAAACATGGTTAGCCGAAAATAGAGCATTATCAATATCTACAATTGTTTTCATAAAGATACACAGAATCCTGGAAGATATATTCACAGCAGAATCTATGTCGTTCATCCCCTGTATCTGAAAATTTGACTTAATTGTACATAAATGCAATAATGAATAATTGACTGCAGGTAAGCTATTGTGGCAGTTACACGGTTGTGTTATACATCATTTTAAAGCTATGAATATATAGAATGATGTGGTAGAAACTTCAGGATGCTTCTGACACCTAGTGACCTGTACAGGGAACTTTTGTGAAATAAAATAAAATTTTCTTTTTAATTTCGAGTTACTGCCGCATGTTTTGCACTCGGTTGACCAAAAAGGATATCCTAATCAATCCATTTTTGCACTAAATGGATAGAGGAATTAAATACCTTCAAAATGGTACCATTTTAAAAGCATCTATACATGGATTAGTTTATGAATAACAGTACATTTTCTGAAAATAGCGGCATTCGGTTTGGCGAAAATTTATTTTCAACCTTCCCGTACTCATATAGCTCCAGCTGGTTATCGTTGAGGTCTTAGACTGACCAACAAGCAAATTTTGTAACTTTAAAGATATATCTCTTTCAAAATATATGGGTCTCCGAAATTCCCAAGGGGGGGGGGAGGGTTTCGATATCTGGCCCATGGACTAAATGCTAAACATCCTCAGCCAAACTGCTTGGGGTGGCATGAATTCTCATCGGATGAAAGGGAAACAAAGTGGGTCATAAAGGCCGATGTGTGAGGCAGGTGGGATAAAATTAGCAGCCCATTTTCTTCGCTGTAGTCGGAGTTAGGTATGGGTCAAAGTCTTTGATAAGTAAGTGAACCACCCTTCCCTATGTTTTAACATTGGGCCAGCGCTTCACTTACTTATCAAAGACTTTGACCCATACCTAACTCCGACTACAGCAAAGAAAATTGGCTGCTATTTTTATCCCACATGCCTCACATATCGGCCTTTATGACCCAAAATGTTTTCCTCTCATCGGATGAGAATTCTTCCTTCCAGAAGCATTTTGGTTAAGGATGTTTAACATTGATGCAATGGCACAATATCATGCGTTTCACTTACTTACAGGCGGCACTGTATATTAAGGAGGGCAGTCCATCACTGGGTCACTTGGAGAATAATATTGGGCCTACATTTTTCAGATCTTTGTCAATGTCAATTTACAAGGCCGTCAGATTTTTTATGGGGACAGCTACCCCCCCCCCCCCGGCCTGTAACCAACTTGACCTATTTTGATATCAGGGGATGTCAGTGTGACGTCAGGTGAGGCCATAATCATAGATTTTCTCTCTTCTTTTTTGCAGGAAACCAGCACTTGTTGAACTGCTGTCCTGTTTGGAGTAAATTACTGGACTTCTACAGAGAGCAAAATGCCATAACATATCCTTCAAAGTTCCCACCAGGAATCCGATAAAATCAGATAGGACAAATCTAACTACTTTTCAGGTGAAGATTCAACAAAAAAGAGCAAATAGTCATTTCTCTATGTTTTATTGTTCTGTTATTTTACTGCATGTTGCATTTTTGCATCTTTTACTGTTTGCCATTCTCCGGTGAAACCACAATGCTTTGATGATTCTGCGGAAGATGAATATTTTTGTTGTTTCTTATCTTTATAAAACATGTGCAAGAAGTGCATTGTAAAACTGTATTAACTGGAAGCTTTGTATATAATTGCGATTTCCTCAATACAGAAATGTTGTTGATTAGGACCCTGATTTTTTTGTGAAAACCCTGTTAAAAGAATGCAGAACCCTAGAACTGACGTTCCTGAGGTTGGGAGGTCTGCCATTGGATGCTAGATCACCTAAAGCCATATTTATGCTTCATTAAATGAAAGTTAACAAATTCATATTGCGACCTCATGACATAACTATGCAGGGAGGGCATGACATTCGGGCATGGGTCACATATCCCCCTAAATTGGTCTAGTAGGGGGAACGGGGGCACATTTGGGACGCGGGGCAATGTGGGACCATGGGGTTTTCTTGGATCCTGGCAAGGTATATGATATGTTAGTGCCATCATACCTTGTAATTTCACATCCTGATGTTTCCATGGTCTTATAGACAAATTACAGCCACATGCAGAAGTATTGCGAGCAAAAGTTTCTTTTCCTACTACTAAAGTAAACATGGACGGGTTCAATTTGAACCATTCTGTGGACAAACCATGAACAATGAGGCTTTCTCAGTGCTTGTATGAATTTTATATATATCGTAACGAACAGTTATGAATTGCTATCGTGATAAACACACTCACTGGTGCCTGAGAAATTAGCATTTTGGTGTAGAAGTCATATCTTGGCTCATTGGGACAGTGAATTTGGGGCACATTTGGACGCACTTAATATGGCAGAATTTAAGTGTCCAAGTCAACTGAATGACCTGGGACAGCACACAAGAGGTGTTCAGGCCACAGGGAATAGAGGTATAGTGGATTACCATGCTCTGTGAACAAATTTGTCGCGAAGCACTGAGTGTTCCTAACATAGATGTCCGCACCCAGGACAGTTTATGCTAAATGTTTAAAACTGTTTAAAGTTATTCACTATTGGCACTACAAGGTGTTAATGCACTGTATATTGTCTTATGTACTACTTATATGTGATATCTATTGCACATGGAGTGTTGAAATTAGTTTTTAATTGATGTCCCATGTTGTGTACTCAGCTGGCTTACTTGAAGCGATGGAGCCGGATATTAAGATAATGTACAAGATGAAGACAGACGCCATGCGTGGTGGAACGTGATCATGTGATCATAATTTATTACGCTAGACTAAACAACGTGACGTCATGGCCTACAGACTAAAGCGCATGACTCAATACATAACATCTCCTTTTCTTAGAAAAATAAAATTTGTATCGTTACATTACATCTCCTTTGTCAAAAATAAAATTTCATCAAAATCACATCGAAATTTTGAAAAGTGTCCATGAGTTTTGAAAATACAGAAAAATTTTACAGACAGTATAAAATTGTAAAAGTTTAGAACATTAGTCTAAATCTGCGAGTACAATCTCGAACAACTTACACACTAAATGATCTAGCGAACATGAAAACTAGATACAAGAACATCGCTAACCAATTCAGATTAGGCTAACACAAAAGCAAGAACAACTGCTAACTTTCGAACAGTAACATCATGTCTCTAAACAGTTTAAGACATATCAAAATCTCTGAACAAGCTATTAGGCTTAACCATTCTACCAGACCTAGTTGTAGTGAGGGGTCTACTGGGGGTATGGACATTACTAGGCGATCGTAGTGGGGGTAAGGGAGGGGGTTGACGAGGGGTTGGAAGACGAGGGGTAGGAAGACGAGGGGATGTAGCAGCTGGAAGGGGTGGAGGGTTTCGCTGCGGTAGCATGTCATCAAATTGGTCCCAGTTGTCTTCTCTGTAGATGTTATCTTCTAGGGTCTTGAGCAGATCTCTTCGATTGCGTCTCTTTAGTCTTCCTTCGGTAGTCTTGACAAGGTAGGAACGATCATCAAGACTGGGGGTTTCATTTCGGGGCATCAACTGAGCTGGTTCCCAAACTTTAGCTCGTTGGTCTCTGATACGAACAGTATCTCCATCATTAAGTTTCGGCAAGTCTCTTGATCCTTTGTCATAGTAAGACTTAGCTACTTGGCGTTTCTCATTCATGTGGTCTTGCACAACACTTGGATCGAGAGTATTAGGCTTCAGCAAGTTCTGGTTTGTGGGAATCTTGGTCCTTGTTCTGCGTCCCATTAGTCTTTGTGCGGGTGAACCAATCTCACTGCTTCTGGGTGTATTGCGGATGTTGAGAAGAGCTAATGTTAGATCTCTGTTGTCTTCTTTGCACTTCATGATCATATTTTCCACAATTCCAACGGCTTTCTCTACCAGACCGTTTGTCTGTGAATGATAAGGCGACATAGTAATGTGCTCAAAGTCAAAATCTTCTGAGAACTTCTTGTACTTGTATCCATTGAAAGGTGGACCATTGTCAGATATGACCTTGTTTGGAATTCCATGGACGGCAAAGATTTTCTTTGTCTCCTTAATGACAGTCTCTGCTGTAGCATCTGGTGCTAAGACGGCAAACTCAAACCATTCCGAATAATAGTCAACTAAGATGAGGAATTTCCGACCAGCACAACTAAACAGATCGGTGGCGATCATGGACCACGGTTCCGAAGGTACTTCGGAAGGAATCATAGGTTCCTTACTTTGATAGTTTCTGTGGCGTTGACAAGGGCTACACTTGGATATCATGTCTTCTATTTGGCTGTTTATCCCAGGCCAGTAGATCAGATCCTTGGCAAGCTGTTTGGTCTTCACCATTCCTTGGTGTGATTCGTGCAAGATACGCAGTATCTCTTGCTGTAGACTTGAAGGTACGACAACACGTTCAGCTCGTAGGACCACATCATCAATGACATTCATTTCTTCTTTAAAGTCCCAATATGGTCTGATAAGTGGGTCAACTTCTTTCTTCGTTTCGGGCCAGCTTGTGTTAATCACTGTCTTTAACATCTTGAGAGCTTCATCTTTCTCTGTCTCTTCTACTATCTGTTTCAATCTGCGAGGACTGAAGGAAGTGATACTTCGGACATTCATCAATAAAACATTAAATTCAGGCAATTCTGTGCGAGTTTCTTTCAGCGGACGTCTGCTTAAATTGTCAGGAACTGGAATTTCCTTTCCAGGCTTATGAATCAACTTGAAATCGTACTGTTGCAGGCGCATTCGCATCTTTTGCAAACGTAGGGGCACCAAGTGAAGGGGTTTATCCATGATTCGGATTAAAGGCAAATGATCAGTCTCTATAGTAACATCTGAACGTCCGTAGATGTAAGTGTGAAACTTGCGACAAGCAACCACAATTGCGAGCATTTCCTTTTCGATCTGACTATACGCATATTCTGCTTGCGTGAGAGACTTCGATGCATATGCGACGGGACGACCTCCTTGCAGAAGTACCATGCCAAGTCCCAGTTGACTAGCATCACATGACACAGTTACAGGCTCATTCAAATTGTAGTATCGCAGTACAGGGGAAGAAGTCAGCTTGTGCTTCAATGTTGCGAAGGCATTCTCATGCACTGGGTCCCAATGGAACTGGAAATTTCTTTGGCTACTCTCCTTAATGAGCTGTCTGAGAGGCTCTGTGATCATAGAAAGTTCAGGAATAAATTTCATCATGTAATTTACCATGCCCAACAGCGTGTGAACATGATTAATCTCAGCAGGACGAGGCATCTCAACCACTGCCTTGATCTTGTCTTGTGACACCTTCACTCCATCTGGTGTCAATACTTGTCCAACATACTCTACTTCTCTCTGGGCGAGCTTGATTTTGGCCTTGTTTAATTTTAAGTTCTTGTCACGACATCTTTGGAGAACAGCATTTAATGTAGCATTGTGTTTCTCAAGGGTGGCACCATGAACTAAAATATCGTCCATCACAATTTCAACTCCAGGAATACCTGCGAAAAGTTCTGTCATGGCACGTTGATAAATCTCGGGAGCACTGCAGATCCCCATGGGGAGTCTCTTGTAGTAGAATCTGCCAAAGGGAGTGTTGAAGGCTGTTAACAAAGCACTTTGATCATCTAACTTGATCTGAAAGAATCCCTGATTAGCGTCAAGCACAGTGAAATAAGTTGAACCATGTGTACGTGTGATAACATCTTCTACAGTCAAAATCGGGTGATACTCTCTGAGAAGGGCCTTGTTGAGATCCTTTGGGTCAATTGTGATACGAACATCGTTGCGATTCTTCTTGAGAACAGTGTGCAAACTACTGCACCACGGGGTAGGTGTCGCTACTGGCACCCTTTCGATAATGTTCAGTTTTTCAAGAGAGTCAAGTTTTGCTTTCACTGCGTCACGGAGGGCAGCGGGAATGTTACGGGGGGGATGAGCAACAGGTTTCACTGAGGGGTCATACTTAAGTGTACAAGTACCAGGAATGCAGCCTATTCCTACTGTCACATCAACATATTTGTCTAAGATTGCCTTTGTACTCTGAGGAACATCATGTGAACGTTCGGTGCGATACACTCTTTTCACCAAACCTAGCGCTACGCTATCACTATCACTCAAAATTGAGGGACATTTACAATCAACCACTTCAACTTTCATGAAATACACTGAATTGTTATTGCTGCGCACAGGCAAAGCAATTTGTCCTAAAGACTTAACAACCGAACCACCGAAACCATTGATTATGGTCTTACTAGGCATCAACTGTGGTTTGACACGAAGGCTGTTGTATACACTGCGAGAAATTACTGAGACATCACCTTGTGTGTCAATTTTAAAGTGGATTTGATTCCCATCAGTCATTTTCAGCATGACACACCACATATTGCATTTGACTTTGTTACATGATTCTATGCTAAACACATAATGATTTTCACGTTTCACATCAGTCACATCATCAAGTCTTGACATTTCAAAGTCATCATCATCATCATTTGTCAAAGCACTCAAGTTCAAGTCACACATTTCAAAGTTTTCAAAGTTTGCAACATCATTGACATTGTCAGCATTTTGAGAGTCATCATTTGGCACATCATCAAATGTCACGTCATCAATTTTCACATCATCAATTTTCACATCATCAGTTTTCACATCATCAGTTTTCACATCATCAATTTTCACATCATCAATTTTCACATCATCAATTTTCACATCATCAGTTTTCACATCATCAATTTTCACATCATCATCAATTTTCACATCATCAGTTTTCACATCAATTTTCACATCATCATCATCAATTTTCACAAGTGAATTGTCACATGTCACATCATAAATTTCAACATTGTTCATCATTTCATCAAGTTCACAAAATTCATCAATTTCTGCGATTGGCTCGTTTTCTTGGCGATAGGCATGAATGTTGGCGTTCAGGTGGCGACTCTGTTTCACACGACAGACACTTTCGAAGTGATGGCGTCTACGACAATAACTGCAAGATTTGCCGTAAGCAAAGCATCTGCCTTTCGGGTGAGACTGTCCACAATTACCACAGTTATTCACAAAGTTACTAAGACGAAAATTGTCACGAGTGCGAACATCACTGCGAGAGTCATAACGAGAATCTTGTCTGCGAGAATCTTGGCGACGAAAATCTTGTCGACGAAAATCTTGGCGTCGATTGTCAGTGCGAGGACGAGCTCCTTGACCTTGACCTTGACCGTCTCGTCTAGAGAAATGAGAACCTTGACTGTTGCCTTGGGAACGATACTGTTGCTGTCTAGGATTGCGGTTTCTTCCACGTTGGCCTACGTTGCGACCAAAAGCGTTGACACTTGCACCCTGTGTCGACGAGTTGTTTCCCAGCACGTCAATTGACTGTTGACGTTGCTCGTGGAGGTGGCACTTGTTGATTATCTGATCGAGGTCTAAATCTTCTGCCCACAATTTATTCCTTAAATCAGTTGAGCGTACTCCGCTTGAAATTTGCTTGCACAATTGGTTTTTCAAAGTGTTACCAAATTCACAGTTTTGAGCGAGTTGTCTAAGTCTTGCAACATACTCGGCAATACTTTCACCATTTTCTTGATAGCATGCATCAAATTGTTTCATGTAAAGCTTTGTGATTTTCTTAGGCTCAAAGTGAGTGTCAAACTTACGGATCACGGTATCATAGTCATCTTTCTGTGCAGCTGGGGTGAATGTGAAAGTGCTGAAAATTCCCTGATACGTCTGTCCCATGCCATATAACAAAATTGCAACTTTCCTTGCTCCGGATGCATCATTCAGGTCAGCAGCTACGAAATAAGTCTTGAGTTCTTCTTTGAATTTCTTCCAGGCCACGCAGGCATTGGTTTCCGAGGGCTGAAACTTTGGCGGGGGGAATGAAGAAGCAGCCATTTTCGCGATGATTTGTTTACCATGTGCTCTCAGCAAAAATCGTAATCCTTGGTCTGATGGGGCTTGCCCACAGTCAAAAACTATGCCAAACGATCCTTGGGTTTCTAATTCACAATCCTGACACCATGTTGTGTACTCAGCTGGCTTACTTGAAGCGATGGAGCCGGATATTAAGATAATGTACAAGATGAAGACAGACGCCATGCGTGGTGGAACGTGATCATGTGATCATAATTTATTACGCTAGACTAAACAACGTGACGTCATGGCCTACAGACTAAAGCGCATGACTCAATACATAACATCCCAGTGTGCCCCGGCTGATGTCCCAATGTGCCACGCCGGGGCACATTGGGACAGTCATTTTTACGACTTACATTTTGCTCTCTGGCTGCAAAAGGGTAGGTGCAGTCTAGTTTATTATGCCTTGCATTTTAAAAGTTCAATAGTATTGGTAGTAATCATGCAAACTTCTGAGTTCTTCAGTGCTTTCAGCATTGAGCAAAATTAGTAGACGTAAAAAGCGTCCCAATGTGCCTCGGTGCCCTCTATGTGTCCCTCCTCCATATTGTGCATGTCCAATGTAATATAAACATATATCACGTTTATTCAGCGGGCTTAGCCGAGAAAATTGAATATGAGAAGCCATGGTTTGCTGCATAATTGCCAAATGTCATGCCCCCGCTCAGGCAATTTTAGGTACGCCCCTGACTGAGTGAAGTATATGTGATTATTTTTTTGGATTTATTTTGTTTGCTTTTTTTCCCATGTTGTAGGTTATGTCAAATTTATAAGGCAGAGGACATAAGTGTTCTAGAATAAGATATATATTTTTTATATTAAGTAATACATCTATTCCAGATCATCAATATATGTACAAAATTATATGAAATTAAACATAAAGTACAATACAATTTATTGTTTGTAATTTTTGCCCACTGATAGCCTCCTGGGATGGCAAGGAGGTGCACTGCCATCAAGTGGCTTTCGGTCCTTTTATTCAACAGTTTTAAAATTAAGATACATCTTCATTTTCTCAGTAAGTGAAGCAAAAGTTTTTGAAGCAACAAGGCAACAGAAATTGAGTCCCACCGAGTAGAAATATAAGCATCAGCGCCTGAAAAACAAAATTAACAGTTACTAAATCTGCAATATTATACAATTATAATATTTACACACAGCAGTTATAATGATATCATACACTGTATGTCATATTCTACATATTCTGTCAACACTGCATGACGCTTTTTGTTTTCATGGGAATGGTCAAAGAGTTGTCACATATTCAGCTTGTCTGTGGAGATTTTGCATTTACTCCGGTCATTACAGCTCTTTGCAGATTGGCAGTCTGCTGGAAATAATTTTCTTATTTTCAATTTGCAAACTGGCTTTGCACGTCATTGACAGTTTTCAGTTGGTCTCCTAGACTCAAGACTCAAGACACATTTATTCGCCTGTGAAATACATGTCACTTTTTATTAATAGGCGGGAGATCACTCTAAGACAAAAATATTGTCGCTGACGAGTGACCACCCTTAGTGGAATTGACTGCTGAGAGAGCCATGCATACCATTATAAAATTATTATAAAATTCTAGGCTGTATGAGATGTTATTGTTGTTATTGAAATTGATTGAGGAGCAAATTGAGAATAATATATAATTAATGATGACTATAATTAGTTATAGCAAAATTACGAAAACATCTTAGGATGTTCCAGCATCAACAATATATATCAATCACTTTTTTTTTTCCCTCTCTTTTTTAGCATCAACATCGAAGTGCTTCAAAATGTAATTCAAAGAACAAAAGACCAAGTATATCATCTGGTATTTTTGAGGCGTAATAAGACCAATATATATCATAAGCATCCTTAGAATCAATTTGCACATATCACAAGTCACTTGGGATGAAACTCACATGCATATTTCAAAAGTATAGTTGTATGAAGCTCACTTGGTCAGTTCAACGGCTCTATAAGACCAAAATAATATCATAATCCTAATCTTCTTATTTGATGAATAGGCCTACCTTATATCATTTAATTAGCGTCTTTATTGTCACCTATGCTCTAAGATATGATAAGCACTGAATCAACCGATTAACCTTAACTGACACAAACAAAACATTTTTAAGCCAGTGACATCACGTGACAAAGTTGAAAGTTAATTTTGAAACTGTTTGGACCGCTAATCTGCGAACACTAATAATGTTGACTGCCGTTTGATTGACCAAATATTGATTTTATTGGCCTCAGCAGTCGATATTAGTTCATCAATATAAGGTAACATTAGTTAGACGAAATAGGACTCAAAATGTTGCTGCTTGAGATATTCCAGCATTTTTCTGTCTATAACAGGAAAACATGAAACATCACTGCTTTAGCAAATAAAACTCCTAAGGTCTCCACCTCGTCCACTATCTAAAATTATCTATAATATATTATTAATGAAGAATTATTGTTACCACTTGCAGCAATGATACTAGCAGGAACAGAAGGAGAGTTGACCCTCAGCCAGTATGTTGGGTACGCTTCTATGACAGAAACTCTGAAATTATGAAAAAATAGCTTCATCAAAGATTGACCATTTCAACACTTCTTTGTTTTCAATTTACAAATGAATTTGGTACCTTCACTCTTAGCGCAAAAGGTTCTTGGTGGTATAAAGGACCAACCTCCGAAAAAAGGTTCTAAATTTTGTTAAGGGGTTCAACTGAATTGAAGAGGAGGCTCAATACTGATGGGAAGGCCCTATGATAGGACCCTATGCTCTTAACTTAAGAGAAAGGGGTTCCACCCTTGGAATACAGTGTAGCTGAATTATCTAAGTGTTGTTTTTATTTGCTCTTGGTTGAATAATGAACCTTTTGGGTTTCTTATCTGTACCAGCTTTTAGAACCCTTAAATATTCCATATAAAACCTTTTAGTTAAGAGTGTTGGGTAACACACTGTGCATGACAATTGCAACAAAGATTGACTTACACGAATGTTATTGGTAAGGAGAAGGTTGTTCCTGAACTCGTCCAATTGAAACTCGCCGTCTTCTTCAAATTGTTATTCGCATGCGTCGCGGTATCTCCCGGAGAATAGCACTGGATGGTTTTTGTTCCGTTTCCAAGATTTGAGAAGGACCCCATGGGAGTGTTGGATCCGGCAATCCTTGCTTGCATCATAAATCCCTTGAAACTTTTCCCAGTGTTTGCAGTGATCGTAACTGAAATTGACAAAATGAGAGTCTGAGTAAGTTATTTTTCGACACAAGCCTCAAAGTTGAGATACGACTACCACAGGATGAGCCAGGGGATGTACAACATGTGGTCCAGTCCAGAGATCAAACGAATAAATGGGTCTAAATTTGAAAAAAGCAATATTTCAGGAAAAAACAAATTGAGAATTATTTGGTCTATATTTGTCAAAAGGTTTAAATTGCTTGAACAAATAAGTTATCATTACACTTTGCTCTGACAAATATGGTAGGCCCATAACCTACAGATATCACACATCATGCTGCAACAAATTTTAGATTGCTTCCGTCAATCCAAAATTCTTTAAAAATTCTCGGACACGAGAGATCACTTGGTCATTCGCATGCTCAAGTTCTTCATTTTGTACAAATTTTTTATTTTCCCTTCAATGCTGTCAAAGATTTTTAAAATAAATATTTTGCCTTTAATTGTTTTCTCGCATCTCTTAAGAACTTGATATTTAAGCTTTAAGCTTTTTATAATCAATTATTCGGGCTTTCGAACGAATGACATCCATCTTTGGCTGTAAGTTGTATGGATGAACATTTTTAAGCATGCATTAAGCAAAATCTCAAAGGTTCCAAAGAACGACGGGATACGGACACAGCAACATCTTAAAGGGACAAAGAACTACAGGATATATGGCCAGAGCTAAATGATTTTTGCTATTATGCTGATCGATGATAGAATCAACTCCGTCGACTTTGTTTTGGCCAAAAAAAGTTGTTGCAAAAATATGATGCTATGAGCTAAATTTAAATGTAGTGTTTCTTTTGCAGCATCATCCCAAGTCATACCATGACAAAATGGCCCATAACCTTTGCTAATTAATGAATACTTAACCAGCACTCCGTGTAAATATTGGGCGGAGCTTTTCGGATGATGTTCTCGGAATTTCCTGAAATTTTGCAAAAAGTTTAACTTACCTAATTATAGCTCAGTGGCAGGGTCAAAATTGGTCAAAACAAATTTTCCTTTTCGGGGCTACCCATTGAAAAATTAATGTTTTTGCCCTTTTGACGGCCTTAATTTCATCAAAATTAACAAAAATTAAGGCATATTTTGTCCATCAAAATTTCACACTTATGATAAAGATAGGAACACAAGTGATACATCATTTTAAAGGGATATTTCATGACATTGCAAAAGTGATGTCAAAACAAAGAATGTTTTGGTTGCTAAGCAGTGTCACCATGGCAACCGCATGCAAGTTTTGAAATTTTTTCATTGAGCTAAAATAGACCATTTTTCAAGGCCATATATCTCCCATGATAACACCTAAAAAATTTAGGTGAAAATATCACCAGAAAGCTCACCTCCTGTGCTATATTAAACAACAATAAAACAGCTCTGAAACAATGAACCCTTCTTTTTATAGCCATGGACATTTTTTGTTAATTTTCATGATTTTTTCGATTTTTTGACCGAAAATTGCCCTCTTAATCACCTAAGACTGGGAAAACCATGCTCATTTCACTCAAAAAACAAAATGTTTATTATTGCAATTGGATGGAAATATTATTTAGAAAATAATAAACATCATTAGAAAGCAGAAAAAATGTTCTAAATGCAAATTAGTACCGCCATTATTGAAAATTCTAATTTTCTCAATATCTCGGCTAATATCCCAATCAGCAACAAAATTATGGTGTCTAACCCTATGTTTTAAGGGTCAAAGAATACTTTAGGACTATCTTGAAAGTCGTCAAATAAGTGTAGATAATATAATGTGACCTGGATCACAAGAATGAGTTCAAATGTGGCATTATCTACTTCCACGAAATGAGTCAAGAGGGGTTCATTGTCGCTGATTTTGGGTGCATTGATTCCTAATTATTTGATTATAATAGGCTTCATTTGTGTGAAGAGGGATATTGGAGGCAAATTTGTTAAAAGAAAATAAATTTTGCAAGGCGACATATTCAGATCTGTTCATTTTACAACAACTTGGCCAATGCTTTTCAATAGGGAAGCATTTTCACAGGTTCGACCAATATATATGTATCTTTAAAAGCACCATGGGAAACTGATGGTTATTTGCACCCAACTTGATAGGTTATATCATGCAGATTTTTTAGAACTCAACGGTCATATTGGGGTAATCTTGAGAGAAGGTCTATAATAATAGTAAGAAAGTGTGGCGCTTCCAACAAACATTATCAGAAAAGTATTTTTTAATGGCTTGGGCTACAATGTGTCCCAAAATTTCTTTCATCTCTTACTTAGCTATCTGTTCACTTTTAAAAATGGTAAAAGTTTCATTTTTTGGGCATATCAAATATTCATTTTCAATACCAAACACTTTTATACTGTGCTTTTCCTTTGAATTTGCCATGGTTTTGAAATATGAAGTAAATATTAGCCTCCTAATTCAGTAAAAAAGGTACTTTCCAACGCATATTGCTGGTTTTCAGCCATTTCTACTGGCAAATATACCACGTCACAGCTTTGGAAACACTTGTTTTTCTTTGCATATTCATGAAAGTCTATTAAACTGGAAATTACATCACTTGTTGCGCATGCAAATTTATATTTCACGTTTGGAGAGAGCCACTGTCTCCTGAGACGTGTGTTACTAAAGTTTCGAGAGGATGCAGCCAATATTTTCGCTTTTGTGATGACATTACTTAATGAAGCCTGTTTTCAGCTTTGCAGAAGCATTTTAAGCATGCCCATATGAATTGGTTCCAGACATTATTGAGCTGCTTGAAATTTATCAAAATATATTCTATACCCTTTCTATAGAGGCACAGTGAGGCATTCACCAGGAATGACTAATTAGTCTGCTTGAGGTTTTTCTGAATGTCAATTGAGTGTGGCTTTGGTCTAGCTTTCAATCTTTTAGTGGAGACCAAAAATTTGCGGCATGTCCACTTGAAGTCGTCATTACGAACATGGTCCATTCGTCAACACCAAAATGACAATTAATATCGTCCAAACAATTTCAAATTACCATTATCATGTTTGTCAGGTAGACAGAAGTCCAGAGGTCAACCTTTAAAGGTATTATCCTTTTGAGACATCCCGTCTTGAAGATGCAGCAGCTTTGTGGCCAAGTGGCTTCGGTATCCGCCTGCTCCGCAGAAGGTCTTTGCTTGCATGGGTTCGAACCCCGGATGGGGAACTCAAAATGTTCAGTGTACTTTCATGAGTAAAATCCCGGCTAGAAGTCGTTCGGATGAGATATTAAATTGGCGGCCCCTTGTATCAGTGTCTATGCTGGGCAAGTAAAAGACCCTCACGTGGAGCAAATGTGTAACAAGTTGAAAACTCCAGCTCTCTCTCCCATCTTATCAATCAACCCTTGTGAGCATCCAGAACTGGGCTTAGAGGGCTGCACTTAGTGCCACTTACCATATCTATCTATCTATCTATCTACCTACAAGCAGAAGTGCGCTTGTCAACTGGCTTTGAGGGCGTGGGTTCAAATCTCACCCCGGGAACTCACTTTAGTCCGAGCCCATGGGACTTTAAATGGAGGCGGGTTGTATCCAGTATTCTATGCTGGGGCAACTGAAAGACCCTGGGCATCCCTGAATTAATAGGGTATGTGCCAGACTCTCAGTCTTCTCATCTCATTATCATACGGCGGTCGCCTGCCTCGATATAGCCCACTAAGGTGCTGCAGAGGCGTAAAACACAAACAAACAAACAAACAATCTACAAGCAGAATTCTTGGAGGAAGTGAGGTGAACAAACTTTTGGGAAGTAGTGTACAAAGCTGCTCATTATATGAATTTTGGGGTTTATTGGATCAAAAAATTCATAGCTGAGTTGGATTTGGTAATTTGACTGATTTTTGTCAACAGAATCTTGAATTGGTTTGGAAACAATTTTTTTAAAATTTCATATGAATTTTATGAAATCATATCCCTCATCAAGCTAATTATTGTCAAGGACAGGTGATACAATTTGAAGAATTCAGAGATCATTTTAAAAGTCATTTGAAAGGGCAACTGTCAGATCAATGAGTGTTGTTGTTTTGTATACATGTATAGCTAACACAGTGTCCCCACACTTTAAATATGACATAGCAGCCGTGAAGCTTTTCATGTTTATATCTTTCATTATTTGATTGCACACACATTTGCAGCTTGGTGTTATAAATAGGATAATTGTTATAAATTGGTTGGAAGCAGATGTACAAGATCTCAAACAAACATTACCAAGTGGGCACAATATAGGACACATCAACAGCTCTGCTTCTGACTCACATGCTACCTCTCCTATGTTCAGCATTGCAGTGATGCACATCACTGGTAACATATACATGTCACTAAGTTCCCTATGAGCTCCTATGAGTCGGTGAAAAAAACCACATGTTTCAATGGTAGGTTGGAGCAACACCTTCAATGACATCATTGACACTCTGAAAACAGCTAGATGTAAGCACTTGAAGTTTGTCTACTGTAACATTGTTGATATTGGATCTCTCTCTCTCTTTATCTCATTACAATACAGAAAATTAAAGAATGGACAAATTCCTGTCTATGTGCGAAATTTCATGATTCTACTCTAACTAGAAATGGAGAAATGGCTAAAAATGAGATTTTCTTTATTCACAAAACATCTAAACCGGCAAAAAAAAGTGTTGCCACAGCAAGATTTCATCAACATACAAGCCTACAGTATATGTTATCAATTTCGGGGGCTTGGACTTTCAAACAGTCTGTCACTTAGAACAAAAATTAATGATCATATAACAGTTCTTGCAAAGCAACACCTGCCAATTGTATACTGTTTTAGGTTATCCCAAGGCTTGGGCAGTACCTATTTGCCTGATATTGTCACCAGAGTCTCGGAGACCTGAATAATCGAAAATACCGGTCGAAGGTGACAATATCGGGGAAATACTTCCATAATCTATCTCCTGAAATATAATTTCAGACTCAAACAATACAGTACATGTTCAGAAATTATTTAGAGACTGTCAAGAAAGAATTTATTCATTTAACCAAAATGGCAAGAAAGCATTATTTTTTAAAACTGCGTTGCGTATTAAATTTAACCTCATAAAATATTAAAAACATGCATTGTTGTAGCTCAGGCCCAATAATGGTAATATCACATTTCAGAATCTACTTTGAAACAGCTTTGCATTATGAGAGAGAGGCTCTGACACACCATAGCAACCTAGTGAGCCTCAATCTGAAACAAAACTTTCATGATTATGACTGAATTGTTATTACACTGTTGTCAAAAAATGCAAAGTCACGTTTATTTTAGGGGCCGACGAGAGGATAGCGGGGGGGGGGGGGCTATGGATTTTATCAGTGGTGTCAGTGTAGGTGGGGCATTTGCCCCAACACTTTTTGACCAAAGCATCAGTGTTCTGTGGAGAAAAATTTTAAGGATTTTCTGGGACACTAATCGCTGAAGGCTTCAGCCCAATTTGCCCCACCACTTTGAAATGAAAGTGACGCCCCTGGATTTTATCCCCAGGAAAAAAATTTTTTCGTGCGCAAATGGACGAAAATTCTTTTTTCGCTTGCGGACGAGCGACAAACCTTTTTAGCAATATTAACATTACTGTACCCAAGATACAGGTGGAAACAAAACTTTTATTTTATTTTCATGTGCAGGACAAACAGTTTTTTTCTATGTCAGCAGGGAAACAAACTTTTATTTTCACCAAAAATCCATAGCCCGGACCCCCAAAGATCATCTGGTCTGCTCCTAAATAATCAAAGGCATTATATTGCACCCCTAAAAAGTTGAAAACTATCCAACATTGCTGTCTATGTACCCATCATCAAAATGGAAGAATAATTTGGTATTTTACAATCGTTCAGTCCACTCCCGTGTTGGTCAGATCTATGGCCTAAAGTTGCAATAAGCAAAGAAAATAGCAGTATGTTACGTGAGTTTGATTTATTTGACATGCAAGGTCAAAAAGGCATTTTGTCATAAATCGGCTACTGTTGCACCCAAAATTATTTTTTCAACATTTTTGTTGGAATCTGCAATTAATGCACTTGATGGTAAGTTGTGAAAAAAAAATTTTCTCAAACTTTCAAGCAGATTTTAGACCTCGTAAAATCACAATGTTGTCAAAGAAAGGTCGAAAACCGAATTTTTGGATCGCTCAATCCAGTATTTTGAGGCAAAAATTAGTTGAACCCAATATAATTTACCATTCTTCCTTCTTCTTGTGGATATGCAACTTTTAACATCAGAACTATTTTCTTATGTCAAGCCATAACTGAGAAAATATTTTTTATGACAGCAAAATGTGCATCTGCAGTATTTTGATTTGTAACGTCATTTGTGATTCCTTTGACACACAAGTTTAAAAACATATCTTGTCATAAATCGGTGACTATTGCATCCACAATAATTTTTTTTACATTTTTGTAATCGGAAAATTGTGTACTTGATGATGAGTCTTATTCACATTTATTTCCAGAAACTTTGTAGCAGACTTTTGACCTGAGAACATCACAATATCCTCCAAAAATGTTGAAAACCTTATTTCTGGGTCATTCAATCGAGTATTTTGAAGATAAAATAATAATTGAAAAATATAAAAGTTATCACTGATCTTTCCTCTTGTAAATTTGTAACTTTTAATAACAAAATGAATTTCCTATGTTGAGACATCATGCAGAAAATGATTTTTAAGACAGCAAAATCAGCCAAAATGTGGCATCCTCAGCGAAAGAGGCTAATTCTTGAAAAAGGTGATGGAAAAGAAACCAATCTGATAAATGCATCAGCTAGAGAATGTGATCCACTGAATGAAACATTTTTAATTTGGGGAATAGGACCATTATTAAGGTCAGGAGAGCAATTTTGGCCATTCTGACCATGCTATTCCTGCTGCAATCATGGTAGCAGGAAGCCCCTATTTGCGGCGCCACCTTGTGTATTTTGTGTTCAGACGCTTCCTATTAGGTTAATTATTTTCTAAATAGTTATTAAATATTATATAAAATATTTCAATATCTAGAGAAATTATACAAGAAACTTTTACTAACAGCTTAAAATTTCTAATTGATAAGTGAAATTGAACCCCTCTTGACTCATTTCGTGGAAGTAGATGTTGCTACACCTTCACTAAGAAATGCCCGAAATGACAAATTTAATGCTCATTTCAAAGGATTTACTTTTTTCTCACTGAATGTGATTTAAATATATCGAGAAATTATTCAAGAACCTTCTACTAAGAGCTAAACATCACTAAAAATTAAGTGACAACGGACCCCTCTTGACTCATTTTGTGAAAGCAGATAGTGCCATGTTTGAAATAATTCTGGTGAACCAGGTCACATTATATTAATCTACACTTATTTGACACCTTTCAAGATAGTCCTAAAGTATTCTTTGACCCTTAAAACATAGGGTAAGACACCATAATTTTGTTGCTGGGTGGGATATTAGCCGAGATATTGAGAAAATTAGAATTTTCAATAATGGCGGTATTAATTTGCATATAGAACACTTTTTCTGCTTTTTAATGATGTTTATTATTTTCTAAATAATATTTCCATCCAATTGCAATAATAAACATTTTGTTTTTTGAGTTAAATGAGCATGGTTTTCCCAGTCTTAGATGATTAAGAGGGCAATTTTCGGTCAAAAAATCGAAAAAATCACGAAAATTAACAAAAAATGTCCATGGCTATAAAAAGAAGGGTACATTGTTTCAGAGCTGTTTTATTGTTGTTTAATATAGCACAGGAGGTGAGCTTTCTGGTGATATTTTCACCTAAATTTTTTAGGTGTTATCATGGGAGATATATGGCCTTGAAAAATGGTCTATTTTAGCTCAATGAAAAAATTTCAAAACTTGCATGCGGTTGCCATGGTGACACTGCTTAGCAACCAAAACATTCTTGGTTATGACATCACTTTTGCAATGTCATGAAATATCCCTTTAAAATGATGTATCACTTGTGTTCCTATCTTTATCATAAGTGTGAAATTTTGATGGACAAAATATGCCTTAATTTTTGTTAATTTTGATGAAATTAAGGCCGTCCGAAGGCCAAAAACATTCATTTTTCAATGGGTAGCCCCAACAAGGAAAATTTTTTTTGACCAATTTTGACCCTGCCACTGAGCTATAATTAGGTAAGTTAAACTTTTTGCAAAATTTCAAGAAATTCCGAGAACATCATCCAAAAGGTGTTTTTCATTTTGCCCAATATTTACACGGAGTGCTGCTTAATTAACTGACACAGTTTTGGCTCAGCCAATCAGGGACTGCTACATCACAGTTTGAAATTGTTGCTTCTGTTTCACACAGTTACAAACGGAGAAATTGTGTATTGTTGAAAGGTGCAATCACAGTTCCGAAAATTCCATTGAATTATGTATTTTCACAGTTCTGAAATGAAACTGTTTGAAAGTTTGCTTGTTTTACACTGTTTTTCTTAGTTGCCAGTAATCCTCTAAGTGTCCATAATCGGAATAAATCTGCCTGCAAAATGCTTATGACCTGAATAAGCAGCCAATCACAGAAGAGGTTGGAAATAGCAGAAAGCCCTGTCCATTTTAGCAGGGCTTGCGTGGGGAGGATGCTTTTGCAGGTGAGTGCTTTTTAGTTATTTTTTCATGAATAGCCACCAGATGTCTCTTGTTGCCAATACCATACCTGGTGTCAGTGGTCAGAATTAGGAAAGGAGAATTTTACCTGTACCCGTTAGATATCCAGGGAGATGAGGAGTTGCAATGATTTAGAAAAAAACTACTTATTGCACACATTTTTAGAGAAAAAAGAAACACTTTTCCAGGCAATCTTGAAATGCATAGATAATTTCTGTGCGGGTAATAGTTTTCTTAACTATTAGGACATTGCTAGATTGACATGCGTAATTAAATTTTTTCTGTAAATAATGATTATTGCGCGTATTTCTGTAAATATTATTATATTAATATTATATTAATGATTGCCTGTTAAAAGCTCAAGAACCACCTCCCCTTCCCTTCACCCCGTTGTTTATCACAAGTAAAGCTGCAGGCTGTATATATATTATAAAGTTTTATACTTACCTTTAACAGTGCTGCCTGGAGTATATTTTCTTGAGCTCACAGTCACTTTGAAAGGCGCAGTTCCGTTGCCCTGTTTCCCATGTCCTGGGATCATCCCTATGCACGTGTTAGTAGGCGCCCCACCCGGATAACTTCCGGCTAATCGCAACTGAGAGGAAAATGACGCTACGGATAAGAAAAGTTTCAGCAACTGAAAAAAAGAACAAATTATCTGTAATACTGATATTGATGCAATCAGGCTCGGTTAAGTTTAAAAATAGAGGCTGATTTTGCCAATATGAGCATTTTGAACACTTTGACCTTGACTAAACTTAACGTTTTAGAAAGAAATAAAATATCTTGAGTTCTGAGTCTAAATCATTTTATATGTAATCCTGTTAGAAGATGAGTTATAGGAGAAAACCAGACTAAGAGAACCCGTTTCAAGGATTGATACAATCTGTAGGGGGTTCAGATTTTTTTTCTCGGTTTTGGTGAAAGAAATATTATAATATTACACAAGGTCCATGTCCATTGTGGGCCTATATATATATTATTACTTGAATTTTGATTTAGTGCAACTGAAAAGGGCAATTATGATATCACCCATGCATGTATTACATGTACATGATTAATTACATGCATTGACAAAACATGCCTTTACTGTACGTATTCTTTTGAATGACATGAATAACTTGTAAATCACCTTTCGAAGAAGCTACCTCAGTTGGGAATATGAGTTCACATAGGAAAGTTATGTTAACATTGTCTGCTCTAGCTGAAACTGGATGTGCACTATTCAAGTTCATTATCTATCAATAAATCTGTCTACTAATGTCTATCTATAGTTATTTGTAAAAAAAATAGTGCATTTAAAAAATTGTATAATATTCATACTCCTTACATAAGAATTATTTCCAGGGGTCCAGGGCTATCACAATGCAACGTGACCCTATAAATTGATATTCCGGCCTAAGGGGGCAACCGTCTAATAATAGGCGTTGCTTGGAGTTTTCCGTGGCGGGAAATTATTTATTTCACGGTAACAGTGAGAGTAATTACTTATTTCAAGTGCGCAAATTCCCTGAATATTCATTTCAGAATAAAGCAACACGTTGTTAAGAAAACAGCGAAATTTAATTTATTTCAAGACTGTCCAAGGAAATATCTACTAAGAAAACGCTTCAAGCCCCCCCCCCTCCTCAGGATATTAAGTGGTCTCCCCCGAACGTAGTCTGACTGATTCAAAGATGATAAAGATGAGCTGAAATTACAACTATAGGCATGTTGAGAGCAGTGATTATTTTTATTTTTCAAATGGCCAGTGAAAATATTCATTTCTGCACTTCAAATTATAAAAAAAAGGGTTAAAAGCAAGACATCAGTTGAAAAATAATTATGAGGGAGATATCCAGCAACGCTCAAAACTACTTTTACTAAAAAAATATATATACAATAACAAAATTCTTAAAGGTACGCAATTAAAAATAACATTAAATACATGAATTATTGATGTTAGATGAAATTTTAAATTGTACCTACCGTTTTGCAGCATCTCCTCATTTTCACTGTTGACCATTTGAGACAGTAAACAAAATATGATCCCCCAGGAAAAAAACTTGTGAGTAAAATATATATGTTCCGCTTGCATGAGCATGGGATATATGAATAGAAGTATGAAAACAAGCTGAGTCTGATTACAAACCTATACATCCACAACAATTGGGTTAGATGTTATTGGTATGAATCATGAACCAAAGTGAGTATTTTATAATTGATACATCACGTAGGCCCACAATTAAAAAATTAAGCCTATAACCAACTAATTAATGTAATCTAAATTAACAATTTAGCATACGTGTAGATTTCCTGAAGGGGACACTTAGGTAAGGTGGATCTTTTTAATTTCAGTCCTTGGCTGTTACAGCAATGCACTTTGATACAGAAAAAGAGTGTACTGTTGCACTGTGAAAATGGCACTTCGTGTGTCATCATACAGATGATTTGTCATGATCATACCCAATACTTTCAATGTTAATATGATTTAAGGAGACTTATCCCTCTTGTTGGTGACAGTCAAACAAAAGGATCATGCATCTGATTTTCAATCCAAAATCAGTTATGACAACTCAAATGGCCTTCTCTTGACCATGACTAATCAAACACCCTCTACGTTTCCCATGTTGAAAGTATAGAAGATGACACTTCATCAGCTATCATGAATCACGAAGTTCATTTTTCACAGTGAACTGATCCTCATTGTTTCTTTATCAAAGTGCATCACTGTAAAAACACCTCAGAACAGGACCATGTTAAAAAAAAACAGAAAAAAATAACCAGGCATATGATTGTTAATTAATTTTCTAGAAAGCGACGAAAGAAAAGAGTTCACAGGGTATTTATTAGGGGAACCAGTCAAGGGTGTTGTACTGATCTAACTAATGGGTAATGGCCTATTCTCAAGGCAAGAAATGGAGAACTTTTTACGTCTGCGGGGCAGCTGAATTAGGATGATTTCTAGGAGAAAATTGGCTAAATTAGCGACACTCAACGATTATATAATCAATTAAAAAGGGGTTAGAGGCATACAATGGCGGGAAAAGATAATAGAACGGCAGGGAAAAGATAATAAATTAGCGGGGCAACTTGATCATATGTCTGAGGGGCAAGATTATAGATCTGTGGAGCAAGCTATGTGCACTTGCAAGGCTGCAAAAACTGTCGGCGAGGCTGCAAAAACCGTCGACGAGGCTGGAAAACCTGTCGGCGAGGTTCGATATATCCCGCCGATAACTTCTTACTCCAGCGATAAGGAAAAAATGCCCTCTGGATATCTAAAAGTTGAGAAAAACTGTGGCTCTTCCTCGGTAACTTGGAAAAAAGTTTCAACAAGCTGAAATCTCTTTGACTTCAACGGTGGAGTTCCCACCATTTCTAGGAAGCCCCCGATTTGCAAAAAATCGTTGGCTGGATATCATGAATCATCGGTGGGATGTCACAAATCATCAAAAAACCATCCAAAATTCCAGGAAATCCTAGCACGCCAACGCCTAAAGTCCTCCTTAATGTCCCGTGAGGAATAAGCATTTAAGGGGCTATCATTACATTTTAGGCAGGTTGGGTTGCAGTTTTCCTGTACAGGAAATTTAATTATTTCATGGAAATACTGGACACATTCATTATTTATTTTGAGCACAGGACATCCTAAAGAAATCATTCTGAATGAAGCAAATACTGCCACAGTATTACAGCGAAACACTTTGATATAGAATTAAAGTGCACTGTGGCACTGTGAAAATGGCTCTTCGTGACTCATGATAGCTGATGAAGTGTCATCTTTTGTACTTTCAACATGGGAAACATAGACGCTGTTTGATTAGTCATGATCAAGAGTAAGCCATTTAACTTCTCATAACAAGTTTTAGAGTGAAAATCAGATGCATAATCCTTTCGTTTGGCTGTCACCAACAGGTGGGATAAGTCTCCTTCAATCAAATTAACATTGAAAGTATTGGGTTTGATCATGACAAATCATCAGCATGATGACACATGAAGTGCCATTTTCACAGTGCCACAGTCCACTTTGATTCGATATCAAAGTCTTTCGCTGTAAGAAACCATCCACTCATTAGAAATAATTAAGTTATGGAACTTGTGATAGGTTAGCAAATTTCATCAAAAATGTTCAAGAAATTATATATATATAGTAGTTATACCATGGGCATATTTATATATATATTTATACCATACTCGCTGATAAATCCTTCAATATTTACCATGATATATATCGCCATTTATCACCTGGTTGGCTGTGAATATCACTGTTTACAGTCAAAATATCAGGGCCTATGATATTGTAAAAAATACCACCCTTCAAGGGCGATATTTTTTAACAATGGTTATGACATCACCAGCATTTCAGATGCCGATGATGTCACAAACCAAGCAATGGCCAAAACAATAGGATTGTGACGTCATCTCCATTGTTGCTCGATGGTGACGTAACATTTTTGTAATGCCAGAAAATAGTCCCTCTTCATAATTGAAAATTTGAGGTAAAACCAGGTGATAAAAACAAAACAACCACGCGTCAGGGTCACTTCGTACAATATCACTCGCTGTTGTGTGAATTAATATCACTCTCGCCCTGCGGGCTCGAGTGATATTAATACACACAACAGCTCGTGATATTGTTACTCAGTGACCCTGACTTGGGTTGTTTTGTTATATTATCACCTGGTTGGCTGTGAATATCACTGTTTACAGTCAAAATATCAGGGCCTATGATATTGTAAAAAATACCACCCTTCAAGGGCGATATTTTTTAACAATGGTTATGACATCACCAGCATTTCAGCTGCCTGATGATGTCACAAACCAAACAAGGGCCAGAATAATGGGATTGTGACGTCATGTCCATTGTTGCTCCATGGTGACGTCACATTTTTGTAATGGCAGAAAATAGTCCCTCTTTATAACTGAAAATTTGAGGTAAAACCAGTTGATAAAAACAAAACAACCACGCGTCAGGGCACTTCGTACAATATCACTCGCTGTTGTGTGAATTAATATCACTCTCGCCCTGCGGGCTCGAGTGATATTAATTCACACAACAGCTCGTGATATTGTTACTCAGTGACCCTGACTTGGGTTGTTTTGTTATAATATCACGTATATTTAGTGGTCACGTGACAAGTGGTGATGTCACAATGCACAAACACTGAATCAGCCAATCAGAAGCCAGCATTTGAATCATGACGTCATGACAGATGACATTGAGCCTCACTCTGGAGTTTACAAGAGCTTTTGTAGCTTGAACATAATTTCAGTTATTGACACTGGAATATTGATTTAAAAAATAAGTTGTTAATTTTGTTAAATAAAGAAAAATTTTATGACCATTTTGGTATCTCTGGTAATAAAATAAAGACATTTTTAGTAAATCGGTCTTTATCTCCAAACACATGATAACAAAATAATCCTCTGAAACAGCGAATAATGGTATAAATCAGTTATACCAAAGACATATTTGTGGTATACGGGATATATACAGCCTTGGTGGTAAATATAACCCTCGGGCTACGCCCTCGGGTTATATTTACAACCTCGGCTGTATATATCTCCGTATACCACATATGCCCATGGTATAACTACTATATATATACTGATTTCTGACAGCCAAACACTTTGATATAGAGTTAGAGTGGACTGTGGCACAGTGAAAATGGCACGCTTTTGGCTGTGTATGATTTGGCTTTTTGGCCCATAACACCCTCAAATCATTTTTGTCTCGTCAAACCTAGAGACTGGAAAAGTTTTTTATCTCGATGAAGTGTCATCTCCCTACTTTCAACATGGGAAACATAGAGGCTGTTTGATCAGTCATGATCAAGAAAAGCCATTTGACTTTTCATAATGGGTTTGATCATGACATATCATCAGCATGATGACCCACAAAGTGCCATTTTCCCAGTGCCACAGTCCACTCTAATTCTATATCAAAGTGTTTGGCTGTAAGCACTCATTGGTGTTGTTTATTCATAAAGTCAATTTAGCCAAAAATTGCTACTTATGACAGACTTTATGGGGCAAAATGTCATATTATAAAGTCAGGAATTCAGTTTGCCTAATAAGCAATGCCTGGACTCGGGGAAAAATGGAAAGCTTACCCCTGTCTCCCCTGGTAATCTTGCTTCCAAAGAAGAGTAGGGTTAAATAATGTCCCAAAACAGTTTTTAAATGTTTTTAAACAAGACAATCACCAAAAGTAAATGAATTGAGTGGATTTGGTGCTCAGCTTTTCTTAGTAATGATTATATATCAGTTGAGTCAAAGTAACCTGGAGGCATTAAATCTTCTTCAATAGTAAGCGTTGTCTAGAAATTATTAGCCAGAGGCTCATTTTCTGAGTGTGGCTATAAATTTGAAAAAATGTGAGTAGTTTAATATTGAATTTCACTATTTGACATGATGTAATTGATTAGAATTAATATATCATTAGACTGAGCATATGTTTAAACAACATGATAATGATGGAAATGTTGGGTTTGGATAGACAATTGGACATAATAGTCCAATACAGAATAGAATCAGGATCCTTTTTCGAGATTAAAAAAACAACAAAAAACCAAGAAATATGATACAGATGAAAGCTATCGTATCATACTAAAATAAATAGTAGAGCCAATATATACTTTATTTGGTCAAAAGAGTTAAAATAAATTATTAATTCACAAATTTGTACTTTTCTGATTTCACAGGAATGAGTTTGATATCATCACTGCCATCACCAAAATATAAGATGTTCTCCAAGTTTTTGTCCCTGAAAAGATAAAAAAAAGGAAAAACATGTAACTAATTCGGAAATAACAATCTCACCATTAGTAACTGATTGGTTTATTTATTTAACATGGGCCAAGTTATGCACACTAATTGCTCTTTGAAAGGCTAAACTTCTAATTCAGGAAGTATTTTGAATTTGAGTTTTGACTTGGAACATGCCATTGTTACTTTATACAGCCATGGCCATAAGTTTTCGCTCAGCAGCCATGCTTCAGTGTGGTGCTATAATTTTCACCAATCATAACAAAGCAAATACTTGCTCAATCTACACCAAAATGTCAGGAATTATAGTTAGTGTGTACTTGGAGGTGTTCTGATAAAAATCGTTAAATGGAATAATGTTACATAATAGCTGTGAGGCAAAATACTAAATTAGTTGAAATTTAAGCATATGATCACTTCTGATCCTATATTGTCATTCACATGATGGTAATATTCACTAAAGTGTCTGAATGTGTAAATTAAACATTTACGACAAAATTAAATAAGCGACTTTAACTTTGCTTGATCGGGTTTCGCGTGATGTGTTTATATGATTAGAAAATTTTTTAATTTCTGATGTAAGAATAAAGTAGTAAATTGTTCTTCTTATTATGAAATTTAATTTGTTTCATAAAATTCCACATCTGTGGAAAGCGTTTGACACAATTTTCTTTCAAAAAAGAAGTGCAGTTATTTCCTACACCTACATAAAATTTTGCCATATTTAAAGAAAAAGCCAGTTCTAGTAAATTCCGAGGAACAAAAAATTCAGCCATGTATTTTATAGTAATTTTGTCATGAATGCTTAACTTTATGTGTACACAATACATCCACAAAGTTGGTGGCTGTTACTACCATGAGAATAACATAGCATCACAATTGTTTTTTATGCTCAAAATTCTAATTATTCATTATTTTGCCTCACTATAACTGTTAAAATATCATTTAATGCAATTCTTTCTACCAGAACACCATCTACTCTGTACAAACTATAATTGCTCACGATTTAGTGAAGATTGAGCAAGTATTTGCTTTGTTGTGATTTGAATCAGACCACGACGCAGAAGTTACAAGCCGAAGTTGTCAATTTCTAAGGAAATACCCGTTTTGATAATTAAATCAAAAGAGGAAGCAGTTCGAGCTTCAAACAAGCTGCATGTAAGCGTAACACACATGGACTTTTAGGGATCAAAAACGATATTTGCTCGAATTTGATGATTTGGATTTCATGCCATTTCAAAAGAATTCGCTTTTAAACCATTGCTTTTCAATATTGTTGATCATTTTTTTAGCACTTTCACATTTTTTCGGGCGGCCCCCCCCCCCTCTTCTTGTACCACCTATGAGTAGCTGGGTTCCTAAAGATAATCAACTTTGTCATCTGAATATATATAAAGCTCAATACCATTAATGAGAGATCCCTTGTGCAACATTTCTGAGGTCACATTGGTCCAGTAAGTCTCATAATCTTGAACTACAGTTACTCTGAAGAAAAAGTTTACAAACAAATATATATATATATATATAATAATGGGCTAACGCCATTATAGCAAAATATTGTCATCTTATAAAGTGTATTGTGTAAACAGCAGGTACAGTACAAATTTCTAAGTGTGGCTCAACTCAGCTGTCCATAGCTATTCATTACTAGTCTTATCCATATCTATCCATAGCTATCCATTTCTATTCCTTTGGATACATTGTAATCCCTTTACCCCTTGTTTAAACAACAGTAATTGTGGATAGCTATGGATAGCTATGGATACATGTAGCTTAGTTTAGCTTGGAATGGCTATGGATAGATAGCTAAGGCTAGATTTTAAATGACAAGCCACTTTTAGAAACTTGTACTGTATATCAATCTTCTTTTTGACTATTACAAAGTGACTTAATGACAGAACCTTGCAGTAAAAAAATGATTAAAAACCAGGTTTAGCTCTGTTGGGGTAAAAGGGCGAAAATGTAATATATACCGAATCTTCTCACAACTCATGATAACAGGAGAAAAGGTCAAGAAAATGTCCGTCAAAATTAGATGATATAACAACATTAAGATTAAATGTCCTAAAGCAGTTACAACAAAAACTCACACAAATTGTATGTCGTCAATGAAACCTGGAGGGGCATGCCAGTAGAACACAGCGATTCTCTTTTGAAGGTTCGACGAGTGCGTCACGGCGTCGTTGGTGCCGTAACAGGAAGTTGGTTTGAGCAAACCTGAAGTGGAAAAGAGGCCCTGGGGAGGGGGCAGAAGGCGGATGTGAGTTTGGATGAACACTCCTCTGAAAGGAGCAATTCCTGTTGAGGCAACTGTCACTGCGAAAACAAAAAAGTGAACAATAAAAAAATCTCAATGCAGTGGATATATGTTAAACAGTACTGCTTCTCCAGGGTGTTAAGGGCAGAATCCTGCTAACTGGCATAATGTAAATTTTATCTGGCAGATCAAATAGCCTACTCAGCTTTTTGGAATGACATTTGTTTAGCAACATTTTTATTGGTCTTCTACACGTAGTTCAAGACTTACTTCAGATAAAATAATTACCTTCAATGGAATATCCAGGGATATAGAAGGGATTCCTTGTTGTGATCCTGAAGGGTGCAGCACTTGTCTGGGGGCCCCCAGGGTGACCTGGATTCAGAGAAACACATGCTATGCTTGGGGCCCCTGAGGGATATCCCTCCACATAAAGAACTTGTAACAAGATGGCCTCCAGAAACAAGATGGCCTCCAGCAGGTTGATGTACCTCAGGGCTGAAAGGAGTGAAAGGAGTCAATAGATCAGTCCCATAATCATTATCCAATCTTACAGTTCAGACTGCATTAAATTTTAAAAGTTAAAGTCACTGCAGGGTTCCAAAGTTTTAAAAAGAATGTCCACTTTGGAACCCTGCACTGCAGTTACCTGAATTTTAAAATTTATATAGGCCTTTAGTTAGGTCTAAAACATAATTAAAATGTCCTCATTATAGCTTAAAAAATATATTTCTAAAATTTTTAAATATCACAATGATTAATCTGTATCATTGTGACCGATACCGTTCAAAATCAAGTGTGATCATTTTCTGTCTGCTGACTCTGCTCCCTGGGACCCCTCCCCAAACCTTGTTTGTCGTATATGAGTTGTCTTTTATTCTCCCCAAAAATTACATATCTCGACTCAAAAACTTTTTGCGTTGTTTCAAAGCTATTTCATCACAGAAAATTTCACAATTGTAGACACTGAGACTGGATATTATTTGTTTTCTGGGACATGTAATTCGATTGGGAAAAGTGATGTCATAAGTTTTTTGATGTCAATTTTTCCTTCGAATTCGTGTCATTGATAATAATTCACATTCAATGTCGGTGTCAACAATTATGAAATCATCTGTACGGTAACCAGGAAGAGAAATGGAGGAAAAAAATATTGAAAATGTTAATTCGCTGTCTCAATAAATATATATATATATATATATTGTGATGACGAAATAATTATGTGACCGTTGAATATTGAGAAAATGGAATAACTATTTCGTTTACACGATATATCAGTGACCTCTATATTTATATATGACAAATTAACATAAAATTTTTCTCAATGTACCTTAATCGTGGCCACCGTAGTTAAGAAATCTACACGATAGCTTTTAATTCCATGAGAGTAGGCCACCAAAGAAAAAAATAGGTAAATAAATACTTTGCCACTCTTCTAATTTTGAGAATATCAAAACATGGCATCAGCAAATGGTTCATTTAACTGGGCTTAGAAATATATGATTTTCACATGTTATGACAGAGTACGTCGTTTTTCAGAAATGTTCAATGCAAATGTGAATCACAATTGTAAATTAAGTTCACAGAATATGGTAGAAATTTGCATAAGAAAAACTCCTTAGTAATTACGAAATCTTGAATCATATTGTAATAAACTACGGTCTGTCACTTTGATATAGAAAAAAAGTGGATTGTTGTGTGTTGATGATTTGTCATGATCATACCCAATATTTTCAGTGTTAATTTTATTCAAAGAGACTTATCCCGCTTGTTGGTGACAGCCAAACGAAAGGATTATGCATCTGATTTTCACCCTATAATCAATTATGACAAGTCAAGCAGAGAAGTTGACACTTCATCGGCTATCATGAAGTGCATTTTTCACAGTGACCTGATCCTCATTTTTTTCTATATATCAAAGTGACAGACTGTAATGTTATCAAAAAGATTAAATCACTTTACCTGATTTGAGACACATTTCCTCTGTGTTCTTGGAGAATGTCCCATTTTCAATGTGGGGTAATGTAGCACAGAAGTTTGTATTTATATCAACAAATGTTGAAATGTTGAGGTTCTCAATCATAATGCCACTTGTGTTTATTTGCTATTCAAACAAAACTCAGTTTGTCTTCCTGTGGACTTCTGTAGCATTATATTTCTTGTCATTTGTGTCTTTGTCATGCAACTGTTAACTTCCATTATCAATCTTGAGACATACAATGCAGTACAACTTTTGAAACATATACTCGCTTAGGGACCGTTCAGAATTTATGACAACAAAGGGTTTCCGAACCATACCCACAGGCAAATACCTGTACCAAATTTCAACTCAAAGCGAAATATCAAGGTCACAGTGGGCAGTTCAAGAATGAAGAAAGATGGCTGCCACAAACTGGCCACCATCTTGGATTTATCAACATGTTCCCAATCCATACCACACAGAGTTATGAAATAACTCTGAGCAAAATATCAAGATCACAGTGGGAAGTTCAAGAATGAAGAAAGATGGCCGCCAAAGTGACCACCTTCATTGATTTCTCGACATTTTCCCAATCCATATCCTCAGGACAATACATTTACCAAAAGTTCACAACTCCAAGCAAAATATTAAAGTCACAGTGGCCAGTTCAAGAATGGCAACCATTTTGTGGCTGCCATTTAATAGTCATCTTGGATAAATTTTTGACATGTTCCTGAACCACACCCACAGGCCAATACCTGTACATACCAAATTTCATAACTCTAAGTGAAATACCAAAGTCACAAATGGACACTTACACAAACCTTAACTGGGACAACAACGATGACGACGTCGATCAAGTGACAACAATAGCTCTTCTTAATTTTGAAAGAAAACCGACAAGCTAAAGAATCGTACATTTTATTGAAGGCTAAATTGTGAAAGTGACTAAAAAAAAATTCAAACTCCAAAAATTGAATATATATGATGCCGCGAGATGTATCAGATAAGTCTGCCTTGACATGGAGTCATGGACTGAAGAATCAATTCCATCTATTTGGTTTTGGCCGGTAAATTCTACTTTTGGGGCCTTATAAGAAAAGGGTGATTTCTTACAAGATTGTGTTATTCATGCACATGCAATAGTGGCTGAGTCTTTGCCCAGAAATGATCTATCCACCCACCTCCTGCCCGAACAGTGAATGGACACCATTTTACCCAAGTGATTATAAGGGGCCGACCAGACGATAGTTGGGGGGGGGCTATGGACTTTACCCCCGGGACGAACTTTTTTTTTCGTTTGCGGCACATCGACGAACAATTTTTTTCGCATGCGCACTCGCGACAAACTTTTTTATCGGAATTTTAACATTACAGTACCCTAGCTACAGGTGAAAACAAACTTTTTTTTTAATTTCCATGTGCTGAACAAACTTTTTTTTTCAGTGTCAAGTGGGAAACAATCTTTTTTTTTCACCAAATATCCATAGCCCCCCCAAAGATCATCTGGTCGGCCCCTAATACGTTCTTCGAACTCTGTTTGCTGAAGGTAAAAAAAAAAATTAGGGTCTCATTATTGGTCTCTAGATTACTTCAACCAACCAATCCACGACTTAACTGCATTTTTTTTTTATAATCCAATAAAATCATGTATGAAATAGTGCTGGAATAATTATTAAGAGCATTTAGGGGTTGTATTTGCCCAAAAGGTCAAAGGCACCAGGGATTTCCCACACTCATCGAACTAAGGTACACAGGAGGCCTGAAGATATTGTACACACAGAAAGCAATAGTCTAGAAATCGATAAATTGTAAAAGACACTGATCAGGAGAGCAGCCAAGAAGAGGTTAATGAAGGAGGCTGATGCCTTTGTGATACCACATCATAGCAGGGGGCTAATTGATGTCTACTATTGATGGCCTATCATGCTGCACGAATCCTGTGATCCTGTGGTATCCTACCATTAATTCATGGACCTGTCCGTCCATCACGCTCAAACTACAGCATCCCTCCCCACACAAATTTCCATACAAGTTACTAATGTTCTTGACAAGGTTTTAGGCCATCTGTCATCTCAAATTTCACGATCCATTGCGCCTGCTGCATCTCTTCCAAATTTCATACTTCTCCCCTTCATGGCCATGCAGACATTTTATTCATCTTTCTCTGCCTACTGCTTTACCGGCAGATGGCACCACTGCTTGGCCCTAGCCTTTATTGTCAGGTAGCAGCACCTGCAAGCTGCATTGATCCTCCTAACACACTCACTACTGCCAAATTGACTATTAGTTGTCAAAAGCTATAATTTTGTATAGGTGTATTTATATTAATTATTGTTTCCGTGACATTGTTAATATATGTGTCAGTTTGCAAATTACTCACCATAGGATCGTTTAGGTAATTATACTTACAGCACCATCAACTGGTTATCTAAACACTGCTTCATGAAATGCCCAAATTAATAAATATGATTTTTCACTGTAAAATGCATACATAATTAACATTTCATGAAAAACAACTTTCTATACTATTTCAATATCATTCAATTCAATTTACACAAATGTTTAAAAATATTTAGGCCTAATTAAAATGCTCTTTACAGCATGTGATTTTCATTACATTTCAATGTGGGCATTATGTGAAAAATAGTTAACCTAATAATTCATTAAAATGCCATATGCAGCATGTGGCTATCATTTGATTCAAACACGTACGAGTTACATTTATCACCTAGAAAAATCACTCATCATGCTATTCCAATAGCTATGATAGATCATGAAATCAACTTTAAGATGAAACTCCCATATATGTGATACACAATCATAATCTCTTTATTCCTGGAGGCACTCTGTTCATTCATATCCATACCAGACATTTTATGAGACATCCATTTCATTCTGAAGATTTTGACATACCAGCATTCACTCTCTTACTGCCATTCTTACTCTCAATACGCATTATCACGGGTACTCTGCTAGTATACAAAATACAGCATGGAAACAAATCATAAGGTGGGCTTTAACATATTATTTGATTACCCTACACCTTATATATCTAGTGCACTGCACTGAAACAATGCTTTGTGAAACAGACAAAATAATTGTTAGCTGTACTGGTGTTTGTCCAAAATTTTGAGTATATCAGACAAGCTTTTTATATGAAATAAACAAGGAAATTGTCAATCTGATTAATTTTGTGTGTGATTTGATTAAAGAAATGTAAAAAATACACAAAATTTTGGACTGCAAACCTCTTTTACAGTGTGATAGGAGTACTTCCGCAATTTTTCTTCAGAAAATCTAAAAAATATTTCCCATTACCATCTCTATTTATAAATTGGTGTAAGTGGCTTAAATCCAATAATGACTAGCCTTTTGACAGATTGTAAAGCGTGTGGTTATGATACTGTAAGCTACATGCTAAAATTCCAGGTCAAGTTGCACTCAAAACATTGTTAGAGATTCCTTGAGTGAGCACTGTGGTCTTAAGTTTGGGTTAGCATCTCAGCTTTCAGCTCAGAGTGCAGTGATAGCATTTGTTGCGATGCTCAGGGTAACACACCCTTCCCTGAGCATCCCTGAGCATCTCTGAGCCCCCCTTGGCATCCCTGAGCATCCCAGCACCCAGAGCACTCCTCCTGATAGAACTCAGGGCCCTGGGGCTGCCCCCTCCCTCCACTGTCCCCCCCCCCTGCACTATTCCTGGCCTCCCCTCTCCTCCCTGCACAAGGCTGCTGTCATTGCGCACCTGCATTCAGGAAGGCTAACTGCTACAGAAGCCTTCTTTCATTTCGGTTTTAGTTTGTCACATCATCAAAGGTAAGTGTTTATCACATCCTCATTTTTTTCCTGAAATGGGAAATTTTTAAAATGTACAGCCACATACAATGAATAGTTATCTATAAGCCTAGTTATGTCAATGCTTTACTCAATGGTATAGTTTTTCTTTTTCAAGAATGTTTCGTTTCATAAAAGTTATTCTAGCAGTTGCCCTGTTATGTACAACTTTCATCTTCTTTTTCAATATTTTGTATCATCAACAAAGAGGCCTTAGTAATGTGCTAGTATTAAATATATTAAATATATTAAGTTAAGAATGTTACTGAAGGCCTTAATTTTACACCAGACTGGAGTTATTTCTGTTTCCTTGTACAAGTTGTCACAGATTCTGAATATAGTTATAAACAGTTATTTAGCAATTAATTTCACATATTAGTGATGACTAAAGCACAGACTTTTGATACTTGTAAAATGACTCTTTGAAATATCTTTTTAATTAAGATTTAGTTTCCAAACACAAGATGAAAGGTTAGGCCCTAATGCATAATTTCTTCATGATGCAACATTAAGCTAACCCCCTTATTATAGTGCTGATACAAGTAGGCGTATACACTCCACAAATATAACTTAAAAAGTTCTGTGAGGTCAGATATGTCAGGCATGTGCCTCTGTTTCTCTAGACCTTTTTAGATGCCAATTGTTGGCTCTCTTTACAATGTAGTTGTGTCTATAAAGACAGTAAATCACATTTGCACAGTTTGCACAGCAGCTGTTGAGGGGCATAAAACTTATAGCATGGTAGCTTACATGTAATGTGCAATACTGGTGTCTCGTGGAGACTTGTGCCCTGCAGGACCTGCAGTAGATCCAGCAGCCATGAAGGACCTGGCATGAGTCAACTTTTAACTGCATGGTGTTGTGCATGCGTCATGCGGAGGGCCATGTCTGGGGAACTGGCTAGACAGAGCACTCTCAGCTCAGAGGGAATGGCCACAAAAAAAAGAGAGAGATAAAAAGATAAAAAGGATAGTAGGATGGCAAATGAAGGGAGAAGGAAAATGCAGCAGAACAGCAACAGATTCCATAATGATGATGCCATGGGCATGATGGGGCCATGGATGAACTCGTCTAATCTTTTAGCAGATCCCAGTACTGGCCTGGTAGTGCCACAGCAGGCAGATAGCTCGGGATCATGCAGGCCAGTAAAGCAGCAGCAGACTTATAGCCTAGACTTGCGCATCATTCTTTTCCAAAGGATTCAGGGGCTAAATTCCCTTGCAATGATCTCAACTAAATGCCACACTGATGGATAATTCAGCTACACTGAGTACACAGCACACAGAGAGGCCTGGATGAGCATGATGAGCCAACTTCCTGAAATAAAGCATCCTCATTTCTTTCCCCAACTCTCAGCAACAGGTCTGCTTGCCAAACTTATAATGCGCAGCCACACCTCACTGGTTCCTCCAAGTTGCTCAAGCAGTCCAGTTGAGCCAAGTTGCAGGCTTTAGCAAGGCCTAACAACCTTCAATGAGTTTAATCAAGACATAATTCACATGAAGTTGATTAATTGCCTTTGTTATGTATCCATATCCATCCCAGTCTAGGTCTCAGGAAATTAAAATGAAAAACACATGGGTGGCTTAATAACTTCCACATGCTTCGTTTCGTTTATAGCATGTGGTATGTGCTTCTAGATGAAACTTTTAATCAGACCTCCGCATTTTTACAGGCATGTTCATACAAGGGGAGATCAGGTGCACCATAAAATTGCCTGTTATAAAAACTACAGCAACTTGCCACAGCACATTCAACCACAAGTTGCATCAGATCTGGAGTAAAAATTGCAGTCTAAGGTCTAAATTACAAATTCTAGAATCTACAAGGCCTCCAGTAACTAATCATGCATGTTCGATTAACTTCCGAAGCATATTGCAATATTTTTACGGCTTGAACCAGGGTTAGAAAATATGTGAATTTCCAGTCGATTTGATTACATACAGTAGACGAAAGACGATAAATAATTTTCACAGTTCTGCTAGTGGACATCAATGACCTCATAACAAGCCCTGTCCATTGCATTGAAATGAACTGCCAATTTGTCATTGAGTAACTTATGACTTCATTGCTACTCAGTTGGTAACTTGCTTTAACATAATCAGTGGCGGATCCAGACAGGGTCCTCTAGGGGGGGCCCAGGCGTGTTTCGGCATTCGCGGGCCCGCGTAGCAGCGTATTTTCTTCAAAATACTATTATTAATCTCAGTGGTCTAGGGGGGGCCCGTGCCCCCTAGGCCCCCCCCCCCCTGTATCCGCCACTGATAATTAAAAGCATAGGATATGACCTTACAAACTGCTGAATGATTTACAGAGAACAATACATGCAAAGCTTGGATAGGCATATGACCTCACAAGGAACATTTCAATTCTGTAAGCACTTGACATTACACGTATACAAGTAAGTATGACCAAATTTCCTAGAATGGTCGCAAATCAAGGTAACTATATTGGTCCCTGCATTATAAGACCACCCCTTTTGCGGTTAGGAAGCGGTCTCTTGCAGAGATGCGGTGTCTCGATCGCCGGGTTGCAACATGCACTAAAAATACAGCTTCATGCTGGAGGAGGGTGGTCACACAAAAGCAAGTCGGTCTCACAATAGGGGGTCTAATTACCTGTAGGCCAACCATAGGGCTTCCAAGTCAGAAATTTGGACCTTTCTCCAAAACATTCCAGTGAGATTAGAAATTTCCAGGCAACGATATGCCTGAATTCCCTACTTTTTCCAGCCAGGGCTTGAACTGTAAGTAGATTTTAAGGCATTGTGTTTACAGTGGACCACTCTGGAGGTCAGAGGCTTGGCATTCTGTCAACAAGAAGCAATATGCGTAAATCAACAATATTGCAATGATTACAGTGCTAGGCAGGGCCACAGGTGATTTAGCCAGGCCCATATGGAATGGAACAATATAAAATGCAATTGTTACAGATGGCAAGTAATTAGTAATCAGCAACTATTGTCCAATAAGGGAGACCAACGTCCAGATGAAAATAATTGCTACATTTAGAAGGGTCTAATTATGTCATAGATTTGCCATTTTACAATTGCAGTACTTACAGTTAAACAGGTATAGGCCTACATTTGCAATTACTGCCCCTGAAGTGGACTAAATAATGAATGGTGTGTTATTCTCTTTTATACATATTAACTGGACTAATGAATGACATAATTATAAAGTATGTAACATTCTTTGCTTTGTGAATAATAACCATAGTCACCCATTGAAAATGAGGCAACACAATGGAAACCAGGATCCCAAACAAAAGGGAAAGACAAAGGTGAAGCAACTAAGTAAAAATTAAGAGAATGAAAGGAAGATAAGAGGGTTCCAAACCAGGCATTCACAGAACTGATTACAGGTGGTCAGGACTAGGAATTAGGAGACTGGATTGTAAGCCAAGAATTGCACTTATATGAAGACCGGTTAATTTGAAGTTAGAGCAGATCTAGGTCATTAGTCTCATCAGCTTCCCTTGCAGTGCACTGAATTAGTCGGTGAAGGCCACGAGGATTGGATTGATTCACTGAATACAGAAATGGACAAGAAGGTTGCATCTTTTGAGTTCATAGTCCTACTGCTGGGAAAGGAGGACAGTGGCAGACTCTGGGAGGGACCTAGGGACCCCTATATGACATTGCTTCACAACATATTGACTTGTGACAACATCTTTCTAATTTCGATCACACAATTCCACGTAATTCTCGGCTAAATTTTGACGTTGTAATAAAAAACAATGTTGCTGTGATGTACGTAGATTCGCCCTTTGGGTCCCCTGCCAAGCAATAAATAGATATGTGAGCTAATGGTTTAAGTATAGCTCAGAGTATACGAGGGGCGTTCAGAAATTTCACAGAGTTTTTTAAGATGGACACTTCAATTCAATCTAGATGTATGAATTTTTTACAGGATATAAGATTCAGCAGTTTTGGAATGGATTTCCAAAATTTTGCACAATTTGGACATTTTTAAGTCATTTGGTGGATGCCATGGGAACAGAAAGTTTGGCTAGGCAGCGCAGGTAATGATGAGGCGAAAGAAGCCAATGAGTTGTGGCTAGGAAGACATCCCTATCGCACTTGTATTAGACAGATTGACAATATTTGACACAAGATATATATATATATTTTAGTTTCTAAATATACTTTCAAACACACCAAATGTTTGTATTCTTACACTGAACCCATGTGGGAAAGCACTCATGCATGCAAGATTTGGCAAGAGAGATTCAGGTGGCACCTGGTGGCAGGACGTGGGTTCTTAGCTACACCAGGAATAGTGACAAAGCATGTGTTAAACTGGTATGAACAGGAGACCTAAAGCGACAGCAATATCCATCCCAGTTATTCCTGTTACTTGCAGCTTTACATAAGTCCTGGTTTTCCCTTCCTTTATTCACTGCGGGGTATAGTTTCAGGCACAGGAGGAGAAAAGGCTTTGAATGACCAGAATGCTTTCACAAACTTTTGTCTGGAACATTTTCTTCAATGAGTCAGGTGTATTCATCAATTAAAGCTTTTGGTGTACCTGGGAGTATTTTTAAAAGCTGATATTATATTTCTTAAGCCGATTATTGTAAATCTCACTAATACAAGTGACAGAGCGAGATCTCTCAGCCACAATTCATTGGCTTTTTTGATCTCATTATCACCTGCGCCGCCTAGCTGAACTTTCTGTTTCCATGGCAACCACAAAATGACTTTAAAATGTCCAAATTGTGCAAAAATTGTGCATCCATTCCAAAACTGCTGAATTTTATCCTATAAAAAATTCACAGTATTAGATTGAATAGAAGTGTCCATGTACGGTAAGAAGCTGTGAACTTTCTGAATGCCCCTCGTAGTATCCAACAGTGAGTGGCTTTCAAAGTCTGAATGGACAATAGAATATGCTGATCGACCATTGCGTACACCTTTTCTGCCAATCCTATAGTTTATTCAGTGTTGGGAGGTCACTCACAGTTGGATACATGTTTTAAGCCGATATATATCCTCTATGCTGACAGGAGATGATGCCACATGTGATGCTGCACTGTGTACTCATGCTTGATACAAAGCAGATATCACAAAGGCCACAAGTTTCTGTACGAATGTATAACTTTATCTGGTCATTCTTTTTTTTTCGAAGAAGACTTAGATCACAGATTTTGGGAAAAATAACAATTTTTGCTATACTTTTTGCAGAATAAAAAGCATCAAGTTGCATAAACTATCGGCCTAGTCAATGCACTATAAGACCCCCAGTTATAAGACTGACTTGCCTTTAGCAACCATCTTGCTCCTGGAGAAAGTACTTTTTTGGGCGGACTTTGCACCCTGCATGCACATAGATTGCACCGCCAGAAAAGAGACTGCTTCATGACAATGACACCCTGCCTAGACAAACCTTGCCAACACTGGCTGTAAAAGTGACTATCCTGGGTAGACATGCATTTGAATTTTACCATTCATGAGCTGCTGGTCAGTGTTCTTCCTGGCATACATGGAATCCCTGTGGTTTTAAAAATGGTAAATAATAATAATAATAATAATAATAATTTATATAGCGCCAATTTCAATGTAACATTGCTCATAGGCGCTTAAGTAATTCAGTTATAGTAAGTACGGAATAGGTGGGTTTTCAACTCTCTTTTAAGTTTATCCAGAGTTTTGCTTTGTTTGACGTTCTCTGGCAGCTTATTCCACAGGGAAGGGGCTGCCATGCTAAAGGCTCTGGATCCCAGTTTTGTATTCAAATTCCGGGGAATATGAAGAAGATTTTGGTCATTGCTTCTCAGGCCAGGTAGAGATCTGTGAACCGACAGTAGGTTTGTTAGGTATTCGGGCGCCATGTTATTCCTTGATTTCCAGACTAGGGTTATAATTTTGTATTCGATTCTAGCAGCAATTGGTAGCCAGTGCAGGTTTTTTCTGTGTGTAGTCACACTTTCCTGTTTGTCAGTTTTCGTTATAAGCCTTACTGCGGAGTTCTGCGCCACTTGTAATTTGGTGAGTAGTGACTTGTTTACCCCATACAACAGTCCATTACCGTAATCAAGGTGCGGAGTAACTAATGCATTAACAATGGTTTTGGTATCATCAAGTGTAAGACTATTTCTGATTCTAGAGATGTTCTTGATGTTGAAGTAGACCTTTTTGCACATGGTATTGACATGTTTGGCCATCGTTAGGCGGTTATCAAGTACAACCCCAAGGTCTTTAACATGATCCCGTAGCTTAATAACGTTGTCGTCAACATTTATTTTCTTCACTGACAGTTTTTCCAAATGTCCTTTGCTCCCAAAAATTATGAATTCTGTTTTGTCACTGTTGTTACAAAGTTTATTTTCCTGCAGGAAGCTCCTAATAGATACAATGCAATCTTCCATCTTCCTGACTGCCTCGTCCTCATTTTGTCTTGTACCAGGTTTGAAGGACAGTATCAATTGTTCATCATCTGCATATTTATGATCAGTTACTCCTTTAGCTCTTACAATAGCACTCAGCGGTGCTATGTATGAATTAAAGAGTATAGGACCTAGTTTCGATCCTTGAGGTACGCCATAGCGCAGTTTCAACTTGCTTGATATGGCATCATTAATTACCACAGACTGATATCTATTGGAAAGATATGACTCGAACCACTTTAGTGCCGTGCCTTTCACTCCATAGTACCCACGCAGTCTATTTAGGAGAGTGTCATGGTCAATTGTGTCAAAAGCTGCTGAGAGATCAAGCAAAACCATCATGGTTACTTCGCCTTTGGCCATATTATTTAGTATGTCATTTTGAATTTTCATCAGTAGTTTCTGTGCTATGGAATTTTTTGTAAGCAGACTGATATCTATCATTGAGGTTATTAGTCTCTAGATGTTTGTTATACTGGGCAATTACAGCACTTTCTATTAGTTTGCCAAGGAATGGAAGATTAGACACAGGTCTATAATTATTCATAGTTGGATCGAGACCTAGTTTTTTAAGTTGAGGCCGGATAATGGCAAGTTTGAGAGCATCAGGCATGACTCCTAGTGTCATTGATAGGTTCACAATTTCTGTGACAATGGGTAGGTACTCTTCTATACATTCCTTGAAGAGCCATGTCGGCATCGGGTCAAGATTACAGTGTTTTGAAGGTGACTGCGAGATGAGCTTTTTCACTTCCTCTTCAGATATAGATTCAAATTCTTTCAATGAGCTGGCAGAGTGTGTATTATTCGTATGTAGGTGTCTATGGGTTTGGTTTCTCCTAGTGTCCAGTTTTTGTCTTATTTTATTAATTTTGTCTTCAAAGAAGGCATTGAAGTCTTCAGCTAAACATTGCTCATCTCTACATGGGGGCATACGAGATGGTTGTTTTCTGTTTAGTGCTGTATTCAAAGCCTTGAACATTGCCTTGGAGTCTCCTTTATGGCGATTAATTGTTTCAGATAGGTGTTTTGTTTTAAGATTGCGGAGAAGGATGTTATGCTCATTCCGTTTTTCCTTAAAAATCTGAAAGTCTGCTTCACTCTTTGTACGTTTCCATTTTCTCTCGGCTTTCCTTTTCGCACGTTTTGTATCAATGATATCCTTGCTTTTCCATGGTGTTGGGTTCCTTACGGTGACTAGTTTAGAAGTCAATGGGGCATGCCTGTCAAAGACAGTCCGTGAGTCATTGAATGTTGAAACCAACTCATTAAGATAATTGGTCGTCTTCAGCCCTTTATTGTGTTTCTTTGCAAAGAACCCTTTAATTTCGGCCCTTAGAGATGCGAGATCGATATTCCGTGTATTCCTGGACGACACTTTTTTCTTTGTTAGGATTGGTTTTGCGACATTAATATTGAATTTAAGACAGTTGTGGTCAGAATTAAGTTCATCAACCACATGGTCACTAACCATGTTTACATGAGGGGTTATAATTAGGTCTAGAGTATTCCCACTTGTGTGTGTGGGTTGTACGACTCGTTGCACCAAACCGAAGTTGTCCAGTATGGAAACGAACTGTTTGGTATGAGGGTTATCAGGTTTATTGACATGGATATTGAAATCCCCAACCAGGAGTAATTCATTGTTTTCCTATTGTAGTTAGACAACCAGGTGGTGAACTCCTCAAAGAAGCTAGACATACTATAATTATTTCTCCGAGTTGGATCAGGCCTATAGACAGTTAGTATAGTAATTATCTTATTGTGGCTTTCTAGTTTTAGTTCCATATGCTCAAACGTTTTGGTTTTTGGGGTGTCAATCTTGCTCACCTTAATCTCTGATTTCGCTAAACAGGCCACACCTCCACCCGGTCTGTCTTCTCTAGGCACCAACTAAACTACTTTTTAATAGGATTTTATCTCACAATCTGCTTCCTAATACTCAAAATGGGCCGTGTGTTATCCATTCAGGGATTGCTATTTTGGCGGTTAGCAAGTTCAATGATTCAAAATGACCTCCCTATAAAGATTCCTTATCTTCAACTTTGAAAGTCTTCCAATCTGTAAGCTCAATGGAATTTGGCTGAGATGGTCGACTAGGTCAAAGCCTGGAATAGTGGCTGAGGCTGGCTGTGTGGGCAGTGTAGGTATACAGTGCCGCCTGCAAGTTAGTGAAGCGCATGAAATGGCATCAATGCTAAACATCCTCAGCAAAACTGCCCGAGGAAGCATTAATTCAGTAATTCTCATCCGATGAGAGGAAAACATATATCGAAGGTGAAAGTGCAAAACCTCGTATGTCAAAATTTTGCTATTTATAGATTTTTGGTGGAATGACTATTTTAATATCCAATACACGTTGTCAGTTGATTACTTTGCCAGTTTGGTATTTTTGGAAGCTGTAACACACTGTTAACAGAATGATTACACCAAACCTTGCATGTTGATATGTTTCAAAAAGTGAAAGTGCAAAACCTTGTAACTCAAATCAGAACTTTGAAGCACATATTGTGGGATATTTCAACTTTTTAGAAAAACAATTACTGTGTTACTTTTTTATGACTCCCAGCAAGTTTCCTGATTAAAAAAAATTTACCTCCCTATATTTATTTTGGTGATGTAGGCTATTGAAAATGATAGTGCACGAAAATTTGAAAAAGTTGTCATTTTCCTCATTCTTGCCATTGTAGCCACTCAATAAAATTTGTTATTGCAATCTATCATAGGCAAATTATAATTTTCACTGTATATACATAGATTGAAAGTATATTCAATGCTGCAAGTTGCTTTAAAGTGTGATAAATGATCGAGTTACAAGGTTTTGCACGGTAGAAAGTGAAAGTGCAAAACCTCGTAAGTCGACATTTTCAATCACATCTGATGGTAACATCAATGCAAGGGGTAAACGACCTCTGACAAAAAATTTGCTACAACAGGGTGTCACTTTCTATGTATCTAGTTGGCCATAACTCACTTATTAATAAATATTACCTTAAAAAAAGAAACTTGACAGTTTTTTTCAATTTCTGAAAAACAGCTTTTTTTGACTTACGAGGTTTTGCACTTTCACCATCGATATATTGGGTCATAAAGGCCGATATGTGAGGCATGTGGGATAACAATGGCAGTCAATTTTCTTTGCTGTAATTGGAGTTGGTATGGGTCAAAGTCTTTGATGAGTAAGTGAAGCATAGGCCCAATGTTATTTAATAGGGAAGGGTGGTTCACTTACTTATCAAAGACTTTGACCCATACATATAACTCCGACTACAACAGAGAAAATTGGCTTCCATTGTTAACAGACAAGCCTCACATATCAGCCTTTATGATCAAATATGTTTTCCTTTCATGGGATGAGAATTCATGCCTCCAAAAGCAGTTGAGTTGAGGATGTTTAGCAATGATGCAATGGCACAATATCATGCGTTTCACCGAAGGTTGATGACTAGTCATCAACCTTTGGTTTCACTTACTGACAGGCGGCACTGTAGCTGCTTGGGAGTTGGTAAGGCTGATGCTGAAGGGATGGTCTTTACTTTTAACAAAAGGACCACTGTGCAGAGGTCTGCCAGAGGAGAATTTCACTGCACCTGTTTCTCTGCTATGCACATCTCATGGTCATCCACTTGATGGAAATCAATCCAATGGGAACAATTCAATAACATCGAGATGCTTTGCTTCTGCTGGCTAACTGACCCTCTCAATGCAATTTTCTCGTTACCGAATGGCCATGGGTTGCAATTTCCCTTTGAAGTTCTTCGTGCAAATAGTGTTCAGATGTACACAAGAATCCACTTAAGATTACTTCGCAGTAACTCTTTCCATCACATAGTGTATCGATAGTGTATCGAGGTTATTTATCCGATTTGGAGTTGTTTGGAGTAATTATAAGAAATAGGAGTCAGGAAGATGGTCTTCTATATATTTATAAAGACTGTTAGAGCTCTTGGCAGATTAGCGATTCATTTTCCAGAAATCATTTTTGACTTCCGAAGTCGATTTGCCACGTCATTATAATAACAGTTACAAGGTTTCCTGTTCATCTTCTAATCTTCTTATCAGGTGTATAACTTTGAAAATGTTGATATAGCTTGTTTATTGACAGGTGTCAGTGAAGTAAGATTGAGTGAAACAAGAAAAGTGGGGAATATAGGCGTACTGCAAACTGATTTGGGGGGGGGGGAAGACAACATTCGCCTGAATTTCACATTCAAGTGTTCAATAGGCCCGGATAGTGGAACACTCCTTTTTATTGCTCTCCGACATCTCGGCGCACATTAAAACTATTTCCGGAAACATCCGCCATTTTGTAGGCCTGTACAATGCAATGGGGCCGGGTTTTCCGAGGTCCATAAAACTGTTTAATCAGCCTGACATCTCTGGATTAGCCCAAACAATTCGAGTTCTGTATCTAATCAATGGATGCCACCAGTTTTACAAGACCTACCTGTGATTCATCCAGATATATCGCCGGGTGAAGACCGTCAGGCCGATTCCCGCCACATTCTTCCCGCTTCGCCGTGCACTAACTGAAGATATATGTCTTCAATTGACTGGATAATGGTCGGAAATCACAGTAAACATTCCATTTTAGACTCTACGACACAATCCGTAGTGTTTCAGTTGTTTTACAACGTTCTGGAGCCGGGAATCCAAGCCCCCCATTGACTTAGCAATGGTAAAAATGGCGGCTGGGTCCCAAAATCAAAACACCAGCGCGATTTCACACGTAATCACGTGGCTGCACGAGAATTAGTAACACCTTACATTGAATGTCATATCTTTTGAACCATTAAATTTCAATAATATATATTTGATCATCTGCCCTAAGTCTTAGCCTCCTTGCCAGAATTTTAAGGGTTCTCCAATATTTGGGTGGAGGAATAAAAATTATTATAGGCCTAATACGTACCGAAAATAGAGAAGTGGTGATGTATATATATAACACCAATCAATGGGAAGTGCTATTTCCTCATGCAGGTGACAGTTCAAAATTGACAAATCGCAACATGACAATGGGCTCAGCTGTTTCAGCAAGTGCAGGGATACTGCAGCCAAAACTCACCAATGGCTTTTGTCGTCAGAGGAGCTATTGAATCATCTACCAATGTCAAATGCAGGGGCTCAACTAGAGGTTGTGGGGCGCGTAGGATCAGGAAGGCTGGGGGCCCCTACCCGCGCCATCGGACATCATTTAGTAGGGCTGATCATCGGTTGAAAATTCATGTTAGTTTATTGGACAAATCTTGTTTCAGCTAAATATATCATTGTCTATTGCCTGTCTGATTTATGTGAAATTAGGTACCAGAGTAGATTGAGAAGTATGTACTCAATTAAAGCCCCCAGATTTCACTAATGTGCCCACACTTGGAAAAGCATACAAGACTCAGTCAGACTCAGACACAGTTTATTATGCCAATTTAATATTAAATTATTAGTACTAATTAATATGTTATCAATCTCAAATTACTTTAGTCCACCATTGAGGGGCCTTGCACAGTAGTCAAATGTAGATAATATCTAAACACTACCAAATTATCTTGTTTCATTTACAATTTGACATACTGAAATGACTGGTTTTTTTTTTCAACCTCCCAGCAAGCATATAAGATTATTAAACATTTCATCCAAATAAATTCACCCCCATCTATACATTAAACCTCCCAGCCACTGACACCATACAGATAATAGGCAGGCCCATAACTACACTATTCCAGATTCACACCAGTTTTGCAATTAAAAGATAACATCAATCAAGAAAAAAGTGACGAGGCTTTTATTAAAAACTTGTCAACCGATTCCACTATTAATCTACTTCCATACTAAGTCTTAGTAAACCAACAAAGTCCAACATCACTGAAATGTCTTAGAAACAGTTATTAGTAGGGCCAAATCGACATCAAGACTGATACGCTAATATGGCTTATTCATTATGATCCAAGACTCCAAGGGCCCCTTGAACTGTTTTTCTGATGTAGTAATGTATGTCTGATAAAGGCCACGCTTCAATTTTATTCATGTAATAACAGCTTACAAAGCAGTAACAGACCAAATTGACATCTACTGATGATTTATATATTGCCTCATTCATTTCACAAACTTCTCGGGCACCCTGAAATACATTTTTCTGAGATACTAATTTTGCCTACCTGAATTTGTCGCAGCTCATGCTGAAAGACTCAGGGTCCCCCTGAACTACTCCAATATTTTTCAGATGCATTATACTGCCTGCCTCACTTTTAGATTTACTTTGAAGGGCCCCCAGCTCATTCATGCTGAAAGACTCTGGGGGCCCCCGAACTGTTCCAACATTCTTCAGACACATAATTCTGCCTTCCTCACTTTTAGACTTACTTTGAAGGGCTCCCACTCATACCTCATTCATGGTGAAAGACTCTGTTGGCCCCCAAACTAATCCAACATTTTTCAGATACATGATTCTGCCTTCCTGACTAATAGACTTACTTTAAAGGGCCCCCACTAATACCTCATTCATGTTAAAAGACTCCAGGGTCACCCCATAACTATTCCAACATTTTCAGGTAGTTGAGCCAACATTTTTTGGACCAATAATGTATTATATTCCATAATTGTATCAAACCGACGTTAGAGAATTTAAAGGGCCCTTCTTCTGAGTCTTTGGTTACCTACCGTAGCTGTCTGATATTGGACGTGTCAGTTCTTTAGAAACTAACGCAGATACCATGTTAATTCATCCAAGAGGGACCCCAATGGAATTTAATAATTTTTTTTTTGCTTAAATTTTTTTACCCCACTTTGGGAGTGGGGGCCTCCCTTGAGGGGTGGGGACCCCCTGAGGGGTGGGGGCCCCCTGAGGGGTGGGGGCCCGTAGGGCAGCCCTAGCCAGCCCCCATGGTAGTTGAGCCACTGGTCAAATGAAAGTGCCCTTAACTATCCGTTATTTGTATTATATATGCCTATTGATATTTTACTGTCACTGCGATGGCACTTGAGTTTATGAATTAATGAAACCGCTTATTTATAAATTGTTCTTCTTTGTGGATTAGCGGCCCATAACAGTTTCGAAATGAGCATTCAAGGTAGCCTTCAACCGTGATGTCATGGACTTCAGAGTGTTTTAGTGTTCTGTATTTGTCAGTTTTTTACGTTAGTTCACTCAGCAATTGTCAAATAAATAGGTACAAAAATGCATCAGAAAAGGCGCAATGGTTTGTTTGGCTGCATGTTTTACACAACATTTTTCAGAGCCGGAGTGACTGTATAGTCAGTGACAGTTAATCATGTTCTTCTTTTATATATATATTTTTGATTGAATAATAATAATCATTATTAATTTGCATAATTTGTCTTTTCAGAAAGATGAGAATCTGGTTGGTTGCCCTGCTGGTGCTCTTGGGAGTGGCTAGTCACATTGGTGAGTGGTCCATTTATTGTTCAGCTGTCCTGGAAAGAGGGGCTGGCCAAGGCTGCCCTGCTATCTACCAGTCTTAAGTGATGTTCAAACATCACAAACGTTGCTCTGACTCAGCTCCATATTGCAGATACATTGCTCAGCCACACATAACAATATGCCCACTTGGCATTGCTTGCTCGCCATGCTTGCCAAAGGACCCTATGAAAATGGAATATACATCTATGTGTATATATATATATATAGATATAGAAAAATGCATACTTTTTCTGGTGTTTGTACATTTTTTTCTAAAATTAATGGTTAAAAAGTAAGGGACACCTGCATGTGTGATGATTTATCTTGCCTGACACTCACCAGCAAATGAAGCGCAACACTCGATTTTTGGTTGTATATTTGGCCAAAACCAAATTGATGGCATCGATTCAATGGTCGACAGCGTAATATTACTACATTAGTACCAAAAATCATTTTAACTGTGACCATTAACCTTCTTTCTTTTGTCCGCTATATATAAATTTTGAAATATAGTTTTTAGAAACCTTCCCTGCACCGATAAAGGTCTAAAATCAAAAGGAAAAACTTTGAAAATTTGCGTCTCAACAGTTTTGAAACGCAATGAAGAAAATGATTTAGTTTCATGTCTTTTGAATTTTGCCATTTTTGTAAAATTTTCACGAAATGTGCCCAATATAAATCAGTCTTAATTGTTTCCATGGTAAAAGTTCGATCATGACGCATCATCAGCTTCCATAACTTATTCATAAAACATCAATTTCACAGTGAAATGGTCCTCTTTTTCTACGCAGGTAACAAATACAATTTATAAACCCAAGGTACAGGCATAGGCGTCGAAACAAGGGGGAGGGGCGGGGGCAGCTGCCCCTCTGAAAATCTGACAGTCTTTAAAATTGACATTGAATTTGGGGAAAGATCTGAAAAATTCGGGCAGAGTGCCCGATCGACCCAATGATGTACAGTCCCCCATAAAAAGATCACGTCTCCTACGCCTATGGCTGCAGGTATACATAAATAATACATGCATGCAGTGAATACCTGTATTTTTCACAGCATGTGATTCACAGTGGAAGCTATGTTGCCTTGTGTTCAGTCGGTCCACGCCCAGCCGCAGTCAAGATCTGTCAGCGATTACCCCCAAACATTTTCGGCACTAGTTTACTTAGCTGTACCTGACTTGTTTATGTTTTTTGTTCTTCAGCTAATCCTCACAAACCTCCACAAACCACTGCTCAGGTTGAACACACTCTTCTCACAGGGCCTATCACTCTCAGGGGAAATTAATTTGCATAACTTGCAAGTCAAACTTGGCTTTTGAAATACGGAATGATACAGTGAATCTCCTCATACACAAAACAATGCTGGAAAGGTTAACATTTTGCACCATAAGCACAGAACATAGCTTGTAACTGTTATATATATAGGCCTATAATACAGTACATACCATCTGCAAGTAGGCCAAAGTGAAATAGGTAATGTTTTACCATTGGGTCAATACTAAACAGCCTCTAAGGTACCCAGACTGCTTTATGAGAAGGACAATATTTGAGGTATGTGGGATAAAAAGGATGCCAATTTTCTATACTCCACGAAGCTACATAATATGGTCGAATGCTTTGATTTCCGTTGCAATCGCTCTGGTCTGGGCTTCCCTTAGTCCTATTTATAAAAAAAAAACTCAGAGGAAACGCTGAGTGCAGCTCAAACAAAATTGACAGCCATTTGTATCGTACGTATAGTTCGTACTTGCCGCAAATATTGTCCTTTGGACTCAACATATTTTCATGTAATCGGATGGGTAGGCCTATCCTTAAGCTTCCACGACCACGTGCAGTTTGCGAGTGGAAGTTTAGCACTGACCTAATTGCAAAAAAATGTGCAAAACACTTGTTTCAGTTACTTACTTACAGATAGCACTGTACATTTACAATAATATAGATATTAATATGTATTTAGTACCTGTAAGAACAGCCATTTCACAAGGTGTTAAGAGGAGGAGGGGAGGGGGGTATTATGCTGTATCATTACTCATGGATCTCTCTACCCACTGACCTATTCAGCTTGTGATAAAATACCTGTCTTACCCCTCCTGCTGTGCCAAGTTACTCCAATGGAGTAACGCAACTCAAAGGTTCCAAGCTATTTGGCCCTTTCTTATGTAGGCCTTGCAGTAGGAACTGGCAACAATAATAATATTTGGAAGGGATGCTATGCCTTATAGATGTCCTGAATTTTGCACTGTTTACCAATATATAGGACAAAATTGAATGATAAAAACAGATAAATATATGTTTAGAGTAGCGCGGGGCATGCAGCCCCCCTTAACTTCGAGGAGTGATTTGACCTACTTTTTATGGTCGATCATTTTAATGCCAATGCTCTGTCAGGAAGGGATCACTTGGCTCTACTTATAACTAGTGAAACAAATGTCTACCAATTTTAATAAAGGAGTGACAGTCATTTTTGTAAAAAATTGCAAATGGCCTTCTTACCCCACCCATCGGGCAAGAAACCCCCCCTATTATAATCCTATGGCAAATATTTTTGCGAGCGCATTCAGCTTGAAAGTTATTTCTTGTGGTTCTTCTATCAAGGCATTCTATTTACTTTTTCTGAATTTTTCTGTTCATACCTTAATTTTTAAATATATTTTTTGCCCTTTTTCAATTTCGGCCAAATTTTTTCTATCTTAATAAGTTATTCTATCAAGATGCAAGGTAAAGTACACATTTGTTTGTTTCTTTAATTTCTACTATGGTTTGGTGCTGTTTGCCCTGGAAATTTGTGACATCACCTAATAAGCCTCTAGCTTCAATCCTATCAATAAGAAAATACACCAAAAATGTAAGTTTAGATATAACTGTAGTTGCTTTCGTTATTGCACTGTCTGAAGAACAATTCAGAAAATTTAATTCATAATAACATGACCTTCCAATATCAATAAGGCAACATAACAGTTATACGGTATTTCACAACATTCAGTACGTATCTTAATTGCTAACGTGATTTAGCAATTCCATCTCTGAGATTCGCAAAACATCGTTATTAGATTTTGTCAATGAAACCAGCAGTGGCTATTGGAAAAGTTAGCATATTATTGAAATAAAAAATACATTTTCAAACTAAACCATTAATTTTTACTTTAAAACACTATATATGTTTCACCAGTACTGTGAAGCACTTGTACCACGTCTACTTTTCTCTGTGTCTACACCTGTACTGTGTAGCACTTGTTCCTGCTCTCTATACTACAATCTCTGCTCTTTGTGTTTCACCTGTACTGTGAAGCACTTGTACCAAGTCTACTTTTCTCTGTGTCTACACCTGTACTGTGTAGCACTTGTACCTGCTATCTGTACTACTATCTCTGCTCTCTGTGTTTCACCTGTACTGTGAAGCACCAGTACCACGTCTACTTTTCTCTGTGTCTACACCTGTACTGTGTAGCACTTCTGCCTGCTCTCTATACTACAATCTCTGCTCGGTGTGTGTTTCACCTGTACTGTGAAGCATCTGTACCAAGTTTACTTTTCTCTGTGTCTACACCTGTACTGTGTAGCACTTGTGCCTGCTCTCTATACTACAATCTCTGCTCTTTGTGATTCACCTGTACTGTGTAGCACTTGTACCTGCTATCTGTACTACTATCTCTGCTCTCTGTGTTTCACCTGTACTGTGAAGCACCTGTACCAAGTGTACTTTTTTTTTTTTTTTTTTTTTTTTTTGTGTGTCTACACCTGTACTGTTGTAACACTTGCACCTGCTCTGTATACTACAATCTTTCCTCACTTGTACTGTGGAGCATCTGTACCTTTGTACACCAAAAGCTGCAAATTGACTATACCAAAACTTGAGACAAAAAGACATGTCCAAACATCTGAAACTATATTCTGATGTCTTGCACATTGGCTTAAATAATCTCAAAAGCAGATCTTCATACAATCCTGACTCTAGACCACATGTTCACCATAGGAAAAACAACACCGAATCTTTAAAGCTAAAAAACAGATTTGATGTTTTGAAGGACTTAGATAAACCTGCTAATGTCGCAAGCACAACCAGCAAAACCGAAAGCCACATTTTAAAAGCCTGTATGGAATGCACAAAGTTTGAGGCAAAAAACTGAATTGGTGAAGAATTATAGAGATGAATTTGATCTCGACTTGTTTCTTTTTACGGAAACTTGGCTAAAAGCAGATGATATAGTGGAAATCGGCAATCTGGAAAGAAACGGAGAATATTTTTACATTGGTACTCCCCGAGAAGGCAGACCTGGGGATGGCGTAGGCTGCATTTTAAGGTCAGGCTTGAAAGCAACCAAAGTTAACAGCATGAAAACCAGGACTTTCGAGCATATGGAAATTCAAATACTTTTGAGTGGCAAAAAAGTCACAATTCTTCTTGTGTACCGGCCTGAACCCTCAAACAGAAACAAATACAAGTTATCTGAGTTTTTCAAAGAATTCACACAATTCCTAGCCCATTATCAAACATATCACCACGAAATTGTCATAACTGGAGACTTTAACTTCCACATGAATAAGCCTGATGATGCCAGAGTCATGCAGTTCAATAGCATCCTTGAAATGTATGATCTTGAACAGCATGTGTCTTCTTCGACACACAAAGATGAAAACACACTAGACTTGGTTATCACACACAAAAATTCTGCTCTGAAAGATTGTACAGTGAGCGACTTGCTCTCTGACCATAGCTGTGTCCTTTTCAATATGGCAATTAACAAAGGAAAAAGTGCTCAAAAGAAAATCTCTTTTAGAAAGACAGGTGATATCAATCTCGTGAAATACAAGCAAGACATTGAAAAACACTTGTCACAGAAAGTGCAAAAGGCGAAGTCTTTGCAGTACCTGTCAAAACTTGTCTCACTCTACAATTCCTCAAAAGAGGTTCTCGACAAGCATGCACCCATTATTACTAAGCAGGTGACAATACGCAAACCAACACCATTCACCAATACCGATATAAAAAATCTTAAAACAGCTAAAAGAAAAGCAGAACGATCATGGAGGAGAACTGGACTAGAAAAAGACTGGCAAGACTTCCAGTTGAAAAGAAATGCTTTAAATGATCAACTGAATCTGCTTAAATCTGATGATCTGAGAGCAAAGATAGAAAGCACCAAGGGAAATTCCAAAGCTATGTTCAAGATTCTGAATTCCAGCCTCAACAGGAAACAAGAACTTCCTCTACCCAATCATGACAGCAGCAAAGACCTGGCAAATGATTTCAATACATTCTTTGATGACAAAATTAAGAAAATAAGGTCGAAACTGGATTCCTGCGACAATAACTTTACAGATGTTGAAAACTTCACAGGCCACAAGTTATTTCATTTCAAAAGCCTAAAAATATCAGAAGTCAAGAAATTGATCAGAAATATTTCTGTCAAACACTGTCAACTTGACCCCATTCCTACATGGTTACTGCTGGAGTGTATTGACGAATTTCTTCCAATAATAACTGAAATAGTTAACACATCACTGTCTCTTGGTGAAATGCCCCCAGAACTGAAACATGCACTTGTCAGGCCACTTTTGAAGAAAAGGGGTCTTGATCTCATTAAGCAGAACTACCGACCAGTGTCAAACTTGTCCTTCCTGGGTAAAATCATTGAAACTGCAGTTATCAAACAATATATGGATCACCTAATTCGAAACAGACTTGATGATGACAAGCAATCAGCCTATAAGCAATTTCATAGCACAGAGACTCTCCTCACGAAAATCCACAATGATATCATGTTGAACATGAGCAAGGGTGAAGTAACCATGCTGGTACTCTTAGACCTATCAGCTGCCTTTGACACGATTGATCACAATATTCTATTGACCAGACTGAAAAACAGATATGGTGTGTGCAACTTAGCTCTCAACTGGTTCAAGTCATACATCTCTGAACGATCTCAGTCTGTCTTGATTAATGACAAAACATCAGAGAAGCTGCCACTCAAATTTGGTGTCCCCCAAGGTTCAAAGCTTGGTCCAGTCTTATTCAATTCATACATTGCTCCATTGAGTGAAGTGGCTGCTCAAAACCAGATTGAAGATCAAAAGTATGCTGATGACGAGCAGCTCATTTTATCATTCAAACCAACTTTCACAGATCAACAATGTGCAATTGAAAAAATGGAGAAATGTATAACTGAAATCAGGAAATTTCTTCATGAAAACAAACTCTGTAACAACGGTGACAAAACAGAACTCCTAATGATTGGCACGCCACACAGACTTAATAAACTAAAAGTTGCATCAATAAATGTTGAAAATGTTTCAATCAAAACATCGGAAAGTGTCAGGAACTTGGGTGTAATCTTTGACAAAAGTATGACAATGGAGAAGCAAGTTAACAAGATGTGCCGCAATGCCTACTTTAATCTTCGAAACATCTCCAAACTTCGGAAGTCCATGAACAAAGATACAGTCAAAACAGCTGTAAATGCACTGGTCACTCCACACCTCGACTATGGAAATTGCCTGTTGTATGGCATTTCTCAATATCTAGTGAACAAACTACAGGTGGCCCAAAACTCAGCAGTTCGTCTCATAGATAGACTTAAACAGCAAGACAGTGTGGGATCTCACAGAAAGCAACTACATTGGCTGCCTATTCCTGCTAGAATACAGTTTAAGGTGATGACAACAACCTGGAAGGCATTAAACAGTCAAGCACCCCTGTACATTCAACAGCTGGTCCAACGTAAACCAAATGGAGACCATAATCTGAGAAGTAACAGCAGACTCTTGTTAGCAGAGCCAGCTTCAAACAGCCAAAATAAATTTGAAGATCGAGCGTTCTCCTTTGCAGCACCAAAACTCTGGAACAGCTTACCAGAGAGTGTACGCTCAACAAAGACCCTTGAGTGTTTCAAGAAAAACCTAAAAACCCACTTATTTAAAACATTCTACAAATAATCAATACCCTCAAGCGCTTCTGAGCAGTTTACTGGAAGAGGCGCGATATAAATTACTATTATTATTATTATTATTATTATTATATCAAACCATATCACACCAAATTGCCCTAATTTGCACTCCAGGTCGACATCCTTGAATCATGGCCAAAGGGGTGATCAATCAAGTACTTGTGATATGACCTTTTGAATCATAAATGGTCCAGCACTGATCAATATATAATTTTGATATAAATTTAATTGAAAAAAATTCTCGGAAAATTTATACCCACTAGGAAATAATTAGATGCGCACGTTCTTGCAATTGTAACCGCATCGTCATCGATATTAACATTAGTAATCTATAACATTAGTAATTTATTATTTAAGCTTCTGCAAATATTGTCCTAATGGATATCTTGTGCATTATGGTTAAAAATTAAATCCAATCCAATTGATAAGCCAATGAATTCTCACATAAAAATGGGCCTTGCAAGGCTTTTTTACAGGATATACCTACTGCTCAAAATAAGTGCAAATTGGTTTGGCGTAAACAATGATTAAGAAAAAATGTCAAAATCCAGATAAGTTATAGTTTTTATTAAGTAGACAGGACAGATTGTTCCGTACTAGATTCCTGACATCCTCTAATTCTTGTTAAATTTTGCCACAAATGGTATTCAAAAGGTATAGGCCTACTTTGTAATACTGTCTGTATAATGATAGTAATAATATTAATATGATGACTTCCACTTGTTCATGCTGTTTAGCTTTATGATTATGAAAACAGTTCTTATCATATATGGTAAAATTTTATCTGAAAGTGAGCTACATGGGGTTCACTGATCAGACCTAGGTCAACTCACCATTGCTTCGCAACTCACTATTGTTTGGCAACTTTTTGACATTACAGTACAATAATTTTGCATTGAAGCATGCCAATGCATGTTTAATTGATCAGAAATGTGAAGTGAATAGTTTTCAACATCTTTCATTGCTTCACCATTGTTATTCTGTTATGCTGATGTTACAATGGATGGTCATGTGACCAAAAATGGGATTTTTAGGGGTAAGTGTGTGTGAGAAATTACCCAAATTTTAGTAAGTTCACAAATTCAGTTTGTTTCATATCTTCGACCTACATCAACTTGGGCACCCAGTGCAAACTTCGATTATGTCAAAATATGTCTCTTTTATCACTTAAAACAATGTCAAATACAACATCATCAACACACTTTAGAAGTGAAAGAGCAGCATTGTGTCATTTCAAAGGTGTACACACTACCAAGCATTTGCCATGGCAACGCAGTATTAACTTTGGTGAAACATGACAATGATTACTAAATCTTTGCAAAATATCATGCCTGTAGCTTCATTAGTTTTGGAGAAATAGCCACTGATAGGCCTCTTTGTTTTCAGTGATAAATTGCCTATAACGACGTTACGTCACAATTTTGCCATTTTCCGCTATGTGCAAAAAACCGCTTTTACCCTGCACTGGATGTGAAAAATCTTGAGCACTGTTCAACCTAGGAACTCATGGGATACATCAACGGAATCCTTAAAAAGATGTCTTCATATTTACAAAACGAATTTTGAAATTTTTTGTTGTGTAACAAAATTATTTGATATTGCAGCCATAAAAACAAGCATTTTTTCCACCAAAAATGACTTTTGTCTACTTTACCCCAATTCCTGACATTATTAAAAGGAATATCAAAAATCCGCTCAGTAAATATGTTCATTTGGCTTTTCTTCTTTCATCAATTTTTTCAAAAAATTTTTACCATGCCTGTAACTTCAGAAATTTCACATCCCGTGAGCAGTAAAAATCAGCCTTTTTTTGCCTTTTAAACTGGTTACCATGGCAACCATTCATCATAAAAATGCAAAATTACATGAAATTATCTACTTTAGTTAAAACCTATCTTTTGATACCAAATATGAACCATTATTCTAAAAATTGCAGAAAAGAGCCCTTGTCACCCATTCCTCCCCTTAAAGTTTTTGTCATTTTTGCTTGACTTTGAAAAATAAAAAGCATGTTTTTGGCGCATATTCTAAAAACAACTATTAAAAAATTTACCGGGAACCTTCACAAGGGTTCAAATGACTTGACTGGCTATTTGATTTAGCCAAACAGTGATTAATTGTGGGCTGAATTCACTTTTTATAAGAAAAATTGCCAAACATGGTGACCCCAAAAAAGGTCAGGATTTTGCAACAAATCATCTCCTGTAGGATAACCATTGTACTTTTTTTTTTTCAGATTGCATGCAAAAGTTGATGATTTGGTAGAGTCAGTTTATGCAAAGACATCTGATCTGGTACATTTACCCAGTTTCTTAATATTGTCAAATAACTGCACCAAACTTGCGAAGCAATGGTGAGTTGACCTACACCAAAAAGTTCCTCACAAAATTTAGATAACAATAAGCCATGTCTGATGAGTGAACTCCATGTAACTTGTAGTTAAAACTGGCCTTGAATATTTGAAGCAGGGAAATTTCAAAATGGCCACCATTTGTTATTGCTCTCTGCACATGCTCAATAGGTCTGAGCATGCTCAGTGGGAACCATGTCAATCCTGGGAATGCTCAGTGCTAATTAGGTCAGAGCAAATTTTCCATTGCATTTCTATAATGAATTAAGGGGGAGTAGCATTCCCATTACACGCCCTTGTTTCATGGTAATTCATGCTTTTCTCTCTGTAAAATTCTAAATCCTAAATTGACGAATATTGTTGATTTTTCAGGCTGCACGGAAGCCGAAGAGGGCACAGTAGCTCCTGAAGGAGAACCAGAGGGGACAGCAACGAAAGCCGCACCCGCAGAACCCGAAGGAACCGACGATTCAAAGGCAGAGGGCGAAGCAGAGGGCGAAGCGGAAGGCGAGAAGTCAGAACCAGAAGCAGAGAAGACGGACGAAAGTGGATCAAAAGCAGCTCCCGAGTCAGCCACGGAAAAGGCCAAGGACAAAGAAAATGGAGGCTCGTCCATCGCCGCCACCCTCTCCACACTCATGACCTTGCTCACTCACTTCCTCGCCTTCTAGATCCAACTCAAGAACAATTTAAAAGACTTTGCACAATCTCTTTTACCAAGCAATCAATCAATGAAAATTAATGAAATTAATGATCGTCTGTCAGATTATAACAAACATATTACAAAAATACCACCCAGACCTTTTCAATTGATGCTGGCTCAGCTGTGTTACAGCAGTTTTCACGAGTATGCGATTCTTGGGGTCTCCTTTCCTGACCCGCTATATATGTAGCCTACGTGGCATTTTCACTTAACTGATTAGCACATGAGGCAAGTTAAACTACAATGCCATACATAGAATGATAGACAGCCACTTGGAAGTCTGACCAAGTATATCTTATACAGTTGACCGGTTGAACTAGCTAACAGTACAGCACTAAAAAGTCCTAGTCATAAATGTATATGTACAATTATAAGTAATAATATACCACAGTTCGAAAGGATACTTGCCATATTTATTCAACAGTGTATGATCGATTCCACCAATTGGCTTGAGACTATTCACTGTACACAGTGCTGACTATTTTAATATTGGTGTGTAACCTGGTCCAGTGTAAAGACTTGTAACTTGATTAAAACATGTTTGAAAGAGCGTAGCCACATACACACACATATGTAATATTATCATAATCTGTACATGTAATGATGAGAATTTAATTTTTTACGACAAAAATTGTGTGACAAATTATGCACGACGTTGGTGTGCCTGTACCTTGCTGTAAGTGTGCCTTTTTGACTCTGACATTGTTCTTTCGCCAGGTACTGTTTTTCTTGTCGGGATACAGGATAATGATGTCGTAAGGACTGAAGCCTTGATGATGCCGTGAAGTTAAACTATGTATTTTGTGTAATGATTATGATAACCAAGGATCACACAATTATTGTTATGCTGCTTGTTGTGTATGTGGGGTGTCCACTGTAAGTATGATTTGTGACCTGATGTTTTGGTGTAATCATTCCGTAAAGTGCCTCATTTTGTGTTTTCAATTAAAATATATGTGTAAAAAATAATCATAATGTACAGTTTAAGGCTTTACAAGGACAGTTTGAGTGCAAATGTGATAAATATGATTGATGTTACGAGTGTAATTTTCAGTGTCCAATAAATGCTTTTTGTAATTTATAAAGCCGTCAGTTTCGTACTTTCAATCATGACAATGACACAATGTCATGTGGAATATATGCCTTATGTTAATTGCAATTTTGCAATTTAATTGGTATAAAATACAACAACGGAGACATGCCCAGTCTTTAATTCTCATTACAGAATTAGACAAGAAATCGAAAATTGCAGAAGAGCGAGAGGATATATTATAACATTGGAAATAAAATGAAGAATCGCCAAACATTATCAATGCTCACATGGGGATGGGGCTGGCAAGGAGTGAATGATGGCTGGCTAAAGTAGAGAGTGCAAGAAATTTCAAGTGACTTTGTGCCGTTGTTGTAATTTTGGGAACATGCCGCCATTTTGTACGATTGCTAAATCAATGGGTGCTTGTATTCCAAACTCCAGAACATTCATAAATCCATTCAAACTCTAAGGATTTGCATCATCGAGTACTAAATGGAAAATAAGCATGGATCCCAAATCATATCAAGTTGATCGACCACATTTATCTTCAGTTATGGCTCGGTGAAGCGACGAGCGTCGGCCAGATGGACTTCATCGGTCAAAATATCCAGATCAACCACAGTAGCCTATGTCTCGTAAAACTAGCAGGATCAATGGATTAGATACAGAAGTCAACTGTAGGCCTCAGAAAACCAATCCCCATACGCAATGTGCAGGCCTAATGGCGAGCGATGTTTCCGGGCTTAGTTTAATGCACAGGGACACAGGAGAGTAGTAAATTGAAAAGTTCCAATAAAAAGATCCAACAAAATGGAAATTCCCAGCAAAACACAATATGCAGCTCTATTCTGCAATTACAGAACAGATATATATAAAATTGCGTTTCTGCAGATTGAACCATTCTAAAAATCATCTTGCACAACAAGGAAACCTTAAGATAAGTGATAAAATTAGAGATATGATTTTAATTTAACCCTCCTGTGATCCACAGGGGCCTAAGAGGCCCCCCTCCAACTTTGATGCTCTGTCCTTGAAACACAAATTGATGGACAAGTTTTACCGGCACATGTAATCTTTCCTTAGTTGGAAAGGATACAGATGCAGTTTTTATTTTAAGTATCCCATGTGTACGGCCAGCATAAACTAGAAGGTAAATTGCAATTTGCATATCTGGACGCTGATAATTGACCTGAACATTGTAACATAATATTGGTCTGGTAGTCTGGTTGGCTGAATTATAATAGCAGTAGTCAGAAGTTATCAGGGCATAGTGGCCAATGGGCCTTAAGAGAGAGAAATAAATGTATTGCTACATAGCGATGCATGAAGTTTTTTGATTGTGTGTGATGGAGTTGTGTGTTTAACAACTTGAAATAGTTGTGTTAAGCTGACAGAGGAGATACACACCCACAGCTCATCATTGCTTTGGACATCTTAAGCTAAGGTAGATACAGCTCATCTTCATGAAGCAGACCCACTTTTATGATTTCAATAAAACCTGAGATGTTCAAGAAAGAAAGCAATAACATAATTTAAACGAAGTCAAAGAGCCCTGAGGCTATTGCCCTACTTCATTGCACATTGGCCTAGAAAAATGGACCAAGGGCAGAGTAAATGTATTTACCCCTTTTCACACCTCTTTCAAATTACCCAACAATCTTACTGTATGTGTATGTGTATAGGCATATGCAGCTTACATTTACCATGACAGTTACCCTTGTAACTGTCATGCATTTACTAAAAGTACATGATAAACTTCAAATTAAAACTTTTATTTGATTATGTATACTACACTTTACTTTATTAAAACATATATATATGCATCATGGGAGAATTCTTTTTATTTTGTTTCTATACATTGTCAAACAAATGGACCAGTGTAGTATGCTTCCTCAAAAAGCCATTCTTTAGGTCAGAAGGTGGTGTGAATGAGGCCATGGTTGTAAAACAGTTCATCCTGTCTGAGCATAAGTCGGTCACAAGTTGGTCAATAGCTTTAGGGCTCTTTAACCCCCTTTTAAATTGTTTATGCATGCCAGTTTCAATCTAATGATCTAGTTGTTGAACACCGGCAAATCTATATAGCTCTCTCAACCAATAGCATTAGTGCGTATTTTGCATGCTAGGTGGCTACCGCGTGTTGATGACGGGTGTGCGCTGAAGCATATCAGAACTGGTAGACTGGTCCCCCCTCCCTGGTGTGCCATAGGGACAGTATATCAGTTATAATTCTAGTACATTGTCCTATTTAGAATCCAGTCAATTTTCCATGATTGCAACACAGATTTCCAGCTATTCTCGGTGTTAAGGACCAATTCACCGGGTGATATCTGTAGATCTATCCACTATCTGTTTGCTATATATATCAGTCTGAGTCACTTGGATCACGTGTGTGCAACATAAAGTAAGTTTGATGGGTTTACTGTGTACATCACTATGTCTTATGTTCAGCCAACAGGAAACTGAAAAACACAAGAAAAGACAGGAAGTAGGCCATTGTGAGACAGTATCTGGACGCCAGAGGCGTCCAGATAATTACAGCTGACCAAAAAATGGCACAAACAGCCCACAGGGGCCTCGGAGGCCCCCTCCCCCACTTCTTCCATGTTAACCTTTCAAAATTTCTAATCACTGATAACAGCACGGCTCAAAATATTCCTTAGGACTTATAAAACAAAGATTCATAATAGATTTCAGCACATATTCAGTTTAATAAGGCACAAAACACGATTAGTATCAATCTATTAGTATCCATTTGGACGATACCATGGAAAATCAGGGCTAAAACAGGTAATTTTACAATATTGTTAAAGCACATCAATCTTTATACCACTGTTCCCAAATGATTTTCAAAAATGAGGCCGAGTTGTCATGTATCAAAAGAATAGTATTTCACCTTCCTGAATCTATTGTGCTTCTAGGCATAAGTAGAGGGGGGCTTCACAGGCCCCCTGTGGACTGTTCGTGTCACAAACGTAGAGGACCATAGGAGGGTTAATATCATTACAAAATAGAAACATACCCAAAATGATTTTAGAGGAACACCAACAATCAACACACCAGGTGGAGTTTAGTGCCAATGCACAGCCAGTTACTGACACCTAATTGAAAGTAATTAATGCAGGCATGATTTTATTATGTTTACATCGGTGAATTGAATCACAAAATTCACAAATTTAGTAGTGACTTGAAGATTTTAGCTGTCGATTTGTACACTTGAAGACCTTTTAGGCCTAAAGTCATTTTTCAAGTTTGCTTCAATCTTCAGCAAATAGCATAAGATTGGAAAAGCCAGTTGCAAACCATCACTTGGACTTTTTCGATGCTTTTCTCTGATTTCAGTCTGTCTGAAAATTTAATGTCTATTTATTTTGTATTTCCTTTAACTGTTACACACTTTCTCCCTCCATTTCTTGTCCTCCTCTCTCCTCTCATTTGCCCCAAGTCATCCTTTTCCTGAAAGGCAAAATTGGTCATTAAGGTAAGTCATACCACTAAAAGTCATCTACTAGCTATTATTTTCCATTTACATTCCTGTAGACAGTACTTCTATTGTTATTGTAAATAAAGTAATATTATGACAAAGTAAAGCTCCTCTAAGTGTCACAAAAAATGTTGGCAAAATTTTCACAGAGTATATAACATGGGATGGATAGGGCTAAAACCTTACAAAGAACATTTCAGTCCAATTCTTTAAGCCCTCATTTTTTGTGTAGGCAGTTGCTGGAGGCCCAATTGTGAGGATGAAGTATAGCCAAGTAAGGAAATACTACTTTCCTAATATCGGGCAAATTTTGAGTCTTTAGTAATGCAATTTTGTGGGCATGCTATATATATACCCCATGTGACACATCATTTAAAAGCTCACTAAGAGAACTATCAGTTACACCCTGCCCGTTTCGAGGGTACGGGAATATACACCATGAAGGACTCCATACACCACGAAACCGAAGGATGAGTGGTGTATGGAGGCCTGAGTGTTGTATATTCCCGTACCCTCGAAAAACGAGCAGGGTGTAACAGTTTTATCCTCAGACTTGTTTTATTAATGCCAAAGATTATCTTGCAAACTGAGTCTGAAATGTTTTCCAGTAACAAAGCAACACCATTGTGACGTCATCACCAGCACTGCCAAGAGGATGATGTCACAATGGCTGAAACAATGGCATTGTGACGTCATGACTAATGTTGCTACATGGATGACGTCAAAACAATCAGGGACAATGGTTGCAATTGAGACATCATTGTTTATCTCATACACCCTGTCTGGTGACGACAGACCATGGTAACCATGGCAACAAAGAGCACACAAGGACAGCTTGAACCTATTTTCCATGAGTGTCTGAATAACTTATTAAATTTTTCACTTACAGTTTGTCACGTCAAGCAGAGGACAGACGTTTGCCCAAATATCTCGGCAACTACAAGCCCCACAGGAGAAATACACATACCTATGTATAGCTTAGCTCATTTGTAATATGAATATCAAATTTAGCAAAATCTTGACATTTGTGATGCTGCCAATCTCACACACAATGGGTGGTGACGTCACAAAAGTGCACTGCAGCACCACCCCAGACTTAGTTCTTGTCAATTTGGCATTTTCTGAACCTCCTATATCATTGTGGTGATTTTTATGGCCTGTACAAACTATGCTAAATTTCTGTCTCAATGCTTGACGTGACAAACTGTAGGCCTACGCCAATGAAACCTGACAGAGAGGCAGAACTGACTAAGACATTGCAATAGAGCTATACCAATCCTGTGTTTCCATAGCAACCAGAAGGGTATCCTTAACTTCAGCTTCTTTAAGCCTTTTTATGGAGGCTCAGTAAAAATTGCAATGTAACATTATTCTATTGGCTTGATACGGTCTAGTGTCACTGGCCAGAAATTGTAACAAAGAATTTTGTTAAAATGGTCAAGGTTTGGAATGGTTACATTGGCAACCAATGCATCTAGAAAATGTATCTGGATGATAAATATGCCTCACTATTATAGATAGATAGATACATGTAGATAGATAGATATGCTAAGTGCAGCCCTCTAAGCCCAGTTCTGGGCACTCACAATATACGTTGCTAAAGCATGGCCGAACTGCACAGACTAATTTTCGGAGAGGCATTCTGCAGCAGGTAATAAGACACCACTCGTGGATACCGTCTCAGAAATGCAGAGAAATGACAAAGAGTTACCACAGAAACAAAATTGCATTTTAAACACAATCCAATAAATTTCAAATTAATAGAAAGTAATTAAAACAAATATTTTTTTGAGTATGCTCTATGGATGCATATATCTTTGGGTTCTGTTTGGGGCCGTTGAAACACATGAGTCGGCTGTTTCAGTATGTTGGGAACGACTGTAACAGTTTTAAATTACACCGAAAAATAGCAAAAATATTTAATGATATTTGGCATCATTGAAAATTGCGATATTTGTTGAGTCCTATTATCATTTAGTTGTTCATAGTGGGCTCGAAAGCAACAAATATTTGAAGCTGATATTACAGCTAGACTGCTTGTGTACAAATAAATTATGGATATACATTATGAGCTCAAAATGATGTGTCTCTAAATTTACCAAAAAATTACGAAAAATAGCTATGTTTCCTATTTTGTCAGTCACTCTTTAACCACCCCAATCATCCCCACTTGGGCCTCCAGGGCACCGTAAATAATAGTCTTGACTTACCTTAATCTCATTTTTCCTCATCATCCTCCTTTGCTTTATTTTCTTTTTCTTCACCTTCCTCTATTTCTTCATCTTCTTTTTCCTCCCCTTCTCCTTCTGCATCATCTTTCTCCTTTACCTTCATCTTTCTTATTTTCCAGATTTCTCTTTCCCCAGCCTCTGCTCCATTTTCTTTTTTCCCACAATCACATTCCTCACCTTCCCCTTCATCTTCTTTTTCCTCACCTTCCCCTTCTTCTTTGTTTTCGTCACCTTCCTCCGTTTCTTCATCTTCTTTTTCCTCCCCTTCTGCTTCACTTTCTTTTTCCTCATCTACTGCTCCATCTTTTTTCCCACAATCACATTCCTCACCTTCCCCTTCATCTTCTTTTTCCTCACCTTCCCCTTCTTCTTTGTTTTCGTCACCTTCCTCCGTTTCTTCATCTTCTTTTTCCTCCCCTTCTGCTTCACTTTCTTTTTCCTCATCTCCTGCTCCATCTTTTTTCCCACAATCACATTCCTCACCTTCTCCTTCATCTGCTTTTTCCTCGCCTTCGCCTCCTTTCTCATCTTCATTTTCCTCACCTTCCTCCTTTTCTTCATCTTCTTTTTCCTCACTTTCTGCTTCTTCTTTGTTTTCCTCCCCTTCACCTCCATCTTCTTCCTCACCTTCTCCTTCGCCTTTTTCCTTATCTTCCCCTTCCTCCTCTTCTTCTTTACCTTCTTCCCTTTCGGCTTCTTTTTCCTCACCTTCTCCTGCTTCTTCTTTTTCTTCACCTTCCTCTTCTTTATCTTCACTTTCTTCCCCTTCTTCTTCTTTCTCCTCACCTTCCCCTTCTTCTTCTTCCTCGCCTTCTCCTTCTTCTTCTTTCTCCTCATCTTCCCCTTCTTCATCTTCCTCGCCTTCTCCTCCTTCTTCTTCTTTCTCCTCACTTTCCCCTTCTTCTTCTTTCTCCTCAGCTTCCCCTTCTTCTGCTTCCTCGCCTTCTCCTTCTTCTTCTTTCTCCTCACCTTCCCCTTCTTCATCTTCCTCGCCTTCTCCTCCTTCTTCTTCTTTCTCCTCACTTTCCCCTTCTTCTTCTTCCTCGCCTTCTCCTTCTTCTTTCTCCTCACCTTCCCCTTCATCTTCTTCCTCCTCACCTTCCCCTTCCTCTTCTTCCTCGCCTTCTCCTTCTTCTTTCTCCTTACCTTCCCCTTCCTCTTCTTCCTCGCCTTCTCCTTCTTCTTTCTCCTCACCTTTCCCTTCCTCTTCTTCCTCGCCTTCTCCTTCTTCTTTCTCCTCACCTTCCCCTTCCTCTTCTTCCTCGCCTTCTCCCTCTTCTTTCTCCTTACCTTCCCCTTCCTCTTCTTCCTTGCCTTCTCCTTCTTCTTTCTCCTCACCTTCCCCTTCCTCTTCTTCTCCTTCCTCACCTTCTTCTTCTTTTTTCTCCTCACCTTCGTCTTCTTCTCCTTCCTCACCTTCTTCTTCGTTTTTCTCCTCACCTTCCCCTTCTCCTTCTTTTTCCTCACCTTCCTCTTCCTCTTTTTCCTCACCTTCTTCTTTTGCTTCATCTTCTTTTTCCTCACCTTCCCCTTCAGCTCCTTTCTCCTCACCTTCTCCTCCTGCTTCATCTTGTTTTTCCTCACCTTCCCCTTCCTCTTCTTCACCTTCCCCTCCTGCTTCTTTTTCTTCACCTTTTCCTTCAGCTTCATCATCTTTTTCCTCTCCTTCCCCTTCTGCTAGATCTTCCTTTGCGTCATCTTCCACTTTTGCTTCATCCCCTTTTTCCTCTTGCTTTTTAACTATAGTCCCACTTCCTCCCTCGGGTTTTTGCCTCACTTGACACTTTGGGCATCTGTATTCCTTACAGTTCTGACAGACAATTCCCTGTGCTTCCCTTCCTCTTTTCCATGCCTGTCTGGACCTTTTCATTTCGTCTTTGTGACATTCATGACACTCACCTTTGAATTCTGGGTGCACATCACGACTTTTGTAATATTCGTCAAGGCAATCCCGACAAAAGAGGTCATCACAATCTGGACACTGATGGTCAGTTTCCAGAGACTCATCTTTACATTCTGGACACTCATCTATACATTCCGGACACTCATCTATACATTCTGGACACTCATCTATACATTCTGGACACTCATCTATACATTCCGGACACTCATCTTCGCATTCTGGACATTCTTCTTTGCATTCCAGACAGTCAGCGACACATTCCGGACATTCATCTGCACCTTCCAGACGCTCATCTGCACATTCAGGACACTCATCTGCACTTTCCAGATGCTCATCTGCACATTCGGGACATTCGGGAAACTCATCTTGACATTCGGGACACTCATCTTGACATTCGGGACACTCATCTGCACATTCCGGAGACTCATCTTTACATTGCGGAGACTCCTCACGACTGTCATCAGAACTATCTTGTACACTGACCCGAATATCAATTCGGCTTTTCTTCTTACGCTTCAGAATCTTTTTAATTTTCCTTATACCTTTGACATTATTGTTCAGATTGTCCTCTAGATTTTTATGACCAGCTTCATCTTCATCCCCAAGTTGCTGTAATTGCTCTTTCTCCTTTGTTCCATCTTCCCCTTTTTCATTTACTTCCGCCTTTGCATCATCATCATCATCGTCGTCGTCGTCATCATCATCATCACTCGGTTTAACATTTGCATTATTATTTAGATTTTCCTCTTGATGCTCATTACCAACTTCATCTTCACTCTCCTCATCTCTAACTTGCCCTTTATGTCCATTTCTGTATTTGCTCAGATCATCAATTCCGTCCGTAACTTTCTCATTTTCATCACAATCATCATTCTCATCATATCTCCATTTAACCTTTGAATTATTAATCAGATTTTGTTCTTTATTCACAATCGGAACATTCTGCTCTTTAATTTCCTTTTTCTCTTCACTCTCATCATCATCCTCCTCACTTTCTTCCTTCCTTTCAACATCATCATCCTCATCGTTGCTCTGCTCCTCCTCCTCCTCCTCCTCCTTCCTTTCACCACTATCATCATCCTCATCATCATCATCGTTGCTCTCCTCCTCCTCCTCATTTCCATCATCGTCATCGTCATTAGTGTCACTGTCTTCATTTTGGTCATCATCATCTTCCTCTCTTTTATCACTATCATCATCTTCGGCACTTTCACGGTCATAATCATCCTCATTTTCATCTTCTTTGTCTTTCTCATCGTTTTCACGTTCCTTTACATCTTTATTCTCACTTTTATTGTCTTCCATCTTGTCTGAATCATTTGTTACTCCATTTTCATTCCAGTTTTCTTCATCATTTTTCTTACTTTCCTGTCCATATATTTCTTCTTTATCATTCCTATTCTTATTTTCCCCAATCCCATCCTCACCTTCCCTTCTAGTTCCACTTTCCTCATGACTATCACTTTCCTGTCTAATATCTTTTGCATTTTGAGTGTCATTTGCATTTTTAGTGTCATTTGAATTCTGAGCGTCATTTGTATTTTGCGTGTCATTTTCCTCTTCAGTGTCACTTTCCTCCTGACTTTCAATCTTCTCTTCACTCAAACTTTTCTCTTTGCTCGAACTTTTCTCTTCACTCCCACTTTCCTCTTCACCTGAACTTTTCTTTTCACTCCCAGTTTTCTCTTGGCTTGAACTTTCCTCTTCACTCACACTTTTCCCCTCGCTTGAACTTTCCACTTCACTCGAACTTTCCTCTTCACTCCTAGCTTTCTCTTCACTTGAACTTTTCTCCTCACTCCCAGCTTCCCCTTCACTCCCAGTGTTTTCTCCGCTTGAACTTTCCTCTTCACTTGAACTTTGCTCTTTGCTTGAACTTATCCCTTCACTCGAACTTTCCTCTTCACTCCCAGCTTTCTCTTCACTTGAACTCTTCTCCACACTCCCAGCTTCCCCTTCACTCAAACTTTCCTCTTCCCTTGAACTTTTCTCGTCACTTCCAGTTCTCTCTTCACTTGAACTCTCCCCTTCACTCGAACTTTCATTTTCACTCGAACTTTCCCCTTCACTCGAACTTTCCTCTCCACTCCCAGTTTTCTCTTCACTCAAACTTTCTTCTTCACTTGAACTTTCCTCTTCACTCCCAGTTTTCTCTTCACTTGAACTTTTCTCCTCACTCTCAGCTTCCCCTTCACTCAAACTTTCCTCTTCACTTGAACTTTTCTCTTCACTTCCAGTTTTCTTTTCCCTTGAACTTTCCCCGTCACTCGAACTTTCATCTTCACTCCCACTTTTCTTTTCACTAGAACTTTCCTCTTCACTTGAACTTTTCTCTTCACTACCAGTTTTCTCTTGGCTTGAACTTTCCTCTTCACTCGAACTTTCCTCTTCGCTTGAACTTTCCCCTTCACTCGAACTTTCCTCTTCAATCTCACTTTTCTCTTCACTCCCGCTTCCATCTCCACTAGAACTGTCCTCTTCACTTGAACTTTTCTTTCCACTCCCACTTTTCCCTTCACTCTCACTTTCCCTTTCACTGTCACTTTCCCCTTCAATCAAACGTTTCTCTTCACTCAAATTTTCCTTTCCACTCCCAGTTTTTTTCACACTCGAACGTTCCTCTTCACTTGAACTTTCCTCTTCACTAGAACTTTCCCCTTCACTTCCACTTTCCTCATCATTTTCCCTATCATTTTTGCTGTTGTTTGTGCCTTCCTCCTTTCCTGTCTTCACACCTTTCAGTTCAAGTTCAACATCCTCCACCAATCTGCTTCCACCTGTACTTTCCTTTGCATTTTCTTTTTCACTTCCATGTTTACCTTCCTCTTTGCTTTCATTTTCATATTTACTTTGCTCTTTGCGTTGCTCTTTGCTTTTCTCTTCACTTTCCTTTTCATTTTCAGACTTACTTTCCTCCTTGCTTTCCTCTTCACTTTCCATTTCAATTTTACTTTCCTCCTTGCTTTCCTCTTCACTTTCCATTTCTCTTTCCTTTTCAATTTTACTTTCCTCTTTGCTTTCCTCTTCACTTTCCATTTCACTTTCTAGTTGAATTTTACTTTCTTCTTTAATTTCCTCTATGCTTTCCTTTTCAATTTTATTTTCCTCTTTACTGTCCTCTTCAATTTTACTTTCCTCCTTGCTTTCCTCTTCACTTTCCATTTCTCTTTCCTTTTCAATTTTACTTTCCTCTTTGCTTTCCTCTTCACTTTCCATTTCACTTTCTAGTTGAATTTTACTTTCTTCTTTAATTTCCTCTATGCTTTCCTTTTCAATTTTATTTTCCTCTTCACTGTCCTCTTCAATTTTACTTTCCTCTTTGCATTCCTCTTCAGTTCCCATTTCACTTTCTTTTTCAATTTTACCATCCTCTTTGCTTTCCTCTTCACTTTCCATTTCACTTTCCAATTCAATTTTACTTTCTTCTTTAATTTCCTCTTTGCTTTCCTCTTCAATCTCCATTTCTCTTTCCTTTTCAATTTTACTTTCCTCTTTGCTTTTCTCTTCACTTTTCATTTGACTTTTCTCTTCAGTTTTACTTTCCTCTTCGCTTTCCATTTCACTTTCCTTTTTCATTTTGTCTTTGCTTTCCTCTTCACTTTCCTTTTCCCATTCCTTTTCACTTCTACTTTCCTCTTTGCTTTCCTCTTCACTTTCAATTTCACTGTCCTTTTCAATTTTACTTTCCTCTATGCTGTCCTTTTTGCTTTCCTCTTTGTTTTTCTCTCTGCTGTGCTCTTCACTTTTCCCTTTGTTCTCTTCTTCACTTTTCCTTTCCTCTTCCCTTTCTTCATTGCTGGACTTAGATTCTTCTTCACTTTGTTCCAAACTTTGCTCCACACACACCACTTCTTGTTCAGTTTCCTCCACAGTCACCCATCCGCTTTCCTCGTCACTTCTCTCGGACCCACTACGACCACTCTCACTTTCTGTCTGACTGGTTTCGACTTCACTGCTTGACAGCGATTCCTCTTCACTTGAAGTCAAGGAATCCAAAATTTTCTGTGATTTCGTCAGTAAACGTGACACTTTCATCAATTTCACCTCATCACTTTCTGTAACAGTCTCCCATCCACTTTCCTCCGCAATTTCCCGCTGGCTATCAGTCACACTAAAGCAGTCTACAGGAGATTTGTCTTTACTTTTCCGACGTCTTTCCTCTTGATGTGCATTTTTATTCTTATAATTCGATGTCTCCCATACAGATAACTCCCTTTCATATTCATTTTTGCGTTTAGTCAGATATCCACCTTGATTTCCATGACTTTCGTTCGAGTTTTTATTGCATAACGTAATTTCCCTTATTATTGCCAGTTCTTCCTCACAATGGAGTTTCTCCTTTTGACGATAATATTCTCTTTTCTTGTAGCACCTTTCATTGTGACTCATATTGGTATTAGTAAAATCATAACCCTCATTTTTATCTTGGATTTCAACAAAGCCTTGTTTTCTAATATCTTTTTCCTTCCGTCCAACTTCCTCACATGCTTCCTGAAGTCCCTCGAAAATCTTCTGTCTGTGCAATTTTGTACATTTTCTCTTTTCAGTCCTTTGATATTCATCTACATGTCTTGCTTGATTTTGGTCTTGATATTTATTACTCTTCTTGATCATATATTTAAGATGCTGTTCTGTGACATACGGCTATATATATAATAAAAAACATCAATATCATCCAAGAATTTCATCCATGGTTACATTTTCATTTCATCAATTTAATTTGAACTCAATTAATCAATCAATCAAAAATTTTCTTTAAAACATAAAATTTTCAGAAGTGGATCCAACCGAAGATTGCAACGCGGCCTGAAAGATTGTTCTGAATGACACTCATTTGTTTGATTGAAGTTCCTTTCCAATTTTGACTTTCAACAACTCCAAGCACTTAACCCTAGTCTTGACCATGTCCAAGTGTGACAATGCTTGATTAAGGAGGGGGGCTCAGAAGCTCCCTCCAAATAGACTATGTTCAGTAGCTTATGACAACTGTTACAGAACCTTCAGATGTTTAAAACCAGATGTTAAGGTTAGATACTAGATAGCACCTCTTTCTCAAATTGGTAATGGATAACTAACTGTATATTTCTCAATATTTGCATATATATCATATGATGATGATTCACAACTCTGTATAATTCACCCAAATTTCCAAATTTACCTCTAAAAATTAACAATCTCATTATCAGGAGAACACCACATCTTAATAAAATATGTTTCTGGTGCGGGCTGCCAGAGGGCCTACGTGTCATTTCAGGCTGTCCAAGACGGGACGCGACACATCGAGACAAGAACTAGATGGACATGATCCCCATATAGCTGTGTGTATAATATTTGTAGGTACAATATTGGCACAGTTGACAGGGTACCGCAACATAATGTCAACCTGTACTATGATAATGACAATGAGGATGACAGTTTCTCTGATTACTCCCCGGATGAGGAACCTGATGCAAGAGCACCCCAAGGATGCTCCATGGATGCAAGGAATATCTGTGTGGACCATTTTGATGGAAAATGGGTCTGTGCGAAACATGGTTTCACAAGTTCAAGTTCATTGCTAGAAATTGTAATTGGACAAACAGGGAAAAGTTTTCCCGATTGAACGCTGCACTTTCAGGATCGGCCGTAACTGCTCATATTTTGTTTCCTGAGGAGGTTCGCAACAACTTCAATGCTCTTTGCAGAGCCCTTAAGAAGAAGTATGGAAAGATGTAAAAAGAGTACAAAGCAGTCTCCAAAAGCTCAACTGGGTACAATATGCCAAAGTGAGGACACTGATGATTATGCTGACCATGTCTATATCTTAGCTGTTGATGCTCATTCCGCAGACACACCCAAACATATTGAGAATTATGCTGCAGATGCTTTCCTTAATGGCTGCCGTGATGGAAATTCAGCAAGGTTAACTGATATTATGGGGCCTGAGACCATGCTTGATGCCATCGAGCACATGCGACTTACACAAGCTGGATGGCAGCGTCTAGGAATTCGTCGAGATAGCCGCGAGGTGAGCTTTGATACTCCGCAAGCCAGTCCTGAATCATATCCACAAGTGAGACCCTTCACTGCATCATCCCCTGATGCCTGTCATTGATGCGGAGGGAGTGGACACTATGCTAGAGACTGTCCAACCAAGCAAAGGCGCTCCACATCCCCAGTCAAGTGCTATGAATGTGGAGAAAGAGGACACTATGCAAGGGAATGTGCCAACAGAAAGAAAGAGAATGCGGAAGACTCGTCTCCACAGAGACCATCTAGGAGAATCAACCGGTCTCCTTCAAGCAGTCCACAGAGGAATCGTCAACATAACAACCATCGTCAAGACAACCAAAATTCTCAAGGACGGAAAAGCGGCAGCAATTCTCCAAATTGGAGTTCAACCATAAGACAATTCCGCCCTTGGAAAGCCATGGAGCCTGACCAGCAGAGGGAAGTTCAACTAAAGCCAAGGCAAGGATTGTGAAAGAAGAAACTTTAAACTAGGTTGGGTAGGTTCAGCTAGCATTACACCTACAAGACCTTCAAAAGGCCAGGTAAAATGTGAAACACTTAAGAGCCAGCCACCCCCAACTCCAAAGTCTTTGAAATTTCTTTATGAGTGTGGGTAGGAAGAATTCAAACTGGATGGGACATTTGCCCTGGCCAGTACGACTAACCTGCCTGAAAAAAGTGAGACGTTTATTTGACCGTAGGTTTGACAGTGTTTGCACCATTTTCTATCCACAATGTAGACAAACCAGCTGTAATTGACACTGCTGCGCAGTTTCAGTAATGAGTGAACAATTTTGGAATGTCTTGGGTATGGAAAAAAAAATACCCAGACCCAAATAAGAACAGCGGAAATGGTGCTGCAACTGTTTCAAGGTACAGAATGTGAAGCTAGGCATGAATGGTTTCGAGTATTTGAATGACTTTGTGGTGCGTAACTTCAGTGATGACCTCATATTGGGACTTGACTGCTTACTGCACTCCAACTGTATCATTGACATCCACCAGGGCATTCTATATTGGTCAATGGCAGCAATTTAGTGAAGTGCTGGACGAAGAAGAATAACAGTGAAGATAGCTACTATTTAAGTCGAGTCACCTGTAATGAAGATATTAATATTGCAGCTGGTACAGTTATGGGCACTACTCCTTGCCATGTTTAATCCCTGAGCAGCACTGCTTTAATATCAACTGATAAGTCAACTTGTATTGAGTTGATTGATTACTCCAGCATGCCTTTTCACTTAGCTATTGGCTCTGTCATCACTGGGGCCACGGAAGTTGAGACTCTAAGACCAGCAGAGTAAGAAAATGCTGTCAGAATTATCTCTGCTGCTGAAACTGCAAAATCAGCTGCTGCGAGGATGCTGGAGGATGCGGAAAAGGGCCTACCAGATCATCTCCGACCCCTTTTTAATGATGCAGCTATCAGGCTGGATGACGACGAGCTGTTGAAGTAACGTGAAAGTCTACAGAATTTTGCAGATGTATTTTCTACAGACAGGAATGATCTTGGGAAGTTCTCCATGATCATGCACAAGATTGAAACCACTGATGAGTCCCCTACAAAAGAAAAATCGAGGAGGACACCTTTGAAAAGGAGGTAGAGATGACTCTCAATGATATGCTGGAAACATGTGTGATTCATCCGTTGATATCGAAATGGGCTGCTGCACCTGTCCTGATATGCTAGAAGAGTGGAGAAGTGCACTTCACCGTGGATTTCAGAAAATTGAACAAAGAGGTGTACCCACTTCCCTTAATTAGTGAATGTACTGACATGCTAGCTGATAGTATTTGGTTCCATACACTTGACAAAGTTTGGATCATTTGAGCATATAGGCATGGCCCAAGGTCTTTGCAATGCACCTGCTACTTTTCAGTGAGTAATGAATTTAGTACTTAGAGGTCTGGCATGGAACACTGCACTGGTGGATCTAGATGATGTCATCGTCTTTGGATAGGACTTCACTTTCAGTTTGCAGAGCCTTGAAAAAGTCCTCCTGTGCATTAGAAGCATAATTTGAAATTGAAGCCTCAAAGTGCACTCTTTTTGGCACGGAGGTAGTATTCTTAGGCCGTCATGTTTCACAGGAAGGAGTCTCCATGACTAAGGATCACGTTAAAAGTGACCTGGAATGGCGAAGACCAATAGATGGTCGTGAAACAAGCACATTCCTTGGGTTCATTAACTATCATAGACAATTAATTCCTGGACTTGCCGGAATCTGACAGTCCGACAAAACTAAAAACAGTATTTGTTTGAACGGGAGAATGTGAATCTGCATTTCAGAAGTTGAAAAAGTCATCACTTCTGCCCCAGATTTGACTTTCCCCAACGCTAGTGACACCTATGTTTTCGATACCGATGCTTCGGATTTTTCAATTTGGCGTGCCCATTATCTAATACATGAAGGGAAACACATGCCAACTGCATTTACCTCCTGTTATTGACTCCTGAACAGAAAAAATATCATACAAACTGAAAAGAACTTTTGGCTATCATAACATTCACTAGGCAATTTCGTCACTACTTACAGGCCAACAATTCATTGTTTGTACAGATCAAAGATCACTAGCTTGGCTTTTTCGCTTCAAGGACCCCACAGGCCAACTAGGTCGCTGGTTGGAGGAACTCTCCCAGTATCATCTGATTATTTAAAGACCCATGTGGAGCCTTATCATCTTCTGTGGTTTTTCCAGCCACATAGGACCTCTTTTAGATGCCATTCTCATTTCCCAAAGAAAAACACCCTCCATCAATGATATGCAAAAAGATATACTTTGAGGCCCCTATTGTCAAGACTAGGGTCAAATAATTTGTGACAAAAAACTATATGTGCTGACAGCGCTTTGACATCCCCGATATTAAAAGTTCTTACCACAACATTGGTGTTCTTGTTCAGATCTTTCCTTTTTCTGAGCTTCTTTCTTTTCTCCACAGTTTTGTCTTCTATAATACCAAATGCTTGGCTCCTGTTAGGGCATTCTTGTTCAGCTAGAGCATTTAGTCCCTCTGTTGACCCATCGTCCTTCTTCTCTTCATGTTCCACTTCTTTTTTGATCTGCACTTTCCTCGTAACACCACTTTGACCTTCACTGGTGTTTTCTGTCAGAAATTCCTCTCGGTTTCTCCCTTTTCTTTCTGCTTGAATTTCCTTCTGACCTTCCTGCTTTACAAAACAACGTTCCTGTTGACCTGTCTCTCGACTTACTGCTTTAAAATCCCCTTGGGCTTCCTCTTGAATTTCTTCTTGGCTATCTTGCAATTCAAATGAGCGTTCCTCATCAATTATACTGTTGTCATCTTCCTTGAAACTTGGCACTTGAATTTTGTTTTCCGTTTGACTATCACTTCCATAGGTATATGCATTGTTGTTTGTGTTCACATGCTCTTCCCCACTCTCCTCCTGTTTCAGTGCAGGCGTCCCTTCTCCTGACTGTTTCAATGGTGCTGGGACTTCTTCAACATGATCAGTTTCTTCACTATCCAGTAGTTGTTTCCACTCTTCTGAATACTTTAATAGTTCATTGACTTGCTCACTTTTCAGCAGATATCTCCATTCATCTGAATATGGTTCCTCGCTTTCTTCACTTTCCTCACTTTCCATCAGGTATTTCATCCCTTCTGAATATTTCCAAGGTTCAGTAAATTCCTCAATTTTTAGCAGATGACTCATTTCATCAAAATTTGGCTTTGTGACTTTCTTGCCTTCCCCACTTCCTTCATTTGCCAGTAGGTGCCTCTGCTCTTCTAAGTATTTCCTTGGTTCCGCAACTTCATCATTTTCTACATTTTCGTCATTTTCTACACTTTCCAGTAGATCTTTCCTTTCTTCACATGAGCAAGCCAATGACTCTAAGAGTCTCATTCTCAACTGCTCATCAATCCACTCTTTCTCTGTCGGTATCCGTCTGTTTTCGTTAAGATTTGCATCCTCAGCCTCCTGTTTCACCTCATTGTTACTCCGATTTGCATTCAGATTGGCAGTTTTACGTTTATTACCAGTTTTCTTCATGTTGTGTATTTCCCTTGCCCCTTTCTGCTTTCTCCCTCCTCCTTTCTCTGCCTGTTTCTTCAATTTTTCCTCTCGTGCAACCTTTTTACTTTGATCTTCTTTTTTCTCACCTTTCTCTTCCACTTCATCCTCCATTTCTTCACCTTCCCCTTCATCTTCTATTTTGTCACCTTCCCCTTCTAATCCATCTTCATTTTCTTCATCTTCTTCTTCCTCACCCTCTCCTTCTTCTTCCTCACCTTCCTCTTCTGCTCCATCTTCTTCTTCCTCGGCTTCCTCTTCTGCTCGATCTCTTTCTTCACCTTCTCCTTCTTCTCCATCTTCATTTTCTTCACCCCCTACTTCTGCTCCACCTTCTTCTTCTTCCTCACCTTCCCCTTCTGATCCATCTCCATGTTCTTCACCTTCCCCTTCATCTTCCTCACCTTCTCCTTCTGCTCCATCTTCATTTTCTTCACCTTCCCCTTCTGCTCCATCTTCATTTTCTTCACCTTCTCCTTTTTCTCCATCTTCATTTTCCTCACGCCCTACTTCTGCTCCACCTTCTTCTTCTTCCTCACCTTCCCCTTCTGATCCATCTCCATATTCTTCACCTTCCCCTTCATCTTCCTCACCTTCTCCTTCTGATCCATCTCCATGTTCTTCACCTTCCCCTTCATTTTCTTCACCTTCTCCTTCTTCTCCATCTTCATTTTCTGCGCCTTCTCCTTCTGCTCCATCTTCATTTTCTTCACCTTCTGCGCCATCTTCTTCTTCCTCACCTTCACCTTCTGTTCCCTCTTCATTTTCTTCACCTTCTCCTTCAGCTCCATCTTCATTTTCTTCACCTTCTCCTTCTGCTCCATCTTCATTTTCTTCACCTTCTCCTTCAGCTCCATCTTCATTTTCTTCACCTTCTCGTTCTTCTCCATCATCATTTTCTTCACCTTCTCCTTCTGCTCCATGTTCATTTTCTTCACCTTCTCCTTCTGCTCTATCTTCTTCTTCCTCGCCTTCCCCTTCTGCTCCATCTTCATTTTCTTCACCTTCTCCTTCTTCATTTTCATCACCTTCACCTTCTGCTCCATCTTCATTTTCTTCTCCTTCTGCTCCATCTTCATTTTCTTCTCCTTCTGCTCCATCTTCATTTTCCTCACCTTCCCCTTCTGCCCCATCTTCATTTTCTTCACCTTCTCCTGCTCCATCTTCATTTTCTTCACCTTCTCCTGCTCCATCTTCATTTTCTTCACCTTCTCCTTCTGCTCCATCTTCATTTTCTTCACCTTCTCCTTCTGCTCCATCTTCATTTTCTTCACCCCCTCCTTCTGCTCCATTTTCCTCTTCCTCACCCTCCCCTTCTGCTCCATTTTCATTTTCTCCACCTTCTTCTTCTGCTCCATCTTCATTTTCTTCACCTTCTCCTTCTGCTCCATCTTCATTTTCTTCACCTTCTGCTCTATCTTCTTCTTCCTCACCTCCCCTTTCTGCTCTATCTTCATTTTCTTCACCTTCTCCTTCTGCCCCATCTTCATTTTCTTCACCTTCTCCTTCTGCTCCATCTTCATTTTCTTCTCCTTCTGCTATATCTTCTTCTTCCTCATCTCCCCCTTCTGCTCTATCTTCATTTTCTTCACCTTCCCCTTCTGCTCCATCTTCATTTTCTTCACCTTCCCCTTCTGCTCCATCTTCATTTTCTTCACCTTCTCCTTCTGCCCCATCTTCATTTTCTTCACCTTCTCCTTCTGCTCCATCTTCATTTTCTTCTCCTTCTGCTCTATCTTCTTCTTCCTCACCTCCCCCTTCTGCTCCTTCTTCATTTTCTTCACCTTCACTTTCTGCTCCATCTTCATTTTCTTCTCCTTCTGCTCGATCTTCTTCTTCCTCACCTTCTCCATCATCTTCATTCCCCTCACCTTCCTCCTTTCCTTCATCTTCTTTTCCCTCACCTTCCCTTTCTGCTTCATCTTCTTTTTTCTCGCCTTCCCCTGCACCTTCCTTTTCCTCATCTTCCTTTTCTTCATCTTTCTCCCTTCCCTCCATACTCTTTGTCCTCACATTCTCCGTCATTTTTTCTTTAGCCTCACCTTCCCGTTTCACTTCATACATTTTTTCCTCATCTTCCTCCTTTTCCTTCATATTCTTTGTCCTCACTTTCCCCTTCATTTTTTCTTTTTCCTCATCTTCCCCTTGTGCTTCATCCTTCTTTCCCTCATCTTCTTCCTTTTCCTTCATTTTCTTTGTCCTCACTTTCTCTTTCATTTTTTCCTTGTCCTCACCTTTCCCTTTTGCTTCATCCTTCTTTCCCTCATCTTCTTCCTTTTCCTTCATCTTCTTTGTCCTCACCTTCTCCTTCATTTTTTCTTTTCCCTCATCTTCTTCCTTTTCCTTCATCTTCCTTGTCCTCACCTTCTCCTTCATTTTTTCTTTTCCCTCATCTTCTTCCTTTTCCTTCATCTTCTTTGTCCTCACCTTCTCCTTCATTTTTTCTTCTTCCTCATCTTCTTCCTTTTCCTTCATCTTCTTTGTCCTCACTTTCTCTTTCATTTTTTCCTTGTCCTCACCTTTCCCTTTTGCTTCATCCTTCTTTCCCTCATCTTCTTCCTTTTCCTTCATCTTCTTTGTCCTCACCTTCTCCTTCATTTTTTCTTTTTCCTCATCTTCTTCCTTTTCCTTCATCTTCTTTGTCCTCACCTTCTCCTTCATTTTTTCTTTTTCCTCATCTTCTTCCTTTTCCTTCATCTTCTTTGTCCTCACTTTCTCTTTCATTTTTTCCTTGTCCTCACCTTTCCCTTTTGCCTCATCCTTCTTTCCCTCATCTTCTTCCTTTCCCTTCATATTCTTCGTCCTCACTTTCCCCTTCATTTCCCCTTTTGCTTCATTCCTCTTTCCCTCATCTTCTTCCTTTTCCTTCATCTTCTTTGTCCTCACCTTCTCCTTCATTTTTTCTTTTTCCTCATCTTCTTCCTTTTCCTTCATCTTCTTTGTCCTCACCTTCTCCTTCATTTTTTCTTTTTCCTCATCTTCTTCCTTTTCCTTCATCTTCTTTGTCCTCACTTTCTCTTTCATTTTTTCCTTGTCCTCACCTTTCCCTTTTGCTTCATCCTTCTTTCCCTCATCTTCTTCCTTTTCCTTCATCTTCTTTGGCCTCACTTTCCCCTTCATTTTCTCTTTTTCCTCACCTTTCCCTTTCGCTTCATTCTTTTTTCCCTCATCTTTCTCCTTTTCCTTTATCTTCTTTGTCCTCACCTTCTCCTTCATTCTTTCTTTTCCCTCACCTTCCCCTTTTGCTTCATCCTTTTTTCCCACATCTTTCTTCTTTGCTTCACCTTCTTTTTCCTCATCTTTCTTTTTCGTTTTAACCCTAGTCCGACTGCTTTTCTTGGGTTTTTGTCTTCTCAATTGACTCCCTGTAGATCTTAATGCAGCTTGACACTTGGGGCATCTGTGTTCCTTACATTTCTGACAGTCAATTCCCTGTGCTTCCCTTCCTCTTTTCCATGCCTGTCTAGACCTTTTCATTTCTTCTTCGTGACATTCATGACACTCACCTTGGAATTCTGGGTGCACATTACGACTTTTGTTATACTTCTCAAGGCAATCTCGACAAAAAAGGTCATCACATTCTGGACAGCGACCGTCACATTCCAGAGACTCATCGTTACATTCCGGACACTCAGCTATACATTCCAGACACTCAGCGATACATTCCAGACACTCAGCCATACATTCTGGACAATCCTCATGACCGTCATCAAAACTTCTTTGTACGCTGACCGGAATGAGAACTTGGCTTTTCTTTTTAACCTTCACATTATTATTCAGATTGACCTCTTTATTCTTTAAACCCACTTCACCTTCATCTTTCTTACTTTCCTTTCCATCCCTTTCTTCTTTTTCATTTCTTTTCTCACTTTCTCCAATTCCATCCTCACTTTCCCCTTTGGTTCCACTTTCCTCATGACTTTCACTTTCCTCTTCACACAAACTTTTCTCTCTCTCGAAAATCTTCTGTGTGTGCAATTTGACTTCCATTTGACTTTCCGTTTGCAAGTTACTTTCTCGATTTTCACAATTGCTTCCTTTTCTAGGCTGGCTATCCTGACTGCTTGTCATACATTCCTCTGGGGTTTCTTTCCAACTGTCTTTGTTGTAGCATTTCTTTGTCGTTATCATCTCAACTGATTCCTTCCCTATCTTCTCTGGACATTCATGACTTTCGGTTTTGTTGAGTTTTACACATTTTTCAGTACTTTGATATTCAACAACATGCCTTGCTTGATTTGGGACTTGACTTTTATTACTCTTCTTGATCATATTTTTAAGCTGTACCTTGACATATGGCTATATATATAATAAAAAACATCAATTTTATACTAAAATTTCATCCATGGTTACATTTTCATTTCATTTCATTAATTTGTAACTGTTTGAATTTGTAAATACATCAATTAATCAATCTCAAATTTTCTTTAAAACATGAAATTTTAAAAAGTGACAGGATGTCATTATTAGAATTATAATCGCATCAAGGGCCAACCGAAACGTAACATGGCCTGACAAATTGTTCTGAATTATACTCATTCAGTTTGATTTAAATTACTTTCCAATGTTGACTTCCCATCTTTTCATGTATTTGAACATTTAGTAACAAAAAACTCCCATTTGCTGAAACTGACAGGGCTGTGACATCCCCGATATTTCTTATTTAAAAGTCTTTACCACTGCACTGTCTTCTGATTCGCTTTCCCTTGGGCTTTTCTCAAAGGTGTACCTCTTCAGATCTTTCCTTTTCCTCAATTTCTTTCTTTTCTTCAAAGCTTTATCATCTGTAAAACTTTCCTTTTCAGCTAGAGAGCTCAGTCTCTTCGCTGTCTCATCGTCTCTCTTCTCTTCGTGTTCCTCTTCTTTTTCGACCTGCACTTTCCTCATCACATCACTTTGACCTTCACTGGCATTTTCCGTCAGAATTTTCTTTTTGCTTCTCTCTTTACTTTCTTCTTGAATTTCCTTTTCACATTCCTGCTTTATCAAATCACTTTCCTCTTGACTTGTGTCCTGACCCTCCACTTTACAATCCTCCTTAATTTCTTCTTCATCTCTCTGTCTTTCCTTGCGACTGTTTGATGAGCATACCTCCTGAAATCCCGCATGGACTTTGCCTTGAATTTCCTTCTGACCCTTTAGATGGTCTTCTTCACCCTCATTCAATTCCAATGACCTTTCCTCGTCAGTCACCCTATTGCCACCATCCTTCAAACTTTTCACTTGAACTTCGGTTTCCAGTTGACAATTATTTCTTCCTTCTGGTTCATTCTTTTGACTCATGATTTCCCCTTCGCCTTCCAATTGACCAAGAGCAAAACAGACAGTTGGTTCAACCTGCTCTTCATCCTGGCTCTCTGATTCACTTCCATGGGTATATGCATTGTTGTTTTTGTTCGCATACTCTTCCCCACTCTCCTGTTTCCGTGCAGGCTTCCCTTCTTTTGAGTGCTTCATTGGAGCTGGGACTTCTTCAACTTGATCAGTTTCTTCACTATCCAGTAGTTGTTTCCACTCTTCTGAATATTTCAATAGTTCTGTGACTTGCTCACTTTTTAGCAGATATCTCCATTCATCTAAATATGGTTCCTCGCTTTCGTCACTATCCTCACTTTCCATCAGGTATTTCATCCCTTCTGAGTATTTCCATGGTTCAGTAAATTCCTCACTATTCAGACGGTGTCTCTTTTCATTAAAATTTGGTTTTGTGACTTTCTTGCTATCCTTAGTTTCTGGAAGGTGCTTCTTCCCTTCTAAGTATTTCCTTAGATCTCCAACTTCCTCACTTTCCTCACTTTCCTCACTTTCTTCACTTTCCACTAGAGCTCTCCTTTCTTCTCCTGAGTACCCCCATGACTCCATGTACCTCCTTCTGACCCAGTCTTCAATCCACTTTTTCTTCATTAGCATCAGACTGTTTTCTTCCAGACTTTCATCTTCAGCTTCCTGATTCATGTCATTTTCCTTTACAGAAACTCCAGGGAAGGATTGTTGTTCTGTGTTACTCTGATTAGCATTCAGATTGGCATTTTGACTTTTATTAGCAGTTTTCTTCTCATTCTGTTCTACCTTTGCCCCTTTCTGGTTTTCCCCTCCTTCTGCCTGCTTCTTCCCTTTTTCCTCCTTTGCAACCTTTTCGGCCTTTGCCAACGTCTTTTTCCTGAACTCGGCTTGCATCTTCTGCAGTTCTTCTGGATTTGGAAGTTTCATCGCCCTCTTCTTGATAACATCCAGGGTGACAAAGACCACGTAAGAAATGAAATTGACGCCAAGCAGAATTAGCAAGTGGGCCACCAAACCTACAAGCACAAAAACAAAGCAACTTTTTCCATATTGTTTTCTCCATTTTTGACCCAGTTGCTGAAAGTATTGTGACAACATCTCCAGTGCGAAGGCAACATCATGAAATAATAATGGCTCAAACTTAAAGCCTCAAAAATATTGTGATGTCACTTCCATAAAGTGTGTGACCTTCATAACCCAACAAGGTAGCAGGGCTTTTAAATAAAACATCACTCACCCGACCAAGCACACAGCAATTGATCAATGTTGCTGCGATGATGAAATCATAGCTTTGTAATGGCATAAATAATAAATAATATACATATGTAAATTTGAGGGTTCTATACCATTGCCGACATTCGATATGATATGTATCATTGATACACTTGATCGATATACGATTCGTACCGTCAGTCCACAAATTTGGGCCGATCTGCTTCCTGAAAACCTAATTTTTTGCCCAGAAAGTTTACCACGCACCAGAGCGGACATCAACATGACCACTTCCTCGTGTTCAGTTCATGATTTTGTGGACATTTTCTCTCAAATCTCAGCAATAGATGGCTTGTTTTAGCTGGATATGGCACAACTGAACCAAACCAAAACTTCTGCTTTTAAAACCAGCTCGGGAACAGGCCAGACTGCACTGGTACGGACGGCATTTATCAAACAGGTGTAGTGCACTAGTATATAGTTCATTGTCCAAAACGTAGCATTCCCCAGATGTGAAAGAAGTCCTAACCATCACATCCAATTACGTAATATCTTTACAGAAACAACATGACGATAACAGCTGTGGTACAATGCTTAATTACGCACAATTTTATACACAAAGTTACAATATTTCTTCAGTGCAGCCGGAATACACATGTATCCAGTCTGTGAAGCGTAACTTTTGAACCATCAAGACCAGTGTGTGTCATAGTTATCTGAATGGTTTTTTTCCCAATATTATAGCTGATAATATTTCAAAATGATACAGTTGATGGGTGTGTCATTATCAAACTTCAAAGAGAAGGTGAAATTAGTCAACTTGGCAATTTGAGCCTTCCTGCCGGCTTGTAAAACATGCTCAACACTTACGTTTGCCACATTCAATTTTGGCAATGGATTATAGCTAATCACAAATACACCTCAAGCATGGTTCTAGAGCAAAGTATGAAAATATCCATATGAACCTCATAAATTGCAACCACTTCAACAATAGACGTGGGTGGATTCTAAATCTAACCAGTAACTCCTCATATTTTGACCAAATGTTCATATATATCGCAAAAGATAGTGTTCTAACAAGCACATTTAAGGTGGCTCGCTACCCACGAAATTACGTCACCTGCCCACATTTCCGCGCAGCCAGGCAGGCCCTATCCATCGTAACGTCACCATTGCAGCTGATCTCTGCTGTCATCTTTTTTTAATTTCGAGAATTTCAAGTGTCGGCCGCTTCTTTTGCAATTTGCGCCACTTCTATTGGGGTTAGAGACTTCTCGTTTGGAGCATTAGATGCGCCATGAAGAGTACTATATACAGCCGGAGAATCAATTTGATACTCAAAACAGAACATTTTTACAGGCGATTTTCGGCAAGCAGGTCAAATTTTTCAAAAATGACTTTGTGATATAAATAAACGTTTATATCAATTTGAAGTGTGGTAGGAACGCCTGTCTATATCATCATGTTGTTCCCAACTATTTTCAGAAACAAATGACAAAGAAATGAAAAATCCTATATCGTCAATTTTTTTTAGCGCCATGGTTCATAAAAAAAGTTAAAATTGTCAAAATCGAAACTTATATTCCGAGCCCCTTGGAAAGTCCTTTAAACTAAATATATCTCTTTGAAATTGTAATCACCTTTTCCATGAAAGTGTGTTCTTTAATTTCACGCTTCATTGCATAATATGGAATGCATGACAACTGAATGGCAGAACAAACTTCACAGTAGGAAAAATAAGAAAAAAATGTAGTTTTTCAGGTTTGCGTGGACTGACTTTCTGGTACATAACCCCAAATATTGTTTTTAAAAGGCTGGTAGCGACCACTTTTGTTTACATATTCTTGCTATAAACTATATTTTGGATCATTCTATTCTGTTTTTAAGAAATCCTATCTTGGAGTATCGAGCCACCTTAATGGCGCAATATCGCCCATGGCCCAAATGTTTCACCTATACCACTCTGTGCCTCTACACTGCATTGTACTGTGGTCTACTTGAACATGAAGACACAAGCAAAATGAAGGCTCCAAACCGTACAGACTGGACCTTAGATAGGCTGTGGATCTGAGGACACCATAACGAATAATACTGAATTTAAGTGGGAAAACGATCCACAGACTGACAATGCACATCTACCATACCATTAAAGTACTATACATTTGAAAAGTACCCAGCTTAACGCCAGAACCTGGGGGATTACATCGCTTCAAGACAGAAACATAATCACCCTATGCATAGCATGGTCGAAAATTATCTATAGAACAGAACGAAAAATATGTGTACATACTGCCTTGTCTGGACATCCTTTCAACAATTAAATGATGCTCGACGATAATCTGGTCCTTGTGTTTACAAATGTACGTCCCGTTATCGCCTGGCTTCACTTGTTGGAAGAAGAGCGTCAGGTCGTGAGGCCGTAATGTGATCCGTTTTCCATATCTCGTTTCTAGACCGATCTGGCTGATCAACTTGGTCGGGTCTGTCAGGTTCACCCACTCCAGATCTTGGAGCAACGGAGGATCAAAGCTCGATCTGGAAAAAAAAGGCATTGGAATGGATTATTCACTTAAATACGAGGAAAAAAATATGTGTAAAGATCTGAAGGAAAGTCTTTCACGCAGATCAAAAGATTATTTCAGAGAAAAAAAGTGCAACAACAAAATGATCGTGCACTTTGTTAAGTCCAGACATATTTAATCTTTTGCTTCTTGGATTAACAGACCTACCCAACAGATATTCTGCCTACGGGAAAAAAATTGAGTTTACCAATCATTTTTTATTAAATTGACGTTATAAAATATTGAAATTACACTTTTATTGTTCCTGTCGAATGACAATAGAAAAAGTGCCTCACGAAAATCCGAGAAGCTAAAGATCAATTGGGTCTGGTCTTACTTTTGGAGTGGTCTGTCAAAAATGAATTTTTCTATGTCCATGAGAGCACTGAGTGTAAAAATCACCCAAAGCTGAAGAAAACACTTTGTTCCATAAGTTGAACAAACAACAACATTCTGCTTATATATAAAGCAGATACTGATCTCTATTGTTTCTTATAAATTTGATTATTACTATTCATTGTGATTTATACCAGAGATAAATGTTGAATATAGATCGTCAGAATGAAGTTCATCTGCCCTTTTAAGTTACAATATAGGGCATAAATAAACCAATTGTGACAAGTAAGATGTTCCAAAATTCCTGAAGAGATCTTGACTCTCTTAAATTCCATGTCCATCTATTCTTATTGTAGCACGATTACATCACTACAAAATTTATTACACATTGTTCTATATTTATATATAATTACAAGAAAAATACTTTATAATGTTTAAGTTTTTGCAACAAAGCAATAAAACTTAAGTAAGAAACAGGCGTGCATAAGTCAAAGATGGCTAAAGTATAATGATTTGAAATACCTTGGGCAGGAGAGCTGAATAGGCTTGTTCTCCTTAACTTCATGATAAAGGGTTTGAGCTGAAAGAGGCGAGAATTCATTACTTCACCATAAATCAGATGAACAATGTTGAACATAATAAAGACACACATCGTTTTACGTTTAGAAACAGTAATATAAATTGTTTAAGTGCCTTACGCCCAACTATCTTTTCATCTCCAGAATCGTAGTTGACCTCAATGTAAGAATCAAACTTGAAACTTTTCTTCATGTCGTCCTTGGATTTGTCCCAGATCTCATTCTTCAAGTTCTGCTTCATGCTGTAGACCTCTTCGTTGTAGGAGTCTGGAACAAGATTTCATTGTGTAAGTTCCTACACATATTGCATAAAACACAATCATATCTGTATCCCTCATGTGGTATCTACATGCAAGGATACACTCTAAAAAATACACTCATACAAAAACCCTGTTTGGTTTTCTTAAGGGGAGGTATGGGTGAGAAATTCCCCAAAAATATGTAAGCTTCACATATTCAGTTTATGGCACTTCTTTGAGTCCAACCTTCAATAATATTAAAATGTGTCTCTATCATCACTTAAAGCCATGTCAAATACCAAATCATCGCCAAATTTTAGTGAGTAAATAGTGGCGTTGTGTCACTTCAAAGATGTCCACACAAAAAAGTAGTTAAAATGGCAACATGGAATTTACTGTGATGAAACATAACAATCATAACTAAATTGTTGCAAAATTTTGTTTCTGTAGCTTCATTAGATTTGGAGAAATAGCCACAAATATTTTATCTAGTGGTCAATTGCCTGAAATGACGTTAACGTCACGTTTTTGCCATTTTCCGCAACATGTGAAAATCAACTTTTACCCTGTACGGGATGTGAAAAATCTTCACAACCGTTTGTTGTCGGAACCTGTGGGATGCATCATCGGAATCCTAGAAAAATTGTCTTCAAAATCACAGACCAGATTTTAAAAATTTTTGTTCATTGCAAAATTATATGACATTGTAGCGATAGAAACGAGAAGTTTTTCAATAAAAATGACTTTCGACTACTTTACCCTAATTTCTGACACTATGAAAAGAAATATAAAAAATCCGCTCTGTAACTTTCTGCGTCTTGCCCGTCTCCATTTGTAAATATTTCAAAATTTTTCTATCATGTCTGTAACTTCAGAAATTTCACATCCCGTGAGCAGTAAAAATCAGCCTTTTTTCACCTTTTAAACTGGTTACCACGGCAACCATTCATCATAACAATGCAAAATGACCTGAAATCATCTAATTAAACTAAAACCTAACTTTTTACACCAAACTTTGTTCATTAAACTAAAAATTGCAGAAAAGTGCCCTTCTCACCCATACCTCCCCTTAAAAGCTTGTTCGCCAAGTCACTGCAATCAGGGTTTTTGGAAAAACTGTACAGCCGTAGTGATTTGCTTCTAAATCTATGTGAATTAAACTTTATTCAGTTGTACATGTATATAAAAGAATAATGCTCTGAGACTAGTCTATAATGAATCACCTGAGACTATAAGAGCACTTTAATCTGCTCAATTCTGTTTTACATTCACATTAATAATGCTTGATTTCTTCTACATTACAGCGAAACACTTTGATACTGAAAAAGAGTGCACTGTTGCACTGTGAAAATGGGACTTCGTGTGTCATCATACTGATGATTTGTCATGATCATACCCTATACTTTCAATGTTAATTTGATTTAAGGAGACTTATCCCTCTTGTTGGTGACAGCCAAACAAAAGGATAATGCATCTGATTTTCAATCCAAAATCAGTTATGACAAGTCAACTGGCCTTCTCTTGATCATGACTAATCAAACTGCCTCTATGTTTCCCATGTTGAAAGTATAGAAGATGACACTTCATCAGCTATCATGATTCATGAATCACGAAGTGCATTTTTCACAGTGAACTGATCCCCATTTTTTTCTTTATCAAAGTGCATCACCGTAAGCCAACATAACTTAATTAACTATTACTTTTTTCTGTTTCACATTGTACATAAATTACATTCCATTCTGTTCTACAGATATATCTATACAAATATAGTTCACGCTCTATTCTGTCATCCACCCACCATTGCACTTGACCTTGCACTTCTTCACCTCCACCTGCGAGGGAATCGCGTCTTGCATGTCCGGGTGGCCGTCAAACAGCGTCGAGTGAAGCAGGGCTCCGTTCGGGTAGAGAGATAAGATCTCCATCAGGTAATCCGGTTGGGTAAGAAGTGCTTTCTTCCACTTCTTTATGGTAGCAGTTCCTAACATTAAAAAAAGCAAGATTAAAATCCAGGGTCAATAGTTTTTAGCCACCTGCAACTTGCTGCAAATGACTAATGCATGTACAGTGCCGCCTGTAAGTAAGTGAAACGCATGATATTGTGCCATTGCATCAATGTTAAACATCCTTAATCAAAATGCTTCTGGACGGACGAATTCTCATCCGATGGGAGGAAAACATTTTGGGACATAAAGGCCGATATGTGAGGCATGCGGGATAAAAATAGCAGCCAATTTTCTTTGCTGCAGTTGAAGTTAGGTATGGGTCAAAGTCTTTGATAAGTAAGTGAAACGCAGGCCCAATGTTAAAAGATAGGGAAGGGTGGTTCACTTACTTATCAAAGACTTTGACCCATACCTGGTCAATTCCACCGTGACTTTGGGACAATCAATGTATTTTCCACCTTAATTGGAGTCAAAATGTAATAGAAGGAATGAGAGGAAGGTTTTGATGTTATGACATTTTGTTGTTGTGCCCATGAAGTTGCAAAATATTATAAAAACATCCCCGGAATTTGATTTTTAGTTTTGATATGAGGTCAAATATGCTCTTGTGACTGAAGGGACTTTTTTGACCACCGTTTTTTGTGAGTTTGCTGAACATGTAATTACTATCTCAGTTCACATGTCACAACTTATTGTCATAGTGCATTGTAATTGTATTGAGATAAGCTTTCAAATCAGGCCCACATTAAGACTGGTGGATCAATGGTTCTCCAGCAGTGCCTCATTCATTCTGAGACTGATGGGACACCTCTTTGTGACTGATGGGACAGTATCTCAAAAGTATTTAATAAAGGTCTTTAGATTCAAATTACTGGCAAAATATAAGGTTAAAGTAACACAATGATCCATCAGAAAAGAATACATTGTCAATTCAATACATTTAACACAAAATTATTTTAGTGTAGGCCAAGAGTGTACAACAAAAATATTCACAGATATATCTCCATTGTTCAAGGTGTAGCAGTAGTCCAAATGTGAGTCCGGAATAAAAAACAGCAGTAAATTGGAGTTTTATATTGGCAAAATGACCAAGTGGGCAAATGTTCACAATAACGTTTTTTTTGTGTGAAAAGTTATGGTAAATATCTAACTATGTTCCAAAATGTGTGGATGTGTCTCAATCCCTTCAAACAAAAAAAAATTATTGTTTTTATGGTTGTTTTTTTATGCTCGGCACAGTTTAAACATGTGCAATATGCATATTATGGTCTATGCTATGGGCTTCAAATCATCTAGAGTGTATTTTCTAGGCTAGAAAAACTAGTCAGAAACATTTTTAGTAACATATCTATTAAAGGCCTTAATGGGAAACCAATTTGTTTGTCACGTCTGTGGGGAGACAGCTTCCTTGCTTCTCGCACCAGATTTACTGAGTAATTGCAATCCTCTTTAATCCAAGCCATCCTTGAAAATAAGCCTTTATTTTTGGTTCCTGTGAATTCAGTATGGTGCATAGACACTCCATGCATCTTATTTTTGAATTATTTCATGGATATCATATTGATAAGAGGCCATGTTTCAGGACTCAGGTTGGCTAAAAATTTCACTTGTATTCCACATGAACTTACCAAACAGTTTGTCCTTATATTTCCTATTAGCATTAATAGACCCTGCCATGCAGTTCAGCAACAAGTTATCCATCACCAAACTTTTCACCATGCTCCAAGTAAGATTTTTTGACTCAGGGTCAGGATTTTAATACTTTTTTCGCCATAAAAATTATTTGAAATTAGAAAGGACAATCCATGTGTCACTTTATTCAAAATAATAATGATTAAAATCAACAAAAAACAAGTTATTCGCTGCATGTGGTCAATTTATCATGTTCGAATGTGACTGAAGGGACAATGTTTACACACCATTCTTCATACAAATGAGTGAGAATAATCTTCAACGCAATTCATGCCCAGTTATCTGTCACTATGTACTAGATAATAATGAAAAAAAGTCTGCCAAAAGCAAATAATTCACTGAGTGAAGTCAATTTATTATGTTTTGGCGTGACTGATGGGACAATGTAACAGCAATGTCTAACATTGATGAAGTGTGAATCCTCTTCAACATTAGTGTTAGTAAACATGTTTTCAAAACAACTTCCGAGTACCTTTGCAGGCATGAAAAACATGACTTTGCTTTTCTGCGATGTATGTGTGATCAGTATGAAGATGATAAGCAACTGCTTCTTTCAATTTTGATTTTTTCCTAAAATTCTGAACAGATTGGAGGAAAATGTTGATTATTTCAAAACGGAACAAAATATGAGAAAAATTTAACTTGTTTTGGGCAGTAGAGACCATACTGGTTTGCTACTGTTAATGATTTGATGATCACTAAGATTTTAAAAAATACTAAAAGTGGTACACTTCTGTGGAATTGACCACCTAACTCTGACTACAGCGAAGAAAATGGGCTGCTATTTTTATCCCACTTGCCTCACACATCGGCCTTTATGACCCACTTTGTTTCCCTTTCATCCGATGAAAATTCATGCCTCCACAAGCAGTTAGGCTGAGGATGTTTAGCATTGATGCAATGGCACAATGTCATACGTTTCACATACTTACAGGCGGCACTGTACATGGCCAATGTCAAGTTGTCAACTGAAAATTTTAAAGCATTTCCTGTACTCTCAATAATATACACTGACACTCGTGCCAAGAGCCCATTCAGAATTTACGATTGGGAGAGCACCGTGACTAACTTTTCGCATGTGTTACACAACATGTCGGGGGTACATGTATGAAATTTTCAGCATGAGTCTACAAGGGCCCACTAGTTTTACTACTTTGTAGGGCCCTCTGACTTGGAAGGGCTCACAGTGCCGCTCACTGCTTTGGAGGAGCTCCTCCATCTAGCGTCTACAAGGGCCTGCTGGTTTTGCCGCTCTGGAGGGCCCACTGACTCAAGAGGGACCCTCCATTTTGCACAAATTTATTCGACGTACAAAGCCTTTGTCCACAAGGGCCCACTAGTTTTGCCGCTTTGGGGGCGGGGGCGTTGACTTTGGAGAGCCCACTGACTCAGGAGGGGCCTCCTTTATCTAGCTTACCGACTCTGGACGGGCCCCCTTCATCTAGCTTACTGAATCTGAAGGGGCCCCCTCTGTCTCTCATTTCTTGTACGCACTAAGTGTGCATCCACAAGTGCCCACCGGTTTTGCCACATTGTGGGGCTCAATGACTTTTTGAGTCGCACTGACTCAGGAGGGGGCCCCTTCATCTTGCATTTCCTGTACGCACTTAGCTTGTGCCTACAAGGGCCCACTGGTTTTGCTGCTTTGGAGGGCCCATTAACTCAGGAGGGGCCTCGTTCACCTGGAGTTTCTTTTACACACCAAGCATAATTTAAAAGGGCCCACTGGTTTTGCCACTTAGGGGCCCAATGACTTTGGGGGCCCACCGACTTATGGGGCCCACTGACTTTGGAGGGCCCTCTCCATGTGTTTCTACTGCGGGCCACTGAATGCAACTATGTTCAACTTCTGTTCAAGTACAGTATATTCACGACAAATATGCGCCGCGCGTACGAGTGAATTTGGATGCAATGGGCCCCCCAAAAGGCAGTGGGCCCTAGGCCGATGGCCTACTCGGCCTATTGGGAAATCCGGCACTTGGGACAATATTCAAATAAAAAATGCCATATGACCTGGTCGAAAGCAAAATACTAACAAGACAGTGAGATAAGCTCATCTACCATCTTAAGACTGCTGTGCATTCAAGTGACATACAGATATTCTCTATGAAAATCACACTAAAGATGAGTTCAAGAGTTCACCTTTGCGTTCCTTCTGCCCCTTGACGTCGCACATGTCACACTCGCTCCAGGCCCCCCATGAAACAAGCATCTCCCAGTTGTGCATGCCTGAAGCAAATGTAACATTTCATTATTAACTTTTATTAGGGATACAAAATTCCCGGGAATTTTCGTTAGGGAAATTTTCCATGGAAATTTTCGGAAATTTATGGGAATTTACGGGAATATTCGGAAACATTGGAAATATTCAGACAATTATCCGTTTACTTGGGAAATTTCTGGGAATAAAACTGGATTGGATAACAAGCCAGCTTAAGCTGTGAGTTTGCACCCAACACCTCATTTCATCTAAGTCTAAAATGTACTCAGCAAATTATGGAGGTTATTTGCAACTCATTTTGAGATGCAAAATAATTTTCTTACTGTAAGGGCAAACAAGAATTGCACTTTTGAACTAAAGGACACTCACTAAGCAAGATAGAGAACAAATTTACAAAATTTTCACAATTAAGGTCTTTGTCCTTTTTCATGTTGCCAATATGTACTGCTTGGTGTATTATGAAGTGATAAATTCATATTTGTGCAACAACAAACTTGACTCTTGAGACTTTCAAAAATGTCAAGAAAATCTAAATTTAGACCAGTTGCTTTCTGCTGATGTGATTGGGATTAAGAAGATGACATTTGCAATCGCCGATATTGTCTCCTTACAGATTTGGCAAAGGAAGTTTTATACGCACTAGATACTTAAATTTTGTGCAATTTTGATTACATTTGCAGCAGAGGTCAAAAGCGTAGAAGTGCTAGACTATAGACTATATCTCCATGCACTGTATAGCATAGTGACAAAGACTAACACTTCTGGGTGTGTGCTTTAGACTTCTGATGGAAAAGTGTTCGTCAAACATGTTTTAATTGGAAATTAAACCAATCACAAATATAACCCTCGGAATCAGACAGGTTCATAAATTTCAAGGTTTTCCTCCTGCAGAATAAAAAAATCATAATCCTCATACTGCAATCAGAATATTCATTTAGGTATGAAGTAAGACTCTTTGAGAGAGATACAACTGCGAAAATTTTGCTGCACCGAAAAGTTACTCTGGAGAAGTCCTCCGGTATTTTGAGCAGCATCTAAATTTCGGAAATTTAATTTCCAATAATTTTACACGGGTCTGTACTTCGAAAAAAATATTTCTATCAGAAAACTGGGCCCGAAACGTGTGATGGCCCATTTATTATGGTTGACTTTTCCTTAGCACTGTCCCTCGGTGAACAGGCTTATGCAAAATATATGTTGTTCAACAAGGTTTCCTTTGGTAAATACAGAATAATTTAGATTTTTACAAAACAAAAAATAAATCCCAAAATTATGCTTTAAAGATTTTGAAATAATCAACTCGAGAACAAATGGCAATGGACTTGACCCTCGTTGCCAAACCAATATATGCAACCTTGATATCCAGGAAGACCTAAAGACCACAAACTGCCATAGTGGCTATCAAAAGATAATGGCAGACATCCAAATGACCACTATTAACAGGACCAATAACTAATATATAAAGATTTAAGTATTTTATTTGAAATTTCCCAAAATTCCCAATATTCCCGCAAGAATAAATTCCCGGAAATTTTCCCTGGAAAATTTCCAATATTTCCGGAAATTTTCCCGGCCTTTGCATCCCTAACTTTTATTCAAGACAACTAAAATTCCTATTAGATATGACGGATGGATGATTTCATACTTCAATACGAATATACATGTAGGCTACTGCCACTACAATTTATACCACCATTGCTTCGCAAGTTGATATTATCAAAACTAGAAACTGACAGAAACGTAACAGCTGAAATCAATGACTTTCCATGCATATTGACTGCAGTTTGGCACACCCCCTTGGGCCTGAAGATTTTTCATGTAAAAAAAAAAAAATTTGCCAATAAATTTCAATAGCAAATTTTAATAGCACATTTTCATCCACTTCTGGGCTTATTGAAGTGGATAGTAAAACGGTTAGGCCACATATAATTGATTTTTAGCTCCGCGGACCCACCGACACTACAGATTTCCTGCCGATGGAAAAAAAAAATTTTTTTTTGACATTATAAAAAAACTGTTTCACCTTTTTTTTTGTCCTACCGACCGACCCTAGAAAAAGTGCCTTGAGAGGATCCAAGAAGCTAAAGATCAATTATGTGTGGCCTTAGATGAGAGACAGATATCTTACGGTCTTTCACTTTATCCACTGGTTTTGGTTTCTTTGAAAGTTTTTTTCTCATCACTGTACAAGAAAAATTAAGAAAAACATTATTTGCACATGGTGACTTATTGAAGTGATCCTTAAAAACAACTCTACAAAAGTGGAAGTGAAAGAATTAACCTCAGAATGCTTATTACATAAATTTAAATGCCTTCAAATTTTCAACCAGGTTGTCTTTGATTACAAATCCAATGTACTTGTTAGAAGGTGAAGAACAAAATGACCAGTGCATTCATCAAGTAAACTGTTTACTGTAAACAATACCTCATATATATATATATATATATATATATATACGATATGAAGAAGTATTATATAGATAGAGAGTGGATGTTGAAGAGACCAAAATGGAGTTTTATTGGCAGTAGCAGTAATATTGGTCAAGGACGCAGACTGGTGGGATACTGGCATAGTAACTCACAATACTCAGTCCATTACAGTTAAATATGTGTGTTCAGAGATGTCTCTTAAATTAAAATCAGGACTTACCTAATTTATCAGTTTTCTGTATGATCACTGAAAAAAGTTATGAATGATAACGTAAATCATCATTTTGAGCTATCACTTAAAATCAGCAATGTGTACACTCCTGCGCTAAAATATATAGTGACATTCAACTTAAGTCCTTTTTTTTACCAGGAGTGTATGTCATGCGATCAGTTGGACAATCATTCTATTTAGGAGCCTTGTTATAATAAGTTCCAACTCTCCTTAAAAAAATCTAGTAGAGTGGCAATCCTATCACTTTGTCCGAGAGCACATAAATCCATCCATGGTGGAGCAGGTCATAAATGTCAATAAAACCAAATCTATATCTGTGAAAGATATTATATATTTATATATGTGTGAATGCCATTTCAACTTTGAAGATGACCACCATGATGAATGGTCATTCGGCCAACGTGTAATTGATTTCTCATTATTCTGACTCACTGTCTATGAAGAAGATGGTGACAATTTTCCCCACTCCATCGGTCTTTTGCAGCTGCAGCCAGACCTTGTGCAAGGCCCCTGCACTCGTGAACTTCTCCTTTGGTCCGATGAAAGCAAGGTCCTCCTCCTTCATCATTCCATGCTTCGTGCAGAAGTAAGCTCCCACGTCATCTACAATATTCATGGCGTTCTTATAATAATATATATACTAGAAATGCCCATTGGCAAAATAGGTACTTTAAACCTGTCTGTAGTTATAGTTACCAAATTTACTTAAAGTGAGGAAGTGTGGTTATCATAGTGATACAAAGAAGGTCGCCAGGTGTTTTTATAAATTTTGGGGGAAAAATTTTCGAAAAAAAAAAAAGTAAAAAAAAGAATTCAGAAATTGGAAAAAAAAGAATGTAAGTACATGTACACTGAACAAATTTGTCATCATGGGACACCCAGACGCTTCGCAGCCGGGACTGAAGCATCCAGAAAGTTGCCTTTATATAAAAAGAACGAGGGAAAAAATGTAGCAAAAAATATTTTGGATAAAAGTTGAAAAATTGCCAATTTTCCTTAGAACAACCATAAAAGTACTTTGAGCGAATTTGGGTCAACCAGCAGTGGCAGATCCAGAGGGGACCCGGGCCCCCCCCCCCCTAGACCACTGAGAAAGAAATGATATTTTGATTAAAATATGTGCCAAAGCGGGCCGGAGAAGGCCAAAATGATGCTTACGCGGGCCCGCTAACGCCAAAACGACGTCCTGGCCCCCAGGACTACCCTGTCTGGATCTGCCACTGACCAGACGCTCTTATATAGTAAAATACTAAATCAAACATGTACATATTGGCAGGGTTGATGTTGATTTGACTTTGGATCATGGAATAAAAGGTTTACAACAAAAGAACATGTCTGTTACAGAGCTCTTTTCAAAAAATCAATTCTTGACACAACTCACTTCCTGAAAATTCCTTGATGATGAGCGATATCTTGTCAACATCAATTCTGTTCAGATCTTTGTCGCCATAATCATCTGCCTCGATCAGTTTGGCATACCAGGTGGTTTCTGATCCAGCAACCTCTTCATGGTCTCTGTTCAGCCGATACCACTCCACGTTCCAACTGGAAGTTGCACTGAAGTGAAATATAAACCGTTTTAAGGATTTCAATTATAATCAGGCCTTCGGAGTTGGGGTCGGAATCAGGAAATAGAGTCATGGAGTCAGAGGTTTTCAGATAGAGTCAGAGTTGCAAGTGTATAATTAGATAGTTACGTAGAAATAACCTACTAATTCACATCATATCAATTTTTTTCTTATAAATTTCAGCAACAGATCAGGACTTACCACTTGCAGTCCAGTTTGACAGTACTGAGGCGGTTGACAGTTCTGGCAAGAACGCATTCCGAACTTCCTCCCTCTGAAAGTTAAAGCAAGAAGAGTTGAACAGTCTCCAACTACCAGGTGGTCAACACTGTCCACTGCTTGTCCAATCATTTGTGATTTCAAGTAGTGCCCGAAAAAAATTAAATATATACAAATTAAGGATAGTACATCACACTCTAATTACTAATTAGGATGTTTGATCATAGTATTATGCAAATCATGGATAGTGGATCCAAAATTATACCTCATAGGCTGCTACTGACAGATTTAAACCGTTTCCAATGAGGATCACTGCTATTGAATATAGATCTGAAATTTGTGACAGCATGCGTTTCCACTCCACTGATATGAGAAGCCGACACGAAGAGACTTGGGACGGATTTCACCCCGAGTTTTTTTTTTTTTTAGTAGGGCAATAACATTTTTCCCAGTTTTTAGCATTTGGTAGTTTGCTAAATTTTATGTCAACAATTATATATATTTTTTTTTCAGTAATATGTATCGAAAAAACAGTTTTAAAGTATTTATCATTAATTCATCGTCAAACTTTTTTCAATGAAAAATGGTTTTGAATAAGATATTTCACACAGACGTATCATGACTGTCACTGTAGACTTTGCAGGAAGCCATAGATCCTATAGATTCTCTACATAATTGACGTTGCTTGACAACAGGGCCAAAAAGTCAAGCAGCTTTGTTGCCCTTTTATGTTCCCATCTTCACTTTAGAAACCTTGCTTTGCCAATCATTCTCACAAACTATTCCCCTCATTGGTTCCCCTGGGGTCTGATTTTCCATTTAAGTGCTCAAACCTCCAACAGCTCATAATTAAGTCCCTAGCAACCATCGAAACATTTCACTTTCCTCCAGTGGTATTAATGGTAGTGTGTTTTCCCCGGACTCCAATGGAGGGAGGGATGGGCCACTTTCCTCCATTTTGTTTATTTACCGCACTTTTCCACAAGATGGGCCAGCAAGAGGTCAGTGCCCCTCTCTTACAAGTCAGGGCCCCCTCCTGCAGATGGGGGTCATTGCCCCCCTTCTGCCAGTTGGGGTCAGAGCCCCCCATCCACATGCAGGGTTCAGGGCCTACTCATGGTCCCTCTCCTACAAGTTCCAAACAGTGCCCCCACCCGCAGATTGGGGTCAGTGCCCCCTTTTGCTGGTGGGGGTCAGTGGTGGGGGTCAGTGCCCCCCCTTCCACAGGGTTCTGTGCCTACTCTAGGTCAGGGTCCGTGCCCCTCTCCTACAAGACCAGTTCCCCTCCCGCACATGGGGTCAGTGCCCTCCTTTTGCCCGTGGGGGTCAGTGCCCCCCTCCTTTAGGGTTCAGCGCCAACTCATGGTCAAGTCTGTGCCCCTCTCCTACAAGTGGCAGACAGTGCCCTCTCCCGCAGATGGGGGTCAGTGGCACTGACTCAGTGCCCCCCTCTTTTAGGCTTCAGCACCTGCTCATGGTCAGGGTCTGTGCCCCTCTCCTACAAGTGGCCGACAGTGCCCTCTCCCGCACATGGGGGTCAGTGTCCCCCTTTTGCCAGTGGGGGTCAGTGCCCCCCTTCCACAGCGTTCACCGTCTCCTCAATTTCAGGGTCAGTGCCTCTCTCCTTCAAGTGACAGTCAGCGTCCCTCCTCCAGATGGGGGTCATTGTCCCCCTCCTGCCAGTGGGGGGTCAGTGCCCCTCTTCCACAGGGATCAGTGCCTACACAAGCTCATTCGTCAGTGCCCCTTTTCTGAAAGAGTCAGTACCCCCCTTCTGTCATTGGGGGTCAGTGCCCCCCTTCGACAGGGTTCAGCGCCTACTCGCGGTAAGGCTCAGTGCCCCTCTCCTACAGGTGGGAGTCAGCAACCCCTCATGCAGATGGGGGTCAGTGCCCCTCCTACAAGTGGTGGTCAGTGCCCCGAATTTTGGATGAGTGCCCTCCTTATAAGTTGTGCCCAGTGCCCCCCCCCTCCTACACTTGGGGGTCAGTACATCCAGTGGAGGCCACCACATCCAGTGGAGGCCACCACATCCAGTGGAGGCCACCACATCCAGTGGGTGATGTGCCCTGCTCAATTGTTACAATGTTCACTATATTTCTTTTGTCAACACCAGCCAATGCCTTTCTTTGCTGTCCACGTTTTTATATCTTCATCTTATATTGCATATTTCCAAATGTATAGGCTTACAATTGTACAGTGGCCTACAATGCATCACATAACGACTCCCGTTCGTAGAACGGGTATTATGCTAGTACCCATAATGATACCTACCTCTAGCAGACTCCAAGGCAGTCTTCTGAGGGGGCGCAGCATCTTCAGGATCCTTGGCTTTCCCGTTGTCCTTGGGGTCAGATCTCTTGACTCTTCTTCTTCTCCTCATTTGCATTTCTGTCTTCTGTTTTTCCAACTCCTTCTCTTTCCTTATGTACTCGGCATATTCTTTTACAACTGCAAACAAGATCACAAAATAATTTTAGGCCTCAACTTGTCTCAAGTTACATGAACACTAAGAACTTCTAATTACTCAGCAACTGAGCTTTGCACAGTCATAAAACAAATACACCAAAGACCCATGCTTGGGAAGCAGAGTCCGCGAAAAGTGATTTTGACACACAGGACATTCGGGCAGGTAGATTCTGAATTTCACCTGCCCGAATGAGGTCTTATCTGCCCGAAATTCCAATTCTAGTCATTTCAACAGGTGATCTGGAGTTGGTGTCACTGTGCCTTCATAATATGAAGTTGTGCCAAACCCAAATTGAGTAAATTGTGTACCATAGGCGAGGCTTATCTACCTAGATAACTTATAACATCTCAAAAATGCTTGCATTGAACATAAGTTTGTAGTCATTGCTTGACCAGGTAGGGTTTATTTCATAATGATAATATTACATTTAATTAGAATAAATTTCATGTACCTAATGCATAACAATAAATCTCTCAAAACAATATATGTTCACAATTCACTGGATTTCCAGAAAACCTGACAGGTCCCCTTCTAACATCTGTAACATGGCTGACGATTGCAAGCTTGCAGGGCCTCAAATCTTGTACAGATAACTGCTAATGCAGAGCATTGCTAATTGCAATGCTGAGGTATTGAAACTTCTTACAATGTTTAATTGCAATCTATTTGACTTAATTTGACACTTCTGTCACCAATTTGTTCAATGTAGTTTTTCAATTGCACTGGAGATTTCAAACGCCTCTGCTAACTCAGCCTCTGATTGCTGTATCAGCTTATTGACTCTCAACTAACCCATCGGACATTTGGGCAGGTAACCACTTTATTTTTGCCGGACACACGCTATTTTTACCGGTTTTGACCGGCAAACCGGCACTTTTCGCGGACTCTGTTGGGAAGCAAGTTTGCAAAAATGTTTATCACATTTTTAAATCCTGATACTTAAAAGTCCATTATGTTGATATTTAGCACTTACAAACAAAGCTATTCATAATTTGCCCTGGACCCCTGTGGGATAAGAGTCATGAATCGTCTAATTGGAAAATCATGAGATTTGAGAGCTCTAGGTGGTTTGGGAGAATTTAGAGTTCTCTGTTCATTTTAAGTCTATAGGGCCCGTTTTCACCAACATGGTTTTAAGAGTTATGCCAGGTCTTAGCTAAGACCTGGTCTGGCTAAGCCAATCACTCAAGCGGAGCAGGATCAAGGAACATTTACTAAATGAAAGTCTGCACATAGTATTTAAACAACTCAACTGCTACAAACACAATTAATCTCTGAAGTTCCAAAACATGGCCACATGACAAGGTAAGAGAAAAAGAGGAGTGGGCTTGGAAATTTATAACAAAGAAAAGTAATTAGTTGTCTGTCCAGTGTTGGTGACAGAAATGTATTTTTCTTTAGCCCCCTCCCCTCAAACAATAAATTAACACAAATCAGCTGGTCATGCATTTTTGCACAATGAAACTACAATAATGGTTGAATCCCTTTGAATATCTGATGATAAGGGTCCTCAAAATCTGATGTACCCAGAATGGCTGATGTGCCTGCGATTTTTTGCTACCGGCAGTTACCAACAAGTCGTTGGTGACTTGAGTGGTATTAGTGTCGCCTCAGTTTAAAGGATTGTGAAGCGCGTATAGTCATGCAATCGCTTCATTAAAACCAATATATGTAGGTATGCCCAGTGGACCAGTCACACGGGAGGCTAAATTGGAATTTTCCGAAATCGCCCGATTTCTGGGGGGGTTATAGGATGCATAGATTGCATCCACGTCCGAATGTCCTGCCCTTCGAAAGTGCCCCGTGCTAAGACCAACAACGAGTGCAGAGGTTTTGTACAACTCAGCACAGAAGAATTGCCTCTATTTGGTGTCATGACTATCATAGGCAAATGCTATAAAAACATAGTTTCATACATGAAATACTTTTAAATTGTGTGCTTGATGCTGTATGGCTAGTATATTTGCAACATTTACTTCAACTAATATATTTTCTAGGTAAGTGTGTGTTCTTGGTTGCAAACTTTATATCTCATGATGTGACATATCTTTCTTGAAAAAATCTTCGGTGACTGTTAAATTAGAGAAACATGCGAATATAATAGACAAAGGCCTTTAATACTGATTTGTCATTCCATCTCATAAGAAACATTTGTTCTGTTTTCATTGGCCTAATCACTTTTTGACACCAAATCAGTTTGAGATGGCTGATCCTTGAGTTTGGTGACAATGTGTATGATTCACTGAACCTTGACAGGTTTAAATGCTTAGCACACTCTTGGTGAAGTAATAGATAACGCCCTCGTTTGTGACAATATGCAATATATCCGAGGGCTTTAGCCCGAGGATTATTGCATATTGTCACAAACAAGGGTGTTATCTAACTTATACCACTAAGTACAAAACAAATTAATTTAAATCCCTTTGTTTGCCTTCAATCCTTCTTGTTTGATAACATTTTATTGTATTTGTTGCACATTCATGTTCCTCAGTTCATTTGAAGGTTGGCAGCCCTGAAGGCAACAGGTCAGAATTCTTTGTTCTCAGGAAATAATACAATACATTAATTTTGTAGATAGAAAGATAGATGGAAAGATAGATAGAAAGATCGATAGATAGATGGAAATAACACAATACATTAATTTCATTGATTAATTTTATAGACAGATAAATTGATAGACGGACAGATAGATAGATATAGATAGATAGGTAGGTCGATAGTGCAGCCATTTCAGCCAAGGTCACTTTTGGGAGGTTGATTATTACAGTCGCTTAGCAAATGTTATTTTTAAATTATGGACGATATTTGAAAAATAACAGAAAGGAGCAGGGGTTCGGGGGCGGCAGCCCCCGAAATAAGAAGAAGCAGGGGTTCGGGGGCGGCAGCCCCCGAATTAAGAAGAAAAAATAATTCTTTGAACTTGCCAAATGGGGCCAAAATTGTTGGTCTGCTGCTCCGCTATTTTTTTTGCAGCTTACATATCCCAAATGTACTATTTTATCAAGTGACCTTAAATTTTATCATTATTTCAGATAATAGTATTTATAAAAAAGAGTGAATATAGCCTTTTTATTGAGACCAGTTACACTTGATACAATCTTCCTCCTTGTTTACTGTCTGTGTTGTTCAGTTTTAATCCTTTGTTGGTCAGTTTGTTTCAGTGTTTCCTTCAATTTTGTCAACTTGTAGTCAGCCAAGCATGCAATATCATGGTCAGGTGTATGAGCTGTGATATGCATTATATCAGAGCGAAATCCTGCCTTCTGATTGGCCAGAAAAAGCAAACAGTGGTATAAATGGACTTAGTTATACCAGGTTTAAAGGAGTTAACGCCAGGCTTAACTCTTAATACCATGTTGGTGAAAACGGGCCTAGATGTCCAAATCAATTACACATTTGGAAAATAGACAACACTTACTCAGACGGCACCTATTTTCATTATCTCCGTTAACATGACATCTGATGAATTATTTTGTAACCATCACAGATGAGATTTCTTCCTTATACATTGAGCAAATGGCCATCCCTGATTGGTCGACATTGTAGTTATGGCAATGATGTCGCAGGTAATGCTCTGGTAGTAATGGTGACGTCATAACATTGCATCTGTGACATCACAATGCTGACATCACAATCCACAATGAGGCTGATGGTGGAAGCTCACCGTTTTTTTTAGCATTTCTCTGAATTTTTTTCTGATTTAAATTTAGTAATTCAATTTTTTCAATTTCAATTTCAATTTCAATTTTTATTCCAAATGTAAACAGGATACATGTATGTATTGAAACAATAAAAATAACAGTTACATCTGGGGGCAGATGTCCAGTGGACATATTTTGCCCAATTACAATACATAAATTGATTATACAAGTAAGGAGAACAAGAACAGCAATAACAAGTTCTTTTTTTAAAAGAAAACAAAAAGACTAGGGCTAAAAATAAAACAAATTGTAGGATTAATATTATTTGATATACATACATTAAGTTTAATAATAAGTGACAACATATTCAGGAAGTGTACCGGTGATAAAAACAAAACAGGAAATAGTTTACAGAAAATCGGGTATAATAACCTACCCGATTTTCTGTAAACTATTTCCTGTTTTGTCATCACAGTTCAAACATTGATATATTGATGGAAGCATTACATTTTTGATACCAATGATTTATCACAGCAATCACCAGTCTAATCCTACCAAATGGCAGCTTTGTGAGCATTCACAGTAGACAACTGTTATAATCCCCACAGAGTCGTTTCATTAGTCTACAAACTTGCTAACTTACAACTTTAAACTTTGATGGAAGTTGGTATCAACAGAAGGCTTTGACAATTTGTTTGTAAACACATGGCTTATGTTATGTATATTTGTTCTGGCAGCCAATTGGCTGAGAGGCTGTGACGTCAAACTTGCATGGGTTTTTCCCAGACCCAATTTTAACTCTGACACTGAGATGAAACTGTGATGCTCAGTTTGGTGGATTCGCATTGGTTAGAAGCTGGGGAATCTGACCCAGTTTGAAATGACATCACAGCTTGTAGTTAATTTACATATATTGCAATGCTAGAATAGAGTCATCTCTGACATCACAGTTCAACAGCATAGAAAGAAAACTTGATAATCCACGTAAGTATGACAAGGACTGTAACTTTGAAGACATCAGTAAGTTTTGCTAAATTATGAGCTAGTATGCAATAAATTATGTACCACATTCTCTTGATGTTTTGGTGCCATTTTTTGGCAGATTTTCGACAACAACAGCCAACCATAAAACGGTAGTATGCAGTGGTGTCAGTTCCTATGGGGCTGGTGGGGCAGATGCCCCACCACTTTTTTGCCGGAAAAAGGGTAAAAAAATTCAGAGCTTCCGTAACTCCGCTGTGCAAAAAAATAAAAAAGTTGTCAAGGCCCCACCACTGTATTTTGAAAATGTCGCCACTGGGAGTATGGGAAAGAGTGCAGAATGATATCAACCACAAGTCACAGATGTTTAAAGCTTGATATTTCTTACACACTTGCTTCAAAACTCTAACAATTTTACAACACGATTATTTAAATAAATCATCATGTGAAAGCAAGCTGCAATATATGAAGACCATTTCAAAATGTATCAAATCATTTTCACTGACCATTTCCCTCCTCTTCAATCAGAGTTCCGTTCCAGTTGTAAGTTGCCGTGTAATCGATGACTCTTCCTTCCTGTGGGCCTTCGATCAACACTTTCGATATAAAATGGCTCGTTGTCGTTGACAAACCTGAAATTTTTCTGTTGTAATAAAATTCAAGGTTGTCTCGAAGCATAGGCGAAGGGGCGGACTGGCCTATGTGGCAATGTGGCAACTGCCACGGGCCCATCTACTCAGGGGGGCCCTCAAGATGTCAAAAAATTAAAAAATTAAGAAAAGAGCAAAATTTTGCTATCAAGTTCATGATTATGTGTTGAAATTACACAAACTGAAAAGGACAGCCTCCTCTCATATGGAGGCCCTCAAACAAATGTTAATAATTTGCCAAATCAGACCTGTAAAATTCGTATTTTTTAATTGGAAATAGCGCCAACGGTAGAGACATAGGGGCCCGGTGACTTATTTTGCCACGGGCCCGAAATGCCGCCAGTCCGCCCCTGCATAGGCGTACCGAAGGGGGGGCAGGGGGCGGTCCCCCCCCCCCCCAAAAGTTTGGGAAACAGTGAGATTCGGGCAAAAAGGCTGAGCAATTTGGGCAGATGATTAAATTAAAAACTATTGGAATTTGGAAATTAATGATTTCCAGGCAATTTCATTTGAAATGGTATCAAATTTCAATCTTTAAATTCGCAAATGTCACTCGCCCCCCTAAAAATTGCGCGCCCGGTACGCCTATAGTCTATAGTATAGATGTCTCAACGATATCATATTTGGGTCCTATTTGGCTATAACAATATAATATAATAAAGTATTACTTGGTGATCATTGTTTCTTATCAACAAACTTTTTTTATTAACTAGAGCTGTCAACAACGGTCAAGTCAAAACTTCAGCGATCAGCGCAGTGGCGGAGCTATGGGGGGGCCTTGGTGGGCCAGGGCCCCCCAAATGGATAAGTGGCCCCCCCACCGGCCCCCCCATTTGAGATTTTAAAATTTTGAAATAATTATTGGAGCAGCAACAGTCGCTGGAACACGTCCATCTAAAGTTGTGGTCTTCGCTCAGGCTACAGCAGCATGCTGTTGTTGCAAGAGTGAGAGAGCAGGTTACAACATTTCAGAATTGGTGCTCTATTTCACGTCCTCGCTTACATGAAATTCTGAAGCAGCCAGCTGAGTTCTGCTGAGCGCGGACCTGACAGGCAGCAGCACAGACTTTAGGGGCAGCAGTCCCAGTGACCTAGATCCCAATTCGATACCCAATTCGACTTGAATTTCATCAGTCTGCAGCCTTGCTCGCTCTCCTGCTTCAATGGCAGACTGTTCTCAGTTAGGTCTTCGCTGGCGCTCACTTATACCCAATTTTCTCTAGAATGACAGTTGCCCTTTGAAAAGTTCTGAGGCTGATATCCTTATTTGAATATATCTAGCAATATGTGTACTGCAGGCAAACCTTTTAGGGGGTGAACGACATTTGCCTGAATAATATCAGGATCTAGATTTGGTAATATTCCGAAAGAAATCTCTTCGAAACTATTGATTCTTAATTATGTTTATTTGATTATCTGCCCAAATTGTTTTGCCTTTTTGCCCGAATCTTAGTGTTTCCCAAACTTTTTTGGGGGAGGGTGACTTTACTCCCCCTTCCAGTATGCCTATGTATCTAAAGATTCCATGCAACATCTAAAACCATCATGTTTTGAGGAAATATTTCCGTCACCATTGCTCAGTTGAAGAATAATGCTACTTGGAGAGTTTTCTAATAAAACAGATCTGATTTACCGCAGTGATTTTTGCAAACTACTCAATTTTTTATATATATGTGCATGGAATTTCCCTACATTTTTGGGATTTCTGTCATTTGCACAAATTGCTACTACCTTTACAGTGTAGGTCTATTTGAGGAGTTGGGTAGCTTTCTATCAAAAAGACTTTCATATATTTTTTCGATTTAGACCTGATATATAAAAAAGAAGAAATTCTCAGCAGAAATATACTCAAAACTAGCATAGATAGTTATGAAAACAACAAAAAAACAAGAGGACCATGTCACTGTAAAAGATACTATCTGTGAATCATGATAATAGATGAGGTGTCATTGTCACTTTTAATATCGGAACCTTAGAATCTGGTTCATTATTTTTTGATAGGTCAGAACTGATTTTAGTGTAAGTATGAGATGCATGGTCATTTTGTTTATCAGTCACAAAAGATAAGACTGTGAAAATAGCTAATTCATATGTAAAGAAGGCTTGTAACGCTGTGTCAATTTTCATCCATGTAATGCCGCAAAAATACCGCGAAAATGTCGCAAAAATTCCGCGAAAGGTTGGCCCCCCTAGTTCAGACCCTGGCCCCCCCTTGGCCCCCCCATTCATGGATTTCTGACTACGCCACTGGATCAGCGATCAGACTTCTGCCAAGTTCTGGCAGTTGAAAAACTAAAAAATAAATAAAGTGGCCAACTTTTTGAAACAACATTGTCAACGAAGACGACACAGTGGCACATATCATCACAACTACTGCAAGAAGGACAACACACTCGTTGCATGCTTGAGCAATTCTAATTCATGGTACCAAAAATCAAATCAGTTACCTGCATAAAGTGTGAATACTGCAAGTTCAAACTGCCACATTTTTCCACAGCAGACATTGTAAACAAACTGAAAAATCGTGACGTCATGGTAAACGTAAATTGCGGGGCTGCGTAATGAATGGCGGATCCATAGGAGGAGCCAGCAGGACCAGTCAGTCTTTTCAGTAGGATCACGGAGACTCCAATCGTCGATGTCATGATAGTAAATAGTAGTATATATACACTATAGAGTACACCAAGTAAGTACGATTGGAGTCTTCATGAGTAGGATGGGATTTATGAGATGTTGGTCTTTAATGGGCTGTTCTTGAACTTCCATTAGAGTTTCTAAAGATCATAATACAGCTGATGCCTAACTTAGCCTAACTTAGCGATCTAAATTAACCAGGCTCAGGCCACACCAAAGTTAGGCCTGCTAATTTCTTGAATGATAGATTTTTTTAAAAATGATACAAATTTGGCCAAAAATTTAAAAGCTTTTGATAATTGGCCTTTAATTTTTTAATTTATGGTCAGACACATTTTTATTTTATTTTATTTTTCGCAAGAGTCAAGTAAAATATATGCAATCAAACACTGTAGTACCCAGGCTTATCCATGCATAGGTAGTCTCCAAGACCTACTTTTTCCGGAGACACATTTGGTTGTTTTAATTTTAGGTTCTTCACCCTTTCTGTTTCAAAAACATTCTTGAGTGTCTGTAAAATTACAATATATTTCTGTTTATTATCATATTTCTGATTTTTTCATTTCCATAAATTCATAATTTTTTTAACTGCTTTTGATGAACATTGGCCCAATTTCTAAATTATCCATCAGCTAAAAAGTTCAAACTCCTTCTGGCAAGCATTTCAGTCCTGAGCTACATATAATCTTAATCTTACTGAAAATTGATCTTCAATAGATCTATAGATATAGGCCTATGTCGCACATCATGCAATGGAATAATGGTCCAAGGTAGTTCTGTCGGTCTCAGACACTTTCTCAATTTCAAAATTCCCTAAATAATGCTCTGCAATCAAGGCATCAAGCAAATAAATAATAAGTTTTTTGTCAGTCAATTTCTGTAACAATCTTCATATTTTATGATATTTATTGGGCCTAAGAAAAAAAAAACGGTAGAAATTAGCAGCCTACATGTATGTATAGCACAATCATCCCATTTTGACCAAAATCTGTCCGCTCCTTTTCTTGAAATTTAGTTTTTGTCAACATCAATGAACAATGCCGAAATCTCTCATGAATATAATTTAGGCCTATATTTGATATGCCAACCTACTTCAACGTCATACAAAATCTGCAATTTTCAATTTGAAACAATAGTCCTGGTAAATGTTTTGGTGTAGAAGTATACATAAATTGCAGTTTGCTGTTTTGAGTGGCTAAATGAGCTGCGGGCCGCATGATGCTTTTTTTCTGTAACTTGTAACCAAAATCATCGGCCTACATGCAGGCCTATCATGTATGCTCTCAATTTGAGGCAATGAGACAATGAATGGGCACAATTATAAAAATTATCTAGGGTAAAATTGGGTAATATCACGCAGGTGGGTATTATCACGCACCTACATTAAAGGCTATTTAAGTCTACAGCCATGTGTGAAATATCCAATGTAAGAAATTAAAAATGTGCGAGAGATTATATTGATCATATCTGATAGTATTTTTTGCTTGACTTTGCCATCTGCAAGTTTGCAGGATCGTTTTAAGCAATTGCGACATTTTTTCTCACTTTTCATGTGCTTTTAATACAAATTTCTCAATGTAAACAATACGCAATTGGGGCTAATGTTTTGGTGAGGCATTGACAGGAGAATCATGATGTGAGAAAGGCATGAAATGGCATTCCCAAAAAGTTATTACACAGAACGTTGGCTTTACAGAAGCTACTGGTTTGCCTGCATATATAGTAAACATAAACCAGGGGTAATATCACTCATGTTAAAGGGGTAATATCACGCATATTGGGGGTATTATCACGCACCTAATAATACCCAATATCCCTCAATACACAAGTTTCTGAAGATCCCAAAAGCCCCTCCTCCTTCCCCCAAAGCATAGTTTTAAAATTTGTCTGTGCTTGCATTGATTTTGGTGAACCCTTGAAAGGCATGAAGCTGGGAATTTAGCTTTCAACATCAACAGAAGTCAGAGTCTCATTGGAACAGAACTCCACTGTGTCTCGGATTGATTTTAAAATTTGTGAATCAGATTTTTAAAATGGATGCTGAGGCACCAACTCAACTCATGAGAACATCTAAAGCCTTGTACAATTCTTGTCCGAACTTTCTGGGGTAATTTGCATCCAATCTAAGCTCCCAAATACACTGTTATTATAGAAATATCAAAATGCGTCATATAACACTAGCTGGTGCGTGATATTAAACTGAAGTGCGTGATATTACCCTTAAAAATTCCAAAATTACCCCAGTTACTTTAACTCAATGCCAAGTGCTCTGGGATGTTGCCGACCCAAGGAATTTGACATTTTTCGTTGCCTCTAAGCTCAATATCAACCGAAGAATAAACTATGGGCCATGATATGTATGATTTTTTATGACTGGCAGAGACATAGAAACACACAAGTATAATACCACGCAGTAGGTGCGTGATATTACCCACATTTACCCTATCTATCTGTCTATCTATCTATCTATCTATCTATCTATATAGCTATCTGTCTATCTATCTATCTATCTATATAGCTATCTGTCTATCTATCTATCTATCTATCTATCTATCTATCTATCTATCTATCTATCTATCTATCTATCTATCTATCTATCTATCTGCGAGCAAACCTTAGTTGGCATGGCTCCCTCTCCTGACTTTGTCGCTTTTCTGGATGTCCGTCATTGTCCGTGCTAATAATTTTCAGAAATGGGTACTTTTTGCCAAGGAAAGAAATTAAATGGCTTAATTTCTTGAAGCTTACGCAATTTCGCGCAATTCTTCTTCCTCCAGGTTCTCATGTAGGCTACATCAAACTTCGAGCTTTTTTTTTTTTTGCCTTGCTCGTAAAGTAGACTTCTGTTTTGGCAAGTTTATGTGCAAAGCTGCTCTATTTTGTGTCTTAGGTATACATATAACATAACACATATTTTACAAAATAATTATTGCTGTTTTTATTCAACTCCAATAGAATTTTCAAGATATATTCAAAGAAATAATTCAATTCCATTGAACTTAACACACTGTCTCCTAAAAACAAAAATAATGTAGTCTTTACAATTATAGTATTCCAGTTCTTAACGACAGGGACATATATAAACATTCATTGTAATAACAATTTCAGGAAATGTTCTTTTGAATCAATACATGCAATGTCATATTTATAGAGTTTTTATAGAGTAGGCCTAATTAATAACCGTTTCGGTCAAACTTTTTAAACGACATTGAATGTATGCAACTTTGTGTACATTTATCAAAGTCTCAAATGATAGGAGCTTGGGAAGAATGAATCCAGCACTTCTTCATTCTTTCCACTCCATTTTGTGCCAATCAATGAATCTCATTTTGGTTTATCCTCCTACCACCAGAGGGACAAAAATGGCACCCAGCTGAGAATGAATCAAATGGATAGGCCTATTTAGTGATTGGCTGTATGACTAACCCTGATTATAGAGTCTCTCATTTATCGTTTGTAATAATAATGGTATTCGTAAACCCCAGGGACATCTACGGCTGCTCGTCCAGTGGGCATGAAGCGCCATGATTGGTAGCCGTGATCAGGTGAGTTTTGCCAGCGAAGAAAGCGCGGTCCATGCCAACCGGAAAACCTTTGCCAAGGATGGAAGAATGCCTGGCCATCAGGTCCAGGACCCAGCCAAGGCTTGGGAGGAGGCCTAGGATGTCTGAACGGTCGTCTTTTGTGAGGATATCTGTGCGTATTGGGATTGATGCGACTGGGAAATTCAGCACCTTCATCTCGGGTTGCTTTGGTATCATCGACTTTGTGATCTGGGGTTGCGTTGATGATCACCGTATCAGTTACTCCCTCTGATTCATAGCTATTAGCTGGGCGACTCGTTGGCGATTGTGGCACGGGATCGTTCGTTTTGTACTCGTCATTCCGTTCCTTCGATTTTGCCTCCTCTGATGTTTCTTCGACACTTATTTGCAATTCTGGTTGCTTCGTTGGTGATTCAGGAATGATAACTTGAGATAGTAAGGACACGTAGTCGTCTGGGTTGACTGGAGGTCTGGTTGGGAATGGTGGAAGGTAGGACAAGTCGGTTGGAGTGGAATCTTTTGCCGGTTCGTGCGAATCATGTGACTCGTGTACTTCTTCTTCTTCTTCTGAATTAGGAGCATTCTGAGCATCAGGAACTTTGATGATTGGTAATTTTGAGGGGATCAAAACCTCAACTGTGGAGGGTCTCTTCTCGATTTCATTGTAGCTTTCATATTCGTAGTCACGAATAACATCAGGGCTCTTGGTTTGGAAAGGAAAAGCCAGGTCAAAATCTTGCGTGTATGGAACGATGGAAGGCGGGAATGTCGGAAGAGCAGGGGTCACCGGCCTCGGGTCAAAGGTCATCGTGCTTGATTTCACGTTTCTCCACCAGGTTTCTTTTGATGGGGCAACTGTAGCTCTGCAATAAAGTATAAATTCGTAATTTCTCAGAGTTCACTTTCAAAAATTATAAGGTATAATATATATATTCATTCTCCAGAAGTGAACTATCCAGTGCCATCTGCTTCAAAATGTGTATAATAACACCAGCATGAATCTTTTAGACCTTTAAAAAGCATTCAGTTCTTGTAACAAAGGAGAAATTTAATTTTACTGTCCCCATAAGACCCCTAATGGATTCGATATGATTTACAAACATTCAAAAATTAGTTATTCTGTGGATGCATGAATCACAATGCAACAGGAAATACTCTTCCAGACCAGTGAATTTACAACCCCTCCCTGGCTGCACACAAGCATGGCATGAATAATAATGCTTTGTAGTCATTTCATTAAATTGCTGACAGGGAAAGGAAATATTTATTGAATTTCAATAAATTTTGTAAAAATTTAACTCCATACATGTTGTTAATTTTTAAGTACTCTGTGATTTACGGAATGCCGCAACTCTACTTATCATTTCGTTGACATGTTTAATTTATATTTCCTTGTTTAAAGTTGTTTTTTACTGTGACTTGACTTTGAAGTCAATCTTTGAAAGCAAATTCTTATCATTTATCATAATCAAATCCATTTGAATTTTCAACTTACATGAATTCCACCAGGTGGACATCATAATCAGGTGCAATCCATCGGTAGATGGCGTTGTGCTTGGCCATGGTGGATGAGTGTGTCATGGTGTCTTTGCTGCGAGAGCATGACATGATGTTTGTGTTGAGAGGCGGATCGGCCCATTTCCCAACGATCGTGCGAGTGCCGACAATTTGAGCTTGCAGGATAAACCCGGCGTATGGCGGACCTTTGATTGACACTGAAAATACAAAAATAGAAATAGATTATAGTAAGCTTTATGTCACTTTAAAATGTACTTATAAGGATTTTATTTGCCATGATATCTTAGCAAATGGTGTTGCATTTCTGAGTGTAGCTTTTCACTGCATCATATTTTGCTTTTCTTATCTTGATCAGAGCATAATGATGTAGACACAGCGTGTACAGATGGGCGCCTTCATCTTTTTCACTTGGTTTTTCTGTTCGGCAAAACGGGGGGGGGGGGGGAGCAAAACTTTCCACATGGAGCAACATATCCCGAACTCCACTAAACCTAAGAAATACTTTTCTTATCGTATTTCAAGGAAATTAAAAAACTGAAATGTCATTTTCTTGTAATCTCATTATGATTTAATGCATGGTAATAATATTATAAGATTCACTGTTTTTATATTATTGCTTTTTCATTCTGAAGTTAAAAACTTTCGCTAAAAACCTCATTGTCTCCTCAAAACATTTTTAAAGCAATATCCCAAATTCAGAAGTGCAAAATAATGTAACACCGTGATGCATCCAAATGTCTGGTGGATATTTGAAATGCAAAATTAAAATATTTGAGAATGTTTTTAACTTTCTGAGAGGGACTAGAAATGCTACAATCATTGCCCTACTTTGTGTAAAAAAAATCTTAACACAGCAAGGTCTAAGTCTTGTTCACATTATAACAAATTAAATTCTAGTCATTTCCATATTTTGCCCACACAACATGGCCACCCTTGTTTTGTTTGATAAGCCCAAAATAAAATTCCTCACACATTTTTGAAATGCACATAATTCATTTTTCAAAAACCATGGTTAATTCTTTGTGTTTTTTTACTGCCTTAGAAATTGGCTTGTAGGCGTTTAGTCAAAGTGTTTGTGGGTAAATAACGTTGAGAAACCATCTCTCAAGAAGTTTTTGATAAACATTCAAAAAGATATACAATGACTTCACAATGCGTTTAGAGATTCTTGGCATACTTAATATTCATCGGTTTTGCTTTGTATTGCAATATGATACCCTTACGAGACATCAGAACTATTTTCTCAATCTCTGCCACTTACAATAGATACATATTTCGTGCCAGGTCAAAGACGACCAAGTATTAAACCCTCAATAAATCTCAGCAATCCAGTATTAGTTGTCCAGGCCCAAAACATAATACGCAAGAAGAATGCCAGGTGTCTGACATGAAGGAGTTTTTGCTTCGTAAGCAGTTTACAAAATTATATTTAGAATTGGCTTTAGAACTTTTTCGGTTGAAGCAAAAGAAAGTGAGCTTTTGGATGGAAAAGTGAATTTTCTCAGAGAGAGGTTGATGCGGAAACGCATAATTAAGATAGTTCAAATTGCTGCACGTGAAATTTGTGAATGCGTCATTCCGTACCAGCCAAGGCAGAAGTCGTATAAAGACTGTATTGCAAGTTCAAGGAGGTGCCAAGTCCAAAAATGTCGTTTCCAAAATGTTGGATATTTTGTCATCATCATTTGTGATCAAATTATACCTTTTTGCATCATCCCAACAAAGGTTGTAAAGACATAGTAAATACTTCGCCAATTATTGTATAATGATTTGGCCGCATTCTATTTTGTTTCGCAGTCATTGGAGATTTGTAATTTTCAAAGAAATGAGTACAAATTTATAGCGGTAACAGGTTTGTCACAATTGATCCTCGCCTCCACTGGTAAGATTTATAGAGATTCGTAGGATTCATCACCAACTTTTTAAATAATACGCCTCCATTCCTGGTGTCCAATTGCCCTTTAGTTTGTTACAACTTTTTACAAAATGCACAAAAACCCCCAGAACGGCCCTGGTGCCTGTCAGATCTGAATGACCTTTGGCACGATTATGCAGTATTTAGTTGACTATATTTGTATCCCATGCTAGCTGCTTTGCTGAAAATATTCTTCTGTCAGTTTGCAATTATTTAAGACAAAGTCCGATATGACTTTTTACCCCATGCGAGGGCCAAGAAGACACAACCATGGGGTAACAAGTCACATGCAATTGTTGTGGACATGCAGGACTATGTGAGTTAATATGCAGACCTAGACTTGATAGTCACCCTTGTGCATGAAATTTAAAATGAGCCATCCTCATCAAGCCTGCATTGGAAACTGCCTAAAGTTTGCAAAATGAAGACTCACTGCAATACTCTTTCAGAAGTACATGTACTATTGACATTGAATAATGATAAGATTGTAAGCTAAGGCCTCAAGTGTGGAAAATTTTACTTTTTTGTAGCATAGAATACTGATTTTGTTGTACCCTATGGTAAAATATCACAGTTTTTTTAGCTGTTTTTTAAATTTTACACATGGTCATGGCAACTTGGTGACCATATATGGTCAAAAATGGGTTCACATCATTAAAGCCTATTATCCATAAGACCTTGAAACAGCAGCAAAACTTCGTATGTCACAGCGACCAGAAATTTTAATAGAGGAAGTTCAGAATCCACAAAACCTATTTGGGACACCAAAAATGATCGGTGATTAATAGTTTTTTGCATTAAAAACTTCGGATAGAGTAATTTTCAGCATGCATGTGTTAGGCCTACCATTTGACAAATGATTTGTGAATGAATTTTTGCCTTTCGGCCACCTCAGTGGCATAACTAGGGGGTCTCGAGCCGGGGGGCACCTGGGGGGCACGCAATTCTCTGGGGGGGCACCCACTATGCTAATTGTATATTTTAGTCTGAGTTGGAAAGTTAATATGGGGGGGCACCTGGGGGGGGCACAGGTCCAATATGGGGGGCCTGTGCCCCCCCCCCATAGGGATGCCACTGGCGCCACCTATTTGTCCAACTATGGGCACAGTTTGAGTTGTGATTTCTTGGCGGAGAAGTGTTAAATGTTCTCATTTGCATTTCATTTTGCATTGCACAGAAAAGAGGTTTAACTCACTTGCATTTCCTTTGACATTTATATGTCCAAGGAAATATTAACTTCAACTAAATCTGATTTGTTTTCAAAAACATTCTCTTGTTAATGACCTCTGTGGTGTAGGCCCTTCCAGGTATGGACCTGCCTCCTTAAGGAAATTGACTGAATACCTTTGGGTTTAGCATTGCAATGGAATTAAAAGGGATTTTTGTAGATAGACAGATAGATCTATAGATAGATAGACAGACAGATAGATAGAAAGATACATGTATATATATATTATACAGTGGTACCTGCATTATAAGACCCCCTGTTGTAAGACCAACTTGCCTTATGTGACCGCCTTCCCCCCCCCCCCCCCCGCACTAAGTAGTATTTTAGTGCATTTTGCACCCCTGTGAGAGACCGCACCCCTACGACAGAGCACTTCATGACTGCAGAAGGGGTGGTCTTATAAAACAAGGACCACTGTAAACATAGATGCATAGATACAGAGATACATAGATAGCAGTGGCAGATCCAGACCCCCCTTCCCCCCCCCCCTCAGAAGCTCCCAGACCACTTAGATGAAAAATAGCATTTTGAAGAAAATAAACTGCTACATTGGCCTGCGGATGCCGAAACGATGTCTGGGATTCACAGTCTCCCCCCTAGACTACCTGTCTGGATAAGTCACTGGATAGATTTATAGCTATATATATAGATAAATTGATAAATAGATACATTGATTGATTGATTGATTGACGGATTGGTTGATTGATTGATCAATCGATTGATGGATTGATGGTTTGATGGTGAAATTGATTGATAAATTGATTGACAATTTCAGACTTGTAGGCACATGTACTGGATCTAGGAGAGAAACTAACCATACACAAAACCTTAGTTTTCTCCAAAGGGACGTGTCCCTGGTAATTATGTGCAGTGAGAAAATATTAAACAACGATGAAAAAATGTTTCGTTTTTTATCTTAGGTCTGGGACAAAAGTCATTTGGAATAATTTGGGGTTTAGGAGAATTTTAGCATTTTCTCACACAAGAATCCAGAAGGATTAGTCAGACCATGTAAGCAACTTCAGAGACCGGGGGTAAAATATTCATTTGAAGGGGTGACAGGGAATGACAATAAGGGCTCAGGGGTTCCTTATGAATATGGGCCAGGGGTGAATGCTCAATAGTGTGTAAAATTCCCAAATCAGTTTTAGTCAAAATACTGTTAAGTTGGAGGTTTATGGGGTTTGGATGCAATGGATGGGGGTTTGTATGGGGTTATGAGATGTCAAGGTATTGCTGATGTTGAAAAAAATTAAGAAAGAAGAAAAGCAATTGAGAATGGCAAGGATCATAAGGAAATTCTTAATGACCTTGTGTGAAAAGTCACAAGAAAGTGCAGGACATGTCGTGTTTGGATGGGTGGTCTGATACAGTCGACGAATGAATTCTCATCCTATGCATGACAAAAGAACATTTTAGGTGACCCACTAGTGGCCACCCTCCGAGGCCACAGCACAGCTAGGCATCTACAACCAATCCACTGTGACTGAGTTCTAGGACTGATTTTTGAACCTGTGTCCTCTCTTAGTCAGGGGTGCTTTAACCAGTAGGCTATTGGAAATCTGTACAGTCAGTGCTGCCTATAAATAAGTGAAACACAATTAACACATGAAATGGTGCCATTGCATCAATGCTAAACATCATCTGCAAAACTGCTTGTGGAAGCATGAATTCTCATCCTATGCATGACAAAAGAACATTTTGGGTCATAAAGGCCGATATGTGAAGCATGTGGGATGACAATGGCAGCCAATTTTCTCTGCTGTAGTCGGAGTTAGGTATAGGTCAAAGTCTTTGATATAAGTGAAACACAGGCCCAATGTTATTTAATAGGGAAGGATGGTTAAGTTGCTTATCATACCTAACTCCGACTACAGCAGAAAAAATTGGCCGCCATTGTTATCCTACAAGCCTCACATATCAGCCTTTATGACCCAGTATGTTTTCCTCTCATCCGATGAGAATTCATGCCTCCACAAGCAGTTTGGTTGAGGATGTTAAGCATTGATGCAATGGCACAATATCATGCGTTTCACTTACTTACAGGTGGCACTATATGGCTCATGTGCATGTCATTTGTGGCTCAGTTGCATTGCCAATTTGCAGGGGGGGATCCAGAAAATTCCGGTGGGGGGTTCTATCGGGCTATCGCGTCGCGGAACGCATGGCTCGCGACATGATGCGACTGCGCGCTGATAAAATTAACATGTAAAAATATATAAATTTTGGTCTGGTGGGGGGGGATGTATCCCCCCATCCCCCCCCCTGCGTCCGTCCCTGCCAATTTGCCTACCACTGCCAATTTCTATAACCCATAGAGCAATGACACTCTGAGAATATTTGCTGAAGTGCACAATGACACTCTGAGTGAAAGCAGTCTCGTACAGACTGGGAGGATGGCCAAATTTAACGATTGTTCCAATCAGGCACATGGACTCCCAATTTGTGAAACTTCGTATAGTGTACTTGCAAGAGTATATATTCCTAGACCATTCACTGACTTTTAGAACTCAAAGCATCTGGGTTTTCTGACTTTAAAAAAGTTGTCCACTGTGTATTTTTACTCAGTTTTATTATACTTTTTTTTTGTTAGAACTAGACCTGTGTGTGTGGGTGGCAATTATCCCAGCATGCTGGTGTCTACACTGCCTTGGTACCACCAAGAACTATAAAATTATTTACATAATCAGTTTCAACTTTTGGAGGATCATCCAATATATTCATTTCAGCCAAAGGAAAGTAGAAAGTCACACAAGATTTGGAAATATGAGAGGGCAGGGTAATTCATGTGGTGGGTCTTAGTACCAGGGATTGCTTGTCATTTTACAGGTTGGTGGGTGATAGCTCTGATAGAGCCCTACAGGTTGTGTTCTTCACTGAAAAATGCTTAAAAGGGGGCCATCATTAGCGATCCCAGGATCCAGACACGATAGTCTAGTGGGGGGGGGGGGGCGGACGTGTTTCGGCTTTCGCGGGCCCGCATTATCGCAATTTTTTTTCAAAGTGCTATTATTAATCTTTGCGGTCTAGGGGGGGGGGGGGCGGACCCCTTAGGCCACTGAGGGGGTGAGGGCTGAAGCTAAGTTTCATAATGTCTTGCCCATGCACTGCCAGTTTTTATGAAAAAGAAAATCCAAACAATTTTGACTAAGCAATTAGATATTTTGGTTGTAGTACACCCAAAACTGAATATCAAATGGTAGTTCCTTAATAGTCGAACTATTCCAGAAGATAGCAGCTGGCGCAAGCATTGATGGATAGATGATTGAGGTTTTTTGTCCAGGATTTACGCACTTGTAGGCTCATTAGGCTTAATGTCCTGTTTGTCACAAACAGTGACAAACAAGATACCATTCCCAATTTAAGGAATTCTTTACACAAATTGATTGCATAGATCTGGCATAAAAAATGAGATGCTATAGACTTTAAAAAATCAACTTAAATTGTTGTATACAACAATTTACATAACACTTTGCAGCATGATATCATCGTCCTGAGAATGGGGAAATTTTGCTCAAATACTAATTTAAAACTTTTGTTTCTAAAACACAAATTGTCTAATTTTATTTGACAAGCACTGTAGGCCTATATTTAAAGTATAATGGAATGCAATCTTACCAGGAATGATGGCTCCAGGTTTGTAAGTGTTAGTGGAGATCTCAACAGAGTAGGGCGAAGGACTGAGTTGAGCCTTTCCATGCCCCGGGGTTAAGTGTCCACAGGATTTGGGTGAAGCTCCATTGGGATAACAATTTACAATGTCCAGTATCACAAACAAGACAGTCCAGTATAACAATTGTTGCTTGCTCCTTAAAATCATTGTGTTTATGGACTTTCAAAGTGCTGCATTAATGACAGTGTTGCTGTCAACATGCACATTGTCATATGCCCTGGCCAAGTCTATGCAGTAACTAAAATAGAGTGAGACTACCCCTCATTGGCTGGGGCTTGGAAGCGCCCCTCTGGGAAGTCAGTCACTGAATTCATTAAGAAAAGGATGTTGGCTCACAAGGCTATTTGCATAGCACAACAGTTGGGACTAGAATTTGACACCATGAATTTTAATTTGTTTACAGGCATATGAATCATGAATTCACTAAATGCACAGGCACTTTTAAAATTCTAACATAAACACAAACAGTCAAAATTTAATCATATGGCGTGTTGTTTTGAAACCAGAAACCATATTGGGTTAAAAATGTCTACTTGATATAAATTCACAATTCAGCAAAGTTGCTTCTTTAAGTGGTCTAGTGTAGAGCAGGGTGGGGCATGCAGCCCCCCTTAACTTCGAGGTGCGATTTGACCTAGTTTTTATGGTCGATTCTTTGAATGCTTACGCTGTCAGGAAGGGATCACCTGACTCTATTTATAACTAGTGAAACGAATGTCTACTAATTTTGATAAAGGAGTTACAGCCATTTTTGTAAAAAAATTAAAATGGCCTTCCTACCCCACCCATCGGGCAAGAAGCCCCCCTATTATAATCCTATGGCAATTTTTTTTGCGCGCGCATTTGGCCTAAAAGTTATTTCTTAGGATTCTTCTTTTATTTTTAAGGCATTCTATTCACTTTTTCTGAATTTCAGAATTTTTCTGTTCATACTTTTATTTTTCAATATTTTTTTCCCTGTTTCAATTTCAGGCGAAATTTTTTCCATTTTAATTAGCTATTATATCAAGATTTAAGGTAAAGTACACATTATTAAATGGTTCCTGAAGCAGCTTTGACCCCCCAGTGAATGGGGCCTCATGCCCCATATCATGTGGGGCCTCTCGCCCCAAACCAACATATTTTAATTTGACCTCCATAGTTTGAACTAAAAAGCAAAAAACATGATCCAAATCATATTTATGCGATGGTCATAAAGTGAAGCAATGCAGATATCCATTATACTTTTAAATATACTTTTTAAAGTTTTTTTTTTTATTCCGGATCAAGACTATTGCATGTAGGCCTATATGGATGAAATTGGGAACACATATTGCCTATATGGTCCAATTGTGCCTTTTGATGTCTGATTGATGGGTATTCTATGGTTTTTGAAATATTGAGAAAATAATATTAAAAAAATTTTCATTTCTGGCCTAAAACTTGGCCACTATTGCATGTACATGAATGAAATCTGTTACACATATAGTCCATGTGGTGTAATTGTTGCTGTTGGTGTTCCTGGATATTCTATACCTTTTCAAATATTTAGAAAAATAGAACAAATTATTATTTTTTGTTTCCATCCCAAAACTTGCATGTCCCCTTGTATGTAGTACCTAGATGAAATTTGATCATCATATTGCCTATATAGATATGATCTTCTGCTGCCTTTGATGATCTGATTGATAGGTATTTTTGTCACTTTGCGAAAATTTTTGAAAAATATAAATACATGTAAATATCCTTTTCGTTTTCGACCAACACCTCACAACCTATTCTTTGTACATGTATGAAACTGCACCATAATATGTGTTAATTAGTGATTATTAGCGGCCAGATGGCAAGGCAGCGGGCATATTGATAATTTCAGACCAAGACTCGGCGTCTATTGCATTATACCAATTTGGTACATATCACTTTTATTATGTGACTGAGTTGTTAAAAATGTCTTTCGCTGAAGGTTTGCTGCTACGCAGCCTATGTTTTTTTTTTTTCCATTTCGATGTGTTGAGCAAACTTTACTTTCAGTGTCAAGGGGAACCAACTTTTCTTCACGAAAGATCTGTAGCGCCCCTCCAAGTATCATAGATGTCAAAGCCACTAAATTTTCCATTTGTGACCAATATAATATTTATGTATGTTATGTTATGTTAATGGTCCTTAAATAACATACACATTGTAAAAAAAAAAAGACAAATTGAAGTCTGTTTGATGTATATTTCTTTATTGAATAACAAAATTACAACATATGAATACATAATAATATACACTGTTCACATAAATATGTACACATATATAAAAGCAACAAAAAAGCACCACTATTAATTTCTGAATGATCAATAATTATTGGACTAGAATCACAATTTGGAAGACACCGCCATTCTTTTAATCGTACTTTCTCGGAGAACTCTCCTCAGGGGTTTTCCAGTAGACGGCGCCTTCGGTATTTCGCTGACAAATTCAACACCACCTCGTAGATGTTTGTAGGCGATTAATTGTTCTAAAAAGTCAAAATTTTTTATAATTTAAACAATCAGTTTGAACAACACAAAAATAAGTTATCTTGAAAGTAAGAGAAGAGACTATTGGTTTGACTATTGGTTTGACGTTGAGGTGTGGCAAGAGTCAGCAGTCACCAATTAAATTTTCGACACTCATTCCGACTCCACCTGATGATTCAATCAAAGTTTCGACTCTAACCAAAACAACTCCAAGACTCCATGACGCTGACTCCAAAGCCCTGTTTGTAAATATTTACATAGCTAGAGAGTAAAACTGCTGAGCAACGATAACAAAATGGCGTCTATTTATGTGAGAATGTTGCGATATCTTTGGTTTGCAGAAGTAGGCCTACACTAAATTGTCTTAACTAACACATTAAAATGTCTTAAGCAGTACAAACCTGCCAAAAAGGCTTGCAGTTCAGCTTCTGCGATGGCCTCATCTGACTTCTTGACCACAAACGCTTTTGGAACTTCTCCTGCCCGCTCATCGGGGATCCCCACGACAACGACATCCATGACCGCAGGGTGGCGCAACAGAACTGTTTCCAACTCAGCCGGTGCCACCTAGTGGAAATATTCTTTTGTTACAAGTGATAACAATCTGGTTTCCACGGCATATTATGGCCTTAGGCACCTACTGCGTTACGACACAAAACTTTTCTCAATCGGTGACGTCACCTTGATTGTCTTCTAGACCAATCAGATGACAGAAAGCAGTACTCCCTGCTAGTCTGTTGAATCACAGACCGGAACTAGATTGAGTGATAAATGATGACACTTTGAAAACAAGCTAAAGGTAATGCAGTGTCTGACCAAAGCTTGATGTTGGTCAGACATCTGCAAAAATAGCAAACAATGTCTGTTGGGTCCTGACTGTTTTCGCATGCACTGATCAATTTCTTGGGCAAGATACACACAGAGCGTAGATCTGCAAGGTCCAAAAAGATTGCAAAGCCGCTTTTGTGACCCCTTATTGGTGACAAACAGATGAATTTTATTTTGTGACACCTCAAGTATGTCCTTTATATATTTTTGTATGTAAGACGATAGTGAAATATTTAGAGATGAGATAAGGATGATGGCTCAGCATGAATTGGCTTAAAAAGATGTAGGCCTAAAAAGGTCGGTGAAGTCAGGAACTGTAACACAAGGAAACTGAAAGGAAAATCATCGGAAAAGTCAACAGCTAACAGAGTTTCCGTGAAACCAACATAACATGGCCGGTCTGCTGATACGTACCTGGAAACTTTTGTATTTGATGAGTTCCTTCAGCCTGTCCACAATGAAGAAGTTTCCATATTTATCATAGTACCCAATATCTCCTGAAATGTATGTGAGACAATACTTTAGTGGAGGCAAATCAAATCTTACATCTCATTTCATATTTTTGAGATATCCTTTTACTGCAAAAACACCATCAGATTTTTTAACATGGGAATAGACAAAAGCAGATATCCCGTAGGCAGAGAAAAAAAAACATATTTGTTTGCTGCATGTATGATAATTGGTCAATAACGTTTTTTTGGAGGGCATTATGGGGTATTAATCAGTTATGGCCTGAGGGAAGAAATCATTAACTTAATGCCCGAGCCGCCAGGCGAGGGCATTAAATGATTTCTGCCCGAGGGCCATAACTGATTAATACCCCATAATGCCCGACAAATAAATGTTATTATCATTATTATCATTTTGAAGAATATCCATATCCAAGAAGAAAGCTACCCTTTTTTTTAGTCATTAACGCCCGCTCCGTTTTCGCGTTATCACGCTCTTATTATTGAATCTAGAGCAAAGAGGATTACATAACAGTGTTCTCCTCTTTGTGGAGATAGTTTTAGGCCGTTAAATTTTTCAATTCTGACCATTTTTGGCCGTTTTAGCCCCAAAACAAACAGCAACATCACCATGACGTCACTTCTGATGACATCACAATACACCAGGTGGCGTTTTCGCGGGCGTTAACGGCCATTAACGCCCGCGAACTGGGCGTTAATGGCCAGACAATGCCCTCTAAAATGATAATAATGGGGTCTCACCAGTATGCAACCAACCATCTTGGTCGATGGTCTCTGCCGTTTCTTTCGGTTTGTTCAAATATCCCAACATCATCCCAGGTGACTTGGTGCAGATCTCTCCTGACTCGTTTGGCCCCAGCATTTCTCCAGTAGACACATCAATAACCTGTTCAATAGAAAGCTTTCCTAATTAGCTAATTATCTCAAACGATTCTTTGTGAACAATGCAAAAAGATTTTTTGACATGGATTACTGCTGGATTTGCCACTTATATATAATTAAATCTATATATAGTTTGGTATAGCAATGGCAATAAAACTACATTTAAAAGAGGACCTATGCTGCGTACTGTACCTTAGCAATAGTATTTGGGAATGGTTTTCCACATGATCCAGCTTTGTTGTTATTTCCATACTGTCCCATGCACACTGCTAAGTTCTCTGTCATTCCGTAGGCTGAAATGACAAGACAGATAAATCAGATAGATATAGTCGGTGCAGCCCTTTAAAACAAGTTGTGGGCACTCACGACGGCTGATTGATGAGATGAAGAGAGAGCAGGAGTCCTCAACATGTAACAAAACCATTTACCCCATGTGAGGGATCTGTACGTATCCAGCACAGACACTGATACACGGGGCCACAATTCTACGTTTAATCCGAGCAACTATAACACATTACCCTTAAAGTTCCGCTATCAAACCAGTTGAGCTAAAGGGCCGGCCCCCAAGCCAAGTGCTTAGGAGCAACCTATAATACCCAACCCACTATACCATACAACATCATGCTGGGATTTGCTCCAGAAGGTCCAACGAAAATTTGGTATTCCCCAACTGGGGTTCAAACCAAAGCTAGTGCTGCCATTATAGAGTCGTAAGCCAGAGCAATCTTTCCACCCGAACTTCCGAAGATCCTTCTCACACTGGTCTTGAATGGAAAAAGGTTTGATTGCCATTTTTATGTCCTTCTCTGGAATCTTGTGGACAAATTTTGAGACAAAATACTGCACCAATTTCATTCAAACTTTGCACACGGGGTTTAATTTGCCTATGCATTGTGTTGATCAACTTTACAGGAACAGACACATTGTTTAAATACCATTTTAGAGACCCTTGAAAACCATCCTAGAAAAATTGGAAAGAGAGACTCCTGTGATGTCATTGAGGGTCTTCCCCACCCCAAATCTATTTATAGCTCACTGAGAATTTGTCAAAACAACAGGAGGTCAGCAATTAGGACAAAACACTGCTGAATGCTGCATCAGTGTGTTGCTACCTTTTTATGCCTGGTCAATGGTCATGTAGTAGCAACATAACAGTAAAACAAAGATAACCAAGACTTCAAATCAGTAGTAAGATGATGTGCAGAATGCCCTTTAAAGTGCCTTACGAACGTCATTTTTTCGTTTGTTAATGGCGGGCATTGGAGGCTGCCTTATGTTTTTTTAGCCTCTGAACAGTTTTGGAAATGTTCAATAACTGAAAAATGACTTGATTCAAAATCTAATTGTGTCGAATGTCGATTTATGTAAGTTTTCTTTGTATCTACGAAGTGGAGTAGTCTGACTTACTGTGATTGATTCTGGTCAGAGATGGCACCCTCCTCTGCATGGTTCTTATGACATCTTGGGATATAGGAGATGACCCGTGTTGCATGTAGGTCAATGACGAAAGGTCGTATTGGTCTAGTTTGGGGTCTTTGGCCATTCGGTTGATTATTGCAGGTACAAGCCATCCGTGGGTAACCTGGAAAAAGAAGTGGCTCTTTTAAGCTTAGCCATACACCAGCAATTCGAAATTCATACGAAAATGTACATACGTACTACGGATCGGCTCTTTCTTAATTGTGAGTTTCACGCATAGAATTTACGTACGTAATTCGTACTCTGCGCAATGGCTAGTGTCGGCACAGCAACAGCTGGATCATCCGGCAGTTGCTGTACCGACACTAGCCCGGATGAAACATAGAAATACTAGTATTGCTTTTAAGTTTTAATTGAGAGATGTATCCATGCCTGTTGAACCATTATTTCCTAGAGGGGCTGGTATACTACAATTCTGCACCATAAAATGCCAAAAGTATGGGGCAAGCAGGATTTTATTTATTTATTTCTCAGTTTTACTTTTTCTATTCAGCATATCATACCTCGCAATGGTATTTCATGCTTGGGTATTCTCCCAATACCATGTGCAAAACAGATTTCCATTTTTCGGATATTAAAGATTATCTATCTATCTATCTAGCTACCATCTGTCACTTCGATTGTATTCGTAAATTTATACATATACATGTATATACTTGTAAAAATGTGGTTACATGATGGACAGTCATTTGATGGTATTGAATAAACAATTAATTCCCTGTCAGCATGCCTCGACGGTCCAACGTCGGCCCAAAGCTGGTCCGATGCTGCTGACATCGGACTGACGCTGGGCCGACGTTTGACCGCCGAGGCATGCTGACAGACAAATAACAACTTAAAAAATATTTCATACCTTATATTTGGAGATGTTGTGTAATAGGGTTTCGTAGTCATACGAAGGATAGATGACAGCAGTGAATCCCGCAGTCATCATCATTAACATGTTGAGCGAGCCTCCTGCGTGGAAGATCGGGTAGACAACTTGGGTAACGCCAATTTCATTCGTCGGTACCATTCCGACTGATTCATGCCTGGCAATAATAAAAAAACATCAGTGTATACATTATTCTTTTAGTATTTGATTATTCCAGCTAGAATTTTCCATGACATTTCATCGTCTTTCTTAATGTTATGTTACATATTCACATACAAGCGACAAAGCCACAGAGGAAGACGGTGTGACTTAGTCGAAAATTCTAGCTGGGATAAACTTCATCTCCAGAAGATAAAATCATAATTTATTATTGTATTTTAGAAAGTGTTGCTGAAAGATAGAGGTTCAAGACAAAGCCACAACAATCATTGACATTTCAAGCCATTAGCAAACTTTGACTTCTCTCAGGATTAAACTTTTATATAGATGGCCAGATAGAAAAACAGACAGATAGATAGATAGATAAATAGATAGATAGATAGATAGATAGATAGATAGATAGATAGATAAATAGATAGATAGATAGATAGATAGATAGATAGATAGATAAATAGATAGATAGATAGATAGATAGATAGAAAGATAGATAGATCGATAGATAGATGTGTGTATGTGATTATAGAACCTCACGTCAAAATAGTACAAGCGGCAACCATGTTGTAGTGGGAGATCAAGGCGGCTTTCGGCATTCCCGTTGTTCCGCTGGAGTAGAAGATGTAGCCTGGTTGTGTCTTTGGGTTGATTTTTGCTTGGGCAGGAAATCTCTCATAATCTCCTTGTAGAAGGTCAGTGAAAGGGTGGACCTTCCCAGATCTCTCATTGCTGTCTGTCACATACACTTCCTGAAAATGCAATCATTTGTTTTAGGGACTATAGTGATATCCTAGCTCAAGCAATATACCAAAAATAGATAATAAGTAATTATTCATGTACTGACGACCAGTCTGAGTCTGAGTCAATCCCCAACACCCAGGACCAGAGTGTTTGTTGGGTTATGTCCGAGTGTATTGAGGAAAGATTAGATTTGCAATAATCTAGCAGCAGCATTGTCATTATTATTATTATTATTATTTTACAAAATTTGTACAGCGCCTTCATCAAAAAATGCTCTAAGGCGCTTCACATCATATTAGATTACTTGTTGAAATGGGTATAAAATTGTTAAAATCGATCAAAAATGTAAAATGTAGTGTAAATATACAAATAATAATAAAAAGAGACAATGAGGATTAAAATTATAGGTTATAGGCTTGTTTAAAAAGATAAGTTTTTAATAGTTTTTTGAAAGTGGCCAAAGTTTGTATGTGCCTTATGTCTTGAGGCAGAGCATTCCACATTGATGGAGCTGAAACACGGAAAGACCTGGATCCATATTTAGTGGTCCTGCTAGATGGTACTCGGAGGAGGGACTGGTTAGCTGACCGAAGGGACCTTGTTGGCTGGTACTCCTCAATTAAGTCCGATATATACTGGGGCGCCAGACCATGTAAAGCTTTAAAAGTGTAAAGCAGCACTTTATAAGTTGCTCTCTGCTCCACTGGTAGCCAATGAAGTTGGATGAGAACAGGAGTGATATGCTCCCTTCGACCCGTTTTGCTGATGAGACGAGCACAGGTGTTCTGCACTAGCTGCAGCCTGTTGAGCAGCGACTTGGGTAGGTTGTGCAGGAGTACATTGCAATAATCCAGTCTTGATGTCACATTCGACTGTACTAACGAGCGGCAGGCATCAGTGGTAATGTATTTACGAATCATACCTATACAGCGTATCTGATGGTAACACGATTTAACAACAGAAGCAACATGCTTTTCCATAGTCAAACACTTGTCCTGGCAGACACCGAGATTTCTAACACTGTCTGATGGAGTAAATAAATTGTCACTGATGGTGATCGTGTAGTTTTGAGCGTTAAAGCGATGCTGCTTTGGATGGAATACAATGAATTCAAATTTGTCTTGATTCAACTTTAACATATTTGTATCCATCCATGTTTGTAAGTCGTTTGCACATGCTGTAATCCGGGCTGATGTTTCGGCCCAATCAGATGCAAGCTCTAGGATGGAATACGCCTGTGTGTCATCTGCGTACGTATGATGCAGCATGTTGTGCTGCTTAGCAATGTCACCCACAGGCCTGGTATACATACAGTACATCTTTGGCCCAAGCACAGAGCCCTGGGGCACACCAAACTCCAGTTTGCAGTCACCTGACATTTTGTCTTCAATAGCAATGCATTGGGATCTATCACTGAGATACGACTTCAACCATGCCAAGGCTTGACCTTGGATACCAAATGTATGATGGAAACGATCGAGCAATACGGAATGATCCAGGGTGTCGAACGCAGCTGAGAGGTCAATCATAATAAGAATAACAGATGAGCCTCTGTCAAGAGCATCCAGGATGTCAGTCTGTACCTTGAGCAGGGCTGTTTCAGTGGAATGGTGTTGTCTATAGGCCGATTGATACACATCGTGGAGATTGTTGGAATTCAAATGATCTTCTAAACGTTCTGAGACCACTCTTTCCAGCACTTTTGACAGGAAACTTAAATTGGAGACTGGTCGGTAGTTTTTCAGACATTCCTTATCGAGGCCTGGTTTTTTAATTAGTGGTCTGATGATAGCTTTTTTGAAAGCTGAAGGAACAGTTGATTCATCCAGTGACTTGTTTAGTATTCCTGTTATGATTGGTAGCATTGGCTCTAAACAAGTTTTGAGAAGCCCACTTGGAACTGCATCCAGCTCACAGGACTTAGACGGTGCTCTGGTGACAAACTTTCTGACTTCGTTGATGGTAACAGGGGCAAAAACAGTCAATGGGGAGCCTGTAAAGGGGGTCTCATTGATGCAGATATTTTGAACACCACTTGTAGTTGTCACAATAGATGAGCGAATTTTCGCAATTTTGGATGAGAAGAAATCTTTAAAAGTTTCTGCCAGATCAGTCTTTGAATGATGTTTAGGCATGATGTCATCACTATTATGCATTGCATGGGTGATCAAAGCTGCCTCTCTGCTCACCACTAACAACCACACTGGGCAAAGAGGGTGCCACTGCATGATGAATTACATTGTATTTGTCTCAGTGTGGAACAGGGCTAATGAATCTTGGGAGGATATACAGGTCTACACTGAGTAGCATATATATCTGGATTAGTAATGTAGCAAATGATGAAATGAGATGAGTCCTCTCTTGGCGGCGGGCCCGTGCACTCCACAGAGTGGAACCACCTTGTTGATGAATGTTGTAGTTTGTAAATTTGGTTTCAGATCATTCTAAACTTCAAGTCAGGGAACTTCATGTGATATCACCATAATTTTCCAGATACCAATTCAACTCACCTTTATTCTGCTGTAGACTTTAGTTTGCTTGAGTTTTTGCAGAGTTTTACTTGTGACGAGGACTCTGGACACCCCGCAGTCTGTGAGATAGGAGTCGATTTCCCCTGCAAGAAAGAAGCATTGCAATTATGATAATGTAACAGTCTTCCCAAATAATACACGGAAAAGCATATATTGTTGGAATACATTAGTTGAAATATTATCAAATGTGTGGTTTATATTAGGCCAGACATAATTGATCTTCAGCTTGTCCGATCTTCTTGAGGTACCTTTTCGATGGTCAGAAAGACGAAGCTAAATAAGTTGTAATCTATATATTCATAATATGTAGATGGCAATGCCATAGATTCGTGGAGCTCAAATTAACTGTTCTTATTTTGAAACCGTGTCAGTGAAAAACAACTACCCAATCAGTTGGGCCTGAATTAATTTGCTATTGAAATACAGTAAGAGCAATCTGCTTTTAAACTTGCACGCTGCTAATGGTTCAGTCATTTTCCCTGGGTGTGGCACTGTAAGCATGATGCTACACCAGTGGCAACACCTGTCTGCAAAATAACCTTTTTTCATGCAGACGACACAAAGAGCATAAAAATAATTTTTAAAAAACAGAATAGGATAGTTAAGCACCAAATGGAATTATTCAGACAGTACTGCAATATTGCAATTGAAATTCAGGTATGTTTACTTTTACCGAAACTAACTGTTTGATCAGGGACCAACTCCATCACAGGTACAGGCTGTCCTTCATTGTCACTCCACTGACAGAAAAATTTATTATTATGAGCTGTTCTTATGCTAAGTTCGCTGATGCGACAGGCGGCTTCGCCACCAGTCGCTCTGCGAATATTAAATGTCAATTTTATAAAAATTGTAGGTACAGTGTTTCCTGTCTTGCATTGTGACAGAAATTTAGTGTTGTTTACAACAAGTACAGTTCCTAAAAATCAACACAATGAGATTGGAGGTTCTCTTAACAGTAACTTGACTAGAACTCAATAAGCTGAAAATAATTACTCACATTTTCATTAATGGTGAAGTAGACAGAATTCAGATAAGAAAGCACAGGACCAGTTCTTGCTGGGACAAACCTCCTTTGTATTGGTTTTTACTATTTAATCACAATGTCATGTGTTAATTGGTTGAAGGTATTGTTTTACTTTAGTCATTCAGCAAGTTTTAAATCAGGGTTCTGAATAATTATACCAAAGATCACCAGGTAGTTAGTGAATGACTAGAATAACAAGATGGCCAACAGTGTAGAGGGTGGCTCCACCTGTGGCAAATGTAAGTATGAGATACAGTTTGCTGGGTGCTCAGTCATGCATTAGGCATATATAGAAATTGTATCTCCTGTGTGGATCTTCACCAAATCTAATCAGTTCTTTGTTGTGGTGATTGGAAAAATCTGCCAGAGTTTGGTTGGAAAACGTCCACCGGTTTTTCATCAATCTTGTAGACAGACAAACAGACAGGCAGATGGCAAGATATCCGTGAATGAAAATGTATGGCCCAGCTTTTGGCGGGCCTAAATATATGGACAATAACGTATATCATTTTTGACCTACATGCATTGTTATCAGGTCATGTAGCCATTAAATGGCCTACATCAGAACAATGATCAGTAATTGATGTGATTTTGATTGTCTATTTGTTTGTTTATCTTATCATATCAATACATTTTCATTACACTGCAGGAAGAGTGATCAACGTGACAGATAAGAATTAAAATAGTGTTCTTTTAATAGGAATCAGGTAATCAGCCTGTGTAAGAACATAGAGGTCAAGATTGCCAGCAGGTTTTGTCGCAAGCCAGACTCAGTCTCATCACTCCTCGTCAGTAGGCATCACCAACGTAAGCTGGAGGGTGCTATGCCAAAGAACCTTGGGGCAATGTTCCCTGATTCTCTGCTCATGGGTACTGCACTGTAGCTGCCCTGTAGCTGCCCTGTGGCTGCCCTGTGGCTGCCCTGTGGCTGCCCTGTGGCTGCCCTGTGGCTGCCCTGTGGCTGCCCTGTGGCTGCCCTGTGGCTGCCCTGTGGCTGCCCTGTGGCTGCCCTGTGGCTGCCCGAGCTGAAAGTTTGTTTGAAGGCTCACCCCAAATTTCATGCGCAGCGTGTCGTTTCAAATCAAAAGGTGCAATAGAAAGGTAAAGGTAAAGGTGGGAGTTTACAGTCTGCTTCCACGCTGGAATTTGCAACTGCATGCTCAGCTGACTTTACACATTACCTTCGGTTGACAGGCTCACTGATCATTCTTGATCTGTCTCACTCCCCTGGGGGACATACAGCTGGCAGCCTCACATGGCACCATCACTGATGTGCCTTTCTCCGCCTATAGCCAACCACCCCATTTACACCTGGGCGAAGTGAAGCAGTGATTCAAGGAGGATCTGCTCATTTCCTCCATGCCCCCAGCGGGGTTTGAACCCACAACCTTGCGCGTATGAGTCCAGAACCTTATCCACTGGACCACGCGCAATAGGTGACAAGATGATAGAAATTGGATGGAATTAAACGTCACCAAAATACACTTTCCTTAGGGGGCCACCATTTGATCTCAAGGGGGGGGGGGCTTGAATTTTTTAATAAACAATAAATAATTTCTTGCTCAGTTTTGGGGAAATAAATAAATTCTTTCTGGGCAGACCTGACGGAGGTTTTTCTTAAGAGGGCAAATCTTGATTTAGGACTGAATATTCAGGGACTTTAATATATAGATAATTAGGGCCGCCATTACCGCGAAATAAATAATTTCCCGTTGAGGAAAGCTCCATGCTCCCCCCCCCCGATTATTAAATTAACATGCATATATGAAGAAGTTATTTAGATATCTCCAATTTTGCTTGTAGTTTATCAGTTATGTTTTGTCTAACTGACAAAAGTTGAACCCTCAAAACTGCTGTCTATAGGTACCGGCCTACTCTCACAGCCAGGTAATTGAAAATAGCATAAACTGCCATAATATTATATTCTTACCAACAGTATAATCCGGATTGACTCCCGAGTAAATGGCGCCTAGAAGAGGAACAGCAAGCGCCAAAGGAACAAACTCCAAGCAGTTGGGCACAAGCATCACCATGACTTCATTCTTGGCCAGCTTCCTCTTGTATAAGTTATTCGCAACCTTTTTTGTCAATTTGATGATCTCTTCATATGTGTATTGTCTGTCTGTTGCGCCCTCTATCTGGAAGAAATATGCATAAATCGAGAAATAAAATAAGATAAATTAATTGTCAACTGTTTTTAGAGGTTATTTCATGTTTGAATTATATCCTTCCATGTATCTTCACCTGCATGATACCTTTTAAAGTAGTCTGAGCCCATGGGACATGATCCAGTGGCGTAGCTAGGAAATTTTCCAGAGGGGGGCAAAATATTCAAGTCAGCGATGGAAATGGAACATTTTCGTCGAGGGAGCTATTATCGCTGTCGCGGCAGAGGCGCGCCATCGGCAAAATGCAACGTTTGATGACAATGTAATCATTTCTTTCCTGGTCAGGATGGAGCCAGGGGGGGGCGACCGCCCCCCCCCCTGCCCCCCCTGTAGCTACACCACTGGGGACATCAAATGGAAGCATGTTGTACCAAATGTTCTATTTTCGGGTAATTGAAAGACCCTGAGCATCCCTGAATTTATAGGGCATGTGCCAGACTCCCAGTCCCCATACCACTCATTATCATAAGGCGTTCAACGAAAAAAACTAGAGGGTGCTAAGGCAAGGAGACCTTGGACAATGTTCCCTTATCGTTTGTCCATAGGTGCTGCCGTGCCAATGCACTTTGGCTGTCCTGAGCTGTGTTATCGAATTACAGTGTTACTGGTGCAAGGTCTTACCACAAATTCCATGTGTCGTATGTTGGTTCATTACCAAAAAATCAATTTAAACCTTTTATCTTGCTCCAATGTTTTTTTTTCAAGTTTTCATTTTGTTTTTAATCATTGCGAGTTGTTAACACATTATAACCCCCAATCTATATGATTTTAACCAACACCACACTTCAGATAATTTTTAAGGATTTTCGTCTGGGAGACCGACGGAACTTAGTAGCACCATGATGGGCAACTTTTGAACTCTAGATCAGCTGAAGATGCTTTAGACATAATTAATATAATAATAAGATTGCAAATTCTGGGAGTTTAAAATGCTGAGATGATTGCTAATTAAGGACATAGACTCAGTTCAACCAAAGCAAGTTCGACAAATTTTTCATTTATTACAAACCAATCGTGAAATTAATGAGATTCTCTGGAAAAATTGGTCTCCCGGTGATACCAATTTGGCAGTGACTGGGAGACCAAATCTGTCCACTGGGAGACCATTTGGTCTCCCAGTTACTATGTTAAAAATGCACTGATACACTTTTCTGTTGAACTGCCTTCTTAAGAACATAATCACTAGCTGACCAAAACAATCAAACATTCAACAAACACACCCATCAAGTCAGACTCATTGGCTTGGTCAACAACATCATTCACCTTATGGAAAGGCAAAGGGGATTCCAACAGAGCAGTCATTGCTTGGAGATGTCACCTATACATAAAATTCAGAACTACAAATGGAGACAGAACAATTGCAAGTATATATTTTTCAACATTTGGCACATGTATACACGAATGTTTGTAGGTGTAAAAACGAGCATGAACGAATTTGTTGACATGCAAAAACGAGCATATTATTTGTGTGTAAATGTAACAACTAACATTCGTGTATGTGCTGCATTTTTCATTTGTGTAACTGCCATTTCTAACATTCGTGAAAGTGCTAGATTATTAGGGTTTATGGTTAGAATTAGGGTAAGAGTTAGTTTTAGGCAAGTTCAGGGTCAGTATGTTCGTCATTACACCTGTAAAAATTCGTGAAAAGTAATATTTGGCACTTGCACGAATGCAAAATTTGTGTATTTGTTCGTTTTTGCAGGGTTACAAATTCGTCCACATTCAAAATATTGGAAAATATATACCTCACAATTGAGGCTGAGCCAAATTGTGTTCCAAAGAATTCTCAAAATTTTCCCCCACATAACACTCACACTTTGGTCAACAACACTGACAGTCTGACACAGCAGTTTGAATCTAGCAAAAAAGATAAATTGCTGGTGTAATCATCAATGCCAAAAAAAAATTGAATGATACTCACAAATCCGATTCTCTTTGGTAGTCTGCTCAACCTTTGCAAAATAAATTCGCTGGCGTTCATTTCCGCAATCGGAACATCAGGAAGAGGGCTTTTGACAATCATCGTGAAAATCTTGTTATCATCAGAGACACAATATGCAGCAATAATCAGAATTCTGCTTACTTATAGCCTTTTTTTTTGCATAAGACCCCTTATCTATGCAAATAGATCTGACGACTGCAAGACGTGGTACCGTGGGCCAATAATAAACAATCAGTGTCAAATCTCATACATAATGCTTTATCTGTTTTGATTCATCTTTTCCAGTCTTTGATCAAATAAGAATATTGACTTTATATGCTCTTCAAGTTATTTCCAAAATAAATTACAACATTCACTTTCGATGAAATGTTAGAAAATGTGACGGAAATCTGAAGTGCATCAGCAAAAATCAGACAACAAAGTTAATTATTACGAAAAAATTACTTTGTCGCATTTTTCAACTGATAGTCATCCGCGAAATTGATAGTGATAAGTTTACTTGGTATGAATTACTTTTTGTCACTTGGTGGTGACAGTCGTGAACATTTAGCAATGTTTTAAAAGCTTCCGTTTGAAGATAAAATTCTTTTGTTCTTGTCTTTTATTGTTTATTTTAAATACGACAATTACAAATATTCAATGTGTATATACACCCATGAATCGATTGGCCAAGTCAAGTTACCAAGGCCCTTGTAACTGTGTCATGTGAAGGCAGTGTTCGAAATAAGGGGGGTCAAGTGGGCTTTGACCCCCCAAATGCTCTTGGTAGCCCGCTGACGGCCCGCCGACTCCCGTTTACAAAGACTTCTATCTGAAGTGCATCAGCAAAAATCAGACAACAAAGTTAATTATTACGAAAAAATTACTTTGTCGCATTTTTCAACTGATAGTCATCCGCGAAATTGATAGTGATAAGTTTACTTGGTATGAATTACTTTTTGTCACTTGGTGGTGACAGTCGTGAACATTTAGCAATGTTTTAAAAGCTTCCGTTTGAAGATAAAATTCTTTTGTTCTTGTCTTTTATTGTTTATTTTAAATACGACAATTATAAATATTCAATGTGTATATACACCCATGAATCGATTGGCCAAGTCAAGTTACCAAGGCCCTTGTAACTGTGTCATGTGAAGGCAGTGTTCGAAATAAGGGGGGTCAAGTGGGCTTTGACCCCCCAAATGCTCTTGGTAGCCCGCTGACGGCCCGCCGACTCCCGTTTACAAAGACTTCTGTGCTTCGGGCCTTACAACTGAGAGACCCCCCCAAATAACATGGCCTATTTCGACCACTGTGTGACAAATATATTAGACCGAATCGTCTGACTGACGGCAGGGGCGGACTGGCGGCGTTTCGGGCCCCCGTGGCAAAATAAGTCACTGGGCCCCTAGATCCCCAATATCGGCAATATTTGAAAATAGAAAATCAAAATGCAACAGGACTTTTATTAAAATTAGGTTGGGAGGCCCTACATGAAGGGTGCTATCCTTTTCAGTTATTGTGATTTTAAAACACAATCATGAATCTCAGAGCAAAATTTCTCTTTTCTTGTAATTTTTATTTTTTGACATCTTGCATGGGCCCCCCTAGGTGGATGGGCCCGTGGCAGCTGCCACTTTGCCACATAGGCCAGTCCGCCCCTGACTGACGGACCACAAAAAGATGCCATCAACCGAAGGAGGGCACAGCAATGAGTTGAAGGATGATTGAAATGGCTGTCCAGCCAGAATTCAGACTGTACTTATAACAACAAAAAGGTTTTATATGGAACCTTTAAAGGTACTCTGAGCTGGTATAGATAAGGAACCCTAGAAGGTTCATTATTCAACTTTTTAAAAAGGTTCCAGCAAACAAAAACGACATTTAGACAATCCAGCTACACTGAACTGCCACAATGAAACCCCTTTCTCTCGAGTTGAGAGCATAGGGTCCTATCACAGGGCCTTCCCACCTGTATTGAACCTTTTCAATTCAGTTGAACCCCTTAACCAAATTTAGAACCTTTTTTTCCACAAACAGCCTCAGCCTGACATCATGCTCTCCAGCAAAGAAGATACAATCATAGTTATCGGACTGATAACAATCTAAATAATTTTTTTCCAAAACAAAAAACACGTACGTAAGAGATTCTCCTTATCACGAATCAGGTTATTAACTGTTTCTTTTCTATCACTATCTTTTTTTCTTCAATGCATTTCCCAGAATACATCCATCTTGTGATAATGTCTATCTTAAGTCGGTTGGACAATGCAGAATTAAGATAAATGTACTTGACTTCTACACACATGAACTCATTAAGAGTCAATTCTAAGTTAAAATAGGTAACAATTGAAAAGAAATTAAAAATTGAGATCAAAGAACTGCATGCATTGAATGCAGTGATATCAATATAGTCGAGGCTGGGATGTCCGAGACCTAAACCAAGACATGAGCCTCCGAGACTCAGACCATCAAAATATGAGGCCGGTCCCGAGGCCTCCAACACTGGCTCAAAGATATATCGGAGACTGAGGCAAGGGCAAGGAAATGGCATCTGATCCAAGCCAAAGCTGAGGCCATAAAAATATGGCCTCTAGGCAGGTCTCGAGGATGAGGCGGGCAGGATCAAGGAACATATGCTGAGTTAAAGTCCACACATAGTATTCTAACAACTCAACTGCCATAAACACAATTAATCTCTGAAGTTCCAAAACAAGGCCAAATGATATGACAAGGAGGAAAAGAGGGGTGGGCTTGTAGATTTATAGAATAAATGGATGCTTTTATAATGCCAGAGTAGCTGCACTTGGCAGGGAAAACAGTCATTCAAAAGAGGGCAAAGCAGCTTTGAATATTTCACCAACAAAGAATTACAGTTGGGGGGGGGGGGGTCTGAAGCATCCTTGAGTGAGGCATCATCATCAAAAACGTTCTCAAGGTAGCAAAAACATCATCTCCCAAAACATCCGCAACAACGTTTCTGTGCTGACAACAATAGTCTCAACCGATTGTTTGTGGGACCTTTTAGCAGTAACCATCTCCTTCTTGGAATTCACTTTCAGATGTTCCCATCTAGGCACCTTCATTGAGCAAACATTTCTTCGGTTTCGATGGGAACATCTACATCATTGCCTTTGAGGCTTTTGGGGGCTGTAGCCTCCACCGCTGGCATTGGGGCAAATGGGATATCAGGGCCGATCCTGACCAATATCAGGGCAGATCCACTGCCCGGGTCACATCCCTCCCATGTTTAAGTTTCAGGGCAAAGTGGCACTAGCCCCCCCCCCTTCCGTACGCCTATGCGGTCGTATTGGCATCGAGCTTTCTGCTCTAAATGTCACTTTAACATTATCTTAATAATAACAAAATGCCGTTCAGATTCACTGAAATGACACCACCCTGCTTTTTGCCATTTTGCAGCAACTGACAAAAAGTTGCCGCTATGGTGTCATAGGCAAAGGCAACAAAAACATAATTTCATAAAATAAAATATATTTAATTCTTGTGAATGGTAAGTTTATTCCCATTCCCAGCAGTTACTTCACAACAAAAATATGGTCAAGGCAGACATGGGCTCTTGATTTGCGTCTAATGACATGACATATATATACCTTATAAAAATCTTTGATTTGAATGGTAACTGTTGAATCACAGAGAAACTTGCAAATATACTTGTACCAGAAAAAAGGCCAAAAATACTGATCTGTCATGCCAAGAAACGTATGTTCTGTTCTCATAGGCCTAATCACTTCTTGACACAAAATCTGTTTGAGATGGCTGATCCTTGAGTTTGGTAACAATGTGTATGATTCACTGAACCTTGACAGGTTTACACAATTAGCACACTCTTGGTGAAAGGGACTTGGTTAAACCAGGTATAAAGCAGTTAAAGCCAGGCCTAACAGTTAATACTATGTTGGTGAAATCGGCCCTAGGTGCACATGAGGCATGAGTTATAGTTAAGCACCTGTGGTATCATGCAGATGTCCTTTCATGTACACTTGTCTAAATTTGGTGAGAGATTTGCAGATAATTTTGGAAGACAATCTATTATTATAGTAGGTATGTGATACCTAATCTTAAAAATTACACAACACAATTCTTGCATAATATTATAATGATTATGATTGTCGTACAAATGTATTTTTAAATTGTGTAAATTTTTCATCACCTCAATTGATCACATACATTTTTTCAGATATTAATAGAAATTATTGTAATTACAGGAAATGTACATCATCTTTGACTAAAATTTAAGGAAATATTTCTGCAATTCTTGGATGAAAATGTACATTATAATATTATATCAGAAACAAAAAATGGAGCATTTCTGCTTTTGAAATTTTGGATAAATTTGGGATGATGTCATGTCGTCAGATTTTTTGCCCTGAAATCAACGAAAGTGAAAGGATCCTCCACTTGACTTATCTCTGTCAACATAAATATCGTTTCGATATATTGATTCACGCTTTATCAACATATTTTGTTGAATTAACCGGGTTTTCAATACACAATATTGTCCGATTTCTGTCGCAATAACCATGAATCAAGTCACATGACATGGTCCTACATGTACGTAAACAGAAAATGCTGCATGCACACGTGCATTACGTCATGGAGGTAGGGGGCTCTAGATGGGGGGATATGGGGGACAGGGAACTCAAACGTAAAATTATCAAGGGACGGGGAAATAAAAAGTAAAATGGCCAAGGGACAGCGGGACATAAAACTCCATTCAGCGCTGAGGGACAGGGAATTCAAAAGTACCATTAGTACATGTAAAATTGCAAAGGGACAGGGAATTCAAAAGTAAAACGGCCAAGGAACAGGGGGACACAAAAACCCATCCAGAGCCTCAGGTAGAAAAGGACCCCTGTGAGATGGGGGTCATGAATCGTCCCATGGATAAAATTATGAGATTTGAAAGAAAGGGTATGGGAGAATTCAATTTTCTCTGTTAGTTTTTTACATATATGCCAAAATGAAAAACACATTTGAAAATAGACAAAATTTGTTACAGCACTGCACATATATATAGCCCTACGTGTATTTCCACAGTGAAGACATTACGGATCCCATCCATGGATATATCATGGAGGTCACTTAGAAAATGTAATTGTTACATTTCATGCGTTTCAATGGATATTGAGGTTTTCTTGAGAGTAAAATAGCTCGAATCCTGCTCTCTGATTGGTTCATAGACAGGAAGTGTGTCTTTTCTCTATGTTCGCAGGAAAGGTCATGGTTTTGCTTGGTACCAGAATTTTCTAATCTTATCTTTTCAGCGTAAGTGAAGATCACGATCTATTATCACTCATGTCATATGTTTCTATGTTGAGGTCAGCCTGTGCGAAAACATTACTCCCTGGCCTGGCCAAAGCAGATCACAGTGTTGTTTTAGTCATTATAGCTATAGTCGGTGCAGGACACTTGCAAGTTGCAAAATCCTGCTAGCACTGTTTCGGCATTCGTGGTCCGCGTTATCGCAATATTTATTCTACTATTAATCTTGGTGGTCAGGGGGGGGGGCAGGGCCTACATATATTCCTGAATTTCAAGGTCGATATTTAATACCATTTCAAATGATATCACTTGGAAACGATGGATTTTGAATAATGTTTATTTAATCATCTGCCCTAAGGGCTCCACCATTTCATCTCAGGGAGTTTTTTGAAAGAAATAATTCCTTGCTTAGTTTCGGTGAAACAAATAAATTCTTTTCGGACCGTCTTGAAATAAAAAAATTCTCGTGGGGATATTACTTAACAAGGTGTGGCTTGATTTTGGAATGAATATTCGGGAACTTTGCGCGCTACTGCCACAGTGAAATAAATAATTTCCTGCCGAGGAAAACTCCAAGCTCCCCTGGAAATTAAATGGTCACCCCCTAATGTTTTAACCTTTCTGCTCAAATCTTAGTGATTCCCAAACTTTTGTCGCCCCTGCCCTCCCGGCCCTCCTCCGAAATACCTATGTCAGAGAAAACGTAAGGAGAGCAGTCACACCTGTGGTTGTTTGCTCTCATGAGAAGCACAGAATAAATGATAAGGATAGGTGGGATGCCCGGGGAAGGCGCTTTTTAGGTGTGGTCATGTGAGATTTAAGTCCAATATAACCGTTGAGACTGATCATTGCCTCCAGGAACTTGGGGCTTTGGCAGAAGTAAATGATTCATGAGCTACTTGTTCCTCTCTATTTCATTCCCCACAGCATTTGTTTCCCAATTCACCAGGGGGCAGTTTATTCCCTCCTGTGCCCCCTAACGTAATTCTGCTTAATCAACCACTGCTGCTTCTTCTGAGATTGAGGCTATTTCTAGCCTATTTTTGTCTGGATCTTCTTCATTGTATGCATACACAAGATTTCCCAGGTTGCTTTCTCATAAATTGAGTTATGCGGCTGTTCGTTTAAGAACAACTTTAATTATTCAGCTTCTTGGCAATATATGTAAATGGCCTTGAAGATATGTAGATGTAAACATGAAATGACACACTTGCAATACAAGTGAATACATATATTCCTCAGCTGCTTGCATCTTTAATGACCTTTGCTTACAATATTCATCTGGCCTTCGTGTTACAGCCGACGAACGACGAGTACTTACATTTGGCTGTTAGTGGACATCAATGACATCACAACAGGACCTATCCACAGCATTGAAATAAGCTGTTAACTTGTCATGCTATAAAAGTAGTGACCAACTAAGTTTCAATGAAGTCACAAGCAGTGGCGGATCCAGACAGGGTCATCTAGGGGGGGCCCGGGTGTGTTTCGGCATTCGCGGGCCAGCGTCGCAGCATATTTTCTTCAAAATACTATTGTTAACCTCAGTGGTCTAGGGGGGGCCCGTGCCCCCTAGGCCCCCCTGTATCCGCCACTGACAAGTTACTTGTGACTTCATTGACACTTAGTTGGTCACTACTTTTATAGCATGGCAGGTATAGGCTATGACTTCATAAATTCCTTATGACTCATAAGAATAACATGGCATGGGTGGGCTCTGACCTCACAAGGAACATTTCAGTCCAAATCTGTTAGCACTTGATGTTCGTCTACTGTAACATGAGCAACGGAAAGCTTTTGAACACAGAGTTCCCGCACAACAACTTGAACGGCCAACTAATGCTTCTGTCATATTTCCAAATATATGTTGCAAACACTTTGCAAAGTCATGGTGGTCTGCAAGAGGAAAGAGTACACTTTGATTCAGTAAAACTCATCACAGATCGTCGTAAGAATAACATTGTGTAAATTCGATTTGACTAATCGGATCTTTTTGTGCTGCCCTAATAGCCAAGATGATGATAATAAAGTAAAACTTTTGTTGTTCGATGCTAGTGATACACCTGCACAAAGAGAGACTTCATGCATGCATAATACAGGAACATAATTGTTCATGTGTAGAGTGAAGCAACATTTTCCTTGATATTTGCAGAATATTTAGCAACGCATGACTTGTTGCACTTCCAGAAGACTTTTAAAAGGGCGGACCAGATGATCATGGGGAGGGGGGCTATGGAGTTTTGGTGGAAAAAAAAGTTTGTGTCCTACAGGTACTTGACACATGAATAAAGAAGAAATTTGTTTCCACCTGTAGCTAGGGTACCGTAAGTTTAAAATTGTGATGAAAATTTGTCGCTCGTCCGCATGAGAAAATTTTTGTCGTTGACTCTTAACGAATGAAAAAAAAGTTCGTTCTGGGGGTGAAATCCCCCCAATTATCGTCTTGTTGGCCCCTTACTTCCAAGTTCAACAGGCCGCAAGATGATGTGTGTTCCCCTAGGGGCAACTGAAGACCCATCAATCGGAGTCTTGAGCTAGTCTGTGTGTCCTTGGTTTGCTTCACTTCCTCAGGGTAATTCCACGTCCAACCTGACTTGTTCATAAGCGACATGGGCTCTCAAGGCCTCAACCATGCTCATTGACCTCAGCCGGAAGTGAGATTATCACTGGTTAGAGTATGTACTGTCTCACATCACCTTGAGAAGTTGAGTCTGTGAAATAGATAAGTTTAATTACATTGGCAGCAATGGTAAAATCGATAGAACTTCAGAAACTGCATGATATTTGCATCAGCGAACTTAGCATAACAACAGCTCATAATAAATTTTGAATCTGACATTTGAGTGAGAATGAAGGACAGCCTGTACCTGCGATGGAGTTGGTCCCTGATCCAACAGTTAGTTTTGGTAAAAGTAAACAAACCTGAATTTCTCTTGTCGCAGTAGTGTCTGAAAAATTCCATTTGGTGCTTAACTATCCTATTCTGTTTTGAAAACTTCATTTTCATGCTCGTTTGTGTCGTCTGCGTGAAAAGAGCTTATTTTGCTGAAGGTGTCGCCATCAGTGTAGTGTCTTGTTTGCTGTGCCGCACCCAGGGAAAATGACTGAACTATTAGCAGCCTGGTTGGCAGCAGTAATTTGTGAAGTTTATTTGAGGTGTGAAGTTTAACAGCTGATTGCTCTTACTGTGCAGTCTGTACTTCAATGGCATCAATTGATTTACACCCGACCAATGGTGCTGTTGTTTATTACTAACATGGTTTCAAAAGAAGACCAGTTAATTTGAGCTCCTCAAATCTAAATACTAATGAACACATTTCCTCCACTCATATTTTGATGGGGTTGCTCGGCAGTTGCTGTGCGGCGGCTGCAAAAGTGAGTACTGACGGGAATCGAGCAACGTAAAAATTGACATCCAGGACTCAAATTTATTCAAAATTGGCAAGCAAAAAGATTCAAATTTATAGCAATTTAATCAGAATTTGCCAGTCAGAAATGGTCCTTTTGTTATTTGGTCAAAATTTATGTTTGAATTCTGACATTTGATGGTCTTTTGAACCTCTGATCATCCGATTTGCACAAAAGAATGTTCACTGCTAATAAAGGGTATCAACAAGATCCACATTGAGTAATTTTGGGTGTCAACAAGACTCATGTTAGTCCATGAGCCAGGCAGCCAAATTTGACGAGTCAGGCTCACTCAGAGGGAGGAATTCTCATAGTGATTTTATGTTAGCCCTATTTCTCTAGTTTCAGAAAATGGGTGATAGCAATCTGTATCTCTTAGCCTTCACCATGCTATCACCCTGTTTTTAAACATATGTTGAAGCCTCGGAAATTTCCGTTTTTTGGGTTCCGGTTAGACTTATATCCATAAAAACTGTTGTAACTTCATCAATATTGCACTAAACTGCATGAAATTTGATATGTGACATCTTCACAATATACAGAAGACATACCTGCCACAATCAGAGCCATTTGCATCATTCAATGTTTGCATATAAAGGAGTATTTTTATCTCAAGTTGCACGTCAAAATTGAAATATAATTAAAACTGAAATCTTCCTGTAACTTTGGTATATCACCAAGACATATTTTATAAAAAGCCAAAATTATTTCATTTTAGTAGCAGGATGCCCTCTCAATCATATGGCATAGTCTCAGCCAATTTGTACTGATATTAAGGTGATATCAAGATGTTTATCATAAGCATTTCATGTCCGAAAATTGCTCAATTTTCACTTTTTAGAACAGTTTGATGATGATATTCTCAATTTATTTGCAAGAAGAAGTCAGTGCAGTCAATTATGATTGGAGAAATTGATTGATAAATTACAGAGCATGATTTACAGGGCAAAGGGTGTTGATTTTGTATAATTTTAGTTAAATTTTGAATATATAGACAGCAAAGCCTATCACAGGAAAACGTGGATTCATGCGAATTTCTCAAAATGATTGTAAGAGCTTTGAAAAGCTTATTTGCATGATAACTGCAATATTTAGATTGCACCTGTACCATAATTACCCTTTAATCACAACACTTCATAGAAATAATGAACTAATTATAATAGAGAATCTACAATGGATTGGCTTACTAAAAGTGACATTATAATGTAGGCATGTTCAACAAAAATAAATGCTTAAAAGGTTATCAGATTTCAAATGTTTTCCATCTTTATGACCTTTCTCATCAATATACACCTTTTAAAAACAACAGCTAACCGTCAAAATTAAGTCACATTGTCAAAACAAGTTGATAAATTGTCATTATCCTCATCATCACTGTATTACTCTGTCACATGGTTCAGATCCTATTTTGGTAGAAACTTCATATGCTTCACCTGTTCACCCTGGCCCCGTTGAGCTCATCGCCACACGACTCCAAGCTGTGCTAAAGTTTCCTGAAACATACACCTGATTGACCTTATGCCTTCTTTTGCCGCAGACTGGTTGTGCAGGACCCAAGCACCAATCCCAGTTCTAGTCTTCTGGGCAATGACTTAAATGTGTCATCACTTTTGCTGATCTCAGATCGGCATCAGAGAGTAGAGGTTCAAGCTTATTGCCTCACCACAGCCTGTTTATCAACCATTTTCTCAGCCAATGCATCGTCCCTGGTGTCCTAACCAAGACACTCCTAATGTGGGTAGGTCTATGTGTGTCTTTGCATTGCTTTCAGTCCCCAAAGGAATTTTCCTAATCAGCCGTATTTTCACTTTATACATTTTAAGTTAAGTATCAAACCTACCCACAGTCGATAGCTATCCTGCACCCTCACTGTCCCTCAGCTGTTAAACAAAATCATACTTGAAGTCTCCCTGGTTGTCCCAAGACAAGATGTATGCTGCCCTCTGTCTAATGCATGCACTGTACAACATTTCTCTTATTAGCCAACAAAATGGTATATTATCTTTTTTTCTGTCATTTATTTTTCAACCCTCTGATGACCAAACCGTGGCCACTAGGGAGTACAATGGCCAGACTTGTCTCTCATAAATCAGCTCATGTTGTGAGTACATTCTTCTGCAAGCTTGTTTTGCCAGCCAAGACCTGTCCTGTTGAAGCTTCTCTGAACTAATCTGCGCAATCTGCCATGGAACCTGATTTTGGCTCTCTATTATTTCCTTCACTGAATGTCAGAAGCTCCATTTGGCCTCTTGATTGCTTAACAGTCTGGCTCCAGACTAAGCTGGGTCATAATTATTTCTAACTCAAACTTGTTACCCTAGACTGTTGGCTTATGTAAGTGTCCATTAGCCTTCATCAGGTTTGCTTGGAGCTTGTTTTAGACTCTCAGCAGCTGCTTCCTTGGTTTCAGCTCCTACTATTCCTCCTGGAGCCTCTCGTCTGGTCACATTTGCTGGCTAAGGATGACACTTTGGCATGCCCACAGTCTCTATACTGGTAGCTGTTACAAAACATAGCTATTCCTCAGACCATGTACACTCAGTTGCATAGATTATGCAGCCCCACTTTGGTGGATATACACTGTAGTCAGTAGCCATACATTGTAATGTCAACCAGACAATCTTTCTGGACTCCATTCCACCATTGGTCTTGCTCAAAGCTTTCACCAATACTTTTTCTCTTTTGGGATTGACAGAGGGACTACTCCAAGCGTCTTCCTTAATCTCTCCTCAAGTTTCTAGATCACCACCCAAGCTTCTGAATCTTCTTCTTGGCCTGCCTGAATAATGCCTTTCTCCACTTGAGCTTGCTCCTTGCAAAATCATAGCTCTCTGGAAGTGGGTGCTCATCCCTTGCCCATTTTTCACAGGATCAGGTGTGTGCACATCATCCAAATGCAGTGTCTTCTGCCTTGTTACTTTAAAAGCACATGGTTTTTCAAAGAAGTTGTGGTTTCCTTCTTGCTTGTCCACCTGTAACTTCAGGCTTGTCTGGCCTCCCCCAGTTCAGGCTACCACTCTCCTCACGCTAAATGCCATGCTCCACTTGAGCTTGCTCCCCTGCAAAATCATAGCTCTCTGGAAGTGGGTGCTCTTCTCTTGCCCATTTTTCACAGGATTTGTTGCGGACACAGAAGTTGTGGTTTCCTTCTTGCTTGTCCACCTGTAGCTTCAGGCTTGTCTGGCCTCCCCCAGTTGATGCTATCACTCTCCTCAAGCTTCTGAATCTTCTTCTTGGCCTGCCTGAATAATGCCTTTCTCCACTTGAGCTTGCTCCTTGCAAAATCATAGCTCTCTGGAAGTGGGTGCTCAACTCTTGCCCATTTTTTCATAGGATTTGGTGTGTGCACATCATCCAAATGCAGGATATTCTGCCTTGTTGCTTCAAAAGCAAATGGTTTTTCACAGAAGTTGTGGTTTCCTCCTTGTTTGTCCACCTGTAGCTTCAGGCTTGTCTGGCCTTCGCCAGTATACAGGCTGTCAAGGCATTGATGGTGGGAGACTGTTGAGTTAGAGACAACCCCGGTGCTGTCACAGGGGCATCTCAGAGATATTGACTCTTAATTTAGAAAGTTCCTATTCTTTACTGGGTATATCTACAATGCTCTGTGAAAACCTCATCCCTGAGTGCCTGCCTTATATTTACTTGCAGTCATTAGCAGTACATCTGGATTGTGCCTTATCCGCCTTTGTCTAACCATCCTGTTATCTCCTTACTTGCATGCGTTGTCTCTGGGATTGCTTCCTGACCCAATAGTCTGAGCAATGTCTGGTACAACCTCCTTCTCTTTGTGCTGTTTGTTTGTTGTTTGTTTGTGTTTTACGCCTCTGCAGCACCTTAGTGGGCTATATCGAGGCAGGCGATCGCCGTATGATGATGAGATGAGAAGACTGTGAGTCTGGCACATACCCTATTAATTCAGGGATGCCCAGGATCTTTCAGTTGCCCCAGCATAGAATACTGGATACAACCCGCCTCCATTTAATGTTCCTTGGGCTCGGATTAAGTGCCTTCTCTTTGTGCTATTGGAATGGATGTTCTTTTTCCTTGGGTATGCTTATGTTCCATTTTCAGTGCAACATTGAACTATAATAGGTCCTTTCTACGTTTCTATCTCCTTATCAGCCATACAGACATGCCAAGATAGGATTTATGTCCTTCATTAAAGTAAAAAGCCAACCAATGAGACCACCTGGCAGCTGTATGAGCTACTGTTCTACAGATGTATGAGGATCAGATGATATTGTCAAGCAATGTAACGCAACTTCATATTATGTCACCTCACACGCAAGTTATAGGAAGAAAATTATGCAAACAAGCTCACAAACTAGCTAACTGTCCATTTTGGATCGTCAACATGCATTTATCATGCAATTCAGCTATTCTGAACTGATCATTCATCAGGAGATACCTGTGTGGTTCTAACATTTTGTATTAAATTTCGTCAAAATTTAAATTTATGTATTCAAAATGTGACTTAAATTATACAAAATCAATAATTTTTACCTAAAAATCATGCTCTGTAATTTATCAAACACTTTCATCAATTATAATTGACAGCATTTACTTCTTCTTGCAAGTAAACTGAGAATATCAGCAACAAACTGTTCAGAATAGTGAAAATTAAGCAATTTTCGGACATGAAGTGCTTATGATAAACATCTTGATATCACCTTAATGTCAGTACAAATTGGCTGAGACTATGCCATATGATTGAGAGAGCATCCTGCTACTAAAATGAAATAATTTTCGATTTTTTATAAAATATTTCTTGGTGATATACCAAAGTTACAGGAAGATTTCAGTTTTAATTATATTTTAATTTTGGCGTGCAACTTGAAATAAAAATACTCCTTTATTTGTAAACATTGAATGATGCAAATGGCTCTGATTGTGGCAGATATGTCTTCTGTATATTGTGAAGATGTCACATATCAAATTTCATGCAGTTTAGTGCAATATTGATGAAGTTACAACAGTTTTTATGGATATAAGTCTAACCGGAACCCAAAAAACGGAAATTTCCGAGGCTTCAACATATGTTTAAAAACAGGGTGATAGCATGGTGAAGGCTAAGAGATACAGATTGCTATCACCCATTTTCTGAAACTAGAGAAATAGGGCTAACATAAAATCACTATGAGAATTCCTCCCTTTGAGTGAGCCTGACCAACCCTCTGGCTCATGGACTATGTAGGGCCTAAAACGAGGGTCAAAACCGTAGGGCATAGGTGTACAGTTCAATACCATTCAGTGCCCCCCCCCCCCCTCAGGTATTTCCATGATTGGGTCTCTTAATTGTGTGGTTGCAGTCACTCTTCAGGGTGCAAAATGCACTAACAACACAACTAATTGCTGGAGAAAGGTGGTTACATTCAACAAGTAGGTCTTACAACAAGGGGTCTTAGCCTATAGCACAGGGAGCATTGTGTACCTTGAAAATAGCTGCAACATACAAAAGAACAGATAGTAGGCCTTTTGAAAGTGGTGTCAGTGAATTGCTCTGTTTGCCTCACTCTGACAGATGTCTCGGGGATAATGGCCAAATCTCGTTAGAACGAGACTTTGGGCGAGAACTTGAAGTCGCCTGATGTCAGGTGAGATTTGTCAAGGGACCTAAGTGTGTTTAGGGATGAAAAAAAGCTAAATTTGGCAAGGAAAAACCAGTAGACCGGACTTCTTTTCACTCCAGACCTCTTTGTCTAATTGTTGATCAGTTTATACTAGTCTACTAGTAGCTTCTGCATCTCAGGACCATCACCTATTGGAACTCTTTGAGTTTATTGAGTCAGCCATCATTCTCTGTAATATATATATATATATATATGTATTGGCTAGCAACAGATATATATTGCTTTCATTGCCAAATTTCCAGCATCACTTTCAATCATCGCTGCATGTCTTGTCTTCACAGCTTGTCTGCATTTTTAGAAAAGTGCAAAGACATCAAAATGCACTATACAGTGTACAGCACTCTGAAATAAAGATATCATCAATTTAAACAGTATTTAAGGGCTATATTTGAAGTTGTGAACTGTCACATCAACTAATCGAGCTCTACAACTATTGCCTGAAAACAGAAATTAAATGTTCATGTAATCCCATATGACACAGCTGTTTTCCGCAATTTCGTAGTTTCCATTTTAAAAACTAAATTGACCATTTATATCAATCTATCTTCAACAATGTATTTGTATTTGTATTTGTATATCTTATTGGTAATCTGTTGTGGGGAAATTTGTGGTGAGCCTTCCACTGAATACATACAGCTCAAGGCAGCTGCAGTGCAGCGCCTATGGGTAGAGGATACAGGAACGTTGCCCAAGGTTCCCATGCCATAGCACCCTCCAGTATTTGTAAATGCTGTATGATTGATGAGAAAACTGGGAGTCCGGCACATACCCTATTAATTCAGGGATGCCAAGGGTCTTTCAGTTGCCATAGCACAGAATACTTGATATAACCCGCTTCCATATAATGTCACATGGGCTCGGACTAAATTGTGTTCTGGGGTGGGATTCGAACCCAAGCCCTCGGAGCCAGAGGTTGCACAAACAAGCACTTTTAACCATTAGGCTATGGAGGAACAGGAGTACTTGTAATAGCCAAGTGATCAATTCGGTAATCAAAGCATCAATTACAAGTCAGTCTGGATATTAACCAATTAATTTATACAAATCCAATCAGAAGGAGGCCTTCCCTAATACATTATTCTGAGAGATGCTAAACTGGCGTCTTAACTCACGGTGTGAAAAATATCCCTCATATCATTTCTTGGCACCAATATATCATACAATCTATGATGTTAAATTGTGAGACAAACTGACAACGTTGTCAGGAAGTCATGACCCATTCTATAGGAAAAGACAAGACAGCATTCATCTTCAGGAACAGCCATCATCCGCTAACGACTGACTTTGCAGAAATAATGACAAATGCAAGAGTAACGTATTTTGAAAGACATGCCTTCAGAATTTCATTTTTATTTTGTTCTATCAAAAGACTATCAACTTGGATTACTTTGCACTTCCGTGAAACTTCCTTGTTCAACAGGCTGCAAGATTATGCCCTTTTCCTGTGGGGCAACTGTGAGACTATTGAATCATTGATCAGTCAAAGTCTTGGACAAGTCAGTTGCCCTTGGTCTATGTCAGTTCCTCAAGGCAATTCCATGTCCAACCTGACTTGTTCATAAATGACACAGGCCCTCAAGGCGTCAGCCAAGGTCATTGACCTTAGCCGGAAGTGATGTTGACCACCAGTGGCTAGGGGGAGACCTTTTATTTTCCGGGGGGATGGGGGAGGTCTTGGAGTTTTTAAAAAATAAAAATAAATTCATTTTGGGCAGTCTTGAAATAAATGATTTCTGGTGGCGGTGTTTCTTAATAAGTCGTTGCCACCAGTGGGCGTTGCTTGATTTAGGAATGAATTTTCAGGATTTCTCGCGCTTGAAATAAATAAATACTGCTTCCGTCATCGTGAGATGAATAATTTCCCACCGAGGAAAACTCCAAGCCCCTTGCTCCTAGAAATGGCACCCCCTTACTTTATTCACCCAAATTCTTGAGTTTCTGTGATAAAAAAGATTGAAATTGTCAACATGCAATGTAAAGTTTAGTAAAGGGCTGTTGTAATTGTTTTAATATAGCACAAATCAGGAGTATGTAGCCTTGAAAGTGTCAGTGAATTGCTCTGTTTGCCTTTCTCTGACAGATTCGGGGTTATGGCCAAATCTCGTTAGAACGAGACTTTGGGCGAGAACTTGGAAGTCACATGATGTCAGGTGATATTCCTCGAGGGACCTGCGTGTGTTTAGAGATGGGGCAAAACTGACTGGCTGTGAGGAAAACGATACAGACAGGACTATTGTTGGTTCAAGACCACTTTAAGTTATTGTAGTATTTCATCACTTGTTCTATGATAAAAAGCATCTGTGTGCAGTAACCGTCATAATGTGAAATCTCGAATCTATTTAGTAAGTAATAATTATCCTGACTTTATTAATGAAAATGAAATTACTTTTGCAGCCTGTTTTCCTTTCCATCATCCCTTGTTCGATGCAGTGACTTATGTTTTAAAATGAATTCACAGAATCATTCAATAACTGTTTAACCCTTATTCTTTACCACTAATTTGTAGCCTTAGACATATTCAGAAGTGTCAGAGACGCGGTTGATGACTTCTGCGATTCCATAAAATTGGGCTATCAAGTACAAGTGTGAAATTATCTTTTGGTTTGACCGTCATGGCTGAAACACAACATAGTTCTACTATGCACAGGTTCCCCCGTGGCATAATGATCAAGGCTGCTTGTCCACTGGCTTTGAGGGCGTGGGTTCAAATCACACTCCGGGAACTCACTTTAGTCCGCGCCCATGGGACATTAAATTGAGGCGGGTTGTATCCAGTATTCTATGCTGGGGCAACTGAAAGACCCTGAGCATCCCTGAATTAATAGGGTGGTTCCAGACTCCCAGTCTTCTCATCTCATCATCATACGGCGGTCACCACAAAATAAAAGTGCAGCTCCCTCAAAAAAGATGGTGGCAGAGCTGCCCCGGCTGATCTGGGGTACGCCAGCACAACACAGGTCAAGTCAAGTCAGTAAGAACCCTTGTTTCAGCTAATACCAATCTCCTCCAACAATTAATGGGCCATCTTCTGTTCTTTTACATTCCTATGAATTTTGCATGTGGCGTTTCTCAACCAGATACAACATGCAGTAACAACAAGGGATTTAGTCTGTTTGTTCTCATGTTTTTTCTTCTGCTTACAACATGTTTTAAAAGCAGAGACAATGATCAATGTTTGACATAAGGGATCTAAATATTGAACTCCGGTGACAATTTAGGATAGGTTATAGATTATTTAGTCATTCGATCAGTGAAGAGATCAATCCATCAATCAATCAATCAACAAATCAATCAACAAATCAATCAACAGTCAATCTGGCAATGATAGAAACAGCTACCCAGTCTGGTTGAGCTGGGATAAAATCCATTACCAATTGACCAGAAAAGCCAGATCTGACTGGAGAAAGACGTTTATATCGTCTATTGGATGACATAAGGAGCCAGACCGATTTTCTGACTTTTCAGGAGAGCAAATTTGGTGAAAATCAAATTTTGTGTGGAATATACTGCATGGATTTCCAAAAAAAAAACACCAATTGGTTCACAAATGCAGTGGGCACTATTATGTGTGCTTATACTTAAATTAACATTTTGTATTAACATAGAAATTGTAATATAACCCCAAACAATTTTGTAGAGATCTGTGATTACGAATAACAAAAGGAGCCAAAGTAACTTGGATCACTGAGAACTAGAGGACCAGTTTCACACAGTTCGCTGTATAGTACTTTGGATCCTTATGCCATAAGAGAACAATAGAATATGTGATGATTTCTTTTCTGTTACACAGACCTAAATGACTTTGGATCACATTATCAGAACATAAGCATTGAAGTTAGACAGACTTAAATGACTTTGGATCACTTTATCAGAACAGAAACATTGAAGTTTTGTGGTACTTTTTGTTGTCTAATAAGGGGGCATCATACCTTGGATCATTTTCTGACACAGATTCATCATAAAAACTCCCTTTTTCAGAATTAAAACGAGCCAAAGTAATTAATCTCCTCTCCCACTGCCTCAGAAAAGAAAGTTCACTTCATGTTGATTAAATATTAAGTAATAGTGACAAGAATTTGGATATCATATTGTCATCTATTGTGCCTGCGATTGCAAGACAAAATATTGATAGGTCATCTAAGGGGGCAACCATTTAATAAATAATCAGGGGGGGGGGGGTTGGATTTTGACCTGACCCAGGACTCATGCCCTATGGTACTCTTATATTCATTTTTGACATACAAAAAGAAAATTGTTTTGAAGTAATAATAACAAGAAAATAACAATTTTACATTGTAATAATAACAAAATTAACAAGGTAATTTTTTTAATCATCGAAAAATAAAAAATGAAACTGCATATCATATCCCAGCCTCAGAAGGTACTGGTACTTACAATGTCTTACATGGGCAACTTTTTTGAAGCCCTTGAAGTATCCGTTTAGTAGGTTTAAAACATTAAGAGTCTTGGGTAAAAATAACAACAAAAATGGCGGACAAGCTATTGGGGGGCCACCATTTAATCTCAAGGGGGGGGGCTTGGAGTTTTTTTTAAATAAATAATTTCTTGCACAATTTTGATTAAATTGATAAATTCTTTTTGGGCAGTCTTGAAATAAATAATTGCTGCAAGGGTGTTTCATAAGAATGTGATGCTTTTTTTTAAAATGAATATTTGTGGATTTCTCGCGTTTGTAATAAATAGCCACTAAAAATTTCCCTCCGAGGAAAATCAAAGCCCCCCCCCCCCCTCCCTCCCACCCTTCTTTGACCTGACCCAGGCCACCAACTAGAATAAGTAAAAATTAAAATCAATGATAAAAGTTCCCCAGGATTGAAGTATGGAGAAAAATATCTAAAAACAAAGAGAAAGCTAAAGAGCAACATTTAAAGCTCACAACAACAAAGGTAAATCTTAGCTTAGAAATTAAATAGTAAGCCTTTAAAGAGAAATCATAAGTCCAAAAACTTACTTCAAAGACAAAAAAAAAAAAACAATGGGTTTTAATAGAAGGGCCTTTACCAACCATGGTCAGGTGAGAAGATAATTTTCACTTCAAAAAAAGTCTGTAACTCTGACCTTTAATGGGGTGACCATTTAATATTCAATTAATTTATGGCGGGGATATTTCTTCACTAGTTGTTGCTTGATTTACGAATGATTATTCGGGGATTTTGTGCACTTTAGATTAATAATTACTGCCGCCATTACCATGTGACAAATTCCCTTTCAAAGCCCTATCCCCCCCCATTATCAAATGTTCACCAATAAATAGAAGGGCATTGCTTTCACTATGTATGGAGTCACTTTCGGCCTTTCTCACTGCATAACCCTTTAAATAATTGAATATAAATAATAGATTAAATGGCCTGTCAAGTTTAGGGTGGCTCCATGTCCTCTGCGAATCTTATTTTAATATTTTTTGTTGTATTTTAACAATTACCACAATTTCAAACTGATATTTTTTTTATAATTAAAAAATAATTTTATTATGTGAGTAACATATTTAGTTATCTTCAAGCAGACTAAGACAAAGAACTAGAGCAGCTTTGCAATATCACAAATAAAATAAAATGGAAATAAAAAACTATTTAAGAACTTTACACAAAACTAGAAAAGCCCTTTGGGCAGATGCACTGTTACATAGGCATATTAATAGGTCTATGGATATCTCTGCATGAGCATGCAATTAGGGTGTGGCAAAATTCAGGAAAAAATATTTGACCAGAAACATGTTGGGAATATAGTCTTTTGTTTGAAAAATGAGACAAAAATATGGAGAAAAAAATTGGGTGGAAAAAATTAGGACAGAAAAATTTTGGGAAATAGGTCTACAGTGTAAAAAAACTTACAAAAAAAATTAATTTGAACATTTTTTGGAAAAAAAAAATTGCAAAATCTGTTGCTTTTTTATTTGGAAAAAAAGTACCCTTTGCCCCTAAGTATAACAATGTCAGATCACTGTGCAAATTTGGTAATGGTGGGTCATCCAGACGCCTCGTGAGGGGTAACAAAACTACAAAAGTTGCCCTTTATATTGTAAAATTATATTTGAAACAAGCCTACCATTAAAAAAATATATATTATAGGCTATATTGAAATATTGAAATACGCAAAGTATTATAATGAATGCAGATTGTTACTTTGAAATGCGAATTTATTTAAAAAAAATACATGAAGGTGTTTTATCTGTAAAATTTTTGATGAAAGTGTTGGCCAACAATACTTTGGGTACATTAACGAGATACCATAAGGTTTCACCATAGCAACCCATGATATGAGGGCATGTCTGAATTACGGAAATTCTTAAATTGTATTGACCAACGCGTCGGAACTCCACATCATCAAGACTAAAAATCTCAATGAATTATGCACTTTGGCTCCTTTTAACACTAAAATGCAGGATTACATGGCTCCTTGTTGTGTCACACACTGATCCAAAATACTACAGATCACTTTAAGTTTTAAAAATGCAGTCTAAGTAACAATTCTACAAAGAGCCTCATTACTTTGGATCGTTCTGTGACCATAAGCAGATCAATACACATGTGCCTTATGTATCACAGACAGAGCCATGTTACAATGGATCTTTATAACATGACCATTAAAGTCATCAGCACTGCTCTGAGCTCTTCTAACATACAGAGCCAAAGTCTTTTGCATCTCTGTGTTGTGAGCTGGGGAAGCAAAAACTGTTTCTTTGTTCATCTGAACATCATTTTGGCTTTTTTGTTGAATTGTCAATGTTCACAACCAATAAGATGCATGAAAACATGACCACACAAACAAAATTGTAATTGTCTCATAATCAGTATGTCCTAAACTTTAAAATATACAAAAGTCATTTTTTGACCCAAAGTAACTTGGCTCCTTATGCCATCCACCCGACGATATTATTATAAAAATCATTTTCCTGCCAGAACTAATTACTCCAAACCAGTCAAATCAAGAATGAATACATCCTCAGGCTGTTGTCTGTTTCAAATAAGCCATAACTAATTTTTTGTCTTATCTAAGCTTATTTTACCTTTTCTCAACTTATCGTATTTGTCTTCTTTATTTTGTCTCCTACTCAGCTTACTCGCATCTGTCATGCCTTCTCATATTGGTTTATAGATTGCCTGCTTCTTCGGAATACATATGATAAATGGGTGCCAAGTAGTCTTATGACGAATATTTTTCACACCTCGTGAGCCAGGCTGCCAGTTTGGCATCTCTCAGTAACATATTATGTACTCTGTATTGGCTTTTCATGGATTAATCGGTTAATATCCAGCCCAAATCATAATTGATTCTGTGATAACCGAGTGATTGCCTAACTGAGATGAGCACTTACAAGCTGGTGGAAGTTTTGTATTTGACCTCATGGTCAATTTTGTTTGAAGGAATTGCCTCTAAAAAAACAGCTGTGTCGTTTTACCCTCGGCAATGTATATTGCCCTCGGGTATTGTTGTTATTATGGAAAATGTTTGTACGTTCGGCGAGCGTTCTGGGGGGGGTGTCACGTGTATCGGTTGCTGCACCAAAACTATTGCACCTGCATGTTTAGCACATACCTTCCGGGGGTATGCTGCCGCACAGCCTATGTTTTTCCACAGGCATAATGGAAGTCACAGTAGTTAATATTTCCAAACAAATTGCATGCAATCTCTAAATATGGCATAATCCTTACAGATAACAGCCAATGTCATAGACTTATACCTTGGTTGTTTCTTGCTATCCATCATCATCAAATGTTGCAAACTAAGTTCTGGTTCATCCAAAGGATTTTTCAATTGTAGCAAACTTGATGTAGTTGTAATAAAATCTAATTTGATTCATAGCCAAGATGGTTTATGTACCCTACCATTACAGCAAATGATTACTTGGAAATAAAACGTGACCGCAGTAGAGTTGATTTTACTGGTCCATTTGTAGCGTTGTGCAGCAATCTAGCTTTTGAGGGCCGTGTATCTGTAGACTAAAGGCCAATAATGTAGTAAAAAAAAAAGTATCAATTTTGTGGCTAAGCATTTGGATGAAAGGCCTCTTCAGTTAGATTGAAATTTGTGAAAATCTGGCATCATGCAAGACACAAATTTATTTAGACTTTCCAAATACTCCTGTGTTCAACAGGCTGCAGGATTAGCCCTTTTTCCTATGGGGCAACTGTGAGACCATCAGTCAAAGTCTTGGACAAGTCAGTTGCCCTTGGCTTGGTCTACTTCACTTCCTCAGGGCAATTCTGTGTCCAACCTGACTTGCCCATAAATGACATGGGCCTTCAAGGCCTCAGTCAAGGTCATTGACCTCAGATATGACATTGAACACCAATGGTTACATTATTGACGTCACCTTGAGTGTTCAATCAAGTCCGTGAGTGTGACTAAGTTTTATAAGAAACAACTGATGCTCAAGTTGCTTCATATCGCAACCTTACATGTATGTCAAGTAAGCATGGTACATGGTAACCTGGAGATACTTAATTTGATTCAATAATCTACTTTGTTTTTTTAGAAACAAATTGGGACAGAAGAAACATCCAAAGATTTGGATCAATATTCAAATGGCTGTTGGGATCCCACCTCTCAGAACTTCAAAGGAGACTTTCTACATTGTACATCTTCAAAGGGTCACGTAGGCCTACCTGCCTACAGTAAGGTTTTGGCCCATTCAACACTTCTACATAGGGGACTTGACATGTAATACCATCTTCACTAGACCTGACTTTATCTGTATGATGATGTTGGCAATGTCAAGATCTCATGCTTTTTTGCATCAAATATGCATCATGGAAAAGGTGTAAATAACTAGAATTAATATATTATATCAGTGAAAAATTATTACGCATACCACCATCACTTTTCATCAAAATTTTGAAGTTTAGGTACGCATAAATTTGTTAGACCTAACATGGTGGAGCTTGCTGATGTTAAAAGCATTTGAAAGTAAGTGCCAGTGAATTGCTCTGTTTGCCTCACTCTGACACATGCTTCGGCATAATGGCCAAATCTCGTTAGAACAAGACTTGGGCGAGAACTTGAAGTCACATGATGTCAGGTGATATTCCTCAAGGGACCTGCGTGTGTTTAGGGATGAATTGACGCTGAATTTGGCAGGGAGAAAAAAGCCACAAAGAAAAAAACAGGACTATTGTTGGCTCAAGACCTCTTTAACTTATTGTTTTAGTTTACCTTTTGTTGTATATATGATAAAATGCCACTGCATGTGGAAACCATCATAAAATCATAAAAATGTCAGATTTGGAGTCTATTGGGTCGGTAATAACCATTCTTGCAATATAACAGTCTGTCAATTTGATATAGAAAAGGAATGGACTGTTGTACTGTGAAAATGGCACTTCGTGTGTCATCATGCTGATGATTTTCATGATCATACCAAATACTTTCAAAATTTGATTTAAGGTGACTGATCCCGCTTGTTGGTTACAGCCAAACGAAAGGATGATGCATTTGATTTTCACTCGAAAATCACCGATGACAAGTCAAACGGCCTACTCTTGATAATGACTAATCAAACAGCCTCTATGTTTCCCATGTTGAAATTGGAGAAGGTTACACTTCATCAGCTATCATGAGTCAAGAAGTGCATTTTTCACAATGAACTGGTCCTCATTTCTTCTATATCAAGGTGACAGACTGTAACTTGAAAAGGAAGTTACTTTTGCAACCATGTTCATTGGCCTCATTCCTCGCTGGATGCAAAAGTTGTATACTTTAGGATCAATTCCTTGAATCATTCGATAACTCTGCAACTTCTAATTCATTGCCACAAATTTGCAGTCTCAGATTTGTGCAGCAGTTCCAGAGAAGTGGTCTATGTCTTGATGACATCAATGATTCCATGAAATTGGGTTGCCAAGTGCTAGTTGAAAATAATCCTCTATTGTTGACTGCACAGATGCAACATGATATTGTTCTACCATGTAAGAAACCCTTGTCTTAGCTAATAGCCAATTCCTCTGACAAATAATGGATCTCTTTCTGTACTTTTATAGCCCTATGAATTTTGCATGTGCCATTTCTTAACAAGATAAAGAAACAGGAACGATGGCGTTGATTAATTACCATCTGGAGACTATGGCAGAGAAGGTGATGGTTTAAATCATCAAACAATCGATCACTCAAACAAGCAATGGTTGAAACAGCTGCCCAGGCTGGATGCCTGATGCGGATTCAAACCCATGACCTTCTGATCAGAACTACCAGGCAATAGAAAAATGCAAAATATGAAAAGAAAACCATCTTACCAGTATTTGCAATTGCTTAAGGATCATTTCTGCATGATAGGAGCCGATTGCCTAAACCAGTCACACCAAAGATGAAGACTTCAATAGATTGTTGCTTGTTTCAAATCAAGGATAATTAATGTTTGTCTTATCTTATCCTATCTTAACTCATCTTGACTAGATTTGATCTCATACCTTATCTTATCTCATAATCTGCCTATCTAGCATATGTCTGACTTTCCTCATATCTTTTGCTTATAGATCGCCTACATCTGGGAATGCATATGATGTATGGGTGCCAAGTTGTCTTATGAAGAATATTTTTCACACCCTGATAGCAAAGGCGCCAGTTTGGCATCCCTCAGTAATGTAATAGTGCTTGTGTTTCTTCTGATTGGATTTCCACAGATTAATTGGTTAATATCCAGCCCAACTCTTTATTGATTCTGCAATAACCAAAGTGATTGCTTAACGATTGCTAAACTAATGTACTTGTAAGCACTTGCAAGCTCATTCGAGGTAAGAGAAGGCTAGAATTCAAGCTAATGGTCAATTAAGTTTGAAGCAATTGCCTCTAAACAAACAGCTGTGTTTTATTGATGATTAAAAGACTATTGACCCAAATGGAGGTAGTATATATTTCCAAACACAATATATGATCTGTCAACTTGGCATGTGTCTGATCTTTACAGATTACGCCCGTTGTCGTTAAAATATAACGCAGCGGGTTTTACTCACCTGAGATTATCCGGGTGGTTTACAGTGTTGTTAACAAGTGATATCAGTTTAAAGTCACATTACAGGCCTGTGCTGATCAGGGCAATCCCGAGGCAGTCTCAAAGCTGGTTGAAATGATATATCCTTTTCTCAAGTTCATCAATTTGACTGTTATAAATTTATCACTACGAACAATTACCATCACTGTTGTCAACGTGGTAAGTGTTGCCATCTAAGCAAGTTTACTGTTCAAAATAGCCAATCTATACCTTGTCCACCAATACAATAAACACAATCACATGGCCATAAAACGTGACCACCACAGCAACCAATACAGGCCCCTGAGAGCTTTCTGGTGCTTGCTGAATGCTCTGCTGGTCTCCGCTGCCAACAACACTTAGCATTGCTGCTCAGCCAGAAGTTAAAACACTAAATCTGACTTCCCACTCATTTGGGTCAATGGGTCAGACCTTTCTGAACTTACAGAAGTATACCGCTTTGATTCAATAACCTGCTAGTTCAAGAAATAACTAAGGACAGCACAAACTTCCAAAGTCTCAGATCAATACACAAATGACTGTCAGAATCCCATGTCTTGGAACTTCAAAGGAAACTTCCCACATTGTGCAACTTCAAAGGGACTCGTAGGCCTACCTGCCTATAGTAAGCTCTTGGTTTGGATTCATTGTGGTCAAAATGCTTCCGTATACATATATGTGGGCACTTGACATGATGTTGTCAAAATTGCATTCTTTTACAATTTTGTGTCAATAATATGTCCTGGAAAAGTTATCAATAACCGTTGGACACATTTTATACGTAAAGAATCATTATTTCTATCAGAATAAATTAACATTAAAATGGTTAACTTTATTAATAAAGTTTAGTTAAGAAGTGTGTTCAGTTTTTTTAGATAAACACGAACCAGGAGCCTGCTGATGTAAAGCGTTTGAAAGTAAGTGTCAATGAATTGCACTGTTTGCCTTCCTTAGACGGATGGCGGATGCCTTGGCATAATGGCCAAATCTCGTTAGAACGAGACTTGGGGCAAGAACTTGAAGTCATGTTATGTCAGGTGATATTCCTAGAGGGACCTGCGTGTGTTTAGAGACGGGGCAAAACTGAATTTAGCTGGGCGGAAAAAAGCTGTAGATGGGACTATTGTTAACTCAATACCTCTTTAGGTTATTGTTGTAGTTTATCACTTGTCTATGGTAACTGTCATATATATGAAGTATGAAACCTATTGAGTAAGTATCCTTACAACATTGTTCCAGAGGAAAAATTTGCTGATGGTGATGTTGAAATAATTGACTCGAAGTCATTGCCTCCGGATTAAAGTGAAGTTTATTCACATAGAATAAAAACCCTGCAACAAAGTACAGAAAATCAGTGAACAGAATATAATGAATAAGAGTATACCAGAGAAAGTAATACTAATTAACTGAATACTTAATTTGACATAAGTTACTTTAATGTAACATTTGACTAGAATAATTTATATCTAATAATTATAGTGAAGCTAATAATATTAACATTGAGTTATCTAAGTATACTAACTATATAAATGTATATAAAATTATGTACTGCTATTTAACATACAAAGTAATGCTAAAGTGATATTTAATTACAAATGGCTATCTTACCCAGGAATGGGGTTCATGGAAGCATTGGCAGACATGTTCATAAGGTTAACCAAACCGGTACCTAACCAAACAAATGAACAAGGTGTAAGTTGTCTGACCATACTAAATTAACAGGCTAATCAATTCACAGTAAATATAAATGCCTATGTAAATCTGACTAAAGAAATATTCCAAGAATATACACATACCTTAACATGTTAAAGGTTGCCAAATGCTGCTGCTGAGCACTGCTAAACTTAATGTTGCCTGGATGGCAGCAATTGCAGAACTGACTGAACTGTGTGATCAGCCAAGCACAACACATTGAAAGTGGATTAAATCCAGAGGCTATAGACAAATTTGGACAGAGCTAGGTGCTGCTGCCCTCTGTCAACCAGTAACTATAAATGGCTAGTGACATAGATCTAGAAATTCTCAGTAGATAGCAATGGGCAAATTTATACACTACCACAACATCAACTTGAAAAGGAAGTAACTTTTGCAGGCAAAATATTTATACTGTAAGATCAATTCCCAGAATCATTCAATAACTCTGCAACTTCTAATTCATTACCCAATTAGTTTGCAGTTTCAGATTTATGTAGAAGTGCCAGAGAAGTGGTTGATGTCTTGATGGCATCGATGATTCCATAAAATTGAGTTGCCAAGTTCAAGTTTGAAATAATCCTCTATATTTTGCTGCATGGCTGCAACACGAAATTGTTCTATCTTGCACTACATACAGTAAGAAACCCTTGTCTTAGCTAATAGCCAACTCCTCTGACCATTAATGGTCTTTTTTGTATTTTTATAGTCCTATGAATTTTGCATGTGGCATTTCTTTACAAGATTTACAACATCTAGTAAGAGGAGGGAATGTAGAAGGTTTGTTTTTCCTTTGTTCTTCTGCTAACAACATGTTAGTGGATGTCGTGGCCTAGTGCACTAGGTGCTTGACTGCTACGTGCATGGTCGCAGGTTTAAACCCGAGTCACGGTATGGAGGAACTAAGCAGATCCTCCTTAAAACCACTGCTTCACTCAACAAGGTGCAAATGGGTACTTGGCAAGGACTAAGGAGCTAGTGAAATTCGCTGTACACTGGTGTATGCTCCCCAGGGAGCTGAGAAAGATTCAAGCTTGATCGGGCCTGCCAAGTATGTAACTGTACAGTCGGCCGAGATCAGCTTGACAGAAGTCATTATGGAAATCTGGTGAGAAATTGGAACTGGAATGATCACAAGAATTTATACAGGTCCGGGCATTACCAGAGAATATGACAGAGAAAGTGATGGTTTTAATCATCAATTAAAGATTAACTCAATAAAGAAATAGTCGAAACAGCTACCCGGCCTGAATGTCTGATGCGGATTGAACCCAATGACCTATTGGTCAAAACTGTCGGACATTGTGTGCGTGTTATATGTAAAAAAAATAGAAATTAAAAATAAAAAAACTGAATTTTTCAAACTGAATTTTTCAGAATTCAATACAGAATTGCATCTCCATGTTTGGAACTGATCTCCCATACCAGTCAAACCAAAGATGAAGACTTCATTAAATTGGTGCTTGTTTCAAATCAAGGATTATTAATGTTTTATCTTATTTTGCCCTTTCCCAACTTATCTTGTGTTGTAGTATATTATCTTATCTCATATTCTGGCTATATGGCATATGTCTGACTTTCCTCATATCTTTTGCTTATATATCGCCTACTTCTGTAAATGCATATGATTTATTGGTGCCAAGTAGTCTTATGAAGAATATTTTAAACACCCTGATAGCAAAGGCGCCAGTTTGGCATCTCTCAGTAATATATTAGTGCTGGCGTTTCTTCTGATTGGATTTCCACAGATTAATTGGTTAATATCCAGCCCAACTCTTAATTGATTCTGTGATAGACCTAACCAAAGCGATTGCTTAACGATTGCTGAACTAATACAAGCACTTACAAGCTCATTCATGGTAAGAGAAGGTTACAATTCAATGTAATGGTCAATTTACTTTGAAGCAATTGCCTCTAAACAAGCAGCTGTGTTATATTGGCATATATAGGCCCAAATGGAAGTAGTGTATATTTTCTAGCATAATTGATGTGATCTGTGAACTTGGCATGCAACGGATCTTTGTCAATACCATTCATTGTCATCAAAGTATGTACTCTAGCTCGTTTGGCACACCTGAGATTATCTGGGTGGTATACAGTACTATCAACAAGTGCTATCAACTTAAAAAGTCACACTACAAGCCTGTGCTGATCAGGGAATCCCGAGTTTTTCTCAATTGCTGGTTGAAATACTATCCCTTCCTAAAGTTCATCAATTTGACTGTTATGGATCACCATTACCTCACTGTGGCCATGGTTGTAAGTGTTCTCATCAAAGGAGGTTTACTGTTCAAAATAGCCCATAGAAAGTGTTCACCATTGCAGTAAACACAATCACTTGGCCATAAATGTGACCATCTCCGTGTTGATATAACAGTCTGTTTGTAGCAATAGACAGTATATGTAAGTAAAGGTTATTCACCACGGGAGAGGGAATATGTGATTTATCACCCGAGGCCTTTAGGCCGAGGTGTGATAAACACATATTCCTGATCCCATGGTGAATAACCGGCTTATACCATGAGACAAACGCTCAAACAGTCAAACATGAGAGGATAACTGAACAACAAAGAATAGGGGAATTATTCCCCTGAAATACTGTAATGTGATTGGATGACAGAGGTGTCGAATGGTATAAGTGCCAAAACACCTCACCAATACAAGCCTCTGAGAGCTTTCTGGTGCTTGCTGAATGCTCTGCTGGTCTCCGCTGCCAACACCACTTAGCATTGCCTACTCTGCTCAGCCAGAAGTTAAAACACTAGATCTGACTTGCCACTCATTTGGGTCAATGTTTCAGACCTTCCTAAATTTACAGAAGTATACCACTTGTGATACTCTGGCTTACCTAGGCCGAAGCTGACTAGATGAAGAAGTTTATGCTGACGTTTCTCTGTGGCTAATGGCTACGATTGTTTGTCTGCGCAACAACCACTGGCTCTGAAGGCTTGGGTTTGAATCCCACCCTCAGAACTCAATTTAATTTGAGCCCATGGGACATTAAATGGATATGGATTGTATCCAGTGTCCTATGCTGAGGCAATGACAACATCTGAGCATCTTTGATTGAATTTATAATGGATGTGCCAGACTCTCAGTCCTCTCACAAATCATCATCATACAAAAACGAATCTTATTCTGATTCAATAACCTACTTGTTAAAGAAATAACTAAGGACAGTACAAACTTCCAAAGTCTTGGATCAATACTCAACTGGCTTTCAGAATCCCTTCTCTTGGAATATCAGGGGAAACTTTCTACATTGTGCAACTTCAAAGGGTCACGTAGGCCTACCTGCCTATAGTAACCTATTAGTTTGGGTTCATTGCGGTCAAAACACTTCCGTATACATACATATATGTAGGAACTTGACATGATGTTGTGAAAATTGCATTCTTTTACAATTTTGTGTCAAAAACATGTCCTGGAAAAGTTATCAATAACCAATTGGACACATTTTACAAGCAAACAATTATTACTTCTATCAGAATCAATTAACATTTAAATGGTCAACTTTAAAAATATAGCTTAGTTAAGAAGTGTGTTCAGCTTTTTAGATAAACACAAATCAATAGCTCAATTTGCCTTTCTCTACCAGATGCCTTGGCATAATGGCCAAATCTCATTGGAATGAGACTAGGAACGAGAACTTGAAGTCACATGAAGTCAGGTGATATTCCGCGAGGGACCTGTGTGTGTTTAGATATGGATTCTAAAAACCTGAAATCAGCAGGGAGAAAAAAGCCACAGACAACAGACAGGACCATTTTTGACTGAAGACCTCTTTAACTTATTATACCATTCGACACCTCTGTCAACCAATCATAAGCCAGTACTTCACTGCAGTAAAACCCATATTCTTTGTTGTCCAGTTATTCTCCCATGGGAGAATAATAAGTGAAGCTGTGAAAAACCACAGCAATAAATGACAAGTTTCTGTTTTGTCTTATGGTATAAGCCGGTTATTCACCATGGGATCAGGAATATGTGTTTATCACATCTCGGCCTAAAGGCCTCGGGTGATAAATCACATATTCCCTCTCCCGTGGTGAATAACCTTTACTTGTTTTAGTTTACCTTTTGCTGTATATGATAAAATGCCACTGCATGTGAAAACTGTCATAAAATCATAAAAAATGTCAGATCTGGGGTCTATTGAGTCAGTAATGACTTTCCGTGCAATATTAGCTTGAAAATGGAGGTTACTTTTGCAGCCAAGATTCCTTGGCATCATTCCTCGCTGAATGCAAAAGATTTCCATTTTAAGATCAATTCCCAGAATCATTCAATGACTTCTAATTAATTACCACACAAATTTGAAGTCTCATATTTATGTAGAAAGGCCAGAAAAGTGGTGGATATCTTGATGACATCCATGATTCCATAAAATTGGGTTGCCAAGGTTAAGTTTGAAATTTTCCCCTATTTTTGACTGCATTCCTGAAACACAACATTGTTCTACTATGTGATGTGGTAAAAACCCTTGTCCTAGCTAATAGCCAACTCCTCTGACCATTAATGGCCTTTTTTGTCTTTTTATAGTCCTATGAATTTTGCATGTGGCATTTCTTAACAAGATTTGCAACATGGAGTAAGAGGAAGGGATGAAGTCTGTTGTTTCGTTTGTTCTTCAGCTAACTGCATGCTAAGCATAGTCGATAGTAATACCCCTACCTGACAGAAGCCTGGGGTGTCATTATGGATCTCGGGAAACAAATTAGGACAGGATAGAGAAACAGGAATGATGGCATGGAATAATTTATACAGACACAGGTATTACTAATTTACCAGGGAATATGACGAAGAAAGTGATGGTTTTAATCATCAATCAATCAATCACTCAATCAAGAAACGCTGTAAATACTACCCAGGCAGAATGTCTCATGCGGATTGAAACCCATGACCTACTGATCAGAACTGACAGACAATATACATTGTATGTAAAAAAACATAGCATACCCTCAGCTAATCAGCAGCTGAACAGGCCTTCGTACATGTTATGCAGATGAGGCGGAATTTGCTGATTCGAGCACATAAGGCTCAATCCCAGTTAAATGGGCAAATTCCAAAAAGAAAGAATGTTTGAAGATTGTTGGCTGTCATTTCTAGTAGAATGATTTCACAATTGTAAAATTTGGCAGTAATTTAGAAAACGTATGTAGAAATACAGTCATAAAGACAATATACATATAATTTGTGATAGCAACTGGGCTAAATTCCATGTTAAATTCCCAAAAAATTGAAAAATAGCACGTGATGGTCACTGAGGGGTTTCATATAAATCAATTGCTGTGTCACCAATTTTGCAGGTATTAACTTTAGAAGAGCATGGAAATGTACCCAACAATAATGGCCTTCCTATAGAAAAAGTCATAAGGTCAAGTAGAAAAGTCACATAATTCTTGTAAATTAAGATAAGATTCAGGGCCATTTTAATCATATTAATATTTGCGGATTGTAAAAATTAAGAACCTTTTTAACAAGTTCGAAAAGTCTAGTTTTTGGTTCAATTTACGGTTTTGCAAAATATTGAGAACTCTATTGACAGGATGCCAAAGAAGGCATGAAAGTGATTTTGTCGTTTTTCAATTTAAATTAAGTTACCATGCCCTACAGGAAAGACTAATACAGGTAGAAAGGAATTATTTTGCATTTCAGGTTGCCTTTAATGTCTGAGATGATCTGGCAAATTTTATGAATTTGTGATAATTGTTTTTCCACTGAGAAGGGAAAAACTGTGCAAATGTGTGTAAATTTGTTCCAAACTGTGTAAATTATGTTACAATTTCTGATTGTAACCTGTAAAATTGCATTGGAAAGTTGAAAAATGAAACTTTAGATCAGTGAAAGATATTCCAGAAACTGCTGCTTTTGACAATATAATATATGAAAGATATTCAGCAATATTCTTATTTCCGTGAAGGTCACTTTTTCACTTTTTTAAGACAGCAATTGGCCCATTTAACTGGGATAAAGCCATAACTCATACAGCTATGATTCTCACAGCAATAGAGAGATTATTTTTGCACAAGCAAATTCATATTGGATCAGTCAGTCAAACAATCAATTAAGCAATCATTCAATCAGTATATCAAACAATAAACTTATCTATTTATCTGACTGTCTATCTATCTGTCTAATCAATCTATCTTTCTATCTATCTATCTATTTACCCATTTCTATCATAAATTATGAATAAGATTATGACTAACAGAAATAGTGGCTAGGCTGTCTACCTATTCAATCTATTTTAGTATTTAAACACTAAAAAGATGTATAAGCCCATAATACATACCTTTTGAGAAAAACAAAACATTACTATTTTTAATTTAAACTTAATTTGTATCAATAACTGATAAATTTGAAAATATTAGCATGCACTTAAGTGGGTTAAATGTTGTTTAAACATGGTCATGGGGGTAACACAATAGGGGCATAACAATAGCTGAAAAGAAAAAACAAAATAACCATACCTGAATAATAATTACTTTTTTCTTCTTCCACAATTCTGTAACCAACACTTTGGTTGCACATGTTACATATCCCATAAGCCTCATATGGGCTTGATAATCAAAAGTCATATCTCAGCATCTAGGGGAGAGGCAGGTTAGTTGAGACGTTTTTCAGAAAAGCTCGCCTCCAAGCTAAACGGACGATGATATTGGAATGACGAATAGTAATGTGCATGGGGAAATACATTGTTCAAATATATGGGGAAACTTGACTTTCTCTGTTGGATAGTTTTTACCCCAGATGGCGTCAAAGTAGGTCATGTCAAACGTACGAGGGGCGTTCAGAAAGTTCACGGCTTTTTTTTATATGGACACTTATTTTCAATCTAGAACTACAAATTTTTTACAGGACAAAATTCAGCAGTTTTGGAATGGATTTCCAAAATTTTGGACAATTTGGACATTTTTAAGTCATTCTGTGGTTGCCATGGAAACAGAAAGTTTGGCTAGGTGGAGCAGGTAGTATGGAGATCAAGAAAATCAATGAATTGCGGCTGAGAGAGACCTCACTCTGCCACTTGTATTAGTAAGATTGACAATAATTAACACAAGAAATATAATATTACCTTTTAAAAATACTCGCACGTACTACAAAAGCATTAATTCACACACCTGATGCATTGAAATAAATGTTCCTTGAAGCCCTCCAGGAAATGTTTTTGTGAAAGCATTTCGGTCATCCAATGCCTTTTCTCGTCCAGTGCCTGAAACTATTGCCCCAGTGATTAAGGTAATGGAAAACCAGGTCTTATGTAAAGCTGTATGTCAAAGGAAAAGCTGGGATGGATAATGCTGTCCCTTTAGGTCTCTTGCTCATACCAGTGAATCCATGCTTTATCATAAGTCCTGATGTAGTTAAGGACTTACATTCTGGTGCCTCAATCGCTCTTGCCAAATCGGGCATGCAGGAGTGCTTTCCCACATTGGTTCTCTGTAAGAATACAAACATTTGGTATGATTGAAAGTATATTCAGAAGCTAATATCATATTTCTTGTGTCAAATATTGTCAATCTTACTAATACAAATGGCAGAGTGAGGTCTCTCTCAGCCGCAATTCATTGATTTTCTTGATCTCCGTACTACCTGCTCCACCTAGCCAAACTTTCTGTTTCCATGGCAACCACAGAATGTCTTAAAAATGTCCAAATTGTCCAAAATTTTGGAAAGCCTTTCCAAAATTACTGAATTTTATCCTGTAAAAAATTAATTGTTCTATATTGAAAATAAGTGTCCATATATAAAAAAGCCGTGAACTTTCTGAATGCCCCTCGTATCAACTAACCCACCTGGTAAGGTTAGTTGATACACCCAGGCAGGTTAGTTGATACACCAAACCCTGATGGACAATGCAAAGAAAAAGTCACGTTTATTTCCGTCTTGGTAGGATACTATAAAACCATACGCCTTCACCGATCTGCTTTCTGTTCCAATGGATGCATATCTGCTACCATTGTGAGTCGGATCTTACGGTCGACCGGTTGGGAGGGGGAGATCTCATGATTATTTCAACCTAAGATTCATCTATAGAGCTTTTTCATGTAAACTACTGAGTAACACATGCATTATGATTGTACTAATAGGTCAGGGTTGTTATTTTGACCAGGCCAGCCAACTAAACCTAACCAATCTGCTGTATCAACAAACCCATCCACTCGATTATGTCAGAAAACAGCAGGTCTCTGGACCACAGGCTTACCTACAGTCAGACCAAGAATTATTCAGACGCTTGCTGTTTTGTTATTATTTTAAGGAATTACCAAGTAAACCAATGAAACATCCAATTGAAAACATCCTTGGCATCACATGTAACATGTACAAAACAAATTTATTGCGAATTGGCAAGAAACGTGGTGAAAAGAGCTACTTTTGTTAACTCCATGAACCAAAAATTATTCAGACGCTTTAACAAAGTTGTAGAAAGTGAACTATTTACTATCATTTGTTAGTATTTATGTCAAAATAATGTTCATAAACTACCTAGGGACCATGATGACTACATAGAATGAGAGGCGTGACCATCAATTGAGAAATTATTATATATACTGGAGATAAACAGTATGTCCAGTTTATCACATTTTCATGCACTCTTTAACCTCAAACATGCCTTGTATTGATTCAAATTGCTTTAGTTTAACTTAGAATTGTATTCTTAAAACTTTGAGTCACTATATGAAGCATTGGAGGCTGCAAATTAAGTTCAGTGCACTTTGTATTAATTTGTCCAATTTTACCAAAACAAAAAAAAGTCCATGTGGCACCAAAACCTAACAGATTTTCGGAAAGCAAGATTCATTATCTATTTCAAGCTATATTCCATGCATGGTCCGAACAGCAACTCAATTGGGCACTTTTAACTTCATTTAGGAAGGGGTCAAAAATGTGGTTCTTCGGCCTCAATGCTATTCCACTGGAGATTGCTCCATGAAAGCACACTATAGTTGTAGTATGGTACACCACTTGTAAACAACTGGCGTAAATGGGCTATCCTGTATACGCAATTGAGTTAACAATCTTAGGAAGGCCATGCGACTTTATTTTAAGTGATTTGATGGATTGCAGTGGGTCAATGGGCAAGGATTCAGAGAACGGTTGGAGCCAAAAACAAAACGAAAATACCAAAGTGCATAAAATTTTTCAAGTAAGCCTGTATTTCAATTTTACTTAGATAGAACAGTTAACAATTGTCACTTTATGATATTCTGAAATATTTCCCGTTTAATATCTGACAGATTTCAGCCCATTAGTGAAGAAAATGTGATAAACTGAATCAGATGTTTATCTCACATATTCATCCAAATTTTCTTAACTGATGATCTCACCTGTCATCCAATGGGGCCACAATGATCCCATGGTAGTTTATTAGCAATATTTGGGATAAATATTGGTAAATAGTTCAATTTCTACAACTTTGTAAAAGTGTCTGAATAATTTCTGGTTCCTGAAATTGACAAACTAGCTAATTTCATCCGATTTTGAATCAGTTTGCAATAAATTTGTTTTGGACAGGTTACACTTAATACCAAAGATGATTTTGACTGCATCTTTCATAACTTACTTTGTAATTCCTTCAAAATGATAACAAAACAGCAAGCGTCTGAATAATTCTTGGTCTGACTGTAGGTCATCTTTGATGGCTCATAAATAACCCTTTTCACACACCTTATCCATATACTAAGTTACTCTGAATCATCCTTCACTATAGCGAGAGAAAAAAAAAAGCAAGATTTCAGCACAAATCTACTCGGAACAGTGATTTTTACATTTTTTGACTTTTCTCCTAAATCTTGATTCTGATTCTACATTGACCAAGATGAGAAGATGTGTTTTTTTATTCTGCTTCTTACAAATGCCAACACTTTCGCAAATGATCATTTCTATGACCAGGAGGTGGGGCGTATCAACTAACCTTGCGTATCAACTAACCTGCCTCTCCCCTACTTGGCCCAGTGTTGCGATTCAAATTTCAAATTTAATTTCATGTTCAAAATTTTAAAAACTAAGGTGAAATCATTGCAGTTTGACTCATTTCTTTAAAACAGGGAAATTTTGTTAGAAAGTTGAGGATGTTATGTAACTGATTGTAGGCACCCTCTAGGTTTTGGTCATGGGAGAGGATCAGCAGGGCAGACAATAGCCTCTGACATCATGTTATGTAATGCAGACTCTGTGGCACCAGGGCTCCATTCAAGAAGTACTCTGCCCCTACCTGACCTATGAAGATATTTGTTCTCTTCAAAATGCTAAAATAAATTGGGAGGAGTCTTGGAATTAATAATTAAAAGACAGATTTATCTAAATAATATCTTAAGATGTAAAATTATATATGGAAATCTGCAGAAATAGAGTATGGATTAAAATCTAACCTAGGTGATATTGAATTTAAAAAATAAAGAAATGTCAGCATACTTTTATTTTTATTTATTTTTTCATGAAAATTAAATATAAACAAATTAGACAGAGAGGCTTAGGAATTAGACCACTGAATACATGGTAATTAAAGAAATTTATTTGGCATGTTACAGAAGGTTAGAATTGGGATTTCAGGTGTCAAAATCATTAAATAGTAACAAGCAAATGCATGTTCATTGTTTTCTTAATGCTTTAAAGTCCACTTATATATTTCCACTTGATAATATTTGATAAAGAATAGTAAAAATTAAAATTTAGACATGTTTGTAGAAATTTTGACTTACCATGCAAAAATTGACTGATATGTGATAATCTGAAAATCCATAATATTTATTAAATTTTGCAAATATTGACCTCTGGTATGAATTAAAAAGATTCATATAGCTCAAAATTAGCATCATGATGATCTGATACACTGTCATGTTTATTTTGCTAAATATTCAAAAGCATAGTAAGACATCAGAAATGAAATTGTGGAGGAAGTAGACATTTGAGCAATTTTTTTGCTTTTTAAATCTTAAATTTTCAAAATTCATTCAGCGGCTGTGAGTGTTCTTTTATTGTATGTTTAACTATAATATGCTTTAAATTCAATCATGATTAGGCCTATCTTGGCGTTTAAGACGTACAGAAAATTTGGCAAATTGGCAAAAATCCTGATTTTTTCTGGTTTTTGTTTTTCATAAAACAATCATATGATAAACATTCCAACTGAGTTGAGATGTTTGAAGAGCTATAATTTAGACACCTAACTGGAATATTTCATAGACGTAGCTGCAAAATTGACTGAATAATGCAGGTGTGAAAAATTCGTAATTTATCACATTTTTAATGAATTTACGTCAGTGAGTTTTTCTTAGAGTATTAAGACCCCCAAAGGACAAATCTTGGGTATTTAATACATACCATATGCAAATTTCGGTGACATAAGTACAACAGTATTTGAGTCAATCCGGAAAATGAAAAAAAAAAGTTTTTTCACATTTTTCAATAATTGTGAGAAAAGTATTAATGTTTGAGAGATTAGACCCCTAAAAGACACTACAAGGATGAGAGATACAATAATGTCTCAAAAATAAAAAATATGCGTGCCATAGTTTTGGCATGATGCCCAATACACAAAAAAATATTTTTCCACATTTTTCAATTACTGTGAGAAAAGAATTAATGTCATGTGTATAAGACCCTTAAAAGGCAAAACTAGGATGACAGACACAATAATTTCCATAAAATGAAATATGTACATGCCATAGTTTTCCCATTACCCCCAATACACATCCGGGACGCCCGTTATCCGGACGCCCGCCCGCCCGCCCGCCCGCCGGACGGACAAATTTTCACAAAGTAACTACAATACCCGTCGGCAATGTATACATTGCCGAAGGTAAAAAGAAAAGAAAGACAAAAGTAATTGAATTTTTTAGAAATGCAATACAGAATTGCATCTGCATGTTTGGAACTGATCACCCATACCAGTCACACCAAAGATGAAGACTTCATCGGATTGTTGCTTGTAAAAAATCAAGGATAATTAACGTTTTGTCTTATCTTATCTTAACTTGAGTTATTATACCTAGTCTTATCTCAAACTCTGGCTCTCTTGCATATGTCTGACTTTTCTCATATATATGGCTTATAGATCTCCTACTTCTTGGGAAAGCAGATGATATATTGGTGCCAAGTGGTCTTATGAAGAATATTTTTCACACCCTGTAAGTAAGGGCACCAGTTTGGCATCCCTCAGTAATGTATTAGTGCAAGCGTTTCTTCTGATTGGATTTCCACAGATTAATTAGTTAATATCCAGCCCAACTCTTAATTGATTCTGTGATAGCCAAAGTGACTGCTTAACGATTGCTGAACTATTACAAGCACTTACAAGCTCGTTCGAGGTAAGAGAAGGCTAGAATTCAACCTAATGGTCAATTTAGTTTGAAGCAATTGCCTCTAAACAAACAGCTGTGTTTTATTGGTATCTATCGACCCAAATGGAAGTAGCGTATATTTTCTAGCACAATTAATATGATCTGTGAACTTGGCATGCTACAGATCTTCATCAATAACATTCATTGTCATGAAAGTATACCATGGCTCGTTTTACATACCTAAGATTTTCTGGGTGGTATACAGTGTTGTCAACAAGTGCTATCTACTTAAAGTCACACTACAGGCCTGTGCTGATCAGGGAGTCCCGAGTTTTTCTCAATTGCTGGTTGAAACTATCCTGTTCTGAAGCTAATTAATTTGACTGATATTTATCACCATGCACAATTAGTGTCACCATAGTCATTGTTTGTAAGTGTTGTCATCAAAGCAGGTTTACTGTTCGAAATAGTCAATAGAATGTGACATAACAGTAAACGCACTGATCAGGCCATAAATGTGACCACCACCAATATAACAGTCTGTTTGTAGCAATAGACAGTATGTAAGCGCCAAAACACCTCACCAATACAAGCCCCTGAGAGCTTTCTGTTGCTTGCTCAATGCTCTGCTGGTCTCTGCTGCCAACACCAATCAGCATTGCCCACGTTGTTCAGTCAAAAGTTAAAACACTAAATTTGACTTCCCACTCATTTGGGTCAATTGGTTAGACCTTTCTGAACTTACAGAAGTATACCGCTTGTGATACTCTGGCGTACTGAGGCCTTTAGAAGCTCACTAGATGAAGAAGTTTATGCGGACGTTTCTCTGTGGTTACGATTGCTTGTCCGCGCAACAACCACTGGCTCCAAAGACATGGGTTTGAATCCCACCCTCAGAACTTAATTTGATTCAAACCCATGGGACATTCAATGGATGTGGGTGGTTTCCAGTGTGCTATGCTGAGGCAATGACAGCATCTGAGCATATTTGAATGATTTATAATGGATGTGGCAGACTTTCAGTCTTCTTACAAATCATCATCTTACAAAGACGAAGATTATTTTGATTCAATAACCTACATGTTCAAGAAATAACTAAGGACAGTACAAACTTCCAAAGTCTCGGCTGTCAGAATGGCTGTCAGAATCCCATCTCTTGGAACTTCAAAGGAAACTTTCTACATTGTGCAACTTCAAAGGGTCTCGTAGGCCTACCTGCCTATAGTAAGCTCTTGGTTTGGGTTCATTGCCGTCAAAATACTTCCGTAATATGTATGTGGGCACTTGACATGATGTTGTCAAAATGCATTCTTTTACAATTTTGTGTCAATAATATGTCCTGGAAAAGTTACCTATAACCATTGGACACATTTTACAAGCAAACAATGATTACTTCTATCAGAATCAATTTAAAACTTTTAAATGGTCAACTTTAATTATAAAGCTTAATTGAGATAAAAACAAATCAAGAGCCTGCTGATGTAAAGTGTCTGAGAGTAGGTATCAATGAATAGTTCTGTTGCCTGTCTCTTCCAGATTCCTTGGCATAATGGCCAAATCTCGTTAGAACGAGACTTGGGACAAGAACTTGAAGTCACATGATGTCAAGTAATATTCTTCGGGAGACCTGCGTGTGTTTAGAGATGGATTGAAGCTGAATTCAGCAGGGAGAAAACAAAAACAAAAAAAACAGACAGGGCTGTTGTTTACTCAAGACCTCTTCAACTTATAGTTTTAGTTTACCTTTTGTTGTATAAGATAAAATGCCACTGCATGTGGAAACTGTCATCAAATCATAAAAATGTCAGATGTCTAGTCAATTGAGTAGGTAATAACTATCCTTACAATATTAACTTGAAAGGGAAGTTACTTTTGCAGCCAAGATTCTTTACATCATTCCTCGCTGGACGCAAAAGTTGTATACTTTAGGATCAATTCCCACAATCATTCAATAACTATAACTTCTAATTCATTACCCAATAAGTTTGCAGTCTCAGATTTCTGTAGAAGTGCTAGAGAAGCGGTTGATGTCATGATGGCATCATTGATTCCATAAAATTGGGTTGCCAAGTTCAAGTTTGAAATAATCCTCTATATTTTACTGCATGGCTGCAACACAAAATTGTTCTACCATGCACTACAGACTACAGTAAGAAACCCTTGTCTTAGCTAATAGCCAACTCGTCTGACCATTAATGGCCTTTTTTGTCTTTTTAAAGCCCTATGAATTTTGCATGTAGCATTTCTTAACAAGATTTACAATGTTCAAGGAGTATGAGGAACGGATTCAGTTGGTTTACTGTTTTGTTTTTTCTTCAGCTATCAACATGTTAAGCAGCGATGATACTCCTTGTTGAGAGAAGCCTGGGGTGTCATTAAGGAACTGTGGTGACAAATTATGAATGGAATGATGGCAAGGAAGAATGTATTCAGGTCTGGGCATTACCAGGGAATATGACAGAGAAATTGATGGTTTTAATCATCAATCAATCAATCACTCAATCAAGAAGTGGTTGAAAGTGCCCAGGCTGAATGTCTGATGCCGATTCAAACCAATGAACTTCTCATCAGAACTGCCCGACAATATATTTAATTAAAAAAAAAAAAAGAAAGAAAGACCAAAAAAACTAAATATTTCAGAAATTCAATACAGAAGAGTGTTTGCATGTTGGGAACCGATCAACCATACCAGTCACAACAAAGATGAAGACTTCATCAGATTGTTGCTTGATTCAAATCAATTAACTATTTGTCTTATCTTATCTCATCTTATTGTACCTTATCTTATCTCCAACTCTGGCTATCTGGCATATGTCTTACTTTTCTCATATATTTTGCTTACATATCGCCTAATTCCGGAAATGCATATGATATATTGGTGCCAGGTAGTCTTATGAAGAATATTTTTCACACCCTGATTGCAAAGGCAGCAGTTTGGCATCTCTCAGTAATGTAATAATGCTGGCGTTTCTTCTGATTGGATTTCGACAGATTAATTGGTTATTATCCAGCCCAACTCTTAATTGATTCTGCAATAACCAAAGTGATTGCTTAACGATTGCTGAACTAATGTACAAGCACTTGCAAGCTCATTCGAGGTAAGGAAGGCTAGAATTCAAGCTAATGGTCAATTTAGTTTGAAGCAATTGCATCTAAACAAACAGCTGTGTTTTATTGGTATCTATCGGCCCAAATGGGAGTAGTGTATATTTTCTAGCACAATTCATGTGATCTGAGAACTTGGCATGCAATGGATCTTTGTCGATATCAATCATTGTCATGAAAGTATACTCCAGCTGGTTTTACACACCTGAGATTATCTGGGTGGTTTACAGTGTTGTCAACAAGGGATATCAACTTAAAGTCACATTAGAGGTCTGTGCTGAGCAGGGAATCCTAAGTTTTTCTCAATTGCTGGTTGAAATACTATCCCTTCCTAAAGTCCATCAATTTGACTGTTACTTATCACTATGTCCAATTACCATCAATGTGTACAAGGTTGTAAACTTGTGTTGTCACCAAAGCAGGTTTACTGTTCGAAATAGCCAATCTACAGTGTTTTCACCATTACAGTAAACACGATCACTTGACCATAAAATGTGACCATCTCTGCGTTGATATAGCAGTCTGTTTGTAGCAATAGACAGTATATATATGTAAGTGCCAGAATACCTCAACGATGCAAGCCCCTGAGAGCTTTCTGGTGCTTGCTGAATGCTCTGCTGGTCTCTGCTGCCAACAGCACTTAGTATTGCCCACACTGCTCAACCAGAAGTTAAAACACTAAATCTGACTTCCCACTCATTTGGGTCAATGGGTCAGACCTGTCTGAACTCACTGAAGTGAATATGCACCCCTCTCTTTGTAAACCAGGAACGTTAATAATGGATACACTTATGTTTCAATGGAGATTTAACCACTTTTAAATCATGTTTTTTAATGAAGAATAAATTATTCATTAAAATATGTTTGAACACAGTAAACAGTTCAGTCGTAATTTTTTGGCCCTAACGCAAACAAAAACACCTCCTACAGCTTTACAGTGAAATAAAATGCTGACAACCAGAATGTCAAATTTTTATTTCTTAAGGAGAGTGCTTTTAGAATTTATGCTGCTAAATGTCTGTGCCTATTTTCTATATATCATTAAAGACGGACAGGCTTCGCATGGTTTCTTGGAGTTTCCAGTCAGATATCTACACTACCTGTATGTAGAAAAAATAAAAATATATATAGAGAAAGAAGATGATCCGTCTAAAGATTTAAAAAAACTGGCAAGAAGGATTGGCTCATATTGTAACAGAAAATCAAAGATATTGACCTTTCCGTCTGTTCTATTGTCACGCTAAAGCTTCTTACATGAGCATTGCAAGCTAAAATCTTCAAGCTAAACCACAAGCATTAAGCTGCTAGTAAAACCATAAGCTGAATACCGCAGGCCAATCCCTCATTGCCAGCCATCCTGCGGAACTGCTTTCTGCTTGCTGGTTGCAGCTTGGTGCTGGCTGAGCATTCCCAGTGCATCAGTTAAGCCTTGGCTCTTGACAGTGCTGCACGCACATCATAAAAGAACGTTTAGCAGACGTTTTGAACATTCCAAAAGTGTTCTACCAACACAGGATTGTACAGCAGACGACTTCTGAACACTTTCAGTCGAATTTCTTCAAATTGTCTCAATATCTTCTCGAATTTTCAGGTGAGTAGAAAACATTGAATTTTATTGTCTGCTCTTGTGGCTTAGAATGTTCTTGGCGCGCATTTCTTGTTTTGCACACTGCATATAAGATGCTGCACTCATGATGGTGGGAATGAGGCCAACTGTTGATGCTTCATGTTCATTGCTTTCCATTTTTCTTTTCTTTTCCTTTGGAGCTGAAAGAAAGCAAAATGAACTCATTCCAGCTCCAGATAAGCCAGTGCTTGTGAAGTTGGTAGAAAATATCCATATTCATAAGGATTCTACAACATGACATTATTGTACAAAATGTTTTTGTTATTGTTGCTCAGATATGGTTTCTGTCTCATCCTAAATGGTTATTCTTCTTAGTGCCGGAGAGACCTCTTTGAAAATCGAAACATCCACATTTTGTTATACGGGTCTTAGATCTTGACCTAATTCTGAATATGCTTTACAAACTTAAGGAAACACCAAAAAACGTCTTTGTAGGAAGAAAGCAAGATAGAAGTGAGAAAGGAATAATGACAAATGAAAGAAAGAAATATGATAGGTATCTTTTCTTACCTGACAAGCAGGCACAGTGACACACTGCTTCCAGCCAGGGGTTCACCTGAATGGGGCTACCATATACATATCGTGAATGACATCAAGCCCGGTATGTTGCTTTTCATGATCTGCCAATATTATAAATTATTATTGGCTGACTGGGGATTGAACCTGGAACTTCCATTGTATACAGCAGATTTGAAAGGTCTTTAACCGACTGAGTAACTCCAAAATACAGCAAAACTTACACACACGTAACTCCATGCAATAGGCCTAGTTGTGTGCATGCAGAGAGAAATTCAGAGAAACTGTTTCTTCTTTTTATACAATTTGTGTCTTTCCTAGCCGAATCTACAAGGTCTTAGTAAACGCCACTGGAATTAAAACACATGTATTTAAGTCTGAATGTGACATACACAGTCCAGAAAAGATGAACAATTCCATATAAAACTTCAACTGAAGCTTATACATCATTTGTCACATTCACTTTTGTTCTATCAATGACCATCATGATCAAGCACACTTTTTACAAGCAAATACCTTATAACCTCATCAAGTTACCTGCTCAAATTCCTCTAAATTCGACAGTGTTTAATAACAATAATTGCAACACATTTCACCAATTTGCAATGATAGTTGTTTTTAAACATGATTGGGCAATTTTATGGATCATTTCCTGGTAATAAGAATCCATAATTGTGGAAGTCATCTAATTTTGCTGTTTGCAAGCATTCTGTCACGTTTTACCATCAGATCACTTTTCAAATTTATTGGCTAGATTTTCTGAGTGGAGATATGTTAAATTTTCAATCGATTGCTGGACCCTTGTGTAACTGTGCCTATTCTCATCACGTAAAGGGACAGGATGGTAGGAAAATACATGGGTAAAATCATTAAACACTGCTTCGTGCTTAATTCATAATCTCTCACAAAATGGTTACTATTGATATCAAAACTGATATAGTGGAGGCTGCGATGAAGAGATATATTCTCTACACCAATTAACTAGGAATAGTTATTTATTTCCAATGCATTATCTAGATGACAGTCATAAGTTGTATTTACATCTTGAACAATATTTAATTAGTTAAAGTCCAAAACTTGCCTAATTTATACAAAAAGGACTTTTACAAATTTGATTTCGTTTTGGATACATTGGGTGGTGTATATCCATGTATAACATACTTACCTATCTATCAATCCATCTATCTATCTATCTATCTATATATTTATCTATTTATCTGTCTATCTATCTATGTATCTATCTGTCTATCTATCTATCTATCTATCTATCTATCTATCTATCTATCTATCTATCTATCTATCTATCTGTCTATCTTTCTTTTATCTATGTGGGGCTGGTATAGTTGTAGCATGCTGGGATGCCAATCACTGGGTCCAGGGTTCGAATCCAGCTCTTGCCTGGTCACCTGGGCCTATGTTGGACGGCTGTTTCAATCCTCCTTTGCCTCTTTGTTGTGTCTTCCTCCTGTCCTACCAAGTGCATAAATACAGGATGTAAAGCCTCAATCATCCATCCATCCATTTATATATCAATCCGTCGAACTGTGATTTGTCTGCCTTTTTATCGTTTATTTTGTTTTTCTGTCTGTTTATCTCCTCTTTGTTGAAAAATAAATAATCTATCTATCTATCTCTGCCTCTCTGCCTTGCCTGCCTGCAATTTTCTCTGTCAATCAATGGACATAATTGTGTAATTCAAAATCTACATTAGCTAATTTCAGCTACATGGCCATTACATGCATTATATAATTATCAAATATCGAATAAACTCTCCGGCTAAACATCACATGCTACATTTCAGAGGCGATTACCTCAAAATGACATATCACATATATATATATGTGCAGCATATTGACCGACTAATTACCTGGGGTGCCCCAAGGATCTGTCCTAAGCCTCATAGATCCCTTAGAATGGAGAAAGATATCCCCAGGGCAAATTCCAGGTCAAACATGCTCCCTCCTGCTTTGTGTGCAAAGGGGAAACATGTTTGGGCTTGCGATCGTTTGTGTATGTCAAGCGTTATCATTGTCGTTTCACGTGATGAATGAATGGCCCCGTAAATACATTCATGGATGGATTTCTTTTTCTGTGTGATTTGTACAGAAGGGAGGATAAATGGATGGGAAGAGATGGATTGGTCGATAGAGTTGTGGATTTCCGATTTGCGGACAAGGTGCTGGTTGGAAGAAAAATGGAAGGATGGATAAATAATGACCGAAAAGTGGTCTCATGGTATCTGTACAAAGTTGTTCGTCTTCAAAGTCTCGACACAAAGGTCTTGTGAAATATGCCTATGATTAATCACATCATGGATTGAAGTAGTGGAGGCTGCGATGAAGAGATATTCTATAATAGATCTTTCCTATTATCCTATAGCATTGCTATTCCCACCCACGTGTGATGGTATGTACATATTTAAAAGCTGCCTCACGATCGTGTAGGTAGCAGATCTCAATTCCGAGAATAACTTTTTAGCGTCGCGAAGCACAAGCTCTTCCTGACGAAATCTTGGCAAAACTTGCAAACACTTACTTGGGCGCTCCTCTGCACCAATTTCATTTTAAAAACTTATCACACATCCTCATCAATATTTTAACTTGCATATAGAAAAGATTTTAGTGGCCAACTATAAGCAACTAAAATCTAAGAAAGTAAATCGGCTGACAGGTTATTTTTTTAAGGATGTTCTCCACAAGGCAATGCGGAGGACTAGGAAAACCAAAGAGGCCAGGATGTGGTTGTTGCAAGATGGTTTCAAAGACTAGAATTGGAAATATTGAATGAAAGACATGTGTGCATGCAATCTGCATCGTGATATGTACCGATAAATGGCAACGATTGACATTTTACACAGGTCAATAAATTGCGGCGCAAAATTCATATGTATAGGTTATTCACCACTGGAGAGGGGGTGTGTGTGTTATCACCCGAGGGCTTATACCATGAGACAAACACTCAAGCAGTCAAACATAAGATGCAAAGTACACGACAAAGAATATGGGAATTATCGCCCTGAAATACTGGAGTGTGATTGGCTGATAGTGGTGTCGAATGGTATAAGGAATTGTAACACAATTAGATAACGAGCATGCTTGTGTAGGTTTACTACATCTCATGGTTGTTTTCACACCACACGCTCTGAAACTGTCAATTGAGTCTTTATCCTTATATTAATCGTAACATTAATAAGAAAAGTGAGTGCAAGGGCTCCTGTGTGGAAATTGGGATTAAAAGCAGGACAATTACAGGTTGCTGGTCACAAATTGCTGAGTAAGAGAAGATAAGGAGAAGATAAGGAGAGATAAGGAGATGGTTGATGGAGATAAGGAGATGAAGAGGGAAGATAAGCAGATAGCAGATGTCTGTGGGCTGAAAGAGACTCCTCAGAAACCCTGTATTAAGGCAGGCCTAATGATTTTTTAGCTTCTTAAATCTTCTCCAAGCGCTTTTTGGGCTTTTTTTCTAAGGTGGGTCAGTACTCAGTGACCAAAAATAAGAGGCAATCTAAATTTTTATGTATCGAACATTAATTTTAAATAATTTCATGAGTGAGCTGTTTTGTTGTTTCTAAGGTTGAAAATATGTTGAGTTTGCTGATTTGAGAAGCTAACAATCAACTATGTTTGGCCTAAGGAGCAGCCTCACTGTAAATACCTCAACTTAATTCCTGCTCTCCTCTTCTGGTGATGCTCTTGATGCCCCCTCAAAAGAGAGGGTTTTTAAGTGGATGTCGTGACAATAGGGTCATTTTTTGAGGCCTGGGCAGCTGACCATAGGGTACACTTCTCAATTGGACATCACACAAAGGTTTTTGCTTTGAAATCGCAATCAGGCAATGTCTAATTTGCACTGAATTCTCGAGTGTTACGTGTCATTCTTTTAAAATTGCAATTTATTTTCACACCTTTTCTGATCACTTTTTCGTTTTTATTTCAATACCATAAGCTATAGGGCCTTTATAATACCCTGACCATATGGTACGAAATTCGGGCTCCGAAAACCTGACCATAGGGTGCAAATTTCCGAATGCGTGCCGCACACCCACATCAAAATCCGGCTGAGTACCCCCCCCCCCCGGCACATAATTATGTAGTAGGCCTATGACTTCAATGTGAGTGCCCCCCCCCCCGTCTTGATGATGCTCCTCGTGCTGCTCTTGATGATGGCCTCACAAGTGTATGAATGTCTTCCATTCAGCATAATTATATGCATTTTATGCATTTTGCTATCTCATACATGCATAATTATACACTGAATATCTCATGAGCATGCAAGTGTGGCAAGCATCTGCATGGCATTCTTGTGGTTATAGAAAGTTTTGCTTCTCTGCAAGTCCAGCAGGTATACTATAGGTGTAATTTGTAAAATCTAATGCTAATATGTTATATTATATAGATTACAGTTATCTCAATTATGTGAAAGTTATCGCAAATTCCAGGATATACGTCGAAAATCATGCAATCCGATATTTTTGTTGTTTTGGTGCAAAGTAGATTTTAAGATCAAGCCATGTTTCTCCTAAAGTACATCTGGGTAAGACTTTTTTTCGAGAAATATAATGTTATATGAATATCAGATTTCTCATCGTTCTATATATATAAAACACATTTCCATGTTTACAAGTAAAGCGTTGACCCATGATTATATCATTTTACCATCTTAATTAGGTCCAAAACGAGGCCAGTTGTTTCCGGTCATTACCATTAATGAGATGGAAGGTCTGGGTTAACGTCTTCGCCCGAACAAAATCATTAGCTCCATTTAGAGTGATTCTTCCATGCTCTCACAGATTTTCTCTTTACAAGGAGCTGATTGGCTTGGTTTATTCATTTGCTTTGTCCCCTTTTAAATAACATGAAATATTTTTGTGTGTCATCATCCTGTTAGATTTACAATGGATATTGGATAATGTATATACATTTAATATATATATATATAGAATTTTATTGACATTAAAAGCATCAAACAGATACATATGTCATCATAAAAGAAAAAAATAAAAATAAATAAATATATATATATGAATGTGAAAAAGCATGAAATTTAACAACTACAAGCTACTGGGATATATAAGTAAATATAATCATATGTACAATTAATTTTAAAGTCATGGATATACATCGGATACAAATTAATAACATAATCAGCACATCTTCAGGTTATATATAGCAGCATAGTTAATAGCAAACCAGCACACATTCAGGTTAAATATCACATCATGTAATATAAAGAATTAGAAACAGAGTTCAGTGTTTGGATTCAGAGCACCAAGTATTAATACTGTAAACTATCATATCATAAAAGACAATGACAACCAAACATAGCAAAGATATTTACAGAATTATACAATATATATACACATTAGCATAGACCACAGGTCACGCGAGGGAAGTGTCAGTGCCATTAGTCATCCATCTTGAAGGGAGCTAAATTTATTTAAATAATATTGTCAGTTTTTAATACAGTATTTAAGAATCTGCCTAGAGCAAATAAAACATCTTCATTTTTATGCGATACAAGCCTAAGGAACTGTTCATGAACACTAAGCACTGAAAAGTTGTCTATGTATTTATTTGCTACTTCAAATAGTTCTACCCTTATGTCTTTCCAATGGTTACACAACATTAAACAGTGGAATTCATCTTCGACACAAGGGGTTGATTTCTTTTAAAACACGCAAACTTACAATAATCCTTGCACTACTGCGGTTTCCATTGTGACTTCTCTGTTACCAGTGGTGGATACAGATACAGATAGATAGTATAGATAGTGGCATTTTGAAGGAAAATGTGATAACGCGGGCCCACGAGTGACGAAATATGTCCAGGCTTGGAGATTACTGATTTGTAAGTTTTTAAAAAATGTTTGAGAGTGATCCTTGCCTAGTCTAAACTAAAGACTAAAGCACAGGCGGTGAAAGGGATGCTATTAAACCAGGTTTAAAATAGTTAAAACCAGCTAGGTATAAAGTTCTGTTATTAAAACAACGTCGGTGAAATTGGCTCAATGTGTTAATGAGAAGTTGCCAGAATTATCACAGATCTATTCCTAATCCTTGTATTGGTGACCACGCTGTGATTGTGCACCGCAAAGGCATTGTTGAAAGGAAAATCAGTGCAGTTCCACATTTCCATTGGATTGCCATATTTGAACATTAATGAGCAATGAGCATGCATGGTTCTTGCATGCGACCGGCAGCGACTTGCATTCTGTATAATGATGCGCAGTGACGTTGCTTGTATTATGATTGTGTGAACAAGACAAAAAGGATGTTTGCATTCTTGTTATGCTTTCGTTCTTCTTTGTGTCTGGCACAGGAATATTCCGTTACAGCCAATTAAACTGCTGCTTTTTATCTTTGTGGTAGATAGAGATACTACCAATTTTCCAGATTTGCAAATGCAGGTTTGTACATTTTTTTGTCTGTGTTGTCATGTGCTCAAAGATGATTAATTGACACAGAGTTGAACTGCAGACTTTGCATTATACTAAAATGATACTAATCACAGATTAACTGTATCAGTTTCGGTGTCAATTCCAACAAAAGAGAATGTTTTACAATGGATATAAGATCATGATCATGTATTTTTAGGAGTCCTGTTAATTAGGACATTCCACCGGCATACAGCTGTAGGACGATGAACCCTTCGGATTGATATCCTGTACAAATGTCATCTGCAGGAAAAAGGCACGATCTTTAATTGCTTTGAGAGGAACAATTAAAGCTGTTGATACGTTGGCTAACTGCGAGCTGCATTTGTTGATATGGTGTACATTTATACAAATTGGGAAATGGCAGAAAGTTAAAAATCAACACAATGTACACTGTCTAAAAGGTTTTGTATTTATTAAACAGACTAAACTAACAGCTTTTGCTTATGTACATAGTCAAGTATAAAATCAGACAATTGCTACACCTATTATTTATGCTTCCTTGTTCAATACCACTTGAAATAGACCTATGATGACTAACAATTTATGTGACTGCTTCATATAGTCTCCAAGATATTTAGACAACTGCCAAGGGAGCGACCATGACAATTTCATGATGGGGGCTTGAGTTTTCCTCGGCCCAAAATTATTTATTTCACCAGAAAAATAATTATTTATTCCTGGTGCTTGACGTCCCAAAATATTCTTTTCTAAATCAAGCCACACCATGTTGAGAAATACACCCGCCAAATGTTTTATTTCAAGACTGCCCGAAACCAATTTCTTTATTTAACCAAAAAACTAAATACATTTGTTCAACTTTGAGTCAGGACCTACAGCAGAGAAAACCCAAACTAATTAAGACCAATACCATTTAGTACATTACCAACTGGGCAAGGCAGTAGTTACATAATCGTCATTAGGACATCACATGACTGCGAATAACCTCCAGTGACCCCTCTGTTGGATTCTGTGCCCATGAAAATAATCATCCCATTTCCTGCAATCGCCTAATGGGTCGACGGGAAGGTGATGCTCTCTTAATGTCTGCGAATAATCTTTAGTTGTCCTCTTACATTGACACATTAGGAAATTACTTGATTGTCGATGCTGCTGAATGTTAACAAGACACTTTATTTACTCATCCAAGAGGAAAACTCTTTAAATTTATATGACGAAATAGGTTTTTTTAAATGACTATAGTACTTTTTGCATAGAAAATTTGTCCTAAAAATCTACAACTTTCGTGACAATTAGAGTTTCCAATGAGAGCGAGAATTCTCGAGAAGTCTCGAGATTTAAATGACTCAGTCTGGCTATAATGCACTGCTGCTCTAAAATGCTACGTATTTTAGACATGTTTGTTCAAGTTTGAACCACGACCTCCAGAGGTGAAAACCCTAATTAATTAAGACCAATACCATTTAATCCATTACCAATGGGGCTTGGTAGTGGTTACATCATCGTCATCAGAACATCACATGACTGCGAATAACCTCCAGTGACCCCTGTTGGCTTGTGCCCATAGAGATGACAACTTAGGTGTAGATTGATGCACTTTATTAACTCAGCATACAAAGTAGCTGCTGGTAATCTGAAATTTACATAATAAATCACAATAAATACATTTTATAAAAAAAAAAAAAAAAAAATAATGACAAAAGATCATGTGATAAACACTCAAAATTGATAAGTGAAAGACTCATAAAGCCATTACAATTAATCATGCTCAAAACACATGTAAAGAGAAGAGCAGATAAAATTATGTAGTTTGTATAACCAAAAGTTATTTATAAACATCATTGGCTGACTAATAATTAATATAATTTAATTTCTCCCAAAGAACCATTCATATGAAAGAGCAATAAACCAATAAAATACATAAGCATGGAACTTACAAGGATGTGCAACAGCCTTAGCATGTACATACAGCTGGGCATAGCCAGGAAATTGACCTTTTTACAAACTCATTATTCTAAAATACAATAGAAATACAATCTATTAGAACACAGTAGAAAGTGGATTGAAATTCACTATATGATAAACTATTTCTATAAAACTGTATATCAAATCTATTTCTATAAATTTATGCAAGATTGGATTAAAATAATTAATTTAACATACCTTTGACATGTGTAGCTTTTAGATGGATTTCCCATCTTGACAGTTCAAATGACTATTTCCAAGTGAATTTACAGCTCTATAATTTAGCATTAGGACTATGTTTCCTGATATAAAAAACTGTGAATAACCTCGCCAGAACACAGAAACTAAGGATTCTACAGCTTATTTTGACAGTTATATTGAACTGTTGTTTGGCAAATTCTCACAATAGTACAGCAAATACAATCAATGATCAATGACTGAAATATACAAAGTAAATTGAATTATAAAAAAAAAAAATTATAAAAATTGTATTTTAAATTCAACACTCCCCACCTTGAATTATCTAAAACATACATAATTCAAAATAAATAAAACCACAATTTTAGGCTTATAAAACATTTGATTTTTTTTTGTGTGGTTTAAAAGAAGAATATTCACAGTTGGATCATTATTGTGATCCCTCAAGTTGAACGACCTTTGTGACAGGTCTGACAAGTTCAGTGTTTTTTGTTTTGATCTTTACAGATCTAACCAGTCCATCAGAGCTAACATGACAATCAGTAACAACACTCATCGGCCACAACCCCCTTGGGGTCCCTTCGTCGAGAATTAGAATTAGGTCACCAATTTTGATGTTGCCCTGTTGATTAAACCATTTTGAACGTTTTTGTAACTCTGGCAAATATAATTTTAGCCATTGCTGCCAGAAACAATTTGACAGGTGTTGGACACATCTCCACCTCCTTCTGTACAAATCTGTCTCATCAAATTTACCAGGTGGCAAGGCCAAATTTTGTTTGAGCAATAACAGATGATTTGGAGTGAGCGGGGCTACATCATTAACATCATCACTCATTTTAGTGATTGGCCTGCCATTGACAATACATTCAACTTCGCAAAAGAGAGTATTCAACATTTCATCAGATAATCTACAATTGAATCCTGTCAATCCTAGCAGAACACGACGAATGGTACGGATCATTCTTTCCCATATCCCACCGAAATGAGATGCAGATGGAGGGTTGAAACTCCACTCAATATCATACATTGTACAAAAATGCTGAATTGTTTGTTCATCACGAAACTTGAAATCTTTTCTCATTTCATTTAGACCACCAACCATGTTTGTTCCGTTGTCAGACCAAAATTTGGATGGGAATCCCCTGCGAGAAGTGAATCTTCTGAGACAATTGATGAAACTATCCGAGTCCAATGAATCAAGCTTCTCTATATGAATGGCCCTGGTAGTTAGGCAAGTGAATACACAACCATAACGCTTGACCTCCGACCTTCCCACTTTGACTTTAAAAGGACCGAAACAATCTAATCCTACAAAAGTGAATGGAGGTTTATCTGGAGAAAGCCTTTCAACAGGTAGATCAGCCATTTTTTGAACACTCGGACCAGCAAACAGTTTGCGACAGGTGACACAAGAATGAGACACTGATTTCACGACCTTTCTGATCTTCGTGATCCAAAATGTTTGTCTGATTGAGCTAACCACCCACTCAACACCAAGATGTGCCAAGTTATGAGATTCCAGAGCAATTCTCTGAGCAATGACATGAGTGTGAGGTACAAGGATTGGATGCTCAACCGGAGCATGCTTAATCCTTCCTCCCACACGAAGAACACCTTGATCATCCAGAAATGGAGAGAGACTAGCAATGACACTCGACTTGCTAACAGGAAGACCTTTTCTAAGTTTCCCGACCTCCTTGCCAAAACATTGCAACTGAACATATTTGACAATAGACGACTCAGCTTCTTGGATATCTTTGACTTTGAGATTCGAAGATTCAACCAATTTTCTTCCGTTCCGTAGAAACAACTTGAACTTTAACAACCAAGCAACTCCCCTTTTTAGTCGGTACCAACTAGAGTAGTGATCAAATAATTTGTTGACTGGATCTTCTGCCACGGACACCACCAGAGACACTTTGGATGGAAGTTTTGGTTCCTTCTTAACTTCCGGATCGTCCGAAGCCAAATCCAAATCCACTGCATTCTCGACCTCCCACTCCGACTTGTAAGTACAAAGGAATTTAGGACCTTGGAACCAAGAGACAACATCTAAACTCTGGGGATCCTGCCCCCTGGTGATTAAATCAGCTGGATTATCCAAACCTGAAATATGATGCCATTGATCTGGACTTGTCAACTGTCTAATCGTGCCCACTCTATTTGCAACATAGTCATTGAACCTCCTACTCTCATTAAGGATGTATTGCAAAACTATCTTACTGTCCACCCAAAAGTAAGAACGTCCCAGATCAAGATCCAACTCAGACCTCAGAAAATCATCCATTCTTGCTGCCATAACCGCTGCCTGTAACTCCAACCTGGGAATACTAAGGGATTTAAGAGGGGCTACTTTACCCTTACTTATCACCAAAGAAGTGGAAATTTCACCAAATTTGTTGAGGCAACGAAGATATGAACAACAGCCTAGCGCCTTTTCGCTAGCATCACTGAAGTGATGTAGCTCTAAGACACCATCATCAAACCTTGTAGGCTTTATGCACCTGGGAATTCGGAAATCCTTCAAATGTTGAAGACCATGAATCCAAACTAACCATCTGTTGAGAACGTCTTGAGGCACAACGGAATCCCAATCCAACTTCAAACGAGTGACATCTTGAAACAAGATTTTTCCAGTGACCACAACAGGAATGATGAGACCCAAGGGATCAAAGATAGAAGCTACAGTGCTAAGCATCAATCTCCTAGTCACAGGAACATTGTCGTCAAATTTCACACTGAAAGAAAACATGTCAGACTCAAAATTCCACTTAGTACCTAAGACTTTACTATCCATTTCCGAAGTCAACTCTTTTGCTTCCTTCGCTCTGTGATCAACAGGAATTTGTGACAAGATTTCAGGATCGTTGACAATGAATTTGGTCAAATTGAATCCACCTTTTCTCAGAACATCACGAGTCTGCTCTATCACCAAAATGGCGTCATCCCTAGATTGAACAGACCTTAGACAGTCGTCTACGTAAAATGAACGTCGAACCGTGTCCTGTACAATGAGATCAACATCTTCAGAAAGATCCAAACTATGTTGCAATGCAAACGCTGAACTGCTTGAACACCAAATACCACCAAACAAGTGTCAAGTCATTCTGTAATGGACAATGTCTCCCTGCACATCGTACCATAAGAACCGTAGAGCGTCCCGATCCTTCGGAGGAATGAGAATTTGATTATACATCGCTTCAATATCTGCCTGGATTGCATAAGCATGTTGACGAAATCTCAATATGACATTCAACAGACGATTGTTCAAATCGGGACCCTGAAGACATTTGTCATTAAGTGACTCGCCATGAAACTTGGATGCACAATCGAAAACCAAACGAACCTTGTCCGGTTTTTTGTCGGACACCACTGCATGATGGGGCAGATACCAAACACCAATCATCTTCTTGACATCCCAAAGAGGCACGACCTCAGCATATGAACAATCCAAAAGTTTGACCACTTCATCATTGTAACGAGACTTCAAACCACGTTTTCCTAGACTGACATTTAAAGACTGCAAGCGAGACTGAGCTACAGCAAGATTGTTTGGTAACTGAACATTGTCTTTCCACGGAATAGGTATTTCGAAATGTCCATCAACCACCTTCATTTCTTTGTTCCACAGATCGATCACCTGCTTATCATCAACCGAATAAGAAAGACAATCATTGACCAATCCTTCATTTTCTACACTCCAAAGACTCTGGACTTGACTCTCAAGTGGACTATTGCAGATAAAATGAGAGGTAACACGCTTCGACACTTGACCACCAACTTGACTAGGTCCATTAACAGTCCAACCTAACACAGTCCTACAAGCAAAAGGTTCTCCAGACTTCCCAACTCTGGTTTCAAGAGGAATGAGCAATTCTGCATGATCTTGACCAATTAACAAATCTACAAAATCATCACACTTTGTGAAAGAAAGACCCTTCAAATGGGTGTAACATTCAAGTTGAGCAGTGCGACGAGAGGAGATTGGAATTTTGTCTACAACAATGACATTATGCAATTTTACATGTGAATTCTGATCATGAGAACAAAGATCGAGATCTACCATCTGAGAATTCTTTTGCTCATTAGAAACACTCAATGTATTCAGGTTGTAAGAAACTGTTTTACCACGAATCTGCAATGCATTTACCAATGATCGCGAACAGAATGTACCACTGGAAGCTGTATCTAAGAGAGCACATGTGTCTATCTGATCATTAACCTTGACATCAACCACAGGTAAGTACACATCAATTCCGACATTTACACTTGCATTTACATGATCAACAGATTGAGTATCAGACACATGTATAAACTTGGTGTGGCGTTTTCCACAACCTGGTACTGAACACACACTCTCCTTTCTACATTTTTCAGTGGGATGATTGTTGTACAAACAGTTGTGACAAAGTTTATGCTCATTTACCACTTTCAAGCGTTCATGAGGTTTCAAGCGCTTAAATTCTTCACAGTAGAATAACTTGTGTTCCAATCCACACAGAACACATTTAAACCTTTTTCCACTGCCGAACGAATGAGGTTCCGACTTCGATGCGAATGCGAATTGGGCTTTCTTGGAGGATTTATCTTCGACGTTGACTTTCGTTTTGTCAGTTCGATCATTGAGACGAATCGCACTGAAAACGGGGTCATTGGCCTGCTTTGCTCCCTTCGAAATGAAGTCGATAACGGACTTGAAGTCTGGGTAGTCCCCAGAAGATTCCAATAACGCTGCACCTTTATCTTTCCATCTAGAACACATGTAAGTTGGCAGGCGATTGATGATACTGACAATGAATTGCTGGCTTTCAATTTCTTTCAATTTATCCATTTGTGACAAAATTGTGTAACAATGTGAAAGCTCATCCGCGAGGTCTTGAAGCTCATCTTTAGATCGCACTTGTTTTCCCCCACGAACATTATCCACAAGCCTGTTTGTAATGACATGATCATTCCCAAATCTGGTCTTGAGAATTTTTCCAGCTTCATCATACCCTGTATCACCAGACATCAAAGTACATGGCTTAATCGCTTGTTTCGCCTTACCAGAAGTGTGAAGAAGAAGTTGCTGCAATTTTGTACGTTTATCTTCCATGACCTTGTCTACGCATTCATCAAAATTAGATATGAAGCTATGATATTCTAGAGGATCACCCGTGAAGGTTTCAGGCTTAGCATTAGACAGACTCATCATGTGAAAGAGATTCTTCTGCACCTGCATGATATCAGAGGACGCTTCAGTCTTTACATTAGAGGCATCACTGTCATTTGATTTAAAATCAGAAGCATTGTCCCTTAACCATTTCTTAAATCTCAACATTGCCTGAGTATAATTACTTTCAACGTCAGCGAAATACTTGTCACTTGCCTCTTCATCGTCAATATTCTCCTGAAGGGTGTGATATGAGTCATGAGCTGTTTCGAAACGAGCGAAAACTTCCTTCAGCTCCCCCACTTTCTCTTTCACTGCATTGATGTCTTCTTCCGCGATAAGACGGTCAATACGATTTATAGCCCTGGTTACGGCTGCCTTTCTTTGCTGGCGAGCTAACTTCTCTCCGTCCATGTTGATGACGATGATTGGATGTTACTGGCCGGTTGTTGTATCCTTATTACTGTTGGCTTGTGCCCATAGAGATGACAACTTAGGTGTAGATTGATGCACTTTATTAACTCAGCATACAAAGTAGCTGCTGGTAATCTGAAATTTACATAATAAATCACCATAAATACATTTTATAAAAAAAAAAAAAAAAGAAATAATGACAAAAGATCATGTGATAAACACTCAAAATTGATAAGTGAAAGACTCATAAAGCCATTACAATTAATCATGCTCAAAATACATGTAAAGAGAAGAGCAGATAAAATTATGTAGTTTGTATAACCAAAAGTTATTTATAAACATCATTGGCTGACTAATAATTAATATAATTTAATTTCTCCCAAAGAACCATTCATATGAAAGAGCAATAAACCAATAAAATACAGACAGACAGACAGACAGACAGAAATATTTATTTGACATGAATATACAGTTACAATGAATAAAAAACATAGTTCAATTATTTTAATGTCAGGAGACATTTACTTTGCCATGAATATGGCGCTACCATAAATGCCACCTATTAGAAAAAAAGAAAAACAAGATAACACTTAATTAATTACCACAAGTTCATACATTATGTCAAATAAATTGAAATCAAAATTTTCTTAAAAATAAGTGTTGATAGGTGAAATGATAAATGAAGGTGAAGGGGGATGAATGAAAATGGTATGAGGGTCGATGGGATGAAGTGAAATGGTCAGCAAAAGAAAAGGGATGAAACTATATATTTGAGGATTGACATATAAAGCAATTTTGTATGGAACATTGTTCCTGGTATTGATGGATCAGTGAATTTTTGATATACAAGGAGAAGCCAAACTCACTATGAGTTGTGACTTTTTCCAGAATGGAATTTGAAGTATTATTTAATAACTTGGGTAGCTGGTATCTGACACTATTTTCGGCATAGGCATGATATAGACGAGGTAATCTAAAATTCTTATTTCGTGTATTGTATGGATAATCATTCTGTGGTTTTATTAAGATATTTGTCACTAAAAAATATTTGGGAATTTGATTATTTATTAATCTATAAAAAAACTTATACAATTTTACTTTCAAAATATCATGAACAGTAAGCAAACGCAACTTTTTGAATAAGGGCTGTGTGTGGGCATTATATCTACTATTGGCTACAGCTCGAATTGCCCTTTTCTGTAATTTAAATATGGAATTTGCTTTGTAGCCCCAGCATAGAATTCCATAATTCAGATGACAATTTATAAGGGAACAATATATAGTTTTCAATGTGTCCCGGGGAAGGAATTTCTTCAATCTATTCAATATACAAGTACACTTAGCTATTTTTTTGCTTATGTTATCAACGTGATCATTCCACTTGAGATGCTCATTAATAGTTATACCTAGAAAATTAAAGGTACCAATATATTCCAGGATTTTATCATCAATAAATAAAGCTGGGCGATTGATAACTTTACCCGGTGTGTGGAAAATCATACATTTTGTTTTATCTACATTCAAAGATAGCTTATTAACTTTAAGCCAAGACAGTACATTTGCTAATTCAGTATTCAAAATCTGAACATTGTCTTGAGAGGAATCAAGAGAAACAAATAAAGTGGTATCGTCTGCATAAACAATAAATTTGAAAAAACTGCTTGATCTGAAAACATCATTTACATAGATGAGGAACAGCAATGGACCCAAGATTGAACCCTGTGGGACACCAGTAGAAATATTTAAATGAGAGGAGGAAAAGTTTTGATATTCGACATATTGCATGCGATTACTGAGGTAACTGGACAGGAGGGCCCATGCGGTGCCACTGAAACCATAATAATGAAGTTTTTCAAGGAGAATTTCATGATTAATAGTATCAAATGCTTTTGATAAATCCATAAAAACTGTTAGTGGTACATTTCCTGAATCCATTTCATTCACAATACGATCAGTTAATTCTAAGGTAGCAAGTTCTGTAGAATGAAGTTCTCTGAAACCATATTGGCTAACATAGTAAAGATTTTTGCTTTTAAAGTAATCATGCATTTGAACAAAGAGAACCTTTTCAAATATTTTGGAAATGGTAGGTAACACAGATATAGGTCTGTAATTTTTTATATCTGATTCAGGACCCTTTTTATAAACCGGTGTTATTTTGGCTATTTTTAATTTGTCTGGAAATATTCCGGTATTAAGTGTCTGATTAATTATTATAAGTAGAGGTTCAATAATTGTACCCTTGATTTTTTTCAGTAGGATTGAGGAAATATTATCACATCCAAAGCTGGTTTTAGATTTCATTTTGTTAATCATACCATCTAACTCATTAATTGAAACTTTTCTAAACTGAAAAGTTGAGTTTATCGGAGGAAATAAATATTTTCTAAAATCAAGTGACGGGGGAAGTGCACTACCTGATGTCAAGGAAGAGGCTACTTCAGTAAAAAATTTATTGAATGCATTAGCAATTGTTGCTTTGTCCGCCACATTTTTACCATTGATTTTAAATATTTCAACTACTTTGTGTTTATTTTTCGTTCGATTGACTATTTCTTTAATAGTTTTCCATGTGTTCTTTATGTCATTTTTGAACTGCTGGAACTGGCTGTGATAGTATAGTTTTTTAGCAGCACGGATTGTCTTTTTCAAAATATTATTATAAGTGTTGAGATTGGTTTTAAATTGATTGTAAAGGGTTGACGATACTGGTGTTTTCTTTAATGTAAGATACAGTTTGTCACGGAAGGCAATTGAATTTAAAATTGCCTTGGTAATCCATTTTGTTTTTTTAAATTTGTGCTTATTAAATTTTAAAGTTCTCGTTGGCATATGCTTTTTCATTCCTTCTGAAAGAATTTTAGCCAGTATATTGTAATTTCTGTTTGGATCAGCTGTAGCCCCCCTGTCCAGTCGTTCTACTATGCCTTGAGAAGTAAGATATTTCTTAAATGCGTCAATCGCTTCGTCACTTTGGGTAGTTATAGTAACAAATTTCGGATGGGATTTAGGTAATGCAAAATAATCTAAACAGACAAAATAAGGTTGATGATCGGAGATTTTGTGTGTTAACACGCCAGAGGTGGTCTGAGAAAAACTATGTGATATTTTACAGAAGAAATTATCTATCAGAGTGCCAGTATTTCTTGAAAAACGTGTTGGCACAGTTATTTTAGGTATAAAACCAGCACTAAGAATAGATTCAAAAAACTCATTTATAACATGCCTTTCATTTATTTTAAGCAAATCGATATTAAAATCACCAGTAAGAATTATTTCTCCATGCAAGTTAGATATAACAGAACTAAGCTCTTCAATAAAAGTGGCGTAATTTTCAATGAGTTCACGAGGCGGGCGGTATATATTACCAAAAATTACATTTTTTTCTTTAATTTTAACTCGGACAAATTGTCCTTCCCAGGTTTTTGATGGACTGACGTTAATATTCAAAACTTGACAAGGAATTTCATCTCTGATATAGATGGCAAGTCCACCATGGGGTGTAACTGAATATGGTTGAGAAATCAAAGTATAATTATCAATTTCAAACATGGAAATATTTCTTTCATAATTAAACCACGTTTCTTGCAAAAAGATTATTTCAAAGGTACTATTGTTTATGGATAGTCGTTCTAAAAAAACTTTTAGTTGATCTATCTTGGCACTCAAACTCTGAGTGTTGAGGCTCAAACATTTAAACACGTTCATTTTACTTCTCAAGACATCAAGTAACATATCATTGTCCATATATGGAGAATGACTCAGTAATTGAGGTTCTTCTTCAGACATTTCATTTTCTACAACTGTAGAAAGTGTGTATGCTGACGACCCAGTAAGGTTACTCAAGATTTGTTGATCAAGAGACATATTTAAATTAAAAAATAGAACTGCACCCAGTACATAATTAACCTGAACACACCAGGATCATAAATTAAAGTGGTTTCATAATATCCTCCAGAAGATAAATCAACTGCTGACCTTAGATGTATGATTATAAGACGATTGAAATAAAAAAGAATCATGTGAATCAGGGGTGAAGTATGATGCGATTCACACATTGGAAAAAAGATGACAATTGGTGTGAGTGCTCCAAAGTGTCATTTCAAATTACACTGCTTCAAATGGTTATTAGTATTCATATACGATAAGAAATCAGAGCAAAACAAAACAAGAAGAAAACAAATTCGACAAAATCATAATAATGTTTGTAGAAAACAGAAAGTCGATAAATCATTAGGTTAATTTATGTTATAAAGCAAGTAGTCTAGTAATGTCCCAATTATATGCATATCCTCCAACAGTTATGTAAAAGTATAAAAGAAATCAAAACAAAAGATTATTCAAATCATTACAATCATACGTAGAAACAAACTGTTGCAGAATCAACAGGTCAACCTTGCAATGCAAGTAGTCTAGTAGTGTCCCGATTATATGTACACGCTCCAAAAGTTATATACACAGTTCTGAGCTGTTGGTTATTCCAAGTGATCAATTGTCCATAAATCACACATCCGATTTTGTTCATGATAAGACATAATATGTTACAGTTTCATTAACATCAGCTGTAAGTTATTTCATTGGAATAACATTGATAATTTATCAACATCCAATTTTTCACAATGCACATTATCATAAAGGACGAATGTAGCATACCACCATCATCATCAAGTTATATCATCAGATCATCAATAAATATAACATAACACCATCATCATCAAGTTATATCATCAGATCAGCATTAACTTTACTGTGATAACTCCTGTTTTTAGTCCACACAGCCCTAATTGAAACCTCATACTCATATCATCATCTCATCATACTCATATCACCATCTCATCACCAATGACAAATAAAACAGTATCGTGCACTGCATAAATATTATATTTTCACATCATAAGACACAATGCAGTTTCATTAACAATTAATCATTCAGTGAATCATCACATTATATAACATATCAGCATATTTACATGTATCATGAAATCACATCATATAGCTTAAGCATTTTACCCACTTTTTGTATTCGCGTAGTTTGTATTCGCGTATGTACATAAACACGAGAAGCGGTGCACCAAGCAAAAACAGACAGAATGCTCAATATGGAATTATTGACAAGACTGTCATGTTCAAAAATGTAATCAATGTGACTACGTAAACATGAGAAAGAAAAATATGATATTGCACAGATGGTTTGCTCATAAGCACAAATTGTGGAATCATAATGTCACCAGAGATATCTAAAAAAGACTTAAGGTATATTCATAATATAAATTGAAAGACCTGTGGTAGCTATAGTTGTATTTACCTCAATTAGATAAGATTCACAAAGCATCATCATCGCTTTTTTAAACGCAGCTGCTTAAATACTTTGGCCATTTAGATTTTCTAAGACATGTTAGTTCATGTGACTTACACAAAAATTCTCATGCTCTCCTATATTCCTCTTTTTTTATAGATTTGATGTTATTAAGTTTTTCCCTTTGTAATAATCTCATACTGAATTATGGAGAAAGAGACAAGATTAATATAACCACAGAACATTATGATGACATTCACCAGCACATTATAATGAAAATCACAGGACATGACAAGTCCTTTTTTATTACATCATAGAAGAGGAATTGAATATTAAGAAAAGTAATAAAGTCTGGAGATAATCCACATTTTCATTGCTGATAAGGGAATACCACACGCCACAATATACAATAGCTTTTCCATAAGCTTACTAGTTGATTATCAAACTTTAAATTCAGAAACTGCAGGGGTCAATCAGAGATAGAACAGTATTACAGGGTTAAAGTCCCAGGTTATTATTAAGGCATTAAACCATTAATAGAGAAGTCGATCACAGAATTGTTATTCCATCACACAGATATTACAGCAATAGTCCAACACACCCAATTTGCAACACATCCAAATTTGCAACATTGTGTTTTTCATACTTGTGAGTCAAGAGTATACCATAAAGGTATAAAAAGCCAATGGTTAGTGTGATAACATATGTTCACAAGGACAGTTTTTTTTCCAACCTGATTAAAAACAAATTCAAAATAGAGTTTGCCAGAGGATAAGGTAGTAGTCAGTGTCATCAATTAAAGTCTTTTTGATGCTGTTTTGCTGAACATTATCATGAATTAGACAAGAGAACAGTCACTGAGCTAAAATGTCAAATGATCACGGACTTCTTCCAGTAAATGTCCCATATGATTTTGGCCTTGCCAGCCCCCATGGTTCAGAGCCAAAGAATTTGAGAGGGCAACCCCAGTTCCCCAAAATTTATCAGAGGACGTGGCTTCACCCAACCTGCGATTCCCTGTGTCAAGTAAAGCAGACTTGCAAGCATCGTCGCTGTTAAATTTCAACTCTAGACCCATTTTCATTATTGCAGGAGCCTTATTTTGCCAGATGGCCTCATCGATACCTTTGATCTGGTAAGACAGTGCTTTAGCTTGACCTGGAGATTTAGACATCAAGATCTTGCGGGCCGTAATCTCATCTTCGAAGAGAATTGCCTTTTTATACTGGAGGTACATTTCTGTCGAATGAAAGGTTTTACCACCTTCTGTTAAAGACACTTTGTAAAAATTCGACAAAGGGGACCTTTCCCCGAAGAATACAACGGCATCATCATTTTGCTTGCAGCAAGAAGTGACATGTTGAAGGTTGGCAGGCAGATTACCAAGATCTTCAGTGCCAAACATTTTACCATCGATGGAAATTTTGTCAAATTTTAAATAAGATTTCATACCCAGCTTTTTTGCAGTCAGATGAACTGGAAGTAGCTCTTTTCGTTTCTTATACACAGAATCAGTAAAGTACTCGTCAATGAAAGTGTTAGTTCCTTTCAATTTGAACCTATTTTCAAACACTTTCTGTCTGTCTCCAAAATAATGAAACTGACATAGGATAGGCAGTGCAGTCTTTCCAGTGCCCAACCGGTAGCACTTTACAAACTTGATAGAGGCAGAATTTTCAATTCCCATAGATGTCATAATGTTTCGAACTCGTGTCTCACAGTTCTCATTTTCAATAAAGGGAACACCCAAGAATAAAAGATAGTCTCTTCGCAAAGAATTATCCAGAACAGAGTTATTTTCTTTAATGGATTTCAATTCAAGACCCATCTTTGAGATTTCAGCTTTAGCCTGAGAAGCGTCATCTTCAGCTTGCTGCAGTCTGTTCTCAAGAAGATGTACTCTTTTCTCAAGACTGTCAATATCATTTGAATTTGAGTCCGCAGTCTTTAAGGCTTCATTAGCAACCCTGCGAGCATCTGTTATCTGCATTTGCATGGATTTCAAAGAATTAATCTCACCGCGTAAAGAGTCAAACTGTGAGTCCATTCTATCAACAAATTTCTGGAAAGCAGCATTTGAGATCGTGAGGTCACCATCAGCAGGATGCTTTTCAACAGTACCTGAAGAATTTGTAGGGGGAGGAATGGAATGCTCAGGGCCAGAAATTTGTAATTCAGCATTAGATGCAGGAATTTTCGTAGAGTCATCTAAACTTTTCGTAAGTTGCTCAGTTGCAGCATCCTGCATGACAGGTCCGACAGAATCGTGGAAATGTTCATGTTCATGGACAACAGATTTCTCTGAACCCACTGCGGACAACTTGTCCACAGAATCAACACCCATGGACTGACCAGTAGGAAGTAAGAGATAGTCAAAATTAGTGCTCTGTAGATCAGAAGCAACTTCAGTAAATTTTGTAGACTCACTTGAGCTACCCTTTTGAAGATCTTCACCTTGCATATCAGAATCAACAAAATCATAAAAATTTTCAGACTCTTCTGAAGGAGATTTTACAGGAGCATTGTAACTTGCCATTATGTTACTCTTTTTGCGTGTCGTCACAAATGAATCAGAGTGGGTTGACATCGTTTTTATCGATAAGTTTCCAAATGGAAGAAGAATACTTTGGATTACAAACAACCAAAAAACGACTGGAGAAAATAAAGTGAAATTGTCCAACAAATCAGCTGATTTCTGTTTAGAATTTACAGTGCAACAAGATCAGTTTAGAAGAAAAACAATCAAACTCTTGAAACATACAAACAGTAACAGAGATTCAACAGCTGAGTGAGCGCTCCACAAACACAAGGATTAGAGAAATAGACTGTCTACAATAAGCAGAGCAAATAGATTTAAGCCAGTCTAAAAATAGAAATAGAAGATTAGACCCAAGTATAATTCAAGAATTAAATATAGGCCTCAGCAAAATAACCAAAATATATTACCCCAAAAAACTGCCAGGACGTGAAAATTCAGATCAGTGGTGACAGCAGCACAATTAAGTAAAAGTCCCAAAAAACGCAGCTGAGAAACTGCTGTAATTATGACATGATTAGAAGAGATATATCAAAGGAATAAACGTAGTTTTCTCTACAAAATTAAAGAAATATCTCTTATAAACTAATAAATATAAGCCAAGAACAGGGAATGGCAGGAATATTAGGAAGACAGGCTAGAAAGTAAGTTCAAATGATTTTAAATAGTATAAGTGACTGAGGCCAGCTATTCACGGCACAACCAAGCCAAGCAACCCAATACTGAATGGATAAAAAACGATTTTCACCCAGAAAAATGAAGCCACCTGTTCAAAAACTCAACGACATATCAATTGTTATGACATTAGACAACCATATTTGAATGCAAAACCAAACCTGAACCACTTGAACCACCATAAACCAGTTAAAAAGCAGGAGCACTCACACCAACGTGTCTCACTCAGCAGCCATCTTGAATCGTTCCATAAGCATGGAACTTACAAGGATGTGCAACAGCCTTAGCATGTACATACATCTGGGCACAGCCAGGAAATTGACCTTTTTACAAACTCATTATTCTAAAATACAATAGAAATACAATCTATTAGAACACAGTAGAAAGTGGATTGAAATTCACTATATAATAAACTATTTCTATAAAACTGTATATCAAATCTATTTCTATAAATTTATGCAAGATTGGATTAAAATAATTAATTTAACATACCTTTGACATGTGTAGCTTTTAGATGGATTTCCCATCTTGACAGTTCAAATGACTATTTCCAAGTGAATTTACAGCTCTATAATTTAGCATTAGGACTATGTTTCCTGATATAAAAAAACTGTGAATAACCTCGCCAGAACACAGAAACTAAGGATTCTACAGCTTATTTTGACAGTTATATTGAACTGTTGTTTGGCAAATTCTCACAATAGTACAGCAAATACAATCAATGATCAATGACTGAAATATACAAAGTAAATTGAATTATAAAAAAAAAAATTATAAAAATTGTATTTTAAATTCAACAACCCCTCTGTTGGATTCTGTGCCCATGAAAATAATCATCCCATTTCCTGCAATCGCCTAATGGGCCGACGGGAAGGAGATGCTCTCTTAATGTCTGCGAATAGTCTTTAGTTGTCCTCTTACTTTGACACATTAGGAAATTACTTGATTGTCAATGCTGATGATTGTTAACAAGAGTCACTTTCGTAACTAATCAAAGAGAACACTTCAAAATATCTGGGATTTTTTTTTTTTTTTAACAGCTACAGTCTTTGTGGCATAAAAGTTTGGTTTTCTTAAGAAATTGCGGCTTTCTTGGCAATGCAGAGCTCTGTATGGGGTACACTGTATTTCCGCAAACTCTTATAGGAATGATACGGCTGAGGACAAGCCAATAAACCAATCATTGTTTTTGATTAAGTATTATTTTTTATTGGAGTGAAGGTTGAGAGTGACCAGTAGGCCTATACAATTGCGTGACTGTGTGTATCCAAAAAAAGTTATCAAGTACAATCTCAGTACATGTACTGTAAACCCAGGACTGCAAAAGCAGCTGTGTCATTTTTATAGCAATGAACATCAAAATTAATGGCCACTGTAATAAAAGATATGCATCTTATTCTACAGTATACATAGCCAACAGAGTGACAAACCTGCTTTATTCAATGTTGCTTTTCTGATGGATTCAGGTAAAAAAGCAAAGAATCACTTTGACAATAGAGATTCAAACAATTCATTTGAATGTGAATATTTGTTAATCAGCAGCTTGTTTTTTCTATGTTCATTGTGTGCATGATTAGGAAGATAGAACTTTTCTAATTCCTTTTCATGATAATTCCTGGAATTATGTGATGTGCCTCAGGTGTTCTATTGTTCTCTGGCTCAGAAGGCAATTTAGCACTGACACACTTTCAACTGCTGTAACTTGTGTGAGACAATGTGTGCAAATGCATAAACCTGAATGGTTTGCATAGATAAATGTGTAGCTTGTTTCACGACAATTTACACACATTCTATCTCTTCATGTAGACTACATGTATACCACATTTGTTTTGGTATAATAATTATTATTCAGTGAATCTCGCAAGTGTAACCCACAGAGGGTTACTCATACCAAGGTAATGGACTGATAAGATTAATGAGATGCGAGACCAAATGTCCACATATTAATTACTTGGCAGAATATGTCCAATTCACCATATAAATTAAATCATCCTTGTATGAAACCAGAAAGATGAGCTAAGTGGCCTCTTTTTTGTCAAATGTACACTGTACAGTGCATTGCAACCATCATGTTGAATAATGTAGAACACCAGTCGCAAGAATGCCCATGTGAAGATAACAAATAGGCATTTAGGCAGGCAGTCCAACAGACAGCTAGACAGATGGATAGATAAACAGACGGATAGATAGAGAGATAGATAGATAGATAAACTATACATAATTATAATATGCAACTGATAGGCAGATAGTTTATTTATTTACCATTACATATACACACAAAATGCGCAATTACACAACAATGATATGCTAGGGGTGGCATGGAGTGCAATTCAATCAATCGAGTTGCCACAGATTATGCAATTATATTCACAGCAAAATTATCCGAACCTAGATTAGCCTTTTGCTTCCAGGGCTTGAGCATCGGTCAACAGGTGAGTGGGCTCTGCCTCCCTGCTAATTGAGCTCCCCGAAAAGCGATTCTGATTCTTTAGTTCTCCGAAATTCTGGCTCCGGTGAAGAATTAAACAAGATCTTCTATTGTGGTGTTTCTGTTTTGCAAAGATATATTATCATCTCACAATTATTGTTCTGTTCTGCATCTCGTGAACTGAACAGCTTCACTTTCTATTTATTTCCTTACTTTAATCCATTCATTATTCAAATGCTCTGATGCAGGGACTAAGTTCCCTGCAGGTGTGCCTTAAGATTAATGACCTTTATTCTCTGGAGTGTGGAGCATTGTCTCGGTGTTGTAAGCTTGAAAACAAGAGGAATGATCCTCATTGTTTGTACCACCTGCAAACTCCTGAGTGCGGACTCAAGCTGGATTTTGAAAATGGATTTAATCGCATTACCACATGCCTTAGATGCATCCACTTTCCTATTCTTCAATTATAAGATAGCACAATGCCACAACTGCGATAAGTCGGCCTATTGGGAGACAACCCTTTTATGGATAAAATGGTAATGCGCACTTTGTGACAGTATGGGGGTGTACTATATTACAAACTAAAAGCTAAATCAGACACATACACTGAACTCAGGGCAATAGGAACAGAAAAGATCAATAAGTTGAACTGATAAAGTCATCAGTTAAAAGACGGTCAAAGAGGTTATTGAAGTCCCAAGAGGAGGCATGGTCTGCATATAATCTCACATTAATTTCTCAGTTATCTGAGAGATGAAACATATAATAGCTGGATTACAGATGCAACAAAACGTAATCTAGTAACATCACACAGAAACTAAAGAAAGGGAAACTGTACCTTCAATCAAGGCAGACCATATTGAGAATCATGGTTGTTAAAGATGTTTCTTCTTACATACAAAGTTAGTGGTATTCCTCACCATAAACAATGTTATCCCAATAAATAGCAAGTCATGAGATGGTTATCCAATTTTTTCTTATTAGGTTGAGTCAAGAATGTTATTAATGGCACGCTATAAATGTATAAGTAATCTTTTATACGGAGCTGAGGCATACACACACAAACATGACTCAAGAATCTTCAATCGAAGCTATGACTCAGGGAAAAACTTTCCCTTTTAAGGAGAGAGCTATAAATTGCCACTGGTATAACTCATGGGGGCCTTGACTTTGTAGGATTAGGAAAACAGACCGGTGGGTGATGTTACAGGTCCACTAGTCGGATGAAGGCTTTAAGGGAAAAAGCAATTACCATAAGAGAAGTCCCCCAGGCCGCTAAATAGCACATTAAAGTGAAAGCCCAGAGTCCACACTGCACCAATATGGGACATATTTATATTCTGAAGAAGTGTATTCAGACAGATGCCATTTTCCATTTTTGAAATATTGGTTTCTGTCTTGCTTTAGGTATGCGCTGTATTAGTTATGGCCGACTCGGGCTGTGTGTCAGCTAAAGTTGTCTTTAATCTTTGAATTTCACTCAAATAGACTTTATTTAGGATAAATGCACTATAAGTTTGTCTTAATTGCAAGCAAATTTATAATTCCAGCCATTTAGAAGGAATTCAGGCAATCGTTTTGGTGCGAAGTCAGTTTATCAATATTTCACAGAGCGAATTTGACAAACTTGAAAGTAGCTAATATCATGTTACACTGCGGCTTTTCACACAATAAATCGTGATCATCAAATATGCTTGTGGTTGTTGAACGAGGCAATTGGCAGTCAAGTGTTTACTTCTGTTAGAGTGAAAAATACACCAGGGGGCCACCTGCTTTTGCTCTCATCAACCTGCAGTAGAGGTTGGCACAATCGACAATGTTGCATTTGGCAGAGGGAACAAAAGGCTGGGCTTCACAGTTGCAATAAAAATCCTGGAAAGTTTCTGTTCAGACTGTACTCTTAGAAAACTTTATTCAGTATACACCAAGTAAATCCATATACGTGTACTATGCAGCACTTTCAACTGTTATTCATGTCAGAATTTTCATTATCATAACAGGGCAATTTCACTTTTTGGAAATTTTTAAAATTGTGTCCTTTGGAAATGTCCTGAGGAAAATATTCCACCAACATAGATATTTCCAAAACTATCTGAGTGAATAAATGCTGGTATTGAATGTGAGGTGATCCATTGTTTCTTTTCATCATGTATGTCCGAAAGTTTCTTACATTCTTGCCTGAGACTTTACTTTCCAGCTTCCATACGTAAATGAATCCTTCTTTGAACTGATCACTTGACAGCCCTTTGATCATGGAACACTGATACATTGTGATGTCACTAGGTTTGTGGCCCTGTCTGGGTTGACTGCGAGATTTTTTAGTTCGGTCACATAGAGTAGAGGAAGCTCAGAGGAACTGATTCTTGGTTGCATTTGCTGTAATATGGAATGATGAAATATAAGTGAACCAAAATTTAGCTTCTTCTCTTTACTATAATTGATTGTTTAAAGTGATTGATGATTTCATTGTCATGATTGATTTCAGTTTGATTGAACTGCTCATGGAGAAGAAGTGTCAACATTTATAATTATTACAAACAATATAAAAACAATAAATTGTGGCACTTCTGCTCCATTAGTAATAGGAGTTAATTTAAAATCAATCATGACAATCAAATCATCGATCACTCACCAGAAAATTAGAGAAAAGAAAAAAAAGCTAAGTTTTGCTTTCATTCCGCGACAATCCCTTCTTATCTTGGTTCCTGAATTTCATTGCATGGATGGGGTTTTCAGAGGTGCTTGCTTGCAAGTGAACCTCTATTGTAGGACAGATGGGAAAGCTTGTCACCACTCTGGTGGTCACATCGTGTCACCAATCTCATTCAAACTTTGCATACACTTTCAACATAATTTTATCGTGCCTTGAAAAAATGTTGGTACTTTTTAGGAGGGCAACTGGTTCAAAACTGGCACTATTTATATTTTCCACTTTTCTTTGCTGCTAAATGTGATGTCTAATTTGACAAAAATGACACAACATCACCTGGAAAATGTATTCTTGTTCTGAACCAATCGCCTTTCACATCCTATCAGCCTCAGTCATACTGTACAACACAAATTAAAGTATGATGACTGCTCTTGAAGGAAGGAAGAATCAGTCCCTTACCCTTTTTAAACACCTTTTGGCTGCTGAGGATCTCTTTTTATCTTTACCTACTTTTAACTTTCTTTATATAATTATAGTTCATTATATTTACATTAAACTAACATCAATTGAAACTCCATCAAACCCATTGTGTTTGATTTCATTGAAGTTGTGCCCGTTGGTTATTGCAATTACATCGGCAGCTTTCTCAATAGCGGAATAAAGATCTATGGGATGAAGTTGCGGTGAGGAGTTAATGGTAGTTCAAAGCAGACTTTAGGCCGGGGGAGGTAAAATAAGTTCAAAATTTGGAAACGAAGGACTTGTTTTTTCTTACTTTTTATTTGATTGTATGTCATGTAACTGTGAAATCAATTGAGCATCCATTGTTACTGGACTTCAGAGTTTCTGCATCAATTAAAATAATAATCGCATATGAATAATTATATTGTATCAGCTTCATGTAAATGCAAAGGAACTGAATGTTTCATGTCTTATACAATAATTATCATATGAGCGTGAGATTACTATGATCATGTATTTTTAGGTGTCTGTTAATGAGGACATTCCATTGGCACAGGACAATGAACTCTTTGGACTGATATCATGTATAATTGTCATCTGCCAGAAAAAGACACAATCGTTAATTGCATTGAGAAGAACAATTAAACCTATTGATACGTTGCCTAACCACGGGCTGCATTTGTCGACTTGGTGCTCATTTTATACAAATTGGGAAATGGCAGACCGTTAAAAACCAACACAATTTACACTGCCTAAAAGGTTTTGTATGAAACAGACTAAACTAACATTAGCTGGTGCTTATATACATAGTCAAGAATGAAATCAGACAGTTGCTACACCTATTATTGATGCTTCCTTGTTCAATACCACTTTAAATAGATCTATGATGACTGACAATTTATGTGACTGCTTCATCTGGTCAGTCTCCAATATATCAAGATATCAGCCAAGGGGGCGACCATGAGATTTTCATGATGGGGGCTTGGAGTTTTCCTTGGCCCCAAATTATGTATTTCACCAGAGCAATAATTATTTATTCCAGGTGCTTGACATCCCAAAGTATTCCTTTCTAAATCAAGCAACACAATGTTAAGAAAAACATCCACCAAAAATCATTCATTTCAAGACTGCACGAAGCCAATTTATTTATTTAACCAAAAATGAACATGAAATTATTCTCCTCTTGAGATTAAATGTAACATACTGAGCTATATTAAATGCATTTGTTCAACTTTGAGTCAGGACCTACAGCAGAGAAAACCCAAACTAATTAAGACCAATACCTTTTAGTACATTACCTACTGGGCATGGCAGTGGTTACATAATCCTCATCAGGACATCACATGACTCTGAATAACCTCCAGTGACCCAACTGTTGGATTCTGTGCCCATGAAAATAATCATCCCATTTCATGCAATCGCCTAATGGGCCGACGGGAAGGAGATGCTCTCTTAACAACTGCGAATAGTCTTTAGTTGTCCTCTTACATTGACACATCAGGAAATTACTTGATTGTCAATGCTGATGATTGTTAACAAGAGTCATTTTCATGACTAATCAAAGAGAACACCATAAAACATCTGGGATAAAAAAGATTTTTTTTTAAACAGCTACAGTCTTTGTGGCATAAAAGTTTGGTTTTCCCAAAAATTGCGGCTTTCTTGGCAATGCAGAGCTCTGTATGGGGTACACTGTATTTCCGCAAAACTCTTATAGGAATGATATGGCTGAGGACAAGCCAATAAACCAATCTTTGTTCTTGATTTTAAAAGTATTATTTTTTATTGGAGTGAAGGTTGAGAATGAGCAGTAGGCCTATACATTTGCGTGACTGTGTGTATCCGAAAAAAGTTATCGAGTACAATCTCAGTACATGTACTGTAAACCCAGGACTGCAAAAACAGCTGTGTCATTTTTATAGCAATGAACTTCAAATTAATGGCCACAGTAATAAAAGCTATGCATCTTATTCTACAGTATACACAACCAACAGAGTGACAAACCTGCATCATTCAATGTTGCTTTTCTGATGGATTCTGGTAAAAAAGCGAAGAATCACCTTGACAATAGAGATTCAAAAAATTCATTTAAATGTGAATATTTGTTAATCAGCAGCTTGTTTTTTCTATGTTCATTGTGTGCATGATTAGGAAGATAGAACTTTTATAATTCCTTTTCATGATAATTCCTGGAATTATGTGATGTGCCTCAGGTGTTCTATTGTTCTCTGACTCAGAAGGCAATTTAGCACTGACACACTTTCAACTACTGTAACTTGTGTGAGACAATGTGTGCAAATGCATAAACCTGAATGATTTGCATAGATAAATGTGTAGCTTGTTACACGACAATTTACACACATTCTATCTCTTCATGTAGACTACATGTATACCACATTTGTTTTGGTATAATAATTATTATTCAGTGAATCTTGCAAGTGTAACCCACAGAGGGTTACTCATACCAAGGTAATAGACTGATAAGATTATTGAGATGCGAGACCAAATGTCCACATATTAATTACTTGGCAGAATATGTCCAATTCACCATATAAATTAAATTATCCTTGTATGAAACCAGAAAGATGAGCTAAGTGGCCTCTTTTTTGTCAAATGTACACTGTACAGTGCATTGCAACCATCATGTTGAATAATGTAGAACACCAGTCGCAAGAATGCCCATGTGAAGATAACAAATAGGCATTTAGGCAGGCAGTCCGACAGACAGCTAGACAGATGGACAGATGGATAAATAAACAGACGGATCTAGATAGAAAGATAGATAGATAGATAAACTATACATAATTATAATATGCAACTGATAGGCAGATAGTTTATTTATTTACCATTACATAGACCCCTGTTATTTGTTCTGTTTGTGAACGATTTACCGATGCATATTAATAATGGTCGATGTACAATGTACGCTGATGACACCATCATTCATACTAGTCATGAGAATGTTGCTGATGTAAATGATGAATTAAATGATATCCTACTACATGTTAGCCAGTGGTATAAAGCAAATAAGTTAGTTCTCAATGTAAATAAATCTAATGCTATGCTAATTACAAATTCTCATCACAGTGATAACTTAATGATAAATCTCAATGGTGCAATGTTAGAAAATGTCAAATGTACAAAATATCTCGGAGTTATGTTAGATGATCAGTTAAAGTTTGATGTACATGTAAACGAATTAGTTAAAAGAATCTCTGCCAAGTTGTCATGGTTATGTAGACTTAGACGTATTGTACCCAAACCTGTTCTAATCTTAACTTATAAGTCCTACATTCAGCCGATATTTGATTATGCTTGTACAGTGTGGGGCTGTAGTAATGTAAATATCAACACAATCCAAAGGTTACAGAATAGAGCAGCCAGGATCATATGTTCAAATTTTGATATAATAAATGTTAGAGGTGAAGATCTTGTTAAGCAACTAAAGTGGCAATGTGTTTCTCAGAGAGTAAATTATTTTTTAGCAACGCAGATGTACAACTGTATATATGGTAACGCACCCGATAATCTATGTAATGCTATTGTCATGGCTTGTGAAACTAATAACATAAATACTAGAAGTAATGATACAATGAATGTTCAGATTCCATTTTGTAGAACAAACGGGTTCAAGAAATCCTTTATATATAGAGGTTCTAATGTATGGAATGGTTTATCTAGTCAAATACAAGAGTCATTGTCAGTTGAAGTTTTTAAGACCAAAGTTAGAAATGTTTTTAATTGATTTTATGATACCTACTTTATGATTTTATACATTCGTTGTTTTTGATTTTATACATTCATTGTTGGCTGGACCACATGAAAAACTGTTTTATTTGTGCAGATTGTGCTTATCCAGCTTGTAAATATCTTTTTAAATAAATAAATAAAAAATATACACACAAAATGCGCAATTACACAACAATGATATGCTAGGGGTGGCATGGAGTGCAATTCAATCAATCGAGTTGCCACAGATTATGCAATTATATTCACAGCAAAATTATCCGAACCTAGATTAGCCTTTTGCTTCCAGGGCTTGAGCATCGGGCAACAGGTGAGTGGGCTCTGCCTCCCTGCTCATTGAGCTCCCCGAAAAGCGATTCTGATTCTTTAGTTCTCCGAAATTCTGGCTCCGGTGAAGAATTAAACAAGATCTTCTATTGTGGTGTTTCTGTTTTGCAAAGATATATTATCATCTCACAATTATTGTTCTGTTCTGCATCTCGTGAACTGAACAGCTTCACTTTCTATTTATTTCCTTACTTTAATCCATTCATTATTCAAATGCTCTGATGCAAGGACTAAGTTCCCTGCAGGTGTGCCTTAAGATTAATGACCTTTATTCTCTTGAGTGCGGAGCATTGTCTCGGTGTTGTTAGCTTGAAAACAAGAGGAATGATCCCCATTGTTTGTACCACCTGCAAACTGCTCAGTGCGGACTAAAGCTGGATTTTGAAAATGGAATTTATCGCATCACCACATGCTTTAGATGTATCATCTTTCCTATTTTAGAATTATAAGATAGCATAATGCCACAACTGCGATTAGTCGGCCTATTGGGAGACAACCCTTTTATGGATAAAATGGTAACGCGTACTTTGTGACAAGCTAAATCAGACACATACACTGATCTCAGGGCAATAGGAACAGAAAAGATCAACAAGTTGAACTGATAAAGTCATCAGTTAGAAGACGGTCAAAGAGGTTATTGAAGTCCCAAGAGGAGGCATGGTCTGCAAATAATCTCAAACTTCAGTTCAAATTGGTCAGTTATTTCGATCACATTAATTTCTCAGTTATCTGAGAGATGAAACATATAATAGCTGGATTACAGATGCAACAAAACGTAATCTAGTAACATCACACAGAAACTAAAGAAAGGGAAACTGTAGCTTCAATCAAGGCAGACCATATTGAGAATCATGGTTGTTAAAGATGTTTCATCTCACATACAAAGTTAGAGGTATTCCTCACCATAAACAATAAATAACAAGTCATGAGATGGTTATCAAATTTTTTCTTATTAGGTTGAGTCAAGAAGGTTATTAATGGCACGCTATAAATGCGTAAGTAATCTGTTATACGGAGCTGAGGCATACACACACAAACATGACTCAAGAATCTTCAATCGAAGCTATAACTCAGGGAAAAACTTACCCGTTTAAGGAGAGAGCTATGAATTGCCACTGGTATAACTCATGGGGGCCTTGACTTTGTAGGATTAGGAAAACAGACCGGTGGTGACGTTACAGGTCCGCTAGTCGGATGAAGGCATTAAGGGAAAGAGCAATTACCATAAGAGAAGTCCCCCAGGTCGCTAAATAGCACATGAAAGTGAAAGCCCAGAGTCAACACTGCACCAAGATGGGACATATTTATATTCTGAAGAAGTGAATACAGACAGGTGCCTCTATGCCTCTGGAAATTTTGTGCTGGAACTTCCCCTGATCAGTAGAGTTGTGAATTCATGCAGGTATAACTCATAGTCCGTAGCCTTGACTGTGTAGAATTTGTAAAACAGACCGGTGGGTGACGTTACAGATCTGCTAGTCGGAAGAAGGCATTAAGGGAAAGAGCAATTACCACAAGAGAAGTCCCCCAGGCCGCTAAATAGACATGAAAGTCAACAGCTCAGAGTCAACACTGCACCAAGATGGGACATATTTATATTCTGAAGAATTGTATGCAGACACATGCCATTTTCCATTTTTGAAATATTTGTTCTGTCTTGCTTCAGGTAAGCGCTGTATTAGTTATGGTCAACTCTGGCTGTGTGTCAGCTGGAGTTGTCTTAAATCTTTGAAATTTCACTATAATAGATTTTATTTAGAATAAATGCAACATCAGTTTGTTTTAATTGCAAGCAAAATTATAATTCCGGCAGAAGCTGTGAACAATTTAGAAGGAATTAGGGCAATCGTTTTGGTGCGAAGTCAGTTAATCAATATTTCTCAGAGCCAATTTGTCAATCTTAAATGTAGCTAATATCATGTTGCACTGCAGCTTTTCACACAATAAATCATGATAATCAAATGTGCTTGTGAGTATTGAACAAGTGAATTATCAGTCCATGGTTTACTTCTGCTGTTGGTGAAAAATGCACCAGGGGGCATCTGCTTTGCTCCCGTCAACCTGCAGTACTTAGAGGTTGGCACAATCGACAATGTTGCATTTGGCAGAGGGAACAGAAGGTTGGGCTTCACAGTTGCAATAAAAATCCTGGAAAGTTTCTGTACAGACTGCACTCTTAGAAAACTTCATTCAGTATACACCAAGTAAATCTATATACATTTACAGGACAACATCCTAACAATTATGTATATGGCCAAATCATACATGTTTTCATTATCTAACAGGTGTATTTTGCCTTTTAGTAATCTTTATAATTGTGTCTATTAGAAATGTCCTGAGAAAATTATTCCACCAACTGCATAACTGTTTCCAAAATTATCTGGGCATAAGAATGTCTGTATTGACTGTGAGGTAATCGATCGTTCTATTTCATCATATGCTTCCAAAAGCTTCTTATTCTTTCCTGAGACTTCCCGAGTTCCATACGTTAAATGGTCCCCTTTGAACTGATCTCACGACAGCCCTCTGATCATGGACAACTGATACAATGTGATGAAGTCAGGTGTGTGGCCCTCTCTGGGGTGACAGTGTGATTATTTAGTCCGGTCACCTGAAGGAAAAAAACTCAGAGGAACTGATTCTTGGTTGCATTTGCTGTAATATGGAATGGTGGAATTTTAAGTGAACCAAAAGTTAGCTTCTTTTCTTTCTTCAATTGATTGTTAAGTGATTGATGATTTCATTGCGATAATTGATTTCAGTTTGTTTGAACTACTGATGGAGAAGAAGTGTCAACATTTATAATTATTATAAACAATGTTACAACAATACATCGTGGCACTTCCGCTCCATCAGTGATTTGAGTTCAGTAAAATCAATCATGACAATCAAATCATCGATCACTCGCCAGAAAATTAGAGAAAAGAAAAAGAGCTAAATTTTGCCTTCATTCCTCGACATCCCTTCTTATCTTGGTTCTTAAATTTCATTGCATGGATGGGGTTTTTAGAGGTGCTTGCTTGCAAATGAACCTCTATTGTGATAGGACAGATGGGGAAGCTTGTCACCACTCTGGTGGTCACATTGTTTCACCAATCTCATTCAAACTTTGCATTCACTTTCAACATAATTTTATCGTGCCTTGAAAAAATCTTGGCACTTTTTAGGAGGGCAGTTCAAAACTGGCATCATTTATATTTTCGTCGCTGCTAAATGTGATGTCTAATTTGACAAAAGTGACACAACATCACCTGGAAAATGTATTCTTGTTCCGAACCAATCGCCATTCACATCCTATCAGACTCAGGCATACTGTACAACACAAATTAAAGTATGACTACTCTTGAAGGAAGAAAGAATCAGCCCTTACTTTACCCTTTAACACCTTTTGGCTACTGAAAATCTCTTTCTAACTTTACCTGTGACTTTCCTTGAAGCTGTGCCCATTGGTTATTGGAATTACATTGCCAGCTTTCTCAATAGCGGAATAAAGATCTATGAGATGAAGTTGTGGTGAGCAGTTAATGGTAGTTGTAAGGAGACTTTAGGGCGGGGGAGGTAAAATAAGTCCAACATTTGCAAACGAAGGACTTGTTTTTTCTTACTTTTTATTTGATTGTACTGTTTCTGCATCAATTAAAATTATAATAATCGCATCTGAATAATTATATTGTATCAGCTTCATGTAAATGCAAAAGAACTGAATGTTTCATGTCTTATACAATATATGAGTGTGAGATTACTATGATCATGTATTTTTAGGCGTCTGTCAATTAGGACATTCCATTGGCACAGGACAATGAACTCTTTGGACTGATATCATGTATAATTGTCATCTGCCAGAAAAAGACAAACTCGTTAATTGCTTTGAGAAGAACAATTAAACCTGTTGATACACTGGCTAACTGTGAGCTGCTTCGTCGATATGGTGCACATTTTACACCATATGGGAAACGGTAGTAGACAGTTTAAAACCAATAAAATGTACACTGCCTAAAAGGCTTTGTATAAAACAGACTAAACTAACATTAGCTGATGCTTGTATACAGAGTACTCGAGAGTAAAATCAGACAATTGCTACACCTATTATTGATGATTCCTTATGCAATACCACATTAAATAGATGATGATTGACAACTTGTGTGGCTGCTCTACTGAGACATCCAGGTAGTCTCCAATATATATATAGACACTTTAGGACAAATTTGGTCTGATTGCCACAAACCAATTACATAAATTTATTCCACCTGGGTGAGGAAAATATCCCAACCATGAAGTAATTATTGCAGACTTGGGAGTTCCCACTTTAAAAAATCATCTACAACTGATTCTCTATTCATTTGTCATAACTCCGGCTCGTTTCATAACAAGAATTTCAATCTGGCTATAATGCACTACTGCTCTAAAATGCAATGTATTTTAGATGTGTTTGTTCAACTTTGAATCAGGACCTTCAGAGGAGAAAACTGTAATTGATTAAGACCAATATCATTTAATCCATTACCAACTGGGCAATGCGCACAGTCATTACATAGTCGTCATATTCATCATAAGGACATCTCATGACTGCAAATAACCTCCTGTGACCCCTCTGTTGGATTCTGTGCCCATGAAAAGAGTCATCCCATTTCCTGCAATCGCTTAATGGGCAGACAGGAAAGTGATGCTCTCTTAATGTCTGCGAATAGTCTTTAGTTGTCCTCTTACATATATATATAGGTTTTTATTGACACAAAATATCAACAAGATACATTTGTCATAATAAGAAAGCAAAGTGTAAAAACAACTACAAGTAAGGAGCACCATTGTACAGGGATATTTTTTTGGGCAATTATCAGAGATGGCAGTTTACATTGACACATTAGGAAATGACTTGATTGATGATGCTGCTGATTGTTAACAAGAGTCACTTCCTGGACTCATCAAAGAGGAGAACACTCTAAAAATCATATGACAAGATATATTGAAAAAAAAACTGTACTTTTTGAATAGAAGGTTGTTTTCTCTAAAAATCTAGAAAACTTTCATAACAGTTCAGCTGCATCATGGTATTTCCCCAAACCCTTTTATTGGAATGATATGGAGGAGAAGCCAGTAAACCAATCATGGTTTTTGCATAAGCGTAATCTTTCAGAGTGAAGGTTGAGAACGATCAGTTCGCCTATACATGTGCGTGACTGTGTGTATCCAAAAAAAGTTATTGTGTACATGTACTGTAAACCCAGGACTGCAAAAACAGCTGTGTCATTTTTATAGCAATGAACATTAAAGTTAATGGCCATTGCAATAAAAGCTATGTATCTCATTTACAGTGTTAGATTTAACCTACTGAGTAAAATACCTCCCTCAACTATGACTTTTCTTACAGATTCAAGTAAAGGCAAGGAATTACTCAGTTTGACAAAAAAGGGATTAAAATCGATTGTATAAAGACAGCAGGGGAGAATGTGAATATTGGTTAATCAGCAGCTGGTGTTTTCTTCGTTCATTATGAGCTTGAATGCATGATTAGGAACAGAAAACTTTTCTTATTCCTTTTCATGATAATGCGTGGAATTATGTGATGTGCCTCAGGTGTACTGTTGTTCCGTGGCTCAAAAGGCAATTAGCACTGACCCACTTGCAATTGCTGTAAGACAATGTGTGCAAATGGATAAATGTGAATGGTTTGCATTGGTAAATGTGTAGTTCGTTTTGCTACAAATTTACACACATTCTATTCGTTCATGTAGACTACACACCACATTTATTTTGGTATGATTATCATTGTTAATTGTATCTAGCCAGTGTAACCAACAGAGGGTATTTCATACCAAGATAATGTTCTAATGGGATGATAGGCCAAATGTCGGCCTTATTATTACTTGGCAGGATATGACCAATTCACCATATCAATTAAATTATCCTTGTATGAAATCACAAAGATAAGCTTGGTGGCCTCTTTTTTATCAACAGTATTCTGTACATAGCATTGCAATCATCAGGTTGAATAATGTGGAAAACCAGCCACAACAATGCCCTTGTGAAGTTAGAAAATAGGCATTTAGACATGCAGATTGATAGATTGATAGACAGATAGATAGATAGATAGATAGATAGATAGATCGATAGATAGATAGATAGATAGATAGATTGATAGATAGATAGATAAAATCAAAACAACATACCTGCCTTCATGTAATTTTAATATGCAACTAAGAGTGTCAGTTGGAGTGTAATTCAATCCATTGATGCTATGATTGAGTAATTGCAGATTATGTAATTATACTCGCCGGAATCAGCTGGAATCGTTCTTTCAATTAACTATAATTTGAAACTTAAATGGCTCTCAAAATTAGCCATAAAACTGGAGAGATAGTTGGTATGATTCAAATGGCATACTGGAATTCGGTTTCACTGAAAATTATCTGTACCAAGATGAACCTAGTTATATTGTTAGCATTATAATTGCACAATTTGCTTCCGGTGCTTCGGATTCGGGTATTAGGTGAGTGGGCTCTGACTCCCTACTCATTTAGCTCCCTGAAGAGCGATTCCAACTCTTTAGTTCTAATAAATTCTGGCTCCAATGAGGAATCAAACAAGTTCAGCTCTTCTGGTCATTCTATTGTGCAAAGATAATATTATCATCAAACAATTCTAGTTCGGTTCTGCATCTTGTGCACTGATCAGCTTCACTTTCTATTTCTTTCCTAACTTTAATACAGTCATTAATCAAGTGCTCTGATGCAAGGACTAAGTTCCCTGCAGGTGTGCCTTAAGATTGATGACCTTTTATTCTTTAGAGCATTGTCTCGGTGTTGTAAGCTTGAAATCAAGAGGAATGATCCCCATTGTTTGTACCAGCTGCAAAATGCTTAGTGCAGACTAAAGCTGGATTTTGAAAATGGAATGTATTGCATCACCACATGAATGGGATGAGGGGATGCATATTCTTTCCTATTCTAGAATTATCTGATAGCAAAATGCCGCAACTCCCATATTTTGTCCTATTGGGAGACATCCCTTTTATGGATAAAAAGGTAAAGTGCACTTTGTGACAGAATGGGGGTGCATTATATTATAAGCTAAAAGCTAAATCAAACACATTCACTGATCCCAGGGCAATAGGAACAGAAAAGATCAGTAAGTTGAACTGATAAAGTCCTCAGTTACATGGTCCCACAACCACATATATGGAACTCACAGTTGACTATTTTCCAAGAAAAGATAATTGAATCATTTGAGCATCCATTTATCCGCATGGAATTGTTCATGGACTATATCTATATTGCATGGGATATCTATTATTTGGAATGGCTAATAGGAAAAATCATAGGATACTTATTGACAAGAAAGGTAAGAGAAAATTCTCCTATGGCCATATGCAAACACAGAATTTTTTCCCAAATTACATTGAAAGTTTGGAAGCCGTTAGTCAAATATCAAAGATGTTTCAAGGTTACACTTCGCATAGATTAGGTCTACAGTGACTACATACACAGTTCTAAGTGGTTTTCTATAGGGGACAGCAATTTGATTTTATATGAGTTGACTTCTTCTGAAACATGATCTTTCTCCAAGCCAATGTTTTGATCAAACAGGAAGTCATGTACAGCATGTACAGTGCTGCCACGTTGTTGCACCAGGAGCTGGAAGATGATCAAAGAGGTAAATACTAGTAAACATTAGTTAAAATTGGTCAAAATGTTTGATCACATGAATTTCTCAGTTATCTGAGAGATGGAAACACGGAACTGCTGGATGACAGATGTGACAAAACCTAATCTAGTAACATCACACAAAAACAGCAGCTTCAATCAAGGCAGACCATACTGAGAATCATTGTTGTTAAAGATGTTTCATCTGACATACAAAGTAAGTGGTATTCCTTACCATAGACAATAGTATCTAGATAAATGACATGTCATAAGATGGTTATCCAACTTTAACTAATTGGGTTTAGTCAAGAAGGTTATTAATGGCAAGCCATAAATGTATAAGTAATCTTTTATACGGAGCTGAGGCATACACACATGCACAAACATTACTAAAGAATCTTCAATCGAAGCTATGACTCAGGGAAAAACTTTCCCTTTTAAGGAGAGAGCTGTGAATTGCCACTGGTATAACTCATGGGGGCCTTGACTTTGTAGGATTAGGAAAACAGACAGTGGGTGACGTTACAGGTCCGCTAGTAGGATGAAGGCTTTAAGGGAAAGAGCTATTACCATAAGAGAAGTCCCCCAGGCCGCTAAATAGCACATGAAAGTCAACAGCCCAAAGTCAACACTGCACCAAGATGGGACATATTTATATTCTGAAGAAGTGAATACAAACAGGCACCATTTTGTATTTTGAAGTTTTTGTTTCGATGTTGCCTCAGGTGTTAGCTGTATTAGTCTTTTGACACTTGCAAAGCACTTTTTCTGATGATTTTGATGGAAAAATAATGTTTTAAGACATCATTAAACTATCAGGCAAGAAAAATATGTGGTAAATTTTGAGTTTGCCTCGAAGATATAAAATCAGTGTAGAACAAAATTAGATTAATTCTAAAATGTCTTTGAATAGCCTTTTTCTATTTAATGTATAAAAACTCAGTCTAGAATGGGTTAGTTCTATTTGGGGCAGAATATGAAATAAAATGTATATTGTGTGGTCAAGTGAGTGTAATATATACAAAAGGAAATTTACACTTGTTGAGTTCGTGTCATGAGATGGGATCTGATACACACAGGAAATTTAACATTGCAGACCATGAATTCCTAAATGGCTCGAATGACTAATGAAGGCTTGTGCAGGCGGACTTGTTGTTGACTGGCAACATCTATGAGATTCAATATCAATGTAGAATGGGTCGGGGCAAGAAGCCCGGGTTAGGTGAGAAGCCCCCCCAGGGTTATTTCTAAACTTAAATTTTTGGTGCTTTTTCTTATTGATAGGATTGAAGCCAGAGGCTTTTTAGGTGACATCACAAATTTTCAAGGCATTCAGCGCCAAAGCATAGTCGTAATTAAAGAAACAAAAAAAGGTGCATGGTTTTTGTAACTTTGATTAATTCTTTGAAAGTGGTTGTCAGAAATAACTTTGTAAATTTTTAAAAGTGTAATGGATATCTGTATTGCTTCACTTTATGACCATCACATAAATATGATTTGGATCATGTTTTTTGCATTTTAGCTCAAAATATAGAGGTCAAATTAAAATATGTGGGTTTGGGGCGAGAGGCCCCAAATGGTATGGGGCATGGGGCCCCCTTCACTGAGGCCTCAAAGCTGCTTCAGGAACCATTTAATAATGTGTACTTTACCCTAAATCTTGATAGAATAGCTAATTGAAATAGAAAAAATTTTGGCCGAAATTGAAAAAGGGCAAAAAATATAAAAAAATTAATATATGAACAGAAAAATTCTGAAATTCAGAAAAAGTGAATAGAATGCCTTAAAAATGATAGAAGAACCCCAAGAAATAACTTTCAAGCTGAATGCGCTTGCAAAAAAAATTTCCATAGGATTATAATAGGGGGGCTTCTTGCCCGATGGGTGGGGTAAGAAGGCCACTTTAGTTTTTTTACAAAAAGGGCCATAACTCCTTTATCAAAATTGGTAGACATTTGTTTCACTAGTTATAAGTAGAGTTAAGTGATCCCTTCCTGACAGCATAAGCATTCAAATAATCGACCACAAAAAGTAGGTAAAATCGCTCCTCGAAGTTAAGGGGGGCTGCATGCCCCGCGCTACTCTACTGCAATCTTTTTCAAATATAACCCACCATATGGATGCATTTACAAGTATTTCTAACAGTGCCATGGGGCATTTTCTACACTTTCAACAAGAAGCTTTGAACTTTTAAAGGATAAGGATAACTTTATTTGTTGATTGGGAAAAGAAATAATTCAGGCAACTGTTTTGCTGTCAAGTCAGTTAATCAATATTTCTAAGAGCCAATTTGTCAACTTAAAAGTAGCTAATATCATGTTACTCTGCGGCTTTTCACACAATAAATTGTGATCATCAAATATACTTGTGGGTATTGAACAAGTGAATTATCAGTCCAGTGTTTACTTCTGTGAGGGTGAAAAATGAACCAAGGGGCCATCTGTGTTGCTCCCATCAACCTGTGTCAGAAGTTTGGCAAAGCTCTGCATTTGGCAGAGTGCACAAAACGCTGGGGTTCAGAGTTGCAATTCAAAAACACTGAAAAGTTTCTGTGTTCTTAGAAAACTTTATAGAGTATACACTAAGTAAATCCATATACAACGCCTTCAACAGTCATCCTTGTCAATGTTTTAATTATAATCATGACAGGACATTTCCACTTTTTGTAAATTTTTACAAGTTTTTCATTTTAAAATATCTGTAGGAAAATATTGCACCAACTGCATAGTTATTACCTAAATTATCTGGCATAAGAATTATTCTATCGACTGAGAGGCGGTCCAGCGTTCCATTTCATCATCTGTGTCCAAGAACTTCTTATTCTTTCCTGAGACTTCCTAAGTTCGATATGTAAATTAATTAATCCTTTGAACTGATCGTATGACAGCCCTTTGATCATGGAAGACTGATAGATTGTGATGTCACCAGGTATGTTGCCCTGTCTGAGTGGACGTCACCATTTTTCAGTATGTTCATATGGAGAAAAAGACAGCTCAAAGAAACTTATTCATGGCGGCAGTTGCTGTAATGCAGATTGATGGAATTATAAGTGAACCAAAATTCAGCTTCTTTTCTTCCTTTAATTGATTGTTAAGTGATCGATGATTTAATTGTCATGATTGATTTCACTTCGTTTTAGCCACTGATGGAGAAGAAATGTCACAATTGATAGTTGCAATAAACAGCAATGAACAGTGTAAAAATAACACATCATGACACTTTTGCTCCATCAGTAATTTGAGACAAGTAAAATCAATAATGACAGCCATATCATTGATCAATCAGAAAATTTGAGAAAAGAAAAAAGAGCTAAATTTTGCCTTAACTCTTCTGAAAGATATTTCAAGGAGCTTCTCGTCCCTACTTGGTGCTTAAATTTCATTACATGGATGGAGGGGAGGGAGTTTTTTCACTTGAGATTATAATTTATAGGCTGTGACCTCTTAATCGCTAAAAAGGATAATATTACTATATATACGAGGAGTTTTCCGAAAGTTCTGTCCAACTTGCCATAACTTTTGCAATATTTAATACAGAAACATGATATTTGGGTCAGATAATATTGAAGTAATTTGCAAATGATCCTGAAAAAATCAGATCATAGAAACAAAAATAAATGGTTAATTTGTTGCCATGGAAACCCAAAGTCATGAAATGCGGCCCAGGGCAGTATTAGGGACACATATTCATTTTTTCTTGTCAAAAAGAGTAATTTTTGCCAGGGTTACAGGACAAGAAACATGTTAAAAATAATCCCTTACATTTCATAAATTCTTGTGATAATGAACTTGACACTGAGTACATTTCCTATAACCTTATATCCCTTAAAAAATCAATGCCTCATAGTCCTTATATTAAGATCACAGTTGATGTTTCGCAGACTTTTTGTTCTTTATGATGGGTTTTCCATAAGTTCTGTCCAGCCTGTCACAACTTTAGCCAGATTTTAAATATAAAAATGATATTTGGGTCAGTTGATATTGAGATAATTTGCAAAGGATCCCCAAAAAATCAGATCATAGAAGTAAAAATAAATTGTTTATTTGTTGCTATGGAAACCAAAAGTCATAAAATGCGACCAAGAGCTTGTTAACAGAGACATACTTGACATATCGTGTAGAATATGTAATTGTTACTAGAGATATAGAAAATAATTTTCCAAAACATCCATAGTCATTTCACTGCTTCCAAAGATAATGACTGGGACCTTGTAAATACGTTTTCTCACACTTTTGTCCATTTCTAAATATGATACCTCAGTCTTCATGTTAAGGTCAGTTTTGGAATTATTCAGTCTTCTTTTCTTAGGTTTTCCACTGTATCTTCTCTTCATACAGAAAAAGTTTGTACAATTTTTAATTTGTTCTGTCACTCATACTGTCTTCCTTGTATGTATGATAAAAGGTTCTTACACTCTCTGCTTGTTTTATCCAATTAAAACGAAAAAATGTAACAGGTACATATGATGTCAGCCATATCCAAAAAATAGCTCATCTCGTTAAAAAACTGAGAAACTGCATGAGTGATGGTAAAGTGACTGAGATGTAACAAAAATACCAGTCTCCATTGTTATTTTAAAATGATTTTACAATTAACTGATTATATTTCATGAAAAAAATTAAGAATATACTTCAATTCAATATGTCAAGACACAGATAATGCAAGCAGGTGTTCAGTTCGTTTTAAGTGAGATCTACAAAGTCCGGGCCGCATTTCATGACTTCTGGTTTCCATGGCAACAGATTAAGCATTTATTTTTAATTTTATGATCTGATTTTTTGGAAGTTATGTGAAAATTACGTCAATATTATCTGACCCAAATATCATGTTTCTACATCAAATCTGGCAAAAGTTATGACTAGTTGGACAGAACTTATGGAAAACCCCTCGTATATGCAGTTGAGACAAGGTACACATGAAGCGGCCTGTTCCTGTGCTACGGAGAGCAAGAAGGTTCAACAATTTGGCCACCACAAATGACTGGCGGAATACCAAATGATAAAAAACCTACTTTTATGGTTATTGTTGTTGTCCTCTGTATCTCCATTTGATTATTTCATCGACAAATGCTGGTTGACAATTAGAGTCATTTTAATTGTCTTTTTCCTGCATGTTGTAACGAGTCATGCTTTTACCTTGGATATATCTCAGATCCAACTTTGAGGCATTGGCAACATACCAGCCAGATGTTTCTTACATACTTCCTTTTATAAAATGAGAAAACCTGATAGAAGAACAAGATATTTGTTTTTAATCCTTGAGGTTGACCTTGAACGTCTCATCATTGTGTTTGCCTATGACACCAAACAAAAACAAGATTGAATCATTTTGAATATAGGTCATATTAGGTGAAGGGCTATATAATTGCAATATAAAAATGCCTTCTTTTCATGGCTTTACATGTTCAACCATTTTACTTAGGAACATAATATTATTAATATATATTATTCAATAGTTTTTGAAGATGGCAGCTGAAAGCCTGAAAAGCATTGTTGGTCATTCATAATTTCATATTGGTTGTTGTTTTGTATTCCGAATGTCATTAGCTTTAGAACAGAAAGCCAATTATATAAGAGCTTACTGTAAATTGGTATTTCAGACAACAGATACATTTTCAAGTACTTTCAGGTGTCGATGCCCTTTTAAAGACATTATTCTCCAGCTTTTCAAAGAATTTGCTAAGAGGTAAAATTGATCATTAAGTGTTCCTTCCTTCTTCTCATTGATCTGATACTAAGTAGAACGCGGTCTCTCAAAATAACGTCAAATCTCTCAAATGCTTACAAGTCCCAATAGTATAGCATGACTGGTTGCAATGGTATCTGGCTGTGCTATTCTAAAAACTTTCCGATGCAATAATACAGGACACAAATCTTATGCCTGAACAATTGTCAAAGATAGCTTTTTGGTGAGACATAATCTAATGTGCCACAGATCGAGGAAGCCTAGTCCTTTTATGTATAACCCGACGCATTTTACTGTTATCGGACAGGATTTTTACTGACTGACTCATTTATTTTTCTGAAGCACTCATGGATCATGACCAGGTCCCACGTTCAACTGCGAAAAGAAGGAGGCTTTACAAATCTATGATTCAGTGCCTCATAGGAGACTATGGTGCAATGCACCCGGTCTGATTTATAAGAAGAAATAAGTCGTCTATCCAACTATCCGCAGGAGATCTTCTAAGGGTCAAATCTTGTCCCGGCTGGGTTACCGTGACTTATATCAGACAACAGTTTTAGCAATCCTGCGTCTGTTTGATTGCTGTGCCCTCCTCGTACATGTATACACAGGATGTAAAACCCAATCATCCATCCACCAATTCTCAAATGACAGATTGTACATTGTTCATTGATAACAATTTATATTTATGTCCTGTTCATATAGACCAACTGTCTTTCAAATTAGTTTCATATTTGCATATTAAAATCAGCTCTATCGAATCCACTTCATCAGATCAATGATGTTTATATTATCTCAATTGTTACCTTTGTGAAATTACATTCCATCACCAATGAATTGACAGAAACATGAATCATGCACAGCTAAACAAAAAATGATTTTTGAAATGAAATGTGATTCCGCATTAATCATTTATCAGTTCATTTATCAGTTGAAAGATTAATGACCTCCAAGAAAGGATGATTCTGCCTTTGATTGTGTGAATGTTATTTAATTTTATCAATTAAAGAAAGTAACTGCAACTTTTTTTTAATGAACATGCATCAACACAGAAGAGATCAATATGCTTCTCTACTAAAAATCCTTGACAAGGGATATTGCTCTTACAACTTATAGATAGATTGACCTTCAAATCATCAAATCAAATTGATTTTAAAGATCCCACAAAATTAGTGATTAAAATTGTGTTTTATAATATTATTGTTTTCTCAGTTCTCTGCCCTGCATAACAGGGTTGCATCTCCGATCAACTATACGAGGGGTGTCCCAAAAGTTCAGACCAATATTTTTGGTAGACCTTTCTATTTGAAGTAGCTGTATGAAATTTTCACAGAATCAATTTCAGATATTTGACTATCCATTTTGAAAATATGGTACCTGTTCGAACATTTTAAATAACTTTTCTGTTGCCATGGAAACAGAAGGCCAGTGCACCCAGCGCAGCTCAATTTTTTTGGCCAAATCCAAGTGCCTATTCTTGTAAATAACCAAGGTATTTACTGTATATATGCTAAAGAAGATCATGAAAAATATTATTTGGAAACCTAACAGTATCTCAAAGTTTTTCATTTAAATTTAAAGTCACTGTGAATCAGTTTAACCCATTTGCTGAGGCGATCACCTGGGTCCTCCAAACTGGGCTGTTCCTAAATTGTGGAATTTCAGTATATGTGGCGACTGCTTCATTTCTCGTTATGACTATTATTTCTTTAATTTTTGAACTGGTATATAAATTTTACTATCACGAAAAGTTACAGAAGGCCAAATCTGGTAATTAAAGCAGATGAGATTGGATTTTGAACCTAAGGTCCTTGAGCACTGCCTCTTGACAGCAGATTGTTTCAGCCAAACGATCTAAAGCGCTGTTAGGCTACTGCTGGAAAAATCCATTGGTAATTGCCTCAGCTTATCCGGTTGAAATATAAATAAATGTTTATAATCTAATGGAAAATATCTCGAAAGACTACAAGCTTATCAGGAAATACATTTTCTTGCAATCATTTGCTTTTTTATTATAAATTCTCTGACTTAAACACAGCTAATTTACTGAATTTCGTCTGAGAAATTAAGCTGCGCTGGGTGCACTGACCTCTCATAACCATGGAAACAGAACAGTAACTTAAACACTTCTTACAGTCTTGATTTTTTCAAAATAGATGGTCAAATACCTGAAATTTATTCTGTGAAAATTTCATTTAGCTATTTCAAATAGAAAGGTCTGCCAAAAAAATTGGTCAGAACTTTTGGGACACCCCTCGTACCAGGACGGATGCACCGAGACATAATGATACAATACAATGCAGTAAATACAATAGGCTATATACAATGCAATACAACATAATACAATACCTCAACAGGAAATGCATTAAGTCATGTTCTTCGAAAGATTAATATTTCCAGCTTCTGAAATATCGAAGAGTATACTGAATCACAGTGGCTCTGGTTCCTGCTGCCATGCAGAAAAATAATTCTATGGATTCAATAGATGTAAGCAATTCGTTTGTATGACATTCTATAAAATGCATATTTCTGAATTCTGTCATGAACATTGGAAAAGGAAGATTTTGAAACAGAGGGACGGGAAACCAGATAAATTGAGAAAGATTGATAGATAGTCTATCGAGACAGATTAAAGAATGACAGAGATAGATAATAAAGATAGATAGATAGGTAGGTAGTTAGATACACGTAGATAGATAGAAAGATAGAAAGATAGATAGATAGATAGATAGATAGATAGATAGATAGATAGATAGATAGATAGATAGATAGATAGATAAAAAAAGTTAAAAAATAGATAGATAGATAAATAGATAAAATCTGATTGCCAGATAAATAGATATATAGGTAGATTATAGAAAGACAGAGGGACAACACATTGTCTGACATCAGAAAACTATTCATTATACATGTACAATAAAATTAATTAATTATTTATTATAATGATACTTTTGGAGGCAGGATATTATACTTCAGGATGCAGCATTGATAAGTAAATTGTGTCAGAAGTAATACATTGACTCTTGGCATAAGAGTTTTGACTTGTAGGAGCTATGTAAATTTGGTCAGAGGGATCAACGGGTGGCTGTTACAGGTCCGGTTGGTCTGCTATAGTTAGGCATTAAAGGAAGGAACAATTACCATAAGATTATTTCCCCACCACCAAATAGCACTTGGACGTCAACTGCCTAAAGTCAGTGACCGCCCCAGGAAAGATTATTTGGTATTCGAAAACAGTACATGTATGTAGACGGGTGCCATCCTGCATCTACAGGGTTGTGCTCACCGTGGACGGCAGAGAAATTTGTGTTTGGCAGTGTCTTCATGGCTTTTTTTTAAGCAGTTGTCATCCAAGTGCTATTTGGTGGTGGGGGAAATTCTCTTATGGTATTATATCCCCTACTTTTTAACCCCTTACTTTTTTTAATCATTACCAGTTATACTCTGTTTACAAGTACTATTCTCACAGCAGCTATGCTCCAAACACTAGTTGCACATAATATATGCATATCATGTCCTGAACTGGTGTGACTATTTAAGCATCAATACTTTCCTGTGATTAATGAGCTATCAGATGGCAAGAGACCAAAGAGTAGTGTCCTAATCACTTTCTTTGTCACAACATATCACTACTTAACGGCAATTACAGTGAATCTTAGACCATTATAGTAAAGATTTTGCCATTTAGTACAGCAAGCACACCTGAGTATGTTTATCACAACAAAAACTAACCAAGACTGTACGAGGATGAAAGGAGCAGAAAATGGCCGCCTGAAAGTTGTTTTGAGAATCCGAATCCATTGCTTCCTCCAAATCGGCTTGCGTTTGAAAATTTGGGAAAGATGGCGAAAGATTTTGGCTGGATTCTCACCACTGAAATATAGAAGACCTGTTATACATCCAGTTAAGTCTTCATGCCATATGCAGTTCTTTTCATTCTAGAGGAATAAAAACAACAAATAGTTGTTTCCTTATGAAAACATTTTTTGAATAAGTCTTTTTGACTTAATTAGCACAACAAAGTGGATACTTGTTGAATGTTAAGTTTGTGTGTCAGATACACAGGAAATTTAACATTGCAGACCATGAATGGCTGAACAGCCAATGAATGGCTAATGAAGGCATGTTTATACTCTGTATTTACTTGGTATGTGTATTGCGTTGGTCAGGAAAATATACATCTCATTCAGAATTGAATAATTTTTATTCCAAAAAAAAAAACTTACAATAAATCCTAGTTCTGTCTTGCTTTAAAATGTAAAGCACAATCCATTTACAATACATGGAATCATTGATAATATATAGCTGTCCCAAAAGAACAACTGATATAAAACACTGGAAACTGTACATCAACATTGCAAGTTTATTACCTGTACACATTTAGACGTAGACATGATAAAATAGTTTGCTTTAACTTGCAACTATAACAAGAATTTCAACAACTTTATACAATTTTCGTGAAGTTTCTCGATTGTTGTTCTTCTCCTGTGACTCCAATGCCAGTTTTTACAGATAGATGAAATCTGAAGAGTGTACATAATGAAAGTGGTAACACTGAAAAACTGCAACTTGCATCTTTCATCAGCATTAGGGGAGAGCGGGGCACAGTGAGACGGCGGGCACAGTGAGACAAAGCCCGTAGCGCCTAGCTGGTACTGTTTACAGATCAACCCTCTTTTGTATAGTACAAAAAGTAAGTAAGTGAGAGTGTAACCTATATCCGGAATGCCTACACAGCATATTGAGAGTGGAATTTCAATATTTAGGTTTTTAGCCGATAAAAGTAAATAATTTTGCTAGACGACTTTTTGTTATAATTCCCAAGAAAAATGGTATACATAAATCAATTGCCAGGAATTCAAATCTTGATTATTTGCCTTAGTTTAGTGAGATAATAAACGACAATACTGGCATCTGGTCCGCAGGATTCAAAAATTTTATAAAGAGAGCTGCATGGGGCACAGTGAGACAGTTTGAGGCGGGACACAGTGAGACATCACAAAATACACTCTAAACGACCTGAATGTAAGGCATAGCTTACAATTCACTATTAAAAACAAAATGCCTGCAATAAACTCCTGATTTTAGTGAGTCATATTCAAAGAGAAGCATCAGAATGAATTTTGATTAGTGTGTAACAGGTGCAGCAGTTTAAATAAGTCGTGCATGTGTCCTGTGCGATGAAGTTTCTAAACATGCTCAAAAACGGACGTAAAAAATCACCTAGCCAGCTGCTTTTATTAGAGTACAGTAGTTTCTGTAGCAACAATTAATGGAACAATTCTGCAGGTCCCGAGGATCGGCGGTTATGGCAGTAGATGCCCTGTCTCACTGTGCCCCACCTGCTGTCTCACTGTGCCCCGCCCACGGGGCACAGTGAGACACTTAAGGAGCATGGACGTAACTCAAAATTTCTTCAAACCTGTAAAAGGTAGGAACCTGAAACTACTTGACAATATACCCAACGTCATTACCTATAATGTAGACCTGATCTCATTTAACTCGTTACTGCCAACATTTTGGAACACTTGAAAATAAAAAAAGTGTCTCACTGTGCCCCGCTCTCCCCTATATGATAGCAGAATTGCTTAATGTGAGTCTTCAAAGACTGTATGTAATCATTTGGGAACTATTTCATATTATATTTTTCTATGGTCTAATAAAGGAATATTGCTGTCTGTCTGTCTGTCTGTCTGGCTGTCTAGCTGTCTGTGCACTCTACACCCCAAGGACAGACTGCTCAATGACAAAAACAAAACAAAAACAAGTTTATATTGCAGGGATCACTTTATTCCCTCCTTTTCACAATATTGTCAAGTAATTTGTTATTTCATTCATTCTTTTTTGCTTCACAGAGCTCCTCCATTTCACTTCATCTAAAAACAGGACATTCTCTTTACTTGTATTGTTGAGGAAGAACAATCCCATCATTGGGCACAATGGTGAACTGCTCCTAGCAACATTTAACAGAAATAGGTAGGGGGAAGATGGTGGGGGGGGGGAGTCTTCACTTGACAGAGGGGTCCAAAGGGAGGCTTAATTTCCTAAGGTCAAGGCCAAACAAAGTGGCTTAATGAAGAAGAATGTTTTCCGGAAATTTCCAGATTCAACATCATTCAAGTGAAATTTCATTTAATGTACATGTATCAATAAGTCATGATCCAAGAAGTTGGTATAAAATGTCTGAGTAGATCATAAAAAATGTCTAAGTAGATCATCTACCACTGGCAGCAAGTTCATGAGCTCTGCCAATTTTCTGGTTTTAACACGGAATACAAATTTTCACCGAAGAATCACTTACAGGATATTGGTGTTATAAATTTCTAGATTACGGATATACTACTATTTCTGGAGTTTATGGTGCTTTTTAAAGGTTTTTATGAAAGTTTTTAACTATCATTTACGAATTTTTGGAATTAAGTAGGACAGAGTGTTTTTGTCAGATATGAGTTATGACAAACACAAGTCCAGTGTTGAGTGACTGATCTTCCAGGGATTACTGTCCACACTTTGTTGATATATTATACAATGGCAGGCAAAGGATCAGCAAAGAAATCAAAGAACTGTTCACAGAATGTAAACAAAGGTGATGTCACAAGACACTGCATGCCCATGTGTGTATACGAGGGGAAGGAGACTAATGAAGATGATATGATGAGATGCTGTCTTTGCATGGCCTGGTATCATTACAAGTGTGTTGGGCTTGATGATGAAGAAACAGGAATATGGAACTGTCCCTTCTGCAGATGTATCAGCGATGACATGCGCCACATCAAGAAATTTGCAGAGAAAATGGAAGATGTAGTTGAAATGTTGTCAGAAACAGTGAAGACCCTTTCTCAAGACTACAAGTCCGTGAACGAACGTCTCCTGAAGAAAACAGAAGAGTATGACAAAATGCAAAATGAACTGCAGTCCATGAAGGTCAAGGTCAGTGAATTGGATGGCAAGTTAAAGAAGGAAGCCTGTGGAACTTCTACCACAAGTCAGAGGGACCTGCTAATAGGAGATTCTACGATTAGTAGTGTTGATCCTGCAAAACTGCACAAGACGAGGGTTCTGACTGTCAAACAGCCAGACGAAACTGTGAGCAGTGTTAATGACAAACTTGGAGAGCAAACAGGAAAATTCAGGAAAATCGCCATCATTGCCGGAAGAAAAGATGCCGAGCTTGAAGAGAATAATGTCGAAACAATCCTTGAAGAATATCGCGAATTGATAAATACAGCTCAGTCGAAGGCCTCCAAACCGAGTGAAGTTGTGGTAAGCAGCATACCCCCGAGAAATGACTGCAAATCCAAGCAAGCCAAGATCGAACAAATCAATCATGAACTCTCGCAAATTGTTAAAGAATCTGGTTGCACATATGTCAACCAAGATGATATTTTGCGGCTGAAGGACGGCAGCATCAACCTTGGATTTCTCAACAAGGGAGTTCATCTCACGAACGAAGGTGTAACATGTATGGCCAACAAAATGAATCTTCAAATCAAGTCTGCCCATACCAACAACATCTGCAAGACTAGACCAAATCGGGACCAGCAACACAGGCCAGTTAGAAGTCAGAGGCAAGAACCATCGGAAGGATATACGACGTCTTATCGAAGGGTAGCCAGAGGAGGATATACGTCTTATGAAAAGGGTCACAGAGAAAACCAGGAACAACATACACATGAACATGGTCGAAACTGTTACTATTGTGGTGAGAAAAACCATGTGGTGAAGAATTGCAGACATGGGAGACCAGTAACGTGTAACACTTGTGGTAAAAGAGGTCACAAGTCTAAGTTCTGCAGTGTAGCATAGAAGATTGGCCAGGAAGAGAGTGCCGCATGTCGTACTTTTGATCTGCATGGAACCGGCACCACTTTAGAGCAACGGATGAACATTGCTTATCTAAATGTGAGAAGTCTTCTTCCAAAAATTGACCAAGTTAGACATATGGTGATGACCAACGACATTGACATATTGGGCCTTGGTGAAACCTGGATTGATAATAGTGTTTTGGATGGTGAGATAAGTATCGATGGCTATGACATTTTGAGGAAGGATCGCAACAGGCACGGTGGAGGTGTCTTATTTTACATCAAAAATAATCTTTCATACAAGCACATTGATATTTCTAATCACATTGAATGCATTTGGATTAAAGTTGATATTGACTCTCAGTCCTGTATGCTTGGAAATATTTACAGACCACCAAGTAGCACTGAGGATTATCTTAATTCCATTTTAGATTCAATTGAGGCTGCATCGCTAAACTGTGACTCTATGATAATCATTGGTGACCTCAACTATGACTACAAATTTGACGAATCTCTGGCTAAAAATCCTATACATAACATTGAATGCCTGTACAATGTTAAGCAGCTAGTTGAGTCAGCCACCAGAGTAACTACAACTTCGTCATCCTTGATTGATGTTATTTTGTCTAATATGGGAGATAACCATATTAAAACAAAGGTGATACCTGTGACAATGAGTGACCACTATCTGATATTTACAAGCCTCAAAAGTTCTAAAAAAGTACCTGGAAAACACAAAACAGTTCGCTACAGAGACTTCAAGAACTTCGATGCTGAGAAATTCCTCCGCGATCTTCAAATTCAAATGGATATTATAATGAATCAGCATATTACCGATGTTCAATCCTTGTGGAATAATTTTAAAAATGCTTTTCTTCATGTGTCTGATGAATATGCTCCTTTCAAAACAATGAGATTGAAAAACAGATATAATCCCTGGTTTACTCCAAATATCACACGACTTATGTATGAAAGAGATAATTTGCACAAAAAGGCTACTAGATCAAAATCAACAGAAGACTGGGGACGCTACAGACAATCAAGGAATAGAATAACAGATTTATTAAGAAAACAGAAAAGTGATTATTTTGAAAAAGAGATCAGTGCATGTGTTGATAATCCCAGCAAATTGTGGAAGAAAATTAATTTCCTAAATGGCAAGAAACAAAACAATTCATCAACAAAGGATATAACAGCACAACAGTTTAATGAATACTTTGCTAATATTGGCAAACTGACATCCAATGGAAACAACAACAAACAAGGGATTACTTGGAAAAATCCACCGTGCATCCACACATTCAAGTTTGTTGACATCTGCTCAGCTGATGTTCTCAAAATTATTATGTCTCTTGATAGTGAATCTTCAAACGATGTTCTTAACTTTGATAGCAAGCTTCTGAGGCTTTCAGCAGATATAATATCCCCGATTCTTGCTGAAGTGTTTAATTCTTCTGTGTCCCAAGGTGCAGTGCCATCATATTGGAAGTTCTCTCGCTCGACCCCCATTTACAAGGGCAAGGGAGAAAAAGACAGTCCAGGAAATTACAGGCCCATTTCAGTTATAGGACACATAGCCAAGGTGCTTGAGAAATTGGTCCAAAAACAGCTATTATTATATCTTATAAGTAATGACTTAATAAGTGTTGACCAATCGGCATACAGACCACGTCATAATACGCAGACAGCACTCCATAGGGTCATTGACACTTGGATTGAAGGAATTTGTGATGGACTAATGACCGGGGTGTGTTTTCTTGATATTCGCAAGTGCTTTGACTCAATTGACCATGAACTATTAAGAATTAAATTATCACATTATGGCATTCAATCTAAGGAACTTGAGTGGTTTTGTAGCTACTTAAATAATAGGTCACAAATTGTAAATCATGGTAATAATGTATCTGACATCCAAAATCTTGATATTGGCGTGCCCCAGGGTTCAGTTTTGGGCCCAATTTTGTTTACAATTTTTATAAATGATGTCACACAATCTGTTGCTAATGGTACCTGTAATCTTTATGCAGATGACACAGTTGTTTACTTTCAAGGTAAAACATGTGCTGAAATAAATGTCTCTCTTCAAGAATGTATAACTGATCTGTCAAAGTGGTATAAAGATAATAACCTCACTCTTAATGCAAGTAAATGTGAAGTCATGTTACAGGCGATTTCATTAGTACGCGATTCTAAAGTTCTTGGTCCACAAAATACATGGCATTTTTGGCTTATCTGATTGGTTAAGACCAGACAGAACGTCACACAGCTGATATACTAAACGTAGCAAGTGCTTGTTTAGCATTGATTCCTCACTGCCAAGTGTGAATGACAAGAATCGCATGGTAATGAAATCACCTGTAATTGCATCTCAAAGGAAATTTATTTCTGATTCACTGTGTATAGATTTAAATGGTCAACAGCTTGATAATGTTTCATGTGCCAATTATCTAGGTATGAAGATTGATGACAATATTAACTGGAATTTGTATGTAAACAAACTATGCTGTAATGTTTCTCTTAAACTTAGACAACTTCGCAGATTAGTGGGTTTAGTTTCGGCAGAGTTGTTAGCTAAAATCTATAACAGTACAATACAGACATGCATAGATTATGCCATAAGTGTTTGGGGTCAAACAACAGATCAAAATGTTTATAAAATACAACGACTCCAAAACTTAGCTGCCAGGATAATTACTCAGAACTTTGATTTTATTAACAGCAGAGGAATTGATATTGTGAGAAATTTGAATTGGATGAATGTTAGACAGAGATGTCAATATTTTACAGTTTTATTAATGTTTAAAAGTATTCATGGTTTGTGTCCTAATTATATGAGTGATAATATTACAATGCTGTTTGATGTGACTGGAATGAATACAAGAAGCCATCCTATGAATGTTTATGTGCCAAGGCCTAACTGTGATATGTTCAAAAAGACTTTTGCTTATTGTGGTGCTGTTTCCTGGAACTCTTTACCTGATCAACTTAAAGATATTAACGATTTTAACGCATTTAAAAGATGCCTGAAAACCCACATTTTAACCTCTTAATCTATTTACATGTTTTATCGTTTTTAAACTTTTACTCATTTTGTATATATATCTGTACATTGATATATTTGTTCTTAATGTACATCAGGGTTGGGCACGAGTACACAAGTACTCGTGTACTCGTGTACTCAAGTACATTTTTCCAAGTACTCGCATGTGCTACAGTACTCGTACTCGTACTCGAGTACATTGCTAATGTACTCGTACTCGTAGTGAGTATATCACGAGTACAATTGAAGCTTCAAAATAGCAAAATTGAACACAAAAGCAAGTGTCTAATATGACAAAATGGTTTATTTAATGCTATAGTTCAACTTTTTAAAACCCTTCAAGGATGCTTAACTTTAGTTTAGTTGTATAATTTAAAGAGCTACTTTTTAAATTATATAACTCAACTAAAGTTATATATAATGTGTTATGTGAAAATGGAAATGATATAATGAGCAATCCTTTTGTAAACTTAGACCTGGACAACTTTGTGATTCACACAATTATAAAGAATAAGCTATTAGAGCTTTTTTTCCTAGCGATTTTGAGCTGTAATCACCAAAGATTACGATTATGGACACTTAGAGGATTACTGGCTACTTACAATAACAGTGTTAAACAAGCAAACACTCAAACAGTTTACATTTCAGAAGCTGTGAAAGTCACAGTGCAATATTCATGTTTTTGCCATGCTTCATTGAGGCACATCAAGCATTCAAGGTTGATGTGAGACTGTCAAATTGTAATGCTCCAACAGCAATCATGAGCTATCCAAAGTTGCACATTCGATTTGTCTGCTGTGGATGTTGCATTCTATCCAGTTAATTGTTGTTAATTCAATCAGTAAAATCAATGAATTCACGACCTTGAATTGTTGGCATACACATGTGAAAAATCTCAGTCACCTGCAGCTGTAGTCGCAGTGTCAGTGTCACCCAAGAGAGCTTTTTTCCTCGGTGATTATGAATTGTAATCTCTCCAAATGGCGACTAAGGGGATTACTGACCACTGAGGAAAACAGTGTTAAAAAGCAAGCACTGTCGACAGTTAAATTTATACATACCCAGTGTGTGGGACATTTTACTTGTTCAGTATAGACACTGACACAAGGGACCCACTATTATTATTAAAAGTATAACAAATGCCTGAAGCAACAGGTATACTTTTTATAGAAGATAGTAAAAATACTTGTTATTACAAAATGTGTTCAATCAATCAATCAATCAATCAATCAATTTATCTATCTATCTATCTATCTATCTATCTATCTATCTATCTATCTATCTATCTATCTATCTATCTAGATGGGGGGAGGGTTGATCTAGTGGTAGCGTGCTGGACTGCCAATCGCTGGGTTCAGGGTTCGAATCCATGGCAGCTCTTGCCGGGTCACCTGGGCCTATGTTGGACGGCTGTTTCAATCATCCTTCGCCTCATTGCCGTGTCCTCCTCCTGTCCTAATTAGCCTGCCAAGTGCATAAATACAGGATGTAAAGCCCCAATCATCCATCCATCCATCTATCTATCTACCTATCTATCTATTCATCTCTCAATCTATCTGTCCCCGTACATTTTCCTATGTACAATAGTATTGATCGTTTCAATTCAAGTATTTATTTTTCTATCTATCTGTTTATCTGTCTGTCTATATTTTTGCTTTTCTTAGCTATCTATCTGTCCCTCTATCTATCTTCATAGTCGTTGGAGGCTGGTGGCTGCAGCATGGATTGCGGCCATGGAATTCATCTCAGCCATTTATACCAGAGTGCTGTGATTGAAAATTTCTTACATGTATTCATAATCACTCCACAGTCGCCTCTAAGTCTCCAAGGTGACTGGAACTTGTATATAATCACTTGTATAATCACACGACCAACAGTTAATTGCTTAATCTCATTCTCAATCTCAGTCGCCCATAGGTGTTGTATTGGAACCAGGCATTCTCAATGCAAAATTAATGCATGTATAACTGTTTGAAACAGAAATAACAGCCTAAAAACTGCCATAAACTATTTTTGGCGACTAAAGTCATTCTGGAGATTACAGAGATTACAGTTTATAATCACCGAGAAGCTCTAAGTGATGTGATTACACATGTATGAGCACAATATGCTGCTGTGTTTATGTCACTTGTGTCCACAATCTCTCCATAGTCGCCTATAAGTAAAGTAACCAATGTGATTGTTACAAGTTTGTATAATCACACGTTTGGCGACCAACAGCATTTTGTATTTGAACCAGGTTTTTTCATTACAATAATTATCCATGTGTAAACATGTGAGCCAGAACTTCCAGCTTAATAACTGCAATCAATTCTTTCTCGTAACTGAAGTTATTCCTGAATGTCTCAGGAGCAACTACACGTATGAGTCGATTATGAACACAAGTGATGCAAAAACTATGGGCATTTTAGCTCCACAGCTGTGAAATTTCCTGAGGAATAGCAGTAATCAGTAAAATTATATTTTACATAGACAGCGACTTTAGAAAGAGTGGCATAAGGCAATGACAATTTGTCAAATATAGCTATAAATAATAAACCATATACAAAGCATTCATGATATTAACAAAATTGTCTCAGAATAAAATAGGAAGTATGTGAAAATAATATTATTCAATTGGTTAACGTGAAATTAATGGCAATTATGTAATACAATTAACTGCAGGCTGTGCTCCTCAAGTGAACAAAACTTCTGTGCAATTCATAATCGCTCACATATGTATTGAGATTACAAACCCAACCCTCAGCCCCCCCCCCCCCCTCACTCTTCCCAAGGTTGTGTTTCTCATTGTTTTCCATTGGGACGAGGCTTTTTCAGTACGAAATCTATGCAGGTGTAACTGAGTGAAACAGAACAATAGGCTTAATAACTGTCATCAACTGCTTTTGGCGACTAAAGTCATTTTGCAGATTATGGAGATTTACAACTGTTAATGCCTTAGGAAAAAAAGCTCTATTGGGCACAACATTGTGGAATATATAGTGTACCATAAAGGTGTTGTCATATACTACAATGCCTGATTTTCGTCATCAAGTCTTAAATAATTATTCATTCAGTAACACATATTGAACCACTTTGATTTTGTTTTTAACACATAAGAATTTCACGTTGGTGACTAATAAATTATCTGTGTCTGTACATAGCCGCCATTTGCTTTTTTCACACCTTTTTGCGTAAATCAAAACATCATAATTTACTTGCTGATACTGGCCTTATTATCAAAGATACGGTATTTTAACTTGAGCCATTGTATTCCACTACTTCTTAATGATATATACAAGTTTTCAAATTATGTTTCTAACCCAATTGGAACCATAATTAGAGCAATTTTCGTTTTGACATTTTTTGGGTTAAATCGACGCTTTTACAGAAATCTACAATAAATATTTAGTTTACAGGCTCACCATGGCTTATCTTGATTCTAAAAAGAGTGATTTTAGTTCCAATATTATACATATGATTTTAACTAACGAAAAATGTTCTTAGCTGAACGAAATAACCATTTCTATACTTGCTATAAATTTATATTGAATTGAATTTGAATTAAATTGGTTTATTAAATTTTGCATCAAAAGTTGAATCAGCATACAATTTGAGAATACATATATCATCTTTAAGAATATTAAAAAGTAAATGTAAAATTGAAAATAATTCATAACATTAAATGAAATATCAAAAGTACATAAAAACATGAAATTAAAAACGTTTAGTACAATAGGGAAATAAAGACTTGAGTAACGATCTGTATTGAGTAAAAGGATTAAAATCATGATGATCATACTGCCTGTCTCCTTGACTGGGAAGAAGGTTATGCAATTTAACAAGTGCATTGAAGTGATTTATTGTATTTAATTTTTTGCTAAATCAGCCTTGCCAAGCTTTGATATGCTTTTTTACGAATTCTTGGCACTGAGAAAATATATTAAAATGAAATAAAATCTTACAGATGACATCATCCATTCTCAGTGCAATGAGGCAAAGAATGATTGAAACTGCTGTCCAACACAGGCCCCCCCCCCCCTGTGGGAAATTTGACCTACTGTGACGTCAGGGGACTTCAGAGTTTCTGATGTCTGTTTTACTGAAGGCGAAGTCAGATGCCGACAGGGCCTGGCGACCCGGCTACATGGATGCGCTCCCTGGACCCAGCAATTGGCTGCCCCAAAAGTAGCTTCAAAGGCCATTTTAAATTAACACAGTTCACTTTTGATTAACAAAGGAGGCTATAAGTAGTAGCCAACACTGATATTCTTTATTGGTGCTTAATTATTTTATCTTAATAATGCTTTTATTTCTTTAAATATTGCATAAATGGTTCGAAACTGCATAAATGTACTCGTACTCGTACTCGAGTACATTTGAAAGTACTCGTACTCGTACTCAAGTACATTCAGAAAAGGCTGTACTCGTACTCGTACTCGTACTCGTAGATGTGGCAAGTACTCGTACTCGTACTCGAGTACATTTGCATGTACTCGTGCCCAACCCTGATGTACATATTCATGTTTTTAACAGGGTCTACCTGAAAAACAGTTTTACTGAGTGTATACACCCTGTGTAAATATATTTAATAAATAAATAATAAATAAATAAATAAAATAGATACATACGCATGGTCTTTCTTTTGTGGTATACTAAATCTGAACTGCTACTCATTGAAACCATGGCTGTAGCATTGTAAATTGATACTAGATTTAGTCAAAGGCCTAAAAATTTGGACTGGAAGCCCTATTGACCAAATCATGCACAACCTCCCAACACATATCTTTTCTCCTATGCTTTTACGCTTCGGAACTTTATTTTACAAGGTATTCAATGATTCATGGAAAAGGTATATCAAAAAACCTGAACAGCATTATCTTTTCATTATGTTAAATGATTCATTTGACGGGAGCAGCGTTTTCTCGCTTCATAAATGAATTAACCATCTTGTGCAAAAACATGTTTATTTATAGTATACAGAGAGAGTAACATCTTAATTCCTTGAGAATGCATAGAACAACAACATACTTACTGAATAATTTATTCCAAGTGGGAAGGAGCAGACAAATGAAGTCCAAGTGTCACAACCTTTCAAAGGACAAGAGATGTGTTGAAGGTCAAACACACTGCAGGATGTTGACACTCCAAGTCAAACTGCTTCACACTTCTTGTGGTCCTTTTGTTAATATGGAATTGTATGGTGTCATTGGTGTGCCTTGATGATACTAATGTGTCAGCTATGCACTTCTTTGAGTTATTTGGCATGCCATTCAGTATCTATTGATACCAAATACTTCATACTTCTGGTGCTTAGCTGACTTATCTTCAAGGCGCAGTTGACAACAATTTGAGATGCTGTCTTGAGCGTAAGTCACCTGCAAAGTGCTCCAATAATTTTGGTTATCTACTCTCTACACCAAAGCATGAGGTAACAAGCCTTCTTATGTCAATGTGCGGCCTGGATAATGGAGAGGCCCAGGGCTGAGATTAACTTCCTGGATATTTTGATGAGCAGGCTGTTACATGTTAGCAGAGGGGAAATAATTTCCTTCATCTCTGGGGAAGATCCGGAGATGTAGTGTAGTAAAGTTGTACCTGAGAGCATCCAGTGCCATCTAGAGTTATCATACATCAAAGTGTTTCCATCCGGTACCGGATATATTTTCTATCATAAGTTTCCTGTAACTTTGTATAGTCAATCAGCACTATCAGAACATCTGAAGTGCATGCAAAGAAAAAATCATTATTTGAAGCAAATATCTATAAGATAAAAGTATCACACCTCGTTCTGGCCTCAGTGCCCAATGAAATATTGGATCATTTGATTAAGAAGAACAAAGCTTGTTGGTCTTCAACATTGCGTGATGTCTTTTTAATAATGCTTGCGATGCACTCTCTGAAGAACATAATTTGAGCTACCATTCGGTTTTGGTAATTCTGAAATCACAACTCTGGCAATTAATGGCGGTTACACATTCCAAGTTTTCACTTTAAAATAACAAACAATTCATTGAAGAACGCAAGTCATTGACTGTGCTATTTTTTGCCAGTTGTTTTCAATGAGTATAACTGTGCATAGAGGAACATTTATAATTGTAGCAATTTGGCTTAAAATATTGGTCCAATTGTTTCACTTCATGCTGTGTACATGTCAGTTCAACTTTGCTATCAGCTGACAAAATTTGTCAACCGCAACTTATGGAGAGTATCTACATTCATTATCACTGTAGGTGTACTCTGTTGAGTTGGTGTTAGTTATAAAACAAAGAACAATCACCATGGAGATAGTTCTAAGGGAATCACTGGCAAGTGGCCAAACGGAAGTGAGTTTGGACAACTTCCTTTCTGGAAATGCCGCTCTGATTGCCTTTGGGAACGGAAACGGGCAATTTGCAATTGTCTGGGGTCAAACGTCACAATGAGACATCAGTGTGGAATTAACACATCACTAAAGTCTATAAGAAACTTTGGCCAGATTCTTTGGACAGAAGTTTATCTAATACCCAAGCTTGACCCACTTTAGTTGCAAGAAGCTGCAAAGCAGAGAACGTTGATACATACGTAGTTTATTTTCCTTGACAGAAATAAATACTCACACAAGTAACTCCAGTTATCTCCTTTTAAAAGGTGACGAAATGACCATTATATCAGCATCCACAATGATAACGAAAAAATGGAATCAATTATGAAGAAGGGTTGCATGGCTACATCATCATTAGTTTATATTTACACCCATCAAATGAAAACTAAAACCATGATTGTCATCTACTGAAACATAATTCGAAGAACAATGATTTTCACCATAGCAATTATCATTTTGACGATTGTTAACCTGAAATATCGTACTTTCATTAGTCACTGTAGCAATTTTAATATGATATATCATATTCAGAGTTCCTGCAATATATACAGCCTTCAGACCATCTTGCCTTGTTGATGGCTACTATCCCACAGCTCTTGTAGTGGATTGTCATACCAAGGAGAGACCACGACCACATACCACTAGAGATCACTTCATTGGTGGGGCAGTTGTATAATACAGGCAATAACAGCATTATTATTAATACCTCAAGCTTGATATAACATATAAGCAAAAATCATATATGTTCTCTACCTCTTATATGATATTCCTAATCTCCTTTATTCTGCACTGATTATTGCACGGCCCACTTACATGAGCACTATCTGTGGCCTTTTTGGTGGTTCACATGAAGGAATCTCGGACCAAGATGGTGCTAAAGGATGAACTAGAAATGGTTAACCTGTTCCTTCATACCATCATTATAATTATCCGCTATATCACAAATGCACTTGTTTGTACCCTTAATATCTTATACACCTACTACTTCTCAAGGGTGCCGGAAGGAATCGCGGGCGGCAGGGGCGGTCAAACGAAAAAGGGCATATCATATTCGCGCCAATTTCACGGGACAAAATTTAAATAGAGGGTCAATAATAATTTTAATGTAGACTTGATCATTTGTGCCTAAAATTGATAAAATAAGGCCAAATAATATTTTTTGCTTTATGATCAAAAGGGCACCCTTGCCCCCCCTGCCCCCCTTGGGCAAGGGCAGGAGGGGCAATTGCCCCCCCTGCCCCCCCTGTTCCGGCACCCCTGTTACTTCTATTCATTCTTAGTTTATGCTAAGTCAACTTTCTCCTGCAGACCTACATAAATATGATATGTTTTTGGGTCTCAGGTCAATAACATTAACTGATAAAAGAATAAGAGGCCTATCTGTTACAATTTACTCGTATACCTAGTTCCACCAGATCTTTGTAATTGTCTCCGTCAGACGCACAAGAAATAACTATCATTCAAACCTGCCAAAAATATATATCACATTTGTCTTATTGGCATTCAGCCTGACTGGCTTCTGGTCAGATGTCAATGATTTCCTGATCCAGTCATCCCATACAACTGGCAAGCAGACAGCAGGCCAGAAAATCAATAGCAGACAAATTTGTCATCTTACGATGTCGCTCAGTTGCCTTGATCTCAATATTAGGATGACTTTTTAAAAAGTCCAAAATACTTTATCCTTTATCATTAGGTAATCCTTGTCTACCTCAATTTGTTGTACATTCTGAAAATTTATTCTCTGATATCATGCGTCAAACTGGTAACATAATGCCATATGAAAATGTCATCGTCTCCATTATCATAGACAATGATACACATTTAGAAATTATTGTTTCAATGGTGTCTCCGGTTGGATTCAAGTTTAAAACAGATTTAACTTATGTTGAGCCGCGTGTTGAACAGTAGTTTTAATCATCGTTTTCCTCATCAGTTCGTTACTGTGTCTTCCTGCATTCCTAATTTCCTTACCAAATGCATAAAAAACCACTAATAAGCTCCATCTGCCACAATGTAAAATGGTTGGGATTTCATCAAAATATGACAAGTAGCCATACTTAAGACAATGATATATATATATATATAGTAGTTATACCATGGGCATATGTGGTATACGGAGATATATACAGCCGAGGTGGTAAATATAACCCGAGGGCGTAGCCCGAGGGTTATATTTACCACCGAGGCTGTATATATCCCGTATACCACAAATATGCCTTTGGTATAACTGATTTATACCATTATTCGCTGTTTCAGAGGATTATTTTGTTATCATGTGTTTGGAGATAAAGACCGATTTACTAAAAATGTCTTTATTTTATTACCAGAGATACCAAAATGGTCATAAAATTTTTCTTTATTTAACAAAATTGACAACTTATTTTTTAAATCAATATTCCAGTGTCAATAACTTAAAAATTATGTTCAAGCTACAAAACTCTTGTAAACTCCAGAGTGAGGCTCAATGGCATCTGTCATGACGTCATGATTCAAATGCTGGCTTCTGATTGGCTGATTCAGTGTTTGTGCATTGTGACATCACCACTTGTCACGTGACCACTAAATATACGTGATATATGGCGAGATATATCATGGTAAATATTGAAGGATTTATCAGCGAGTATGGTATAAATATATATATATATATATGAGATGATAAGAAGCAAAAAGTTGAATGGAACTGTCTAATAGTGTTTATAGCTAAAATGACTAGAACAACAATCAATGAAACAATAAAAGTAATTATTGACATGTACAAAGAAAGTATATACTCCACCAACTTACCTCGATTAGTTCCCACTTTGTCAGCCAATTCAATTATTTTGCTAGATAATTCAATTTCAGGTTGTTAATCATTCATTCATCAATTATAACCGCTGCGCTACCATGTCTGTCATCAGGATAACAGAGCTCAAGGGTTCATGGCCGAATTCCACTTGCCTTTGCAATGAATAATTTGTATGTGCCGTTAGTAATTGGTTTTTAATCAAATTACAAGAGGCAGTCACATCTGGTTAATCCTAATTGGTTCTAAAGTTAAGCTGGCAGTTTCTACGTTCCTATACTATAGCATGGGCATTCAGAAGTTTCTGGCATTTTAACTTACTCAGTGTCTATGAAATTTTAGTGACGAAACTTTTAGAGTGTTAAACAAAATGATGATAGATTGAGCTGAAGTTGATAGCCGAGAGATGATACATATAAGTCACACAGTTATGTTTTGAACTACAGCAGTGATGTAGTGAGGGTTATCTTCAAGAAAAATGTTTCTGGCAAATTTAGAACCTGATATCAAGTGAATTTATTACTTACCCAAATTCCTAAACTATCTTCAGTGAAACACATATATGTTTGTTTAGTAGGATCAACAAGCTCTCAAAGGTGCAAGAACATTTTGGTGTTTTAAATTATATCGTTTTATTTCATTTAGAAATATGATACTTCGCAGATTTCTCTCTAGATTCTGGAATAATAAAAAAGCTAGCAGAGTAAGTAGAAATCTTGTCTGGCTGAACAATGTGTGGGTAATTCTAACCGACAAAATATTTACATGTGGGTTTGTAGGGGACATTAGAATGAATGAGTCCACTTTTTCTAACATATAATATATGTTTTGCAAGGTGCATTGACTCACCCAGCAGCAAAGGAGCTCCTACTTTGTCCAAAGTGTTCATACAGTAACCCTACACTACGATATAGTTCGATTGTTTTATATCCCAATTTAATTCTGCAAGCACAGCCAATCAAGATAATACATTTCTTGGACTTAAATGTTCTGCATGCTCCTTTCCTACAGGCACCTGGCAGATATCGATGACAAGTCCCCAATAACTTCTGAACAGTCATTTAGTTTCAGACTTTAACAAGGTCTTGCATGCAGAGAAATGTCGTAGTAAGAAGCAGATATCAGCAAGATGAAAGTGTCACACTCGTCCCTGCCTCAGTGCCAAATGCATTTCATTGGATTTTTTGGTCTGAACAACTGGAAAAAAGTTTGATTTGGGTAATGCATGATCTCAAGATCATTACTGCTTACTGTATATTTTTGAGGAACAAAGCGATCTGTGATCATTTGTGTAATGTATAATAAGAAACCAAACAATTATATACCCGTACATCTACATGCATGATCTTGAACATATATGACATTCATTTTCTGATTGTTTTGTCACAGCATAAAAACAACAGTCTTGTCTTGTGGAGGAAATTTGTTTATCTAGATTTGCTTAAGAGATCTACAAATCTATCTAATTGTAACTTTAGGAAGTTTTAGTGTAAAAGTGATAAAATGAGTTGTCTCCGTTCAAAATCTTGATGTACATCACGCAAAATCCAGTGTGAACTGAATATCGAAATTATCACAATCATTCTGTCAGTTTCACTCAACCATCTTTTTTAGGGTGTAGGATTATATCTGTCTATCAATCTTGTATATCACTGCATCCTGAGTTGCATGTAGATTTGTTCTTCAATCTTCAATTTCAATTGCATTGTATCATGTTTCTTTTGCTGATTGACTGGCTTCTTCCTGTTGATAGAATTTCAGACTTTCCAAGAATTTGTGAATGGAATTTAGTGACAGGTGAAAGAGCAAGAGATATCAACTTCTATACAGAGATATCAGATGACCAAGAAAGTATTACATATGTATGTACCGTCTACTGAATATACACTATTCTCTGGAACTGCAATGCTGTTTTCCTGGGACTTTTCTTTCAATTTTTGACAAAGTTTTGTTGGTTCTTTCAATTTGAACTATGTTGACATGAATTTTCTGTAGTTTCGTGTTATAAAAAATATGGAAACTCAGAATCACTGCCAATAATTGTAGGGGAGAGCGGGGCACAGTGATACGGCAGGCACAGTGAGACAAAGCCCGTAACATCTACCTGGTACTGTTTACAGATCAACCCCTTTTTGATATAGTACAAAAATTAAGTAAGTGAGGGACTGTCCTATATCTTGAATGCTTACGTAGCATATCGAGAGTGGAATTTCAATATTTTTGTTTTTAGCCTGTAAAAGTAAATAATTTTGCTAAACGACTTTTTGTTATAATTCCCAAGAAAAATAGTATAATGCAAAGCAATTGCCAGGGATTCAAACCTTGGTTGTTTGTCTTAGTTTAGTGAGATGACAAACCACAATGCAGGCATACGGTCCGCAGGTTTCAAAAATTTTATAAACAGAGGTGCATGGGACACAGTGAGACAGTTTGAAGCGGGGCACAGTGAGACATCACAAAATACACTCGAAACGACCTGAATGTAATGCATGGCTCACAATTCACTATTAAAAACAATATACCTGCTATAAACTACTGATTTTAGTGAGTAATATCCACAGGGAAGCGTCAAAGAAGAATTTTGATTAGGATGTAACAGATGTGACAGGTTAAATAAGTCGTGCATGTGTCCCGTGCGATGAAGTTTCAAACCATGCTCAAAAAAGGACCTAAAAATTCACCTAGCCAGCTGCTTTTATTAGAGTACAGTAGTTTCTGATGCAACAATTAATAGAACAATTCCACAGGTCCTGATGATTGGCAGTTATGACAGCAGATGCCCTGTCTCACTGTGCCCCGCCTGCTGTCTCACTGTGCCCCTCCCACGGGGCACAGTGAGACACTTAACGAGCACGGAAATAAACCCAAAGTTTCTCCAAACCTGTAAAAGGTAGGAATCTGAAACTATGTGACAATATACCCAACGTCATTATCTATAACATGGATCTGATCTCATTTAACTTGTTGCTGCCAACATTTTGGAAGACTTGAAAATAAAAAAGTGTCTCACTGTGCCCCGCTCTCCCCTATCCATACACATTATGAACTTCCTGTCTGGAAATGATACATCAAACTGCTTTGAGGGCAAAATCGGGCAATTAGCCTTTTTTGTGGTCCAATATCTTTGGCAGACAACTGAATAGAGAAGTGAAGAATGAAGAAACACGATATATCATGTTTGATATGTTCTAAAAACCACTGTTTGATATGAGAAATTTAGGTAATTTAAATATTTTACTGAGAATATGATCAATATGGCGTTAACAAGCTCCTCAAAACTAAATACTTGTGTGCATAAAAAATTATGTAATGCCATAGCTATCAAACTGATCGAAACACAAATATATATGAATAACAAATAGCTGCATTTGGCAACAATAAACTCAGAATCTGCTGGCGTTGACAGATTTTCTGCAATATGGCATAACATGTCACAATAATTATAATGGCTTGTGCGAAAAAAGGTAATTGGTCTCCACTTAGCTCTCCTAATGCCAGTTTAACTACCTGCTAACAAACTGCGAAAATCGCTGTATTATCACCATTACCAATGACCTCATAAGAATAACAATCAGACCGGGTTGGAATACTGCCGTCATAGTCACTTAACACCATCATTAGTGGCTGTCAAAGAAAAAATTGTGACTGATCTACACGAGGACGCCTAATAATGACTTTTTAACAATATATGTATGCTTATCATTAATGAATACATGATATTTACGTTTCAATAAGTCATTTTAATAATCATAAAACAATGACTTTTGTGAAGTATGTTTGTTTATTGCACGTATAGATATATATAGTCAGCAAGTGATTCTCTTCATCTGAATCGCTTGTCAATTGGGTGGCTGGAACCTAGATTTATAATGTTAGTATTCATATTTATCTTACATGCACCTGCTCATATCTTATGTAATCAGCTTTGTCTCTGTATAATGTCTTTTGCCATTATACCAACTTTTTATTTTCTTTATTTTTCATTTTATTATTTTTTTGACATATGTATCAATTATGAAATCGAGAAATGTCAATAAAAGTGATATAGAATAATGCAAACTGAACAGATCTACAGAGCTGTCTTTATATTATCATACAACATATAAAACAAAAGTAAGAATGCATATACTCAAACATTTCCATCTCCGCTAGTACCCACTTAATGAACCAACTCAATTACTCTAGCAGATAATGTAATTTCAGTTTGTCAATCATTCATTAGTCAATTTATGACTGCCGTGTATATCATCAAGATAACAGAGGTTAAGGGTTCATGGCCAAGTTCCAAGGGCCTTTGCAATGAATAATTTGTATGTGCCGTTAGTTATTGATTTTTAATCAAATTACCAAGACCCTGTCACATCTTGTTATTCCTCTTCGGTTGGAGGGTTGAAGCTAGTTGGCCTATCTACACCTTCCTGTAGGCATACTGTAACATGCACAAATTGGAAATGTATGTAGTAGTTTCTGGATGTTTGAACTTGCTTAGATATAGCTTAAAGTAAAATATGTACAACTGCATATAATATTACAGTCCTCGTCATACTTACGTGAAATCTCAAATTCTTTTCTATGCTGTTGAACTGTGAGGTCAGAGATGACACCATTCTAGCATTGCAATATATTTAGATTAACTTCAAGCTGTGATGTCATTTAAACTGGGTCAGATTCCCCAGCTTCTAGCCAATGTGAATCCACCAAACTGAGCATCACAGTTTCAACTCAGTGTCAGAGTGAAAATTGGGTCTGGGAAAACCCATGCAGGTTCAACATTACAGCCTCTCAGCCAACTGGCTACCAGAACAAATATACACAACATAAGCCATGTGTTTACAAACAAATTGTCAAAGCCTTCTGTATATACCAGCTTCCATCAAAGTTTAAAGTTGTAAGTTACCACGTTTGTAGATTAATCAAACAACTATGTGGGGATTATAACAGATGTATACTGTGAATGCTCGCACGGTTGCCATTTGGTTGGAGCAGACTGGTGATTGCTGTGATAAATCATTTGGATCACCAATGTAATGCTTCCTTCAATATATCAATTTTTGAACTGTGATGCGTAGTTTACTGTCAGCCCATTGGCTATCAAGCTGTGATGATGTGGTTGTAGGGGTTATCCCTGATAAAATTGTAGCAGCACACGATTGGTGTTGCCGAATCTGCCCCGGCTAGCCGTTTGTCTTCGATTGACTGCCGATTGTGCCTTTCGGCACCGAAGGCTGCTGCCGACTGGCCGAACTGAAAACCCCGGTGAATGCGGCGAGGCCGACCTGGAAATGACGTCACGCAATGTTAAAGTATTGGGATTTTCTGGGATTCCTTCAGTTCATGCACATTTCGGGAGGCGGCACCGGGTGAAAATGTTGCATCCACCAGGATTTCGCCGAATACACAGGATTGGTTTCGGCAACCCGGAGAAATCGGCAACCCGGCGAAATCGGCATGTCAATTGTGTGCTGCCTCTTACGTTGACACTGTATTGAAACTGTGATGCTTAGTTCAGGAGGATCAACATTGGCTAGAAGCTGGCGAATCAGACCAAGTTTCAAATAACATCACAGCTTGTAATTAATTTACATATATTGCAATGCTAGAATAGATTAATCTCTGACATGACAGTTCAACATCATAGAAAAGAACTTGAGATTCCACGTAAGTATGACGAGGACTGTAAAATGCAACAGTTAGTAACAAAAAGACTAACTCAGTCTGACAGTCATTACCTTTTATTTAGTGAAAGAGAAAAATGGAATAGTGATAGAGTGTTTTCAGACATTTTCAACCATCTCATGAATTCTTTTGTATACCAATCATCCTAGGGTGCAATCAATGCTATTTTGATTCCCAAATCCAGCATCCGGCTATTTTATTGACAAATGGTGAAATCTAAAATTTAATAAATGTATTCATGACATTGGTTAAGGCATGGCGAATCAGTGTTATATTCATTAATTGATACTTGCCATGATGGTGAATTGCAAAAACACATAAAAAGGGATTACCGGCACTGACCCATTTATATGACATATGGTTTGAGGAGGTCATTATACTGATGCGCAGTATTAGTACTACAGCCCATACACCATATGAGGACTATACACGTAGAAGTATATCCATTCAACAATGACCACTGATGACTTCTCAATGGTAATGCAATCATCAGATGAGTTTATCCTGACTACCTCATTATCATCAATGCAGTGCATTAGGAACTTTGGAAACTTGACCTGCTGAATGTATACATTAGCCATGTGATGAAATGTTTATAGTAAGAGATATAAAGCACAGTACTACTCATGTTGTGGAAACAATGATTGCACATCAACATATTGATGACATTTGCTTTTAGATATGATTTTAGATTTTAGATAAGACAACGATAATGATAACGATATACTTTATTTAGTCCCAAAAAAGGGTAACTCATGATCTTTACAGGACAATATCTAGATGATTTGAGTCTTAATCAGAAGTTCAACGTTGAGAGTTTTGTTACAACAGTAAAATCAGTTATGATACATCAAAAAGCCTCTTCTTGGTCATGTCTTTATCAAACAGCCCAGACTGTACCTGTCCCTCTGCATATTAAGCCTCCAACGATAGCGAGCGCAATATTCTGAGGGAGCTTCTTCTTCTTCTCATTGGACTTCCCTTCAGTGTTAGGAGCATACCAAATGATGGGGGAGGGGGGAAGGAACAGCCTCAATTGGTCTGATGATAAAAGAATGATCATTGCACCTCATCTGGATCAAGAATTGCCGAGTGCATTTTTCACTGCGAAGAGGTGATCTCATTCATGGCTTTGTTGGCACTGAATAGTATGTGCTGAATAAAATCAGGTGACAGTGCATCACCGCAATAACGAATACTCATTCTTTATCTCCATTTCAAAAGGCAATCTTGCAAGTGACCAACTGTGCTTCACCAAATAAATTGCCTGAGTGTATTACACTGACAAAACCATCATCATAGCCTACGGGATCACACATGTCCTCTCAGTGCCTGTCAGTGGATACATTTGAATTGCACCTTGAAAACAACATCTTATCCACAACAATGAGATACAATATCTGGCGTGATGAATAAGAATGCAGGAGGCAAAAAAGATGTCATTCGGATGTATGTGCAATTGTACATTACATCCCCAGGCTTAAGGAGTGGCATCACTTGTCACGACCCGAACATCTTAGCAGACAATCATGTAGGCGTCCTCCTGACAATACCTACTTGATCCGACAAATGCAATACAAAACATGCTATTGAAGAGATGTTGTTGTGGTTTTCTAACTTTTGTTCTTTTTACAATATGTAATGTATATATACTCTTGTGATGTAACTAGTGAAACAGTATTCTGCACTGAAGATCGTCTTGTAATGAGTAGGCCTACATGGTTTGTGTCATATATCAGGTTGCAGCCATTTTGAATCTTTGTCGTTGATTCCTGCAACAATATACATGTACATCTGCAGGTTCAGGTTTTTCCGCTCATCTATAGGTGGTCATAAAATTCTAATGATGCCACTCAGGATACACTCCCCACCCTATGGGGTAACGCCAAACATTAGAAAAAGTCAATGGCGGATAACCGATATTGCGGAATAAGACAAGGGAGCGGGAGATGTATCCAGTCATGAGGCCTTACCGAGCTCCCCACTAGGAAAGTTCGGGCATGAAAGTTGTATCTTACTTCAGGCCAAGGTCTGGGACTCAGGACATCTCATCTCTCAACCATGTGGCGGTAAACAACACCGGAGCATGCTGTGGTTATGACCATTGCATGAGAACCTAGGTCATTGTTCCACTAGTCTCTGCCCCTGGGTGTCATATCGATGGTGAAAGCTCAAAACCTCTTAACTCAGAAATGCACAATTATGGCAAATTAAAGACAAAAATATTGAGCAAAAGAAAAAAACCAATGTCTGAAAATCACAGGATTACTTTTAGGACAACTCATTTTATATTTTGGCAAATAAAATGCATAATTTTGCTTCTTAATGTGAAATTGGTCTCCATGGCAACAAAGGTCAGGTGTCTTGTATTTGCACGACATAAGAGGTTTTCAGCTTTCAAAAATTTGAGTTGAGAGGCTTGTGCATAAGTGGAATGGGTCCTGTGTCATTGCACCTGTGGGCTGTTGGACCAATCAGGTAATGGACCATAGTATTGAGGTGAACAGTGAAGTATATCTGAATAGAGAGGCGCTTCATGATAACCCATTGAGGGAAATGACATCCATTTTTCAAGATGGCCGACATGGAGCATGCCAGACACAGTTTAATTGAATGAAATCATGGCCTCAACCGAAGTAAATAATTGCAACCTTTTGAAAAATAGGACAAACAATTCAAACGTCATCTAACTTTTTCATTTGCAAAAAAACATTACAATTATTCAAGCATTATGTGTGCAATAGATGTAATTTTCAATCATCAGAACACACTTGTAACACAATTTCACAAAGTTGTCAACTGCAAAGGTGTAAGATACACACAATTATAAGTCACTTCAGTAAATTTGGATTGGTTTAGTTGTCTTCTTTGACAGTCAAAACATAGGATACACACCACACTGGTTACACTAAATGGAATTTTAGTACAGATGTGGAAAATATAAGACTTTTCGATAATGCCGGAATCAATTTGTGCAAAATTGACATAATAAAGCACTTAACTTAATTCAAGAATTTAAGCAATTGGTCAATAAGAATTATTTAAGAAAATTAAATTAACACTTGTTAGAATTCTTTATTTTGTTTCCACAAAGTCCTAATGATTTCCTTAGGTTGAGGCCATGATTTCAATCCACTGAACTGAATCTGACAATGACGGACATGCCCAATGCGGCCAAATTGAAAATTGCCGTAATTACCCTAATTAAGGAGATATTTGGAAGTGTTTCCCTATCAAGATGTACAGGTCTACATGCAATTGTGCCAAATTCGTGCTTTTATGATTTCTATCAAAATCCTGAACATAAGGTCATATACCTACCCACGAACAGAAGCTACCACTCCTCTCCACAACTCCAAAAGTATGGAAAATTGTGCACTTATTGGGCATTTTGATCAGCTCCAGAGTCCAAAATTTTATTTGGCAAATATGGGCAGCTTCCCATCCAAATTGAAGCCTTCTATTTCAACATAATACCTACCTAAAAATATATCTAATTATTACAATTATACTTATAATTACATCCTCTCTTGTCCAGCCTACTGCAAACTTCCCGAGAAAAAGTAATTTTGAGTTAAGAGGTTTCAGCTTTCAAAGTTTTGGCCAATGTGAGTTGAGAGGTTTTAACATTCATCCACAAGAGGGCATAAACCAATGCCAAACCTATGTTCTTCAATTATTATATAGAGGGCATACAGTGAATGCCATGGTGGTAAAATACACTTCTGTCCAAATTTGAGTTAAGAGGTTTTGAGCTTTCACCATCGATATGTACTTTAATTGCCTTGTGCGGTTTATATCATTGTGAAAGACTCATTACAAATTGCATGACAGCCTGACACGCAATGGCATGAAGTAGGCTTATGTGTTCAACACAATCGAAAAACTATACAAAACAAAATTGACATAATTTCTTCTTCACACTTATACTTTTGATGATTTTTGTGATTCTGACAACTTTAAAATTGAGAAGTAAAGTAACTTTGACATCAGTGCACCTTAAAATATTCACATCAAAGTGCAAGAAAGTTGTAAAAAGGCAAAAAGGCAAAGGCAGGAGATAGACAAGACATAGGCAGGCATGAATATGTGATGATGACAGATGTACCTTGAGAAGTGTGTCTTCTCAGTGTGACTCTGGCCTGCAACATTGTGTGAGGAGAGTGTGTGGCTCATGAAATATGCAGCAGAAATCTCAGCAGGCAAGATGGATTGGCCGTGCACTTGTGTGGGAATATGGAAGGTTTCTTTTTAAAAAAGAAAACCGGAGACATTAGGTGCATGACGGGATTCTTTCCATCATCTTTGTAAAGCTGTAGGCCTACAAAGATGTACTATATACTGTAGTTTTATGATGTTTTCTCAGGCATGGTGGATAATGTACTTAAAGGTCATATAGAAGACTAAGCCTTAAAATTAAGCAAACACTGACATATAAACCTTAATATTGCTATTTTCTACAACAGTTAGTCATATCTCACTCCGGGTGTCAATTTAGAACGAAAAAATTAGTACTGAAGATCTTGATGCCAGAAATAATATTATTCTGTGACTGCTGCTGACTTGTTTCTCTGACAAACTGATCGATTGACAGGCTGACATGCTGTTGGATAGTATGGACAGTTCGAATTTTGATTTATTTATTGGATTTTTAATGGGCGTAGAAACCAAACCATAACACTGATATTACTGCAAAATCATTTAAATCCACCTCCACTTGCATCACTGCCCTTCTTTAAAAGCTTTGCATTTCCCTGACTCCCTGCATCCATACAAATGAGACACAGGCCTGACATAGGCCTGTCAACCAAACACACATCCCGGTGACACACAGAGTATGGAATTGTTCTGAAGCAATTAATGTTGTCCGCCATGATTGATGTTGTGTGACTAATGACAAATGCTGTCCACTCACTGCTAATTGTTCATCCACAAGGGACTTTGTGTCATTTGCCATGCAAGCCAGGGAGTAGCACAGGGAGCCTCGTTTTCCCTACACATTTTAGGGACTGTTGAGTTTTTGGAACGGTAGCAGCAATTGCATGTTGCAGGTGACACACTGTTGACTTTGAACTTGATCAAAGAAAGGTAGGGAGGTCTTACAGATAGTTAGATAGTTAGATAGTTAGATAGATAGATAGATAGATAGATAGATAGATAGATAGATAGATACAAAGATAGATACACAGATAGAAATACAGCAAACAGAAAGATAGAGAAGCGAAAACTCATATATGATCATGAAATCCATGCATGACATAATGATGCTCAGAAGCGGTTTTCTTTGTTTTATGAGTTGCAATTTAATTATTCTCAGTGCAAAATCGCAGTTTCTATGTGTGACAGTTAAGAGAACAAGTCAATCAGTAAAAATCACAAAACATAATTTGGCGCTGAGAGCGATTAAATTGAGAAAAATCGCTTCTGAAAATCATTCCACCATGCGTGGATTTAATTAGTTGGGTTGTAAGAGAGACCAATGAAGTATTGTCTGTATTGAAAGCAGATAAATCGGCAAATGTTCTTTTTTTCATATATTTCATCTAATAAAACATCTGTTTTTCAAGCTAATGTTTTCATTTCTTTTCCAGATTTGCTTTACCTGATTTTGGAGGTTAAACGGCCAAGTTGTCAAGCAAGGTAAGAATTTCATCTTTTGTTTGAAGCACCGCTTAAGTTGCAGCAGTTTAAACTATTGCATTGAAGATGACTTCTGACTTTTTTTTCTGTGGGTTTTGAGTAAAATATTTCTTTGGATTCTATGTGAACGAAAATGCACCCTATCAAGATCTTCTGTGGGCAGGAGAGATAGTTGCATCGAAGCATATTTCAGAACCACCTGCCAACAGTGCTCTGGAAAAATGCGAACTCCACCTGAACTGTGAGGTCTGTTGGCCAAAAAATCCTTCGATTAGCATTTAATAAATCACATAGATCTTCGAAATCAAAATACAAGCTAATATGGACACCAAGGTTAGGCCAGGCCCAACAATTTTTTTTAGAAACTCTCTATAAACTCTAGGTTTATAACTTGTACCCATAATGAAATTGCAAGATCAGGGACATAGCATGTAGTCATTGATGAAATATTAGAGGGTTACTTGGTCTTCAAGGGTTGGACTTGCAGTCAGACAACTTTACAATTATAAAAGTGAAACAGACGGTAAACCATCTGCTGATTGAATTTTTGTCAACATTTTATTCGGTATACATTGCATCAATATTCAATGTACGTGCATCACAATTGAAACTGGGAAAATATGATAAGTGAATTAAAATATTGCCCAACACTGTTAAATGCCATACTCCTGTAGTTGTCAACCTGTGTTGGTGCAGTTACAGTGCCTCTTCACTCTAAACACTGGGTGGTCTAGATGACAACTCTAAAGTGGTAATTCCTGGTGCCTAAACCGACAACTCCTTGAGTCGAAATTACTAAAAGGTTGTCAATTGAACAAATGTTGGATTATAGTAAGCTGTACCACTATGATGGTGATCAAATTGACTACCTTTCGGACACTTACATAGTCAACACAGTCATTTAGATTATGATAGAATAGTCAAAATGATTTTCAAGGAAGTCACTACAAATTGGTTTTGGAAGCATTAGCCTACAACCCTAAAGTAGTCATAAACTAGTCGCAGTGACAACCACATGTTTAGAGTGTTGCTTTTATAAGGTGAATGTGTTTCCTGATTTAGCAGGGGTTTTTGAATGTGTACATTGTAATAATACTGTTTGAAGTCAGGCAATTGCCAGTTATATCTTCAAAATAAACTATTCTTTATTTGTTTATTGCAAGTCACTGAGTTAGCTGAAATGCTGAGAAGCTACAGCAGGCTTGGGCAAAGGGTTGAAACTGCTAGCTGCTAACTTTCCTTCGGGCTAGAATGAATAAGATGTGACTGCGTCTTGGTAATTTCATTAAAAAGCAATTACTAACGGCACATACAAATTATTCATTGCAAAGGCCAGTGGAACTTCGTCATGATCCTTTAAGCCCTGTTATCCTGATGACAGACACGGCAGCTCAGCAGTCATAATTGACGAATGAATCATTAACAACCTGAAATTATATTATCTGCAAGAATAAGTGAGTTGGTGTCAAAGTGAGAAGTAGTACAAAACTACAAATGAATTTGTGGGAGGAGGTTACTGGTGACAGATCACCTTAGTTTATAAGTAGAACAACGTCATCTGTGTGAAGTGACAATGACGACATAATACTCCATCCCACCTGTGCATTTTGATCCTAATGAGGTCACTGGTAGTGGTGATAATATGGTGATTTTAGCGGTTTGTTAGCAGGTAGCTACAATGTACACTTGTGTCCATTGGGCTAATCAAGAAAATAACTAGTCTATTTTACACATGTTCTTTTGTAGTATACCATAAATCAGAAAATGTCCACGACAGCAGATTGTGATTTATTGCCACTAAATGCTGCTGACTTTTAACAATATATTATATGTAATATTAAAAATAGGGAGGAAGAATTCTCGGAACAAGATATTTTCATATTTTAAAGCCTATAAAGACTCATTGCATTTGCAAGTTAGGCCTGTATGAAGTTGCCTTGAGAAAGATTGAACTCTTAGATTGGGATTATATTTCCTTAGGTTGTTTTTAATTCCTGAATAAAACAATGTGGAAGACATGAAAATGGCATTAGGATTGCTCACTTTGATTTACTATTGCAATTAGGTAAATATAATATCATATCCATCTACACTTAGGAACAAGCACAAGCTTTTAATCTTAAGAAAAGAGGTGTGACAAAGCAATTTTATATAAGCCGATAAAAGCCTATTATTATTTAACATCCTCTCAGGGAGGACTTGTCTTTGCGGAAATAAATTAAAAGCATTAAGTCAATGCCTGGTTAAATTCGCCTAAAAGCATAGGCATCAAGGCAATTGAAAGAGTGCTGTCAGATGACAGATTTGTCTGTCTATCGATTTTCTGTCTATCCGTCTGCCTGCAATTTCAGATGGACGACTCGATCAGGTAACCATTGATAGACGAACAGAAAATGACTGTCAGGCTGAATGCCAATGAGACAGGAAAGACACTGGCAGACTTTTATATATTACTCTGATGGTGTTTATTATGATATCATGGTTTGTGAGGGTATGACTATTGACTAGACAGTCTCATTATGTGATAATATGAGATCAATCTGAACTTGAAGGTGGAGATATTTTAAATTGAGTATGCGTGAAAAGGAAAACAGTTGTCAAAGTTGTTTTTTTGGCATAATGATCTTGTCATGGTGCTGCAACATTCACTACAATGAATATTAAGGCAAACTCAGGAAAGACAGCAATGCTACCTTAAAATGCAGCAGTTCATGTTCTATTGTGTTATATAAAAAAGAAGAAATTGTGGAGGGGGGGGGGAGAAGATTGTTGGTTGGCTACAACCCCTCATCTCGGATCTCTGCAAAATTTGGCTGTAAACATTTCTTGCCACAACAAGAATCAAAACAATTGTTTTTGATGTTTTAAGAGAGTTATTTCAGAACATAACGGAATAATGCTCCACCTGATCCTTGTTATTTATGCACTATTGTTCTATATTATTATATATATCTATATCTGTATATAGAAGCTCATAAGTAACTATTCACATCATTTTCTCAGTCAACCTTTTTTGTATGAATTCACTAATGGAAGCACAATGTTCCTGGAAGCAACAGGTGGGCCTGAAAATGTGCAGTCTGCAATAAAAAGAATATGTGCAGCCAAACTTGCCGCCCAAACTGAGTGGCTGGGAAGATAGAGGCTTGTTCAGCTCATGGTGACAAAAGAAATAATAGCAGGTTTCTGCCTTCTCTGGCTCAAAAATGGCTGTGAAATAGGCCACAATAAATTAGATTAAACTTTCAAATCTGACACTTGTCTCAGAACAAGTTACATTTATCCATCATCCTATAATCTCTTACAACAATGTTGCATGATATAAAATTGCAAATTGTCTGTTTCCGTCTTCGGAGCAATTTGACGGGTCATTTCCAGCCAGGAAGTTGATGCCCTGCTCACTTCCTGTTGGACATTTGCCAACTTCTCCCTTAGAATTATCTCCGAGGTGACTCTCCTTTTTGTTTCAACAACATAGAGGTGAAGATAGTAGGCTTTCCTTTTAATAACCTTTGCTACATTACTATACAACCCTAATTAAAGTATGACTACCCCGGCCGTTAGGAAGCATCAGCCACTACTCTACCCTTTCACACCATTGGGCTACTTCAGGATCACTTCCTACCTTTTTGTACTTTGAACTACCTTTAACAATTGACATAAAATTGACATTAAAACAAGACTAATTTAAGCTCCATCATCTCCATTGTGTCAGATTTCTTTGATGTTGTGCCCCTTGCTGATTGCAATTACATTTCAAGCCTTCTGAATATAGTTTTTGAGATGGAATGAAGTTATGTATTTGTGAGGAGATTTGGAGTTAGGGAATTAAATAGCCTGAGTAGGTGAACAGGAGACTTCAGATTCAGAAGGAAAATGTTCTTAAGTACTTTATTTTGGCTTGTTCTGTTGTAATAAGGCGTGTTATCCATTTCGCACATGATGAATGTGTATAATACGATTTCATCATGTGTGTGAAGCATTTTAACTTGTTGGTGCCAACATCCTATTGTGTGATGTCGGTGTTTGACCTTCAGCACATCTCTTTTTTCCTGTCCCTTAAAAGGTCGCTTGCCACTTGGACTTCATTTGTCTCCTTCTTCCCACTTGGAATGAAATATTTAGTAAGTTGGGAGTTTTTCTCCGCTTCCTGAATGAATTAAGATGTTACCCTCACTGTATCCTATGAATAAACATAGCAAAATGCAGAACACATCTTTGAAAATGACATAACTTCTTATTTACCTTATGCTAACTGTTGTAGCCTTGGAACTAAAGTGAAATAGAATTACAAATCCCTTTGAACGGCTAATCAGATGCCCAGCCCCCCCCCCCCAATTATAGAAGCTGGATGCCGAGGAAAATAAATAATGGTTTCTGTTAGAGCCACAGAAAATGTGTCAAAAGAGAAACCAAGTAACAGTTAAACAGCAACACATTTCAAGCAGTGGCGTCCCTATGGGGGGGGGGGGGTACTTGCTCCCCCCATATTGGACTTGTGCCCCCCAGGTGCCCCCCCCCCCATATGAACTTTCCAACTCTGGCTAAAATATACAAATAGTACACTGGGTGCGCCCCAGAGAATCGCGTGCCCCCCCAAGGTACCCCCCCCCCGCTCGAGACCGCCCAGTTACGCCACTGATTTCAAGATGTGTCAAATATCATTTGCCATTTCCTGATTCTAAAGAGGTTACATGACATTTTATACATCATCTGATATCTCTGTATTGAAGTTGATATCTCTTGCTCTTTCACCTGTCACTAAATTCCATTCACAAATTCTAGGAAAGTCTAAAATTCTATCAGCAGAAAGAAGCCAGACAATCAGCAAAGGAAACATGATACAAAGTAATTAAAAATGAAGAAAAAATCTACATGCAATACAGCGACGGATAGACAAATGTATAAGCCCCAAAAGAAGATTTGAACAAAACAGATGAAATGGCAGAAGAAACATATGGAGTCCAAAAGGATGATATTTGAGGCATATGGGATACAAATGGCTGCCAATTTAATTCACTCCAGCTTATCGAAGACTTTGATCCACACCTCACCCTCAGCACAGCAAAGAAAATTTTGCAGTCATTGTATCGAACATGCCTAAAATATCGTTCTTTAAGATCCAACACGTTTCATCTCATTGCATGATAATTCATTGTTCCACAATCGGCTTCATTGATGATGTTCAAGAGCGACTCAATGGCAAATCATTGTCCATCGCACTTACTTACAGGCAGCAGTGCAGTTGTTTTGTTGCCATACCTGTGTTACATAATATATCTGAGATTCCTTCGTCCCTCAAAATCGACAATAAGCAATAATGATCTTGAGGTCACGCAACATTCAAGACAAACTTTTCTGCAGCTCGTTAAGACCAGATAATCCAATGGAATGCATTTGGCACTGAGGCAGGGATGAGTGTGACACTTTCATCTTGCAGATATCCATATATTGCAGATATCTTCTTCCTATCGTGACATCTTCTCAACATGCAAGACATTCGTTTTGTGTTAAAAGGTGAAAGACTGTACAAGTTTACAAGAGCTATATGGGACTTGTTGTCAGTATCTGCTGATTCTGCAAGATGGCTGTTTTGAACTCGCTCCCACAATTACAAATTGAAGGGCGAGACAGAAATACCGATAAGTGCCTGTGCTCCTAGCATCAAATGGGGATACAGTAGAATTGAACTATAGACCTACAAGGATAGTCCTTATAAGTATCCAACAGAAAAAAATGTGATGACAAGGAAGTGCTTTTCTGCAGGGTTATTCATTCACCAAGGCAAGAAAATTATATAAAAGCTTCACCAAAAAATCATATTTCTGTGACTGCTATATTCATTATTTATTGTTCCTCTCAAGTTCATTGTCCTTTGCTGGATTTTAGTCAGTCCTATATCTCCTCAAATCTTACATTTACACCTTTTTGATCATCAAAATACAATACATTTAATTACCCACACACTTTTCTGTTAGACACGATTTCCTCCTTCCCTAACACTACAAACATAATTTACCCTTTTTAGGGACCAACAAGCTCAACCAATAATCAATTGGGGGTTTGTTGATACTACTAAACTAACGTGTGTTTTCCTTAAGATAATCCTGGAATTCAGATAACTAAGGCATAAATTCACTTGATATCAGGCAGTAAATTTGCTAGAAACATCTTACTCTAAGATAAACCTTGTTACCTCACAGCACTGCGGGTCAAAACGTAGTCTTTTTTCATAAATCTATTGTGTAATATGAAGGCATTCTGCTTCAGTCCATTTTGTTATATGATACTCTTATAAGTTTGTATATTGCCTATAATATTTCAGGCACCGAGGAAGTGAAAATGCCAGAAACTTCTGCATGCCCATCCTGTAGTATAGGAAGGCAGAAACTGCCAGCTTCAACTTTCCAACCCAATAGGACTAACAAGATGTGACCGCGTCTTGGTAATTTCATTAAAAACCAATTGCTAACGGCACATACAAATTATTCATTGCAAAGGCCCTTGAAACTTGGTCATGAACCTTTGGGCCCTGTTATCCTGATGACATACATGGCAGCTCAGCAGTTATTATTGACGAATGAATGATTAACAACCTGAAATTATGTTATCTGCATGGGTAATTGAGTTGGTTCACAGTGTGGGAACTAACAGAGACGAATCTGCAGGAGTACAAACATTCTCACTAGTGTGCCATAGTTTATGTCAACTTTACTTTTGTGAAATGCAAACATAGTGCTATAGATCTGTTGTGTATGGATAATTGTATCGAATAGGCGAGTTAGTTTAGTTAGAATGACGGAATGATTCTAGTTCTGAAGGCCAAAAATCAAATGTATTGTGAACAGCAATATCAGGACGAATCAACTGTTAAGAGATCATCTTACCTTAAAAAGTTGTTGGTGTTGTTATTAAGTGGTTATGATGTCATTATTCAAGCCGAGCTTGGTTGTGTCTTTGATAAGGTTATTGGTAATGGTGATAATGCAGTTATTTTAGCAGTTTGTTAGCAGGTAGCTACAGAGCTACTGTAGGAAATATTTAGTTTTTCTTACACAAGGTCTAATTGAGACATATTACGTCTTTATGATATTCCAAAAAATCAGTCTACGACAGCAGATTCAGAGCTTATTGCTAACAAATGTAGCTAAAAAAGAAATATGTGGAAAATCAATTATTGACCAAGAATAAGACTGAGACTTATTTATTGGCCATTCGTTTAGCAGATATTAATTATAGGATTACACCATTTTTAAATTCAGATTTAAAAGACACATCGCAGCAATCAATTATATGCAGAAGTTGCCTTGGGATTATTTGTAACTCCTAGATTAGGAATATATTTGCTTAGAATATTTCCTCTCCTGGAATGGAAATTTTTTGAACAACAGGAAAACATGAAAATATCATCAGCAATAGATGATATGAACCTGCCATTGCAATTAGGGGAATATTTCCAGTTTTCTACTCCAATACCTAGCTAAAAGCATTTTATTCTAAAATACAAGAGGACTTTGAGAGATTTGAATAGGGGAAATTGTTATATTTTGACGTGATCCTCTCAGAGAGAGCTGCAATTTCCAGACATCATTTAACAATTCTAATGATAAAGATGGGACAATTCCTGGTTAAATTCACCTGGAACCATTGGCATCAAGGTAATTATGAAAGTGTTGTCAGATGTCACACTTGTCTGTTAATTGATTTTCTTTCCTTACGTCTGGCATTTTTCAAGGAAGTCTCGATCACGAAACCATTGACAGACGAACGGAAAATACACAGTCGGGCCAAATGCCAATGAGGTGTTGAAAGACATTGATAAAATTGGATGTCTCAACTATGAAAGTATTTATGATATTATGATTTGTACGGGTAATATGATTTGAGAGAAAACAATTATGTGAGAGTAGTAATGGGAGGCAGCCAAATTCTTGTGTACGGAGGTGAAAGAACACAAATAATTAAAAATGACTCTTTGTCACGCACTGCAATGCAGGTATGAAAATCTGGTGCACCTTCCGAATGATACAGCTCAGGGCAGCCATAGAAGGGAGCCCATGAACAGAGATGAGAGGAACATCGCTCAAGGTTCCCATGCTGTAGCATTCTCCAGTGTTTGTGACCACTGTATCACGATGAGTGGTGAGAAGGCAAGGTGTCTGGAACATACCCTATTCATTCAGGGATGTCACGGGTATTTCATTTGCGCCCGCACAGAACACTGGATATAACTCGCATCCATTTAATGGCTCATGGGCTCAGACCAAATTGAGTTCCGGGATTGGAGTGGAATTCACAACCTCACAGCCAGCGATATCACAAACAAGTGCTTCTCACCATTAGGCCATGGGAAATTTGTCGGCACTTTAACCGGTAGAATGAATCAGTCATGTGTTGCATCATTCCCGTTGAAGGCAAATTTGGGTTGAAAAGTTGGGCTAGCAGAAAATGAAGTTCATATGCAATTGTGATGATTCAAATAAAACAACCATAATTCATATGTGCAAAAAGAAGAAAATTAAAAAAAATAGGTTATATACTGTATTCTTATAATGACAACTCCCCCCCCCTCCCCACTCCTTTTCATGATTTTTCAACAACAATTGTCTGAAAATATTTCTGGTCACTGCAAGTATCAAAACAATTGCTTTCGCTGTTTGAAGAAAGCTATTTCACACATAAAAAAATTCTGTTGCACCTGAACCCTTTTTATTGATACACTTGTATTCCATTATAGTCTTTTTATAGGAGCTTCGAAGTTTTTCATGTCATTTTCTCAATCAACCTGTTTCATATGGAATCACCAATAGAAGCACAATATAGGTCTACCTACAAACTCAAACTCAGACAGATTTAATTTAGCCCATTTATAGAAACAAAAATTTCGCAATAATATTATGGATTGCTAGTGGTAAATTAAGTGTGAAAATTAGATATTCCTGCCTGCCAGTTGGACTGAAAATGTGCTGTTGACAATAAGAAGCATTGTGAATAACAACAAGACTGAGCGGGAAGATATAGAACACTAGAACAGTACAATATGAAACAAAATATAATTGTAAGTTCCTGCCATTCTCCAAGTCTCAGTTCCCCGTGGCCTAATGGTTAAAGGCGCTTGTTTGTGCTACCACTGGTTATGAGGTCGTGGGTTCGACTCCCACTCCTGGAACTCAACTTTGTCCGAGCCCATGGGACATTAAATGGAGGCGGGTTGTATCCAGTGTTCTGTGCTGGGGCAACTGAAAGACCCTGGACATCCCTGAATTAATAGGGTATGTACCAGACTCACAGTCTTCTCATCACTCATCATCATACGGCGGTCACCAACACTGGAGAATGCTAAGGCATGGGAACCTTGGGCAATGTTCCCCTTGTCTCTGCCCATTGGCGCCGTACTATGGCTGCCCTGAGCTGTATCATTGTGGAAGGCTCACCACGAATTTCGTGCCTGCATTGCAGTGCATGACTGATAGTATATACAATACAATACAATACAAGTAAGACTTGTAATATGTTGACGTCATAAAAAACTAAATTTAACTTCTTACACCAGATATTATTTTAGACAGACATCCAACATATAGTCATCTTCTACTTTATCTATTCTGCTGTCTGCAAACGATGCTGGACCGCAGACAATAGCATACTGTCTGTTTCCGTCAGAAGAGCAAATTGACAAGTCATTTCCAGACAGAAAGTTGATACCTGCTCTCTTCCTGTTGCACACTTGCCAACTTCTCCCTTAGAATTATCTCTGAGGGAGCTCTCCTTTTTGTTCCATCAAACTAAACAGAGATTAGGGCATATGGTGATAAAGTCTATAGACAGTAAGACACAATATTTAGCATACTTATTGCGTCTTCATACAATGAATAATTTGAAACTGCAGAAATACAGTTAGAAAAGGAAGATCCACCGTAAATATTTGAAAAAAAAATATTGGGTAACTGACCAAGTCATAGTCAAGCAGAGAGTATATTTCAAGAGAATAATATACGCATACAGCCATACACATGTGTCAAATATCATTTGCGAATTCCTCATTCTAAAATGGTTACATGATATTTCTGTGCTCATTGGATATGTCAGTATGGAAGTTGATATCTCCTGCTCTTTCACCTGTCACTCAATTCCATTCACAAATTCTTGGAAAGTCTGAAATTTCATCAGCAGAAACAAGCCAGACAATCAGCAAAGGAAACATGATACAATTCAATCAAATTGAAGATTGAAGAACAAATCTGCATGCAACATATGATGTATCAACGATATATTGAAAGACAGATATAGGCAAGCGCCCTACACCCTAAAATAAGTAAAGTAAAGTAAATTACAATTTTATTTAAAGTCGGCGATGACAGTAAAAACAAGTAACACAAGCTATAAAGCTTTTGACCGACATTTTAATATTACAAAAAGGTTTGAGTCACACTGACAGAATGAATGTTCACAGAGTATTTTGCAGGGTTTACACAATGATTTTGTTTGAACACAAGTTTTTGGACTTACATTTGTTGGACAGATAGGTTGACAGTTACATTGATAGATAGACAGATAGTCACTTACTTACCATGTATTACGCAACATTTTATATGTGACTATTCCCAAGAAATACAACGTAAGCAAAACTGCAGCTATACTGATACCGAGATCATGCAATGTTCAGGACAAACTTTTCTGCTACTCTTGCAAAGAAAAATTAATAATCCAATGGAATGCATTTGGCACTGGAGCCAGAATTAGTGTGATACTTTCATCAAAGAAATATCCTCTTCTTATCACGACATTTTGTCTGCATGCAAGACATTCATTAGGTCTGTAATGCAGGATGATTGAGATAACAGAAGTTATTGGGTGTTTATTGTCAATATCTGCGAGGGGGCTGTTTGGAACGAGCACAAGCAAGCACAAATTAATGGAATAGGAAAATGAATGTGGCCAGGTGCTCTTGGAATCAAATAGTTGTGTGCCAGAGTTTAATTGTAAAGAAACCTCTAGAACCTGACAGAAATGCGCTCAAAGGTAACATTAAGTATACAGTGCCGCCTGTAAGTATGTGACATTGTGCCATTGCATCAATGCTAAACATCCTCAGCCTAACTGCTTGTGGAGGCATGAATTTTCATCGGATGAAAGGGAAACAAAGTGGGTCATAAAGGCCGATGTGTGAGGCAAGTGGGATAAAAATAGCAGCCCATTTTCTTCGCTGTAGTCGGAGTTAGGTATGGGTCAAAGTCTTTGATAAGTAAGTGAACCACCCTTCCCTATCTTTTAACATTGGGCCTGCGTTTCACTTACTTATCAAAAACTTTGACCCATACCTAACTCCAACTACAGCAAAGAAAATTGGCTGATATTTTTATCCCACTTGCCTCACATATCGGCCTTTATGCCCCAAAATGTTTTCCTCTCATCGGATGAGAATTCGTCCTTCCAAAAGCATTTTGATTAAGGATGTTTAACATTGATGCAATGGCACAATATCATGCGTTTCACTTACTTACAGGCGGCACTGTAGGTGGATACAGTCCGCTGACTTACCAAGTATCAATTTAAATTTAACAATTCATTAGGTACACATGATAATGAAGTGCTTTTTGCTGGGCTGATCGTCCACCAAGGCATTCTTGTTATATATTACTTGCACTCTCAATTAACTTCAAGGTCACCCAGGTGAGTACATTGAGTCAGTCTTGTCTGACCTATAAAATACCACATAGACCCCTTTTCATCATCAAAACACCATGGTTCATATTACCCACACACTGTTCTGCTGGACAAGATTCCCGCTTAAAATTGTAAGTTGTGCCTTTATTTTTTTAGAGAAACTAGGCATCAATGGAGCAACTGCATTCAAAGTAAAAAATAAATACAACAAGATTGATGTGAAACCTGAATATATATCTTACACCTTCGGGGGTTTGTTGCCACTGCCAAACTAACATGTGTGTTTCACTTACGATAATACAAGAATTTGGATAATCAAGCTATAAATTCTCTTGATATCACGTAATAAATTTGCAGGAAACAACTGAAGGGAAGATAACCTTCAGTATTTCACTGCACTGTGTGTACAAATCGGTTTCTTGTGTTTATAATTTACTTGATATTTGTGATACATAAGTTCTATTTTCCCCCCTTGACTAATTGCTGCTATCTGAATATAAACAATAGAATTCTTCTATGACTCAGAAAGTTCTTGGAATGCAACATCTTTGATTGAAGAAACCCTACATTATAATATATATGCGCCTTCATTTCCCCAAAGCAAGAATTATAAAATTATATGAAGGGTATGGTCGATGGGCGAATGTGCTTTACGTCCTGAAAGGGCTTTACATCCTGTTTTTCTACACAGATATAGCTGGCATCATGGTGATAAGAGTAAGTGTATACATATGCCTAATGACAAATGCCTATAATACAATTATCAGAAGGGCGTTGTAGTTTAACTTGTGGTGTCAACATCCTGTAGTGTGACTTCAGCATTTGACCTTCAACACGTCTCATGTCTGTTAAAAGGTCGCTTGTCACCTGGACTTAATTTGTCTCCTACTTCATTCTACGAATAAATTATTCAGTAAGTCGGGTGTTGTTCTCTGCATTTCCGATGAAATAAGACGTCTTCTCTCTGTAATTGCTATGAATAAACATGTTTCTGCACTAATAGTGTTATTTATTGTTGACCAAGAAAACACCAAACTTGGCTAAGCATTTATTAAATTTAATGATTTGATAATTCAGTCTGGTTTAGTAATACATATGTAGTTTTATATATTCATTTTACTATCCATCTCTCTCGTATAACAATACAACTGTCCCTACCAAACTGTTCTCCTTGGAGTTCCATGATAATTTCCTGGAGATTTTGAGTGTATTTTTGGAATAATTCCCATTTCTTCTTCGCTACGCTAATTGCTGTAGCCTTGACCTTAAAAGAAATCTAAATGAGGAGTCCCTTTGGACCACTAATCAGACAACCCCCCTTCCCCTACTTACCCACAGTCAGCTTAATGTAGCTAGGAGCTGTTCACCATTGTTTCCTGGGGAGCACACAGAATGTGAGTATATGGAGTTTGTGCTATTTGAAGTAGAATAGTTTTATTGGACAAGAGGACTTCAGCACAACAAACCGCATTCCATTGATGTCTCATGAGGAGTGTGATTATTACCGATGCCTATTGGCTCCATCATAAAACAACATTATCTTGAGATAATATTTCTTCACCTAAAATGCTTTATTTTTTTGTTACATGTATACTTGCCAAAGTATGTTTGGAATATTTGAAACATTTTCAAGTAGTTGTGTCATCCAGTTTTTTAAATAAGTTCTTGGCATCATTGCCACCAATTTATATTGACGGAACAGATATAAAATTGCATTGTCTTCTCATTTCTATTATTTCATAATCTTATCAAAAGGAACGAAGTGGACAACATGCTTCTGCAATATCAGTCTTATGATTAGCACTACGATGAATTACAGTTAGTACATGTACTGCATTTTCAGGAATTTAAAACAACAGAATGCATACAGTACAATGTCGGTCTGATCTCGTTGCGGATATTCAGTGAATAAAAAAGGCCTATGCATGCCTTCATTTGCCATTCATTAGCCGCTTAGCCATTCATAGTCTGCAATGTTAAATTTCCTGTGTGTACCTGATCCCATCTCATAACATGAATTCAACAAGTATTCATTTTCTTGCATTCTCTGAGTCACTTAGTATGGCATGTGGACGGTGGACGAATTAATGCAACAGTTGCCGATCATTAACAAGACACTGCAGTAAAAAAATCGGTAATGAACAAGGCAAGTCATTAGCCCCATGCGTTATTGATTTGGGACTCATTTGTAACATAGACATATTGGTCATAAAAGAATAATATCTCACCATCAACATTTGTCTCCCTACATTGTAAACATGCTAATCGGTGCAAACAGCTTTCTATGCCTCATGTCAGTATAAAAATATGAGGTGTGACAAACCAACAATTTTTAATCAACCTACCTCAACAGCATTTTGTTTTCCTTTTTTTCTGAAATTGTTCTCTTGGCCCTGCTCAATAAGTGTGCAGATTTGATTTTCTTGTTGATTTTTTAAAATATTGTGTAGTGTCAATGTTCAACTTGGTAATCAAGCGATTGTTATGAATAACCATGTCATTACAACTTTTTGATAAAGTTTCTCATGGTCGAGGAAAATCTGCATTGCACAGTAGAGCTCAGTAATCACAAAGTGAGAATAGAGTCACTACAGAATATGGTGTGCCCCTCTCAATAAAATCATACATGGTGTCATTTGTGGGATCCAGAAATTATTCCATGTGGCTGAGATGGATGGGTGGATGATTGGGGCTTTATGTGCTGTATGTATGCACTTCATAGCTAATTAGACCAGGAGGGGGACACGGCAAGTAGGTGCAGGATGATTGAAACTGCCGTCCAACATAGACCCTAAGGTGGCCCTTAAAAAAAAAGTTTGAATTTTATATGGGCCACCCCCTCAAATTATGACTTTTATGTGCAAAATCTCATTTAAATCGGTTAACATTTAGAGGTGGCCCACGGGCCTTGAAATTCTTGCATTTCAGTCATGATTCTGTACATTCGCCGACTCGTGGTATTGTATATAACTAATGGCTAGTTCTCACGGAGACGTAACAGAGGGTTTAAGTGACGGCGTTTCTTATATTTCCAGGAAAGGGCAAAGATTTGAGCATGTTCGCCGTCAATTTTGGCTTTACGGCGCAACAGGAACAGCATGCGTCGCTTTAAGAGGTCTTTCTACGCAATTCCTAGAAATTTGACGATGCAGGAAAAAAAGATTCAACCGGTTGAATCTTTGCGAGGAAAGAAGTGGTGAAGCAAGAAGAAGCGTAAAAAGAAATCAGTGCGCGCCGCAGATTTTTAAAGTTGCGACGCACAAAGAAGAGCTTCGACGCAGAAACAGCAGTGTAGCAGAAAGCTCTTGCTTCATGTCACATGTTTCAGACACGCGTCGCGGAAAGACACATGTTCGACGCACGTGAGAGGGTGCGCGCCGCGTCTTTTGGACCCCCAATGCAGCAGACAGAGTGGCGTCTGAGTGCATGCGTTGTTCTATTTTTAGCATCAACCCTTTGTCTGCGTGTCACCCTCTTTTTGCGCAGCGGCTGGGGCAGCAGCAGCGAAGCAGGGGGGGCGAAGGAGGGGGAAAGAGGCGGTCCGCACCCTGCATATATATAGAGGAGGCCAGTTTAGAGCACCATACCCACTCAGACCTTCGACCAGAACACACCTAGAATCCACGACACTATTATCAACTGCTACATTTGCTGCTACTTTTGTTGCTACAATTGCCAGACGAAGACCACCACTTCAACCACCAAAGCCACTGTCGTCAGCGAGACCATCTTCGAGGGCCGGCCAGAAGACAGCACAGACGAAGATTCTTCAGTTGAACTCTTTGAAACTGATGAAGGAGACAAGCCTGCTGCCAAGTCTGCTGACAAGCCTGCTGCCAAGTCTGCTGACAAGCCTGCTGCCAAGCCTGCTGCCAAGCCTGCTGCCAAGTCTTCCACGGGTCTTCCAGAGCCTACTGCCAAGTCTACTCCAAAGAAGACTCCAAAGAAGCAGACTCCAAAGAAGCAGACTCCAAAGAAGCAGACTCCGAAGAAGCAGACTCCCAAGAAAACAGCAGAGAGCCAGCCTGTTCTTGCTCTAGACAGAGTGGCCATCCATGAGGACACCTTCGAGGAGGAAGAAGACTCTGCTGATGACACCCCTGCAGCTGCTGAAGCCAAGTCCAAGGGCAAGAAGGGCAAAGGGAAGGCCCCCAAGAAAAACATCAGGAACAACCTGGGCATCACAGCTGAACAAGAAGATGACCTCATCAACTGGTACAAGGAGCATCCTGTGCTGTACATGAAGGGGACCAGAGGCTACAAGGGGAACGAGAAGCTGCTGCTGGACTCAGAAAAAGCAAAGGAGCTGGGCCCCAAGTACACCTCCCAGGACATCTTCAACTGGAGGAAGACAGTGCGCACTCACTTCTCCAGACTCGTCAGGCCTGAAGCTTCAGGAGCCGCCAGGAAGGAGACGCTCACAGAGAGGGACGAGTACATCCTGAACAACTGTCGGTTCCTGAAGGACTCCATCGTCCACAAGCCAGGGAAGGAGCTGTCCGCCATCTCTCAACTGTCTGCCAACCGGCCAGCCTCAGACTCCGATGATGAAAGCTACAACCCTGAGGATTCCCTGCCAGCTTCCTATGACATGCCGGACCTGCCACCTGAACAGCCAGCACAGGACAGACCTGACAGCCAGCAGTCCCAAGTCTTCCCTGGAGCACCAAAGCCTGGAGCCGCTGCCAAGGGAACCAAGAGGAAGGCCCCAGGAGATGAAGCCATGCACTCCGCCATGCACGTCATCGCAGGCAGCATGCAAGCCATGTCCTCCGCCAAGAAAATCCTGAAAGGCTCTGGCTGCAAGATGTGCCCCGACCACCAGGAGTTGACACCCGAGCAGGAGTACTGGAGGATGAAGTGCCAGGACCTGTACCACGTGGGAGTGCACGCCAGCCCTGAAGTCCGAAGGAAAATGGTCAGGACCATTGCAGAGGCCGCCCTCTTCTGGGACAGGGAGAGTGAGATGGATCATGCCAGCCGCCAGTCAGGTCATCATCAGGAGCAGACCTTCCAGCCTCCTCATCCTCCTCAGCGCCTGCAGATGCCACCTCCTCCTCCTCCTTCTTCGACGTATGTGCCATCCCACCACCAGCACCATCCCCAGGCTTCCAGCAGCAGCCATCACTACCAGCAGCACCAGCCCAGGGAAGGAGGATCCTCCAGGCAGACTCCCAGCTACACCCCGATGCAGCCCAGCCACTCCACCATGACACTGATGATGGATGCTCAGGAGAGCCCCGAGAAGTACGGCTACCCCCCTGGACCCAGCTTTGGTCAACCGACCGTCCATCACCAGCACCAGCCTTCCCCTTCGCCCAGTTGGACTTCAAGTCTCCTTTCCACGAAAGTAGAAGACCAGATGCAGCAAAGACAACAAAAAACCTTGGCCCTTTTAAGGGCCACCAAATCCTCCCAAAAGGGCAGGCCACGTACACATCTTATGTTGACAAAAAAAAAGAGCTTGTGTTGACCGAAAAGAGCCAAAAAAGAGCAAAAAAAACGTTGACAATCCCCAAAAAAAAAGTCCCCCAAAAAAAAATTCCCCCGAAACAAAAGTCCGGTCCTGGCCTTCATTAAAAGTAATCACCTTCATAAAAGCAAGGTGCTAGTTCCCCCTTTCTTTGCCCCAAAACATACCAAGTGCAGCACTAGTACAAGTGCTGCATTCTTTGGTATAAACATATTTTTATTGCACTAGTACAAGTGCATGAATTTCTTAATTAAAATGTAATGCACTAGTACAAGTGCTTTGCTTTTAAAAATTGTGTTGGTTGGTTGCACTAGTACAAGTGCATCACTTTGTAATTTCACTTGTCTAGGGCAAGTGGCAGGTAGATAGCTAGATAGCTAGCTAGATAGATAGATAGATAGATAGCTAGATAGATAGCTAGATAGATAGCTAGATAGATAGCTTGATAGATAGCTAGATAGATAGATAGATAGATAGATAGATAGATAGCTTGATAGATGGAACACAATGCTCGTTACATATATACACTGCAGCAAAAGAAAAGCAGTTGTCGTCACTTTGCAGGGATTGGACTTGGATAGATAGATAGATAGCTTGATAGATAGCTAGATAGATAGATAGATAGATAGATAGATAGATAGCTTGATAGATGGAACACAATGCTCGTTACATATATACACTGCAGCAAAAGAAAAGCAGTTGTCGTCACTTTGCAGGGATTGGACTTGGATAGATAGATAGATAGCTTGATAGATAGATAGATAGATAGATAGATAGATAGATAGATAGATAGATAGATAGATAGATAGATGGATGGAGGGATTGATTGATTGATTGATTTTTGGGCTTGTTTTGTCAACATAGGATGTGTACATGGCCAGCTCAATTGGGAGGATTTGGTGGCCCTTAAAAGGGCCTGGGGTTTGTTGTTTTGAATAGATAGTCTGCATCTTCTTCAGATTTTCTCCAACTGCCAAGGGACACTTCCTGCCGGACTGTTGACCCAGTCACGTAGGTAGTCTCGAGCAGCCTTGGCATCTCTGGAGGCATTTCCGTGTCGAAGTGGTTCTCCTAGGTCATGCAATTGACGGTCTCCCCTCCAAACTCCTTCAGCGACGTCATGTGTCTGTGGATCTTCTCTGTCCATCACTTCATTGTCACGGGCATGGTGGACGCCTACTCTGTCTCGCAGAATGTTGTGTAGAACACAAGCAGCCATTGTGATGTATGTCACTCTTGTAGGTCGTTGGGGCATGGTGGTCAGGAAGCATCTGAACCTGTGTGACAGCAGACCGAAGGCATTCTCCACCACTCTCCTGGCTCTTGAAATCCTGTAATTGTACACTCTGGAAGCAATGTCAAGGTTCTTTCTTGGCACTGGTTTGAGCAGCCATGTCTTCAGGGGAAATGCCTCGTCACCCACGATGTAATATGGGAAAGGATTGTCTTCTGTGCCAGGTAGAGGTTCTGGAGGTGGTAGGCCTAGATCTTCCTCGTCCAGGAGTTGTCGAAGTACTGTGTCCCTGAAGACGCCGCCATCAGATGCACTTCCTTGACAGCCAGCCTGCACATAGATGAACTTGTAGTCGGCATCAACGAGGGCCATCAGGACAATGGAGTGAAATCCCTTGTAGTTGTAGAACAAGGAGCCTGCAGCCTTGGGACATCGGATTGCGACGTGCTTGCCATCCAGAGCTCCAATGCAGTTGGGCAAGTTCCATTTCGTCTCAAAAGCCTTGGCTATCTCCTTCCATCTTTCAGGCTGTGTGGGTAGTGCCAGCTGTCTTTCGAAGGCATGAACGATGGCAAGGCAGACCTCAGGGATGAAGTTGCAGATGGTGTTGGGTGCCACACGGAAAGCATAAGCTAGGGACTTGTAGCTGTTTCCTGTTGCCATGTACCGCAGGGTGATAGCCAACTTCAGACCAGGTTCCAAAGCCCTCCTCATGTTGGTGTCTTGCTTAGCGATGAGTGGTCCAACAGCTTCCAGGATTTCAGCAAAGATGGCAGGGGGCATTCTAGTGTAGTTGTAGTAGCCGGACACGTCACGCACTTGCAGTTCAGGCAGCAGTTGATGGAAGTGACCATGTTGTTCCCTCTGCAGCAACCAGTTGCGAATCCACCACCTTTTCTGTCTCCTGGCCCTCCTCCTCCTCTGTCTCAAATAGACAGCTCCGATAGCAACAGCAGCAGCACCAGCCACAACAATAATTTCTTCTTCATTCATCATGCATATGTTCAGTAGGCAGTCGTTGTGTTCTCATTGAAGGGCAATCAGCAAATGAAGCAAGGAGGTCCTCTGTGTCCCTTTTTATAATGACCAAAAGTGACTCCTGCAGCAGCCAAACACACTTTGCCGCAGCGCTGCAACAACAGACGTTCGTCGATGCTTAAGAGACCTTCGTCGCTGCTTAAGGCAAGGACGACGAAGAAGGTCAGCATCGACGCGCCTGTAATGTCCTCGGCGCTTTATGAATGCATGTGCGACGATGAACCATCAAGTTACGCAGTAACAAGTCCCTAAATGCGGCGTTGCATCCTTACAGTCTTCGGCGAGGCTGTCATTTTCAGCGACGCATCTTACCTCGGGTGTACGCCGAAGGTTTCCTGATGCGTCGCAGGTCGCCAATTTCAGACGTAGCTGCCTCACAACCATCAGCGGCGTAAGAGGAAACAACATTGGGCGAAGTAAAAGCAGCCTCGCCGAATTCCAAAACAAAGTGCGACGCGTCTGTTTGGAACTGCGCTGAGGAAAGAGAGGCGGAACGCGGCGAAGAAAGCTTAAGCAGCGCCGCGGACACCTCAAGACTCACCGCGGCTACTAACTTTAAGCGTCGCACATGACACTAATTGATTACGTAATGTGCCAAAACCAACGTTCTACGCCACAACCTTCCAAGAAATGACTTCTCTTGATGCGTCGCTCTCAAATCGCCGTCGTGAGAACCAGGCATAAGCCATTTCAAATCATACAACATTATTACTCGATTTTTTTAACAGGGCAGAATGAGAGCTTCATTTTGAATACCAACTTGGATGGTCTATGACAATTGAGTACGAACCCCGAGAGCCATACATCAGGATTTCTTTTCAAAATTGTTTGTTTTGATTTATGATGTCTCCGAATTCAATCTGGAGGCAATAACTCTCACCCAGACCTTGTCAAATAGATTACCAATGAGGGCAGCTGTTAGTTCTGGTCACTATTTAAGAAAAAAAATTAAAAAACCTTTCATGGGCTGGGAAAGGAATAATTTAATGAAAGCCGTGACGATTTTGAAAAATGTACATACATAAGAGTCAATGTGTCAATTGTCAATGTGTAGGTTTTGACAAAAAAAATCACAGCAAGATATAATTTTCCCATATTCTTTTATCAAAATTGTGTGATTTTCCAACCGGACAGTTGGTGATTCTCGTCCCATGGGGCCAGGAGGGTTAATTCTGTGTCAGATTTAACAGCATTTCTTGTCATATATATATTTTTTTCACAAATTTGGTGCTTATTTGAATCTGGTTGTTCATTACTCCTGACTGGCAAGTCCCTTGTCAAGTTGTACCATAAAAACTGCTGGACCAGTGAGTGACATGCAGGTTCTGTTCAGGTCTACCAAATATTTGCAAGATATTCTGACATGATATTAATCACATATTATACAAAAGGGCAATGGCATCATTGCAGGAAAAATTTCAAAGAGTGACTTTGATATAATTCCCTAAGAATGTACTCGTATTGGGGGAGTGTTGTTTGATTTTGATTTGATTTGATTTGATTTATTTATTCAAAAGAACAACATGTGAACAATACAAAAACAACGGGAGTTTAAGTAAAAATTACAACGTAACTCCCACTAACTAGCAGAATTAAACATTTTCAAATTACTTATAAAATTCTTGATTGACACTGAATTAATAGTTCTTTCATCTAAATTATTCCATTTATTTACAATTCGATTGCTCCAAAAATATTTTCTTTTATCAGTACGGCTATAAAAAACATACAGCTGTTTATTATGACCTCTACTTCTATGTAAAAATTTATAAACTTCTTCCTTATCCTTTATATTGAGATTTGTATGACAATTAATAACTTTGTAAAACAATATTAAATCAGAATTTTTTCTTCGAATTTCCAATGAATCTAAATTCAAAAAATGTAATCTTTCTTCATATGAAACATTTTCATAGTTCAATATACGTCGGGTGAAATACCTTTGCACACGTTCTACTTTGTCTTTATTACATTGTAATATTGGTGACCAAGCCTGACTAGAATATTCTAAAAGTGGTCTAACATAACATATATACATTTTGAGATAAAACTTGTAATTGTGATTCTTAAAAATTGAAAAAAGTTTATGAATAACAAAATACGCTTTCCTAGTAATGTTTATACAATGGAGCGTAAATTTCAAATTTGACTGGATAGTAACTCCAATATCATTAATATTGTTGACAGTTTCGGCCCATTTAGCAACATTATCTAAATCTTCTTGTAATAACATGCAATCATTTACATTCTGAATAGACTTATACAGTTTTGTATCATCAACATACATACTAATAGTACTATGTTTGACAACATTAGGCAAATCTGACGAGTAACACAAAAATAAAACAGGACCTAACACAGTCCCTTGAGGGACTCCTGATTTAACATCAGTTGTATGTGAGATTGCATCATTAATTTTTACTTGTTGAAGTCTTCCAGTTAAAAAGTTCTTTAACCATTGCAAAGCACAACCTGCTTGTTAGCTGAGTTGGGAGTGCTCTCTGATCTAACATTGGCAGTCAGTTGAACCCATATTCAATTTTTACAGCAGTTTCAATCATACTGTTCATACTTATCCTGTCCTAGTGATTAGCCTACCAGCCACATAAATGTGGGATATAAAGCTCTAATCATTATATTATGAAAGTGTTTTAATCTAAGACTAAAACTCTCTGCATTTGCTCTCTTGCACCCATTATAATCATCTGCCCCAATAACAAATCATCTGATATTAAAGCAAAATATAGCGGACAAGAGGTTTCAGAAAATTTGCAGTTGAACAATCCAAATATCAAATCATCACAGACCATCCAATTTGGTACTCAAAATGAAGCTCTTATTAAGACCAGTTCAACCATGCCATTTGTATTGTCGTGTCATTTGAATTGGCTAAATAATACAGAACCGGGAGTTTAGAAAAGTAGAGAATTACGCTAGAAACATAAAAACTTCAAGGGCGGTGGGCCACCACTAAATATTAACCAATTTGCCTGAAAATTTGCATGCATAATTTTTTCAATAATTGGCATCATTTTAGAGGATGGCCCAATCTTTTAAACTTCTATTTTTTACTATGCTTTTAAGGGCCACCCTAATAGACCCAGGTAACCCAGCAAGAGCTGGATTCGAACCCCGGACCAAGCGATCGGCAGCACAGCAGCATGCTATAACTGAGCTAACCTTAGCACCCTATCAGGCTGAGAAATTCCTGTAAAAGCGACTTGATCATGCATTTATTTGCATTCATAAGATAGAGATGGCACCTGTCCCTCTACGCTGCTCCAGAATACAAGTATGTACCTTCTTGGGGCGGCTGCTGACTTTGGGCTGTTGACTTTCATCTGCTATTTAGCGGCCTGGGGGACTTCTCTTATGGTAATTGCTCTTTCCCTTAATGCCTTCATCTGACTAGCAGAAGTATAACGCCACCCAGCAGTCTGTTTTACTTATCCCCAAAGTAAAGGCTCGGGACTATGAGTTATACTTGCAGCAATTCACAGCTCTACTAATCAGGGAAATTTCCAGCACAAAATCTGTAGATGCATAGTGGCACCTGTCTGCATTCACTTCTTCAAAAATTAAATACGATGCCTCTTGGTGTAGTGTTAACTTTGGGCTGTTGACTTTCATGTGCTATTTAGTGGCCTGGGGGACTTCTCTTAAGGTAATTACTCTTTCCCTTTTAAATGCCTTCATCTGACTAGCAGATCTGTAATGTCACCCTCCGGTCTGTTCTACTAATCCTACAAAGTCAAGGCTCAGGACTATGAGTTATACTTGCAGCAATTCATAGCTCTACTAATCACGCAAAGTTCCAGCACAAAATTTCCAGATGCATAGTGGCACTAGTCTGCATTCACTTCTTCGGAAATTAAATACAAACCATCTTGGTGCAGTGTTAACTTTGGGCTGTTGACTTTCATGTGCCATTTAGCGGTCTGGAGGATTTCTCTTATGGTAATTGCTCTTTCCCTTAATGCCTTCATCCGACTGGCAGATCTGTAATGTCACCCACCGGTCTGTTCTGCTAATACCACAAAGTCATGGCTCCTCTCAGTTATACCTCCTTCAACAAGCCACAGTTTACATAGGTAGTAATTCCTTCACTGTTCGTGTCACTGTCAATGGTGATAATTGTCACAAATTGTGTGTCTTAATTTTTTGAGTAAGCCACAGCTTATAGTGCAATTAATTAAATTTAATGTGCAAATAGCATGTTTTGATTCAAACTTTAAGTTAATCAGATATGTGACATGGTTTTCTTGCAATCACTATCTACTTCATGACAGTGCTGGCATCAAATTTGGTTTCTTGAGAACTATGTAGGCCAGCAAGGAATGTAGTCTAATCTATTCTATTCTATTTAAATTTGTTTTTTGCTGGCTCTGTTTTATGTTCATTGTCTCCCCCTTAATTCTTTGTGATGTTAGCAGATATAAGATTACATTTCATCCACATCTTTTATCCAAGTATATGTGACCTGCTCCACCAAAATGGGTTCAAAGTCGGCCTGCTATCATATTCAGTTGTGAAAATTACTTTATTCTACTGGAATTTGGCTTTAAAATGATGTTTCATTTGTCTTGATACCTCCGCCCAATCCAAAGGTATGGCACCTCAAACATTGATGATACGAAACATCGAATTTAAAGAAAATTGCATTTGAATTTCCCGCCATTACAATAAAAGAACTAGGAAAATCAAGATTGATGCCCAATTTAGATAATATAGAATCACTTTTTGGTTAAGATAGTTTTAAATAATCATAGCAAATTACTTTTGCTAAAACGTGGTATCAATAGCTAAAAATCATCAAAATGTGACCTTTTGACACATTTTTCTCATTTCTGGAAAATACAGATTGCCTACTTTGAACTCATTTTGGTGGATCAGGTCACATATTTACATCTAGATCTGACAGTTAATTAAGACATTCAGATGATTGAGGCCAATGACCTGTTCGAACTGACATTACAAGGTAATATGAGAGTTCGCAAACAAAGGTAGCTGTTTTGTTACTAAATACTAATAGACTGACATGGAATTTGCCTTTGGCTTTTTAAGGTATGCTGCAACCAAATAGAAAATTCAAATGACATAGTATCCACATAATTAAAAAATTGAACATCATGTCATCAAAATGTTACAAAAAAACCCTTAAAAGATTTGATTCCTATTGGAATCTTCACTTGCTTCTCTGCTTAAACCAAAAAAATTAAAATAGCCATCGATATCATAAAACCAAACGGAAAGCAAATGTGGAAACAAGATCTGCTTAATAACAGAAATATTGCATGAGACAGTTTAGGTACTGTATTCCACATAATAATCCTAATTTACTTCAACATAATGTTCATATATGTCAAGTCAAATAATATAAGTCAAGTCAAATAAGGAGTTATTCATGAAGTAATGCGATTTCAGAATGTGGAATCTCTGCGTTGCAGAGAAACAAGAATTGAATTTGCAAATGTTAGCACATATGAAGAAAAAAATTTTTCAATATTAGGAAAATAATTCTGCAATAAGATAATAAGCAAATTTCAAGATTAGAACAGGAATAGAGAGAATTTTTCTCCAATTTAATTTTTGCCCAATTGCAAGCAAGCAGAGAAATTCAATCAGGTTTCTTGTTCTTTTTTTCCCATAGTCTTGCACTGGAACTGGTAAGGACTATTTAATTTGCAGATATCTGAAATAAGGTCAGGTTCACTTGAGATGACATGAGGCTTCGATCAAAATGTTTTACCTGGAATCAAACGTTTTCCTATATTTGTACTTTAAAACCTTTTTTTTTTCTTCCTGGAACATTTTGTTGCATTGTTACAGTAGAGATAAAGGACATCCTCTTGATATAATTGTGCACTACTATGAGTTGAACAGTGAACACGCTGAAGAGTCCAGTAGGCACCTCGATGTTCAATTACATAGAGGCAATCGTTCGGTGTGAGGAGTCTTCTCCTTTGCTTATATCTAGGCCTACCCACATTTTTGTCGACATGTCATGAGATAGAATGGTAAGTCTATAAAATTACCCACTATGATCAACCAGAAGTGCGGTAATGTTTCTCTGCAAAGACATATTTTAATTGTGAGCTCTGGCAGCAAATTAATTCTTATGTATTTAATATAATAATAAACATCATACACCATCCCATGGAAATTTAGAAAAGGCTGAACAAGCACAATTCAGAAGAGAAATTGAAATATACAGTGTTACAAAAGAGATAATATTTCTATTTTGTAGCAATTGTTCTATTTTTTTCGATTGTTTTTCTCTGCAAATTCAGCATTTATTCTGCAAAACAATAGGATTTATTCTCATTGGATAAACTTGCACTTTTTGGTTCTTTGTATTCTTTTCACAGTGCTCAAAATTGCTTTGAATCAAGAAGATACAAAAACTGTTAGAAACCTGAGAGATATGATTGGTAAATGATCAATTCAGTTCACTTTAAAAACAGAAAACCTTATTTAACCCTGGTCACATATGCACACACCACTTTTATACTACTATTTGATACAGCTGACAAATTCACAGTGCCATTTACTTTTAACATTAAGATTTATGCTGTAACTGTAGTAACACAATAACTCTGATGCATGGAGAGCTCTTTGAGCTGTTGACATCTGTAGACAATGTCAAACAATAGTCAAACAATAGTCTTGCTGTTCTCCCTCAATGTTTTTAGTTCATTGATTACTCATCACATGACAGCAAATGGAATGATTTGAGGGTTTTATCATCAATTCAAATTTCATCAAACTCAGTGAGGGACAATTATGTGAGTTGCATTCCAGACTGGCTTCCAAGAAGCCATTAGTTCCAAATGTGGGCCCCAAAGTCATGTGGTGATGGGGGCAATTCATGCAGCTGGTGATGACATAAAAAAACAAGCAACAAAAGCTACAAAGCTTTCAACGACAACTAATATAACAAAACAATAAGGCTACTACTACTAATACTACAAACTGCCTCTACCAAACTATTCTCGATGGAGCCTTAAGGCTTAAGCCAATTCCAAAAGCTTCTGAGTGCATTTTTGAAAATAATTCTCATTTCTTCCTCACTATGCCAATTGCTGTAGCCTTGACCTTAGAAGAAATGTAAATGAGCAGTCCCTTCAGACCACTAACCAGACAACCCCCCTCCCCCTACTTACCCATTGTCTGCTAAATGTTGCTAGGAGCTGTTCACCATTGTTCCTGGGAAGCACACAGAATGTGAGTATATGGAGTTTGCGCTATTTGAAGTAGAATAGTTTTGTGAGACAAGGACTTTAATAGAACAAACCACATTCTAATAAAGTCTCATGTGGAGTGTGATTATTTCAGATGCCTATTGGCTCCATCAAAAAACAACATTATCTTGAGATAATATTTCTTCCAACTAAAATGCTTCATTTTTTGTTCTTCTTGCCAAAGTATGTTTGGAATATTTGAAACATTATTAAGTAGTGGCGTCATCCAGTTTTTTAAAAATAAGTTTTTGGCATCATTGCCACCAATTCATATTGATGGAACAGATATAAAGTTACACTGTCTTCTCATTTCTATTATTTCATAATCTTATAAAAAGGAACCAAATGGACAACACACTTCTGCAATATCAGGAATTTAAAATAACAGAATGCATACAGTACAATGTTGGTCTTATCTCGTTGAGGATATTCAGTGAATAAAAAAAACCTGTGCATGCCTTCATTAGCCATTCATTAACCGTTTAGCCATTCATAGTCTGCAATGTTAAATTTCCGGTGTGTACCTGATCCCATCTCATAACATGATCTCAACAAGTATTTATTTTCTTGCATTCTCTGGATCACTTAGTATGGCATGTTGACGATGGAGCAATAAATGCAGCAGTTGCAGTTCATTAGCAAGACACTGCAGTAAAACATATTATAATGAAACAGGCAAGTCATTCATTCTATTTATTATTACTTTGATGAGGGCTTTACGTGCTTTATTTATGCACTTGGTATGCTAATTAGGCCAGGATGGGGACACGGCAATGAGGCAAAGGATGACTAAAACTTTTGTACAAAAAAGGCCCAGGTGACCCGGCAAGAGCTGGATTTGAACCCAGGACCCAGAAATTTGCAGCCCAGCATGCTACCACTGCCCCCAATCTGGCTGAGAAATTCCTGTAAAAGTGACTTGATCCCTTATTTGCATTCACAAGATGAAGATGACACCTGTCCCTGAACGCTGCTCCAGAATACAAATATGTACCTTCTGGGGTGACTGCTGACTTCGGGCTGTTGACTTTCATCTGCTATTTAGCGGCCTGGGGGACTTCTCTTATGGTAATTGCGCTTTCCCTTAATGCCTTCATCCGACTAGCAGATCTGTAATGTCACCTGCTGGTCTGTTTTACTAATCCCACAAAGTCAAGGCTCAGGACTATGAGTTATACTTGCAGCAATTCACAGCTCTACTAACCTGCAGAGTTCCAGCAGAAAATTTCCAGATGCATAGTGGCACCTGTCTGCATTCACTTCTTCAGAAAATAAATACGATTCATCTTGGTGTAGTGTTAAATTGGGGCTGTTGACTTTCACCTGCTATTTAGCGGCCCGGGGGACATCTCTTATGGTAATTGCTCTTTCTTGTGATGTCTTCATCTGACTAGTAGATCTGTAACGTCACCCACTGGTCTGTTCTGCGAATCTGCTTATACTGAGTTACACTCCTTCAACAAGCCACAGTTACATAATATTCGTGGTAATTCTTTCACCGTTTGTTTCACTGCCAATTGTGATAATTGGGTGACTTGATTCTTGGTGTTAGCCATAGCTTATTGTGTAATTGATTGAATTTAATGTGCAAATAGCATGTTTCCAAATAAAGTCTTGAATCAAACTCTGAGGTTAATCAGATTGTCGCACAATTTTCTTGCAATCAGTATCTACGTAAAATCGCACACGTCTTCAATTTCATAACAGTGCTTTCATCAAATTAGTTTTTCTTTAGAATTACGAAGGCCAACACAACATGTTGTCCAATTTATTATATTCTTTTTAAATTTGTTTTGTTTTTGCTGGCTCTGTTCTGTGTTTATTGTCTCCCCCCTATTTCTTTGTGATGTTAGCAGATAAGATTACATTTCATTGACATCTTTCATCGTGGTATTTACATCTAGGTCTGTCAGTTAATTAAGACATTCAGATGATTGAGGCCAATGACCTGTTCGAACTGATATCACAAGGTAATATGAGAGCTCACAAACAAAGGAAGCTGTTTTTATTACTAATAGACTGACATGGAATTGGCCTATGGCTTTTCAAGGTATGCTGCAACCAAAGAGAAAATTCAAATGACATGTTGTCGTCATATTAAAAAAATGTAAATGATTTTATTTTTCTTGACCATCATGTCATCAAAATGTGACAAACAACTTTTAAAAGATTAGATTCCCCTTGGAATCTTCACCTGTTTTTCTGCTGAACGAAAACAGCCACCAGTATCATAAAACCAAATGAAAACAAATGTGGAAACAAGATCTGCTCTATAACAGAAATATCGCAATGAGACAGTTTAGGTTCTTTATATTCCACATAATAATCCTAATTTACTGCAACATAAGGTTCATATATGCCAAGTCAAATAATACATATATACGTCAAGTCAAATAAGGAGTTATTCATGAAGTAATCCGGTTTCAGAATGTTGGATATCTGGGTTGTACAGAATTGATAATTGGATTTGTTAATGTTAGCACATATGGGAAGAAAAAAAACATTTTGAATATTCCATTGAACTGAACCAGAAGATATGCAAAACTAAGATTAAAACAGGAATAGAGACGAATTTTGCTCTAATTTTATTTTAGCCTATAATTCCAACCAAGCAGAGAAATTAAATCAAGTTGTCCTATGCGGTGACGGGACATATGGTGACTTCTACAAGTTCAACATACAGTGGTCCCTGCGTTATAAGACCACCCCTTTTGTGTTCATGAAGTGGTCTCTCATGGGGAGTGCAGTCTCTCTACGGGGTGCAAGATGAACAAAAACACTGCTTAGTGCGGGAGGAAGGTGGTCTGATAAGGCAAGTTGGTCTTAAAACAGGGGCTCTTACAACACTGGTACCACTGTACTAAACCTGTCTTGTCCATGGTCGGTTCCAGCCACTCAAGGATGTTTTAAATGTTTGATAAGCCATCACACTCTATGGGCAGCACATTGGGTGGGTGAATGGGTGATACGATAAATCCTATTTTCATAACCCCAGCCTAACTGCACCGAGCAGTTTGCAGGTGGTCAAAACAATAGAGATTGTGGCTCTTGTTTTAAAACCAAGAACACAATGAAATGCTTTGATGGAAAAGAGTCATTTATCTTGAAATACACCTGCAGTATCTGCCTACTATACAGATAGTGTGATGCCAGTAATCGTTATGGCCTTATATAATTAGCCAGAAAAGTAAACCAGCTTTGTTGCTTCATTGAGAAAATTTGATGGACACTCCTAACTCATTCAAAAAATTGTCCTATATTTGCACTTTGTAGCCAGATTCAAAACATTTATATCTTCCTGAAACATATGGTTACATTGTTACATAGAGATTAAGGACTTCCTCTTGATAGAAATGTGCAAGTACCATGAGTTGAACACACCCAAGAGTGCGGTACTTCGATGTTCAATTGCAACGAGGCAATTATTGGGTGTAAGAGAAAGTTCCTTATAATAGGTATGTTGTGAGCTTTAGCAGCAAATTAATTCTTATGTATTGATTATAATAGCTGATGAACATACAAAAAAACGATGGAAATTTAGAAAATGCTGAACAAGCACAATTTGGAAGAGAGATTTGAAATATACAGTGCTACAAAAGAGATTATATTTTTTTTTTTATAGCACTTGTTCCATTTTCTTCGATCGTGTTTGTCTGCAAATTCAGCATTTATTCTGCAAAACATTAGGATTTATTCACATCTGGATAAACTTGCTTTTATTGTTTTTTTTATTCTTCACAGCAATATTGCTTTTGTATCAAGAAGATGAGAAAACTCTTAGAAAACTGAGAGACCAACATGATATTGCGGGTACATCATCGATACAGTTCACTTTATAAACAGAAAACCTTTATTAACCAGTGTCACACATACACACCACTCTGATACTACTATTTGGTACAGCTGGCAAATTCACAGTGCCATTTATTTTTAACATGGAGATTCATGCTGTAACTGTAGCAACAATATAACAAAATAACTATGATGCATGGAGAGCACTTTGAGCTGTTGACATCTGTAGACAATGTCAAACAATAGTCAAAACATAGTCCTGCTGTTCTCCTGCAATGTTTGCCATACGTTTATTATATTACTCATCACGTGACAGCCAAATGGCATGATTTTAGTATTTAGTCATCAATTGACTATAGCCAGTCAAGGAATTGACATGTAGTATTTCAGGCTGAAGACTTCACTACCTTCTTCCATCGAACCACAATTGTTTATGGGCAGCTTAATAATATGAGTCTGCACCCACATATTGTCTTGGAGCAGGCAGTCGTATTGAAATCAGGTCAACTGGTACTAATTGCCTTCTGAGCCAGTGAACAACTGCACACCTGGGGCACATCAGATAATTTTTAAAAGGCATTAACAAAAGGCATTTAGATAACTCCTTTCATAACATCAATTACATGCCTGTTGAATGCATTCAAGTTTATTAATCATGATTCACATTGCAAGAAAGCAGAAGGCACTGATTTAACTGACTGAAAACATGTGTCAAATGAATGGTAATCAGCAGATGTCTCCTTTCTCAAATGCGCTATAACCATACATTATGTTGTGTAAATTACAGAATTCCTTCAGCAACCGTTCAGAGAAGCGTAGTAAAATGCTATCATGCATGCTTACCAGTTTAAACAGGCTGAAATCCCTGAGAGAGAATTTTACGCTTTCTTTCAATGATTATGCTTAGTTGCACAAATTCCAACTGATGATGGGAACACAAACTTCAAGGAGCAGGATGGGACCTGTGCCTTGTACTAAACTGTAAAACCTGTTGTCTTACTTTAAGACAGCTACCGTCATATTCATATAAAATCAGAAGAGAAAAAATATTACAAAGAGAGATCCCAGAACTTGACCTGGCAAACGAGAGAGGTAGTAACAAATACAGAAAAGAGCATTTTACTGCAGAAAAGTGCCTTTTTACGTCAGAAAACGGCATGTACGGTTGTTTTACAGTAACTGCCAGCTGCTTTCTTGGGGCAGCTGTCAGCTCTGGGCAGTTGACTTTCATCCCCTATTTAGCGGCTTGGGAAACTTCTCTTGTGGTAATTGATCTTCTTTTAGGGCCTGCATCTGAGTAGGAGAGATGTAATGGCCACCTATTGGTCCATTTATGTAATCTTATAGTGTCATTGCTCGCGCCTGTCGAAGCTTCCATACTGAGAGTCAAGGCTCCTTACTAAACCTACTGATCAATATGGTTTGAGGCAAAAATGGGGTCTAAGTGCATACAAATACGCAAGAAAAAGAGTCAGGAAATACATTAAAATATTTTATGACAAACTGTCTTTCTGCATGACACCTGTTGATTTGTATGAACATTTATCCCAATTGATCATCTATACATCCACATACCTTTTTTGTTTTATTTGTGGTCTAAAAGATCTTGAAATTTAAATACATTTTGATATAAGGGTTAAAGAGAAATGCTATGCCAAAAATGAATAAATCACCGGCATTATTGACTGACTCTGATTCTGAATTTATTCTTCTGCAATTTTTGAAATACAGCTGTAATGGCTGCCGAAATCCAGCATATGATGCTTTCTATATTTCATAACGGAAAGGCTGTTTTTTTTTTCTTTGACATTGTTTGATATTTTCCCCGCAGGCTCATTTCATATTATTCTGAGACCTGACAATCATGAGTTCCGTTGCTAAGAATCACACCCTCATTAAGTTTCATCATGAAGGTTAAGGTAAGCTTTTTGGGTAAGATGATGAAATTACAATAACTAAAGAAACTATTCTGGGATTGTATTACACCAAATCCTGATAATGCATGTTTGTTTACATGAATTGCAAAATCTTCCACAACTCTTTTTTAAAAGAAATAAATGCAAAAAGTGAAAGCATTTACATAATCAAAGGAGAAAGGTTCCTTCCTTGCAGGTCATTAATCTTTGAACCGAAAAATGATTAAATTGGAATCGTATTTTCATTTCAAAAAGCCTCTTTTCCGGCGCATGAATCGGATTTCATGTCAATTCCTTAATATGCCATGCAGACCCGTAAAAAAAGAATTACTAAAAAATACAATAAATCATTGATCTGAAGACCTGAGGTTGATTTTTGTACACCAAGGCTTACCTTAAAAATGAAATATTTCTGAATGCATAAAATCCTGGTCACTACAAGACTAGATGCCTCTTGGCCGACATCAGTGCACAGGTGGTGTTAATGGTGAGCCTGGGTGACTAGGGCAGATTTCACGAAAAAGCTGCAAAATGACTTACCACAACTTGTCCACAAGTTACATTAGCACAATACTGATAAGGCCAGACATAATCGATTCATAGATTCTCAAATTTTCTCGGGGTGCTTCTTTTGAGTATAGCTGGCAGGACAAAAAAATGCTGAATTCTAGATCTTTTATTGTGTCAATCCATTAAATAAAATCATGGGTAAACAATCTTTTCTGTTGGATTGGTAGGTCAGAGTAGCTAAAAAATATGGCCTTGTGCTAATGTAACAACGATGAATGATGAAGGACGGAATTTTTTATGCTGATCCTACTGCAATATAAATGAAGTTACCAGCAGGGTACCATCCCTGGCCTGCTCTTGGGAGACCTGGCTTTCAGTTCAGAAAAAATGTGAGATCTAATCATGTGCTTTTTAATGTAATTTTTATGTACACATTTTGCTAATGTAACACTATGAAATGGACGGATGCAAAATAGCAGTTACATTAGCAATAAAGAAAGAGGTACCACACCCAGTCATTTATGTTTTTGGTGATGTATATAGGCAAATAAGACACGTTTTTCAATAAAATATTATAATTTCATGTTTGAAATTGGCATAAGTAGCGAGAACACAGAAAAATTTCCATGTAAAAGTTGCTAATGTAACCTCAGTGTCCTGGGACGGAATCGAGTTACATTAGCAGTCTTTTTTTATTTTTCATTTTTTTTCAAGTTTTATAATGACCAAGACAATTAGAAATGGTTCCAAAATAATTTTCAAGATGTTTTTTATCAATCACATACCATTACATTTTCCTGAATTGATTTTAGCAGATTCCACAGAGTGCCAAAGTGAGCATGTCTGATCACCGGTAAGTTTGGCCGTCCAAAATTGTCCTCATGAGGGATAAAAAGTTATCTTTTTAAGAGGAAAAAGCTACATATTTGAGGAAAAATTTATTGATATTTATTCATTACCACACAGATGTACTTAGTAATAGGTTTACTTGCTTCAGGAAGCAACAGAGAGATAACAAAAGGGTTGGAAAGTTTAAGGTACCTTTTAAGAGCGCTTTTCGTGAAATCTGCCCTAGGTCTTTGCAATAGACCTTTCCGGGATGATACTCCCAAATTTACAACCACTTTCACATAAATTATTCTGCTATCTTCATGTACTACGGATGTTCATTCCATATAAATGGTGTGCAATGCATTGCAGATATGTGATCATACTGTGATTGAGGAGAAACACTGATATCGAAAAGCACATTTTAAGTTTTTGTCTATGGCACTGTCCAGCATCTAAGGGATAAGATGTGATTTCAAGAGACCCTTCAAGTAGGAAATGGCCACTTAGTGGAACATCTATAAGAAGCGAGACAACACTTTAAAATGATCAATTCTATGTCTCCTGTGTTTTTGTAATTGGCTGTGTCTTTAATGTTGGAAAGACTTAGTAGAGCAACAGAAGACTGCTCTGTATGTGACACATGGATAGAATTTTTTTGGAAGACTGTGCCAGATTGTATCAACGCTTAACACGGGTTATCCTAAAGTGGTTAACTCCTATAACTTTACTTTGAACAGGGTTACTCGGAAAATAACTTAGTCATGTTTTAAGCTGACCTCATGTAACATAATGACTAAATTATTTTCCCAATAACCCGGTTAAAAGATAAGTTTCAGGAGTTAACCACTTTAGGATAACCCATGTTAAGCGTTGATACAATCTGGAACAGAGGCTATAATGGGTTGCCTCCTTGTGTAGCATTGATATGTTAATCAGAATGATAGGGTAATAGGTATGCATTGTGAAGATTGTGAACAGAGTGAGCCGACTTCAAAAATCGATTATTGAGAACTAGAATTTTCATAACATTCAATCGAGCACCAAGTAGGATGTTTCAGTAAGATAGCCTACAACTTGCTATCAAAATTAATCCAATATTGTCCAACGGTGAGCGAGTGAGTTATTGTTTTGTGCAACATGACTCTCATCATAAAGTGGAGGCCTTTGTCAAACTAAAACAGAACAAAATAATGGTTTTATCAACTACCACAAAACATTTCACAGATATTGTATATAACCACAAAACATCTGTAGGTTTTATCTCATTTGGCATTCGGCATGCTGGGAGTTAGATGGACAGATTGCATGTGAACGACTTATGTGGACACCCTTATATCTTGAAAAATAAAGGCCTTAATGTTATAATATTGATGAAACATATATATGCTGTTCTCAATAAGGGAAAACATCAATAATAAAGCCTTCATTAATTATTATGCATGAAATAGTAACTGCATTGTTTCAGTTGCATTGTGGCCTACAGAACATAATACTTCGAGGTCCAAGGAGTAATACCGACCCCTTGACACTGAAATATCCTGGGGAAAGTGATACAAGTTCACCCAAAAGTCTCACGAACAACTCTCTTGAGGAGTCAACAGCATAATTACCACATGTGCTTCTGGCAGTTGAGTTTTGTTGCTAGTAGACCTGATTGCAGCTTTGAACCAAGGTTACAGCGCATACTGAAGAGTTTTAAACTAGGACTAATTTATGCATGGTGTCTCATTTATGATCCTTTCATAGAATAAAAAGAAAATCGAGGAAAGTTGATATGTGACATTATTTTTCCTTTGCACTTTGATTGGCCTTTGTATGACAGTACATGGTTTTTACTGTTGCAGAAAATGCCAGGTATTCCATGGGCCTGTATAATAAATCACATTCCATCAATGTATATTATCGCAGACTGATACAACCTCTGCAAAGTAATTTGTTTCTTTGAACTTCTTCTTTCTGCACCTGACTGAAGAACTATTATATCACCCCAGACAGTGCCAGACACCTTGTGACATCACAAGCTATCAGTCTTCCATGATCAAAGGGCTGTCATGTGATCAGTTCAAAGAAGGATTAATTTAAATATGGAGGCTGGGAAGTCTCAGACAAGTATAAGAAGCTTTAGAGAGGTCATGATGAAAATAGAAGAAAGGTTTTATACACTAAATGTTGTCCGTGACATCCATATATTCCACAATAACCTGAGAGGAATGATTCAAATGAATTATTTCACTTTAGACATTGCATCTTTCTAGAGTTTTTTGTAGAGCAACTGAATAGAACTTATAAATTCAAACCATGAATTTTTATGTAATGACCCAGGGACTTAGGAATACTTATTTTTCCAGTAGAAGGTCATCACTTTGAATTTTGTTATTATGAAGTTTAAAATGACTACATCGTAACAGACGCCGATGTGAAACCAATATTCAAAATGTTTTTTAGGAGCAAAATCCTAATAGGCTTTCGTGATTTGTCTTCACTTTGGTAATTTAACTTTAAAGCAAGATAAATTTTTATTCAAAGGAAATATTTAACACAAGTCATTCTGCCATTGAAAGCTGAGTTACTTTTCAAGTGCACCTTTTATAAAAAACAAAAATATTTGCATACCAAAATTACTTTAGGATTTTAATATCAAAATAAGTTCAGAGAATTAACTTAACTTGCATTCAGTCGAAAGTTACAGCAAAAAGATAGGTGGATGGTTTTTGAGGATTTAACAGAGTGAAATAATCAGCTTCACTTTGTGTCAACTTCTATAGTTTTCTACTTGAATAGATACTTTTTCCAGCTGTGATATCCAACCTTTATGCAGAAATCCTCAACTCTGCCAAATGCAACCCTGTGCCAAACTTCAACCACAGGTTGATGGGAGCAAAACCAGATGGTCCCTGCTGCATTTTTCACCTCCAAAGCAGTAAACGTTGAACTGAGAAGTAACTTTGTACAATAATGTACAATAATGACAAGTATATCTGATGGACAAGATACATTATGTCCTACAAAGTCATGGCTCCTGTGAGTTATATTGCTCTTTCAACATGTAGCAGCTCCACATAAGAATTATTTCATCACTTTTGGTGTCACAGTCAATTGTGATAATAGTGTATCTTAGCTCATTTTGTTACCCTTTCATATTGGACAGTGTCCAATGGACACACCTGTAGGAACAAAATCTCCTTAATAACAGAAATATTGCCTGACACAGTCTAGGGACTTTATTCCAAATACTAATCCTAATTCAGTTCAACATAGGTTTCATATATGTCAAGTCAAATAATATATGTCAATGTGCATATATGGGAAGAAAAACATTTTTAATATTAGCAAAAGTAGATTTATGTTGGATTCAGCATGCATGAGGATGTCAAGCAAAATTAATATTACAACATGAAAAGAGAAGAATTTTGCTCCCAATTGATTTCAGAGAGAGAAATGAAATTAAATCTGGTTGTTAACCCTGTTTTTTTTGGTCCTAAGTCTTTACTAGTAGTCACGTGACACAATAAATTATATTTATAAAATCCAAGCTTAACTTGACTGATAAGTTATTAGCTGGTGTAAGTGATGGAAAACATAGCTCATGTTTTCAGTTTCAGAACACTGAGACAACGCTCTGATGGATAAGAGTCATCAATCTCAAGGCACACCTGCAGTGTACAGAATAAGACCCCTATATATGTTTAGTTGGTAAAGGAATCAGTAAGATTGAAAACAGCAGTTGATTCGTTAGAAATCACAGAATAAGGTGTGATACTGCTAATTATTATTCCCTTTACAAAATTTCCAAATTAAGGTGACTCAAGCGTGGTAGTTTGATCATACAGATTTTTCTAAAATTATGCACAGGTAGTCTATGGGACCCATACATTCCAAAAATGAAAAATGAAAAAATTTCACCGACTCGTTTGGTTGCCATGGTAACAGCATATTTGGCCTGATGACTGCTTAAAAGTTATAAATTGAGTTTTTGGTTATGTACCACATAATAAAGCATTACATGCATTTGTCACACAAAAATGTCAGAAATGTCTTCCCATGGATGTAAACCAATACATTTGCCACAAATTTGAAGAAAAAGGTTAAAATACTTTTTTCTGTAAGAGCTCAAAGGGCACCAACACACTAATTAATTGCAGATTTTTCATGCATCAATTATGGCAGTAATCAAATTTTAGGAAAACGATGATACCGATTTTTTTTTAAATTTGCATATATCATAAACAGGTTATTGTCAAACAAATATCCAAAAATAAAAAAATTTCACCGAGTCGTTTTTTAACTGCAGTACCTTGACTATGCCAATGTCAATTTAAAGAAATAAAGACAATTTTAGACACAGTTGACTGAAATTAGTTGAGAAAATTCTTTGGATAAAGATGAGAAGCTGAAACTTTGAACTAGCATAGAGTAGGTGTTACTGCATTCAATAAAAAATAATTATGCTTCTAGCTGCATTAGATCTCATTTAAATAGCAAATTACTGGCTGCCATGCTGTTAAAAAAAAAGAGAGCAGAAAATGGTAACGTCACAACTTTTTCAGGGCCTGCAGCAGTGGTGACGCTATGTTGCTAGGCAACCAGGCTGCTCAGAAGTATGTGCAGTGTACCACGGTTGAGTCACCTTAAGCCAGCTTTATTGCATAATTGAGAAAATTTGATGGGCACTCCTCATCTCATTCTAAATAGTTTCCAATATATTTTCACAATGCACATTGTGTTGTAGACAGACTCAAGACATCTATTTCTTCCTGAAACACAGACACATTGTAACAGTAAAGAGGGAGGATATCTCACATAAGAGTTGTGCAAGTATCATGATTTCAAGACATCCAACAGTGCAATAGGTACCTTGATGCTCACACAAGGTAATCTTTGGGTGTACACAGATTCCTCAATTTGTAGAGAGCATTGAAATATACAGTGTTACAACAGAGATAATATTTCGATTTTTGTTGCACCGGTTCTTTTTTTTTCTATTGTTTTTGTTTGCAAATTCAGCATTTATTCTGCACAAATGTAAGGTTTTATTCACATCAGGATACAATAACTTTTCTCTTTCATTTTTGTCACAGAAATATTACAGTCAGATATTAATATGTTTGAATATGTTTAAACTTTTGTATCACAAAGTTACAAAAACTGCTAGAAACCTGATAGAGCAGCATTATCAAGTGGGTAAATGATCAACATAGTTAATTTTCAACACACAAAACCTTTACTTGCCTGTATTACACATGCACAGAACACTCTGATATTGCTAAATGACAAATTCACAGTTCCGTTTATTTTCAACATGGAGATTCATGCTGTAACTGTAGCAACAAAATAGCTTTAAACTCTGATGCATCCATGGAGAACTCGGTGAGCTGTTGACATTTGTGGACAATGTTAAACAATAGACTTACTACTTTTCCTCAATGTTTATTGTCATTGATGAGGCTGACAGCAAATTATAAGACTTGTGCAACAAATAAGTGCTCTGTTGTGGCTGTTGTTTTACATTTTTCAATGTGCTTCGTTGGAGCAAACAAGCCATTTTACTCATCAGGATCCAGGGAGACTGGTGTTTATATGGTAATGCCCTACTTTTGAGAAGTTATAACAATGGTATCCCTAATACTAGTAGGCCTAATAGACAAGTAATTGTCGCTTTTACAATGTTGATGAATATCAACCATCCAAGATGTGGTGTCTACGTATGTATGTTTAAGGGGGCCCTTCTGTCATGCAAGCTTGATAAAACACACTCCCGGTTCTATATTACTCATGTGATTCAAGTTTATTTGTCTGCACATATTCATATTGTCTTGGAGCAGGTAGTCGTATTGAAAGCAGGTCAACTGGTGCTAATTGCCTTCTGAGCCAGTGAACAATGGTACACCTGAGGCACATCAGATAATTTCAGGCATTAACAAAAGGCATTAAGATAATTCCTTTCATTACATCATTTTCGTGCCTGTTGAATGCATTCAAGCTCATTTATCATGGTTCACAATGCAAAGAAAGCAGAATTCAATGATTTAGCTAAACTGAAGAGATGTCCCAATAATATCATTGATTGGTGAGCAGCAGATGTCTTCATTCTTTTAAAAATGTGCTATAACTATGTGAGTATAAAATATCGAATTTCTTCAGCAAATGTTCAGAGAAGCCTTGACCTTATGCATTCTAACCGTAAGATTATAAGATACCGAAATCCTTCAGTACTCTAAATGTTCTGAGAAGAGTATGCTATCATGCGTGCTTGACATTGCTTTTCAAAATAGGCTGAAAATCCCTGAGATGGAATTTCATGCTTTCTTTCAATGATTTCGCCGTTGCCTAATGGTTTAAGGTGCCTGTTTGTGCTACCAGTCTGGCTTTGAGGTCGTGGGTTCGACTCCCACTCCTGGAACTCAATTTGGTCCGAGCCAATGGGACATTAAATGGAGGTGGGTTGTATCCAGTGTTCTGTGCTGGGGCAACTGAAAGACCCTGGGCTTCCCTGAATTAATAGGGCATGTGCCAGACTACCAGTCTTCTCATCAATCATCATCATACGGCGGTCACCAACACTGGAGAATGCTATGGCATGGGAACCTTGGGCATTGTTCCTCTAGTCTCTGCCCATGGGTGCCGTTCTATGGCTGCCCTGAGCTGTATCATTGTGGAAGGCTCACCACGAATTTCGTGCCTGCATTGCAGTGCATGACTGAGAGTATTTACAATTACAATTACAATTATGCGAAGGTATATGTATTCCACCTGATGATGATGGCAAATTCCAGTTCCATCAGAAGCCTGAAAAAGGGGACTTGAACATAGACTTCTAGGCTCAGGAATTTACCTGTGCCTATGTACTGCTACTTTAGAATACCAAAACAATTTTCCTGGGGAAGCTCTCGTATTGGGCTGTTGACTTACATCAGCTATTTAGCGACCTGGAGAACATCTCTTATGGTAATTGCACTTCCCTTAATGCCTCAATCCGACTAGGAGACACATTTGCCTAACGGCCACCTACATATCTGTAATCTTACAGTGCCATCCCGTGAGTCATAATAATATGAGAGGAAATGGATTGAAATATTTTCTGATAAATGAAGTTTCTGCATGGTACCAATAAATTTGTGTAAATATTGAACCCAAATCGATCATCTATACATCCACATACCTGTTTATTTTATTAGCTGGTCTGAAAGGTCTTGACATTTAAATGCATTTTGATATATGGATTTCAGAGAAATGCTTTGAAAATAAGTAATGAATCACCCACATTATATTGAATGACTGCAGAGAACCAGCAATATATGTGATGCTTTATAGATATCATTTGATTAATCTTTCATAATACTATATATCTTGACATAAGTGTATGGAATGAAATGTAATAATCATAATATTTTTGGAAATACCATTTTTTATTATTTCTCCTCAGGCTCATGTTGTATTATTGCAAGACCTGATATTCATGAGGTTCATTTCTTTAAACCACTCTGTCATCAAGTTTCCTCGTAAAGTTTAAAGTCTTCTTTTTGGGTTAGGTGATGAAATTTCAATAATTCAAGAACCTAAACATTCTTGGATCGGTATAAATTGAATCGTGACAATGCCTGTTTGCTTACATGAATTTCAAAATCGTCCACTTATTATTTTTTTTAAAGAAATAAATGCAAACAAGAAGAGCAATTATTTAATCAACTTTAAGGAGAAAGGTTCCTTTCTTGGAGGTCATTAATCTTTGAACTGATACTTGATTAAATTGGAATCGTAATTCATTTCAAAAAGCATCTTTTCCGGGGCCTGAATCGGATTTCATGTCAATTCATTATGATGCCATGCTGATCTGAAAAAGAAAGAATTACTCAAAAATGCAGTATATCATTGATTTGAAGACTTGGGGTTCATTTTGGTGCACAAAGACTAGCCTCAAAAATAACAAATTGCTGAACATATAAAATCCTGGTCATTACCAGTCTAAGACCAAAAACCTGCCATCCAACTGGAGCGCATTGGTGGTGTCCACAGCAAACCTGGGTAACTTTGTGATAGACCCTTCCGGGATGATATTCTGTCATATACTACAGATATGTATTCCATATATACATTTTTTGCTCGGGAATGCTAACACATAATCATGCATACCTAAATATGATATCAAAAGCTCCTTTTAAGTTTTGATGTTATCCTGTATTTTAGCAAGTTGGCACTGTCCAGCATCTGAGGGACCCTTGGCGTGGGAAATAGCCACTTTGAGGAAGATCAATAGGCAAAGAGACGTAACACTTAAAATGATCAATTCTATACCTCTTGTGTTTTGTCACATTCTCAGCCTTTAATGTTGGAGTCTTTCAAGAGCTACAGAAGCCTGCCCTCGTAGTGACTCATTTGTCTCCAGCATATGAGACAGTATACAAGGTTGCTTGCTTGACGCTTGTGTACAGAAATATTAATCGGAATGATAAGGCATGCATGTGAATATATTCAGTCAACTTCAAAAGTCAAATGCAATATATGTAATACCATTTAATGTTCACCTAATACTACTGGGCACAAAACATGTTTCAGTTAAGATAAGCCTGCAATGCACCATCAAAGTTAATCTGGTAAAGTCTTGTGAATGAGTGAGTTTTTGTATTGTACCATATGGCTCCTTATCAGTAGAGGTCAAATAAAGTGGTGGCCTTTACCAAACTACAACAAAACTACATTGTATAATTATATGCTTTGTCACCGATATTGTTCATAACCACAAAACATGCTTATCTCATTTGGCATTCGGCTAGTCATTCATTGCATGCCGGGAGTTGGATGAAAGAATCGCATGTAAACAACTTATGTGGACACTCTTTTATCTGAAACAATATATTGTCAATAAAGGCTTTAATGTTTTGATATTGATGAAATATATATTTATGCAGCTGTCATGGAGAGAAAGCATGAATGAAGCTGTTATAATGAAACAGCAACAGAATGGTTTCAGTTGCATTTAATCCTGCCGATTATACAGAAGATAATATTTCGAGGTCCTTGGAGTAATACTGATCCCTTGACACTGGATATCCTGGGGAAAGTAAGACAAGTTTACCCGAAGGTCTTTGAACACAAATCTCTTGTGGACTCAGTTATCCTATTCACCTAATTACCATGCATGTACGCCTCTTGCAGTTGAATTTTGTTGCAAGCAGGTTTGATTGGATCTTTGAAATAGAGCTACCGTAAGCCGCAGAGATCTTGGACTTCGGTATTCATGTCTCATACACTATCCTTCAAAAAAGTACATAGAATATTGAAAATCCAGTTAAAGTGGGATGTGACACCATTTTGCAGGGCACTGTGATTGGCGTGTCAAGAATAGCTTTACATGGTGTACCTGGGAGTATCTATTTTAATAAAACTTTTCAAGGTAGACACTTATGACAATTCATCTTAGGGCACTCTATCCATTCATATTCCCAATCCTGTATCGAGAGTCAATCACATCAAAGCTATAACCATAGATCTAGATCTGCACGTTGTGTGACCTTACAGAGAACACCTGATTTGCAAGTTTAACATTTATAATTCGATTTAGGTTTTATGGTAGAAGCAATAGTGTTTACTATTCCAAAAGATGTATAGCATCCCTTTGGCCTATATGACAAATCTCATTCCTTTGGTCTATACAAAAAATCTCATTCCATCAATTCATATTTGTAACTGATGCCACTTCTGCAAAGGAGTCCGTTTCTTTGAACTTCTTTTCTTCTCCAACTGACCCAAAAATGACGATGCGCCCCCAGACAGGGCCAGACACCAGGTGACATCACAATCTATCAGTCTTCCGTGATCAAAGCACTGTCATGTGATCAGTTCAAAGAAAATTTACATATGGAAGCTGGGAAGTCTCAGACAATTTTAAGATAATAAGGAGCTTTTGGAGAGGTCACAGTAAAAAGGATGGCAGGCATACACTGTTGTACATCGTGTTTACTGCATGTGACACCATATAAACCTCCTTTTTTCACAGTTCACACAAAAAATTACCAGCTAAGAAAGATCGCAAGAAACTGCTTGTCTGAGGGGTGTTATTCGTTCTGAGAAACTTTACATGTATCTATTGCGCAATTCTGTAAAGTCTGATTCACATATCTGACACTTTAGCAGCTTGTGTAGCTCTACCATTACACCTCAGCTATTTCATTGTTAAACAGGGATGAGGCCAGGTAATAGGGGTATCAGGCAAGCCATCAGCCAAAGCTCCAAGTGCAACAGGAGCTTTGCTACAAGGAAAAACGTCATGGTGTCACACATACTGCCAAATTTACAGAATTGCCCTTTAGATGAGAGTAATACCATTTTGACTTATTTTATGAAATAAGTGAAACAATTAATAAGAAACCATGATTTCTTTAATAATGATATTGTGGTCCATATTTTATAGTGTGTTCTATGTGAAGATTATGATTTTTTTGTCCTAAATCTTATTTATTTAGCTCAGAACAATTAGAGTACACCAGAAGATGTAAGCCAACAGTAGGATTATTCTTGTAGGCTTTCGTGATTTTTAATTGATTTGGCCATTAATCTTTAAAGCTGGATTAAAATTGAATCAAAAGAAACATTTTACAGAAAGATTAAACTCAGGTAATTCTGTTATTTAAAGCCGAGTTACTTTCCAAGCGTGGCTAATGACATATTTCAAATATTTTGATGTCGTTACAATAATATTATTTTTTGGTAGAATAGACAATCTCGTTGTTGGAAAATTTGCAGAGGTTGTTCATGGAATCATCCAAAAAACGTTTGTTAAGAGATAAAAAGCTGGAAACTTCTTGCAGGCTTTGACATGGTGAAAATAAGTACTTTACTTTGTGTCAATTTCTGTAGTTTTCTACGTGAATAGATACCTTTTCCTGCGTTGACACCCAGCCTTTATGCAGGAAACCTCAACTCTTCCCAATGCAAAGCTTTGCCAAACTTCTGGCACAGGCTGATGAGAGCAAAAGCAGATGGTCCCTGGTACAGTAAACACTGAACTGATAATTTACTTGTCCAATACCCACAAGTATATTCGATGATCATGATTTATTGTGTGAAAAGCCACATTTACGAAGTTTGGTAAATAATGACCAATATTAATCATTTCCAATTTGATCAAGTTCCATGGTCGCTTCGCCTAATCGTAATACTGACAGAGTCTATAGCAAAACCTGCACGACTGTTTTGTTCTGCTTCATCAATATCATTGCACAAGTTTTTATATTTACAAACAGGATCTTAAAATAAACCCTAAAACATCTTTGGCATTAGGCATATCAAACTGGCTTATTTATTTTTAAACTGCTTTCTGTTAAAGCTGTGAAAAATTTTCATTTCATATTTTGCCTTAGCATAGCTACATTTAACTGATTTCCTTCTGCTTTCAGTAACCATGGGCCATGGCAGCTCAGTGGATCTGCGCCCGGAGGACCTCGTGAAACTGAAAGACCAGACTTACTTCCAACAAAATGAAATTCAGACGTTGTACGACAAATTCATCTCGGAATTTCCATCTGGAATTATTACCAAGGAAGAATTCATTGAAATGTACCAGGTAAGCAGACATTTTTGTTTTGTTCATATGCTGAGGGGGCGAACATTGGGTAGTTGAAGGAGGGGGTTGGAGTTCTTCTAATGGTAATGTTTTCTTCAACGGAAACACAGGATTTATTCTATATCTCATATTATTATGTTTAGTATGCTTGGTGCTAAACGACTCACATCAGAGTCAAAACTACAACATTAACAATTTTATCAGCTAAAAGATATCAAGGTGGTCTCCTAATTGTTGTTGCATGTATTTTAATGAAATTCAGCTCAGGTGATATTCATCTAAGGCCTCCTTGGCAACATGTAAATTTCAATGTAGCAATGTAATGCTCTTAATTATGTTACCGTCAAAATCGCATGCATGCATAATGCTCAATATACTTCAAAAATGGGTTTTACATTCTATGAACATGAAAAAAAAGAGTAAAGGAAAAAGAGTAACAAAACAGCACTTAAAGGCCAGACTTGGCTACATATCTGTCATTTCTGTTATTGCCATCTTTTTTTGTCAGGGTCATATTTTTAAGCAAACATTGCAGAACAGGAAAACATACTTCAGAGGCAGAAAATGGATGCTATGCTTAAAATTATATTTCATGGTTCCTGTAGTTCTGACAAAGAAAACCGGACGAGCACAAGCCAAATGAATTCCTTTCTGCTTTCCTAACTGCAGACATCTTTTTTCCAAACCATCTTTTGACTCTGGTATATTGCTTAGCGTAATAATTGCTGAATTATGGTCCAGTCCAACAGTCATTTTGTTGATCTACGCAGATGGTGTTCAGTTTTGATACCTGTTGTTCAGCTGCTTTGGTTGATAGGAGATGTTAAAATTTAAATCTGCTGCTGTTACCGTGGAAGTGAAGATGATTGTTTTGGGAGAATACGTACAATGAGCATGGGCGTTATCCCCAAAAGAATTAAGGAGCATGTGTGGCAATATATTGGCTGAAAAGGTTGCACTTACATACTCACATCTGTTATCACCTTCTTGTCATTGTCATTGTGAGTAAATCAGCTCATCTCAATGTTCAATATAAAATAAATAGAATGTCCATGGGATGTCCCCAATGCCACAATGTATTCATAGAAAATGATCATTTGCACCAACATGCCTGACAATCTACCCAATGGTGATAATTATGATAACAGTTCACATAACTGAACCCAATAATAAGTGTCACAATAATGGCACCGTCAGCAGGTATGCCATAAAATTGGCATGCAATTGCAGAACAACACCTAATATTACTAACATAAACTCTCATAGAATTTCGATCCTTTTACCTGGCATGAGGAGTGAGAGGGTCTCACATTGGTTTTTTCCATTAGTGAATGAGATAAGAACCATCTGACACACAAATTGGCGATACCATCTATCAGGGTGTGACTGTTGGACCTTTGTACTCCGACCAGCCACAGATGTCTTTGTCTTCTGGTGTTCGTGCTGATGTCTAATGATGCTTAGTTATCATGTAATGCAACAAAAAATGTATTCATTAAATAACGCCAGTTTTCCAAACGAATTTCTGATTTCGAAACAAATGTACCTGTTATTCACAGAGGCTTGTTATCATTTCACCAATATATGCATGATCACCAGTTCTTTTATATTTTCGAGAAGGCCAATGTAGGATATATGATATTTTTTATACTATAAAATGGAAATTGTAGCAGCAGTGTTGAATGTTGATGTTGAAACACAGATGGCTTGATTTTCTTGCAAATTTTGTGAAGGACATCTAAACTTCCATGCAGGCAACCACACAATTTCATAATGACAGAGTTACTATCAAAATTTTATGAATGATTATAAACAATAAAAGTGCAGACATAAAGTGAAGGCTTATGAGGAACAGCTGTCCTCTCATAAATATATTACAGGATTTTTCTGGTATATAAACTCTTTGGAAATAACAAAGATATTGTCATTACTGTAGCCTTGTGTATCAAGTTCAACCACTTTGTCTTGGTGTGATCAAGTTTCATTTGTTTAAGTTTGCAGAAAAAATACTCAACTTTTCTATTTGATTTGCCTTTTTAATATGTTTCTTTCTCGATGGTCAGTAGCAACATGCTACATAACATAATGAATTGAATTGGAAATGGCAATATCATCATTTCTGGGCCTTTCTTTGTTCCAACTTGTCAAAGTCAAAGTCAAAAATATTTTATTTCACCAGGATGGCCCTTACACTGGTTTCCAATGAGGTCCTGACACATAATTAGACAAACAAAATTTACAGAGGACGCACAAGAAGAGGATTATAAAGACCATAGCTATTCACAACTGTCTGCATAAATGACATCTCATAAATGAAAAAGTTAGATTTTTGTAAATGTGTTGCATTATTTTACACAACCAACAGCATTCACCTTAGAGATGTGACATTTGCTGCCTGTTAAAGTATGGGAGGCCAAAGCAGTCGCACTCTGATACATGGTAGAGCCAATTTGTGTGTCAAATGTTTGCCGTCTCATCGGCTAATGGAAAAGTTACATGCAAGGCACAAACACATATTACACACACCCCACACAACTCTGAACTACCTTGATTCTACATTGAAGTTCCATTGTGTTTTTACCCTTATTCAGTAGAAATATTAGGAGATCCTTTTTTTGTATAATATTTATGATTGAAATTTAGTCATTTAATTTGTCGCAACAAGTTTTCAGCAAGTTATGATTTTCCCTTCAAATACTGAACTTCCAAGTTCCAAGATACATTTGGAGTGGACTATCATGAAAATATCCCGTTATCTATATATTACCGGCTGCTGTTGCCTCCCAATATCCACAACTCATAGTCTTCTGATGTCTCTTTGATGCTCTTACAACACCTATAACATGATAGCAATATTCATTTTACCCAAACTTCCCTGTTTGAAGCTGCCTGCTTTATATCTAGAAAAGGGCAGAAACATTTCCAAAGTAGGAAGGGCTTAAAACTAAATTACATTCTAGCCTGTTTTTAGCAAGGTTAGGAGTAGATTAAGAGGAAATATGGTCTTTAACTACAATAGATCTTTCCAAAAATGGGTATTCATTAATGGTTAGCCATTTAGCCTGACTGAAGTAGAAAATGAGGTCTTGTACAATTACAGTCATGCACAGCTACATATAGTGTTATTTGCAGCTAGCACATCTAAGGCATAGTTAAAAAGCAAAATCTTAATGCGTTTTTTTTTTACGCAACTTTAGAAATGAAATTTGATGATACCCAGAGAAGCAGTTGTTGCCAGGATACATGGTAACTATGGAAATACAATATAGTCCCTGGCCAAACAAAAGCCCAGATGACTTGGAAAGCAATGATAGTGCATGACATCATGACCTAGTCACCATGCATTTAAAACCATAACATCTAAACTTCCATGCAGGCAGCAACGAAATGTTTTTAATGGCAGTGTAATAATCAAAATTTTATAAAAGCTCATAAACAATGAAAGTGTGGACATAAAGCGAAGGCTATGAGAAACAGCTGTGCTCTTGTAAATATAAGAATATTACAGGACCTTTCTGGTATACAAACCCAAAGGCTTCTTAAGTTCTTATCATACATCAAAAATTCTTCCATATTTTATGAACTAGAAAAAAGTGCAACACTGACGACATGGTATACACTCCACCAGAAAAAAATACCTATAGAATATTGTACATCTTGAACCAGCACTTTTAAGGCTAACCTGAGTAGGCTGCAGATCTGTCATTTCTGTCATAATGATATTTTTTGTCAGTGTCATATTTCTTTCATGGTCGTGCTTTTTTAGTAAACATTGCAGTGCAGTACTGTAAAATTTGAAATTTTGAGTCAGCTCAAATGATTGAGTGAGATGGTTGCACAATTTGTTTGATCTAACATAGCTTAACATTTTGAGTTATGATAATCTTTTCGTTGTTATAACTTCAAACAACAAGCTATGATAGCTCAAAGGAATTGAGCAACCGTCTCACTCAATCATTTTTTAAAAGCTGACTCAAAATTCAGATTTTACAGTGAGGAAAACATACATCAGAGTTAAAAAAGGATGCTATACTTTAGGTTCTATTTCATAGTTCCTGCAGTTCAGACATCGAAAACGTGACAGATACATGCCAAATGACTGCTCTCTGGTTTCTTGCAAAAATCTCTCTTTTCCTAAACCTTCTTTTGACTTTGGAAAAAGGCAGTTTATTTTGCTTCAGTATATTTCTTGGTATGCTGACCAATGATGAAGTATGTCAGTCATTTATCTATCTGCACCACCGTGATGTTCAGGTTTGATAAATGTCTGGCAGGCATTAGATCTATTTGAGAAAAATTCCAAAGAAATGTTAAAATGACATGACCATGCAGTGCCTTTTATTCCGTTGCAAGCAAAGATCTCACATCTGGGAAAATTAACAGTAGTATACTTTAGGCCAATGATTACCTTGATATGCATGGACGTTTTCATAAAAAAATAAGAGAGCATGTGTAGTAAGATCTTGCCCTTGAGGTTGCATTTACACACATCTGTCATCATCTACCTGTCATTCTAATTTTGAGGATATTTAAGTCAGCGAGAACAGCTCAATTTGTAAGCTGATTCTTACATTTTGAGAACAATGCCTATCAGATGTCACCAATGCTACAATGTATCCATCTGAAATTATTGGTTACACCAACATGCCTGACAATTTACCTAATAAGTTTGATAACCGTTCACATAACTGAACCAAATAATAAGTGTCACAATAGTGGCACCGTCAGCAGGAATGCCACAATAGATCAAAATTTCCTATTTAGCAACTACTGACCTGTATCTATTCTATCCAGTCTCTCTAAGGTTTTTGAGAAAGTTATGTTCAAACAAATTTATCAATATTTTAATGAAAATAATCTACTATATGATGGTCAATATGGATTTCGTGCTTTACATTCCACAGAATTAGCAACAATTGAATTTCTGGATAAACTATATTATGAATTAGACAATGGTGAATCACCTATTAGTATATTTTTAGATTTATCTAAGGCATTTGACACCATTGATCATGCTATTATGAAAGCTAAGCTTAAATATTATGGTTTTGATGAAATTTCTTTAAGCTTAATGGAAAACTACTTGACTGATAGATATCAATTTGTTGAATTTAGAGATACAAAGTCTGAATTACTTAGTATATCCACAGGGGTTCCGCAGGGGTCAATTTTAGGACCGCTTTTGTTTATTATTTACAGCAATGATCTACATAGGGTAAATAGTATTTTTAAACCTATTAGGTATGCTGACGATACTACTTTAAGTGCAACTCTAAATGGTTTAAAAGTTTCTAACTGTAATTTAGGCCTGAATATTACATCTGAACTAGAAAAATTTAACATTTGGTTAAAATTAAACAAATTGTCTTTAAATTGTAAGAAAACATCAGCAATGATATTTCACATGCCAAGAAAGGATGTTGAATATCCCGATATTTTGATAAATGGAGTGCCAATTGTGTATGTAAAGGAATTTAACTATTTAGGAATTATATTAAATGAAAACCTTAACTGGAAATCTCATATTGACTATATCTCAAAGAAGATATCGAAGGTTGTTGGTATTCTAAATAAACTAAAGCACACCATTCCTGAACAAGTCCTTTTTACGATTTATAACTCGCTTATTCTGCCACATTTGAATTATGGTGCCTCAATTTGGGAAAGTAATATATCTAGGTTAGTAGTGTTACAAAAGAAAGCAATGAGAGCTATCACTAAGAGTAAATTTAATGCTCACACCAGTGTTATGTTTAAGTATCTAAAGACATTAAAATGCCAAGACATCTGTGCACTGCATTGTTTAAAGTTTTGTTATAAATTAGAAAATAGATTGTTGCCGAATTATTTCCTTTTTTCTGGTATTTTTACAAGACGAAGTGAAATTCATGCTCATTACAATAGGAGAATAAATGATTACGATATTCCTAGAATCAAACATGAATTTGCTAGACAAAGTGTAAGATATAAAGCTGCAATGACATTTAATAACATGAAAACACTTTTCAGAGACAAGATACACACTCACTGTTTTCTATGTTTTAAAAACTATGTAAAAAGGGCAATGCTTGACAGCTATGATGTGACTTGTGATGTCAGTAACTGCTATATTTGCAACAGATTATAATCTTTATACGTTTTTAGCTTTTGAAAATATTTTAGTTTTCTTGTATTATTTTGGAGCTTTTTTGACTGACTGACTGACTGACAGAAAATGAAACTGAATAACAATAAGACATTTAGACGGAATATGAATACATGACATTTTTGACTAAGGACATGACTGACTGAAAACCTAGCGGAGGCTTCATTTAATCAAATTCATGCAATGATAAGGTCATTTTATGTGTCTCGGGATCCTGTGCGTACCTTTGCTGCCTCCCACTTTGCCTCTCAAATACATAATATCTGGTGGCCCCAACGTAGCAGTCCGTTGGGCTTTTGTGGGGTCTCCTCCATTTATGTTTTTGTGATGGTATATATTATGTAATTGTTATAATCTAAATGGAAATAAATTCTATCTGAATCTGAATCTGAATCTGAATCTGCCATCGAAAAAACAAAACCTGGTATTACTAACATTATACTCTCATAGAATTTACATCCTTTTACCTGGCGTGAAGAGTGAGAGGGTCTAACGTTGGTTTTTTCCATTAGTGGATGAGATGGGAAGCATCTGACACACAAATTGTCGATACCATCTATCAGGGTGTGACTATCGGACCTTTGTACTCCGGCCAGCTACAGATGTCTGTGCCTTCTGGTGTTCGTGCTGATATCTAATGATGCAGAGTTAACATGTCATGCAACAAAGAATGCATTGATAAAATAAGACCAATTTACAAAATGAATTGCTGCATTCATAACAAATCTACCTGTTGTTCACAGAGGCTTGTTATTATTTCACCAATATGTGTAATCACCAGTTCTTGGATTATTTTCGAGAAGCCAATCTAGGATATATGATATTTTTGTTCTATAAAATGGAAATTGTAGCAGCAGTGCTGAATGTTGATGTTGAAACACAGATGGCTTGATTTTTTTTGCAATTTTTGTGAAGGACATCTGAACTTCCCTGCAGGCAACAAGGCAATTTCATAATGACTTGTTACTAGCAGAATTATGAAAGCTCATAAACAATAAACATGTGGTCATGAAGTGAAGGCTTACGAAAGACAGCTGTGCTCTCATAAATATGTTACAGGACCTTTTAGGTATATAAACTCTAAGGCTTCTTAAGCTGTCATCATACATCAAAAATTCTTCATATTTTATGAACTGGAAATAGAGCGCAACACTGAAGACATGGTATATACTCCACCAGAAAAACTGAGTGATAGAATATTGTGCTTCTAGACCCAGCGTTTTAAAAAGGATGTGGATTTGTCATTGTCATTTTTGTCATTGTCATTTTTATCACTGTCGTCTTTTTTTGTCAGGGTCATATTTTTGTCTGGGTCATACTTTTAAGCAAACATTGCAGTGCAGGAAAACATGCATCAGAGGCAGAAAGTGATTGCTATCCTTTAAGTTATATGTCATAGTTCCTGCAGTTCTGCCAAAGGAAACAGGACAAACACAAGGAAAATTATTTTTTTCTGAAAATTGTTAAATTCTTCTTAAACAATCGCTTTTGTCTCCATTATATGAGAGACATCAGCCTAACTTGTTGGTTGGTCAAATAGTTTAGCCTTTTTTTCACCTGCATCACTTTGTGGTTTGAGTTTTAAACCTCCAAAGTGGATGCAATATTCCTTTTAAATTCAAAAGAAATGTTAAATTGCATGACCGTTTTGGGGTTGCCATCAGTGCGTGCGAAAGCAAATCGACTGTGGTCAGACATATTGTCTGGCCTAGAGATAGACAATTTTCACTTTGATCAGACAAATCTGTAGTCGCTTTTCGCAGTCATTTTCAAAATTTTCCAAAAAAGGAAGAGCTTAAGAACTGCTGCAATCTTGCGTGACGAAAACCCCCCGGCACATAGGCTCTTTGATTTTTTAAGATGAGGCCTAAAATGTTAGTATGGTAGTAAGGGCTTTGTTAGTGGCTTCATACCTTCTCTATAATTTTTATGCACTATGCTCTGGTGGAAGTAAACTAAGGCATACGGTTACTTGATTGTTTCTTGTCAACAATTTGTCAAATTCTTGGTAAATGAGCAAATAAAATAAGTTCATGCATGCATTAAGTTAATTGGCAAAATGGAGCTTAATTTTCAGAGAGTGAAGTATTTTGCTTAATGTACTGTTAATTGTATTTCAACCCCCACAAGTCTGTCACATTTTACCTCTGATCCTGAATTGCAATAAAGTTCATTTGTTGTCAAGGCGAACTCACATGATGGAACAATTGCTATCTACTGAGCTGCAGATTGACTCTTGAAGCAACTGCAAATTTCTAAATAAAGGCTTGAAAATTCTTCTGTTGGATTTTTTGTCTGACCAGGGCCAGAGACAGGTCGGACAATCGTAAAAAAGATCAGCAAAAGCCGATTATCCGACATCTTTTGCGCGCACTGGTTGCCATCCCCTGGCATTGAAAGTAAACATCCGTGAGAATGTACAGTAGTGTACTGCAGTCGTCGTCCTCAAAAATAATAAGGGAGCTTAATAGCTGACTTTACATGCATTTGTCATGAGTGTCATCATCTACCATTTTGAGAATAATTTTTGAATGTCTCTGAGGTCAATGTGTAAGCTGATTGTTACATTCGGAGCACAATGATACATGTACAAATTGTACATATATACAATACCTATTAGATGTCACAAATGCTACAACGCATCTATAGAAAATGAATGTTTATGCCAACATGCCTGACAATTTACCTAATGGTGATAATTATGATAACCATTCACATAACTGAACCCAATAATAAGTATCACAATAATGGCACCGTCAGCAGGTATGCCATAAAATTGGCATGTAATTGCAAAACAACACCTAGCATTATTAATATAATACTCTCATAGAATTTAGATCCTTTTACCTGGCATGCAGAGTGAGAGGGTCTCACATTGGTTTTTTCCATTAGTGGATGAGATAGGAAGCGTCTGACACACAAATTGGCGATACCATCTATCAGGGTGTGACTGTTGGACCTTTGTACTCCAACCAGCCATAGACGCCTGTGTCTTCTGGTGTTCATTCTGATGTCTAATGATGCAGGCTTAACATGTCATCAATAAAAAATGTATTGATAAAATAATGCCTATTTACAATCTGAATTGATGAATTCTTAACAAATCTACCTGTTACTCATAGACGCTTGTTATCATTTCACCAATATGCGAAATCACCAGTTCTTGCATTATTTTCAAGAAAGCCAATGTAGGATATATGATATAGTTTTTATACTATAAAATGGAAATTGTAGCAGCAGCATTGAATGTTGATGTTGAAACACAGATGGCTTGATTTTCTTGCATATTTCGTGAAGGACATCTAAACTTCCCTGCAGGCAACAACGCAATTTCATAATGACAGTGTTTCTATCAGAATTATGAAAGCTCATAAACAATAAACATGGTGGTCATGAAGTGAAGGATTACGAAAAACACCTGTGCTCTCACAACTATATTACAGGACCTTTCTGGTATATAAACTCTTAGACTTCTAAAGTTCTTATCATACATCAAAAATTCTTCCATATTTTATGAACTGGAAAAAGAGCATAACATTGAAGACATAGTATGTACTCCATCAGAAAAATGAGCGATAGAATATTGTGCATCTAGACCCAGCATTTTCAAAATGATGTGGTATGCTGCAGATCTGTCATTTTTGTCATTGTCATCTTTTTTGTCAGGGTCATATTTTTGTCGGGGTCATACTTTTAAGCAAACATCGCAGTGCAGGAAAACATACATCAGAGGCTGAAAAAGATTGCTACCCTTTAAGTTATATGTCATAGTTCCTGTAGTTCTGACGAAGGAAACAGGACAAACACAAGGAAAATGAATTCCTTTCTGAAAAATGTTCAATCTTTTTTTTAAACAATCGCTTTTGTCTCCATTATATAACTCTGTTTGTTGGCTGGTTGGTCAAATAGGTTAGCCTTTTTTTTTACCTGCATCACTTTGTGCTTTGAGTCTTCAACCTGCAAAGCAGATGCAATATTCCATGTAAATTCAAAAGAAATGTTAAATAGCCTGACCGTTTTGGGGTTGCCATCCCCTGGCATGTGAAGTAAACATCTGTGAGAATGTACAGTAGTGTACAGCGGGTGTCGTCTTAAAAATAATAAGGGAGCTTAATAGCTGACTTTACATGCATCTGTCATCATCTACCATTTTGAGAATATTTTTTGAATGTCTCTGAGGTCAATTTGTTAGCTGATTGTTACATTCTGAGCACAATGATACATGTATATATATCGACCGCTCGGCGCAAAAAGGAGCTTAGTGGAAAAAGGCCCTTTTCTTTTGAACAGTTGTTTTCAATTCTGGCTCGGTGAGTAATGGTCCGATTTGAATGATTTTTGGTACATATATGAATATGGCCATTTTCTACAACTGTCTGTAAGAATAATAATACTAATATGATTATCTTTCATGAAATAAGACCAATGCTCCTTCTAGCATCAAAGAAAGCATGATCAGTTGTGCAAAAAGGAGAATCGATGCACTGAGCTCCTTTTTCCGCCGACTGGTTTCTGTAGTTATTCTGAGTAAAGAAAAGGAGCTTAAAACTAGTATCTTTATTATCATTGTTAAGTAAATTTCAGTGCCAAAAGGTGCATAACAGAACTATGCACCTTTTTGCATTGGGTAAAAAGGTGTTTGGCTGAACTAAGTCCCTTACTGCATTAGCTGCATTTTCTAATGGCAGAGACAACAAAGGTCAACAAAATTTTTAAAATAGTGTCATCCTGTACTTTGACCTGCTATATCTCCTTTAGTTTAACTCACTTTGTTAATCTTAAGGTCTTGAACTCTCAAAAAATTCAATAATTCAAAACGGGACTTAGTGGCTCTAAGTCCCTTTTTGCGCTTATCAGTCGATATATAGAATACCAATGGGATGTCACAAATGCTACAACGCATCTATAGAAAATGATTGTTTACACCAACATACCTGACAATTTCCATAATAGCGATGATTATGATATCTGAACACAATAATATAAGTGTCAAAATAAAGGCACCGTCAGCAGGAATGCCATTAAATGGGCATGCAATTGCAGAACAACACCTAGCATTACTAACATAATACTCTCATAGAATTTAGATAATTTACCTGGCATGAAAATCTAGAGGGTTTCGCATAGGATTTTTTTTCCCATTAGCTGATGAGATATGAAGCGTTTGACACACAAATTGGCGATACCATCTATCAGGGTGTGACTGTTTTAGCCTGCCCTACATCCACTATAGGCGAATACCATATTATGCTGGTTCAAATAGTTTTTTACAAAAATAATGTTATCATAATAAAAAACATAGCATTTCATAGTCAATGCTGAAAAGTTCAGCGTAAGGTACACTATCACACACAATTGGATAACTTCAGTTTTCCAAATAAATGATATTAAGTTAATAATTAACTTCAGGTTTTATCGGCAACTAAAGCACCTTGCAAGAACCCTTGAGCATCCACTAGTTTCGGCTTAATTGAATTTAGATTGGGAATAATGGAAAAATTATTCACAGAACAAGATTGTTCATTATGTAATTCAATGACCGTTTCTGTTCATCATGAACTTGTCAAGATGAAACACCAAGGCTTGCATTTCTGTATCAAATTGATGTATTTTGAAAGTTGCATACACATCCACCAACTTGAATACTTTTCGGGGATAACGAGACATTGTAATTACTGCAGGATTTAAATGCAAAATTGCTTGAGGATTGTGTTCAGCAATTTCCAAGATGATTATCTTGTGACAATTAATTTCTGAGAACAGTTAGTTTGGTCATCTTTTTATATTCAGTCTCAGCGTATAAAAATGTATGCATAATAGCCTTTGCAAGTGCATTGTTTTACTGAACAGATTGCAGAATCTTTTGCCCCAAAATGCAAACAACATGTCAGAGAAGCTGATGTTCCTGTGGTGCCAAGTGTGAAATTATACTCCTCAACTACAGCAGAGAGCCTTGTGTATCAAGTTGCACCAAAAACAGAATAAGCTTTCGTCAGGACCACTTTGTGTTGGTGTCATCAAGTTTCATTTGTTTAAGTTAGTAGAAAAATACTCAACATTTCTATTTGGTTTTCTTTTCAGTTAATTTATTTCCCAATGCTTTTGTTAATGTGTAGCATTATTTTGCACGAGAAACAGCATTCTCTATAGAGAGCTGACATGTGTTGCTTGCCAAAGTATGTGAGGCCAAAACAAGTCGCACTCTGATACATAGTATCGCCAATTTGTGTGTCAGATGTTTTTCACCTCTTCTGCAAATGGGAAAAGGTACATGCAAGGCACACTCGTCATACAAATCTGAACTAGCTAGTTACTTTATTGTAGCTCCATTCAAAAGACTAATGCAACAGAAATTCCCAGAAGTGAGAGATCAGATGAAAAATTGTGATTATTACTTCAAACTTCCAAGATACATTTTAGAATAGATTATCACAAAAATATCCAGTTAACTATCCATAGTCTGGGCTACTGTTGCCTTCCCATATCCACCTCCTACAGTCTTGTAATATCTCTTTGATGCTTATGTAACACCCATAACATGATAGCAATATCCCATTTTACCAAACTTCCCTCTTTGAAGCTGTCTGCTTTATATCCAGAAACGGGCGGAAATATTTCCAAAGTAGGAAGGGATATAACAACTTGATTACATCGTAGGCTGTTTCTAGCGAATTTATGGGTAGATGAAGGTATTTAACTAAAGTTGATCTTTCCAAAATTCAGTTATCAGACTATTCATTAGTAATTTAATGTTTTAGTGGAATATGTGAAATTACAGTCATTGCTATATAATAATTGCTATATATAATAATATCGTGCGTTACAAAGCCTTTAAAGTTATCATAGGCATTTACTACTTGCATCAAATGAAAATAATTAAATTCTCAAAAAACAAGCTCCTTCTATAGTTTGGATGCTGGCATGTCTTTGAGTCTTGCAAAACAAAAGTGACTAAACTTACAAATGCAATCATATTTGTTAGAAATGCAGATTTGAATTCTGACTTTCTAGCTCGGCACAGACAGATATATTACAAATATCCTCTTGAGATTATCAGACCTAATTTCACCTTAAATGTTGCTTTTCTACAAATACATGAATAACATCATAATCCTCAGAAACCAAACATTCCACTACATACAACGAAGCAGTTGATCAGCATGTCGAGTGTTATATAACACAACCCTCACAGCTGAAGCATGAGTATACATTTGCAGCCTTTTGTATGTTGCTATATGCCTCATGGTATGCTGTTATATGTCTCATATTGTCTCATATGATATGTGGGAAACTGAAGATGTCCAATTCTGCAAATGGAAACTGAGGACAAAGGATAATTCCAGAACTCAGTTGAGAACAAATCTTGACAATTAAACAACAAAGAACTGGATGAAAACCATGAGGGTGAGTTACTGCAAAATGCTACCTGTCTCCTGCGACAATAGAAAACGGTGCATAAACAACTGCACCAAAAACAGAGAGAAGAATGAACAAAAACAGAAGCATTAGAAAACAATTTAGGACAACAAAAATTGGAAGAAAACAACACCCACATGTTTTTCTGGAGGCAGTGAGTTTATAACATCTGGGGAAATTTGATTGTATGTAGTTTTAAAGCAAATCTGGGTTAATATGGACCAAAAAAGAGTGAATTTGTAATGGTAATTACTTTCTCTATAGGTCGAAAACATGGTATCTACTAGCGCAAATGTATTATAAGGAGATAAGACAAATAAAATAGCATTACAGGCGATTTCATTACCATGCGATTCTTGTCATTCACACTTGGCTGTGAAAAATTAATGCTAACCATGTATTTGCTACGTTTAATAAATCTGCTATGTGACGTTCTGTTGGATCTGAACCAGTCAGATTAACCAGAAATGCCGTCTATTTTGTGGGCAAGAACCTTAGAATCGCGTACTAATGAAATCACCTGTAAAAGGAGCAATGCATTTTGGTTGACACTTCAGGTAAAGAGAGAGTGTGCCTTGCATGCAGTTTTTCAATCAGCCGATGAGATGGAAGACATCTGACACCCAAATTGGTGATACCATATGTCAGTGTGTGACTGTTCCCCAGCACAGCTCCACATCATTACCTTCAAGTACCGTCTGTCGGTGCTGCCCTTTGTGTCATTGTCATAATAATTCAATGACGATGCAGTGGTTGAGAGTTTGTCGCATGTATCTTTTCCAATTAGCTGACGAGATAGGAAGCATCTGAGAGATTGGAACACAAATTGGAGATACCATCTATCAGGGCGTGACTGTTTTGGCCCTTTGTATTCTGACCGGGCACAAATGTCTGTTGTTTTCTGGTGTTCATGTTGATGTCAAATGATGCTGATTTACATGTAACATATCATGCGACAACAAATATATTGATAAAATAAAGCCATTTACTTCTGAACAAACTGCTAGAAAATAGCTTTATAAAATGAATTGCTATATTTGTAGCAAATATACCTGTTACTCACAGATGATTGTCATAATTTCACCAATATGTGTAATCATCAGTTCTAGGTTAAGGTTCTAGATTTGGTGAGGTCATTTTACGATATATGATATAAAAATTTTTAATACCATGAACGGAAATGTAGCAGCAGCGTTGATGTTGAAATATAGATGTACCCTTTTTATTTCCCAGGATGCACGTTAACTTAAGCAATAAAAAAGTGTCTATGTCTTTATCCGGCGTCATCATGCCCTTAATATCCATAGTTTTGATATTATGGTTAAGTGAAGGCTTATGTAAAACTGCAGTGCTCTTATAAATAAATTACAGGATCTCGCTGGTACATCAACTCTTAGGTCGCTTAAGTTCCTGTAATACATCTAAAATTCTTCCATATTTTATGACCTGGAAAAGACATAGCATATACTCCACCGAAAATGAGTGATGGAACATTGTGCATCTTGAACCAGAACTTAAAGGCTGTGCTGAAGATCTGTCATTTATGTCATTGTGATTTTTTTTTGCCAGGGTCATATTTTTAAACAAACATTGCGGTGCAGGAAAACATACATCAGAGGTAGAAAATGACTGCTATCCTCCAAGTGATGTCATAGGTCCTGTAGGTCTGGAGTAGAGGGGCATTTATTTGACCAGAATATGTACTTGTAGTACAATAAAATTTGATATTATGTGAAATGCTAGGCCAGGAGACAGTTATATTATCAAATATGGACGTTGACAAAGAAAATGGGACAGATTCAAGCCATATGATTCCTTTCTGGTTTCTTAATTGCACACAACTCCTTTTTCTCTAAACCATCTTTAATTTGACTTCAGTCAAAGGCAGATAGTCAGTCTTTGTTTTGGTTTAGTACACCCCCCTCATCCATTCTCTGCTGTGATTGGCTAACCAGGGTCACCTGACTATAATATTAGAAAGCACTGTTTGGACTGACAGGTCAATAGTCTACTGAATAGCGCCACAAACGACATTATAACAAAACAACCCAAGTCAGGGTCACTGAGAAACAATATCACGAGCTGTTGTGTGAATTAATATCACTCAAGTCTGAAGGGCCAAATAATTTGCACTAGTGCCCTCATGCCAGGTCAATATTTGTATAATATTACTTGGCATACTGACCAGTCATTAATAAATGACAAATCACTGTGGTCAAGTATGTTTGTCATTTATCAATCTGTTGCACTGCTTTGAGGTTTGAGTTTGATACCTGTAAAGCAGACCTTATTCGCGATAACATCAAAAGAAATGTTAAATGGCATGACTGTTGCCATCCTCAGGCAAGCAAAAATCTTTCATCCGGTTATTAATGCATACATCAAATCTGGATGGCAAGTTATGTGGAATGCTTTCGAGATAATTAACTAAGAAGCATATTTCCCAGAATCAAGGAGGTTAAAAGTATTAAAACCAGAACACGAAGGGATCAAATTGTGATTCACAGATGTCTTATTGGACATTCACGACTAACCCACTCTCATCTTCTACTGGGTAATCCAGCTCCCATGTGTGATGACTGTCAATGTCCTCTCACAATCAAACATATATTAAAAGACTGTAGGGACTTTCAACGACAAAGAGACACACTTCTCCCAAGAAATCCACTCCAATTTCTTACACACAAACCAGAAAACATAGTTTCTTTTTTACATCAAACACAGAAATATTACAAAATATGAAGAAAAATGACAAAGACATATAAAATTCTAGACTGCCTCGATATAGCCAATTACGGTGCTGCAGACTGCAGAGGTGTAAACACAAGCACACACACACACACATACGTCTCTCATCATCTGCCTTTTAGGATATTTATTTGAAAGTCTGTGAGCTCAGCTCAATTTGCAAGCTGGTTGCTACATTCTGAGCACAATGACATTTATGTAAAAAATGTACATGGGTTGTCTCAAATGCTACATGTTGTACAATGTATCCATAGAAAATGATTGTTTACACCAACATACCTGACAATCTGCCTAATGGTGATAATTATGATAACCATTCACATAACTGAACCCAATAATAATAAGTGTCACAATTGCACTGTCAGCAGAAATTTGCGTTAAATTGGCATGCAATCGCAGACTAACAGCTCAACACCTAACATTACTAATATAATACTCTCGTAGAATTCTGCTCATTTTGCTTGAGTGAAAGGGTTTCACTTAGTGGTTTTTTTTTTCAATTAGCTAATGAGGTAGGCAGCATAATGATACACAAATTGGAGATTCAATCTATCAGGGTATGACTGTTTTGGCCTGTCGTACATCCACTACAGGCCAATACCATAATGTTTTGGTAGGTTCCTATCTGTGTCAAAATAAAGCTACTATACTATAGTAAAATACATTGTAGTTCAATCGGGCTGAATAGCCATTGAAGTGACAGTGTGTTATAGGACACAATTATTGTTGATTCAGTAATTCAACAACAGTTCCTAGATTGTGCAAACTAACCTTGTCAATTTTGAACTGCAGGTGTATTTGCCCACATCACCATCTGCACTGAACTGCTGTATTAATTCTATATTCATGTTTATCGTGAGTTTAATTTCCTATTTGTTAATTAACCTGGTGTGATAAATCCAGATTTAACCAGGTTTGACTGTTTTGGCAAGATTATCCAATAAGATCTATAATGTGAAGATATTTTTGTGAACAAATACGTCGGTCAACTATAAATGACTCATCTCCATGTGTACATGGTACTTTACATATTTTTCTTATTTATACTGAATCGGTGGTAGAATTGTGTTGGTTTACATCTGAGAAAACACGTCACACTAACTGTTGTTCCTGTGATGCCGAGTGTGAAATTCTACTCCCAAACAACAACGAAAAGACTTACCTATCATGTTGCACCAAAAGCTTTCGTCAGGACCACTTTGTATTGTTGTCATCAAGTTTCATTTGCTTAAGTTGGTTGAAAAATACAAGTAATTCACTTGTAAGCCCTTCCCTTTGTGCAATAGTGTTTTACCCTATCTGAATATATACAATCAGTCTCAAATAGTCTTAAATATGCAAAACTGCAATTCTTTATTGGGCACTGAATCATTGAAACCTTGTCACATGTACATGTATTGATAAATTATTTGTCAGATGTTCAAGTGAAGCATGCATTTCCTACATGAGCAACAGCATTCACTGGAGAGAGCTGACATCTGATGCACGTTAAAGTATGGGAGGCCAACGCAGTCGCACTCTGATACATGGTATCGCCAATTTGTGTGTCAGATGTTTCATCGGCTAATGGAAAAGGTACATGCACCTCATACAACTCTAAACTAGCTTGTTTCTACATAGTAGTTCCATTCTGCCTTAACCAAAGTGCTAATACTGCAGAAATTGGTTTATGTTTTAATATAATATTTATGATCGAAATTTACTCATTTACTTTGTCGCTAGACTCGCTACATGTTTTCAGCAAGTTATGATTTTCCCTTAAAATACTAAACTTCCAAGTTTCTAGATACATTTTAGAGTGGACTGTCATGAAAACATGCAGTTTCCATATTCTGGGCTGCTGTTGCCTTCCCATATCCACCTCCTATAGTCTTATAATATATCTTTGATGCTCCTGTAACACCTATAACATGATGGCAATATCCCATTTTACCCAAACTTGCCTCTTTGAAGCTGTCTGCTTCATATCCAGAAAAGGGCGGAAACATTTCCAAAGTAGGAAGGGCCAACAACTTAATTACATCGAAACCTGTTTCTAGTGAAGTTATGGGCAGATGAAGAGGATATAAGGTATTTACTTAAAATAGGTCATTCCCAAATGAATTATTCATTAACAGTTAGCCATTTAACATGTTTTAAGTAGAAATTGAAAACTTACAGTCATTGCTACACAATTAGCATGACATTTTGCAGGAAATACATCTTAAGCAACATTACAAGCAAAATCTTCATGTGAAATTATTTTTTTTTACCCAAGACAAACAAAAGAGTAGAAATGTTGTTCAGAATGTATGCATCTTTATTTACAAGTTCTTTATATTTGTATTTTAAAAAGCTTTATGGTTTTAAGTGGTACTCACATAAGCAGAAAACAACTTCATTCCCAAAAAACAGGCCCCTTCAACATTAATTTTTAGAAGTTCACGTCTTTGAGTCTAATATGACAAAAGTGACTAAACTTACAAATTCAATTAAATTTCGTAAAATCTAATTTTGAATTCTAACTTTTAAACTTGGCACAGTCAGACATTACACAAATATATATCCAGACTCAAAAGTTACTCTTTAATTCACATACATCATAATCCTTGAGCATTTCACTACAATTTAGCAAGACGATGTAGCAAGACGAAGGTATCCGTTGCTGCAGTATGAGTACATTTGCAGTATTTTGTGCTTTGTTAAATATATACATGTATGTCTCATGACATGTAGCAAGGCGGAGTTGTCCATTTTCAGCAAAGAGAAAGGGAATACAAAGAATAATTCCAGAACTTAGTTGAAAACAATTCTTAACAATTACACAACAAAGAGCGGGACAAAAAAATTCAGAAATGAGTCATTAAAAATACTACCTGTCCTCTGCAACAATAGAACATGGTGAATAAACAACTGCACCAAGAAACAGAGAGAGAAGAAAGAACAAACAAAGAAGCATTATAAACAAATTAGGACAATAAAAATTGAAGAAAAAAACAACAACACCCACATGTTTTTCTGCAGGCAGTCGGTGTATAGGATCTGCTGTGATTTGATTGTGTCTTTTTTAAAGTACATTTAGGTGAATACGGATCAGAAAAAGAGTGAAGTTATGATGGTAATTACCTTTTTTTGTAGTTCAAAAACATGGTAATAATCTTATATTACAAATTTATAATAAGATCATTTGTCTACCGACAAATCAAATCAGGCTCAAAAGATACATATATAATCTTTTATTGACATTCTCATATCATTACAGATACATATGTCATCAAAATAAAATATAAAATACAAAATGCTAACAAAATGCTTAAAAATTATACAGAGACAAAGCTGATTACATAAATTAAAAACAGGTACATGTAAGATAAATATGAATACTGACATTATAAATCTAGGTTCCAGCCACCCAATTGATAAGCGATTCAGATAAGGAGAATTAGTTGCTCACTATATATCTATACCCGCCATAAACAAAATTACTTCACAGTGGTCATTGTTTTATGATTAGTAAAATGACTGCAGCTATTGAAACGTAAATATCAGGTATTCATTAATGATAAGTATACATATATCGTTAAAAAGTTACAGTTGGGCGTTTTCATGTTGATCAGTCCAGAGCAACCAGGCATTAGGGTGGAGTGAAAATTGAAATTGAAAAAACAGCAGGTCCAGATACTTGTCAATTTGCATAAAACTGGCAATTTCATTTTTATTTTCGAGCTGAAATGAAAATTGACAGTGCACTTCAGGATCAAAGATATGCCATAAAAGTGGGTTTTGGTAAATCCGCGGTTAGCTTTATTTCGGCCTAGGTTAGAGGTACAGCCATGAAAGTTAAATATTTGAATTCAGAATAAAATTTCCTTCAAAATGAGTACCAACATGGCATATCTATGTATATTATCAGTGCTCAGTCAATAATGTAAAAACTGCTTAAAAATGCTTCGGTGGGACAAACAACCAAAAGGATTGTGCATGTAATGAAAAAAGCTTGAAACTTTCAAGATAGCTTCTACAGACTCTGAACTTCATTGTTAGATGTTTAAAAACTTTAAATTTGATCTCTTATCAACTTATTATTCCTTGGGGTTAAGTGCTCTCTGTGACTAAAATTACACATTCTTAACTGTTTTCGTGTGCTTTCAACATTGACTAACATTCCAAAGTCTCTATTAATATTTAACTTCGTTTGATAGCTTACTCCAAGTGTTTATATAAGTATTTTGGTAAGTCACATTGACACCTTGGTGACCTTGGATGACCTTTGTTTATCTTGTAAGTACCAAGCAGGACATAAAGATATATTTTCTTTCTTGGTACCTTTATTACCGACCAGTTGAGTATAGTTATGTGAATCATATTCCATGTTGCATAATAAAACATGCTAGATATCCAAGTAATCATTTTGGGTGAGAGGCACAGCCATACTGCCCTCTTGGTTAAAGAATAATAGGTCAAAAACAGAGGTTCCACTTAATATTATTATGTACCCTTTATTTTGTAATTCAACCAATAGATAAGAGATTTATAAGTATATCATTTTATAAAATAATAAATAAAATATTAAAGTGTAGATAGTTTTGGGGGGTATTAAAAGATAGGTTAATCATGATATATTTTTAACCTAATAAGAGATGGCATTGTACATATACTGTAAAGTGCAAATGAAGTGATCTGTCCCTTTAAAGATATTGCTGTCATGATATTAACATTTGCCTGTTTCAAATGTATTTCACGTAGTAACCATTCAATCAATTGATCAATAGGTAAAGCTTTGATGAAGTCAGAGATATACCCCCAGACCCCTCTTACACTTTGTTTATTATTTACAGGGGCATATCTAGAAATGGCCTGAGGGGTGGGGCCATTACATGAGGTAAATGCAGGGCGATTTGCGGCTTTTCCTATCTCTCCCATGTTAATTTTGGTCCTGAGGGAGGGGGGGCATGGCCCAATGGCCCCCCCTAAATATGCCACTGGTTATTTAAACTAGTGAGAGCAACAAAAAGGGAGTTTCTGACAATGGATGATGGTCTGCTGTGGTATTGGAGTCAAATGTGGAATCATTTTTTGAGTGATAGAAATTTATGACGATTTTAAGTAAATTTGAGTGGATTGATCAGGCCTGAAACAGAAGATAAGTATATCATGTTGGTACTCATTTTGTGGGGAATTTCAAATATGCAACCTATTTTGATGTATATGTAATATCCGCGAAGATATGCGTAACCGCGAGTTCGGTGAAAAGACATTTTAACTGCTTTCTTTAATCCTGAAGTGCACCGTCAATTTTTACTGCAGCTTCCAAAAATCACTGAAAATGTGGGTTTTGGACAAATTGACAAGCATCTAGACCTGCTGTTTTTTTAAATATTGACATTTTTCATTTTTCACTCCACCCTACCAGGCATGGACAGCGGCAACCACTTAAATGTCCATGCACTGGTGCTCTGGTAAGTCAAAACAGTCATTTTGGTGCCCACGCAATAGTTATTCACAGTCAAGAACAGTTATAAACAATTGCATAATAAGCTTATTGGGTCGACAGATGCAGTCTTATGTAAGTATTCAATGGCACAGAAAATGTGATATTAAGAACATAAAGTCAATCGGAGTACATACACAGGGGCATGATTGTGTGAACATAGGAGATGTTTTACCTGGTTCATACATCAGCTTGATGTAGGAATTTACCAAGACTCATTAACAATTTGGGCTCTTTACTTTTCATTATTGCTACAAATTTACTTATGCTGTCTAGTGTTTGAAAATTGTCTATAAATCGTGTTGCAGTTGAGAAAAGTTCATTTCTATTAATTGAGTTACTCAGACAAATAATAAGGCAATGTGTTTCATCTTCAACTACATTTAAAGTGCATTTCGCACAGATTCGATCCTTTGCAGGAATTTTTGGCTTATGATGCCGTCCTGTTTCAATGCTTAAGCTATGCGAGCTAGTTCTAAATCTGGCAAGTTTTACTGCTATTTTACGAGTAAGCTTAAGGAGTAAATATGGCTCTAATCGGCAGTCAGTTTTATACAGTTTATATGTTCTCAGTTTTGGCTGCTGTTCACTATCTTTTATTGACTCAATTAGTCTTGTCTGTTCAGTTTCAAATAGTTTCAGTTTGAAATTTCTGCTCATGTAGTCAAGGTTTAAGTCTGAAGCGTTTTGGATGTTGCATTCCATACCACAATTGTCTAGTAATTGACATAACCTTCCGATCCATTTATTTTTAGAGCCATCTCTATGCATCTCTTTTTGAACTAGCAGACATTTCTTAAGAATTTTTTCATTTGACGTTTTTTCTATTTTGGTCCAATAATTAACCATTCGTATCTTTTGCCTGACATGCAGCGGAAACCTACCGGTCTCACCATACACTGCTAGTGACGGTGTTTGTTTTCTTACCCCTAACATATTCTTTAGGTACCGAAGTTGCAGATTTTCAAGATCACTAACAGCCTCCACATCAGTCCATATTTCACTGTTGTACTCTAAGATAGGTAAAATATAGGTATCAAACATTTTCAAAGATAACTGGGGGTTAATGTAACCTAGCGCCTGCTTCGTGTCTCCCTGTAATGCGAACAAGGCTTTTTGAGCTTGTGTTGTGAGATATTCTTTCATCTTGCTATGTATGTTTCGTTTATTTGTTAACATGTGGCCCAAGTATTTGAAACAGTCCACATTCTCTAGTTTTTGGCCATTGTATATGATATCAGTTAAGGTCTTATGACCTATTTGCATTACTTTGGTTTTATTTACATTCACAATTAGATGCCATTTTTTACAGAAGTTGTGCAATGAGTTCACACTACTTTGAAGGTGTTTTGGTGAGTCAGCGATGAGTACAATGTCATCAGCATACAAAATATGGGTGAGCACCATATTCCCTAGGGACAGACCATCAGCTTTGCTTAAATAGTTGGGAAGATCAGACAAAAATTCATTAAACAATTTGGGACTAAGAATTCCACCCTGCAGTACCCCACATTTACTGTCAATAGAATCACCTATATTTCCATTTTGATGGACTCTGACCTCGGCCTTGTCATACATACTGATAACTATCTTCAACATTTTATCTCCGATATTTTTAGTCCTAAGTTTGTGGTAGAGGGCATTTCGATTAATATAGTCAAATGCTTTAGTGAAATCAACAAAGCATAGATACACAGGTCTTCGATTTACTTGTTGATAGCTTATAATAGTATCAAGAACGAAGACACAGTCTGTGGTGCTTGCCCCTGGTGTAAAGCCAAACTGACATGGGTCGTCAAGGTTTAGCACATCATTTTTGTAATATAGCCTACTGTTCAAAATTGAGTCAAAAATTTTCCCCATCACAACATTGATAGTGATTTTTCTATAGTTATCAGGGTCTGAGCGATCTCCTTTCTTGTGTAGAGCATTAATAAGCCCTTCAGACCACTGAGATGGAAAATACAGTAGTGTGTTTGGTTGACATATCGCATGATGAGAGAGTTCACCTTGCATGCAGTTTTTTCAATCAGCTGATGAGATGGGAGACATCTGACACCCAACTTGGCAATAGCATGTATCGGGTGTGACTGAGAACAAGTCATAGGCTCCACGGTTTGCTTTTTTCATGAAGTGCTACCTCATACCGATGTTAAATACAATATTTTGCTTTACTTTACTTAATATTTCCTTCAAGACGATTGAGAGAGATGCATGGACAATAGCAGTGAAAAGAAACATATTTCACAATGGAAATAAAACACTTACCTTTCCCATATTGGATTGCCAGCAAGTCTTTACAAGTTCGAAGATTTTTCAAAATTAGACCTCAGCTGATGCAATAACAAAATTCTTAAAATAAACACAGCATGTTATGCATCTGTAACATTCCTAATGTTTTAACCAATGACCAGAAGGAACAGAAATGGTACTAAACTGTAGGCCTACAATATGTACATTGTACAAACATCTGAGGTGCAAAATGTTTGCATTTCCAAATATGAAAACTTCTTAACTTTTTTAGATTCAATGCAGTATTCCCAAATATAAAGATAGTTCTCTATCAATATCACACAGCACTGCAATGAGACTTGAAATAAGCTAGTTCTAGTTTGCATGAAAAGGGAGCGTGTGTCAGATTACTTTATCCACTAGCTGATGAGAAAGGTACCTTCCGACAGATAGACACACAAATTGGCGATACCATCTATCAGGGAGTGACTGTTTTGGCTCTTTATACTCCAACCAAACACAGATGTCTGTGTCTTCTGTTTTTCGTGCGTGTGTGTTATAATGTGTAATAATGAGTTAACATGACATTGTCATGCAACAAAAAAAAAAAATCAATAGAAACATGACAAAGTGACGGAAAATTGAAGTCCAAGTTATGGTTTCACAACAAAATCAATGTACCTGCATTTTTTTTATCCTGGTCATCATTTCCATGGACCAGTATTAAAAGCTTAAATCATACTCTTTTCATTAAAATTTGCAGATTTTGAGTCAAATATTATTGTCAGATGAAGTGAGACATTTATAAAAAATGTATGAAACATGGTTAAACAATAAACATGGATGGATGATATGTGGGAAACTTGGGCTGTCCGCTTTCTATTAATAGAAACAAAAGACAAAGAATAATTTGCCAGAACTCAGCTGGAACAAATCTTCACAATTAAACAACAAAGCGCTGCATGGAGAAAAACCTTGGGAATGAGTTATTAGAAATGTTGGCTGTCCTTTGCGACAATAGAGAGAAAGATGCAGAGAGCCAGAAAACAATGAACAGCAGAAAAGTACAGAACAATAATAGGAGAGAGCAGAAACAGCAAGACAAACAAATGAAGACATGCTTCAATTGCTAGGGAAATAGCTACACTGCAAGATTTCATGAGATTTGGTGAGACTTGTCCCATAACATTACAAGTTCTTCAATTAAGTGCATAATTTAATGCATTTGTAAAGAGAGCATTGTTTGCCTAAAGCCTGAGTGAATTAAATTGAGAATTAAGAGACTGCAAATAGAACTTGCATTGCAAATGAGTGTGGACAAAATATTTGCACTTCAAAATAACAGGATGACAGAATACAACAAATGGACATTCTTACTACTCTGTAGAATGTTATAAAGCACCCAACTTCATCTCTGCTTCATCCAAGCAGTTATTTTAAAGCATTGGCATTTCTCAACTACGAGTGAGCATCTGACCTCAGCTGACGTCAGGCAGATATCAGGATTCAGGATAACGTCTTGACATTTCCCTGACGTCTTTCTGACATCAGGATAGGTCTTAAGCCCACTGGGCTGAGTTTACATGTATCAGGAGAGACATTTGCAATTTCACATTTTCAATAAATGTTAAGCAAGCATACAATGCTACTTGATACTTTTTAAAGTTTACAATGTTTGGATGACAAGGTCAATCACGGCAAGTCAACAAATGGTCTAGTCTAGCAGGCCTGCCACTGATTCCTGGGTAATTTTTAACAATTTGAAACCTTCCCAAATTTCTTGGTCGTGACATGAGACTAATATTCGCTGTAACCTATATATACGTAATATTATCAGTAGCCTACCTATGGGGGGGGGGGGCACGGGGGGCACTTGCCCCCCCAGGTTCCCCCCATATCAACTTTCCAACTCCGCCTAAAATATACAATTAGTATAGTGGGTGCCCCCCCCCAGAGAATCGCGAGCCCCCCAAGGTGCCCCCCCATTCGAGACCACCCATTTATGCCACTGAATATTATCTAGTGCACATTCAAATGAACCTTAATATAAAAGTAGTGTTCACAGACTTACATTTATTCAAATTGACTCCACTGAAGGCTTTGGAATCAAATTAGTTGCTTGAAAGCCTAAATCACTTATAAAAATACTCTTGGGACTTAAAAAAAATTTTTTTATTGGATTTGTCAATGAGGAAAATTTATATGGCATTAATTTTGATAATGTCTTCCGAGAAAGTAAGACACATTTAATACCTTCCAAAACCACTTCAGAGTATATTGCCATCGACATGCTCGTATCTCTGCAATCAAATTTAATATTGGCATATGTAAGACTTTTAAAATTTCTTCAATATGTCTTGGATTGACATTTGCCTCAACATTGTTGATTTCAAGATGGCGCTCCTGTTTCTGGAGATTTAAAATGAAAATATGAGAACGGTAGGCACTGTTAGATCAATGCTGTAATAATTACACAAACAATTAAAAAATTTATCATCTGGCTATCTAGTATATGAGAAATTATTGTACTGATATAGCGCCAATTGTATACATTGCCTATTGGTGCTTGGTTAGATCAACTGATATTTCTGGAGAATTTGCAAAAAGATATGTCTTCAATCGCTTTTTTACGTTTTCACACATTTTCTGGAAGGTCATACCAAAGTGTTAGTGATGAATAAATGAAAAGCTCTCTCCTCAAAAATGTTTTTATTTTTTGTGGGAACATTTGCAAACAAAATACAAATTTGAGCGGCAGGACATCATCTCGTGAGATTTCTATGCTGGTCTGCAACTGGAATCCACATTTTACTTGTCATGATGCAACTCTCTGATTGGCCACTTTGTTAAAGGCTGATATCAGGCAAGAAAGGAAATGGAGGCCTCAAGAGAACACTCCACCTTCATCTGCTGTTCTTGAATGTGCATAATCAAGTTGTTTAATGTGACTCCAATTCCTGTCTTGCTCTTAAATCTCGATTTTAAAAAGAGTCCTCAATGTCATGATCACGAGCACTTGGATCTACATTGGTCATGAAGTTATGATTATGTAAACTTACATAAGAGTATGAAAGCTGTTTGAGAAATGAGCCTGACTTTATGAAGGATTTCCCTCTCTTGAGCAGCATTGCTCAGCTGCGATGATTTTTCAATGCTCTCACCTTGTTCTCTGGGCCTTTAGGTTTCTGGTTAGCACTCCAAATATTTTCAAATACTTTTATATCAAACATCAGAGATGAATATCAACACAGAAGACACAGTTAGGACCAATCTGGGCTCCACGGTCATTTATGACCTTAGGCACGTAGTAAGTTACGTCACAAATCTTTTCTCAATCAGTAACGTCACTTTGATTGTTTTCTAGACCAATCAGAGAGCAGAAAGCGGTACTCCCTGCTTGTCTGTAGAATCACAGACAGGAACTAGATTGGTTAGGACCGTCTGTTGGTCCCAACATAACGTCACAATCTATTTATAGAGCCACTGATATTATGACGTCATGGCAACCTTGCTGACTGCAGCATGCAGGGGGGCACTATCAAGAAATTAAAAGTTGCTGATAATATTGCTCTGCATATGTCAGCATGGAAATTGAAGTATTAGTCAAGCATTTGATATTAGAGCTGTAACATAGAGGCCTAAATTTAAGTTAAATTAATATTATTGGATATTTCTGATCAAAATCCCACAGTTAAGGAATATTCGAAAAATTTTGGTCATGGACAATCAAAAAGAAAAGAATACAAAAAAGGAGTTTCGGGAAATTAAAATTTCCACCAGAGGGATTTGTGCAAAGATGTATTTTTTAATTAAAGTCTTTTTAAGTTTATGTAGGCCTGTATATTCCACAACCAATATATAGGGGCAAGGAACCCTCGAATTTTTACCACAATTTGTACTAACATGCCCTCTTTTCATTCACATGCCAGATGATACAAAAGCCATACATATCCCACATAGCACATGTTTTTCCTTTCTAATGATTTTTTGGGGAATAGAATTTTAAGCAATAGTGTCCACTGTCCACAAAGACATACTTTTTTTAATTAAAAAAAGGGAGTAACCCCCCTTCACATCATTTGAAAGGTAGCATCAACTGGGCACAGCAGACGGTCCTCTTGCTAAAATGTAACTACAATGTTAACTTTGAGCTCAACTTTTGGCGGTGTTTGGTCAGTGTAACCCAAAACTTTTGGTACATCAGTTCATAAAAGTATTGTTTATCTTCTGAGGTTATTTGAATGGATGGCAGCGAATTTGTTGTGTCATTAGGACACCCCAAAGTCAGGGAATCCCTTTGAAGAGCTGAAGATAGTTTCATACTCTTATCAAAATACAAATAGTGGCGTCATCAACAATGATTCAAGGGCTCGTGGTCATGATGCACATTGATGTGAAGATCTTTTCCCTATGCAACACAATGTGTCTTGGTGGCTGAGCAGTTTGATGCTATCCTTGTAATTTAAGGTCCAGGGTTCGATTCCACTGCATGGCAATACTCGAAGGCTAAATTTAGATACAAACAGGAAGGCAACTTGTGATAGACATGCCGCAAAGTGGCCAAGCAAATGGAACTCAGTTAGGCTTGAAACTCACTCCACTCTTTCTATGTGAGCTGTAAATTCTGCACACTTTGCTGTAAAAATTGCAATTGTTTTGACAGTGCAGCTCTCAGGTAGCAACTCATACAAGAAGATTAGTTTGGCCGAAAACCAGGAATGTAATGGAGTTTCATTGCATCTTATATGGAGAATTATTGCGAATGTCACAGAATATCTATTCGAGAAATGGTTCTTATCAGATTTTAATGCCATATGTTGATTGCTTTTGTAAAATATGTGTGTTCCAACACTGCAGTTATATGATTCTCCTTCTTTATCTCATTGAAATGAAACTATGATAGGAAATCTAAAGGCATAACGATGGTGCTTTTAAAAGGATAACGGAAATCAAAATAAAACGGATACTCAACTGTCAATACACTTAATATTTACATGATTATAATCTTGTATATACCGTAGAATTGTTGAAAATGCCAGTGTAACGTGAGTCGATGCAAGTACATGGAAAAGACCGCAATATTGCCAAGTTGGGCTCGCGTTTCGCCAGAAGACGCAGTGATCAATGAAATTTGTTCACCCATTTGTAAACAGTAGTAAGTTTCAGGGAACGTACAGCAGTCTCAGGTGCACACATTTGCTCAACCTTTATATAGTATAAGAAAGATTTAAGACAGTATAAATTTAATGCCGAGTAAGATTTTGAACAGTGTAACAGTTTATGCTGACAAAACAGTTTATGAATTGCAACGTTTCAAATATTAAGGTGACATTGCAGAAGGAAAGAAAAGTTGGAACAACTTGGCAGTCATCTTCTGAGTGAACCTAATAATATATATAAATAAACGGTTCAACAAAAATAAGTCCCCCTTCACGAAAACTTGAATATCTCAAAGACCTCTGTTAGTAGGCCTGCATATTGGTATTGTTTGTGTGTATATGTAGCTTCATTGCTTCAGTTGTGTATGACTCTGGTCGGTTAATGCACTTTTGAGCTTTTTTGGACTACACTGCTATTCCTTCAAATGCTGCTGCATTAAAGGCAGTTCTGTGTATTTCATCCAAAGTTTCGGCATAAGGCTTCAAAGAAAATATGTCAAGGAAAAAAAAAAATTTTTTTTCAGGGGGGCACTGTATTTTTTTAATAGTAAAAATGCTATTTTTAGCTTAAAATATGAAGAAAAACGTAAAAAAAAGGCCGAGGGATGAGTTTTAATGGTAGAAAGACAAATGAGGTGTCAAATGAAAGCAGAGAAGCAGTGCTACATGATGATGCAGGCGCTTTTTTGAAATTTTAATTTTAATCCCTGTTCCATGGGGTTTTAGTTGAAACTGTGCCATTTTTGGCATCTTTATTGGGAATAAAAAAATACTCACACCAAAATTCAAAAAAGCGCCTCCAGGATCATATAGTGCTATTTCTCTTCTTTCATTTGACACCTTATTTGCATTTCTACTATTAAAATTCATCCCTCGGCCTCTATTTTAGTGTTTTTATCAGATTTTAAGCTAAAAATAGAATTTTTTTCCTATTAAAAGAAGCAGTGACCCCCCCGAAAAAAATGTTTTTTTTCCCCTGACATGTTTTAGTAGACTCCTGATGCCGAAAATTTGGAGTAAAACTGCACAATTTCCTTTAATTGAGCATCATTTAAGAGCATTTCAGTTCTGTCCAAAAAAGCTGAAAAGTGCATTAACCGACCAGAGGAGCCAGGAGACCCTGATTGCACGTACCTCTATTTCAAAAATTTGAAGTTTTGACTTTTTCAAAATAAAAATGCCTGAATGTGTTCAGACTCCACTGACATAATTTTTTGTGTCACCCAATAGGGCCCTGCACGGGACTAGATTTTTGTCTCACTCCCGCCCGTTCTTTCCAAATCTGCTCCCGCTCCCGTCCCGTTCTAGGCATTACAATGATAAAATTTTCCGAATTTTAACTCACTCCCGCCAAATTTTGTCAAGTTCAGTCCCTTTCCCGTCCCGTGCAGGGGCTGCAGGGCCCTATCACCCAAGGAACCTAACTTTGAAAATGCTACAAAAAAGGTCTTCAATTGTCTTGTAAATATGATTGAGAAACACATTGTTCCAGTCGCAATATGAAGTATGCCCCAGCTGTTGGCTCCCCTGACTGGAGAAATTGGCCATATCCCTTGGAAAAGTCACAGACTTTTGAAAACAGAGGTAGGCTCACTCGCAGGCTGCTGGCTGAGCCGAGTAATGCCATTAAGCTACAAATACACACATTTAGGGTCGATATACAGACCTATAATTCAGCCAACTTTAATAGAAATCTGAAAGGAATCTTTGAGATATTCATGTTTATTCAAAGGGGGACTTATTTTTGTTGAACTGTTTATAGTAGTTATACCATCTGATGTGAAGATAATATAATTTTTGTGAACAAATAGCTCGGTCAACTGTGAATGACTCATCTACATGTGTACGTGGTACTTAAGACATATAAATTGCTTTCTTCTTTATACTGAATCATAGGCAGTATTGTGTTGGTACACATCTGAGAAAACAACATGTCACACTAACCATAGTTCCTGTGATGCCATTGTCAAGTGTGAAATTATACTCCCTCAAGTTGGACCAAAAGCTTTCGTCAGGACCAATTTGTATTGTTGTCATCAAGTTTCATTTGCTTAAAGTTGCAGAAAAATACAAGTAATTCACTTGTAAGTTCTTCCCTTTGTGCAATAGTGTTTTACCCTATCTGAATATATACAATCAGCTCAAATATTCTTGAATATGTAAAAACTGCAATTCTTTATTGGTCACTTAACTATTAAAACCTTGTCACATGTATATATAGTCATATATTGATATATTATTTGTTAGATGTTCATGTGCAGTATTTTCTACATGAGCAACAACATTCACTAGAGCTGACATCTGATGCCTGTTAAGGTATAGGAGGCCAAAGCAGTCGCACTCTGATACATGGTATCGCCAATTTGTGTGTGAGATGTTTCATCGGCTAATGGAAAAGGTACATGCACCTCATACAAAACTGAACCAGCTTGTTTCTATGTTGTAGTTCCATTCTGTCTTAACCAAAGTACTAATACTGCAGAAATTCCCCATGTTGGTTAATGTTTTAATATAATATTTATGATTCAAATTTACTCATTTGCTTTTTCGCTACATTTTTAAAGTTATGATTTTCCCTTAAAATACTATTTTCGAAGTTCAAAGATTCTAGAATGGTTGTCATGAAAACATGCAGTTTCCATATTCTGGGCTGCTGTTGCCTTCCAGTATCCACCTCCTATAGTCTTGTAATATCTCTTTGATGCTCATGAATGTAACACCTTTAACATGATAGCCATATCTCATTTTACCAAACTTCGCTCTTTGAAGCTGTCTGCTTTATATCCAGAAAAGGGCGGAAACATTTCCAAAATGGGAGGGGCTCACAACTTAATTACTTTGTAGCCTGTTTCCAGCGCAGTTATGGGTAGATGAAGAGGAAATAAGGTCTTTAATTAAAGTAGGTCATTCCTAAATGAAGCATTCTCATCAACAGTTTGCCATTTAGCTGGATTTAAGTAGAAAGTGAACAATTGTGAAATTACAGCCATTGCTACATATCATGTTATTTTGCAGAAAATAAACTGAGCCAAATAAAAAACGAAAAACTATTCCCAGGGATTTATTTTTCTGTATTTGCTTCAGATGGGTTATTTATTGTATGCATGTGTGTAATCAGGTATCAAAGAACCAAGTTACAAAAAATCGTTCAAGTGTGATCGTTATTTGCATGTCTGTGGCCAAGTTTATTACATTGGGGTATTGCAAGTGGACTGGGGCATTAGGCATCCCACAGAGTAAGTCTAATGATTTCAAGCGAAAGCTTGAAGAAAATGATGAAAAAGGCCATACAATTCACTTAAGTTGTAATCACTTAACATGCTAAAATTTTGGTTTTTTGAGAAGTCATGTCAGAGTTTGTCACACACAATGATATTCCAGTGAAACAATGCAGCTGTGGAAACAGGTCCTAAAACAGCCTGAGATTGTCAAAAAGCTTAGGGTCCATCAAAAAGACTTTACTCACCCAGTTTAGCAGCCATAGCACAAGTAGCAGTACCAAGTGTACCCTCCTCGTGACTTTTATTGCGGGGGCTGATGACAGGTTGTGAGAATAGCACAAGGAGAACACACCGGCACACACAATGCCACTTTTTTACATGTGAAGCTGTTAGAGATTGTGTTAGGTCTTTTTCTGATAGACCGTACAACTTTTTGATGCCACAGCTATTGTACAGGCAGTTTGAGGACTTGTTTCCATTGCTGCATTGGAATATCATTGTGTGTGACAAACTCTTGTCTGACTTCCTGAAAACCTAAATTTTTAACAAGTTAGATGGCTCTTATTGAAGTGAATTGTGTGGCCTTTTTCATCATTTTCTTCAAGCTTTCACATGAAATCATTAGATTTGCCCTATGGGGTGCCCTCGACCCCCTTCCAGTGGCCATACCCCAATATGACAAACCTAGCAACAGACATACAAGAAATGGTCATAATTGAGTGATTTTAAGCAACTGGGTTCTTTAACAACTGATTATACATATACATAAACTCAAAAGCCCATCTGAGACTTATACACAAAAATAAAGCCCTAGAAATAGTTTTGCGTTTTTATTTGGTTCAGTTTACATCTAAAGCAGCACTAAAAGCAAAATTGCCTTCACCAGTTTGGATGCTCACATGTCTATAAAAACTAATATGACTAAATTTCAAATGCAATGGAATTTTGGTAGAAATGCAGATTTGAATTCTAAATTTTAAGCTAGGCACAGGCAGAGATATATTCAATATTCCTTGAGATCATCAGACCTAAAATGTTGCTTTTCCATAAATACATGTATGGCATCATCATCCTTAGAAATCGAACTTCCACTACATACAACGTAACAGTACACATCAGTATGCTCAAGTGTCATGTGCCTTTTGTATATTGTTAGATGTCTCATGATATACTGATATATGTCTCACATTGTCTCACATAATATGTGGGAAACTGAAGATCCCCAATTTTTGCAAATGGAAACTGAGGACAAAGAATAATTCCAGAACTCAGTTGAGAACAAATCTTAACAATCAAGAAACAAAGAGCAGGATAAAAACCATGAGAATGCGTTATTGCAAAATGCTACCTGTGCTCTGCGACAATAGAACATGGAGGGTAAACAACTGCACCAAGAACGGAGAGAAGAAAGAACAAACAAAGAAGCATTAAAAACAAATTAGGACAATGAAATTGAAAAAAACAACAACACCCACATGTTTTTCTGCAGGCAGTCGGTGTTCAAGATCTGGTGTGATTTGATTGCATCTTTTTTGAAGCACATCTAGGTGAATACGGGAAAGAAAATAGTGAATTTGTGATGGTAATTAGGCCTACCTTTTCTTGTAGTTAAAAACATGGTAATTATCTTATAGTACAAATGTATAATGAGATCATAGGTCTACCAACAAATCCAATGAGGCTCAAAAGATACAGTAGTGCGTTTTGGTTGACACATCGCATGATGAGAGAGTGCGCCTCGCATGCAGTTTTTTCAATCAGCTGATGAGATGCGAGATATCTGACACCCAAATTGGCGATAGCATGTATCGGGTGTGACTGAGAACAAGTCATAGGCTCCACGGTTTGCATTTTTAATGAAGTGCCACCTCATACCAATGTTTAATACCATATTTTGCTTTACTTTACTTTACCTTTCCTTCAATACGAGAGAGATGCATGGACAACAACAGTGACAAGAAACATATTTCACAATGGAAAACAACACCCACCTTCCCTATGGGTACAATTTTATTGCCAGCAAGACCTTACAAGTTTAAAGATTTGGCACGATTTGCACTTGACCAATGTAATGACAAAACTCTTTCATTAAACACAGCATTTTATGCATCTGTAGCAATGGTAATGTTTTTAACAAGGACCAGAACGGACAGAGATTTTACTACACTGTACAATATGTACAAATGTCTGAAGTGCAAAAGTGCTTGCATTTCAAAATATTAAAACTTTTTAACTTTACTAGATTCAATGCAATATTCCTGAGTACTAAGATAGTTCTGTATGCAATAGAAGACAACACTTCAATAAGGCTTGAAATAAGCTAGTTTTAGTTTGCATGAAAAGGGAGCGTATGTCACATGTACTTTTCCATTAGCTGATGAGAAAGGTAGCATCCGACAGATAGACACAGAAATTGGCGATACCATCTATCAGGACGTGACTGTTTTTGCTCTTTATACTCCAACCAGCCACAGATGTCGGCTGTCTTCAGGTGTTCGTGCGTGCGTGTAATAATGCTGAGTTAACATGTCATGCAACAAAGAAAAAACAACATTAATAGAAAACATGACAAATTGCAGAATAGATGATGCTTTCTAACAAAATTAATGTAGCTGTGTCTGTTTGATGTTAATCATCATTTCGAAACTTCTCTGTTGGACATATGCAGTCACGTGGAATTTATATAATGTTAAAAACTCAAAACATATTCTTTTCATTAAATCTGCAGCTAAGATGCAGATTCAAATATCAAAGTGAGATGAAGTGAGAGATTGATGAAAAATATGTATAAGATGTTTAAACATAAGCATGGATGATGATAGGTACGAAACTAGGGCTGTCTGCTTCCTATGAATAGAAACAAAAGACAAAGAATAATTTGCCAGAACTCAGCTGGAAACAAATCTTCACAATTAAACAACAAAGCGCTGCATGGAGAAAAACCTTGGGAATGAGTTATTAGAAATGTTGGCTGTCCTTTGCAACAATAGAGAGAAAGATGCAGAGAGCCAGAAAACAATGAACAGCAGGAAAGTACAGAACAATAATAAGAGAGAGCAGAAACAGCAAGACAAACAAATGAAGACATGCTTCAATTGCTAGAGAAATAGCTACACTGCAGGATTTCATGAGATTTGGTGAGACTTGTCCCATAACATTACAAGTTCTTCAATTAAGTGCATAATTTAATGCATTTGTAAAGAGAGCATTGTTTGCCTGAAGCCTGAGTGAATTAAATTGAGAATTAAGAGACTGCAAATAGAACTTGCATTGCAAATGAGTGTGGACAAAATATTTGCACTTCAAAACAACAGGCTGACAGAATGCAACAAATGGACATTGTTACTACTTTGTAGGATGTTATAAAGCACCCAATTTCATCTCTGCTTCATCCAAGCAGTTCTGTTAAAGCATTGGCATTTCTCAACTACGAGTGAGCATCTGACCTCAGCTGACGTCAGACAGATATCAGGATTCAGGATAACGTCTTGACATTTCCCTGACATCTTTCTGACATCAGGATAGGTCTTAAGCCTACTGGGCTGAGTCGATCAGGAGAGACATTTGCAATTTCACATTTTTAATAAATGTTAAGCAAGCATACAATGCTACTTGATACTTTTTAAAGTTTACAATGTTTGGATGATAAGGTCAATCACGGCAAATCGAAAAATTGTCTAGTATAGCAGGCCTGCCACTGATACCAGGATAATTTTTAACAATTTGCAACCTTCCAAAATTTTTTGGTCGTGACATGTGACTAATATTCCATGTAACCTATATATACGTAATATTATCTAGTGTTTACGCTGCACACATTCAAACGAACCTTAATATAAAGGTAGTGTACATGGACTTAAATTTATTTTAATTGACTCCACTGAAGGCTTTGGAATCAAATTAGTTGTTTGAGATCCTAAACAAAACTAATACATCATAATATAAAAAATACTCTTGAGACTTAAAAAACACAATTTATTTGATTTGTTAATGAGGGAAATTTATATCGCATTAATTTTGATGTCTTCCGAGAAAGTAAGACACATTTAATACCTTCCAAAACCACTTCAGAGTATATTGCCATGAACATGCTAGTATCTTTGCGATCAAATTCAACATTGGCATATATAAGACTTTTTACAATTCTTCAATATGTCTTGGATTGACATTTGCCTCAAAATTGTTGATTTCAAGATGGCGCTCCAGTTTCTGGGGATTTAAAATGAAAATATGAGAACCACAGGCACTGTTAGATCAATGCTGTAATAATTACATAAACAATTACAAAAATTATCTTCTGACTATCTAGTATGTTAGCAATTATGGTACTGATGTAGCGCCAATTGTATGCATTGCTTATTGGTGCCTGGTTAGATTAGATGAGACCTGAGAGATGGAGAATTTTGCAAAAAGATAAATTTCAATCTCTTCTTGAAGTTTTTCACACATTTTCTGGAAGGTCATTCCAAAGTGTCGGTGATGAATATGAAAAGGCTTTCTCCTCAAACTTGATTTATTTTTTTTACAAAAAAAAAAAGCAAATAAAATACAAATTTGAGTGGCAGGACAGCGTTCTGTGGGATTTCTATGCTGGCCTGCAACTAGAACCAACATTTTACTTGTCATGATGCATGTCTCTGATTGGCCACTAAGTTAAAAGACTGACAAGACATGAAATGGAGGCCTCAAGAGAACACACCACCTTCTTCTGCTGTTCTTAAATGTGCATAATCAAATAACTTCATGTGCCTCCAAGTCCTGTTGCTTTTAAATCTTGATTAAAGAGTCAACAACGTCATGATGCACATTGATGTAAAGCTTTTTTCCCTTCGCAATGCCATTTGTACTGGTGACTGAGTGGTATGATGCTATCCTTGTAGTTTTGAGGTCCAGGGTTCAATTACACTGCATGGCAATACTTTATTGCTAAATTTAGGTACTGACAGGGAGCAATCTGGTTATAGACATGCTGCAAAGTGGCCAAGCAAATGGAACTCAGTTAGGCCTGAAACTCACAGCATCTTTGTATGCTAGCTGTAAATTCTGCACACCTTGCTGTAAAAATTTCAATTTTTTTGTCAGTGTTCTTCTCAGGTAGCAGCTCATACAAGAAGATTAGATTGGCCAAAAATGAAGAATGTGATGGAGTTTTATTGCATCTTATATGGAGAATTATTGCGAATGTCGCAGAATATCTATTTGAGAAATGGATCTTATCGGATTTCAATGCCATATGTTGATTGCTTTGGTAAAATATGTGTGTTCGAACACTGAAGCTATACGATTCTCCTTCTTTATTCCATTGAAATGAAACTATAATAGGAAATTTAACATGAATAAGGATGGTGCTTCTAAAAGGATGACGGAAATCAAAATAAAACAGATATTCAATACACTTAATGTTTACATGATTATAATCTTGTGTATACCGTAGATTTGTTGAAAATGCCAGTGTAACGTGAGTCGATGCAAATACATGGAAAAGACCACAGTTTTGCCAAGTTGGGCTCGCGTTTCACCAGAAGACGCAGTGATCAATGAAATTTGTGCACCCATTCGTAAACCATAGTAAGTTTCAGGGAACATACAGTAATCTCAGGTGTACACATGCTCCAAACCTTTATATAGCATAAGAAAGATTTGAGACAGTATAAATTTAATGCGGAGTAAGATTTAGAACAGTGCAACAGTTAATGCTGACAAAACAGTTTATGATTTGCAACGTTTCAAATATTAAGGTGACATTGCAGAAGGCAAGATAAGTTGGCACAACTTGGCAGTCATCTTCTGAGTGACCCTAATAATATATAAATATATAGGCCTATATAAAATGGCTGAAAAATCAGTCATCACAGAAATGCACAAAAGTGCTTCTTGTGCAAATCATAATGCTACCCCTTATCCCACACCCATGAAGTCATCTTTGCTCTGCTGAGGTTGTTGTCAGGTAAATCATTTTGGCAAATTTCCACAACTGTCAAAGAACCATGACAGGATACCAAATTTTCAGGGAATGCTTTGAACAAAAAGGTTTTATATGGAAACTTTAAGAGTTCGATAAGCTGGTATAGATAAAAAACCCTAAAGGGTTCCTATTCAACCTTTTAAAAGGTTCTAACAGCAAATAAAAACATTTAGATAATCCAGCTGCACTGAACTCCTACAATGGAACTCCTTAGTATTGGATAAAATGGCAATTACATTGTTGAATTTGTATCCTTCCCCTATATCAGCTATGATATAACCTCTGCTTGCCATGCTACATTTGATCATGTTGATGACTATATGCAGTTTGTCATAATTAGCCTGTACTTGCAACACTTCCAGCACAAGTATGTGAATAAGTCATGCTGCCCACAGTGTCAGTGAGGTCACGTACAATATATTGCCCGATGAAAAATTAATCATTCATTTCAATGTAAAAGATACCTGTCTTGGCTCGATTGAAGAAGTCGATTGAAGAAGTCCTCGAACAGGCAGAACTCAGAGACAATCACTCTCTCTTCTTAATCTGTGACATTGACATCCCATAAAGAAACAGATTGCTTCTACATTAACTTACTTATCTTTATATATTATGCAACACTCTCATCATGGTGTTGTTATGTGGCTTTATCATTGTAGCAACTCAAACAGCCTGGCATTACTCTGTTGCACTAAGAACTGCATTGGTTAGAGTGTTTACAGGTGTCAGGGCTTGACGTCCTGTATTCACTTAGTAGGATGATGAGCTTTTTTAGATTCTATAATAAAACCCCGTGACAGTGTAGTTCACAGCTATGAACATGATGAGTGTCAGGTCTGCTCTGAATTAACACGAGTCCGAAGGACGAGTGTTATTCAGAAGGCAGACCTGAGACGAATGATGTTCAGAGCTGTGAACCACACTGTTATGGGGTTTTATTTATATCCCGCAATGATTTTATCAGTGTTTTTAGTGAATTTTAGTCTGATAACTTCAAATTCTCCCAAGTTTGGAGCAGCAGTTTGTTGTGACATCACCAGCAGGCCATTGTGACGTCATGACATAAACAATCACTGCCCATTGTTAGCATAACAACATCAGATAATTTATTTCATTGAGTTCACAGGGATGAACTCAATGGTGTGAACTCAATGGTTTTTTCATGGTGTTCACTCGCATTTGCGGGATATAATACAGTATTCCCAAGTACTAAGACAGTTCTGTATGCAATATCAGACAGCACTGCAATGAGTCTTGAAATAAGCTAGTTTCAGTTTGCATGAAGAGGGAGCGTATGTCATATGTATTTTCCCATTAGCTGATGAGAAAGGGAGCATCCGACAGATAGACACACAAATTGGCGATACCATCTATCAGGGCGTGACTATTTGGGCCCTTTGTACTCCGACCAGCCACAGATGTGGGCTGTCTTCAGATGTTCGTGCGTGTGTGTAATAATGCAGAGTGAACATGACATTGTCATGCAACAAAAAAAAAAAAAATTAATAAAATTATGATAAGCTCTCTCCACACGAAATGACAGAAAATTGAAGTCTGAATTATGCGATCATAACAAAATCAATGTGCCTGCTTTATTTTTAACCTGGCAATCTTTTCAAGGCTTCTCCAATAGACAAATGTTAAAAACTTTAAAAATCATATTCTTTTCATTAAAATCTGCAGATTTTGAGTCAAATATTAATGTCAGACGAAGTGAGACATTGATTAGAAATATATAAAAGATAGCTAAACAATAAACAGGGATGATGATATGTGGGAAACTTGTGCTGTCCGCTTTCTATAAATAGAAACAGAAGACAAAGAATAATTTACCAGAACTCAGCTGGAAACAAATCTTCACAATTAAACAACAAAGGGCTGCATGGAGAAAAACCTTGGGAATGAGTTATTAGAAATGTTGGCTGTCCTTTGTGACAATAGAGAGAAAGATGCAGAGAGCCAGAAAACAATGAACAGCAGAAAAGTACAGAACAATAATAGGAGAGAGCAGAAACAGCAAGACAAACAAATGAAGACATGCTTCAATTGCTAGAGAAATAGCTACACTGCAGGCTTTCATGAGCTTTGGTGAGACTTGTCCCATAACATTACAAGTTCTTCAATTAAGTGCATAATTTAATGCATTTGTAAAGAGAGCATTGTTTGCCTGAAGCCTGAGTGAATTAAATTGAGAATTAAGAGACTGCAAATAGAACTTGCATTGCAAATGAGTGTGGACAAAATATTTGCACTTCAAAACAACAGGATGACAGAATACAACAAATGGACATTGTTACATTCAAAGGTAGTGTTCAGGGACTTATATTTATTCAAAATAATCGACTCCACTGAAGGCTGTGGAATCAAATTAGTTGCTTGAGTGCCTAAACAAAACGAATATATCATTTATAAAAATACTCTTGAGACTTAAATTTTTTTTCTATTGGATTTGTTAATGAAAAGAAGACACTGCTCACTTTATGCTGAAGTGCAGAGCAAGTGCCTCGATAAGAGATAAGAAACTTGACTATATAAGGAAGCTGGGATTTGAGCCAAAAACGGTGGAGGAATTGCTTAATGGCCCGAAAAACTGTGACATTAAAGTCAACAGGGAGATCTCGGACTTGTGCCAGAGGCTACATAATTTTAGATGTAGTGGTAGTGTTTAGGGTAGCGTAGAAAATATAGCTGTAATCCATTTTTATTTAATGACTGTTATACCCTTTCAATAGGGGTTTTCCTGAAGAAAGAGGAAGAATTTCCACGAAGAAGAAGAAGAAGAATGAGGGAAATTTATATGGCAATCATTTTGATGTCTTCCGAGAAATGTAAGACACATTTAATACCTTCCAAAACCACTTCAGAGTATATTGCGGTCAACATGCTCATATCTCTGCAATCAAATTCAACATTGGCATATGTAAGACTTTTTACATTTCTTCAATATGTCTTGGATTGACATTTGCCTCAACATTGTTGATTTCAAGATGGCGCTCCTGTTTCTGGGGAAGTAAAATGAAAATATGAGAACTGCAGGCACTGTTAGATCAATGCTGTAATAATTACATAAACAATTACAAAAATTATCTTCTGACTATCTAGTATGTTAGCAATTATGGTACTGATGTAGCGCCAATTGTATGCATTGCTTATTGGTGCCTTGTTAGTTTAGATGAGATCTATGGAAAATTTTGCAAAAAGATAAATTTCAATCTCTTCTTGAAGTTTTTCACACATTTTCTGGAAAGTCATTCCGAAGTGTCGGTGATGAATATGAGAAGGCTCTCTCCTCAAATTTGATTTATTTTTTTTTACAAAAAAAAAAGCAAATAAAATACAAATTTGAGTGGCAGGACATCGTTCTGTGGGATCTCTATGCTGGCCTTCCACTGAAATCAACATTTTACTTGTTATGATGCAAGCCTCTGATTGGCCACTGTGTTAAAAGGCTGATATCAAGCAAGAGAGGAAATGGAGGCCTCAAGAGAACTCTCCACCTTCTTCTAAATGTGCATAATCAAATAACTTCATGTGCCTCCAATTCCTGCCATGCTCTTAAATCTCGATTAAAGATTCCACAATGTTATGATGCACATTGGTGTGAAGATTTATTTCCCAATCAATGCAAAGTCATGTGTCTTGGTGGCTGAGTGGTATGATGGTATCTTTGTAATTTTGAGGTCCAGGGTTCAATTACATTTACACAGCATGTCAATCCTTGACTGCTAAATTTGGATACTGACAGGAAGTCATCTGGTGATAAACATGCTGCTAAGTAGCCAAACAAATGGAAGTCAGTTCAGTTTGAAACTCACTGCATCTTTCTATGTGAGCTGTAAATTCTGCACACCTTTCTGTAAAAATTGCAATTGTTTTCACAGTGTAGCTCTCAGGTAGCAACTCGTACAAGAAGATTAGTTTGCCCGAAAACCAAGAATGTAATGGAGTTTTACTGCATCTTATATGGAGAATTATTGCGAATGTCACAGAACATCTATTTGAGAAATGGATCTTATCAGATTTTAATGCCATATGTTGATTGCTTTTGTAAAATATGTGCGTTCAAACACTTCAGCTATACAATTCTCCTTCTTTATTTCATTGAAATGAAACTATAATAGGAAATTTAACATGAATAAGGATGGTGCTTTTAAAAGGATAACGGAAATCAAAATAAAACGGATACACAATACACAATATTAACATGATTATAATCTTGTATATAGCCTACCACAGATTTGTTGAAAATGCCACTGTAATGTGAGTCGATGCAAATACATGGAAAAGACCGCAATATTGCCAAGTCGGGCTTGCGTTTCGCCAGTTGACGCAGTGATTGATCAATGAAATTTGTTCATCCACTCGTAAACAGTAGTAAGTTTCAGGGAACGTACAGTAATCTGAGGTGAACACATGCGCCAAACCTTTATAAAGCATAAGAAAGATTTAAGACAGTATAAATTTAATGCTGAGAAAGGTTTAGAACAGTGCAAAAGTTAATGCTGACAAGACAGTTTAAGATTTGCAACGTTTCATATATTAAGGTGACATTGCAGAAGGTAAGAAAAGTTGGCACAACTTGGCAGTCATCTCCTGAGTGACCCCAACAATATATGTACATAAATTTTACATACATATTGCAGAAAAATCTGTCATCACTAAAATGCACAAAAGTGCTTCTTGTGCAAATAATAATGCTACCCCTTATCCCACACCCATTAAGTCATCTTTGCTCTGTTGAGGTGTTTTTCAGGCCAAATATTTTGGCAAATTTCCACAACTATGACAGAACCAGTAAAGGATACATAATTTTTAAGGAAGGATACTACATGTTCAGCCAATCAGAACGATTGATTAAAATATCCTTCCATGTCTTTACCAAATCAAACATTGAGTTGTGAAATCCTTCCATGCATTGTCTGACTTAAACAAAATCAGTCATGCTTGCCCAGGAGTAACCAAATTGTCCAGACATGCAACTCTTAAAAATAGCACAATTATTAAAGGGAAGAAGACAATGAAAACTGAAGGAAAAAAAAAATTTGTATCTTTCACCCAATCTTCAATTCTTCAGCCTTGACCTGTATCCTCTCTTGAACCTTTCGGGCCTCGAGAGGATACAGGTCTGGGGTGTAGTTACAAGGTCTGGAAGGACACCAATTCAGCTATGATATAACCTCAGCTTGCCATGCTACACTGGATCAAGTTGATGACTTATATCCAGTTAGGTCATAATTATTCTGTACCTGCAAAGTTTCCAGCACAAGTATGTGAGTAAGTCATGCCGCCCACAGTGTCAGTGAGGTCACATACAATATATTGCCCGATGAAAAATTAATCATTCAGTTCAATGTAAAAGATACCTGTCTTGACTCGATTGAAGAAGTCCTCAAACAGGCAGAGCTCAGAGATAATCACTCTCTCTTCTTAATCTACGACATTGACATCCCATAAAGAAGCAGATTGCGTCTTCGTTAACTCACTTATCCTTATATTATGCAACACTCTCCTCATGGTGTTGTTATGCTGCTTTATCGCTGATGCACCCCCACAACATCAGAATTACTCTGCTGCACCCAGCATTATAAGTGTTGGAACTGAACGTCATGTATTCATTGAGTATGGGCTGATGAAGAAAGACACGAATACTGCAATGAGGTGAAGGATGACTGAAACTGCAGTCAAATCATGGTGACACAGCCGAAGGCTATGAGCTGTGTTAAAATATTAAAATTTTGATTACCTGCTCAAATGTTTGGTAGTGTTCACCTTTTTTGGGGGTGGGGATTTCCTCACCTGTCCTTCCTCTTCTCTGGTAAGCCAGTGCTTCCAACTGAGAACGATGGATAATTCTGTCTCACACAACATGAGCGATGGTTTCTTTCTTCCATTCAATCTGACCAACTATCTTTTGTGTTTCAGGACATGTTTCCCGAGTCAGATGCCTCTCCGTTTGCGGAAAAAGTCTTCAGAGCGTATGATACGGACGGAAACGGAGTGATAAACTTCCGAGAATTCCTTTGCGCTTTGTCGGTCACCACCAGAGGGAGTGCAGAAGAAAAACTCGGCTGGAGTTTCAATTTGTACGACGCAGACGGCGATGGGTATATTTCAAGAAAGGAAGCTACTGACATTTTGGCAGTAAGAATATTATTTAGTCTTGTTTGAGAAAGATAACATGCACTTAAAGACTAACGAATAAAATGCAGAAATGGACATGACCTGTCAAGAAAACAGAACTTGGTTCAAAGTTCAAATTTTTATTTATTCTCGGAGATAACAAAAATTAATATTTTACGGTCAATAATTCTATTCTCTTTAATTCTGTGCAAAATATATTGTCCAATATGCAAAAATGATGATTGCCCTTTTTCTGAAACGAAATCCTAAAATAAATATTGAAATACGAGTATTTCAGGTCGCCCCCTGAAGGATTTTATGATGACACATTAGTATTGTAGACCTGTATAATAAAATCAAACATAACTGTGACAGTAACTTTAAAAAGTCTGTCTGTCTCTTATTTGCAGGCGATATTCCGACTCCAAGGCAAAGCGGACATTCCAGGGAAAGCGGAAGAAGAGGCTCTCAATTTATTTTCATCTATCGACAAAAACAAGGACGACCGTTTGTCTTTGAAAGAGTTTGTTTGCGGGGCCAAGACATCAGACGCCATTGCGCAGTTCCTCAGAATTGCCACAGAGGGCGAATAGTGCTCATAGACTGAAGTGCCACCTTGTGTAAAAAAGAAATATGGTTTTCATCATTGGACAATTTGCCTATTCACATACAGCCTATTTGTGCTACCATCATGAATATCTTTTCTATTTATTATCAATACTGTGTATTATCATTCTCCTTAACATTCAATGTTGTTATACCACATCACATTATGTGCTTATGAAACTATTAACTTGATGTTTTCATATTATTGCTCTTATTTCAAGAACACTCAATGTGTCTAGTTTGTATATTATGAATTTCTCGTTCCACATAAAGAATGCTTGATATAATGTAGTAATTGTAGTTGTTGGAATATAATTGATGACGACATAAAATTATATGTAAATTTGGCATTGTTTTGTATATCTTAATTCTTCTATAGATCTGGATAATGAAACTTGGGCAAGTCGGCAGTTCGAAGTTTCTTAATTCAGAATTCATTGTTATCGACATTGATGCATTTTAATTTATTCCATTATGTAAAATGTCATTATACACAACACTATTAAGTGTGGATCCACTGTTTATTAATGTTGTGAAAATTCATCCCAGCTACAACAACTGTATAGTTACAAGCAACTTTTAAATTTCTCAATTAAATTTGTACGATTTATGCGTTAACGATGGTACCGAGTTGAAATGCTATAAATTCATGGACTCAATGTTATCTGTTGTACTCGCTTGCCACACTTGTACATTCTAGTTGTGCTAACAATAAATATGTGAAAATTATGTCACTTCTTGCTTCACCCGTGTCATGTAGGAGAATCATGAAACTTTGGGTTCTCCACAAGGGGTTTGAACCCACGCAGGAAAAGACCTTCAGCGAAGCAGGCCGAGCCTGAACCGTAACCACTCAGTCACAGTTGGAAGGCATTGATGAATATACTTTCAAAATAATAAAAAGACATGTTTGTGAATCTAACTCGCATCAGCTTGGAGGAGTACAAAGTTTGCTTCAGCACAGGGGTTTAACTTATTTACAGCGGTTTCAAATGTACTGGGTGTCTTCAGAAAAACAGACAATCACCACAATTTGACTTTCGTAACAGTTTAGTTTGTGAAAAAGAATCATTACTCAAACAGAAATGATTTGTCTGTACCGAGTAATCCAGTGGGTCCAGATCAGGAAATGAGAGGCGCCAATCTATTTGCCCAGGAATTTCAGCAGGGCTGCTTTGAGTCACTCCTGTGTCTTCTTTGCTTAATGAGCAAGTGCTTCATCCTGCTGAAAGGCTATGAAAACATCAGCAAGGTAGTTTGCCTCAATCCATGGTTTAACATGTTCTTTCGGAATGTTTATATTAACTTTAGTGTTGATTTCAATGTCTTCATCACTGATTATGACAAACAATTTCTTGCAAACAGATGAAAACTAAGCAGATGAGTCGACGATGACCATACTGGTGCTGGGTGTATGGTCCTGATTTCAAATCAACAGAAGTGCAGCATCAGAAATGTCCCTCTGCATATGAATCAAACATTTATTCTGTTAAAAGCTTCCGACCATAAAGAGCTTCTCTTCAGGTCAAGCTCTTTTGCAACAGAAAAGTCATTTAAATACTTCCAACAAGTTTGAGTAATCAAACATCCATTCAACTGCTTCAAACTGAAAGGTCTGCCAAAAATTGGTCAGAACTTTTTGAAAACCCCTCATAAAGATCCCAAACATGTGATAATTGTTTAACCTCTATCTCTTTGTAACAAATTGTCTATCTCACATGATTTCAGTCTTTTAAAGCCATTGCAAAAAGCCAAAGACAACCAGGTTTTATACTTCACTAAGTAGTCACGACTTATTTTCACTTAAAATATTCTAAACATGACTGGATTACTGCCTGTAGGCGACACCTGCTAGCCAAACAGGCAACCACAAAAACCAGGTCAGTGTTGCCAAAACAAATTGATTTTATTTCTCTGCTAGTGCTACACCTGGGAGAGTTCTATGTACACATATGCCTGGAAGTCACGTGGTGTTCTATTTTGGTGGAATGTGATATTAAATCCCACATAACAAACCTTTTGGTTATATATGGAACATATGAAACCTTTTGAAGGTAAGAGGTATTACAGTTATCATATCACAAGTGTAATGCTGAGGCAATTACACCATGTTACATGTAATCCAATTTACACACATCTCACCATCAGTTTTGGATTATTGATTGACCTAATTCCATGTTAATAACCAGCAAAACTCAGTCAATGTATTGAATAATTAATCATGTTTAACATTGCAGGTGCATTTTATAAATCCGAACACTAAATTTAGTTTTATTCCCTGTATTAAAGTCTCCTTACAACTATTACACACACAATAATATGAGACCATGTCTAGTCAAGATTACCTTGATACACATAAAACAAAATATTGAGAACCATGTACATTGTATGTGCCCCTAACCAATATTTATTCAAAACATAGTTTGCAGCTCTGTTTTACTATATCAACTATCATGTCTGTGTGCAAGGACATCATCCAGAACTTTTTTCCATTTAAAATTGAATAGAGCCATGAAAACTTGTTACAGTGTATAACAAAAATGCAATTATTTTCTCTTTTCTCATCATGGTACATTTCAGTTGAAACAGCTGATTGGACAATTGCCAACAACATATTCAACAGGTAACCTAGTTTAACTGGCTTTTTTATGCATCTAGTATAGATCCATGTGTATTGATATCGAATTCACATTTATTTGATGAGTAAGTGAACAGGTTATACTGTTGTATGGTAAAGTATTGAGTGTTGAATTAAAACATTTCTGACATTTATTATTATTATTCCAGAAAATGCTGAAAACTCTGGCTGTTTCAACATTCTTCATAGTCTTCACAACAGGTATGTTTGATTGTATGAAATAAAATTATAAGATGGATACAATATAATATATGAATTCACTTTGATATGAATTTCTTCAGATGGCATGTGGATACACATACAATTGAATTATAATAAAAAATGTGAGCCTCCCACCAGGAGTCCAACCTATTATGTAGGAACACAGTAGGATTGTTCACCCACTAATTTGTGACAATACATTTAAAATTTAATTGGATTGAATTATTTGTAGTCATCTATTATTTTCTACAAACATACAAATATTGGAAAGTGTAAGATGGAGTGACAGAATGGTTGATCTACATAATTAGAAACCAAAGTTTATTGTTCATTCAAACAAAGTTTGCATCAGCCAATTAAAGTGTCAATTGTGTCATGACGAATTCAGTAAGCAATTAAATTTTAGAAAGGATCCTAACATCTCAGGTATCACAAGGGGATAACCTGGGCACGAGAGACATGGTGCATCCCATTGACTTAATTCCAGAAATATTCAAAACATATCTAATTGTTGACAACCAGAGAATCTGATGTGAATGTTGTAAATTTCAGGTCAAAAGAAAGATCACTTCGGCAGTTGCTACACGGATGAGGAGTGTCCTGGGGATGCCTTCTGCGCCATCTGGTCCGGCTGCTTCATGGGCACCTGTGTGTGCAGTGAAGACACTTCGCAAGCATTCGGCTGTTTATGTAAGAGACATTATAAATTTAATATATATATATTTTTTTTTAATCACAAAAGAAGGTACCCCAACATATAAACTGTGTACGTTAGTGAAATATTCCTATAACTGTTTTGAGGAAAATAAAATTAATCCGAGTCTGAGTCTGTTCTACGTGTTCATTGTGCATACTACAGGAGGTTTTCGTAATCACTATAGATCCTTTTTATAATAGTGTCTGCAAATGAAATCTACACCGACATTTATAATTTTAGAGATACATGCTTTTGCGTTAGGGGTATCTGTAGTCAAAAAATATATAAGCTTCCAAGAGTGCCACTGATGACAATGAAAATTGTGATGAAGTTGTTCCGTTGAAGAACAGTGAAACCATTTCATCAAGCCAATACTGTGCGAATGACGCAGAGTTGAATTATACACTTCAATACTCTAAATTCCAGGGAAAAAAGTAGGAGACAGTTGCTCAGAAACAGAAACAAAAGATTGCAAGGGACCGCCATCGGAGTGCAGGGATGGAAAATGCTCCTGTCCGGTCAACCAATCACCAGCCAGATATTCGGACTACTGGTGTGATGGCTTCATGAAGGCAGGCAGAGAATGTAGTGACAATTCAGGTATGATATATAGTAAAAATACTTAGTTAGTAAGAACATTTACGTTTAAACTGGGTAAAGAATAGTATCAGCAAGGTAAGTTAACATTTAATTTTCAGTTGGTATTCTTTCATCTTGCTCTGACAGGTCGCTCTAAGAAAACTGTAACAAAAAACAACAACAATAAAAAAATAAAAATTCCTGAAACTCCGCACATTTTTTTTGAATTCACCAATGCAAAATCGAATGAGTCATGATAAGTACCATGAAGTATTTATTCTCGATATAATTATTGCAGTAGACGTATTCCATTTTGTGGAGAAGAATAGTCAGATCTAAAAATATATCTCTTTCAAACAACTTCTTCCTTTTCAGTTTTAAGAAGAGGAGAATCATGCACCGAAGGAAAGGTCGCTTGTGGGGAAAATTTTAGAGAAGATCCTCACACGGGAGAATGCAGAAGTGGTAAAATCAGAGAATAGTTGTTTTTTTTTGTACCGGTACTGTTAAATCGCACTATTATTGTTCAGTCAATGCTTGTGATATCACAAAATAAGCTCAAGTTATTTTTTTAGCAAATTTAGATATTTATTGGACTATTCCAATCCAAGATCATTGCTGGCGTCTATAAATAAATTTTTCTCCTTACCTGAATTAGGCGTAGTATTTAATAAAAATGATTTTTACTTTTTCCTAATCACATTGTTACCTTTTTTCAGGAATACCAGGGGAAACATGTTCGAAGAATGAAGAGTGTGACAGCAACATTTGCACTTCCAACATGTGTTCATGTCGCGAGGAAATGGCGCCTTACTCTGAACAAATGCGCTTTTATTCGGGACGAGGTTACAACGTCTCTTCGGTCAAAAAGTGCAAGCCAGAAAATGGTAAGGAATAAGATAGAATTGATGAAGATTAGTGAAAATTCAACACTTTTAAAATCTGTTACTTGTTTAAACATGGTTCTTAGGTCACTTCCTGAGGTTGAAGATGTCTTTTTATGCAATTCATCAAATCAGATAGATTGTAGCAATGCATTTTCCAAAAAAGGAGAATCTTCAATTTTTCTTATCACTTCTCAGAATCAAATCTCAGTCCAAGCATATCACTTTGTTGGTTGTTATTTCAGCTCCTTCATCTTCAGTGGGGCCAGGAGGCACTTGTGGAGGCTATTTGACCTGTCAAGGCTCCACTTGCATGGAATGCCCAGAAGGGGGCATCAGTGTGTGTGAGTTGTGTATTTACTGACATCTGTTGTTCATTTTATAAAATAATGCAGAATATCATAAGTGTGTAGTTGAAAAAATAACGTGCAAGCACTTTAACAGCTGCTTGTAGATAGACTTAGTATCTATCTATCTATCTATCTATCTATCTATCTATCTATCTATCTATCTATCTATCTATCAATCAATCAATCAATCAATCAATCAATCAATCAATCTAATCTATCTATCTATCTATCTGTCTATCTATCTATCTATCTATCCATCCGTCTATCTATCTATCTATATATATATATATATATACTCCCCCCTGCCTTCCTCCCCCTCCCGTTTTTTCCTTCCTATACTTTCCTTCCTTTTTTCCTTCCTTTTTTCCTTTCTTTTTTTCCTTCCTTCATTCCTTCATTGCTGCTTTCATCCATTCCTTCATTCCTTCCTTCATTCTTTCTATTGAATCTGCAAACACTGGATGTGGCGGCTGCTGTTGGTGCTGGTTTCACTGCAGCTGATCATTTGAAATTACCACCAAAAAGAACATTTTAGTTTCGTAAATAAAAAATTTAATGTCACAAAAGTTTACCAAAAGTTGATGGAAGCAAGATAAAATTATATTGAGACTGTATGCTAACTTTCAGGCGATAGGTGAAATAGTGCAACTTCCTATATGGTCAGAGGCTTACAGAAAATTCCAACTGTAATACAGGCTGCAAGCAGCTGTAAAAACTGTTCATCAATTTGAAAAAGAAAATGAATGGATGTAAAGATGAACGATACCTAGAACAACCCGCTTATCAACCATGCCTTTTTCTTTTCAGGTGTCGATTTTACTCGAGTTGGAACAATAACGAGTCTTTCATCAGTCAACTGCGCAAACGTTCCTTTACTCTTCCTTATTTTAGTCGTCGGACAAAGTTTCTTTCAAGAGATCTGGAATAAGTCCTGATACAGATTTTTGGGCTTTCATAAAAGTCTGAAATTTATTTTTGATTGATTAAGTCACAATTATTGGCCAGGTTTTTAAACATTTCTTTGCAAAATTAAATTTTGTTTTAATAAATAATCAGCAGAAGTGAATATCTAAAGTTAAAATAATCATACACTGTATGATTCACACAGGGCCATGCAACTCTTGAACTTCCTTAAAATTTGTTTATGATTTATTCAGTCAACCCACATTGACATTTTAATTGTAATTTCTCTGCTAAAATTATTTGTATTTTTATGAATATCTACACTTTGCTGAAGTGAATATCTAAAGTGTAAGTCCTGATAAAGGGTCATGAGATTTTGAATGGTCTAGAGGACTGTGAAAGTTGTCTTTTGTTTAGTTTAGTCACCCACAAAATTTTTCAATTTCTTTGCAAAATTGAATTTTATTTTGATGATATTTGTAAACTTTGCTCAGGCATGTCAATCAGATTAAACAAAAATTGTCTTTTGTTTAGTTTAGTCACCCACAAAATTTTTCAATTTCTTTGCAAAATTGAATTTTATTTTGATGATATTTGTAAACTTTGCTCAGGCATGTCAATCAGATTAAACAAAAATTGTCTTTTGTTTAGTTTAGTCACCCACAAAATTTTTCAATTTCTTTGCAAAATTGAATTTTATTTTAATGATATTTGTAAACTTTGCTCAGGCATGTCAATCTCATATCCATTTTTTAAATTCATCATTTTGTAAATATTTGAATATATTTTGCATACACACATGGTGCTACTTACGTGAACAATATGTTGCAGATATTAAGTCTATATGGCTCACAGACAGCTAGTGCATTGTACAGGTCATAATTTATGTTAGACCTAATTTTACGATCATTGCATGATTCATTTTGTACATTGAGCATTTATAGTGTAATATTTTTTTTTGATTGGAGAATAAAATCATGCACGTGTTAATATCTTCAGGCTCATTTTACATTACAAATTTACTTTAAAAACATTTGCCACTCTGGTAAATGTATCAAGAAAGTCAATACTCCCAATTTTTTTAAAGATATAAATTGGACTAGGTGTGTATAATGACTGGTAGTGAGAATCTAATATATATATTTCTCTATCTCTATCAGTCCAAAAATCCTATGCCAATACACTCATGATCAAAATGCTGGAATGATTAGGATTTTCAAGGTGTCACGACTTCAAAGTTTTAAATTGGTGATTGAATGTGTGGAATTGCAAATATTTTTTCCTCAGACATTAGATTTATGTATAAATGATACTGAAATCGGTTGTAAGTCACTGAGAATTATTTGAAAACTTTCTTTGGGTGACCCAGAAAAATTGATAATTTTTATTTAAAAAATCATCAAAAATCGTATCATGGCTCGACAACAAGGACTCAAAATTTCAACAAGTATATATGCAAAAGGTGCCACCTTAATCTTGATGTGTACAGCCAAAAAACATGACAATATTATGTCGAATCCCACATATATATTGACCTCAGTGTTAATTTGATTTGACAAGCTCCAAGTCTAAGCACCTGAGTTGCATTGGATCCCTACTGGACACCGCACCCTAAGAATTATTGGGAATATGTTTACTCAACCTGGCCGCTACTCAGCTGCGACCGTATTTTAGTAAACGTTCAACCCAAAAAGTTGGAAATTTGTGGCTCATCAGCTGCAACTCTTTTACTAAAAATGGTCGCAGCTGAATGGCAACTGATTGAGGTAAATGTTTTCCCACAAATCTGGTAAAAGGTTTTTGCGGGAGTTCAACCAATCTAAGAAAATGTTGACTTGAGACATTGGGGTAAATGTTTACCAAACTAAGCCTGTTTAACCAGCTTGAGTAAATGTTTACTCACTTCCGGTTACCTTTTGCACCATGAGATAAGGCAGACCAGTTGCTATTTTCAGTAACCAGTCATTCAATAGTAAGCGCTCAATGCTAATGTCACACAATTCAAGTAATGCAAATTACGCAGTCAGGCAGCAATTTCCAGCACCAAAAGACTAAAGTGACTCAAGAATTATTATTCCTTTCTGGAAGCCAGTCCATTTAGTTTCTTTATTAATTTCTTCCATCATAGAAGGACACCAAAAGTGACTGGTCAAAAGTTAAAATCCTGCAGAAAATGTGTAGTAAATTTGAAAGAAATTGGTGAAAGAGAGCGACCTCTGGTGTTAACAAGATTTGCTGTTTGAACCAGTTTGTTTTAAGGGCCAGGGAAATACAGCCATGGCTGTTAGTTTTCACTCAGCTGCTATGCTTCATCATGGGGCTATCATTGTGACCAATCATAACAAAGCAAATACTTGCTCAATCTTCATCATAATGTCAGGAATTGAGTATACACATTGGCATGTTTTTTGATGGATATTGTTGCATTAAATTAATAATGTTGCGTATTAATGGAGTTTATTGAGTAGAGAACTTTTCAATAAACTCAATAATAATGGTGAGGCAAATTTTGAATAAGGTTAAATATAAAGCATAACATCACCAGTCCAGACAATTTGGTGAAGATAGAGCAAGTATTTGCTTTGTTATGATTGGTCAAAATGATAGCCCCATAGAGAAGCATAGCAGCAGTGAAAACTAGCAGCCATGGCTGTATAAGTACTAGGGCAAAATATGACTCTTTCGTATTCTGAGGATACCTGGCATTAATATTTTGATAACAGTAATCATTTATAAACACCACAGACTGACCATAACAAATATTGACTTCCTGCAGAGGATGCTTGTTAAATTAGTAATTTTCCAGATTAAGTGCTACTTTGTATAAATAATAAATGTAAAAACCTAATGTTTAGAACAAAGCATCCCTCTGGACAGAATCGACTGCTGACGGGTGACGCACAATCCGGTGTGATGAGATAAAAAGAGTCATGGAGCGACAGCTGTCGATAATTTAAGAGCGGTTTTTAGAATAATTTGACAAGTCAGATGACAATAGAGATTACAAACAGTTTTCAATGTTTGGAAATATCATATTTGAAAATATAATAGCAACGCTGCCTGAACATAATAATTATCTTTTTTTTCTGTTCCGTTTTTTTTTCTTAATGGTAATGACATCAGATATCAACACCAGTTTTAGACTAGTGCACTAAAAGATGGCCTTTCAGTACAGATTCCTGAACCGATACGTAAGAAGTTGACAAGTTCACTTTTTTTTTTTTTTTCTTTTTTTTTTTGAATGACATGGTCTTTATTTCGTCACAGAAAGCAATATACAAATTGAAACAGTAATAGTTGGTGGCTCTCGAACTCATTAAGAGTTATTTGAGAGCTCACCAAGATGAAGGAGGGATGAAAATGAGATGAAATGAGATGAGCAGCCTCAAGTGAAACATGTTAGTTTAGTGAGCATCGTAAAAGATTAGAATCCTGGCGGTCATTGTCATATTCTATGTGAAATCCAAAGTTTCTTGTGATATTTTGAAATTGTTGTGGTAAAAAAGAAACGACGAAAACCAACTGTTACAGGGGTGTAACATAAATCTTAATAAATGGATGTTATGGCCTAATGGTTAAGGTGTTTACCTCAATGCCCAAGATTGAGGGTTCTAATCCAGCCATGGCATGGGGGAGTTGGGCATATTCTCCTCAAACCACTGCCTTACAATGCCCAGATGCGACATCCTCCCATTGCAGGGTTCGTTTACACTCACCGTGCACAGCGAGCTTGAACCAACTTTGGGGTTAAAAAAATTGACCAAGAAAACGACCAGCGCAATGATGTAGAGGAAGGTCAGACGAACATTTTGAAGTGATCAAAACTGCCCATTTTTCCTGTTAGGTAATATCTAAGAAAAAAGTCATTATTCAGAAGTAAAAATATGCAGTCATTGTCTCTGCAGAAAGTATGTACCACTTCATCCAGACTGACAGGGTGTGATAAACCTACAACAGCTAACATTCCTGGCTAAAGGCCTGAGAAGATGTTTGCAATACCAGGTTGTGTTAGTTACATAATTCTGGTAAATAATTTTAGCAAATTTGGTTTGATCATCTCATTGTAACAGGCTTTGTTGAGTTTTTGGTGCATTTAATCACAAATTTTGCCATCGTAAAACAAGCATTTCATACCAATGTAAAAGGATAGACAAAGTTGAGTAAATTATCAGACAATGCATGCATAAAATGTGTGTAAGTATTTGCTTCACTATGAAGTTGATTCCCCTGATATTACATGAAAAGTCTTTGCAATTGGACAAAAAGACAAAAACAAGATTAAAAGCTATATATAAACAGTAATATTCATGCTTAATGTATTTTGAGTACTTAAAATGGATGTTAGGTGTTTAATGTTGATGTAGGTTATCTGGCATCCAAAATCAACCAATCTTTAATTGCATAGAACAACAAAAACAGCATAAATTCAGTAAATTATGTGAAAATGTAGTTAATACAAATATGTACAACTATTGCATATTAAGACTGCAATGTCAAAGTATTTTACTCCATTCTTAACTAAATGCTTCCAAAGATTCTATCTATGCGTTTTTCTGATGATTCACTCAATGTTGGCTACACTTTACATGGTTGCAAAACTACTTGTTTCACAGTGGTGAAATTTCCTTAAAAAACACATAAAAACCTCAATAATTCACCATAGAGTTCAAAAGTGAGGTATATTCTACTACAATTATTCACAAGAATGATGAAACTGAGGAAAAGCTGGCAAATAAACATATTTTATAAATTTCCTAAGAAATGTTTACAGTTATAGGTTTATCACACTCTGTCAGTCTGAATGAGGTGGTATGTACTTGCTCTTGTGGCAATGACTGCATATTTTTACTTCTGAATAATGACTTTTATCTTAGATGTTACCTAAAAGGAAAAATGGGCAGTTTTGATCATTTTTAGATGGAGATTACATGCTAAGGATAGGGTGTGATAAATAAAAAATCTAAAACTCAAAAATCTCAAAAAATTCCCAACAGATTTTTTTGTTCGATACATCAAAATGTTCGTCTGACCTTCCTCTACATCACTGTGCTAATCGTTTTCTTGGTCAATTTTTTTAACCCCAAAGTTTGTTCAAGCTCGCTGTGCGTGCCAATAAGTTCCATAAAATCCTGAATGTTTCAAATCATTTAACAGCTTTTTTCTGGCGTGATTTAAGGATTGTTTATGGTTTTCTACAAGGAAACTAATTGAAACAACTAACAGAAAACAGTGAAACACTCAAGCATTCTTTCAATTGCTTTGAGAGATCACACTGGAGGAGAGGTAATCTTTTTGTTACAGCTTCACAAAAAAGTGTATCATGTGGTCAGGGTAGGTTCACCCCCAGCCTACACTGACATGTGAGGATCATGAGGTGCGATTGGTACTTGGCAATAGGCAGTGACGGTGATTGTAGAATGCTTATAGCTGTTTGCAGATTGGCGGTCCAAACTGCTTCAAAATCAACTTTCAACTTGGTAGCATGATGTCACTGGATTAAAGATGTTTTGTTGGTGTCAGTTATGGATAATCCGTTGATTCAGCGCTTATCATATCTAGCAGCATAGGTGACGGTAAACAAACAAATTAAATAACTTAAGGTACTCCAAATAAGCAGACTAGGGGACCAACAGAAAACAGTTTACTGTCAGTTATGTGGCAAAGCCAGTTTGCAAATTGAAAAAAAGAAGATTTATTTTTCTTGAGGACCGCCAATCTGCAAAGCGCTCCAACTAAGGAGTCCGTAACTAGAAGGCAAATTGCAATTTGCATATCTGGACGCTGATAATTGACCTGAACATTGTAACATAATATTGGTCTGGTAGTCTGGTTGGCTGAATTATAATAGCAGTAGTCAGAAGTTATCAGGGCATAGTGGCCAATGGGCCTTAAGAGAGAGAAATAAATGAATTGCTACATAGCGATGCATGAAGTTTTTGATTGTGTGTGATGGAGTTGTGTGTTTAACAACTTGAAATAGTTGTGTTAAGCTGACAGAGGAGATACACACCCACAGCTCATCATTGCTTTGGACATCTTAAGCTAAGGTAGATACAGCTCATCTTCATGAAGCAGACCCACTTTTATGATTTCAATAAAACCTGAGATGTTCGAGAAAGAAAGCAATAGCATAATTTAAACGAAGTCAAAGAGCCCTGAGGCTATTGCCCTACTTCATTGCACATTGGCCTAGAAAAATGGACCAAGGGCAGAGTAAATGTATTTACCCCTTTTCACACCTCTTTCAAATTACCCAACAATCTTGCTGTATGTGTATGTGTATATGCATATGCAGCTTACATTTACCATGGCATTTACTAAAAGTACACTGTATAAAGTTTATAAACTTCAAATTAAAAGTAACACTTTTATTTGATTATGTATACTACACTTTACTTTATTAAAACATATATGCATCATGGGAGAATTCTTTTTATTTTGTTTCTATACATTGTCAAACTAGATGGGAGCATATTTCCATATGCAAGACTAGCAGGGGGTCGATCAGCAGTTTGTTCAGCTCATCACTGACTGACATTACTGGCTGACATCACCGGCTGACATCATTGGCTGACTTCATCAGCTGACATCATCCTATAACCGGCTGACATCAGTGGCTGACATCAGTGGCTGACATCAGTGGCTGACATCAGTGGCTGACATCAGTGGCTGACATCAGTGGCTGACATCAGTGACAGTTCATCCTGTCTGAGCATAAGTCGGTCACAAGTTGGTCAATAGCTTTAGGGCTCTTTAACCCCCTTTTAAATTGTTTATGAATGCCAGTTTCAATCTAATGATCTAGTTGTTGAACACCGGCAAATCTATATAGCTCTCTCAACCAATAGCATTAGTGCGTATTTTGCATGCTAGGTGGCTACCGCGTGTTGATGACGGGTGTGCGCTGAAGCATATCAGATTCTGGTAGACTGGTCCCCCCTCCCTGGTGTGCCATAGGGACAGTATATCAGTTATAATTCTAGTACATTTTCCTATTTAGAATCCAGTCAATTTTCTATGATTGCAACACAGATTTCCAGCTATTCTCGGTGTTAAGGACCAATTCACCGGGTGATATCTGTAGATCTATCCACTATCTGTTTGCTATATCAGTCTGAGTCACTTGGATCACGTGTGTGCAACATAAAGTAAGTTTGATGGGTTTACTGTGTACATCACTATGTCTTATGTTCAGCCAACAGGAAACTGAAAAACACAAGGAAGTAGGCCGTTGTGAGACAGTATCTGCACGCCAGAGGCGTCCAGATAAAAATTCACTACACTGGTCATGCTTGACCAGTCCTACAAATTGCAAAATTGAGAACTCTGTTGTGATTGAATTGATGATCTGATCAGTAGAATCGACTGGACACCTGTTCAATTCGAACACATTCAATATTGCAATGGCATCAAGACAAAAGATCCATGACGGTGTATAATACATATATATCTTATAATAACTACATATACTTATTACTTAAAAGATTGGCGATAAGCCGGTTCAATAAAATTAAGGTTCTTCTGAAAATTGGGATATTAAGTGATAGATTGCCCAATTGAGATAGACCTGTTATTTATGATAATCTTAACCTGTGATGACTTTGAATGGTCTCCAAAATCATTCAAGCACAACAATATTTTGTCAAAAGCCAATTGACACATCTGAACCCCAATATTATCCATCAGAAGCCATTGCAGCTTTGTGATATTTCCTGATTATTTATTATCAGGTCACATGCAATGTTCTTTTGTTGATATTAATTTAACCTGAAACCCAGCATTTAGAGTAATAACAGGTCCTACCATGGGTTGGCCATTTACTAGGCAATAAATTTACATTATAGTCATTTAGACCAGGTAATCGATGACAGTAAATGGAAAAAAAACCTTATCTTGATAAAAGTGAAAATATATATCTTCAGGATGTGCAGAATAAATATCTGGAATAAATGTAAAATTTGGGTAAAACAATCTTTAATTCAATAACTGGAATAAAAATTTAGGAAAAACAATCTTTAATTCCAGATTGATGCAAAAATGAATGTGTTAGGAACTCAGGCAGGCTTGATCAGGTCAGTGTCTTGATCTTAGGCAAATAAACTCCGAGATAAGTATACAGCCTTACAGGTATTTCCAGTGACACAATGCTGAGTTTTAATCTGCAATTGCCATCGATGTATATTATGAAGTACCCATTTACACCTTGAACAAGAGTTATGGAAGATCTGCTCAGTTCCTCCTTGCCACAGCTTGGACTCTAACCTGCAACATCTCAGCAAGCATCTTATTCACTGGCCATGGCACCTCAATTCACTGGTGTCATGCCTAATAGATTATATGCAAATAACAGTAGATAATACTTTCCATATTATACTGCATTGCTTGTTTACAAATTAAACAATAATCTAAGAAATTCCTAAAAATGGGTGTCCTGGCCTGGTGAATAAGGAGTTTGACTGCTACATGTACGTGCACATTGTCGTGAGTTTGAACCCCAGTCACGGCATGGAGGAACTGAGAAGATCCTCTTTTAACCATTGCTTTGACTCGACGCAGGTGCAAATGGGTACTTGGCAATAGGCAGTGATGGCAATTGTGGAATGCTCGAAGAAGGAACAAATGAAGTTTGCTGCACACTGGTGCATGCTCTCCAGAGAGCTGAGAATTATTCAAGATTGATCAGGCCTGTAGGCCAAGGAAAGAAAGAAATATTTATCTGAAGTTGGGTTGAAAAATTAACATAAGTTCACATGGTACTGGCATATACACTGTTAAAAATTTTGCGTACAGGTTCAAAAAATTCTGTTAGACTACAGAAAAACCTGTTGGATATCTGCAAGTTCAGTAATGCTTACAGACTCTTCTCTGTTGGCACATTGCCAACAGAACATTTCTGTACTGAGCTTAACTACATGTAAATCTGTACAAGTACCGGCTTGGCAAGTATATGTACAGATATGTGAAATGCCTCATCCATTGATAATGAGGTGTTGTTGTTTCACAATTTAGTAATCTCTGTGACAGTTTTTCCAATCACACCACTGAATTGTAACACAAAAAAGGATCATTAAATCAACATTGGAAGAATTCATTTGTACTTAACAATCTAAACAGCTGAGATCAGTGAAAGGTAAGAGATGATTTCTTTATTTTAGATAAAAATGCATGTAATGCAAATGTAGTATTTTAGATTTACCTAATTACCATGCAAGTGCTAATTTGTGGGTGCATTTGCTTAAATGAAACTTTGAAAAATTATATGAACGATTTTTAAGTAGCCAATCAACATAGGGGAGATTGGGGTAAGTTGTGCCACCCAAAGCTGCAGTGAAAAAAAGAGTAAAGAATGTTGTGACATCTGTGCGCATTATTATGCAACATAATAAACACTGGTAAATATTATAATGCAAAAAGCTTAATTTTAAAATTTACTTTATTGTTTAAAACTTGATGTGCTGAGAAGTGAGGATTGACAATAATATTTCTCATTTGCACAATATGATGAATAATACTATCAAGTTATGTCGATCTGGCTCATTGTTGATAACATATGCCTATCTGAAATTTTGTGTTGTCAAATTTAATTTAGGAGTTTTGGCATGATTTTAGTGGCAGCTTATTTATTATGATTTATTTCTCACAATAGTTTTGCTAACTGCTATGACTTGCCTTTGGCATGATGTGAAATGGCTGAGACTAAAAAAGAACTTGTGTCAAATGTGCTATTCAAACTTCCAAAGAAACTCATAATTCTAGTGTCTGCTACATTTGATTTTATTGTTTGTACATGGCATCATTGATTGATAAGTTTTAAGTAATATATCAGCTTGTCAAAGAAACATTATACAAGTGAGGGGTATAAATTAAAAGGTACAGTGCAAGATTTTTGTCTTAATAAAGTGGGCGGAACTTGCCAATGATGTGGGACATTTTAACCCACCTCATGACAAGTTGTGAAACAATCACCACCAGTAATGCATGATTAGGCCTATATTGACTAATAGCAAATTTAGGTATATAATTAAGTTTGCTCACGTACAAATAGACTATGTGATTGATATCTTGGAAAAGCAGTTCAGTAAGCAATTATTGAGCAAGGATAAAATTCACTTGTTAATTTGTTAACTAATTTGTAACAATATAGTTATTTATTGTACTGGTGGACTACCAAATTATGTTAATATCAAAATTGTTAAGTATGATTTCTATCACAGTCGAAGAATGCCTATTTGAAGTGATTGGGTTGGTTGATGAGAAAACAAAAACAGTTACCATAAAAATCATTTATAAGATTAGTTGTGTACTTATTATTTATGGTTTTTCTTTTCAGAGATACACCAGAAGTACCACGACAGTGGATGATTGAGGCTTTATGTCCTGTATTTATGGGAAGACTTTGGAATAAGGATAGGAACATTGTAACTGCTGGCCAAGATAGATCCAGGTTACCCAGCCAGTATGTGAATCAAACGCAGGACCCAGCGTTTGGCGACTGAGCGCACAACTGACTGAGCTATAAACTCGTCCTCTTCCCAGACTCAGAAATGGCACCACAGCAAGAAAGTGACAGTTGATATATATGATAATGCTGTCCCAATTTTCTTGCGGGTTCTATTAATGTCATGCAATTGATGATTTGTATATTGTGTTATTATTGAGAGTGACAATGGGTACATTCGATTCACCTGCTCTAAACTACTCCAAACCACTCCAGGAAGTGACGTTTCTGCTCTGAGAGTAAACTACTCCAACTTGGAGTAGTTTACTCCAAGCTTGGTCCGAATCGAATGAAAAGGATTACTTAGACACGTCATTATTTGCTACAAGGATTCCCTTGCTAATAGCAATTTATGTTGTAATTGGCACCTCCAATCGATTGCTTTAATTGTGTCAATAGAAATTGCAGCAATCCACATCGAAATCACACAATCAGCCACTAAATGAAAGCTTCTGAAGTGTCATTTATTTATGTAAACAATCATACGTCATGGGATATCCCAATTTCTTGGAGTACTTCCGATCTACTCCAATCTACTCCAAACTACTCCCGGAAGTGCAAAACGAATGATCTGGAGTGAACTACTCTACTCCAAGAGCACTTTGGAGCAGCGAAACGAATGTACCCTATGTTTACTGTGCAGTGTTTTTCTACAATATAGATTTTGAATAGAAGCTGTATTTAGTAACCTGATTTCATAATTCCTCACCTGAATTATTTTTCAATAAAGTCTTGCAAAATATTTTTAAACGACAAGATATTATATGCTTCCGCTTTTGGAGGTGTACGTCATGAAGAGATAAACATGTTTATCTTGCTGAAAGATGATTTTATAAAAATGGAAAATGCTATGGAGCATGTGAGTCTCATCAAAGGTTGTATATGTCAGTGCTGTCTGAAATGTGGCTTCTAGAGTCATGAACATGTGAAGTTCCAATTATCAACGAACTTGCTTCCGAAGAATGGCAAGGTTGATGTCACTACTGATGCCTGAAGAATAAAAAGGTAGTTTGGTAATTAGCATGCCATACATCTGAGAATTTATTGAAGCCATGTGTTAATCAAATTTATGATTGATGACTCTTTTTATGATTCTCCTTATCATTCCGATTCGGGCTCTTCCTCAGCAACATCTGTTAAACAGAGTTTGAAACAATACTTTCGGCAATAAATATATGCTATTTATGCCCAGTAGACATCACGTTTTTATTTGCTCCACCATTAATGTCTGCTTGATAATGAACAAACTAATCTACCAGAACTTGCAATTTGTTGCTTAACTTCTTGGGAACTGATTAAACAGTACGTTTTGCAAAGTTGGTTGACTGAGTGGTTACAGTCCCTTGCTCCACTAAAAGTCCTGAAAGTCCTGAAAGTCTGTTTAGGTTTATAAATATTGTTAAAATAAAAAATCTATTCACCACCATAAGCACAAGTTTACAAATGGCTATTGAGGCCTACAGCACATTATGAAACTGCAGTCAAAGGGAGATCCAGCAATATTTGAGATGCAGTTCATGCAAAATATGCTGTCATGACGCAAAAGTGCCAGGGGTCCAGGCCAGCAAATATAAATTTCCCCCTGGTTATCCCATTACGTATTTATGGTTTCAAGCCCAAAACTAACATGGATAAGTTGCTAATTATCCTGGATGTGAAAAAATCCCAAATATAAAAATTGTTTCCATTTCTTAAACCATTGAACTGCTTGCAATCCATCCTTTTGTAAAACAAATTACAGCACCCTTCCGTCCTCCTTGAATGGTTCAGCTTTTCTTGTGTATTAATGTTTGGTAGGCTAATAAGGATTATGATGTGATACAGGGACACGGCAATGAGATGAATGGTGGTTGAAACTGCTGTCCACAGTATGTACTGGTGATTCAACAGAAAAGGATTCAAACCTGGGGCCAGCAGGCGCAGGAGGGGGGGGGCGGCGTCGGTGTCAAGAAAATTCTGGTTGGAATAATAATGTCCAGTCACCCATGCCAAATTAATGGTATTTTAGTGTGACTGAACTTTTCTGTCCACTCCACAACTGCTTACAGAAGTATTTTTAGTGGCATGAAAAAGTCCAATCTGTTCCATCACTTTCCATTCCGTTTAGTAGGCCTACTAGATAATTAGTTTGAAGGGAAATGTGTCTTGACATTTAAGAATAACACAATTAAAAAATTTTCTTCTGGTAGGGGGAGGGATGTAGGGAGATGCAATTGCAAAATATTTTCTTTAGGCCTACATTCGTTTGGAAGCTTTGTTTGCTTATTTAGTAAATGACAAATTTCATCAGTATTAGTTCGAGTATTGGACCTGTGGATTAAAAGTAAATTTTAAAATATTAATAATTCATTGAAGAATGCCAAAAAGATAAATTGGAAGCAGGGTCTCCTTCAGAGTCCTTGCTATTTTTTCGTGCCTCAGTGGACATTGTTTAAAGTCCTAGAGTGTTTCGTAATTAAAAGTATAATATAGAGCCTTTAAACTTGTACAAGTAGATTAAGGTTTCATTTCATGGTGAACTGAAGCACAAATTAAACTGTCAATCTCAGTTTTGGTATTTGTGACACCTATCACAAGTCATTGATGTATGACTGATTTTTCTGTAATCGTACAGAAAATTCACTACAGACACTGACTGTGTGATTACAGAAATATCCAGTATACACACAAATGGTTTTCTGTAACATTACTGACACCTCTGGAAAAAAAATTTCCCGAAATATCTGTAATCTGACAATTATTTTTTAACAGTGTATCCGACTTTGATGCAATTTTAAATGTCGGCCGATCTCACAGGAGGATGGCAGACTTTAAACATACATTCAGATTTACATCTAAAATGATCATAAACTTCCATTAGACAGGCACATGGTAAAGGTATAATTTCATCAATGAGGTTAATTCATGCGCATGCCAGGATATATTATGCATACATGTACAAGCGATCAAATCGTCATTAATCCACAATAGACTCTTGTCATAAAATATAGAATTATTTTTTCAATGTGTTAGATTTGAAACAAACAAAGGAAAACAAGTGATGAAGAGTAATAAAATACACAAATTCAACTTTTCATTGTTGTTGTTCTAGCCCTTCACTCAATAGAATTCCACGCGCAAAGATTATATTCGCGCAGCGAAACGGCCGAAGGCCGTTGAGCGAAGCGAATTGAGTGCAAGAGAAGACTCAAAAATCTGTGCAGTGATGGTCTCAACATCAACAGTCCACAGTTTGGAATTAGGTCAAGTGGGTCCAGCTTCTTATCAATGATTTAGCTTCGTATTTAACAAAACATAACATATTCGTCTTCAAAAGTGTCTTAAAAATTCAATTTTCTCTAGTAATATATCCTGTACCAATAATTTTTATGGAATAGTGAATTATTAGCATTGACAAGCTAAATCAAATTATTAACATGTGATTCATTTAATTTCAACCAGACAACAAGAATACATAACAAAATTAAAGTTACATAATCTTATAAACTGATGATTATGTAACAGTGAACAGATAATCTACATGCAATGTTATTGTTTTTGTATTACTATATATTTATACTATTATGTAATATCAACAATCTAACATAGACTTGACTTTGGCAGCTTTCAGTGCTGTCTGCCTTTTTACCATTTAGCTAATTATCTATCTATCAATTTATCTATCTATCTGTCTGTCATCATATCTATCTATCTATCTGTCTATCTATTCACCTCTCTATTTATCAATATATTTATCTAAATACTATTATATTTTTTGTCTAGTTTATCTTGCTATTCTACATTTTTCTCTGTCTTTCCATGTATCTGTCTTAATCAAATTTATGATTGATGACTCTTTTTATGATTCTCCTTATCATTCCGATTCGGGCTCTTCCTCAGCAACATCTGTTAAACAGAGTTTGAAACAATACTTTCGGCAATAAATATATGCTATTTATGCCCAGTAGACATCACGTTTTTATTTGCTCCACCATTAATGTCTGCTTGATAATGAACAAACTAATCTACCAGAACTTGCAATTTGTTGCTTAACTTCTTGGGAACTGATTAAACAGTACGTTTTGCAAAGTTGGTTGACTGAGTGGTTACAGTCCCTTGCTCCACTAAAAGTCCTGAAAGTCCTGAAAGTCTGTTTAGGTTTATAAATATTGTTAAAATAAAAAATCTATTCACCACCATAAGCACAAGTTTACAAATGGCTATTGAGGCCTACAGCACATTATGAAACTGCAGTCAAAGGGAGATCCAGCAATATTTGAGATGCAGTTCATGCAAAATATGCTGTCATGACGCAAAAGTGCCAGGGGTCCAGGCCAGCAAATATAAATTTCCCCCTGGTTATCCCATTACGTATTTATGGTTTCAAGCCCAAAACTAACATGGATAAGTTGCTAATTATCCTGGATGTGAAAAAATCCCAAATATAAAAATTGTTTCCATTTCTTAAACCATTGAACTGCTTGCAATCCATCCTTTTGTAAAACAAATTACAGCACCCTTCCGTCCTCCTTGAATGGTTCAGCTTTTCTTGTGTATTAATGTTTGGTAGGCTAATAAGGATTATGATGTGATACAGGGACACGGCAATGAGATGAATGGTGGTTGAAACTGCTGTCCACAGTATGTACTGGTGATTCAACAGAAAAGGATTCAAACCTGGGGCCAGCAGGCGCAGGAGGGGGGGGGGCGGCGTCGGTGTCAAGAAAATTCTGGTTGGAATAATAATGTCCAGTCACCCATGCCAAATTAATGGTATTTTAGTGTGACTGAACTTTTCTGTCCACTCCACAACTGCTTACAGAAGTATTTTTAGTGGCATGAAAAAGTCCAATCTGTTCCATCACTTTCCATTCCGTTTAGTAGGCCTACTAGATAATTAGTTTGAAGGGAAATGTGTCTTGACATTTAAGAATAACACAATTAAAAAATTTTCTTCTGGTAGGGGGAGGGATGTAGGGAGATGCAATTGCAAAATATTTTCTTTAGGCCTACATTCGTTTGGAAGCTTTGTTTGCTTATTTAGTAAATGACAAATTTCATCAGTATTAGTTCGAGTATTGGACCTGTGGATTAAAAGTAAATTTTAAAATATTAATAATTCATTGAAGAATGCCAAAAAGATAAATTGGAAGCAGGGTCTCCTTCAGAGTCCTTGCTATTTTTTCGTGCCTCAGTGGACATTGTTTAAAGTCCTAGAGTGTTTCGTAATTAAAAGTATAATATAGAGCCTTTAAACTTGTACAAGTAGATTAAGGTTTCATTTCATGGTGAACTGAAGCACAAATTAAACTGTCAATCTCAGTTTTGGTATTTGTGACACCTATCACAAGTCATTGATGTATGACTGATTTTTCTGTAATCGTACAGAAAATTCACTACAGACACTGACTGTGTGATTACAGAAATATCCAGTATACACACAAATGGTTTTCTGTAACATTACTGACACCTCTGGAAAAAAAATTTCCCGAAATATCTGTAATCTGACAATTATTTTTTAACAGTGTATCCGACTTTGATGCAATTTTAAATGTCGGCCGATCTCACAGGAGGATGGCAGACTTTAAACATACATTCAGATTTACATCTAAAATGATCATAAACTTCCATTAGACAGGCACATGGTAAAGGTATAATTTCATCAATGAGGTTAATTCATGCGCATGCCAGGATATATTATGCATACATGTACAAGCGATCAAATCGTCATTAATCCACAATAGACTCTTGTCATAAAATATAGAATTATTTTTTCAATGTGTTAGATTTGAAACAAACAAAGGAAAACAAGTGATGAAGAGTAATAAAATACACAAATTCAACTTTTCATTGTTGTTGTTCTAGCCCTTCACTCAATAGAATTCCACGCGCAAAGATTATATTCGCGCAGCGAAACGGCCGAAGGCCGTTGAGCGAAGCGAATTGAGTGCAAGAGAAGACTCAAAAATCTGTGCAGTGATGGTCTCAACATCAACAGTCCACAGTTTGGAATTAGGTCAAGTGGGTCCAGCTTCTTATCAATGATTTAGCTTCGTATTTAACAAAACATAACATATTCGTCTTCAAAAGTGTCTTAAAAATTCAATTTTCTCTAGTAATATATCCTGTACCAATAATTTTTATGGAATAGTGAATTATTAGCATTGACAAGCTAAATCAAATTATTAACATGTGATTCATTTAATTTCAACCAGACAACAAGAATACATAACAAAATTAAAGTTACATAATCTTATAAACTGATGATTATGTAACAGTGAACAGATAATCTACATGCAATGTTATTGTTTTTGTATTACTATATATTCATACTATTATGTAATATCAACAATCTAACATAGACTTGACTTTGGCAGCTTTCAGTGCTGTCTGCCTTTTTACCATTTAGCTAATTATCTATCTATCAATTTATCTATCTATCTGTCTGTCATCATATCTATCTATCTATCTGTCTATCTATTCACCTCTCTATTTATCAATATATTTATCTAAATACTATTATATTTTTTGTCTAGTTTATCTTGCTATTCTACATTTTTCTCTGTCTTTCCATGTATCTGTCTTTCCATTTATCTGTCTTTCTAATTTTCTGAAACAGTTACTTAACTCCTTTCATACATTGAATATTGAATAAACATGAAAGTCATGGTAACACTATAAGTCCTACAAAAACTTTTTAAAGTGCTGCGCGAATTTCATGGCAGTGCCATTTACATATTAAATACAAGAAATGGTAATAAATATACCAATGAATCATGAATGAAAGGGTGAAACCATTAATTCTGAGTGAATCAATCACTTTTACAACTATCGAGATTCACGTGAGAGTGGAGAATCTAACCTCAGAAATGAAACCTGGGAGGAAAGTTTTGTGTATGCCTAAAATTCACATTATATGGTAATCAACAAATAGTCACAAAAGACTGATTGATCTAATTGGGCATAGATTTTTTCGTAGATAGCATCTAAGATCCCCAGCAGAAATTACTATTCACGGGGAATCCCCCGTATACCATCTTCCACCAGTCATTGGTCTTCCAACACATGTGACACAGTGTCATCAGTTTCTGTGTAGGATCAGGAGTTTCTAAATATAGACCTTTGATTCGTGTGTTTCTGCTCAATTGTGAATGCAGGAATTGAAGAATGAGGTGGATCATTGTGGATAAATGTGATCTTTGCCGTTAAATTACTTTTTATTTAACAACTGAACCTCCAAACTCATATTATATAAGCCACAAAGGATCTTACATTGAAGAGACACTTGGAGGTCTTCCTTAAAATTCCGCCAGCCACACCTGCCCCAGTGGCCTAATGCATACAGTACAACCCAATAAATTTTCCGAGCTTATGCTCACCTTTGCACTCACCTATACTCCCAGGCACATCCACTACTTTGCCCTCCCTTGCCTGCCCTCGCCCTCCTGAGCAAACAAACCAATTTACCCCAGAATGGTGTCAAGTCAAGTCAAGTCAAAAATCTTTTATTTTATAAGGGTAAGCACACTCAGTACAAAACTGTTTTACAGTATGGCCCTTAATAAAACAATTGTAAATTGATAACACATAAATACAGTTGTAAAAAAATATGGAAATAGTTAAAAACAATTTTTAAAAACAATGTAGAATTAAAAAGAGATAAAATACTGGTTTGGTCTGTGACCTAAAATAAATTGATGCAATTCGTTTTTAAAAACAGCTAGACTAGATGAATTTTGTATATATACAAATCGGATATGGTTGGAATCACCTGGTAACACTGTACAGGTGTGGGTAAATCAAGGAAGGCTAATTGGTTAATTGCAATTCAGAGTACTGCTCCTCAAAAAATAAGGCACAGTATGGCTAGACGCTTGAACAATCTATCTGAAATATGTTGGTGAAATTTGAACGAAATCAGCATGCCAACCCCTTTCACTCCTCATGCCATGCGTTCAATTCCAGGTTGGGGCAGCCACAAAATAAAAAGTATTGATGTCAAAATCTTAAAGGAGCAACAAAGAACCTCTGCCGTTTGTTTTAAAAATGCCCATATCCAGTAAAGTTTCCGGTAGGCCTATTGGGTAAGGATATAAGGCCTTTAAAAATATGAGGTCTTTGGGCAAGCCATAGGGCCTTTGGGTATTGAGAGATTTCGACAGTAACTTCGTAAGCACATAATTATTTGGTGAGATTGCGTTTTCCTGGAATTTGATCAATAATTATTCATGAATAAGAAATTCCCAGTCTCATCACTATTTGCATTTATAAAGTAAGGGTTCTTTTTTACATATTGTAACAATAAATATCTGCAAAAAGGACTGAGGGCATGAAAGATTGAAGATGTGGCAAGGCAAGTAATTCTGAATGAATCTGCAATACAGTAAATAAATCAACCTTTGGAGTACAAACCTTTCATTTGATAGAAATACCACACACAGTCTGTTGCATAAAAGAAGCTTCAATAAAAATAACAATGTGTGAAAGTGTAAAACAATTACTGAGTGTGCAAAGCCATCTGTCATTTCGTTTTCCCAACCAGATGCCTAAGGCTGCCTAATTTTGAACAAAGGACCAACAACAAAGCACTGCAGTTGAAATTCATAACACCTTTTGGTTTTTGTGTGATCCAACATTTTTACAATTTTTGTGGATCAAGTTCTACCAAATAGAAGGAATATGGCCATGTCAGTGAAACTGACTTTCGCAATGGATTCCAAAGCAACTTCAAAACTTGTCTGGTTTTCCAAAAAAAATCCAGTGAAGGTTATGCCATATATCTTAAGTTTCTTTCAGTCACACACTATCTAACTGAACAGCAATTTTGTAAAACAAGATACAGTAATTTGTGTTATTATATTTCTGCATGTTGTCAAACGATTTAAGAAACAAAATGATCATACTTGATTGCCAATTTCATGCTCCAGTGATTTTTTAATTGGGGATAATGTCTGAGAGTGCACTCAATGAAATCTTATAGTTTGATTGACCATCATTTAATGAAATTGATGCCTGACAGCTCAGCAGTGGGTCACAGTAAAAGTTCCTCCGTGGCCTAATGGTGAAGAGTGCTAGTTTGCGCAACCACTGACTCTGAGGGCTTAAGTTCGAATCCCACCCCGGAACTCAATTTAGTCCGAGCCCATGGGACATTAAATGGTGGTGGGTTGTATCCAGTGTTCTCTGCTGGGGCAACTGAAAGACCCTGGGCATCCCTGAATTAATAGGGTATGTGCCAGACTTCCAGTCTTCTCATCAATCATCATATGGCGATCACCAACACTGGAGGGTGCTACGGCATGGGAACCTTGGGCAATGTTCCTGTATCCTCTGCACATGGGCGCTGCACTGCAGCTGCCCTGAGCTGTATCATAGGTGGAAGGCTCACCACAAATTTCATGTGCCGCATGATGGTTCATGACCAAGAAATTAAAATCAAAATCAATCATCATATGGCGATCACCAACACTGGAGGGTGCTACGGCATGGGAACCTTGGGCAATGTTCCTGTATCCTCTGCACATGGGCGCCGCACTGCAGCTGCCCTGAGCTGTATCATAGGTGGAAGGCTCACCACAAATTTCATGTGCCGCATGATGGTTCATGACCAAGAAATTAAAATCAAAATCAAAATCAAATAGTAGTTGAGATATTTGCTTTTCCTTGACTCCTTGCATTGATTAAGTAGAAGGGTTCAACATCTTCAAATTGAATACTTTTCTGAACGATGTTCTGCGTGAATTGTAAATTTCAACCCACTCCCTCACCATACATGTACCAGTGGTTTGTCAGATAAAATTACATAAAAAGCCTGCTAGAATAGTCTAAAATTCATAAAATGCCTGAAAAAGAAAGAACAGCCTAAAATTCATAAGATGCCTGAAAGAATAGCCTACAATGCATAAGTGCCTGAAATAATAGCCTGAATTCACAAAATGCCTGAAACAATGGCCTAAAATTCATAAGATTCCTGAAAGAATAGCCCAAAATTCAAAAGAATCCTGAAAGAATAGCCTTAAATGCACAAGATGCTTGCAAGAATAGCCTAAAATTCATAAGATGACTGAAGCAATGGCATGAAATTCATATGATTCCTAAAAGAATGGCCTAAAATTTATAAGAGGCCTGAAAAAATAGCCTTAAATTCATAATATGCCAGCAAGAATAGCCTAAAATTCATAAGATGACTGAAGCAATGGCGTAAAATTCAAAAGATTCCTGAAAGAATAGCCTAACATTTATAAGAGGCCTGAAAGAATAGCCTCACATTCATACTTATCATATATATAAGTTTTAAAACAAACATTTACCCCCATAACTCAGCATTGCGTTACAATCAATAGTTCGGCCATTTACATTTCTTCGCCTGTGTTGCACACCACAATACAGAGCCCAAGGGGACCAAATTAATCAATAGTATATGTGGTCACAAAGTTTTATAACAATTGGAGTTAAATATTTCATTCAACCTTTGGAACTCCGGTTTACTTTTGTTTCATAAATGATAAATACTTTCATGTAAAACTATTCATTTTTTAGGTTTATGTTCTCATTTATCAGTCCTGAAACTTGAATGCCTTTGCCTAATATGATTCAGAGAATGATATATGGAATCCAATACGGATAAAATTCTATGAAAGGGCAGAAGTAACCAAAGAAAGGATAACAATAGAGTGGTATCACACAGAAATGTTTTGTGTCGAAATGGGATAGAGGCTAACAGTAAAACTAATAAAATTAATGTCTGGGGAAGATGTCCAAAGAATCCTGAAAGAATGCCTGCACAGGAAAAATAACAATTGCAAAGAAACCTGACCTTCATGCAATGGTTGTTAAAATATTTATGATGAGACCCCTGGCTACAAGTGGATTTATATTTTTATCATTCCACACAGAAGGCTTTATGTCTCCAAAAGGCGCCCATTGGAATCCTGTTATTCTGAATGGCTCTGATAAATTGTCAGAGCGCCATCTTTTGATATAGTGCCCATTAATTACAGACCTTTCAGTGAACTCACTGGTTTTCTATGAGGTTTTTCTCACTGGCCACTTATAAATCACAGGGAAGTTTGTCCACAGAATGCAGAGGCCTGGGGCAGTGAGCATCCCCATTGCATGGTTACTACATTCATCCATATTTAATTCCGTTGCTGCTGCGAAAATTCCTATATAAGAAAACGACTACATCAAAGCGTGTCATGTTTCAGACCAACCAATACCAGATACACTTCTCTTATAATACGTCTTGCAGAAGAAATCGCTAACCCACACATTGGATACATCTATTTTACATAATGATTAACACTATTAAGTTTATAATAATTTTAGCATTTTTTCAAAGAAATGTCGCATCGACGACCGTCGGATATCATTATAAAAGTATTGGTTTTAACAGCAGAACTACATGGCTATGTAATGCCAAAAATACTTATACTGACAAAAGCACTGCCACAGAATGTGCTCTTTTCTGTGGGCAAAAGGCGGATGAGCAGAAAAGTTTGTGCTCGGCTATAAAGTTCGAATCAGCGACTAAAACATGCATCGGTTGCATTCAATGTGGCATAAGTAACACTGTCACCGCCCAGCCTTCTCATCCTAAGTCTGATTTCAATAAGTTCCTAATTTTTCCAGATTTTGATGTTGACATAAATCAAGGTAAGTGCAACAAAATATAATCATATTTGATTTTTTTCCGTCGATATAACTAACACAAACAGTGCAATATTATAAGGGCACCTGAGTTGGCAAAACCGTTGGACCTTTGGTTGCACTAACCAAGGGAGTTCTATTACTTTTTTTTTTGCTCTGTGCAGAGGACGGATATAGTCATCAGTTCAATTGTGTCCAGTCCCTTCGGTTAAGTACATCACATATCCTATCGTTATTCCTTTCCGGTTGTATTAAGTGCTGTCAAATCCTGGACTTCAGAGACATGCATGTTCATCGCTTGATACCATGCAGGGTGGTCAAGAAAAAACCAGATAAATCTTAATTGGCCCAGTTTTATAAATTTGTTTGTAAATAGTATCTAAGCTTTTGTAATGTAAAAAGGATAGTCCTGGCAAAATTTTTTCTGCATTATTCCCTTCATATACAAAAAGACAAATATCTAGGTCAGGTTTGAAAAACAAAATTGCCATTTTGACACGATTCGATTTCCGAAATGAAGGCAATACCATCAACTCATATATTTTACCAAGCTTTTATATTCACATAGTAACTTTGAGGTTCTCAGAGGTTTGTGATCCCAGTACTTCAGCTTTCTTGGGATGAAACTCAGTCAGGACTGTGGGATGCTTGAAAGAGAAGAAGGTTGATTGAAATTGCAAACCACAATGGTTTTGTAAAATTATGCTTCCAATTCCAATGCCTTATCAGAATTTCACTTTATGAAATATGGCTATAGATTATTCAGTAAGCACAGGAGACCTATAATTGTGCAAGATTTTTATCACATGTATAGTGCCACCTGTAAGTTAGTGAAATGGGTGGCATCTTGCCGTTGCTGCAATGCTAAACATCCTCCAACAAACTGCTTGTAGAAGCATGAATTCTCAATCGATGACCGGAAAACATATTGGGGCACAAAGGCCGATATTTGAGGCATGTTGGATAGCAATGGCTGCCAATTTCCTTGCTGTACTCGGAGTTAGGTACGGGTCAAAGTCTTTGACAAGTTAGTGAACCACCGCTCCCATTGAAACAACATTGGGCTTATAGAATTTATTACAACAACATCTTGTCAGAAGAAACATTTTGCTTTGTTCATACAGACTCCTTCTAAATAAACTTAAATATCAAAATAGTGCCTTCCTAATTTTTGCACATCAGCATAAAATAAACTAGTGCAATTGTGCATTTGTAGACTAATTGCATAATTTGAATTTAATTCATGCCTGCATGAGCTGAGCTCACGGCTTTTTTTTTAAATCTTTTAAAAATCCTTTCATTAATTTTGAACAAATTCACCATGTAGGAGAGCCAGGGACTCATCTTTTAATGTCATATGGATGATGAGGGTTGTACATGATCAAATTCATTTGACAACTGGAAACATCTATGGCAACGTTATTGCTACTTATATGGTTCTTCGGGAGACACAAGAACCAATTGATAAGTTTACTTTTCACTCAAAATCACTGGTCACTGATTGCTACCCTAGCCAGTTCTACACTAATAAAAGAATATATGGTCTTCCTATCGAGCAGTTCTATCTCGCCGTTTTTTTTTGTAGGGGCCATGGTTCATGGTGCCCTGTGGCTCATGGTGCCCCTCTCTCCCCTACTGTTTAGTGATACCCAGGGCTCCATGCAAAACAACTCCACACTGTACAGGAGGATCTTCAGCTGAGTTCTTCATGAGGTCTGTTCAGTCCAAGAGGTTGACCATCACTTTCGACTCACGACTGACCAGAAACGCTTCTTCAGAAACAAGAAGTAACTTGGCGAAACGTCTCAATTAACCTGCCTCTCCACTACCCCTTTTCGCAATTTGAGACTTTGGTATGCCAAAAAGAGCAGAATGAATATATCCTAATCTCCAAATAGTATGTTGGGAGAGATTAGACCTTTTTTTAAAGCCATTCTGAGACTTTGGGAGCAGCAACTATATCATCATCATTATATCATGACTATTTTCTTCTGTTTTCCAGATCTCATCTTCTACCTTGACTTTGAGACGATCCCTGCAGGAGCAAATGGCAGTACAACCATTATAGCAGGTAAAATAAAAATACATAAACTTCACTCGTACATACATATAGGACTTCGACTTTTTCAGGCGCACCGAAATGTCATAAAGCTTTGAGAACAATATGTCATCTTACATCAATTTCGCAGATAGAGATGTTCAGCTTCATAGTCCATGAGCCAGGCAGCCAAATTTGACAAGTCAGGCTCACTCAGAGGGTGGAATTCTCATAGTGATTTTATGTTAGCCCTATTTCTCTAGTTTCAGAAAATGGGTGATAGCAATCTGTATCTCTTAGCCTTCACCATGCTATCACCCTGTTTTTAAACATACATGTCGGTCTTACAACAGGGGGTCTTATAACGCAGGGACCACTGTATGTTGAAGCCTCGGAAATTTCCGTTTTTTGGGTTCCGGTTAGACTTATATCCATAAAAACTGTTGTAACTTCATCAATATTGCACTAAACTGCATGAAATTTGATATGTGACATCTTCACAATATACAGAAGACATATCTGCCACAATCAGAGCCATTTGCATCATTCAATGTTTGCATATAAAGAAGTATTTTTATCTCAAGTTGCACGTCAAAATTGAAATATAATTAAAACTGAAATCTTCCTGTAACTTTAGTATATCACCAAGACATATTTTATAAAAAATCCAAAATTATTTCATTTTAGTAGCAGGATGCCCTCTCAATCATATGGCATAGTCTCAGCCAATTTGTACTGATATTAAGGTGATATCAAGATGTTTATCATAAGCACTTCATGTCCGAAAATTGCTCGATTTTCACTTTTTAGAACAGTTTGATGATGATTTTCTCGGTTTACTTGCAAGAAGAAGTCAGTGCAGTCAATTATGATTGGAGAAATTGATTGATAAATTACACAGCATGATTTACAGGGCAAAGGGTGTTGATTTTGTATAATTTTACTTAAATTTTGAATATATAGACAGCAAAGCCAATCACAGGAAAATGTGGATTCATGCGAATTTCTCAAAATGATTGTAGGAGCTTTGAAAAGCTTATTTGCATGATAACTGCAATATTTAGATTGCACCTGTACCATAATTACCCTTTTTAAAATCACAACACTTCATAGAAATAATGAACTAATTATAATAGAGAACCTACAATGGATTGGCTTACTAACAGTGACATTATAAGGCAGGCATGTTCAACAAAAATAAAAGCTTAAAAGGTTATCAGATTTCAAACGTTTTCAATCTTTATGACCTTTCTCATCAATATACACCTTTTGAAAACAACAGCTAACCATCAAAATTAAGTCACATTATCAATATATGTTGATAAATTGTCATCATCCTCATCATCACTGTATTACTCTGTCACATGGTTCAGATTCATTTTGGTAGAAACTTCATATGCTTCACCTGTTCACCCTGGCCCCCTTGAGTTCATCGCCACACGACTCCAAGCTGTGCTAAAGTTTCCTGAAACATACACCTGATTGACCTTATGCCTTCTTTTGCCGCAGACTGGTTGTGTAGGACCCAAGCACCAATCTCAGTTCTAGTCTTCTGGGCAATGACTTAAATGTGTCATCACTTTTGCTTATCTCAGTTCGGCATCAGAGAGTAGAGGTTCAAGCTTATTGCCTCACCACAGCCTGTTTATCAACCATTTTCTCAGCCAATGCATCGTCCCTGGTGTCCTAACCAAGACACTCCTAATGTGGGTAGGTCTATGTGTGTCTTTGCATTGCTTTGAGTCCCCAAAGGAATTTTCATAATCAGCCGCATTTTCACTTTATATATTTCAAGTTAAGTCTCAAACCTACCCACAGTCGATAGCTATCCTGCACCCTCACTGTCCCTCAGCTGTTAAACAAAATCATACTTGAAGTCTCCCTGGTTGTCCCAAGACAAGATGTATGCTGCCCTCTGTCTAATGCATGCACTGTACAACATTTCTCTTATTAGCCAACAAAATTGTATATTATCTTTTTTCTGTCATTTATTTTTCAACCCTCTGATGACCAAACCGTGGCCACTAGGGAGTACAATGGCCAGACTTGTCTCTCATAAATAAGCTCATGTTGTGAGTACATTCTTCTGGAAGCTTGTTTTGCCAGCCAAGACCTGTCCTGCTGAAGCTTCTCTGAACTAATCTGCGCAATCTGCCATGGAACCTGATTTTGGCTCTCTATTATTTCCTTCACTCAATGTCAGAAGCTCCATTTGGCCTCTTGATTGCTTAACAGTCTGGCTCCAGACTAAGCTGGGTCATAATTATTTCTAACTAAAAATTGTTACCCTAGACTGTTGGCTTATGTAAGTGTCCATTAGCCTTCATCAGGTTTGCTTGGAGCTAGTTTTAGACTCTCAGCAGCTGCTTCCTTGGTTTCAGCTCCTACTATTCCTCCTGGAGCCTCTTGTCTGGTCAAATTTGCTGGCTAAGGATGACACTTTGGCCTTCCCACAGTCTCTATACTGGTAGCTGTTACAAAACATAGCTATTCCTCAGACCATGTACATTCAGTTGCATAGATTATGCAGCCCCACTTTGGTGGATATACACTGTAGTCAGTAGCCATACATTGTAATGTCAACCAGACAATCTTTCTGGACTCCATTTCACCATTGGTCTTGCTCAAAGCTTTCACCAATACTTTTTCTCTTTTGGGATTGACAGAGGGACTACTCCAAGCATCTTCCTTTATCTCTCCTCAAGTTTCTAGATCACCACCCAAGCTTCTGAATCTTCTTCTTGGCCTGCCTGAATAATGCCTTTCTCCACTTGAGCTTGCTCCTTGCAAAATCATAGCTCTCTGGAAGTGGGTGCTCATCTCTTGCCCATTTTTCACAGGATCGGGTGTGTGCACATCATCCAAATGCAGTGTCTTCTGCCTTGTTACTTTAAAAGCACATGGTTTTTCAAAGAAGTTGTGGTTTCCTTCTTGCTTGTCCACCTGTAACTTCAGGCTTGTCTGGCCTCCCCCAGTTCAGGCTATCACTCTCCTCAAGCTAAATGCCATGCTCCACTTGAGCTTGCTCCCCTGCAAAATCATAGCTCTCTGGAAGTGGGTGCTCTTCTCTTGCCCATTTTTCACAGGATTTGGTGCGGGCACAGAAGTTGTGGTTTCCTTCTTGCTTGTCCACCTGTAGCTTCAGGCTTGTCTGGCCTCCCCCAGTTGATGCTATCACTCTCCTCAAGCTTCTGAATCTTCTTCTTGGCCTGCCTGAATAATGCCTTTCTCCACTTGATTTTGCTCCTTGCAAAATCATAGCTCTGTGGAAGTGGGTGCTCATCTCTTGCCCATTTTTTCATAGGATTTGGTGTGTGCACATCATCCAAATGCAGGATCTTCTGCCTTGTTGCTTCAAAAGCAAATGGTTTTTCACAGAAGTTATGGTTTCCTCCTTGCTTGTCCACCTGTAGCTTCAGGCTTGTCTGGCCTTCCCCAGTATACAGGCTGTCAAGGCATTGATGGTGGGAGACTGTTGAGTTAGGGACAACCCCGGTGCTGTCACAGGGGCATCTCAGAGATATTGACTCTTAATTTAGAAAATTCCTATTCTTTACTGGGTATATCTACAATGCTCTGAGAAAACCTCATCCCTGAGTCCCTGCCTTATATTTACTTGCAGTCATTAGCAGTACATCTGGATTGTGCTTTATCCGCCTTTGTCTAACCATCCTGTTATCTCCTGACTTGCATGCGTTGTCTCTGGGATTGCTTCCTGACCCAATAGTCTGAGCAATGTCTGGTACAACCTCCTTCTCTTTGTGCTGTTTGTTTGTGTTTTACGCCTCTGCAGCACCTTAGTGGGCTATATCGAGGCAGGCGATCGCCGTATGATGATGAGATGAGAAGACTGTGAGTCTGGCACATACCCTATTAATTCAGGGATGCCCAGGATCTTTCAGTTGCCCCAGCATAGAATACTGGATACAACCCGCCTCCATTTAATGTTCCTTGGGCTCGGATTAAGTGCTTTCTCTTTGTGCTATTGGAATGGATGTTGTTTTTCCTTGGGTATGCTTATGTTCCATTTTCAGTGCAACATTGAACTATAATAGGTCCTTTCTATGTTTCTATCTCCTTATCAGCCATACAGACATGCCAAGATAGGATTTATGATTGTCCTTCATTAAAGCAAAAAGCCAACCAATGAGACCACCTGGCAGCTGTATGAGCTACTGTTCCACAGATGTATGAGGATCAGATGATTTTGTCAAGCAAAACACAACTTCATATTATGTCACCTCACACCCAAGTTATAAGAAGAAAGTTATGCAAACAGGCTCACAAACTAACTAACTGTCCATTTTGGATTGTCAACATGCATTTATCATGCAATTCAGCTATTCTGAACTGGTCATTCATCAGGAGATACCTGTGTGGTTCTAACTTTTTGTATTAAATTTCGTCAAAATTTAAATTTATGTATTCAAAATGTGACTTAAATAATACAAAATCAATAATTTTTACCAAAAAATCATGCTCTGTAATTTATCAAACAATTTCATCAATTATAATTGACAGCATTTACTTCTTCTTGCAAGTAAACTGAGAATATCAGCAACAAACTGTTCAGAATAGTGAAAATTAAGCAATTTTCGGACATGAAGTGCTTATGATAAACATCTTGATATCACCTTAATGTCAGTACAAATTGGCTGAGACTATGCCATATGATTAAGGGGGCATCCTGCTACTAAAATGGAATAATTTTGAATTTTTTATAAAATATTTCTTGGTGATATACCAAAGTTACAGGAAGATTTCAGTTTTAATTATATTTTAATTTTGGCGTGCAACTTGAAATAAAAATACTCCTTTATTTGTAAACATTGAATGATGCAAATGGCTCTGATTGTGGCAGATATGTCTTCTGTATATTGTGAAGATGTCACATATCAAATTTCATGCAGTTTAGTGCAATATTAATGAAGTTACAACAGTTTTTATGGATATAAGTCTAATCGGAACCCAAAAAACGGAAATTTCCGAGGCTCCAACATATGTTTATAAACAGGGTGATAGCATGGTGAAGGCTAAGAGATGCAGATTGCTATCACCCATTTTCTGAACTAGAGAAATAGGGCTAACATAAAATCACTATGAGAATTCCTCCCTTTGAGTGAGCCTGACCAACCCTCTGGCTCATGGACTATCAGTGATCCTTTGGCTTTTTGAAATTTCTATTTATATCCTATACTATAAGTATTTTATTTGCCCAGATTTTCTTTTTGTATGCAAATCGTCAATTCTTGATGGATTTTCCTCTGCTATACATCAATCTTCATATTTTCAAAATATCTACGGATTTTTATCTTTACAGAACTATATCTTACCTCTAACAACCTATCCATCCAAATATGCTATCCACACAGATCTATTCACGTGGCTGCAGTTGTAGTAGTAGTGGATTGTTCTCCCTGGGCTCCAAAGAGGCAGCCATCAATACAGTGTAGATGCAGCACACTTTACAACTATTGCACATTGCTCTCAAGCATAACTGCTCATTCTTGAAGTCTACTCTTCAGTGGCATATATATATGATTTTCAATGCATCATTGCATTTATTTTCCTTCATACAACTTTCAATGCCATTTCTACACACTTTGAATTACAACATTCATATGTTTCACACCTGCAGAGCAACATTAACCTGACACCTTCTTTTCCAAACAATGCTTCCCTGCACATTTTCCCTATCTTTCCTGCCTTGGATAGGAAGGGAGAGACTCCTTTCTGTAATATTTCCTTCTTCTAGGCGTATGGCATCCACACATGTAACCCAGCCACTACATCTGCCCTCATATTTCACACGATTTGCCCTAATTTGCCATTTCCTATCACCACCCTCCCCCGAAATATATGTCTATGTCCCATGGGAAGTTCTAGTATTTATATATTTATCTATAGATCCAAGCATCACACATTTCTAATGCATCATAAAGTTCCAAAATAAATCTATTTCATTGAGCGTGTAGAACTATAGATGGACAGATGAAATACTAACAACATAAAGAAATTAAGGACAAAGCAAAAAAAAAAGTTGAACTGAGTAGTGTAATTAAAGTGGTAAGTGAACGGACTTCCACTGCTGTCTTCTTTGACTTCCTGACTCTTGACTCCGCTTATTGGTCCTATTGCACACAAATATTTCATGGTTAACAGAAGGGGAAAAAGTAATTCTACGAAGTTACCATATAATAGGATTATGTACATGAATACTTGTTGAGGGAGTCATGTCTAAATTTTGGATACATCTCACATTTTTTGTGTAAATTATATTAATTTTGTTTTGGAGTCATACAATTAATTTTAAACCCCTAACACCCAACTCAACCTGAAAATCAAAGTTTGACTGGGACTTCACCCAAAAACCTCTGACTCCACCCAAAAATCTCTGACTCCACCCAAAACCCTCTGATTCCACCCAAAAATCTCTGGCTCCACCCAAAAACCTCTGACTCCACCTAAAAACCTCTGACTCCACCCAAAAACCTCTGACTCCACCCAAAAATCTCTGACACCACCCACAAACCTCTGACTTCACCCAAAAACCTCTGACTCCACCCAAAAACCTCTGACTCCACCCAAAAACCTCATACATATAGTCAGCATCAAATGAGAATAACAAATATCAAGACAAATTGTGGAAAAAAAAACATCAATTGACAACTTACATTTTTGCAATAAACCATGAGTTTCATTGATCAAAGTCAGGCATTTGATCTTTTACTATGTATCAAACTATCTACATTCTAGGAGGGGTGAATGGCAGTGCAGTCCGATTCCCGAACCCAGGTGACTTATCAGGAGATGCAATTTACCTCGACCAGCCAGAAGCCCAGTGCCTGCACAACTTGACCTTGTGTCCGAATGGGGTCACCCTGGCACTGTGGATCAGACTGGAGGGCCAGACAGGCTCCTATCCAAATCTCGTCCGCTCTCTGGCGACATCCATCGGGTGCCAAGGCGCCACAGCCCCGCACAGCAACTGCTGGTTCGTGTAAGTGAAACTTCTTCCGATATTGCAATATTATAAAAATACGGCAAGATATGAGAGCAATATGAAAATTTATATGAACGAGGAAATTCAAATTGTGCAAGGGCGCAGCCTGAGTTCAATATGAATTTTCGGGCGCAAATAAATTTTCATATTGCACGATAATAAGTGCCGTATTTGTTTTATAACATGACCACTATGCTTCCAATAAAATGTTCCATTCTACAACAGCAAACATAGTGTTTTATGCAGAATAAATCTGCACCAAAGAAAAAATACTTTTTATAATTCTCATATAACTTATGTATAGGCCTACTATATCTTAAGGCCTACTGAATATTTTAGAAATATTTTTTGTCAGAAAAGAAATTGAAAAAAAAAACAATTGGAAAACGAAACATTTTGCAAAAAAAAATCTTGATAAATAAAATATTAAGTTTTCAATGTCCAATATAAATTTTGGATTTTTTTTTACTTGATAAAATCACATATATTGCACTCAAACAGCCGATCAGTATCTCTCTAGCATAGTGGTCAATTAGTAAATACAAATATAGAATTTTGTTGGACAATGGTATATCATCAAGATACATGTATATATAAAGGTAGCTTTCTTAATGCTTCACTCCCTGCTCCTAGGTGTCTGGGCGACCAAAGACCACCAAATTTGCAGCGTACTTGTGTTATTGTCCAGAAGCAATTGGTCGACTTTTTTTCCAATAAATAAATAAAAATTTTAAAAACTTTCATGGGGCCAATTTTTTTTCCATTTTTTTTTTGTCTTGAGCTGCTGAGGCCAAATTTCAGAAACACGTTTCGCAAATTTGTTTCCAACATTTTTTCACATTTTTATGTATGACAGGCTTCAAGATCTTGGTCAGGAATTACTGCCAAACTCACCACTTTCTAGCATACACAAAATGTATTCCAATTTTAGCCTATCTTATGTAAAATTTTCTCAGGAATTCAATTTTGAAGAAAAAAATGCACTCACTCTTTTATTTTGGAAGTTACACCCCTATTTGTAAAGCCCCCCTCAATGGGGCGCGCTAGATACCCTCAAAATATTATAAAATTTTCTGTAGGTCACTAATACCATAACGAGTTTGACTTTTAGACCTGTATGACAAAAATTGACGAAATGCAAGTTATTTAGAAAAATGACATATTTTTTTCACACATCCAGAAGTGAAAAGCAGTGGCTTCATGTTTTGTATGTGTGAACCTAAATACGCAAAGAAAGGACTTTTTTATGTAGTCTGTTGCCTTCATCTGGTCCTTCTGGACACATTGGTATATAATTCATGTCCATAAACATCTCCCTGACATTGTAAAAATAATAATCAAATAGGAGCTTCACCCCATTTTAATAAATTGTTTTTAATAAATTGTTTTTACTTTTGTCACTTGACTTTGTTTCAATATTCTGTTCAGAGACCCACATATATTGTCGCAAATTACTAAAACTGAATGCCATTTTAAACTTTGGACAATAGGGAACGTCATGGTACTTTCAATAATCATGAAACTTTGATGTCTATCAAGAGAGAGACAGTCAAACTTTGATGTCTGAAAAATGTGTCACCAAAAATTAGCATTTTTCGCACGTTTTTTCACTTAAATGATAGGATAGCAACTTGAGATCATTATTAAGACAATTAAAAAGGTAACCATCAGAAAGAGCACAATTTTTTACACAAGATAGAATATATTTTAAAATCTATGATAAGTTTTTGTGGCCTCGAGAATTTTTTCACACTTGTGGCAGTAACTCCTGACTAAGATCTTGAAGCCTGTCGTATACGCCTTGTAACAGTGTATGTGCCCTAACGGGTCAACTATGATTCTGTAGTAGTATCGTGCTGTAGTATAGTGCCGTCTGTATGTGAAATGGGTAATGTTTGGCCATAGGGCCAATGCTAAACATCCTTTACGAAACTGTACAGGAAAGCAAAGACACATCTGAGGCACGTGGGATAAAAATGGCAGTCAGTTTTCTTCGCTCTCCAAACAATTATATATTAAGTACACTGTAAATTAAACATTTTTTCAGGGATCCCATTTGCAGGTTCTATCATATAGATGTTTGACAGTCTGGTGAAAATGAGGACTGCATGCTGCTGCCACCTGGCACAAAAGTTGATTTGGTATGCTACATCATTGCTGTCCCAAGAAATAGTTCCAATTTCATTGCACATTCACAAAATTTCTATTCAACATTGATGTATACCAGAGTCAGACTCGGCAATCACATTCTCTAAGGAAGTAGACAAGGCCATTAGCACACTCAGAAACTGCCCCGGTGTCTTCCAGACAAAATTGTGTGTGTACCTCTGATCGAAATTATGTGGACGCTCGCAGGAGCTTGCGGAATGGCACACTAATCACTAGGTGGCAACACAAGACAGCATATGTTCATAACATTATCACCAGGCAATGCAAGAGCAGTCCACTTGTAGACAGGATGTTTGATGTAAGATCCCTCCCTGCAGTCAGGAAAGATATAAAAAGCATGTTAGATCCCTCAAAATCGAGTGTAAAACTTATACTCAGCACTTTTTCATTTAATCCTAACTTTGTTGCATTTTCATTATCAGATTCAACCACATCACGGGTAAAATGAAGCAGTACAAATATGAAACAGCCTTTCCGTGGCCGTGGGCAACTTGGTACCACATCGTGATGACCTACAAGGACGGAATCGGCCTAAACGTCTACCTGAACGGTTGTCCCCTGGGTGCCGTACCAGAGGCCAGCGCTACTAATTACACCGACCCCGCTGCTGTGAATATCCCACAGCGCCTGTCTATAGGATGTGGGGTTCAAGACAAAACGAAACATTGCACTAATTCGCTGATGGACGACTTATATCTGTGGCATGGTCACAAATCATATCTATTCGCGTACCATCTTTATACAATGTATAATCCATAATAAATGTGGACTAGGTGCATCTTGCACATTAATAATAACATTTTCCATTTCATAACATTATCACCTGACTCATTGCAGTGTATAATAATTGTGAGAGATGGTGAATTATGAAACAACTTTGTGGTTTGACATTACGAACATCATACTGTTTATCCTTACATCCCAGAATGGGGTGTTTTTGGATTCGAGAAGAAATCATAATTTAAAGAGACAAGTGAAGTGACAAGTGAGTTGTTATATCGGAATTCAGACGTTTTTTGTAACTTACATTGACAATTATATGGAGTGCAATAAAGTTATGTTATTAAAGACTAGTTTACACTACTTTTTAAAATCATTAAGTTTATCCTTGTTTTGAGGCAAAACTTATATAATATTGTGAACGATAAATCTATTTCATTGAACTTGGAGATGTCATTAAGTGAGCATGGATGATGTCATAAGTATAAAGAAAGACAAAAGAAATGATGACAATGGAAAAAATGTGAAATATAAAGCATGATGAACATAGATAACAGGCGCAGTAGTTACAAATGACATTCTTTGGTTAAAAAAAAAAAAACACTCACACTCACTTTATGTTCATCATGCTTTATATTTCACTGTGCATGCTGCAATCGGCAGTCTGCTCGTTTGAAGTCCTCATAAAAATAATTTTATGGAAATTTAACAAAGTATCATCCATGAATAAATCAATAGTAATAATACAACTAAAACTATATGGCCTTCTGTTTACTGCGGCTGGCTATTCTGAAATATTGTTTCCCAACCTCTTTCCTTCACTTCCATTGGCTTCAAACATGCTTAGAATTCTTCAATTATGCCAAAGTACAATTCACCACAATAACTCTATATTAAAATTAGTTGAGTTGAACCCTTTTGCAACAAAAATTTCAGCACAAAAGTAATGTTCAGAATAGACACCAGAGGGTGTGACATTCTATATACACGTGAACTGGCGTCGTAACTGCAGAAGATCAAGGTTTAGCGATGTGCCTTTCTTCGCATGGGGTTATGATGCTGACTTATACAGGTGGATGGCATTTTTCTCCAATAGTTTTCTACAAATTTTCTTCGCAATAAGCATTAGTTAGACACCAATTTGAGAGAGGTGGTGAATTATGAAACATTCCATGGTTTGATATCACGAACATCACAGTTTTTATCCTTACATCTCAGAATAGGGTGTTATTGGATTCGAGGAGAAATCTAACTGACAAAAATGCATGTTAGAACCCTCCTGTACCCCTCCAAATCGGTGTCTAACTGACTTAGACATCATATACTTCTTCTATTATACATTTTAAATTATATTTTTTTGCAAAATAAACAATAATCTGATTGTTTGTTTGCTGTTGTAAATAGAGATAATCCTCAGCCGGGCGCTAACATACAATATCGTCATTTAGATACCAGCTTTTCCAACGGTATAAGTATCTTGGTGATGTCTCAACTATTTAATCTCTGGGAATGGATGATTGTTGCTTCACACCCTGCAGTTATAATACACTTGGCAGGCCAGTTAAGATAGGAGGGCACAGCAATGGGGCAAAGGATGATGGAAACTCCCATCCAACATAAGTTCAGGTGACCTCACAATTGCTTGATTCGTAATGGATTCGAACCATAGACCCAGCAATTACCAGCACAACAATGATCTCTAGGGAAGGTCACTTCATGACATAACTATGTCATTACAGACAAAAAACTGAGAAACGCCATGGGCCAAAAATTCCTGCTGCATTGGAATACCATTTGGCATGAGGCAAAACACACTTTTGCATGACTGGGAAAACAGATTTTTGCAATAGGTCTGTCTCTCCTATGGGGATTATGACAGTGATTATAGGTAGGTGGCATTTTTAAAAGATTTATAAGGGAATAGGCTATATTTGTTGTTGGTGAAGCCCATCTGATGACATATTGCCTGGTTTGTTTGCAAATTGAATGATATCCTGTGACCAACAGGTAATAATAATCTAGTTGTTAAGGGTTGTTTTTCAATCGGGGTACATAGTTTTGTCTCAAGGGGGTAAAAAATAAAGGTCTTTTTTTTTCTGGCCAAATTGACTTTTTTCAGTAGCTATATACTGTGCCGTTGATTTCTGAAAATTTTAGGGCTACAAGTATTCTGAATTTTTTTTTATTTGACTTTTTGACAATTTGACCAAAGTCAATATTCTGCTCATCCCTCTATATTACAGATGTATAGAACACCCAGTTGTATGGGCTTGTGCTGAGTGGATAGATATATGTCTGAAAATGAAAAATCATCTTACTTGCTTAATTTTGGCCAAGAATTTCTGTGCGTGTCAAGGAAAATAGATATTTTCGGAGAGGACGGAGAGGACAGTTTATTTGACGAAGCTGTTTTTGGTGTTTTCCGCTACGAGCATTGTGCAGTTCGTACAACTGAAGTGAAACACTTACCAAAACTTTGTCTAATCTATTGAAGGAGTATTTCTATAAAATAAAAATCCTCTTAATTTAATGCTATTGCTGTTTTGCTGACCCTATTTCAGAGAAGACAATATTTGATGGAATTGACCTTCATGTGTTCAATGCAGGATTCTGAAGAGACTAATCATAGTTGTTGCATGTAATTCTAATGTTGAACTCTTGGGACCATGTTGAAAGCATTTTCACATTGGTTAAAACTTACTGTTAGGTCAGGACTGAAAAATCTGAAGCGATATTTGCCTAATTTGCAAATGAGACAGTCAATTTTGGTCAAAATGACACAAATAAATTTTTTTCAGGCAGTTATCAATCGATTTGAATAATTTTTTCGCTACTGTAGGTCCGTCTCAGTATGTTTAATCTTTCCTTTCTGTGTAACGTTTTTTCCACATATATGCATGCTATTTCTGGTATTTTGGATATTGTGTGACTTTCCAGAATGTACCCCGATTGTAAAACAACCCTTAACACATTATAATCCCCACCCCCTCCCCCTACCCCCATTCTATATGATTCTAACCAACGACATACTTTTCTGATGAACTGCTGCCTTTAAGAACATATCACTACTAGCTGACCCAAATAATCAATCCATACTCATTAAGTCAGACTCCTTGGTGAGATCAGCAACAACACCTGTAAGTATAGGTTATACAACGAATTTGAGGTGTATAACTAATCTGCAAAAGACAATAGAAAACTGTCTTGGTGGGGTAAAACCTTGGTGAAAGGAAAAGGGGATTCCAACACAGCTACATGTACTATTGCTTGGAGAATGGTGATGCCACCAATACACAAATTCAGAACAAAAAATGCAGACAGACTTGTTGCAACAGTTGTCATCAGAAAATTTGTATCAATGGCCGTATTATATAAATACTGCCAGTCATTATCCTCGAATATCGAAGCAGCGTCTTCATCGCTTATCAATATTATGTCAGCAACAATACAAAGAAAGAAATAGAAAAGGCATTTTTTATTGACAAACATCACAGATGTTGGTTTTTTAAAAGCAAAACACTCCGCAAAACACATTTAACTGTAACTATATTCTAAAGGCAAGCACTAAAAGTAGGCCTTTTCATAAAACTTATAAAATCATATAAAGCACAAAATGTTATCTTAAAATATATGCAATGCTGAATATAAAGAAACTGATTACGTAGTTTACAAAGATTTCTGCTAAATCATATTATATTATATTGATGGTTGTTAATAGGTCTCTCTCCATATGGGGATTATGACAGGTATTATCGGTAGGTGGTGCAATGATAAGGGGGGAGTGCCACTCTAAACTTAGAGCTCAACAGGTTCACATAATTGTGTATGTGCTGCCTTCTTGAATCCATAACAGAAACTATAATCGATCTGACTCTTGTCAGTGAGCTCTAAGAGATTTCAGATTCAGCAACTATCACATTTTTCAATTGAAGTGGAGTAACAATTTGGTCTGTTGAATTACGTCTAGAATTGAATATTCAATAACTTTTAATCGGCCACTTTATTGTTAGAATGCTGCTATTGCTGCAAAGTGGTACTTGTTGTTGAACTTTTTTCTGGCGGAATCATTATTTTCCTACCCAGGGAATGTGAGTCGTCCCAGCCAGACAGCCAAGCATGAAGACCCTCACTTCTCAGTATAAGCTTATTAAGCTGGCCCTGACCACAATATACATTATTTGTGAAGTTGTAACAAAAAGATTAACTCTCCTCCGGTGTGACAGACATAATTACCTGTTTCAGATCTCTCAAAGCAACTGAATGAATGCCTTAGTGTTTCATTGTTGTCTGTTTGTTGTTTCAATAAGTTTCTTTGGAGAAAACCATAAGCTATCATTTAAATCATGCTGGAAAAGCTGTTAAAGGATTTGAAAACTTCAGAATTTTATGGTACTCATTGGCAGTGCATGTGCACTCATTGATCGTTTAACACCGTTGATTATATCTTGCTAGGTATGCGTATGAGCACAAGTGATGAGGTCCCTCTACCTGGACATGACCTGACCTACTTGCATATTGATAAATGTGTCAGCTTGAGGTCATCCGATTTCTGGCAGACTCTCCAGCTGTGCTGTTCGTTTAGAGTCTGTGAGCAGACTGGGGGAGTGCTATTTTTGTCTTGGGGACATATTATCTGGTTTGTTTGCAAAGGGAGTGAAATCCTGTGACCAACAGTTAATAATATGTTAACATGTTATAATCCCCCAATCTGTACGATAACAACACTCTTTTCTGTTGAACTGATGTTTTGGGAACATAATCAATACAGCGTAGCTGACCCAAACAATCAAACATTCAACAAACACACTCATTAAGTCAGACTCCTTGGCTTGGTCAACAACACCAATCACCTTGCTGAAAGGCAAAGGGGATTCCATCTGAGCTCCTATTGCTTGGAGACACCACCTGTCCATAAATTCAGCACCACAAAATGGAGACAGACCTATTCCGTATATGTGACGGTGTTGTCGAAAGCTCACATTATAATTTGTACAACGTTGTGCAGACGAGACTCTAGAAAAAGGATATGTATGACACAATCACAAATTTTGTGTTATGCAAATCTCTGAGAATTTATATTATGAAAGGGTGTCTGGCACAGTAAAACCAGACTGATTGAGATTTTGAAACCACTCCTTGGCATGAGGTAAAGAAAGCGGTTAGTGATGTCATTATTTTCACAATGTCTTGGTATCAGATTATCCTACTACTCATTTGATACTTAATTATTAATCCTTTTATCTCATTTATACCCATAATGTCAACTGACTATACGAGCTATATATCAGAAATTTCAAAAACCTGTTGTGGTACTTTTTAAAAACTAATTCTGCCATCTATATTGAAGTCAATCTAACATAAAAATGATCATAAATTTGAGTCTGTAACAACAGGTTTGGAGTTGTTGCAATTTCTTCAGATAAATACCAAAATGGTAATATGAACAAACACCCATGGCACAGAAAACAAAATATCTACTTCAATGTCAACTTCTGCAACTGCTTAGATCTATATATAGATATAGTTGTGAAAAATGAAGCACCTTGGTACATGTATCCTACATGTAGCTTCACTGGCCTAAGTATGATACAAATTTAGTTAGAAAATAATTGTAACCTCACATTTGACAAAATGCAAGACCAGAAACATACTTGTATCCTCAATTCAAGTTCAAAACACATTTATTCGCTTAAGGACAGAGCTTTTTCCACATGACCAGGTACCGTAAAGACAATGAAAATGAGGGGCGCATAATTATGTAACTTCTCTTTGTATTGCCAAAGCCTGCTCTGGCTTGCTGTTTCCCTAATAAGTAAATGCCACATATCAAATGAGAAGATTTATCGCAGAATTTGATAGAGGCAGCGGAGTTTCGACTCTGGAAAGAGATCGTATAAGCTAAGCCCAAAAATGGCCGTAGGAATTGTAGAGCTGCCAGAGGAAGAAGTCATTTTTCACGTCAAACCAAAAGTGGAAATCATCAAGGACGTATCCCGCACAATCGTCGTAGTTGCCGGGACCATACACCGCGCATCCAAAAGCAGGTTTCGTGGGCACTCCTTTGTTGGAGGGACTGTAGGGCAGACTAGTGTCTTTACCAAACTTATATACCACGCAACCGTCAACGTAGGCCGCGATTCCATCTTCGTATGAATATGTAACTGCGATGTGGTACCAGACATTGTCGTGGATGTCATCGGGAATTCCTGTCCTATGCGACCTGCCTCTAGTGATGTTGTGAACACTGCAAGATAAGAAACATTGTTCACTGCAAGATAAGAAACATTGTTCACTGCAAGATAAGAACCATTGTTCACTGCAAGATAAGAACCATTGTTCACTGCAAGATAAGAAACATTGTTCACTGCAAGATACGAAACATTGTTCACTGCAAGATAAGAACCATTGTTCACTGCAAGATAAGAAACATTGTTCACTGCAAGATAAGAAACATTGTTCACTGCAAGATAAGAACCATTGTTCACTGCAAGATAAGAAACATTGTTCACTGCAAGATAAGAACCATTGTTCACTGCAAGATAAGAAACATTGTTCACTGCAAGATAAGAAACATTGTTCACTGCAAGATAAGAACCATTGTTCACTGCAAGATAAGAAACATTGTTCACTGCAAGATAAGAAACATTGTTCACTGCAAGATAAGAAACATTGTTCACTGCAACATAAGAAACATTGTTCACTGCAAGATAAGAACCATTGTTCACTGCAAGATAAGAAACATTGTTCACTGCAAGATAAGAACCATTGTTCACTGCAAGATAAGAACCATTGTTCACTGCAAGATAAGAAACATTGTTCACTGCAAGATAAGAACCATTGTTCACTGCAAGATAAGAAACATTGTTCACTGCAAGATAAGAAACATTGTTCACTGCAAGATAAGAACCATTGTTCACTGCAAGATAAGAAACATTGTTCACTGCAAGATAAGAAACATTGTTCACTGCAAGATAAGAAACATTGTTCACTGCAAGATAAGAAACATTGTTCACTGCAAGATAAGAAACATTGTTCACTGCAAGATAAGAAACATTGTTCACTGCAAGATAAGAAACATTGTTCACTGCAAGATAAGAAACATTGTTCACTGCAAGATAAGAAACATTGTTCACTGTATGACAATCTCAAGACTATCATCTATTTCAGAAGCATATGTATTTTAATTTGAAAAAATAATGACCATAGAAATGCAAATACCTATTTTATTTTGTCATGTCACCATGAAACTTTGGTTTACGCTAAATTGACATTATACAATCAATTTTCCCTATTTGCACAAGTCAAATAAAACAAGGTTCAATCAAATACATGTGATAATTAAGACATCATTTGGCACTTAAATAAATGAAACAACATATACACCTAGTCTTCAAATGCACTAAAAATGTGTACGAGACATGATGACTCTAAGAAATTTCAGACAAAATTGGTTTTTTAGTTCAAAATGGTTTTTTGAAAAACCAAATTTCAGTGCAAAAAACTAACATTAAAAAAAATCCATGTTAGTTTTTTGCATTGAAATTTGGTTTTTCAAAAAACCATTTTGAATCTAAAAAACCAATTTTGTCCCGACATTTTTAGAGTGTATACCTGAATATGCAAGACCCTTGGAGACCGTTTACGTAGTCAATGAAGGAGCACTTGAAATCCATGGACTTAGCTGAGAGAAGGGACTTTTCCTCAGTACTGCTAACTCCCTGCATCGGATCAAACTTGAAGTAAAAGGCAATTGTGATACCCTCATCACATCCCGTCAGATCTTGCATGCACTGAGTCACAGGGCCGATGTTCTCCAGATCCACCAGGCTTCCACTTGCGATGTTCAAGTTCGAAATCTGCATGCCCATACCGATCTTCCCGCTGACAATCTGCACGGTGCCAATGTTGGATGTATTCGGGGGAAACGTCTTGAAGTCATAATGCAGCATTAACGCTGCAATTGAAGGAAAACAAAGGTAACCAACCTAATATTTTGTACAATTAATTGAAAGTAAAGGAAAGAGGAATCTGCCACTAATTCTAACATCAAATAACTTCACTGGGGGAGGGGTGACCTTCTGTCTGGTCTTTATATATAGGGCTATGTATTGTATCATATTTCGACTTTTTAGTTGCAACAAATAAATTCAATTAAATTAAATTCAATAAATTCAATCCAATTCAAGTCACAGTTGCCAGATCATCCAAAGTGGCATAAAATAATACGGTATTCATAAAATAGTAATTATTGTACCATTCAACACCTGTCAGCCAATCGCATGCAAGTATTTTTGGGATATAATATTCTTTGTTGTCCAGTTATCCTCTCATGTTTGATTGTTTGAGTGTTTGTCTCATAGTATAAGGGGGAGGGATCAGGAGTGTGTGTTTATCACACCTCAGGTTGAAGCCCTCGAGTGATAAATCACATATTCCCTCTCCCGTGATGAATAACATATACTACTAAATAAGTATATATAGAGCCGTATTGGATTTGCTTTTTTGTAAAAACAAAGCACAGCCTAAAACATTGCTCATAGTCAGTTCAATTTACTGACTCATAGCTCTCAGGACAGCTTTAAATTCAGCAGTAATGATTCAGCAATTGAAATTTGAATGATGATTTTGAGTCAACTTCTGACAGCAAATACAGTCATTTTGCTACATTTTAAAATATTGATGAGGCTCTTTGAATGAGATTGGTTAGGAGGGGGGCCATTCCGTAAAGTCATCAACCAATCAGTCAAAATTTCAAAATTGGCCAAGGTATGCGCTAAGGGGATCATAATATGCCAAAATAAGTCTAATTTCAGGTACAGAAAAAATCAATTGATTATCTCATTTGGCTTTTGAGATATTTGCATTTAATTAATGCTATGTTTGGTTACTGAAATTATTGCATATTTAAAACTCTTAATATAAGATGTCACTGCCAGTAGAGAAATAGGTTAGTTGGTTTCATTTTGCTGTCAGTTACTGCCTGTGGGAGTCCACTTTCATTTTGCATAAAACATTCTTGCATCAATCCTTGTGAATTCTGTTAGGCAATGACATTTGACCTAGTAAGATTCTAAATGTACGTCTGAAACGAAAATTACTAAATAATATTCCTGCTCACAGGTTACTGATGTTAACTTCATGAGACTTCTAATACATGGTGGCCACTTTATTTATTTAACTTTAATACAATTGCGAAGGTGAGAACTTAAAAGTGTCTACATTCGAAACAAAATGGCAATGTACGTCCGAAACATTATTATGAAAGTGCATCTGGAACAAAGGAAATGTTACAAATGTTGGTACACAGGCTTAGTCTCACCAGAAAACCTTAGGCCAGTCTATTTGGGTGGACCTCGAAATAGTAAAGGTCACAAAACAGGAAATAGATTGTATCCTTGAAATTTGGTCATTTTTAACTCGTGTTATCAGCAATAAAATTATATGAAAAAGAGTTCATAGCATTGAGCTACTGGCATGCAATAGTGTCACAAGCTCCGAAAGGCATTATACTCAGATAAAATGAAAGATAAAATAATATCTACCAGTTTAGCCCAGTATTTGAGGCTGTGTTAGTACGAAAAGCACAAAGGAAATCAATTTTATTTAACTAATTGTGTTTCTAAGGTTTCTATTGTTCTTCATTTTACTTTATTTTATTGTATTTCTCTGATTATTTTGTACTTAAAGTGAAAGATATTACATGACACCCAATGTAAATACTTATGCGTGAAAGTAGCTACCATGGTATAAAAAGATTGTTGATATGAAGTGGTAGATAAGCCTTAGAAGGCTGGGTAACATCGTTTCGTAAAATCTGTTGTTCTTTATATATGTACCTGCCACTATAAATAAATAAATACAATAAAATACAAAATACAATACATTTACGGAAATTGTCAAAAAATGGTAGGTTTTCTTAATTTTTTAGCACAATTTTGCCAAATGCCTTCACAATTTCATTCATCAAGTACTCTCTCGACATTTATTAAAGAAATATGAGCAATTACAGTGAAAATTGTAGGTGTAACTAGAGATTATTGCTGTGGTAATTGACTTGGCTGATGCAAGAAATAGTTTTCTTGACAATTGAGGTCAGTTGATTGATTTTTCTCCGTATAAATCACAGAGTTTTGAGAGACAAGCAATCAAGTTAGAAAAGTGTCATTTCTCTGCGTATGTCCGAAACGATGATATTTTGCCTTACAGCTCAGCTCCTATTACACTTTGAGCTTTGGTTGATGGCTCGTTTGAAAGTCCAAACATAGGGTCTCATACCTATTTAACAATGAAATAGCCAAGGTGTAACGGTAGGGCAACACAAGCCATTAAAGTGTCCAATCGGTACGTCCAAATTTACGGAATTGCCCAGGGACGCCCTAGCAAGTGGTCGGAAGTTTTGGAAAAATTTCTTTAGGAAGAGCTTGCACTTTGCACTGCTAAAAATCAAATGGAAGAAAAAAAAGAAAGAAGAATAGTATTCTCATTGTTTTTCTCCAGTTATTACTCACCTTTGTGGTAGGACTCCTTGTACATGAAGTCTGTGACCTGAAGGTATCGCGAATAGTTTGACGGAATTATCTGAGAACCTCGCTTCAATTGACTTTTACACGAAGTGCAAATTGCGCAGGACGATGAGGTTGTGTCATAAGTGAATGCGGCGCAGAATCCGTAGTTGGGGGAGCTTTCCTTCCAGCACACAACACCGCATTCAAGTTTCGAACGGGTTTTCATGATGTGTCCCTCCCTCAAACAAGTTATATTCTTACTGTTCACAGGCAGATAATGATATCCATTTACAAAGTCAAATGTCAAACAAACAGTAAGGAAAACAACATATATAAATCCAGACATTTTGCGGCCAGTTTCAAAATAATGATTAAACAACATCCACTGAATATTTGAGTCACTATTTACAGATGATAAAAGAGTAGAAATTGACAAAATATTTCATCTTAATTGTTGACAAGTTTGGTTTTTGTTCTGCTCAAGACGAACATTCCTCATTTAATTCAGTGTGACCATAACTCCAAGAAAGCAGGAGGCTAAGCATAAGCTATGAATTCACTCCAAACGATAAAAAGAAGATTGTCAGTCTCTTTACCAACAGTAATTTCTTCCACAACATGAGAATTATTGTTTGGATGATAAATTCTGAGCCCTAAAACGACGATCGTATTACTTATATAGTACAGATTCTCGCTGCTGGGTTACGGCTACAAATACACGAAAAGCGTAATGCCAATATGTCGAAATGTCAAAAATGTTGCAAACTTTCATCCGTTGCACGTTTCACACTACAATGTCAATGCTATTGTAATCCCAATAAAAAAACTCCTCCACGATCCAAGGCTTCTTTGTTGCGTGACACTTGGAGGGGAATCCAGGGGAATGAGGCGCGTCAATGCAAATGTCAACAATTTTGAAACAAAATCAAACTGCCGCAAGTCTCCATTGAACAAAAGGCTGTGTTTATTGAGTTCCTCTTTTTTCAAGCACAATTTCTGAAGGGAATTACAGGAAAGTGTCATTCATCAATTGTAAAACACTTTCACACATCCCGAAGTGATCCGTCAATTGGGAAAAGAGTATGAATAGTTCTTAGTATGAAGTATGGACTTCACTTAAATGCAGATAATAATTACCAAACACTATTATCATAAAATTAAAAAACACGGTAGATCTATTAAATGCAAAAAACTACACTCAATTCAGCCTCACCGTTCCATTCCTGTGCGACAATTATGCAAATAACAAAAATTTAATCGGGATATAATTTCTAGAGTATATTTATTTTCAAATCGCTTTGCAAAGTATTCTGTTCAAATCGACAAAAAATGAAAGGTAATTGTTACAATCTACATAAACTGAGAACAAATCACAAGAATGATGTCGCAAACCGATGTAAAATTGTCGCGAGCACAATTTCCATATTCTAATTCACTCAAAACAAAATAATGAGCAAGAAAATAACATTAACATAATTATAGGAATATGCTATTTTAATAATTACTCTGACTCAAGAGTTCCACTTCAACTTGAAATTATAATTGTATATGGCATAATTGGTTATAAATATTCACATTTTGGCTTAATGAACAGAAGGTAACAGGGACTGTCACTTTGTAAGCCTCCCTTTCGCTTCAGTCTCAATCAATAACCGACAGGAATAATCGAGGACAGGAAGAATTGAACAACGGAGTAAAAACCAAAGCACTGAACAAAATGTTATGTCTATTTGCAAATATCTTTTTTGCTTTTTGAAGGGTGTAAATATGATAGGACGGACATCATTTTTATTTAAAAAGTAAGAGAGTCACATTGTTGTTAGTATCACTCAAATCCTCACGGAACGAGTCCCAGCTATGTTTTTTACTATTAACTGACAGACCAGGTCATGAGCAAAACATTGATGTAAACATGAATAATGAAAAAAAAAAAAATTCAATGAAAAGTGCATTTGATGCATCAACACCTGCATTGTCCATTTTCCTGGGACATGACAACCCAATACTGCAAAAGGTGTCATTTGAAAACACAAACTTAGAAAGGAGTTTTTTCTGCATTTATAAGATGCCCAGCAAAACAGACAACTACACCAGAATTGCAACTTTCACTTTAACTCTATCCACTTTGTTGTATTTCAAAGTCTTACAAGAAGTTTTTTCATGTTGTGTCCTGTGTGACGCAAATAATTGATCCAGGATGCAATCATATATCACTTAGAATATCAGGACCAGCGACGGATTGGAATAATTAATACTACTCACGTGTACAAGGACATTATTGCCTAAAATATGATCCATATTGCTGGCATTAATTCAAAAATAGCACGCAATGCACGCATAGGGTCCTTGGTCTATTTCCACAAATTTTACCTTGATGTTCTTCCAACATTCTATTGAGTAATGTGTCCAAAAGGAAAGATTGAATTCCTTGTTAAATTAGCATTTTCTTCTATTATAAAATATTATTGCTTATTTACTCACTGACAAAGAGTTCCCGCTAAACTACGAACACTTAGATATTTATCAAAACTAAATAAGTCAATGGGATATTATAAGAAAGTTACTTGGTTCAGTCTTTCTTAATGAAATTAACCTTCAGGCAACTGTGGTATGCTGTGACAATGCACAAGAGGGTAGCAAAGCCCATTTTGGTAGTGGTGCACACAGAATGCAGATGACTTTTTTACCAAACATACAGGAACAGTTTTTGTGTGAAGTGCTGACGGCTATCAGAAGAAATGTGTTGAAATAGTTAATTCAAGCATTGAGAAGCACAATATTGCAGCCAGGAATGCATAAGTATCATCTTAATCACAGGAGAACATCTGTTGGAGTTGTCAATTTGTCTGTGAAATGTTTTTGTGTGTACACCAACTTTGCCTGCTGTTGACAGGAAATGAAGCTGATGACAATGGTCTTGTAATGAATTCCAAGGACCCAAAAAGGAGGCTAAGTTAAGACCTAAAATGTTTGTTGATGCTGGACCAAAACTAAAATTCACAACAAACATTTTTACTGGACCTTCATTAAGATTTGTAAAATATTGCTAAGTTGACAGCGTCCATTACAGCGGCGGCACCGCAACAAAAAATGGCAACTCAGCCACACGAATATATTAAATGCATCAGTATAATGGATGTCATTCTTATTTTCACTTTTGTTGTTTATTTTGAAAAAGTGACAAATAAAAGATCAAGTAAAGCGTATAATTTGCCCTGAGAAATCCTATACTACGCAGCATGCATGGCAAACAGAAATGCAATACGCAATCATGAAAAAACCAAATGCTTCAAGGCATTTATAAGTGAAACAAAAAAAGCTCAATGACCACAAATGCAAGTCACATACAATCGAGCATATCACATGCAGCAAAATGCAGCAAAATGCAGTCACTGTAAATAGAGAATTCAACAAGAACATAAAATAAAAGCCGAAAGGTACTCAACCATGAAAACAATAGTATTCCGTTTTTGGTAGTAATCAAACATTGATTGATTTTTGCTTCAGGTGCATGCATAGTAGATTTGCTACACACAGGTCTATTGTGCTTATTAACTTACAGCTTACAAGGCACCTAAGAAATGCTGTATCATCACCTGAGAAACATACCTGCACGAAAAACAGATAAAATGTACCCAAAGCTTCAAAATGTGGTCGTCATGTCGAAAGATGTTTCTTTATTTTGTAAATTATATAAGACAAAGACTAAGACTTCTTTATTGGTCATTCTTGTAAAATACAATAATACAGAATGAAATTGTTGGAGCAAATTTTTGACATGGTGAAAGACACAAAAATTAAACAAAGCATTAGTTTACTTGCACAGCTGACCATGGTTTCATGAAATTAAAATGTTAATTCCACGAGGAATGAAAGAGTTTCTGAACCTTACGGTTTTGCATGAAGGCACACAAAGTCTGGCTCCATGGGGCCATAAATACATGAATTTGTTTAGTGGATGAGACTCATCCTCATACACTTTCACAGCAATACGCTTAGTACATAGTTCCACCAACATTAGGGTGCTTCTTTTGCCCCAACTTGCTCAGAACCCCGTATACTTTTTTTTTGTGGGTGAGGTTAGTCAATAGAAGTAATCATGCCAAATTTCACGGAATTTTATTGATGCCTACACACTCAGAAAAAAAGGTTACACAAACAACCATATGTGGTTTTTTGGCTTGTCACCAGTATAAAACCACTTTTGGTTTTTTAAACAACCCTTTTGATGTGGATGTTTAAAAAACCACCATCTAAAAATCCCCTTTGGATTAATATATAACCAATTTGGATTTTCATATACTTGCAGTGTGAACCAATAGTGGTTTATTAACAAACCCATGAAGGATTGTTAAACGACTATCTGTGGTTGTTAACACTATCATTACTGGATTTGCATAAAACTTTATTGGATTTTTAACAAACTTTTTCTGGCGTTTTGATTAACCACTAGGGCCCGTTTTCACCAACATGGTATTAAGAGTTAAGCCTGGTGTTAACTCCTTTAAACCTGGTATAACTAAGTCCATTTCACCAAGAGTGTGCTAAGCATGTAAACCTGTCAAGGTTCAGTGAAACATACACATTGTCACCAAACTCAAGGATCAGCCATCTCAAATTGATTTGCTGTCAAAAAGTGATTAGGCCAATGAAAACAGAACATATGTTTCTTATGAGATGGCATGACAAATCAGTATTATAGGCCTTTGTCTATTATATTCGCATGTTTCTCTAATTTAACAGTCACCTAAGATTTTTCAAGAAAGGTATGTCACATCATGAGATGAAAAGTTTGCAAACCAAGAACACACACTTACCTAGAAAATATATTTGTTGAAGTAACTGTTGCAAATATACTAGCCATACAGCATTAAGCACACGATTTAAAAGTATTTCATGTATGAAACTATGTTTTTATAGCATTTGCCTATGATAGTCATGACACCAAATAGAGGCAATTCTTCTGTGCTGAGTTGTACAAAACCTCTGCACTTGTTGTTGGTCTTAGCACAGGGGTACTTTCGAAGGGCAGAAAATTCAGACGTAGGTGCAATCTATGTGTCCTATAACCCCCCCCCCCCGGAAATCGGGCGATTTCGGAAAATTCCAATTTAGCCTCCTGTGTGACTGGTCCACTGGGCATACGTACATATATGGGTTTTAATGAAGCGATTGCATGACTAACACGCTTCACAATCCTTGAAACTGAGGCGACACTAATACCACTCAAGTCACCAACGACTTGTTGGTAACAGTTACTGCCGGTAGCAAAAAATCGCAGGCACGTCAGCCATTCTGGGTATATCAGATTTTGAGGACCCTTATCAATAGATATTCAAAGGGATTCAACCATTATTGTAGTTTCATTGTGCAAAAATGCATGACCAGCTGATTTGTATTAATTTATTGTTTGAGGGGAGGGGGCGAAAGAAAAATGCATTTCTGTCACCAACACTGGACAGACAACTAATTAATTTTCTTTTTTATAAATTTCCAAGCCCACCCCTCTTTTTCTCTTACCTTGTCATGTGGCCATGTTTGGGAACTTCAGAGATTAATTGTGTTTGTAGCAGTTGAGTTGTTTAAGTACTATGTGCAGACTTTCACTCAGTAAATGTTCCTTGATCTTGCTCCGCTTGAGTGATTGGCTTAGCCAGACCAGGTCTTAGTTAAGACCTGGCATAACTCTTAATACCATGTTGGTGAAAACGGGCCTAGAGGTTTACTATTGAACCAGATATTTTATTAGTTGGTTTTGTACATATCCATCTTTGGTTTTTAAAGGAACCGTATGAAGTGGCTATTCACCCTTTTTGGGTTTAACAAATATCCATAACTGGATTTATAGTATTCCACCATGGAGTGTATTTTAAACCAAACCTGGTTTTTCAAGTAACCAATTTTTTTTAATCTTTCCCTGTGGGGGTACTGCTTTGCTGGATAACCATGAACAGATTTTCAAATTTCTGTGTAGGATATTTCACCTCACCATTGGTGTTACTTACAAAAAAATGAATTTCTGGTTAACTGACAAACTTTATCTTTCTGTTTTTGCGCATATAGAAAGAAAATAGAATTGCATTTGAAATTTTTTTATTCATCAATATCTATTTATAAAATTTTGAAAATGCAAGGGCGAGATAAAAACTTACACATGTAAAAATATATGTAAGAAATAATAAGTGAAATTGCATTTGTATATCAAAATATAAACACCATGACAGCTGAAAAACACGAAATTAAAAAACAAATGAAACACATATTTTCATATCTAAATACAACTTTTGTAAAAAAAAAAAATTTATAAATACAATCTTTGAATGAAATAATGCTGCCTGTATTTCAATATAACCATCCTGACATGTACATTTGTTGATGTAATTGTCCACGAAAGGTGCAGTGTAATAGTCCATAAACGTGGAGGTGTTCTTTGAAATGTAACGAGCATTAATGTGTGAGAGATCAAGACAAAGGCCCATGCTGTTATGCTCTGTCACAATGATGGTATTTCTCCAAATGGTAGATGATACTGTGTCCAATGGACTTTGAGATGAACCACAGTTCTTCAAAATTATATTTGCTGTTGAGCACTTGACTTCCTGAAAATACAAGCAATCACCATGATAGTTTTCACAAGTACATAAGCATGATAGTATAGAGTTTTCATTGCATTGGTTTCATGCACAGAGTTAAACATTGATGTTTAACTTCTTGGCTGATACATATATATTCACTTAACAACAGTACAGAATTCTGCCAACATACAGTAGTGGATAGTTGCACTATTCCTTTTTCAATTTTGCAAATTCTAAATTTGACATGATGTCACAAAATCATGTCTGGCTCTTTGAAACATGCATGAATCATCTTCAAACAGGGAAAATCTTGAGTTGAGTAGCTTATACGCAAATCTGGCAAGTTATATTAAGTTAAATTTAGTATTACAAAAGATGTAATGCTTCTAAAAAGTCTGATTATTTAATGTTGCTGAGTTTACAACTGCTTGCACTCAAATACACACAAACAAAACTAATAGACCCACCTTTTCACTCTCCTGGCTCACGAGCATCACCAACATGGTTGGAGAAGAGTTTTTCGAGGGATGATTCCCGAGACCTTTCCAGAACCTCTTTAGAAGATGAGCTCATCCAGTTCCACTCGCTAGATGAGCACCCCTTCACTTAGAAGCTGAAACAGAAGTAATTTCGTAGTTAGGCACACTGTAGTAAAATAAAGGCTTCTGATTCATATCATGTGTCATAAATGTGATAAGTAACCTTGGAAAATAACCTATAATAATAATATCAACACTGCTGAAGTGTTGTTGTCAAATACCCTATGTTTTTTACCTAGTTAGATGGAATATGTAGCAAATTACTTGAAATGTCCCATTTAAGTCAACAAAATATCAAAACTCACAGAAAGTGAATACACAATGTTTCGGTGCTGTTTTTGTCCGATATTTGACAATTTATTGAAATGGCAGTCAAATTTTTGTTATGCTGCCAATCTGACACACAATGGGTGGTGATGTCACAAAAGTGCACTGCAGCTCTACCCCAGACTTAGTTCTTGTCAAGTTAGTAATATGTAAATGGCACTGCCATGAAATTCGCGCAGCATTGTCATAGAACTACTGCATTATCTTCAACATTCCATGCAGAAGGGAAACGTATCTTTTTAAAGGACTGGGCAAATGGGCAGATAGATAAGATTAGATCTACAGATAAGATTAGATCTACAGATAAGATTGGGCAGATAGATAGATAGATAGATGTATAGATAATTAGATAAATAGACAGATTGCACTAAATTGTTGATGTTACATAAATGAGATCAATAAAACCATAGCTATTCAGAGGTGACTGTTTTAATACTATTAGACTGTTACATAATTTGTTGATAGTTAAAGAAGATTATGTAACCTTAAGTGTTGTTATGATTTCTTACTTGGTGATCTATTTAATTTATTAACATTTGTATTGACTTTTAATTTTTATTCACTTCTTGCAATCATGCGGTATGGAAATAATTATTTCCAATGTTGATACACATGTTGATTTAAATCCCTGAAATATGTCATTGGAGGTTGTTATAGGACAAAACTGAAATTTTAAATCTATTTTGGAATTTATTTAACATATTTTAATTATTTACCAAAGTAAACTGTGACTAAACTAGTAGCTCCACTTTTATGGCAACTACAGGCACTTCCTGTTCAGGCAGTCACTGCAGACAGGAGCACCACACACAATGAGCTGTCCTTGTGCTAAGTGAGCTTCGCTCATGGCTGCCTTCGGCCGCCATGAGCTGCGCTCATATTAAATAGACCTCAAATCTCATTATGGTATTTTTATGGCCTGTAAAAGTTATGCTAAATTTCTTCCTCAATGCTTGACGTGACCAACTGTATATGAAATATTGATTGGAAAATTTATGATGTAAAATATATCATTAACGATACATATCATAAACAATGACCTTAAAATTTACTAGAAACTTTGAATGTCAAAGTAACAACAGCTTCCATTGTGATATTTCTGGAAAATTAGCAAAGACTTAATGACTTAAAAAATTTATATTCGGTTACTGATGGGTAAGAACCCTACATAAAAAAAGATGTTATTATTCAAATATATCTTAGCAAAATTTAATATAGTAATGCAGATCATAAACTAAAGAAAATGAATCATAAAATTCTCACCTTGGAACAGTGGGTGGACCAGTATAAGTCATTAATTGTGCCTCTTCATTCACTGGTCAAACCAGTTCTATTTGGTGCTGTTCTATCAAACTGACTTCACAAAGAGTGTGCATTTCTGACTGCCAAAAATACCTTGTGATTAGCCTTAATACAGCTGTAACAATGATAAACAACAAACTTGCCAGATTTAGTATTGTATTTCCCTAATGTGTAGCTGTGAATAATGTTTAAGATCAGTGAACTTGGACTTAAAACCTTGACTGGTTTTGTAAATATCCAAGCTATTTATTGTTAAACCCTAATAAACCAATATTAACCAGACTGGATTTTCAATGATTCATTTGATTTTTTAAACAACCATAATAAGCCCTTAAAATCCCCTTGGTTTACTATACATTCAACTGATTATGTAGAAAACCCCAATAAACCAAGTTTTTTTCTGTGTGTAGGTGTAGCACATTTGGATTGAAATTTGTCAAATATCCATAAAATTGTGCGATTTCTTGTGAATTTCTAGGTTATCTATCATATTTTTTTCAATAGCCTTGAATATTGTTTAAGAAGACTTCTGTGTCAAAACAGCATTTTCCATCCATATCTTACTCATTTCTAAATTCAACATCAGATTAAAGGCTCAGCTTAGGTTCAGGAAGGCACTGTAGGCGGCAACACTGATTGCGTCGTCTCATAATGTCATAACATTATCATTAATTGTTGATAACAAGGCTGGTTTAGTATATATATCATATTATACAACAAATAAAATTATTTTTCCCCTGATTACATGGTATTCTTTGTTAGAAATCAAACTTTTTCACTTCTTTGAATGCCTTTATCAAAATAAGGCTGTATCTTGATGGAAACTAGAATTTCGATCATTTAAATTAGTTGAAAAATAAGAAGTTGCCAAGAGTTTCAAAATGCACTGTTTAATTTACCCATCAAATCATTTACTTGTGACACTAGTAGTCACTTAATTGAAGTTTTGTAATGTGACCAGCTGCACAGTACCTCACATGGTAAAAGTGTGAAGGACATTTCTGAAGTTTTAAAGGCCTACAAAGATGTCAATCATCAAATTCAGCAGATCCTTGGGATAGTCCTTTTGCGCAGCATTCTTAGTCATGTCAAGACACTAGGATCAAGGTATTTGTTTTACAAGAAACTGTGTCTACAATTCTTCCCAAAGGAAGCAGGTCTTGTTGAGCTTCATAGCTCATAGAGAAGATATTTGAAAAAAAATACTCAGAACTTGTTTTATCTTTCTGTGAGAGAGCACATATTTCCTGTCAGCCCCAAATAAGATGACTTTGGAAATATTTAATGCTATGAGGAATTTAAAGTGTTACTGAAATAAAACATCAAGAGAGGAAAGACTCCTGCTGCAGTGGCTGGGCACAGGACCATGAATATGTTCACCATTATATGTCAAAATTAGGAGAAAATTTACCCCAAAAAATGTCATTCAGCGATTTAAATTCATTGTCAATGGCGGATAGTGTCACTATCACTATAGTTTGCAGCCTTTCCTCGGTGAGCTGAAAGAGATTGTGGCAGACCTTTTGTAAAACTTCAGAAGGTTTCTACTCTTCAATTGCGACTAGCAATGACTTGAAAAGGAGGGTGCAACTTGGATGGCAAAGCTTATTATGCAGTGCACTCTATAGTTAACTGTTGCCTGAATACAGTCTTGTCTTTATTTGACAATTATAAATAAATAGTGACAATTAAGACAAGACTCTAGGCTTTTGCCTGTGCTCGCAGCATTCAAAAAATTAAATGATCTGTCAAATGTGAGGTATTTGTGTATGCACCTTGGTTGAATTCAACTGCAACCCAAGCAATGACCTCGTATTCTGCAATAATATCAAGTTATTAACAACTCACTCCACAATTTGGGAAGCTGAGCTGAAAGTACTGAAACATTGTCTCAGTTTTCTTGTTCCTGACATGATCGCTTTGACACTGTTCGATGATCACTTGCGTACTGATGAGAAAAACACATGCAGTAAGTTAGTGCAAGAAATATTAAAACAACCATAAAATGTTCTACATCAAAAGCCTTAAATTCCTTTCCTGAATTGAGGGAAAATATGAAACTGTGGGTTAGTGGTTGCAGACTTATGGCATGCACATTGTTTCATTAATGAAGCTTGAACCGTCCTATTTGGAGATTGATGTACACATCCGAACCTTCTGAATGACAATATGATGACAGATGCATATCAGGGAAAAAGATCTCCAGTGCCTTTAGGGTTACAAATGACTGTGCAGAAAGAGGGTAAAATTGGAAGCAGATCATTAAGATCAAGAAAGGAAGATCGATTTCAAAATGAACTACAAGTATGATCGACAATTCCTGAATTATCGCCAAAATCACAGAAAACAGCGCAAACTTGATGTTGTACACCAATCATATTGATGACCCTGGCAAGTGGTACGTAGTACTTAGCTGACCTCTATCTTTCCTAAATGGGTTCTGTACTTCATTATGTATGTTTAAATCTGATTTATCATGTAAACCATGTTATCTCTTGATTGGCTATTTGTTTTCTTTTCTCTCGAAATTACGAAAAACAACAAAATTTCAATTGCAATGTGCTACACCTAGCAATTCTTCAAATTTCATGAAATTTCAGAAAAATGGTCTACATTGATAACCTCACCGCCAAAAAAAAGTAAGGTTGGATACAGAAAAAATTTCAATTTTGGGGGGCAGAAGGAGCACCCTAACCAACATAAAACTGCATAGCATAGAACAGGCTTATAATGCTACCATCAATATTGACGTTGCGTAAACATTTTTACATCTTATGAAGTCTGGTCATAGCAAATTTACAATGAGAGTCCCATTCAAGGTTATCTTGAATATGTATTCCCAAATATTTATTTATATGAGTTAATCACTTCAACAGCAGAGTTATCAATAGACATAGGAAGTTTGTCACATGCATTTCTCCTAAAATCAATAATTAGTTCTTTTGTCTTAGATACATTCAAGTTTAAGAAGTGATCTCTGTACCACTTATCGACAAAGTTTGCAGTATTTAAAAAAAAAATACATAGATGCATTATTATCTTTGTTAATGAGTCTACACTATAGCTGTTACTTGTCTGCAGACTATCTGTGTATGCGATAAATAGGATTGCTGAAAGCACACAGCCTTTATCAGTAATAAAATCCTATATCCGCACAGAACTAAGTAGTTATTTGCGCCAAAAATACAGTGCCTGGTGCCCATTGCTATTCCAATCGCACATCAGTGTTGCCATGTCCCATGTGAATATATGCAGAGATGATGTCAGTATTTCAACACTGACAGTGACATCACTATCTGCACTTCACATGTGGGCATGAGGACCCAGCTTAAGTGTCGATTCCAACTGCTACTAACAAATTTGAGGCTTACTGGCTCTCCAAGTGTGAATAAAAACTGATTCATCTGTTTTCACAATGTGTATGACGCTTTATACCACTTTTCACTGAAACTATTATTTAATTCTGTTTTGTATAGGTTATTCACCACGGGAGAGGGAATATGTGATTTATCACCCGAGGCCTTTAGGCCGAGGTGTGATAAACACATATTCCTGATCCCATGGTGAATAACCGGCTAATACCATGAGACAAACACTCAAACAGTCAAACATGAGAGGATAACTGAACAACAAAGAATATTGGAATTATTCCCCTGAAATACTGTAATGTGATTGGCTGACAGAGGTGTCGAATGGTATAAGTTGCTATGTACTCATGTAATTGTCACAGTTTTATATTCAAAACATGTGTCACCTGCCTCTGTTATGGATGTTGTTATCACCCTAAAACTGTGAATAATTAGAAAGACTTTCTCTGCTTGGAAGACACGCATGGTGTAACAAGGTTTAACAAATGCAAGGATATACTTCATGGCAATTCAGGGATATACTCATTGCCAAAGCAAGGATTTAAAATTTCAATGAAAAACTGTTCATATTTCAAGGATTGAATTTGTGTGATTCCTGAGCCAGAAGACATTTTACCGGGCCCACAGAATCTTGGGTTTTTAAAAAAATATATACATTCTTGAAAAGTAGTTCTTTGATTGACCATTTGTATATGTTTCATGTAGTCAAAATAACTATTGTGAACTTAATGCCTTTTAGCTTTGTGATCCATCAGGCCAGCTTAATATGATGTTTGTTTCATATCTTTAATTAATCACATAATGTCAACTACGTTATTTTGGGTTCATGCTTTCTTCTTGCATTATTTGTAGATTTACCAGCATCGTTCTGCGCTTAATAAACATGTGGTAGATCCAACATTCTTGTCTAGTCTTCTGTCCTTGGGAGTGCGCAACACTGACCAACATTTTACCAGTTACTTGTGGATTTATAATGATCTGACAAGGGCAGGTCTCAACCCTGGCCTGCCTCTTTAGACAACCACTTATTGCAAAAATAATTTTGAATTTATTTTGTAATATGGTGGTAGGAAATTCATGGTGGCTCCCCTAGCTTAGCATGCAAATATGGTGCATTACATAAGTACACGGTTATTCTACCAACATTTGCTGGGACATCCCACCATGTCAAAAAGCAAAAACCTTAAGCACCTTGTATCATGTTCATTGTATTTATTACAGATCTCGTATAAGTGTGCCATGTTCCATGTGAATATATGCACAGCTGATGTCAGTATTGCAATACTGACATCACTATTGGCACTCCAAGCTTGAGTGTTGATTCCAACTGCTACCAACAAGTCACGCTTATGGGCTAAGTGTGAATAACAATTAATTAATCTGCATTCATTGGTATGGTTGTTTGATTCAGTTGGAGCAGGTGAAACTGATATGTTTGAGCCACTTGCTTGATCCATCATGGACATTCATGGTGTCCTGTTGTGATATTTCTCCTTGAGGGCAGCACCTTGAGGCTTTTCAGCCTTTTAGGTGAGATCTTTGCCAAAGAAACTTTTGGCGGTGTTGCATGGGCATACTAGAGGACCAGAAATGAGGGGGGGGGAAGTTGTTCACAAAAATTTTGGGAAAAGGCCAGACAAGGAGGCTAAGAGTTCGATCATCAAATAAACATTATTGGAAATCAGTGATAAGGATGCGCCCAAGCAAAACTCCCCCCCCCCTTAGGTCTTAAATTCTGATTGGTTTCTGAGTATATTACAGTAAGTTCCAAATTATTTTGCAAGTTGGTTTTTTTATGATATCTCAAAAACAACTAAACATATTTAAAAATCCTTCCCACATAGCAATTTGTGTCCCATGAAGGCAATATCTTGTAAGTTTTGTTCAATTCTGGTGGTGAAGTGAGGAGTTACGTCACAGAGCACCATACACCCTGTTTTTCGATGTCCCAAGTTATTAAGCTAATGTAAGAAAAAGTGATCTAAAAGTACCAAAATGATCTTTTATTTCTTCTAAACACTTACCTCTTAACGTTAAATGAAAAATAGAAGCTTCATTTCAAAAATTGTTGCTTTAATAACGAAGAAATCCCTAATATTCCCCTGCATTAAAATAACATCGAAATTACTAACTTCTTGTATTAAAAAGCTTCTCCGAGACAAACAAAATTTTTTCGCATTATGAAACTCTCTCTCTGGGTTCCTTAGGTATAGAACTCTTCCCAAAATTAAAGAGAAGCCATTTCGACCAATAAACATGAACAATATCTTTAAATGAAAATTATGGAGATTGGGCTTGCATTGACGGCAATGCTAATTCAATGGAAAAAAGAAGCACTCATTTTTGACTTATTGCTATGTTTTGTAGAGAAAGGGGAATTGGTTCATCTTTACGCAGGATAACATCAGAGACTCAAAGGTATATTGTTATGTGAATTGGTTGTGATTTGACATTTTTTAAAAACAACAGAGGCTTTATATTCAAGAAAATGATCATTTCAATGTTATTCCAATGAGGAGGTTTTATATTGATTTCTTGGTCATGAAGACAGCCATTTTTGAAATGAAGGTTCTATTTTTCATTAAACGTTACGAGGTAAGTGTTTAGAGGATTAATAGATCAATTTGGTACTTTTAGAACACTTTTTCCTACATTTGCATAATAATTTGGGACATTGAAAAACAGGGTATATAGTGCTCTGTGGTGTAACTCCTCACTGCACCACCAGAATTGGACAAAACTTACAGGATATTGCCTTCATGGGACATAAATTGTTATGTGGGAAGGATTTTAAAGCGTGTTTAGTTGTTTTTGAGATATCATAAAAAAACCAACTTGCGTAATAATTTGGAACCCACTGTATTTTTGCCAAGACAGAGCAGCACATGATAACCTCTCAGACCAACAAATGAATGTGAGAGTGAATGAATTCGTTTTGTTGTAAAAGTGCTAAAACTGATAGCAGTTATACACAAAATCCATGCATTATATATAGCTGGTTATTGTAACCTTCGGATTTATTCAAAACATCAAACTGAATAATCTATGTTGAGCAACAATCTAACAGCTTATTGTGGATTTGTAATGGTGTGATCAGTATGGGTTCCAAGTGACACCGCTGAAACTATGAATATACCAACTGTGAAATCACTATGCTGATACTGACATCACAAGAGCACTGTGGCAGTTGAAAAGAACATGGCACACTTATAAGAGATCTGTAATAACATTTTTAACAGTCACTGTGTTTGAATGCTTGAATGTACAATCACCATACCTGTAGCTCATGCGTGTACAATAAAAGTTGTCTGGGAGGTCACCGAAGAACTGGCTTATAAGTCTGCCTGATATAAAATTCAAAAGTAAGATAAAATTGTTTAATAAGGCTTTTATTGAAAACAAGATGGATTAAATGTAAGATTATTTGTGTTAGATTAATAATATTATTGTGAGTAAAGTCCTGGTTGTGACTACTCTTGACTTGGACCAAGGCCACAAAATCACAATTTACAGGTGGGATGTCAAACGGAGTACGATTCAATGAGAAACTGACTGATGGTCATTTCTTCTTAGACAATTCGGCCAAACTAAGGAATCATTCGGTAGATGAGGTATTTAATGAACGCATGCCAAAGCTGCATGTCTCAATGGAATCAAATGGAAGAGTACATCTGAAGAGCGTGTGGTAGATGGCATCCCGGTCACCACTGCCACCATTGCGCCCTCTGGTGGTAGAACCTGCATATCTGTCACAGCATCCCGTGAACAGCCATTGTAGAGAAAAGTGTCTCACTGGTTAGGGCTACAGACCCACGCCACTTGCAATAAGCACTTAGAAGAAGTGCATGATTTTCTGATGTGGATCAATGCATGTGACCCATAAAAAGCAGTTGTAATGCTGCCATAATCCGGAAGTGCATGATTTTCTGATGTGGATCAATGCATGTGACCCATAAAAAGCAGTTGTAATGCTGCCATAATCCGGGAAGTACAGTACTGGCCAGCCTTTCAGGAGTGAGTTTGTGAGTTTGTGTTTTACGTCTCATCAGCACCTTTTTCGGCTATTTAGAGACAACCTTAGTTTTGTACCATGTGTCTTTATAGTTGTTTGATTGCCAATAGTTATTTTATTTTTTTTTTTATCATGTTTGTACAAAGTGTCTTTATAGGTCTGTTAGATTGCTCTTTAGTTTTCTTTTTTGTGTCATGTTGTCTGTTGTCCGTTGTTTTCTTATCAATTTAATAACAACAGACAAATGGTCATGTACGACCAATATAATGAGGATTCCACAGAACTCGTCAGTGAAGGTGTACTTGGTGACTAAATTGAATACTTCTCTTTTGGTTGTATGTATATCTTCTTGCCAAATGAGCAATTTCTGTTTTGGTCGTTCAGTCAGCTTCTGAAATACATTGCCAAAACTAGTCATTTGACGATGTTTCACTGCCGATTCTAGGTATTTGTGTATAATTAATTGCTGGTCAGAATTTTTGAATGTTTTCGGGTGATGGTTCTTCCTCTAGGAGGCAGTGAAGATAATCTTTGGTGGTGACAGCTTTGTTGTCATCGTTTTGTGCCCAGTCTTTTCCTTCATCAACAGGTTTTGTTTCCTTTTTTTCCATTTCATCCATTCTGTCCTGTTCTTTGTTTTCTGGATGATCTTCTCCCTCTTCCTCTAGGCCTTCTTCGCTTTCTTCTTCCTCAGCATTCCCTTGATCCTCTTCCTTTTCTTCCTCTTCCTCTTGTTCTGCTTCCATGGACTCGTTGCCAGGTGTCATGTCCATGCCATTATCTGAGCCTTCTTGTTCCTCTTAAGTGTCGGCTTCAGTTGGATGTTCTTCTGCCATTTCTGACTCAGGAGGAGTTGTAGTGCCAATAAGTTGTAGTGTGTTTGGTTCTTCAAGGTCCTCCTGGAAAGAAGGCCGTTTTGTGGTGTTTGTTGTCTTTGGAGTGGTTTTTGCATTTATTTTTCCCCCAGGTGTCTGTTATTGTCTTCTGTGTTCTCTGTGTGTTATTGGCGTTATCTGTGGATGCTGTGTTCTTTAAGTTGTAGCCTTCGTCTTCGTGTAGCATGATGTTGAGGTTGTGGATATTCCGCCATGTCCGCATAGTTGGGAATTCCTGCAAGCTGGTCCACGAAAGGGTTTAAGTCGAATCAGTCTGCGGACAAACCATACAAACACAAACTGGTGACTGAGAAATACCATATTTTTTTTATTAGACGCCATGTTGGCAGATGCAATGATGAGATGGACGATTATTCATTCACGATCTGGCCAGCCTAGCCGTAACGCACTCAGCCACTCCCAGGGGCAGCACATGCACTGGCAGGCTCCCTGCTGGACAATGAGCACAACGTTTCTTCTGATGGAAAATGGCGTCCTGAGCATTTAGACAGCATGAACCGTTTTCGCATTAAAAAAAGTTGGAATTAGTCATATTTTAGTAGAATTTTAAGCAAAATCAATTCTGGATGGAGCAGAATGGGCGTTTAGAATGGAGTGGGCGTCGTATATATAAAAATTACGGTATTAATTTTGATATGAAAGTAACATTTGGGTACATTCATATAATTCCCGGGGGATTATCACAAGCATTTTAATGAAAAATTGTCCATCATACAATTAATTCAGCAATCCAGATCATTTGCGTACAGCAGAACCTTAGGTTTTCAAAATATACTACATTACCCACACAATGATATGCAACAGTAAACAGCTTGGTTTGCGTGGAAAGCAAGATAGAATTTTTCGAAATAATTCATTTATTTGTTATACCTGGTGAGAGTGCTATTTAGAGTTCAATGAGAGTGGTGGTACTCATCTATACATTATACTTTGCGTTTCAGACACCTTTGTTATTTAGAGTTTTCCATTGAAAAAAAAAACCAAAAAAAAAAAAAGTCTTATCTACAAGAAATTTGAAAACCTATATTAGTCAATCAATGTCACAATTTAAGTCACTTGAAGTCTTCAATGAAACGCATAGTCTTGATGTTTTAAGTCAGTGATCTCTCACTGTTGTTAGTCTTTCTCAACAAGCAAGTGCTGTTTTCTTGCAACACTTGAAATTGGAGTGATTTCTTAAGGTTGATGAGGCCACATATCAAAATATTTAGGGGCACGTGGTTTCGCCACACCACTACCGAATTGTATCGATGCTTAACATAGATCACAGGCCATGTGATACATTATGGGGGTGAGGGTAGGGTGAGGAGTTAGGTTAGGGGTACATACATGTGGTACATTATGGGGTGATAGTAGGGCGAGGGGTAGGCAAGGGGTAAGGTTAGGGGCACGTGTACATTTTGGGGGTAATGGTAGGGCGAGGGGTTAGGTTAGGGGAACATATGGTACATTTTGGGGGTTAGGGTAGGGCAAGGAGTTAGGTTAGGGGTACATGTGCTTTATGGGGTGATAGTAGGGCTAGGGGTAAGGTTAGGGGTACATACATGTGGTACATAATGACGTGATAGTAGGGCGAGGGGTAAGGTTAAGGGTACATGTGGTACATTTTGTGGGTGAGGGTTGGGCGAGGGGTAAGGTTAGGGGCACATGTGGTACATTTTGAGGGCAAGGGTAAGGCAAGGGGTAAGGTTAGGAGCACATGTGGTACATTTTGAGGCCAAGGGTAGGGCGAAGGATAAGCAGGTTAGGGGTACATGTGGTACATCTGATAAGCAAAGAGAGCAGGCTTGTAGTCAGTCCACATGTAGAAATCATCCAGGATCTCCCGAGCGCAGACTTTGAGACCGGTTGTTCGATACTGACAGCTGAACGTGACATTGAGAGGAGTAACGGCCGCTCCAGGGGGAGTGTAACCGGTAGCCTGAATTAAAAAAAAAAGAAGTTAATTATATTTCATTTCTATGAAGCACCTCTCACCCGAAAATCTCCTAAATTTTTAACATAGGATTTTTCAGAAAAGTGCAATATATTTAATCTCAAAATCTGAAATTCCATGAATTCCCATGTAATTTACAGGCGATGAATTACAAGTGCTTACAGAAGTGCACAGGGATGTACCTCTATGCTTGCCATGTTATTCATTATGACTCATAAGTAGATAGTGAGGTCATATCCTGTAATTTTGATGTTATCAGAACAGGTCAGAAGAATGTGAGTCTGGTACATGCCCTATTAATTCAGGGATACCCAGGGTCTTTCAGTTGCCCCAGCATAGAACACTGGATACAACCCGCCTCCATTTAATGTCCCATGGGCTCGGACTAAAGTGAGTTCCCGGGGTGAGATTTGAACCCACGCCCTCAAAGCCAGTTGACAAGCGCACTTAGCAATTAGGCCACGGGGGAACACCCTACAGAGTCACAGCACTCACCACTGAAGTCACTCAGTGACAAATTGACAATTCATTTCAAATTAAATGAGATGGATAGGGCTTGTTACGATGTCATTTATGTCCACAAACAGTAGGTACTCCTGTGTCTCAGACAGTAAGAATTCTATTATAACAACTCCAGGCGCAGAAGTCGAACCCTGGTCCCCTGCTAGGCAGGTGCGTTATCCATTACACCAAAGAGTTACTCTTTGGTAATGGAGTGACTCTTTGGTGTAATGGATAATGCTCCTGCCTACCATACAGGGGACCAGGGTTCGATTCCCGCTTCTGGAGTTGTTACACTATTAACAACAAAGAACGTTCAGCATTTAACTCATTACTATAGACTACCTGGGCGTCCAACACACTCCCATAGTGACATCCGTTCAGATAAAGGTCCAATCCATGTCCGTGTTTGTAGGTCATCATCACATGCCACCAGACGTTCAGGGTGAATCCAATCGTGGTTGTCACGACTTCGTAGTCCATGTTCCGTGCGATATTGATAAATCTGTAAATATTTGATCAATTAAGACCTTGATTACAGCCAGGAAATTCGATATGCAAAAAGAGAGCACTGTTACACTTGGGAAAATGGCACTTGGTGACTCATGAGGGCTGATGAAGTGTCACCTTCTCTACATTCAACACAAGAAACATAGTAGAGACTGATTGACTAGTCATGATCAAGAGAGGGCAATTTGATTTGCCATAACTGATTTCAGAGTAAAAATCAGATGCATAATCCTTTCATTTGCCTGACACCAACCAACAAGTGGGATTAGTCTCCCAAAATCAAATTAACATTGAAAGTATTGGGTATGATCATGACAAATCATCAGCCTGCTGACACACAAAGTGCCAATTTGTCTTTCTGCATATGACATTTCCAGGCTGTAATGACAATAGAACAAATCAGTTGCAGAAGAACACACTCTAATGTGGGCTAGTTTCAATCTGCAATGGCGGATCCAGACAGGGTGGTCTGGGGGGGGGGGCCTGAATGTGCTTAGGTATTTGTGGGTCAACGTACACATAGCCGTGTATTTTCTAAAAATTTTGTTTCACCCCTAGGCCTCCTACATCAGCCAATGATGCGGATGAGATACGTGTTGAAGGGCAAAATAGGCTAATCATGCTATTCATATGACTAACAAAGTAACTTTATGACTAAATGCAATAAGTGATCACAAACCAAATTGCAGTCATTTGATTAACTTTGGATTGATCAACTTAATCTATATCAAGATATCCAGTGCCAGAAATTAGTTATTGCTCAATTCCACCGTGACTTTTGGGACAATTGATTCATTTTCTGTCCATATACTGGCCAAATATGATCGAAACAAATTAAAAGAGAATTGTGTGGCTAGTCTATACCAATCTTAGTGCCTCAAAGAATAAATAAGTGAACAACTCCGGAGATCAAGATGTGGGCATAAAGTATAAGATTGCCCCTGAAAAAACACTTATTTTTTTTTTCGAAAAAATTGTGATGCATTTTGCAAAAAAAAAAAATTTTGTTGAAAATTTCAAATAAATGAAAAATCCTGCTTTCTTGCAAATGAAACATAGATTTACTTCATTTCAACAATGCTGATACAATACCAGTTTGAATTGTTTGATCATGCAGAAGACAATCAGTGCGATCTCAAAATCACCAGAAGTGGTATACTTCCTGGAATTGACCTATTATGTCTGGTGATACACTGTAAAATTTGAAATTTCAAGTCAGCTTACAGCTGAAGGGCAATTCCGTCAAGTCAGATTTACAGGTTTAACACTTAAGCAGCTTGTGTAGCCCTACCAACATACCTTAGCTATTTCATTGTTATCCAGGCATGAGGCCAGGTAATAGGGGTATCAGACAAGCCATCAACCAAAGCTCCAAGTGCAACAGGAGCTGAGCTACAAGGCAAAATGTCGGCGTTTAGGACGTACTCACACAATGTACATCAGAAACAGTGATATTTTAATGTAGCTCAGCTCCTGTGGCCTTGGAGCTTTAGTTGATGGCTTATCTGATCTGATACCCCTATTACCTGTTCTCATCCCTATTTAACAAATAGCTGAGATATAATGGTAGGGCTACACAAGATGCTAGAGTGCCAAATCTTTAAATCGGACTTAAAAGGACAGACTCAGAAGTCGTCGGGTACGGCACCATATTATGCACAGGTTTAATACAGCAAGAGCATGACGCGTTCAATGATTCCTGAGTGTGTCCTTTCAACTCCAGCTGTAAATGATTGAGTGAGATGGTTGCACAAGTTGTTTTCGAGCAAATATGGCTTGTTGTTTTAAGTTATGATAATCTGTCTGTTGTCATGACGTAAAACAACAAGCCATGTAAGCTCAAACAACTTGTGCAATCATCTCACTCAATCATTTAAGCTGACTGAAAATAAATTTCAAATTTGACAGTGCACCATGAAATAACAATTTGCTTTTGAGGAAAATTCCAACCAGATAATAACCCTCGACTTATAAAAACTTCAAGGGCCGTGGGCCACCTCTAAATATTAACCGATTCGCATGAAAATGGGCACATATTATTTTTTCCTGTATGATAGGATTGGGTCGCCCACTGAAAATATTTACCATGCCTTTCAGGGCCACCCTAGTGACCATTATATATTCAGAGGGCCTTTTGAAATTTTGCCGTTCTCTATATATGTCAGCAAAATCAAATTGTACAGCAATAATAGAGATTTAGTGATTAGAGCACTAAAAGATGTTGAACGGGGAACAGGAAGCGGGTCCCCCTTTTGGGGTTATGCTGGGTAGATTGGCTGCGCCGTCTTTATGTCTGGTGTACTCATGGCCCCAGTGCTTTGAGTTCAATTTCCTTTCTTTGTGTTGTTTGCTCTATTGTTTGTGTGTTTTGCAAATCTCTCCTGTTTTCCTCGCTCGGTTCTGTGTTGGGTGCATGGTTGACGGTTGTTGGTCAAGCTGTGATAAATTTGTAATTCATATAAATACAATCAGTCAGTGGCCTCTGGGTCGCACTTCAAAATTCCCTGCCCGCCCAGCCCGTTGGGTGGTAATATTCACAATTTAAAAAAAAAAAATTCTCATTTTTCCTTATCTAAAAATTCAAAAATTTTCCGCCATTCTTTGCCTGTGCCATGTTCAAAATTTAAAAAAACTTTTTTAAATGTACAAGTGGGCCTTCTGCACTGGTTCTACGTATCTGGTTGCTATTTAATTCTAATCGCTTTGGTTGCATATTTCCTTTGTTTTAGTTCTAAATTTCTTTACTCGTAATCGTGTTACCTTAAGGGCAATAAAGCCACTGCGGCCAATTTATTTAGATCCTGCATTTCAAGTGAAATGTGCTACCTCTAAATATTAATAGAATGAGCTGAAATTTTATACACATGCTCTCATATGCCAACCTCACATGCAAAAAAAAGTCAGGTTTGATCCGCAGGCATTGGGGCGCCAGTCCCACAATACCGGGCATTAGGTAGGAACTGAGATAAATCCTAGCGTCCAAAGGAATGTGTGTGTGTGTGTGTGTGTGTTTGTGTTTTACGTCTCATCAGCACCTGATTGGGCTATTTAGAGACATACTTGGTTTGTGGTCATGTTGAGTTAGTCATCTCATCTTGGTTGGTGGCATCGAGATCTTTGAGGTGTCACTTTGACAGGTACATCCGCAATAATTTTCAATTCAAGAAGTTTCCTTGCCTGAGTGGCATTTATGGCTTGAACCAATAAATTACCGTCAGGCTGTCAATCGACTGAGTGTGGTTTTCCAAATTTCTTCAGCATTGTTGTGTAGCTAACAAATGGTGATACATCCTTCAGTCTTCCATCTTTGGACTTGATGTGAAATTTGAGACCAGTGGGGAGTTCTTTTTTGCTGTTGGTGAGTGTCGGTTTACTCTTGTCTTTGTAAGGTAACAATCCGATTGTTGAGATTTTTTGTTTTGTTGTCTTGGGCGGTGTCTTGTTATCTGGAGCAACATCTTTTTCCTTTGGTTGGTTGAGGGACTTCTCAGTCCCTTGGGTAACAGAAGAGAAAATTTGACGTTGTTGGATCATCTTCTTCGGTGATTCAGGGGAGTTCACAGGTTCTTCCTTGCTTGGCCGGTCTGGTGGTCAAGGCGGTGAAGGTGTTTTCATTAAGACATCTGTGAAGAGGTTCCTGTCCAGATGAATCGTTCTCTGTGGTGATGAATGAAGAGCTGGTCTTGGGTAATCTGCTTCTAGGCAAGGTTTGTCCGGGTCCTGTTCTACAAGGCGTTTGGCTTCGGGAAAGGATAGTTGTCTTTCAGTTCGTATTTGTAGAATTTCTTTTTCCTTCTTGAAGACTTTGCAATTGTGGCTAAAGGCAGGATGGTTCCCTGAACAGTTGATACAATGTTAAAGTTCAGAGCAAGGTTTATCGTGTGTGTGTGCATGACCATGGTCACCACAATTAGCACAAATTGTTGGCTTGATGCATGTACGACTAAAATGGCCATACTTTTGGCAGTTGAAACAGCGTTTTGGATGAGGAAAGTATGGAGAGACTCTGCACCATTCAAAGGCTACAGGTACTTTCTTTGGTAATCTTTCGTCTTTGAATGTTAGCAACAGTAACTCATAACCATTCTTGTGAGCAAGACGTTTGAATTTTGCGATGCCGTGTTTGTGAAACCAATTTGTAAGTTCATTGTCTGAGCAGGTCTTACTTTCTTTGGAGAAAATAATGCCTTTGCCTGATCTTTGAAAAGGTTCAATGACGACTTTGGTATTGGCTATCTCATGGGTGCCGGTCAATTTGTCTTGTTGGTCAGAGGTCGCAGGTTTAAGAAGGAATGTGCCATTGGTTTGGCGTCTCAGGCTATCTGCAATTGTCGTGTCGCAAAGGTCTGCAATTTTTTCGTAGATAGCAACAGATGATAGGTCTTCCAGTGATTGTGTGACACCTTTTATAACAAGCAAATTTTCAGTCTTTGACAGATGTGGGGGGCGGTCAGGGTCAGTCAAGTCATCCGGAGATGTCCTTGTCCATTGGGATCTTGGTAGTCCAGTCGCAAATTTTTCGATCTCAGCCTGGTTTCCCGCTGAGGGACGCGCACCTTGGTAACCCGGTTGACGTACGATCCGGTTTGGAATCATGGTAAATGACATGTTCATTGATATTCCCCTGTAAGGTAGGGGACACACCGTGCATGCGCACTGTCTCATGTTGGCCACTAAGGATAGAGGTCTTCACCTTAGTGTTACCACCCACCGCCACGAGGAGGCCCGAGACCTGCGGGGGCCGCGTCCAAAGGAAAACCTAGTAAGTCACATTTAGGACATTCTGAGAAAATTGACTTATAAATTTCAGTTTGCGTAGTAAGAGATAGACTTACTGGGATTTGCCAGTGTCATTCTGGTGTAATGGGCCACTTCTCGAAAAATCCAAACTTAATAAATACATAGAAACATGTCTCAGAAGTCCCATTTTGACCTTAACTCAATTTGGCCCAAAATGTGACTTACTAGGTTTTCCCTTTGGACGCTAGAATTCCAAACACAGTTATTTTGATATGAGTGACATATGCATCTGTAAATTTGCTGAAGAACATTATTTTCGCTAGATTTTCGTTAACATTTGTGATTTGTTCTTTGGGCAGACGATAATTTTCATAGTTCTATTGGGTACAAGAGAGCAAATCAGTGTTAGCCTCAGTTATTAGGTCCAATGCTTTCATAGGATAAGCATTGGGACTTTATGTGCCATATTTTTGTTGCCAACCACCCTTATGTTTACTCCCTGACCCCCTCCTGACCTGAACCAGCAATCCTTCCTGGGACTGTTGGGCGTGGTGGTTCCGGTGGAGGTGCACCCGATGGACATGGCGGTGGAGCGGAACGTGCTGGGATACCCATTGGGAAGATTGTCCATCTTGATCCAGAAAGCCAAACTCAGACCACTCTCACATTGGGCCAGATCCAGCATGCAAGCTGTGTGAGGTCCATTCAGCACAAGGCCATGCCCCGTCTCCCAATCCAAATTAGGCCAAAAGATGCCATTGTTATGCTTCCCTCCGACAAACGTTGGCGTCCCTATGGGACTTGCACCGGACGGGATGGACTCAAAGTCGTAGTAGAGCAACACATCTGGAAATATTTTTAAACTCTAAAATAAAATAACAAATAAGATTAAAATAACCATTGTACACACAGAATATGTCACAATGAATGTACAAAGTTAAGAAACAACACACTTCCAGTTTTAATTTTGAACATAATATAGATCAAACTTTTAAAAATATGACAATATGCAGTTAATAGGCAAGCTGGAGTAATGAGGGTGTGAATGGGCAAGTTGGGAGTTTCAGTTTGGAGCTCTTTGCAGATCAGCAGTCCATTGGAAACCTTAATTTTTTTTTCATCTTATGACTTCTAATCCGGCTTTTCCACGTCATTCACAGTTACTTGTTTCTTTTCTAATCCTCTATATTGGCTATAGACCAACAAGCCCTTCGGGGTTTTATGTCTATTTTTTGTTGTTAACTCCTGCATATATACGTACTGGATATAGTGAAATAAAAAATAAAAAGTGTAAGTTTGTTTACTGACACAAATGCTGACAGGTGTATCACATGCGTACTAAAACAATTAAAAGTAACTGACACAAACAAATCAATAAAAACCTCCTTAGTCAGTGACATCACAAGGCCAAGTTGAAAGTCAATTTTGAAAACTAGAAGGCAAATTGGAATTTGCATATCTGGACGGTGATAATCGACCTGACCATTGTAAAACGAGCTAAGGCTAGTCCTTTGGTATGAATTGTAGTAGCAGGGGTCCCATTTTATGAGGACATTAGCTCTAAGTGGCCTTGAGAGGGAGAAATGCATATTTTGCTAGACATGCGGCAACGCACAAAAGTGTTTTGATTGATACTTATGTTGAATAGGGAGAGATGAAAGTTTGTAGGGCTTGAGTTATGTAGAGTAACATCATGATGCATTTTTTGCAATGGCACATGAGTGTATATTATTGACAAAACAAGACAAATCTGTAAGCAAACAGAAAAATTGCACTCATCAGGCACTTTCTTGGAAGTGCCATTGATGACATTTAGATTTGGCAGCAGATCTAGGCCAAGCATTCAGCACACAACCCCCGAGATGCGCCCCCGAGGTGCGGCCCCCGAGGTGCAGCCCCCTCGAGGTGTGGCCCCCCCAGATGTGGCCCCCCGAGGTGCACCCCCCCGAGGTGCACCCCCCCGAGGTGCACCCCCCCCCCGAGGTGCGGCCCCCCCCCCGAGGTGCGGCCCTCGAGGTGCAGCCCGCGAAGTGCGGCCCCCGAGGTGAGGCCCCGAGGTGCGGCCCCCGAGGTGCGGCCCCCGAGGTGCGGCTCCTAAAGTGCGGCCCCCAAGGTGCGACCCCAATTGGCGACTCCCTGGGTTTCTATTGATCTCAATAAAGATACATTTATGACAATAATGAGATAATCATAATTCATTAACTGTATTTGGTTACAAACAAATATCCTTTATATGATTTAATTGTTGTAATCACAACTCAGGACAACCATGGCAAACCCAACACCATTCCATGTGCCATCCTAGCACAGCATACAAATCCACTGGCGCTGGTACTCATTTTGCACGTTCAATAGCTACGGAGAGAGTCCCCCTAGCGGGAAACCCAAGAACTACTTGTTCACAGCAGCAAAGACAGTGGGAACCAGCCAGACGACATCAACCAATCACATCGCTTCATTCCAATGGCAACCTGCTACTCTATCAGAGCTAATGTATAGGTTCTGACTCTATGTATCGATGGACTGTTCCCCCCTAAGCTACTGACAGGCGGGCCAGATAGCAGTCAAATGCATCAGATTTAGTGATTTCTGCCTATTCTTGGCACTGTATGCATCTAACTACAGTTGTTACAGATAGATCTAGCCCTAATCTATCTGCTGCATCACTCTGACGCATTAGGATGGCATGTGTGCAGAGGTGGAGGGTGAAATAGGAGCAGAGTGGAGTAAACCACTCTATGTCTTGTTTAATGCTTGCATAGTTGACAGGAAGTCAAGGCTGACAGAAGTAGTAGTGTAGCCAAACAGTATCTGGACTCCGTCTACAAGTGGACCGCTGTTACATTGCCACTTCTTTTCCAGCTTTGGCAGATCAGAACATATGATGTCATGTGTTGCCACCAAGTGACTAGTGTGCTATTCCGCGAGCTCCACATCATTTCAGTCTGAGGAACTCACACAATTTTGTCTGGAAGAAACCGGGGCTGTTTCTGAGTGTGCTGAGTGAGTGAGTGAGTGAGTGAGAGAGTTTGTGTTTTACGCCCCATCAGCACCAGTGTGGGCTATTTAGAGGCAACTGAGTGTGCTGAGAGAATGTGATAGCCAAGTTTGACTCTGGTATACATTAATGTTGAATAGAAATTTTGTGAACGTGCAATGAAATTGGAACTATTTCTTGGGACAGCAATGCTGTAGCATACAAAATCAACTTTTGTTCCAGGTGGCAGCAGCATGCAGTCCTCATTTTCAACAGACTGGTGTGAGCCGATGATCTGCAATAGCTGTAAGGGCATCCAGCTTGAATTTCTCAACATATGTGTGAGATTGTCTGCCTTGATAGATCAGTTCATAAACTGTTAGAATTTTGCAGTAATGGTTGGCTTTCATGTTGAGCTTGGGAGTCAGTTTCAACAACTAATTGTAGCTTTTCAGTCTACTATGACATTCCCACACTGTAAAATTTGAATTTTGAATCAGCTAAAATTATTGAGTCAGATGGTTGCACAATTCTTTTGTGCAAACACAGCTTGTTGTTTTAAGTTATGTTTATCTGTCCACTGTCACAACTTAGAACAAGCTATGATAGCTCAAATGAATTGTGCACGCATCTCACTCAATCATTAATTTTGAGCTGACTCAAAATTCAAATTTTACAGTGCATTTATAAGCATCCTGGCAAAATACAGAAAAACTATTAGTTATTGAAGTGACCAATACTTTCTCATTCATCAAGCATAGAAAATGACAGTAACCAACCAAGTTATAGAATGTTGCAATGGCACAATTGAACTCGATCAAGATAAAAAGAATTGGAAAAAGAGAAATTCCAAGAATTCCAAAAGTTACAAATTAATGATTAATAATTTCGAAATATTCAAACAGCATCACAAGAGTAGATCAGAGAAAGGTACAGTTGAATACTCGGTAGTAATGAAATAGTTATGAAATGTCCTTTAAGATAGGATCCTGTTCCCTTTGCTGAAACAAGATCAATCTTTCAAAACATTTGACATGAGAGTTGACCTTCAAAGGAATACGAATGTCGCCTAACCAAAAAATCAATAGGAGAAAGCAAGAGTGGTTTAATAATAACAAAGAGATATGCTATGTCATTGGGTTTGATCAATCATTCATCAAGTATGTATCTTTGTTGAAGGAAAAAAAAGGGGTTCAGAATCAATAATTACAAATATGAGGTCTTGGACAAAAGCCCAGTGGCAGTTTTTAAGCAAATATCAAATGAGATAAAGACCAGCAAATCATTGTCATGTCCAAATAGTATCGACCGTCCATCAAAAATTGAAGTATTACATCATACAGTAATCCATCATATGGAAAAATAACTTGTGTTGGAGAATTTGGAGGATTACTGCTGCAAGCGACACAGTTTGACACCGGCTGTTAATTTCATCCGGTAATAACCCCCAGCGGTCGAAAAATTAATTAATAAACACTCCAAACTCGCATAAACTGCTGAGCCTCCAGACAAAGCTATATATCTTATCCAATATTATGCAAGAGTTCATTAACAATTCAGACATTTCCCATTCACAAGTCATTGAAAAGCATTCAGCGCATTCAGCACAATAATTCCGCTGAATTGATTTTGCATTTTTCCAGACACCGAACACGTCTTGCATTACAGCTATTGAGCATGAACTTGAGATTATAAAAATTTAAATGCAAGTGAAACTTGTTACCGGATAGCAAATAACTCAATCCAGAACAACAATGCAATGCAGATTAGCCCTATTCATCTATGACAAGGAGCGGGTAATAACCTATCCTTTTTATTAATATAAACCAATGTCTAAGCGCCCCTTAAGTGTTTTGTTACTATGACAAAAATTTTGAACAAACTACAAGATGAAGAGGCAAGAAATATCAATGAAAGTACAGTTATTCAATTTGGCGGCTTCCATTATTAAGCAACATCGGTTTTTCGCAGTTTAAAAATACCAATTTTGGAAGTGTAATTGAAGTGCAAACATAATAATTCTGATTTTGATTTGACGATTTTCATAAAAATTAGTTTCCATTAGAGAAATTTCATTATCTAAGAGGAAAAAGGGCCTTTTCAGTTTTGACAGCGAAAAAGTCTGCCAGAAAATGTGTCCGGACTTTGTGGAACTTCGTACTCCAATGACTTGGCGCAAAATGGTAATTCATATCTCCCACCTTTTAAAAGCTGACCTGAGGTGTTTTGGGAGCCATGATTTTAATAGCATTTTAGTTAAGGAGACGAATGCCATTTTAGGGTGACTCACTGTCAACAGGGTCTCGAGTCCTATTCTTACTTTAAAATTAAAATCAGTAGTTGTCAGGTATTCCACTATCGTTTTCAAAATACTTCTCTGATACCATAGAAACAAAATCTCATATACATTTATAAACAAACTCCATGTATTCAACACCACCACACCAAAAGACGACAAGTTTATTTCAAACCAAACTTACGAGATAATTCTTTCTATCCCCTCTTTTGCTTTATCAATTTCACACGTCTTACCTTTGTTCAGAGTTTTCAGGTAGTCGGGATAATACATGAAATGGGTGAAGTCGGTCGAAGGTGTGGAGGCGGGGATTGCTACCACGTCCGGAATGTTCCCGCAGTATATACATGTGGTGCATTTCTTGAGGCTGTCATCATACTTAAACGCTGCACAGAAGGTCTTTGCCACACTGTGACTCTTCACCAAACACTGAACGGCGCATTCCGTTGCATTGACAACTCCCAGGTAGTCGGTCTTGGCAAGGCAAAGCATAGTAGGTTTAGAAGCTGTCTCGGTGAAGTGATCTCCAAAGGCAGCAGGTAAAATGAACAGCATAGAAAAAACCAAGTTTGTAACCATATTTCTAAGTTCCATTTTTACAACCACTTGTGCAAGCTCCTGAAAGGCAAGTGATAAAGTTTTTGTCAAAATTTTGTTCAAGTTGACACTCTAAAAACAATTGAAGTTTCTAATTGAAGGAAAATTTTGAAGTCACCAGGAGTATAACACACAGTAAGAGGTTGAGTTCAATAATGAAGGCCACCAGTCGAGCGCGCCACAGTTCAGTTAAAAGTTTCTCTGAAGATTAACATCAGATGTCAAAAGGATTCATCACTGGCACAATGCGACTGTCTGCGTTGATTTCCATCTATCGTAATAAAAAATTCATAGACATCAATGTTGGCTGTCGAAGTGTCTCGGTCATACCTTGTGGCGTTTATTTTGCCAGAATTCAAAATGCCTACAACGATCATTGCCAATTTCCCAACAAAGGAGACTTGGCCAAAAATCAAAATTGAGTAAATATAATTGTCGGAAGTGGGGTAAAAAACTCCTTGTCCCCAGGCACAATGGATAACTGCTGCAGTAATCTTGATCTCATGCCTGATCAATCATGCTCAGTTAAATGTCCATTTGTGCGCCTGTCAGTCCTCTATTGACGGCAAAAAACATCTACGTCAACAGAGTGACCTGAATATTGAGTAATTGAATGGCACTGCACCGACAGAAATAAAGTTTACATAAACTTGGAACATCAAACTTATAACGCCGGCAGTGCCACTATCAAATTGACCAGTGAATCAGCCAAGATTTTTCTGCCCGCCTGCAGTTTTCATTGTGATCTTATAGATTAATTTAATTTAAATACAATTAATTTGTACTACTAAAAACTGCTGGAGGCCTTCCAAAGTTGCTCTTTCGGACAATAGAATGGCATTGTCCAGTCAATATGTCATTTTACAGTTGCCAGAGTAACATAAGGCATTTTCGAAACAATACAAATCCTGGTATCTTCCGCAGGCTAAAGTCACATAAAAGTATATTTCAGCTACCTATAATCTACAGAAAACTTCAAAAATATGCAAAACGACCTTAAGTAAGCCTATTCAAGAAAGTCAGACACAGACGAACCAATTAATATTGAAGAAAATCTAAGGACCAAAATATTCCTGAAATTTTAATTAAATCCCATTTAAGACAAATCTCGACAACACATGATCTCAACATTGAATTGTTGCAATTTCAATCATCCCTTGCCTCGTTGCCGAGTCAAGTGTGCCCTCCTGTTCTAATTACCCAACCAAGTGCATAAATAAAGTAAAGCCTGAATCTTCCTTCCTTGTAAGAATTGAACCACTTATTGACAGTTAAGTACATTACAACTGATTTTCTATACAAAATTTTCTAAAACTCATAAGATTTATAAATAATTGTGCAAAGGAGATTGTCAATAATTAATAAAGCTAAACCCAAACCAGGCCACGCATTCTGGGGAGAACGGATAAGAAAACAATTTTGAACGTCATCCTTTATAAATAACTTCTTTGGATTGCCTTTCCTACACTCTACAGGCTTATAAAACAGCAACTATAATCTATCACAAACAAATAAAAATGTGCAAAAATATAACGGAATGACAATTTCTCTTCATTATTATCTAATTTATCTTCATTATTACCTAAATAACTTAATCATTAAACCAACAATTCCGTCAACCATATGTCTTTATAACGATTCCACATTTCCAAGAAAAGAATATGGATTTGGCACGAAAACAACATACTCAGTTAAAGTATCAATGAAGAAATTATTTGCAAAAAATGTAAAATTGATCGTATCAAATGAAAATAGCCAACAAAACAGCTGTTCTGTTCACTTAATGCAAGTGCCAATGGTCTGAAGTATATCACAAAAAATCTATGGACTCCGCAAAACAGTCGTTCTTCACCAACAGACACATGTCAATACTGTTATTGTCCAACTTTTTTTCTATCTTATTCTATCTATAGATTCACTTTTTGTATACAACGGCTGATCTTCCTAGGTGATCTTGGTTCAATCATAACACAGACATAATTATTGAATTATTCATAAATCACTCTCACAATAATCTATCTCATGTAACTTGTATGTAAGGTAAATGACTGACACTAATTTCAATTATGGCCGATCTCAAAAATAATGAAGCCAAAGTGTGACATGACCATCAAAATTTTATAATGTATTGTAGCAGTTGTGTTATGACCATGTAATTTTGTTAAGAACGTATGTAAGTTCCAGAAATTACAGTGCTGCCTGTAAGTTAGTGAAACGCATGAAATTGTGCCATTGCATCAATGCTAAACATCCTCAACCAAACAGCTTGCGGAGGCATTAATTCTCATCTGATGAGAGGAAAACATATTGGGTCATAAAGGCCGATATTTGAGGCGTATGGGATGACAATAGCAGCCAATTTTCTCTGCTGTAGTCGGAGTTAGGTATGGTAGTCGGAGTTAGGTATGGGTCAAAGTCTTTGATAAGTAAGTGAACCACCCTTCCCTATCAAATAACATTGGGTCTGTGTTTCACTTACTTATCAAAGACTTTAACCCATACCTAACTCCAACTTCAGCAAAGAAAATTGGCAACCATTGTTATCTCTTGTGCCTCACATATCGGCCTTTATGACCCAATATGTTTCCCTCTCATCGGATGTGAATTCATGCTTCCACAAGCAGTTTTGCTGAGGATGTTTAGCATTGATGCAATGGCACAATGTCATGGGTTTCACTTACTTACAGGCAGCACTGTATATTTACCATGGAGTTCCAACCAGTGGAAATAATTGATGGTAGCTTGATAATGCCGAATTTTTAGAAGTTTTTATTTCCATGTCCTCAAAAGAAAACTAAACAAAATGTTAATAAACCATCAAAAGAAATCTAATTTCTTTCTATAATGACATAGGGCAAATAATGTAGAGTCTTCAGCACAGTTTTCATTCAGATAAACCAAATATTTTGTGAGAAACACACTATTTTTGATAATTTTTTAGCAATATTTTTTCAAAAATTAAATTTGCCTCAGAAGCATATGTGTTCCTTTAAAATGATTTCAACTGTTCTATGTTATTCTTCTGGATGTTGGCTTTGAATTCATACCAAATAAGTGCCACTGAAGTGAGTGTTAACTCAGCAATAGATGAATAAACTTGAATTAATTCAAGAGAAGAAAGATGTGATTTCATGCGAAATTAGTGGAAAATGCAATTTTACAAGTTAAATAGTGTGATTACTCCAATTATTCACTGATCGCCAACTAGACATGAGAAAGGAAGCATAACAAGTAAAGAAATACAACCTCACAATGACCATTCCAAGCCTCTTTATCACTCAGCTTCCACAGCTGTAATAGAATTAATTCCAACACAATTCCATTGGTTCTTGAATAAAAAAAAGCGACCCCCGCCTGGGTATTATGGTCCATCAATCACTGAGAGAAATGGCCTCACAATGATCATTTAGAGCCTTTTTGATAATCACTCTGCTTCCATAGCTGCAGTAAAGTTCAAAAGTATACTATTGGTTCCTGAATAAAAAATCAACCTCTCTCCCCACCCCTCGGTATGACGGTCATCAAAGCAACAAAATTAAAATTTTAAAAACTCCATGAATAAAAAAGCAACCCCCGCCATCACTAAGAGAAATGGCCTTCGATTAGGTCGCATAAAATAAATCATCAAAGCAACAAAATTAAAATTTCAAAAACATATTGATGAGTTAAATGTATTAGTCAGATCACTGACATGATATCTTCAACATACAACATGTTAAATATAACATGAAAACTATAAACGGATCATTCACAGCCAATTAAGACTCCTTCCAAAATCAATCGCATAGCAACTTTGTTAAACAATCGCAGCAATTTAGCCCTCAAAAACATATTAAAGTAATTTTAATAACTATGATTTGCATTTGCCATCGGAAAAATGCCAAAAAAGTGTCAACTAAGAAAGAAGTTTTGCCTTGTTGTTAAAATTTTAACTTGTTAGTTGACAATTGGAATAATCCAATTTCTTAACTGACATGCCAAAAAAGATTATACAACCAAAAAGCCTTAAGTAATTAAACTATTACAGTCTTCTTTTCACTCTTTAATGAGCTAGTTAACAACACAATGATTGGTCAATGTGAAGGTTGAGAATATAATCACACGAAAATCATTGCTCCAACTGCAAAAAATTCTAAAACGTTTTTGCTGGCGAGCCAATTTCAAGATTGCCCACCAAATTGTCTTATTTGTGCAAAGTCAGTTTTCCCTCAATTGAACCAAACATTGATACTCCAGACAGAGGTTTATAAATTAAGTGTGAATACCCGCATATCGAATCTTCCATCAATCTATCCACAAAAAAAAAAAACAGAATATACTGTTCAGTAAATAACCTTTATTTTTCATATCAGGTTTGTGAATGACAATGATTTTTAACCGAAATAAAGCAATAGAATCTAGAAAACAAGATAACACCATGAAATGTCATACTGTATAAATAACTTCTTTGGATTGATTTACATTCAGGCCGATCAAACATTAACTACATACTATAATAATAATAAACAAATATAAAAATATAAGTGAACGATAGTGCATCTTCATTATTACCAAAATAACTAAATCATTACACCAACAATGCCGACAACCATATGTCTTTATAACGATTCCACATTTCCAAGAAAAGAATGAATAGTAACTTTGTCGCTATTAAATATGGATTTTGTACCAAAACAACGCACTCAGTTATGGCGTCAATGAAGAAACTATTGGCAAAAAATGTAAAATTTATTGTGTCAAATGAAAATAATAGCCGACAAAACAGCTGTTCTGTTCACTTAATGCAAGTGCCAATGTCCTGAAGTATATCACAAAAACTCTATGGACTCCGCAAAACAGTCCTTCTTCAGCAACTGACACATGTCAATACTGTTATTGTCAGCCTATTTTTCAATCTCTTCCTATCTACAGATTCACTTTTTGAATACAACAGCCGATCTTCCTTGGTGATCTTGGTTCAATCATAAGACAGACATCATTATTCAATTGTCATTATTGAATTATTCATAAACAGCTATCAAAATCATCTCTCTCATGTAACTTAAACGTGAGGCAAATGACTGACACTAATTTAAATTCACCGAACAACTCCTGATACCAAAAAAATCCCATGTTTTGCAATTTATGTTACATGATATGATCATGGCACCTAACAGATCAATGAAAATATGTAAGTCAAAGTGATAACACAGCATGCACAGGACATATCAGGACATATCAATTATCATTCACAGCAGTAAGCTGGGAAACATGTTTACTGCAGCCAGTGTGTTAGAAGCTATAGGCAAGACTCATTCTCGAAGACACATTTTGATGGCTTCAGCCTCGGTGGCTCATGCCTCAGTCTCGCAGGCTCATGCCTCAGTCTCGCAGGCTCATGCCTCTGTCTCGGAGGCTCATGCCTCTGTCTCGGAGGCTCATGCCTCTGTCTCGCAGGCTCATGCCTTGGCCTCGGATGTCCCCACCTCGACTGCAACACTGATTGGAGCAAATAAATTTCAATAAAAGAAATTGGAGGGAGGAGTATAGCTGAAAGAGCTATATGTGATGTTTTCATGCACTGATTTGGTTTAAAAGTAGGACAGGCAAGAACCACTGATGAGAGGCACTGTCTTCGCGCAACATGAAACACTCATCTTGCATGGGTTACCTTGACAGGAATAAGACCCAGATTGCAGGGGTTAGAAGCCCAGTATGTAAAGTTAGGTCCCAAGCTCAAAAGACGGCTCATAAAGCCTGCAAAGATGCCACGATAAATGTTGGTTACATTATGTGCAGATAAGCAATCTTATGATGAACTCAACGATGCTCATAATGAATCAAATGAACTGAACGATGCTCATAATGAATCAAACGATGAACTCAATGATGCTTCATGATTCAAATGATAAACTCAACAATGCTCATAATAAATCAAATGATGGACTAATGAAACTCATCATGAATCAAATGATAAATTCGACGACGCTCATCAATCAAACGACAAACTCAATGATGCTCATAATGGAGAAGACAATGATTATTAATACAAACATGACGAGGAGTACAGTATTGCTGAAACTGAGAATTATTACGATTCGTTTACAGCGAAACACTTTGATATAGAATTAAAGTGGACTGGGCCACTGTGAAAATGGCCCTTTGTGTGTCATCATGCTGATGATTTGTCATGATCAAACCCAATACTTTCAATGTTAATTTGATTGAAAGAGACTTATCCCACTTGTTGGTGACAGCCAAACGAAAGGATTATGCATCTGATTTTCACTCTAAAATTTGTTATGAGAAGTCAAATGGCTTTCTCTTGATCATGACTGATCAAGCAGCCTCTATGTTTCTCATGTTGAAAGTAGAGAAGATGACACTTCATCGGCTATCATGAGTCACAAAGTGCTATTTTCACATTGCCACAATCCACTTTAATTCTATATCAAAGCGTTTCGCAGTAATGTCAGTGAGTTTGAAACCACAGTCAGGGAGGTAAAATATAACTTTCAGGGCCATCGTGGAAATTATCTTAACATATATAATATTTGAGAGGTCTGTGATGCTTGAGTTGAGTTTTACTGATTTCTCTCCTACAGGACTTCTTACTCAAAGTTTTTCGGTATTGCGCTCTCCTCATGAACTTGACCATTTTGAAAGACACATTTTAAAACATCAATACACCAATCATTCTGTTTCAATTGATTTATAAGTTCAACAGTTTACCATCGGCCGATGAATCAAAAGCAACGTTGGCCTGAGTTTGACAGTCCATCCATTATCCATTAAAGGAAGAAATCATCTGGAAATGTCCTTCGATACAGTCGCTGAAATCAAATCATCAAAGTCATGAAATATAAAAATCCGAACTGTATCAAAAAATCTAGACTAATCTTATACATCATTCTATGAGGATTACGAAAAATACAAGAAATTGACAAGATTAATGTATTAGTCAGATTATTACACCATGCTTATCACAGTAGCAATCAGTATAATCTTTTCATCCTTCAGCATGTTAGGCATGACACCATGAAAACTACCATCGGATCATTCACATTCAGTCAATTAAGGCACAAACAAAAATCAATCACATAACAACTTTGTTAATCAATCGCAGCAATTTTGCCCACAAAAACATGTCAAAGCACCTTTAATAATACTTGAAAAAACTTAGTCCTGCAACTGGGCAAAGCTCTTTTAGCTACTTTGATAAATATAAGTTCCATCGAGAAAAAGCCAACGAAAAGGCCAATTAAGAAAGAAGTTCTGCCTTGTTGCTAAAACTTGGCAGATGTAAGTTGATAATGGAAATAATCCATCATTTTAACTCCGAACATGCCAAAAACATTTATGAGACAAAAAGTGTGTGAGTTTGTATTTCACGCCCATCAGCACCGGTTATAACACAAAAGTCTTCGTTACACTATCAAGGTTTTTTTTCCAACTTTTATGAACAAGTTAACAACACAATGACTTGTCAAAGAGACAATAATCAGATGATAATAAATCAACTAATTACCCAGCTCCAATCTAGCTGAGGCAATTTCAAGAGGGACGTCAAGTTGCTATGATGTGGTAGAATATCATTGCGTTTCCAGACTTTCCAGAAATTTCGATAATGTTGATTTTTGATTTTTTTTAAATTGAAAAATTTATTGCATATTGCATATTACTTCACTGAAAATGTTACCTTGTTTCTTCATTTTGTGATTTATAAGGAATTTACAGTCGTTTTTCCTGGAAAATTCATCCAATTTTCAGCCAGGCATGACAACAAATCTCTCCAGAACTTCAGTTCTAATGCAGATATCAACATGAAAAAGCAATAAATTTTTCTGCACATATCTGAACCAATTTCAGTTTGATTCACTACATGAGTCCTTAGATCTATTTTATTTGAGCGGTAAGGGCAATCACTCTAGTGAGCTGCTTAATTCCGCAAGACTGTACTGGAGCGATCAACAGCTTAGCTGATGCCCGCATTAGACGTAATGCTGAAGTCAACTTCAGGAACGAATACCTTTTCCCAAGTACAAAAGAAAAATAGTTCCATGTTTCTGGCTGGGTTGCTACTTCAACCATTTCCTCTCAGGCTGGTTTAGAAACCAAGAAAATTTCGGCAACAAACTAACGGATCCGTTTATCAACACTGTGTGCTGCAGCTCACTGCACTACTGAAGATCGTCAGTATTTCTACAGCCACCTTGGGCAAACAAGGGATATTTGGAAGACGGCCATACTATTTGGACAATTTCGTAGGATATTGGTCGGATGATATTTCATCCGAAGCTATTTGGTCAGACATTTCATCTGTGTGTGTGTGTGTTTGTGTCTTACGTCTCTGGAGCACCTTATTGGGCTAAATGGAGGCAAGCTAGTATGTTGTATAGTATTTATATGTGTCTTTTTCTATTTTGCTCATATTTCAGACATTTAATCTGAACACCTTTCACTAGACCTGTGTTGGTTCACAGGACAACACACCTGTCTCATGTTGGCTGCTACAAACTACCCTTGGGACAATGCAATGTTATATGTAGATATTTTTACTTTAGCATAACATTAAGCTCTAAATCAATTAATCAAAAGGCAAAGGACATACACGGTGATTAGAATGGATATATATCTATTTCAAAATATAAAATAAACATTTTTTTGTTTCAGGAAAATCTGATGAAGGATTTGTCGCTTCCAGATGGAGCTTTGGAAGCCTATGGGCAAATGCTGCAGAGTTTGGTTGACACAGAGGTCAGTGATTCTTTCAGTTGAAGTAGCCAATGCTACTTTTAAAAAAAGCTTTTTAAAAAAATCCATGATGGTTTTTTGCATTGAAATTTGGTTTTTCCAAAAAACATTTTGAATCTAAAAAACAATTTTGTCCCAACATTTTTGTCTTGCCAACCTTGTCAGGATGTTTTTCTGTGACATAATGGTTGATGCAGACATGAATACAGAGCAACTTTCATGTGCTATGGAGGGTTATTTAGCATAAGACAACACAAATGTGTGTCGCTAAGAATCTGAAGACATTTTTTTTCGTTTATTTGTGTGAAGTTTTCTTGCACAACTGCGACAGCTCAGTGAAACTTACATGTAGGCCTTTATCTGACAACTTGTGTCCCCAAATCTCCCACCTTACTGAGTGAATAACTTTATGCATACAGTGAGGAAAATAAGTATTTGACACCCTACCATATTTTCTGGTTTGGGCACTTGCCCTTGCTTTAAAAATCAAAATTTCTCAGGTACATCTGGTCTAACATTAGAAGACAGGTAATGCATAAAAATTAAGTGAAAGAAGCATTATGTAATATATTTACATAAGAATCCCAATAGTCTTCGGAAATCAGTATTTGACCCCTTTGTTTGCAAAGGGTTTATTACCGGACTTTTACAAAACGAGCACTTGGAAAAATATTATAACTGAAATTTATTGCAATCAAAACCTATTTCAATTGTTTTCCCCAATTTCATTTCGCTTTTTATGCCCTGAATTGCACCTTTTTATGCCCTGAATTTTTTTCGCAATTTCTTCATTTTGAAGATGCAGAGTAAAAAAAAAAAATCCAAAGACACAAGAGACTTGATTTTTGACTGTCACTAGTCTGGTCTATGTAATTATCTAGGGGTCAACATTTCAATAATTGATGCCATTGTGTGCAAGTAAACAAAGGAAGACATCACCACCAGAACATGCTGGTCAGCAGTGCCACAATAATCTCACCTACACCGGTGTCTGTGAGATCGAAAATCATTTTAGAAAGTCCTAGACTGCCCAATGATGATTTAGCAAAGGCTGTGAAAGCATTTTGCAACTCTGCCAGCAAGAGGTAATAACCTAGCCCTGGACCCCAGAAGTTGTATCATGCAGTGTTTATTGAATTATTCCTTCAGGATGTGATCAATTCATTGTTCGCCGGCGAGAGCCTGGCACAAAGGGGCACACTGGCAAATATCAAGGAAGCCTTCAACCACAAATCCTTGAAGCAAAAGGTGATGGCCAATTTTCAGCATGTCCGTGACTTCTTAAAGGTATAATATTTTATCTATTTCTTAATGATAGTCTTAATTTTCAGTGAATTACAGATAGGAAGGCAATGGCATGTCAATAAAAAAGTCTTTTAAAAAGAAGCATGTTCCCTTCAACCATTTTCCTCGTAACAGAATGATGCTGTTTGAAATATTATTACTCCTTAACCATTCAAGATACAAAGATGCAATGCATACCATACGACAGATAATAATCTCAGCTTTCACATGGCAGAAGTTGTATAAAGTTATTATAGACAAAGTAGAAATGCTACACCATCACTTCAATTTTTAATGCCTATTTAGATTATTTTTGACGTTTTTATACATTGCCTTACATATACTGTACTGGTGAGTTAGCAAACCACTTTTGGACTGAGCAACATTTAGATTCTGAAACTAGATATTCTTAGCTTTAATTTGGTACCCTGCAACCTTGGTTCGGTCGGCGATGCTACGACTTTCAATTTTGGGCAACCCAGCTCATGGACTATTAGAAACCAAGAACATTTCGGCAACAAACCAACGGATTGGTTTATCAACACTGTATGCTGCAGCTCACTGCTCTACTGAAGATCATCAGTATTTCTGAAGCCACCTTGGGCACACAAGGGATATTTGGAAAATGGCAATACTATTTGGACAATTTCGTAGGATATTGGTCTGATGATATTTCATCGGAAGCTATTTGGTCAGACATTTCATCTGTGTGAGTGTGTTAGTGTCTTACGTCTCTGGAGCACCTTATTGGGCTATATGGAGGCAAGCTAGTACGTTATATACATATGTCTTTTTCTATTTTGCTTATATTTCAGACATTTCATCTGAACACCTTTCACAAGCAGACCTGTGTTATAGTTCGCAGGACAACACGCCTGTCTCATGTTGGCTGCCACAAACTACCCTTGGGATTTGGACGAAGCAATCCCAGGTCCCATATTAATGTACTCTGAAGATTTTGTGTTATTGCCAGTGTTTTCTGCGAGGTTTTCTTTCTTTGCTAACTGCAACTAACCTCATCAAGAATCTCCTGGTCCTCCCCCCCCGGCCCCACCCCCGCCCTTCCTTCTTTACAAATTGCAAAAAAATATTCAAAGCCACACTACTGTTCTAATTTAGATGTGTCTCTAAAAAATGTCAACCTTAACAATTTATCACTTGAACCTGCCTGTTGTTTTCCAGACTGGTATAAAGGACCTTGCCCGTTCTTTGAGGAATCATCTCATTGAAAAACGGATATCTTTGGACACAAAGCACTTGGTGATTTGTGACACCAATCCTTGCGTAAGTTTGGTATTCTTTTATTTATTGGTACTCAATATTCATGTATATATTTTTCATTATTTGATATGTTCACGAATTCGTGGAGGTGTCAAAACGAGCACGTACGAATTCGTGGACATGAAAAAACGAGCATAGGCGCTCGTGTACATGTAAAAACTAACACTCGTGAATGTGCTTTATTATTCATTCGTGTATCTGCCAATTCTAACATTCATGGAAGTGCCATATAATTAGGGTTTAGTGTTAAAATTAGGTTTAGAGTTAGTTTTAGCCAAGTTTAAGGTTGCAATGTTCGTAATTACACATACACAAATTCATGAATAGCAATATTTTCCACTTACACGAATGCAAAATTCGTGTATATGTTCGTTTTTGCAGCTTTACAAATTCGTGTAGATGCCAAATAGTGAAAAATATATACCTCCAATATTGCAAGTCTTTCGAATTAATGCGCCATTCATGTCAAGTTGCTCTTGAAATTGAGTGCACACCGCAGTAATCTATACCGCTGGATTACATGTTGGCTTTGCCTCCTAGTGATGGCTATATATCAGTATTGCTATTACATGCATTATTGATACAATGATCACATCATAAAATTGAAGTTTCCGAGGAATTATTAATATGACATGTAAAGTTGACGTCAACGCAATTTACACCTTATTCAATGTCACATCTTTTTTTATTCAAAATACTGGTTTAGAGCAGTTAGAAAAATTTTCATTTGTGGAGTGGCATCTCAATTTGGTTATTGAAACACCCATCAACACCCTCTTTAATTTCAAGGCACAGTGACATGGGGGAATGATTTCATTGTAATAATGACAGCTCTGTAGGCATATAGTATCCCCAGTAAGAAGCAGGACTAGAACCTTGGGTGCTCCTTTGGGCATCGACATGACGTGGGACAGAGCAGCTTTCAGCCAGTTCTGGGATCAATTTGGCTCTCGTGTAACAATGGTCAGCGCTGACTGGGGCCAATTCTTCACAGATGTAGCTGCTGTAGCTGTGGGGAACGTTAGGCTGGTTGCGACTGCTAATCAAGCCCGATTTGCCGGGATGACTAGCATTCATTGGATAGTAAACATGTCCGTCCAATTCCCGGACTTCCCCTGGGCTGCCCTGGAAACTGCTGTAGCCGAGAATGGAAGGGTGAACGCAGCGGCGACTCAAGCCAGAGCTCATCCCTACTAGAGCCCTGCGCAGAATGTCCTGTCCCGCGCGGCACGCAGGATACCGCAAACAAGATTCCTGCGGGACGGGACTGCAAATAGTCAATACGGGGCGGGAGCGGGATCCCGCACCGGTTCAGTCTGCGGGAGCAGGAAGGGGCGGGACTTGGTTGCGGGACTGCGCGGGATTGTAAATTCAAGCAATTTCATGAAAAGTAAGATTGTTTAAATGGTTGAATTAATTTTGAAAATCTTGTTTTGAAAGATATGATTTACCACATAGGGATTCCCTACGGGATGTTCTCCAGCAATGACCAGGAGCGTAATGATGTAATTTCCACCAGGTATCCTAACATGGCATATGCCGGCCAGCAGTTCGCCATTGAACTGTATGGCGATCAGGCAGCGAAGGGGTACCAGGGCAACAACATTGTCCGTCACAAGATCCTAATTGACGCCTGGATCGCGGCCCACAAAGCCCATTTCCAGAACCAACAAACGGCTTTCCCAGGTGCTCTCGTGGGGCTTGTAGCACGGTATTGTGTACAGCGGCTTTTTTTCAGACGGGAAAGCTTGTAATTTCGACATGATATGTCATTGGGACTCGGCATTTATCTGATTTACTAGAGGAGAATGTGTAGTTTTCAGAAATATATGGTTTGCTATGTGTTGGTTGATTCGCCTATCACCATAAATCAAAATTCTGCTAAAAAAACACATTTTTTGCCTTGTTTATAGCTCATTCACAAATAGTATTGCTTATAAACGGTGATGCTTTTGATATATTAACAATTTTCAAGATGAAATAAACAGTTCAGTATCATAGACTGAAACACAAAGAACATATTTAGATAAAAAAATTATGGTTTTATAGTGTTAGCGTTCGCCAAGAGAATTTTTTACATGAAGATGTCACATAGCTTGAAAACAATTAATTTTCTTACATGCACTTTTGACCCCTCCTGGAATATATATGCTTTATTTATGGATCATTGCTAATGGCTGCATGAAAGCCCCATATTATCGCTGTTTTAGACCAACACTTCTTCAGTTCCTGAGACCTTTATAAGGGCACATTTAGGATACTTTCGCATTGCTTATGCAAATGTTCACAAGTACGTCGCGTTTTACAAATTCGTAGGTTAAGGTGTCAAACATTTAGAGGTAAGGTTCACATTTTTTTTACAGACATTCATGCATCAAACTGCAATACTGGACAAAATATTAAGTCTCTAACCATCATATTGAACTTGTTAGAGCTGATCTTAGTGCGTTCACAAGTACGTCGCGTTTTATGAAACCGACACTTCCTGCTGCTACGTCACCATGGTCATGCCAATAGCATGGATACTTGTGAATAATCATTAGCAAATATATTTAAGAAGCCAAAAAAATTTTTAGAGAGCAATCTGAACTCAATTATGCGCAAAATTAGCATATTTTTAAAAATATGATAAATGAGATAAAATTGTCAAAAACCGTATTTTTCTGCTAGTTATGCAATTGGCAGGTAATTCTGGATTAAATCCAATATCAATAATGCCAATTTGAATTATTTTCTACAATGGACCATGCATTTACAGTCAAACCTGCTCGAGCAGCCACCTCTATTAAGCAGCCACCTGCTGTAAGCAGCCACTTCCAATTCCTCCCAACTGATTTTGCATTGTTTTACACCTGGATTAAGCAGCCACCTGCTGTCTGTGGTTAAAGGCCAGTGTTTTTAACCCCAAATGGCCACCCTGACCTGTATTAAGCAGCCAGCTAAGCAACGCCTATCTTGTTACATAACTACAAAATTGCATAACATGATGGGGGCAGCATAGAAACAACTAACAAAATATGAATTTCATTGTAACCAGATTACAATTGTATAGTTTCAATGTGCTTATTATCTATTTAAAGCTTATTTAATTCAAATCACATGTTTAAACATCAATTAATTGCTTAGAATTGTATTATTTATTAATTTGATGACCAAAAATATGGCCATTCATTCACAAATTGTTTTCACTGTGAATGGTAGAGTTCAAAATCACACCTCCATTAAGCAGCCACCTGCCTTAAGCAGCCACTTTTGTCCACTCCCTTGACTGGCTGCTTAACACAGGTTTGACTGTATATTCAAATGAAAAATACTTGGGATATTTTGGGGCGAGTCAAAAATCTGCTATTAACTTGGAACAGAATCCAAGATCCAACATCCAAAATCAAATACTATGTCTAATAATCTGGTTCCCTAGAATTATTTCTAACTGATTTGGAACCGAATTTCCTTATTTTGATACCTTCATCTCTATATTATATCACATGATTTCTTGTTAATTTCAGGGAATTTATCGTTATCCCAATATATAGTGTTTAATCATCATTTACCAATTTTAAAAGGTTCAATTGATTTTCCACTATGTTTCAACCATGTGAATTATTCATTTCATATTACTTGACCCCCAACTTCGCTTTTTGTGCATTTACCAATCATTTACTTTCATCCAAAAATAACAATAATTGACTTTGGCTTGGTTTTGTTGAGCATAGTCAATGCTGTTATGGCTATGGTTACAATTTTTCCAGAGTTGGTCAACACTATATCATGAACGTTTCCTGGTGGTTTGGTGGCTTTAACACTTATACTTTTTGTGGCACAAGTGTTTTGACCAACTGTGGAGAATTCAATTTTTGCAGGGCGGAGCTTAAGGCGCAGCTCCTCATTGTCTGCAGTTAGAAATGTAAAACCCCAGTAAAATGTACTCCAGTATGTGTGTTATAAGTGTTCCAATAATTAACTTCCTGGATTAAGTCAGAGTAGTTATTTTTTTTGAAGAAATATACCATATTCCAGTTCTGTCACGATTCACCCCAGTGTGCCGATTCACCCCATATTATGGAACAACGAAAGCTTGTTTTTAAAAGCTCAATCCTTCTGGATTTAGTTTCTCTGATATATTAGCTGTCAAAATATAAGAAGTAGTTAATTGTGCTACAACTTTCATTTTTCATCATCGGTGGCCAAAATGTGTACACAATAGTGTGCTACAAGCCGTGGTTCAAGCTGGCCAACATGGACCCTTCGGGCCAGCTTTTTAGGTTCGGGAGAGATCATATACCTGGTGTCCTCAGGGATTTTTGTGGGCGGCACCCTCCTCCTCAGGTATTGATGGTGATATAACGGTAGTGTAATCGATAGTATTAGTTATGTTTGAGTTTTGTTCAAGTTTCTTTCCCAACGACATTGGTTTGCTCAAGTTGCGTCAATGTTTATATGAATCCCAAGTGCCAAAACTTCTTCGATGATGTTAGAGGATACTGTTGCGTAGAGACAATGAAGACACATGTATCAATAGAAATGACTTTTTTTTTTTTTTTAAATGGACGGTATGAGTGTGTGTGTCTGTGTTCGTGCTTTACGTCTCATCAGCACCTTGTTGGGCTATTTAGAGACATCCTTGGTTAGTATCGAGGGAGTTAATAATTCAGTTGGATAGGTGTTTGTTAATTATAAGTGGACGGTATGATGACTAGGGCTTTATGTCCTGTGTTTATGCACTTGGTAGGCTAAATAGGACAGGAGGACGACACAGCAAAGAGGCAAAGGATGATTGAAACTACCATCCAACATGGGCCCAGGCGACCCGGCAAGAGTGGGATTCTAACCCTGGACCCAGGGCAGTGATTGGCAGCCCAGCACACACTGAGCTAACCCTCTTCACCCCCCCCCCCCTTTCACCGAGGCAGCCCAGGATTCAAAGTGAGGCCCAAATCCCGAATGATAGCATCATAGAGACTGAAGACCCCAGGATCAACTGTGGTCATGTTATCTGCCCAGAATGAATGAAATGATGGACTGGATGCTGACAATGATTCAAATGACCATGAACTCAATGATGCTCATCATGAAGAAGTCAATAATGATTATCGTTTCAAAGAAAACAATCTGTACAATAGTGCTGAATCGGACAATTACATGAGACCAGTTTAGAATGTCCCAAGGATCAGAGGACCATTCTGGATACAACTAGTCAGATTGATGTAGAAAAATTGGCGATGGAGATTACTATAATTTTGGAGTAAGAAAGTCCATCACAGAGAAGCCGGGTCACCATGCAAATTATCCTTCTGATGTTCAGTGTCTGTCATATATATTCGACTCACATATCAGAGAACTTGAAGTTTTGCCAGTTTCTCAACAGGTTTTCTGATTCAATATTTTATTATTGCTCTCTGTCCTTGAGTCAAGTCTATGAACCAAACCAATTTGAAGGACATATTCTCATATGTCTGCCACACATTAAAACATCATTACACCAATCATTCAGTTTCAATTGATTTGGAAGTTCAACAGTGTACCTTTGGCCTATAAATCAAAAACAATTTTGGGCTGAGTTTGACAGTCCATCCATTAAAGGAAGAAATCATCTGAAAATGTCATTCGATGTGGTCGCTGAACACAAATCATCAAAGTGATGAAAAAATCTGAACTGTATCAAAAATCTAGACAAACCTCATACATCATTCAATGACGATTACCAAAAAATACAAGAAATTGACAGGTTTATTGTATTAGTCTGATTATTACACCATGCTTATCACACTTTAGTAACAATCAAGACGTGGTACCTTCAACATAGCATGTTGAGCATGACACCATGAAAAAAAAAACAATGGATCATTCACATTTAGGCAATTAAGACACAAGCGAAAATCAATCACATAATAACTTGTTAATCGATCGCAGCAATTTTGCCCACAAAAACGTATCAAAGCACCTTTAATAATACTTGAACAAGCTTGGTCCTGCAACTGGGCAAAGCTCTTTTAGTTACTTCGTTAACCATAATTTGCATTTGCCAAGGGAAAATGCCAACAAAAAGGCCAATTAAGAAAGAAGTTCTGCCTTGTTGCTAGAACTTGGCACATGTAAGTTGACAACGGAAATAATCCGTCGTTTTAACTCCTAAAATGCCAAAAACATTTATAAGACAAAAAGTGAGAGAGTTTGTGTTTTATGCCCTATCAGCACCGGTTTTAACACAAAAGTCTTCGTTACACTATCAAGGTTTTTTTTTCCAACTTTTATGAACAAGTTAACAACACAATGATTTGTCAAAGAGACAATAATCTGATGATAATCAAATAATTACCAAGCTCTAATATAGGTGAGCCAATTTCAAGAGGGCCGCCAAGATGCTATGACTTGGTAGAATATCATTGCGTTTCCAGACTTTCCAGACATTTCATTAATGTTGATTTTTGATTTTTAAAAAATTTATTGTATATTACTTCACTGAAAAATGTTACCTTGTTTCTTCATTTTGTGATTTATAAAGAAATTACTTTCGTTTTTCCTGGAAAATTCACCCAATCTTCATGACTACAAATCTCTCCAGAACATCAGTTCTAATGCAGATATCAACATGAAAAAGTAATACATTTTTCTGCACACATCTGAACCAATTTTAGTTTGATTCAGTAACTATTGCTTCCCTCAAAACTCAATATTTGGAATTTTCAGTTAATTTTGTCCATAACTGGACAAATGGCCACATTACCAGGTTATGCACCACAGTAGACGAGTAAAGCCAGGCTGACCATGTGCCTACTTTAGGGCACCCTAACATCATCAAGTGTCAAACTAAATCTGTGAGCACCCAAGTTCATCAAAATGGAAAAACTTTGAGAATATTTTCCTGGGATGAGCACTGTTAGTTTCTCTCTTCCATAGTAACAACAGCTGTGATAGAAGCAGTAGAAGAAAAATGGCTTCTTGAGCTGTGTTGACAGCAATGTTATTCTAATGGGACTGCCTCAAAACCAGGACTACAACATGCCAACACTTTCAAATTTTTATGAAAACTTTTTGGTCAAGGTGTCAGGAACAGGAGGAAACAAGTATTTTTGTCAAGAGTAAGGTATGTCTTTAATTATCAGTCAAAAGCTTACTGCAACAAAAAATTGACTGGACTTCAGATGTAATGCTGAAGTGAACATGAGGAACGAATACCTTTTCCCAAGTACAAAAGAAAAATCAATATTCCATGTTTCTGGCTGGGTTGCTACTTCAACCATTTGCTCTCAGGCTGGTTTAGAAACCAAGAAAATTTCGGCAACAAACTAACGGATTCGTTCATCAACACTGTATGCTGCAGCTCACTGCAATGCTGAAGATCGCCAGTATTTCTGAAGCCACCTTTGGCACACAAGGGATATTTGGAAAACGGCAATACCATTTGGACAATTTCGTAGGATATTGGTCGGATGATATTTCATCAGAAGCCATTTGGTCAGACATCTCATCTGCATGTGTGTGTGTTTGTCTTTTACGTCTCTGAAGCACCTTATTGGGCTATATCGAGGCAAGCCAGCATGTTATATATATGTTTTTTATTTATTTTGCTCATATTTCAGACATTTCATCTGAACACCTTTCTCAAGCAGACCTATGTTAGTTCACAGGACAACATGCCTGTCTCATGTTGGCTGCCACAAACTACCCTTGGGATTTGGACAAAGCAATGTTATAAAAAGATATTTTTACTTTAGCATAATATTAAGCTCTAAATCAATTAATCAAAAGGCAAAGGACATACACGGTGATTAGAATGGATATATATCTATTTCAAAATATATAATTAACTTTTTTTTTGTTGCAGGAGAATCTGATGAAGGATTTATCGCTTCCAGATGGGGCTCTGGCAGCATATGGAAAAATGCTGCTAAGTTTGGTAGACACAGAGTCAGTGATTCTTTTAGTGGAAGTAGCCAAAGTGGGTGCCTATGAGTAAATTTATAAGAAAAGCTTGTAAACACTGATGTTTCATGCAATTTACACAATTAATATATATAAACTGCTTACTGAATGTTTTCAAAAAGGTATGAAAAGCCTCTTGCATGGTAGATTCATCCTCTCATGTTAGTAATAAGTATAAGTGGAACTGAAAATACATGGTAGGATTTTGAGTTTCCAAGGACATAAGTTTTCTATAGTGACAGCAACATTAATCTAGCTTTCGAGGATTGACTAGTTGTAGTGAAAAGGAAACCAAGAAGCTAATTAAAAGCTGACATCAAACTCTCTATCTAATTTGCTTAGGTACCTTCCATTAACAAGAAATTACCTGTAACAGTAAAGAATATATTGGCTGGTCCACTAAAAGAAATGAAAGTTACTGAAATCTACAAGATAGCGGAGAATGTTGCGAGAAGTAATGCCACATTTGAGTTTCGATGGCAGCCGTCTTGCAGTAAGGAGAGGCTTAATGGACAAACTATTGCATTGATGTCATCAAAACAACTTTCGTTGAATTCCCCATTCCACAAAACCTAGGTCTAGACCCACATATCATGGTCTATTGAAACTCCAAGCCCGGGCTGATGGTTGCCACCTCACTATCTAGATGCATGATATTATTCTGATTTTTTGTTCACATTTATTTCTTTTACCTACATTTTCCCCTAATACATTTTTTCCCCATTTCCAATCCCCCTAATGTTTTATCAAATTTATTTGTTCCAATCTTCTTCTTTTTTATAAACATAGTTTTTTAAAGCTTCCCCTCCCCTATTTTTGTCCAAATATATATATATTTTTTACAAACTTTTTTTCCCCGAAATTTTTGGTCATTTTCCCCCCAAATATTTCTATTCACTATATTTTTCTTTTTTTTTCTACAATCTTTTTCCTAAATTTTTTTCCACATTTTACGTTCTTTTACTTTCTTTTATTCAAAGAATTTTGTATCATCATGTAATTAAATTAATCTCACATGACAAATTGTTTGTAGCCGTTTGCTTTTTCTCTCTCAAATCCTTCTTGTTTCATTTTCATTTATAAATCTCTTTGTTTTGTTTTATTTTGTTCTGTTTGAGGTATAAGTCAGTTATATCCCTTGTTTTCGTGAATATGTGATAATCCTCGGCTCACACCTCGGATATATCACATATTCCCTCAAACGCGGGATATAACTAGCACTAATCCGTCGATTTAACTGCTAACATGCCAAAAACATTAATAAGACAAAACGTGAGTGAGTTCGTCTTTTACTTTCCATCAGCACTGGTTACAACACAAAAGTCTACGTTACACTATTAAGGTTTTTTTTCCACACTTTTAAGACCAAGTTAACAACACAATGATTTGTCAAAGAGACAATAATCAACTAATAATTAATCAATGATCCAACTGCAAAATAATTACCCTGCTACTAACTAGGTGAGCCAATTTCAAGAGGGCCGCCAAGTTGCTATGACTTGGTAGAATATCACTGCGTTTCCAGACATTTCGATAATTTTTTTTTTTTTTAATTGAAAAATTTATTGCATACTACTTCACTGAAAAATGCTACCTCGTTTCTTTATTTTGTGATTTATAATGAATTTATAGTCATTTTTCTTGGAAAATTCATTTCATTTTCAGCCGGGCATGACTACAAATTTCTCCAGAACTTCAGTCTAATGCGGATATCAACATAAAAAAAGTTATAAATTTTTCTGCACATATCTGAACCAATTTCAGTTTGATTCACTACATGAGTCCTTAGATCTTTTTTATTTGAGCGGTAAGGGCAACCACTTAGAGAGCTGCTTAATTCCACAAGACTGTACTGGAGCGATCAACAGATTAGCTGATGCCCGCATTAGATGTAATGCAGAAGTGAACATCAGGAACGAATACCTTTTCCCAAGTACAAAAGAAAAATCAATGTTCCGTGTTTCTGGCTGGGTTGCTACTTCAACCATTAGCTCTCAGGCTGGTTTAGAAACCAAGAACATTTCCGCAAAAAACCAACGGATTCGTTTATCAACACTGTATGCTGCAGCTCACTGCAATACTGAAGATCGTCAGTATTTCTACAGCCACCTTGGCCACACAAGGGATATTTGGAAAACGCCAATACTATTTGGACAACTTCGTAGGAAGCTATTGGTCGGATGATATTTCATCGGAAGCTATTTGGTCAGACATTACATCTGTGTGTGTGTGTGTGTGTCTTAGGTCTCTGGAGCACCGCATTGGGCTATATCGAGGCAAGCTAGCGTGTTATATATATGTTTTTTTCTATTTTGCTCATATTTCAGACATTTAATCTGAACATCTTTCACTAGACCTGTGTTGGTTCACAGGCCAACACACCTGTCTCATGTTGGCTGCCAAAAATTACCCTTGGGATTGGACAAAGCAATGTTATGCTGCTTGAAAAGGGTATATATATTAATATATAGATATTTTTACTTCAGCATAACATTAAGCTCTAAATCAATTAATCAAAAGGCAAAGGACATACACGGTGATTAGAATGGATATATATCTATTTTAAAATATATAATAAACATTTTTTTGTTTCAGGAAAATCTGATGAAGGATTTGTCACTGCCAGATGGGGCTCTGGAAGCGTATGGACAAATGTTGCAAAGTTTGGTAGACACAGAGGTCAGTGATTCTTTTAGTGGAAGTAGCCAAAGTGGGTGCCTATAAGTAAATTTATAAGGAAAGCTTGTAAACACTGATGTTTCATGCAATTTACACAATTAATATATATAAACTGCCTACTGAATGTGTCCAAAAGGTATGAAAAGCCTCGTGCATGGTAGATGCATCCTCTCATGTTAGTAATAAGTATAAGTGGAACTGAAAATACATGGTAGGATTTTGAGTTTCCAAGGACATGAGTGAGTTTGTGTTTTACGTCTCATCAGCACCTGATTGGGCTATTTAGATACATACTTGGTTTGTGGTCATGTTGAGTTAGTCATCTCATCTTGGTTGATGGCATCTAGATCTTTGAGGTGTCACTTTGACAGGTATATCTGCAATAATTTTCAATTCAAGGAGTTTCCTTGCCTGAGTGGCATTTATGGCTTGTACCAATAAATTACCGTCAGACTGTCGATCGACTGAGTGTAGTTTTCCAAATTTCTTCAGCATTGTTGTGTAACTAACAAATGGTGATACATCCTTCAGTCTTCCATCTTTGAACTTGATGTGAAATTTGAGACCTGTGGGGAGTTCTTTTTTGCTGTTGGTGAGTGTCGTTTTACTCTTGTCTTTGTAAGGTAGCAAGCCGATTGTTGAGCTTTTTGGTTTTGTTGTCTTGGCGGTGTCTTGTTATCTGGAGCAGCATCTTTTTCCTGTGGTTGGTTGAGGGACTTCTCAGTCCCTTGGGTAACAGAAGAGAATATTTGACTTTGTTGGATCATCTTCTTCGGTGATTCAGGGGAGTTCACAGGTTCTTCCTTGCTTGGCCGGTCTGGTGGTTGAGGGGTGAAGGTGCTTTCATTAAGACATCTGTGAAGAGGTTCCTGTCCAGATGAATCTTTCTCTGTGGTGACAAACGAAGAGCTGGTCTAGGGTAATCTGCTTCTAGGCAAGGTGAGTGCGAATCCTGTTCTACAAGGCGTCTGGCTTCGGGAAAGGATAGTTGTCTTTCAGTTCGTAGTTGTAGAATTTCCTTTTCCTTCTTGAAGACTTTGCAATTGTGGCTAAAGGCAGGATGGTTCCCTGAACAGTTGACGCAATGTGAAATTTTAGAGCAAGGTTTATCGCGTGTGTGTGCATGACCATGGTCACCACAATTGGCACAAATTGTTGGCCTGATGCATGTACGACTAAAATGGCCATACATTTGGCAATTGAAACAGTGTTTTGGATGAGGAAAGTACGGAGAAACTCTGCACCATTCAAAGGCTACAGGTACTTTCTTTGGTAATCTTTCGTCTTTGAATGTTAGCAACAGTAACTCATAACCATTCTTGTGAGCAAGACATTTGAATTTTGCGATGCCGTGTTTGTGAAACTAATTTGTAAGTTCATTGTCTGAGCAGGTCTTACTTTCTTTGGAGAAGATAATGCCTTTGCCTGATCTCTGAAAAAGTTCAATGATGACTTAGGTATTGGCTATCTCATGGTTCCGATCAATTTATCTTGTTGGTCAGAGGTCGCAGGTTTAAGAAGGAATGTGCCATTGGTTTGGCGCCTCAGGCTATCTGCGATTGTCATGTCGCAAAGTCTGCAATTGTTTCGTAGACAGCAACAGATGATAGGTCTTCCAGTGATTGTGTGATACCTTTCATAACAAGCAAATTTTCAGTCTTTGACAGATGTAGGGGGGCGGTCAGGGTCAGTCAAGTCATCCAGAGATGTCCTTGTCCATTGAAATCGTGGTAGTCCAGTTGCAAATTTTTCAATCTCAGCCTGGTTTCCCGATGAGGGACGTGCACCTTGGTAACCCGGTTGACGTACGATCCGGTTTGGAATCATGGTAAATGACATATTCATTGATATTCCTCTGTAAGGTAGGGGCACACCGTGCATGCGCACTGTCTCATGTTGGCCCCTAAGGATAGAGGTCTTCACCTTAGTGTTACCACCCACTGCCACAAGGAGGCCCGAGACCTGCGGGGGCAGTTTCCAAGGACATAAATTTTCTATAGTGACGGCAACATTAATCTAGCTTTCAAGGATTGACTAGTTGTAGTGAAAAACCTAGGTTTAGACCCAAAAATCATGGTCCTGTGACAATTATATGAGGGTATATGGCCAGAAATAGGGTTTTGCTAGAATGGAATGCCCAAGTAGCACCCGCCTGATTCTTGTTCTGGGGTGCCGCTAGATCTACGTGTAAAATAGGAAGAACTATCAAGGTGTGTCAGACGCTGGGAATTGAAGTTGTATGTATGGAGCAGTTGTTGAACAAAGATGTAAGTAGGAAAGACGAAAGCCACCCTTTGCACATTCTCCCGTGGTCATCAGCTCACTTTTCGAGCTGGCTCTGCCAGTGAGCCTCTGACCTGGTTGGCCAAAAAAAGTGTGGTTTTAGAGCTTCAAGCTGATTGGTTGCGTAGGGAAGTGGACGCACAATCAGAGAGGCTGTGACATTTAAGGCTGGATCAACTCATTAAATTTGCTTACTGTTGATAGCTGTTGTCTGTTGACCTGCTTGTTGTTTGAAGTTTCCTTATGTTTGACATTAATCTTTATGATTAGAACAGACTCAAAAATACTATGCAAGCACTCAATTTAACTTGCAGATAGATATTTACTCTTCACTTCAGTCAGTATTATGTATTATACATCAATCTACCTTTTATTTCTCTGTCAATTTTTTTGTAAGGATCCATATATATCTATTGATATATTTATCTATCCTCCCTCTCTCCCTCAATTACTCCCTCCCTTTCTTCCGTTCAGCTTTCTCCCTTCCTCATTACCTCAATTCATTATCCCACTTCATTCCTCCCTTTATTCCTTCCTTCTTCCTCCCTTCACTCCCCCTTCATTCCTTCATTACTCCCTTCATTACTCCCTTCCTTCCTTCATTCCTCCCTTCACTCCTCCCTTCATTCCTCCCTTCACTCCCTTCACTCCTCCCTTCACTCCTCCCTTCACCTCTCCCTTCATTCCTCCCTTCACCTTCCTTCATTTCTCCCTTCAGTCTTTCCTTCATTACATTGAATTGATCAGACGGGCACAAGGCTCCCCTCTTTTTTTTGCACAGAAATGCGTTCTGAAAATGTCAAACTTGGACTAAGTCAGTCACTGCCAATGAGGCTGTCTTGAGAAGCAACCCAACAACCAATCAGATCAGAATTGAATGCATGGATGATGATGATTGCCATCTGAATTGTTCACAGTTTTACTTTTTGGTTTTAGTACTCATCAGTGATTTCACAGTTCATGTATTTTTCAGGTTATGGTTTCTTGTTTTCAGTTTGTATGTTTCATTTCATTGTTCAACATTCATGGATTGTTTGCAATGGTTTCGAGTGTGTTCAGTCATAGGTATGAAAGCTGCCTCCTGTTTGGCTGAAACCACCAGGGCATAACTGATCTAATCCTGACAAAAACCACAGAAAAATTGATCAACAGAGTCAAAGCCTCGCTGTGCCAGCTCGCACAAGAGGCTTTGACAATGTGAAAATGCCCTTTGCACGATAAATATCAACCGCTGCCATCTGGCAGACGTCTCAGGTCCATCAAAGCAAGGACATCGCGCTACAGTAAATCTTTTGTTCCCTCAAGTATTAAGCTATTGAATCTTAATTGACTAAAGCACTAAAACCTATCTGATCACAGGCACACTCCTGTATTAGTCAATTAATACTCAGTATAAATATCATTATATTATTTCTAACAGACTGTACAGTCAGTCCAGGAGAGTGCCTGTGCTGTAATATGAATGACTGTGATTATTTGTGATATGAATGTCTATGATTGAATGAATGTATGAATGCTTCTTGCATAAATGCCCTTTCCACCATGGATAATCATAACGCGTTCTAATTGAGGGTACGCGTTCTTTTTGAGTTAAGGCAAGCGTTCTTGTTGAGTGGCTGTGAAAGAATCTGGCCTTTTTGCTAAATGTGACCTTTTCCGAAGTAAATACTGACTTCGTGGAGTGCCTGAAAGATAGTCCTTGGCCTGTGTGCCATCCTTGCAATAATAGAATTTAAACTTTCATGATTGAAGAGACACAATACAGTGCTGGTCTGTCACTCTTCTCACAATGCTTCTCTATCACTCCGAAAGAACGAGTTCACTCATCCTCCACAAGAACCCGTACCACTTTACTGTGAAATGCACTCAAGGGCGGCCTTAGCCGTCATTTTTAGTGAAGTTACCATTGAAACCACAAGAGATTTTAATTTTCTCTGAATTTTTTTTTATTCATGGCAGTAGCTGGCATTAAAGCTACACAACTGGTTTGACAGTGTGGAGTGTGGTCTACCTTACCTGACTGGTTCAAAATCTTAAAGAGGTAGTCTAAAAGTGAATATATATCTATAGGCCTAGATTTTAATTTTGAAATAAATAAAAATTGTAATGCAAGCCCTATGCAATTTGTTTTTCCATGTATGCATGACAATGGTGCCACAGTTTGTTTTATATTTCCATTTTGAAAATGTTCCTATTTTCAATTAAGAAAAATTACACCTTGATCAATAGATTTTGCCATCCAATATGCTTTATATGCAGGTTAGTTTGCAATTCTCTTATTGAAAGCAGGACAGAATGACAGTAGGCCTAACCTGGTATTGAATTATCATTGCAATGACCAGACCTGAAATGCAATCTGATTGTGTTCACCAGGCTATATCTATAGCAAGGGCCAATTGCCTACTTGTGCAATAGAGAAAGTCAGCACTTCTGCCAGACCATTATATCTTCTTATCAGTCTTTATTTAGGCCGTGAATGCACTGATTTCTGCAAAGGTACTCAATTGTTTTAAGGGGGTGACCATTTGTTTTCCGCGGGGGAGGGGGGCCTTGGAGTTTTTCTGATCGAGTAATTATTTATTTCACGATAATGGCAGTGGTAATTATTTATTTTGAACATGCTAAGTCACCGAATATTCATTCCTAGCATCACCCTGTTAAGAAATACCCCTACCAGAAATTACTTATTTCAAGATTGGCCAAAAAGAATTTATTTATTTCAACAAAACTGAGAAAGAAATCATTTATTTAAAAAAAAACTCAACCTCCCCCGGCCATCTCGATATCAAATGGTTGCCCCCTCATTTATTTAAGTCATGGTTAATGTCTCTGCTATACCATGGACAATTTTTGAAATCCCACTTCATGCCTAATGCTTTGAATGAGTGAAATATTGGAGACAGTATTCATTTTTTCCTGAACTTCCCAAAGTTGTGCCCATTACATTGCGCTCTATGATTTGATAAACGATATAAAACCATACCATAATGATGCTCTAGAATATCCATTACTCCATGGTAATAGCAAAATATTCCATACCACAACATTTCTATGTCTTTTCTGGTTTTTTTCTGGCATTTTCATGGTATTTACTGATAAGCACTCCATTAGAACGCATTCACAACTCAATAAGAACGCGTACCCTCAAGTAGAACGCTTTATGATTATCCCCCGTGCTTTCAATTGTGTGAGTTATGCAAAACAATTAAAAACTTTCCTACTCCAGGTACCGAAGTGTAGGACAGTTTCAACAGTCTATGGCGACTTAGCTTTTGCTTTCGATAATGCTCATGCTTCTATGTTCATGCTTGCTCTGCTTGAATAAATCAATGAAATCTGAACTTCAAACTGCCTTAATGTTTACAATCTACCTGGCGGCTACCTGATACTGTAGCTACAATGACACTTAGAGTAGTATTGTTTACATCATATGCGCTTCACACACGGCTTGATCAAGACTCAGTCCGGACCATCATGGCAACTTCCGACAACATCCAGGATTCAGCCAGACTTCTGAACACATAATATTGAAGGCCCACAAAACATGTTGCTTTCCCTTATGGAGTGCTGTCTTAAATGCCCCCATCAGCACCAATGTGGGCTATTTTGAGGCATCCATGTAGTACTTCCCTAGTCTTGGGTTGGAGGATTGGTCTCAAGACAGCCGTCGACTTGCCATTAAAAAGGATGAACAAAGACAAAAGATCCAGGTTAAAAGCCCGTTTTGGCAGGAATCAGCATGAGATGGATGGATGTTTGGGGCTTTACGTCCTGTATTTTTGCACTTGGTAGGTTAATTAGGACATGATGAGGAAACAACAATGAGGTGAAGGATGATCGAAACAGCCGTCCAACATAGGCCCAGGTGACCCGATAAGAGCTGGATTCGAATCCTGGAGCCAGCGATTGGCAGTCAAGCACGCTAACGCTAGACCAACCCTCCCCCGGAATCAGCAAGAGCTGTTTTTGGATGGTGGAGAGCAGGATGCAAAGCGGGAGGGGGGGGGCGCTATGGATGCAGCCAAACAGAATGAAAGACAGATCAATGGTGCCGAAAGACGTCGAGCATTTGAACTTATTTTTGAAAATTCACCGGTTTTGAATTGCCGCTATAAAAACTCACTCGGAGTTTATAAAGTACAATAAATACTTCAATAGCAAGGTCTGGTCAGTTGGACAATCGTTTGAAGTGCGCTAGTCCAGGGGCGCATCTAAAAATTGGGAGAGGAGGGTCAGAACATGTAGCAAATGTGCACTGATCTTCCCCATCCCATCAAACAACACCTCAAAAGACAATTGACAAGACGTCCAAGCAGAATCAAGACGAACCATGAGTTATTCTGAAGAACCAATCAAATTGTCATGCAAGTTTCAAAGAAATGCATACCATGGCATCACAATATTTTATTATGTAGATTCCGGACAGGGGAAGAGCAATCTATGGAGCCCCAGACAATACAAATTTCAGACAGAACGCTGCAAAAGTGAGAATGGTGTTGAGAACTTTAAAACTGGTCCTGCAAAATCCAGTTCGATGAAATTCACAAGCCAAAAACAGACATGGCTTTTTAAAAAATTTGATGCATTGAAATCAAATCAACAGAACTAGTGCAAGCAGCCTTCAACATGTATTGGTTATAAATCTACCTCGCCAATATATTTTTGGACGAAAAACCAACCACAATGCAAAGAGCACCAATACTAAACTGAAGGACAAAAGTAAGTTCAATTTGAAAATAATTTAAAGAAAATAATTCTCCAACCTTATTTATTGCTTGTTTTATGTTTTAGACATTAACAATGACCAATTAGTCATGTTTACATATTCTTTTCACGGGTCATTGCTTCTGCACTGGTACAGGTCATGAAATGCAGTAATTAGGCTAATCCTTAAGATCAGTTGCCCTTAACTGCACAAAAAGTACTCAGAAAAGTTCCTTGATCTTTCCTGAGTTGGGATACGCCAACAGACTACCATTGGGCTCACTCCCCCTTGAGCAATGAGGCCCCGTGGTTGGGGTGCTGGCGGCTGGAATGTCCCAGAAAGAGGTTGCACGTCAGAGGGGCTGCTCCCAGCCAGCAATAAGCAAGCTCATGACCAAATTTGATCTAACAGGCTGAATGAAGGATCTTCCAAGGCCAGGCAGACCTGAAGTCAAGACCCATGATCAAGACAGGGACAATATCCATCAGAATCTTGGTGATCGTTTCAAGACCGCCACATCCACAACTGCTGAAATTCCAGGCGTTTTATCACATCAGATTAAAGGCCACAAAAACGATTCAAAATTATCTTTTCAGTCTCCAATACCACGCAAGGTTTGATGAAATTCACATACCAAGGCAGTGTCTCGATATTTTAATTACGTTCATTCAGATTTCCTGGACAAAGTCTCTAATATTTCACACAAACAGAAAAATAAAGTGGAATCTCAAGGACCAAGAAGCACCAAAATGTTCTGCAACAAATGTCAGCAAGTTTCAGAAGCATGAAAATACAACAAACTCCGTAAATTATTTTCAGATACAATACATTTCTTCTTCATACAACATTTTTTCATTTCTTACATTTGTCTCTTTTCTCTTTCTTTTAAAAACCTCTTTTCTGTTTTCTTTATTTCTTTTTTGTCTCGTAATTAAGTTTGACTTCTTTTCTTAGTTCATTGACAATTTTTTCTCTTTTCTTTTTTCCCCCCCAAACATTCAAATTGGCAGCAAAACATTCCGAAATGTTGTGACACAACACAGGGCGGCCATGTTGCATCTTGCAACACTTTGGAATATTTTGCTTCACATTCAACAATAGGTAGAAGTCCAGAACTCAACTATCACATGGCAGTGAAGAAAAGCCTGAACGGTCGTATTTAAAAACCAGCTGGAACCTGAAACGCTGAAAAATTTATTAGCAAGACAACAAACAATTGGCCGAGTCCGCAAACTGGGAGTTGCATGGTTGTTGAGTTCAATCGGTTGTGCTGAAAATGAAACAAGATTCATCGGTCCCGGACATCAAATACTATTACAAATAATACCACTAAGTATCATACAACTTCACCACCTCAATCATTCAAACATTTGGAGTAAGCAACAGTGCAGTTTTACGGGTATTAGGACTCTCAGCACACCAGTATCCTCAATTTTGAATCCTACCAAAAACTCGGATCCAAAATTTGGGTCTTAAGACATGGCCAAAAACTCGAGCAGATTAAAATTCCTGACCAAAGAAAACAGGCAAACATTAAATCTTAATTCTGAAGGCAGGCAGCCCAACAAAAGAGTTTTAGAATGTAACGCTATTAGACTAATTAGCAAATCACATATTGCTTACCCAAATTTTCTTTTACTTCATTGTTTTTTCATAACATTCACACTTAATATTAAGTTAATAAATGTTAAGAACACCAATTAACACTTAAAGTGATCAGACAACACTTATTTTTTACCATGACCAATTCCAATCTTCATAATCCACAACTTCTTGACGCTTTGTCGCTGAAAAAAAGAGACACCTAGCAACCAACTTTATTCCTTCAGAAGTATAAAATGCGAGACAAGAATTTCGAACACAGAAAAGGTTAAAAGTCCACTAAAATCCAACAGCACAAAAAACTAGTTTAACTTCAAGGGATCTCCCTAAAATCTCACTAACAGTAACAAGCATTATGAATAATTTCTAAGCATCGCAGCCCCGAATGAATCCAAGAAATCATAGAAATTGTCTTACATTATAAGAGATCTCAATGCATCTCTTGTTACTTGACCCACCGCCCACGATCAGCAAAATTATCTGGATGCTGGATCTAGTTTCAAAACAACTATTCCACAATAAGGAGACCTCCCCGCAGACAATTGTTTCTAGTAAGGCCAGACTATTTTAATTCTTAGCTTCTCGGATCGACCAACTCAACACATGTTCTGTCTACGGAGAAAAAAATGAGCATACCCACAATTTTTATTAAATTGACTTATAAATTGAGCTTTAAGCTTCCTTTCTCATCCTACCGACTCTAGAAAAAGTGTCCCGAGAAGACCAGAGAAGCTAAAATTCAACAATGTCTGGCCTACACCCAACCGCAGAGACTAAATCACGGACTTTCCCCAACTAGGAAACCCCGGCAATAGGGGTGACTAACTTGCAGTGTACAGCAGTGATCTAATTGGTAATCTAACTGGCAATCTAATTGACGATCAGATCGGATCTAAGAGACACTAATTTCACACAATTATGACAGAATGAAGTGACATACAAATAGTAATTTACTCAATCAGGGTTGTACGGAGCATGAAAAATAGCTTGGTTAATTTGATTCGAGATGAATTCTTTTCACAAGGATGAAATGATGAGAGATGTGGCACTTTTTTTTTCTCTTTTTTTTTTCTTTTTTCTTTTTTTTTGCCACTAGTAAGGGCTAAACCAGGAGGCTCGCCTTCCTCTGCAAGAAATAAACATTAAAACAAATCAAACACAAGATACAAACACATTAGAAATTATATATGTCAATTTCAAGCAATTTCAGGACAACATTTACACGATGCTTCTCCATCCAGTCTCAGTTTTCAAAATGTAAGCAAACAAAATCCAAGCATTAAATAATTTCAAGAACTAAATTGTCCTTTTATCATTATTATGATACTTAATGGCGCAAATTCAGAAGTGCTTTCAGTGCGCTTACATTAAATAAATTCAGTTGACTTATTTGGGTCTTAACATCTACAATCATAAAACCATGAGAGCTTTCACAATTCACACGCAACAAAAACTCCAAAAAAAAAGGAATTTTTACTAAATGATTACAAATCAGGGCTTTGTGGAGTCTGGAGTAAGTGTCTTGGAGTGAAAAGTCAAGGAGTTAAAAGTCATGGAGTTAGAGAACCATTGAGTTACAGAGTCAAAAATAGTTGTGAAGTCAAGACAATCATGGGGTCAGTGAATCGTGAGGTCAGAGAGTCGCGGAGACGAGTCGTGGAGTCAAAGAGTTGTGGAGTCAAAAATCCAGACCTTGAGGTAAATCAGGTTATGATCAGCCAATTGAGCATCTCAAGTATCAGGCAGAAGTGTCACGGAGTCAAGATCCAAATAGTTGAGGAGTCAAAAAGTTGTAGTCAGATAGGCCTAGTAGCAGAGTCGTGGTGTCAAAAACCAGGACTCCCAAAATATTCAACTTGACAGGAGTCCAGTTTTGGGAGATCGGTGTCAGCTTCTCGTCAGTCTACGGAGTAAGGAGTCTGACAGTCAACAAAAGGTAGAAGGCTAAGGAGTCTGCGACATAGTTTCCCTGAACCCTGAATCCAAAGCCCAAGCAGCAAATATGTTATCAGTTGCTAGACCACATCAGTATAAAAGCTGACTAGTCCATTTTGAAAGACTAAAAACACTTGACACTTACCTTGAGAAGCCCCTCCCTCGCCCTCTGGGCTGGTAGCCGTAGTAGAAACTCTGTTGCGCTCTCCCTGCCCCTCTACCCCGGGCTCCCCGAGGCCTCCTGTTGGTCGATGAAATTCCAGGGCGGTTCGTCCTTTTTGCTCCAACCTAAGAGACACACAAATACTTGAAAAAGCAGAACTACAGGGATATATACCTTTATTTAATTCTAACACTTTGATAGTTGCAGTTTTACTATGAGCTATTTTTGTGTTGCCATACTAGGACTCCACAAAAGCTTCATTTTGACATGAAAGAAATGTCGTATAACTTTACAGATAGTGAAAGTTTACATATATGTGTAGAAATATTGAGATACAGTAATTAATATTCAAATGCTTAAATGGACATGGGGCACTGAAGATGAACAAAACGACCTGTACTGCATTACCACACAATCTATCGAACCCATAAAAACAATAAGGTCATAAGAAATGCACGTAAACTGACAAAATAACCAAAATTGTAATAATCACCTTGATCTGTCTCCCTCTGAATAGTGAATCGTCCAAAGCCATGGCAGTCGTGACTGAATCTTTGTCAGAAAACTCTAAATAAGCAAACCTGAAATAAACACAGTTATTTAGTATTTGGCCTTATAAACACATTTAAACTTCATGAGCATAAGGATAGATATATATGTAATCTAAAATGCATACACCTATTCCGAATGGGGTCTACTTTATCCCTCATGTACAACATATTTTAAATATGTCCAACAATTATTGTCAAGTCATCTTCCACATATACATGCATTATTCTTTCATTGTACATACATCATTGTTTTTTTTTTACTTGTCACCAAATAGCCTTGTGGCTAGTGTTGTCTTTCTTATTTGTAGAGTGACAACAATAAATAACAATTTGTTATTGTTATTAAATGCCTTCTGAAACACCAACATGGAGGGAGAACTCTCTACGTGATTACTTTAACTCGGCCGTAACATATTTCTTTAACACTGTTATATTTCACCATAACACCAGGCGGCCTATGGTAGACGGCAACCAACGAGTCAACATTGCTAGCCTCTGGTGGAAATATTCCAAAATAATGTAGAATGAAGAATCAACATTAAATTGCAGATGTGCTATTTTCTTGTCAGCCCTTACATTGGCCTATTAGTAAGGGTCTCCGTCATAAAAATCAAGTTGGTTCATTTGTAATATAAACGATGTAACAGCCAAAGAAAACATAATAACAAATATAATTCCAAAAGCCCTCAGAAATACTTTACAAAATCAAAAAAAATTCCATCATTTAAATGAACTTATAACTTGGAAATACTACAAATTACGTGCTTTTTTGTCAAACCTACCCCTTTGGATGTCCCGTATACTTGTCGCACAGAATTGTCACCCTGTTGATCGGACCACAACCGTGAAAGTGCGCCTCCAGTTCCTCAGCTGTCGCACCATAGTCAACCTAATATGATTAACACAATTTTATCAGTCACGGTACGAGACAAATTTAAATATAGTTACATGGTAGATCTAGATTAATATTTCTTTATATCATGATCATTTGACATATATTCAGTGCAAGGAAATTTGAAATCAATATAAAGTGTAGATAGATCCAAATTTTGCCTATAGATTACAACTTGAAATATGACATACATTCAGAAATGAGACAAATAGCCAATCAGTCATGACAGACTACTAATACCTTGGTAAAGATATAATGTTGGTAACTTGGTACACATTATCGTCATGAGCACTAAATGACATTAAATGATATAATTTTACAAGATTCACTTTTTATTAGTTTTCAATACTTACATTTCCAACGTATATTGACCGTCCATCTGCTTCTATTTTCTCCTCGACCGATAAATTGACAGGACTCGCTGAAACAGTAACCAAAGACATTTTCAAGATATGAAGATTTGTTTGTGAAAGCCATGGGATATGGCTGAAAGCTTTGCAAGCAAAAATGTTAAGACTTTGAGGTAGGCCAAATAAGACAGAAAGAGGACACAGCAATGAGACAAACTTGTCTGACAAAGGATATTCATTGAAACTGCTTTTATGCTGTTCTACATCTGCCAAGCAAGAGCTGGATCATGTTGATTCGAAAATGATACCAAGCAAAAGGAACCAGAGAACACTACCAACTGAGCTAGTTAACCCTCCCAAATGGATGGATGATTGGGGCTTTACGTCCTGTATTTATGCACTTGGTAGGCTAATTAGGACAGGAGGATGACACGGCAATGAGGGGAAGGATGATTGAAACAGCCATCCATCATGGGCTGAGATGACCCAGCAAGAGCTGGATTTGAACCCCGCACCCAGCGATTGGCAGCCCAGCATGCTATCACTAGACTAACCCTCCCTCCAGTTAACCCTCCCCAAGAGAAGGCCAGGAAAACATAATTTTGACTCCAGAAGGTTGGCTAAACTTACTGAGACTAGCATTAGAGGAGGTGTTGCTCAGGTTCATCTGTTTCTCCACCTCGCTCTGCATCTCCTTCAGTTTCTCGGCCTCTTCTTCCATCTCCTTAACTCGAGCTTTGATCGCCTCCAACTCCTGAAAATTACAAACAGACATTATTCATATGTTATTGTTTTATTTTGTTAAAGCACAGGTCCAGAAGCATTGACACAGCGTGATGCAGGTTAGGAATGGGACGATAATGGTAAGCATGAAATCCGCCCGTAAATGCTGCAAAAGAGCGATGCAAATTCAGAATTTTTCGGTTTTGAACAAAAAAGACACGATATATCATGATATATCACGATATTGTTGATATCGCGATATCTATAGCCATGATATCACGATATTTAATGTTGGAAGATATCGCGATACTGCAATATATCGTTTATCGTCCCAACCCTTATGCAGGTGCAGGTAACAAAATGGCTGTCAGTGACATTTTAATAGTTCAAGGCCAGCCAGGGTCCCCAAACACTATGTAGATACTTGTAAACAATCATCAGATTGCCACACGACCGTGGTGACGTAGTCTACAGCTTATTAAAGATCTATATCAAGTCTCGGGGGTTTGCATATTTTCAATTTGAATAATTTTCGTTGATAACAAGGGGCGAATAGAAGGAATTTTGGAAGGGGCAGTGTTCGGCACAAGCAAATATTCACGTCTGTCGTTTTAATTCCCTGAATATCCTAACAGTGAATGCACACAACTTTTCAGTTTGACAGGACTGCCCCTCATTTGGTTGAAGTTGACCCCTGAGGCTAAAATCAAGCAAATAACTGAATAGTGAATAAAAATACATTTATTCAATTATTTTAGGAACATGCAGAAAAGCTTTCAAAAGGACACAGGAGTAAAAACAAATGCGGGGCATGTGTGACATTGTGCATGACCAACGAACATAGGCGTGTTGCCCATAGGGTCAGGGGGGGCTGCAGCCCCCCCCCTGGCATCAGGGCAAATGGGATATCAGGGCAAATCCTGACCAATATCAGGGCAGACCCATTGCCCTGGTCACATCCTTACAATGTTAAAATTTCAGGGCAAAGACAAAGTAGCGACAGCCCCCCCCCCCCCACACTCCCACGAAAGGGCTGTCCGGTACGCCTATGCCAACGAAAGCTGCGTACTATTTGTTAAAGAATTCCTAACAATACTGAATAGCCCCAGCCTGGCCCGGGTAAAAATGTGATAAACTTGAGTTTTTATGAATATCAGACGACGCGCCAATAAAGCAGCATTTCCTTGATTTATCGCCCAAAAAAAACTGGGTCACCGATTTTTGCAAAGGTGCACGGTAGACAACTTACAGGGTCTTCGCCTCCATCTCCCTCTCCAAGACTGATCGAAGTATCTTCTTCAACCGTAGGATCGTGTCCATAAACTACCTCGCTGTCGTCACCAAAAGAAAAATCCTGTTCCGTGTCGTCGCCATTTTCCGCCATTGTTGATTTTGAAAACGCCGGTCTGAATCACCTTCAAAATGACAAGAAATACGTAAAATATCGCATCATCTGGCTCAGAAACAACACTCCTATAATGATAACGAGTTTTTAAAGCATATTCCAGAAGCAGATGACATTTAATAACCTCAGATTACTCACGATTATAACCGGCAAACAACAACCCCAAGAGACGCCAAGCAATCAGCGTCACAAACAACGTTCAGCGCCCCTAGCGGATAATCCTGAATTCGCGCCCAAAAAAAAAGACCCGTGATGATCCACATCAAAGGTTATGTACCCATGCAGTAAAACTGTTCCAGTACAAGCTGTTGCAGATCCACTTGCAATATATCTTAAAAACAGTCTTACTAAATGGAATTTAATTAAACACGGAATTTATTTCTTTAATAAAATCTAATTTAAAGCATGCAATACAAGTCACGTCAAATATTTTTTATTAATCTGACCTGCTGTTTATACTGCCAGGCCTCCAAGGCCCACAAGCCACCGAATTCAGCTAACAGAATTTATTTCGCAGTCAAGAATAACACGGACATCTCGCCATAAAGTTAATTTACGAAATTATGGTTCCATGGTGATTGGTGATACCATTATATATATATGTGCCAAAATGCCCAAAAACCCAATGCTGGAGATCAAGTGTAATCTTGGAGCCCATTCAAAATTGAAATTCTCTCTCGATCTCTCTCTCTCTTAAAAAAAAAAATTCCTCAATTGGTTTTTACACATTTATAACACAGCCTAATAGGCCTAGGCTTATTGCAAAATCACGTAAGTAAATTTTTGTTTCGACATTGCTCTTCAAAGTTGGCTAATTCGCACTTTGATATGGTGGGTTTATTTTTCTTCATCGCCATAAAGATATCATCCTAGAAAAGAAATACGAGAAAATATAATGGAAATATTTAAATAAATATGGAGAGGGGTAAATAACTCAAAATTTAATGCTTCTTTAAAATAACATGTCTTACAATGCTTGGTGGTGGGATTTTTGCTTCAAGTTCAGAATCATTCAGATCCAAGCTAGGCCTATTTATATTTTCATCCTAAAAAAAAAAAATCAAGACTTTAAAATGAGAAGGCTAAATCGATCATGGAAAAATCAACTTTAAAAAAGTTGGTCCATGGCTCACATGACCAGGTAAAGTGATAATGGTTGTAAAATAGTTTAAATCTCAGTACCAGTGAAAAGGGTTTTTAAAAAATTCAAGATATGACGGAAACTTGGCGACATTTAATTTTTCCTAATAAAAAATAGAAATTGAACAAACAGCCAATTTCCCAAAAAATTAGCCCAATTAAATTAAATTAAAAAGTGTACAAACATAATGCAAAGATGCCAGAAAAAATTTAGGCCTACCCTGTGCATGAGCTTTCTCAGAGGCTCCATAGCATCATCTCGGAATAAAACTGTGATGTCTGCCGGGGTGTACCTGGACATAAAAAATAAAAACAATCACTATATTGTTTATTGATGTCACATCATCGCAAACAAGAACCACATTCAGTACCCTTCAAGCTTGTCTGCAATTTCTTCCACTTTCTCTGGCGGCACATCAAACACGGGGTCGGAGGATGCCATTTCCTGAATCATGGAAGTTCTCTCGTCAAAATCTGGCATTCCAACATAAATTTTGCAGTTAAATCTGGAAAATATGATTGCGATATAGAACAAAAATTGAAAAATAACATTAAAATTAAACCAACCGAAGGTGAACATGGTGAAGACGGTAAGAATTGGGGCAACCATTACATCTCCCCGGGGGGGGGGGCTGCTTGGAGTTGTTTTTTTTCATATAAATTATTTTTTCTTAGCTTGGTGAGATAAATAATTTTTTGCTTGATTCAGAAACAACTATATTTGAGGAAATCACATGCTCGAAAAAGTCGAAATAAATAGTTACTGTCTCCGTTACTATGAAATAAATAATCTCCAGCAGATAAATCTTCAATCCCTTCCCTCTGTCTTCGAAGCTTCCGTCCATATATCTGATGGTCACCCAACTTCTTTTTTTAATTGATAGCTTTACCAGTATATCAAATTGTTGATCTATTCAAGCACACACCTTTCAATGATGCTCTCACTAAGATGCCATGGTTTTTGTGAGGCTCCAATTAAGAGGACTTTACATGATTTATGGTCTCCTGAAAGGATAATATATAGTAGGAAAAGGTTTGGCAAGAGGAGACACATGGTACTTTTACTATGATTTATCCAGACAAGATTCTTATTCAGAGAGAATTCTATGTACGGCCATACATATACCTTTGACACCTCTTCCAGCCAATCACATGCCAGTATTTCAGGGAAATAATTCCCATATTCTTTATTGTTCAGTTATCCTCTCAGACAGACAGACAGACAGACAGACAGGTTTTTATTTCAGCCATTTACGATACATTATCATGCATTGGACTTTTTCATTTAAAAAACAATTGGCTAGGCGATGCTTGAGATGTCCTATTTAGAACGCTTTTCCAAGCACCGCCTATAAACTTTTTATGGTTCAGGACTTTCATCTAATCATGGACTGCCATAAACTGTTCAAAGTTCTTATTATAGAATGATGGGAGGTGGAGGAAGTGGGAGAAAAGATAAGTTGAGGGGTGGATGGGGAGGGGGTGGGGGTTGCCTTGATCCATTTATAAATAATTATATCTATATAAAGTGTCGCTAGTTGCAAATGTAACAATTTATTATTTGACATTCAGTTGTGTATTTATCTATTAATATATGTTTTGCATAGGAGGCAAAGCCGTATTCGCTGTGTGTATGAATTTTATCTAAAATGTTTGAGGGACTATCATTCAGTAGACTTGGTAGCTGATGGCGTATGCACCCTTCTGCAAAAGCATGCCTAACTCTCGGTTTGATAAATGTTGTACCTCTTGTAAAATAGGCATGAGTAGCCTGTTGTATGGGAAGAAAATTTTCACAGCTAAAGTACTCAGGAAGACCATTGTGCTTAAGTTTAAAATAGAATTTGTACTGTTTAAGTATGTACAGGTCCTGGACTTTTAAGATATTAAGTTTTTTAAAGAGGGGGTCAGTGTGGGCATTGTACTTGCTTCTTGTTATTATTCTAAGTGCCTTTTTTTGAAGGGTAGAAAGTTTGTTACCTTTATGACCCCAACATAATATACCATAGTCAATGTATGAATTTATAAGCGAGAAATACAAAATTTTTAGTGTGTTTTGGGGAATAAAATTTTTCAATTTTGACAAGATACCAGTTGCTTTAGACATTTTTTTACTGATTTTATTAATATGTCCTTTCCATTTTAGTTGAGTGTCAAGAACAATACCCAAAAAGTCAAATTCTGTAACATGTTCTATTTTCTGCGATTTTATTTCGATGTTTGGGAGTTTTACCACCTTGTTCTGGGGATGAAATACCATGAATTTTGTCTTTGATACATTTAATGACAGTTTGTTCAAGTCTAACCATTCACTGACGTTCTTCAGTTCGTTATTGATTTGGTCATTATTGAATTGATTATTATTGTTATTTAGAGAGACAAAAAGGGTAGTATCATCTGCATAGCTTATGGTTTTAAAAAGTTTGGTGGAATTGCAGAGGTCATTGATGTAGATAATGAATAAGAGTGGTCCCAGTATTGAACCCTGTGGCACCCCTGTTTTAATTGTTAATTCTGTTGATCGACTTTCATTTAGTTCTACATATTGTTTTCTGTTACTGAGGTAGTCTTCCATTAATTTGTAAGAGTTGTCTCATGTTTGACTGTTTGAGTGTTTGTCTCATGGTATAAGCCAGTTATTCACCATGGGATCAGGAATATGTGTTTATCACACCTCGAGCTAAAACCCTCGGGTGATAAATTACATTCCCTCTCCCGTGGTGAATAACCTATACATATTCCGTATCTAGTCAAAATGAACACCTTGAAAGAGCGACATAAAATCGGCCTCCAGTTCTTTACATCTGGAACTTTGTCCGTTGCTGATGAATTCCAGATCGTCAACGAACATCACTAGAAGATGATTGGGGTCACAGCGGGCCGAGATAATCTCACGAAATGGTCTGAAAATATATAAAATAATTTATTCACACACAATTTTCATTCTACAAAATTTCGCGTAACTAGACTCCTTGCATATATGCGAGTTCCTGTTTTTCTTTTTTTTTTACATGCAATGCTTGTGTGTGCACTGGCTGATACATCAATCAGATTCATGGAGACTTGCACCACCTGATAAGTAAAGTAAAGGGTGGTCCATATTTCAATGAGAAAAATCAAATCTCCTGAAACCCCCAATTTGAAAGTAGAAATCGATAACCACATAAGTAAAACAAACACATCCAAAATTTCAGCCAAATCAGTTAATATTTAGAGGTTGCACAGAGCCTTTAAAATTTACAATGTAAATACTCAATTTGCGCAACTGAAAAATTGGTCGATTTTCCAGATCTTTTTCAGAAGTGAATAGTTTTTCGCGATTTTGATGTGTATGAAAAGGTTGGCATGGCAAAGTAATATCTAAAAGTTATTTTTGATTCATTATCCCTCATTTGTTAGTGAAATATATTCCTGTTTTTATGAAAAAAAAGCTTGATAATTCACCTATGTAATATCTATGCTCATTCTGCAAACAGAGATTCCACTCCCCCCCTCCCCCTGGTGAGGAAGTTGATTTATGCTGACCAGCTATACAAAACTTAGTAAGTCAAAACGAATATCAGGACTGGATTGGGCATCCTGGACATATTAAAAAAGGTTATTTAATCAAAATAATTGACCGTTATTGCATTATTTGCACAATACTGATGATTCGGAGGTCTGCTGATGGGTAATCGCATGCATGTAAACTTCAACGGTTTTGTGCAACCTGTAGAGGGCAGGCCAATTAATATCAAGGGGGGAGCCTTGGAGTTGCTTTGAAATAAATAATAATTATTTGCTCAGTTTTGGTGAAAATAATCAATTATATCGGGGCGATCATGAAATAAATCATTTCTGGCGCGCGATTTTCGGGGGGGGGGGGGGCGAGCGACTTTTGCCCTAATTTCAAGACCTAGATTTAATACCATTTCAAATGAAATTGCCTGGAAATCATTAATTTTCAATAGTGATTATTTCATCATCTGCCCAAATTTTTTAGCCTGTTTGCCCGAATCTTACTGTTTCCCAAACTTTTGGGGGGGGGGGGGTTGACCGTGACCTCCAACCCCCTGCCCCCCCCTTCTCTAATACGCCTATGTTCATAAGAAGGTGATGCTTGGTGTAGCAATGAACATTCAGGATTGCGCGCTTGAAATAAATAATTACAGCCGCTGTTTACCGGAAATGAATAATAGGGGGGGATGTATGTCCCCTGCCGCCCCCATCTTGGACCAGTGCCCCCCCCCCCCATCTTGGACCAGTGCCCCCCAGTTGTCCCACCCATATGAAATTTCCAACTATGGCTAAAATATACAATTAATATAGTGGGTGCCCCGCCGGAATGGTGTGCCCCCCAGGTGCCCCCTCCCCCCGCTCGCGAACCACCAGTTATGCCACTGACTGCAGTGCCCGATTTAGGAATGTGCGGAGTGTGCGGCTGCACAGGGCCCCCACATTTAAGGGGGGCCCCCACACAAGCAGATCACGCGAAAATTTATAGCAAATTCATATTATAGTTCACGCGAATGATGCCGATCTGAGACATAACCTAACAGTGCAACAAGTAGAGCATTATGAATGATTAAAATGTGGGGGCCCCAACCTTCTTGAGGGCCCTCCAATGTAATTATATTTCAAAATTGGGGGGACCCAAACTCCCACACATGGTGAATGTTCTCTAAATGGTTATCATAAGCATTGTAGAGTTAGACGGACAGCAAAAAATGCCAATGTATTATGATTTTATGGCAAGCGGCTGTAGGTGTGGCCCATTTATATATCAAGTTATTTAATAAAATTGAGGTTTGTTGGCCAGAAGGAAACATTGATACAGTGGGCTCACATTCGATCCAAAAAAGGAACATTATTTTTCATCATGGTGCATTTCTACGAGACAGTCTCATGACTTCTATATACCAATAACGAGATCCAGAATTGCAAAGCAATGTCTCAAATATAAAATAGGTAGTATATGGAACTCACTTCCCTTAACATTGAAATACTATGGAAAATCTGTTTATGCATATGCAAGTAAACTAAAAGCACACTTCCTCTCTAAGTATGATGTTGCATGTCAAATTCGAAATTGCTATATATGTCATTGATGTTTTAATTTGACCTTATTCTCCATCAGCTGAATCAATATCAAACAGAAATTTTCATATTCGTAACATTAGCCTCACTTCATCTCATTCCTAACAAGAAGGGTGGCCTGAATTTCAGCTCCAGGGCTATCCAGGTCTCCTCACATTGGCACACCATAATAACAAATTTGCAAAGTTATAAGAACCAAATAATTCTTGTGATTGCTCGACCATTTAATAAGTAATGTGATGGCAAATTTATGATGATATTTGTACTGGTCATCTTGTTCTCGCTAATGTCAAATAAATATATATCGTATCGTATCGTATCGTATCATACTATAGGGTAAAGTGAAAACACAAAAGTATGTACTTCATAGAATAAGTCTGGTTCGTGGGAGAATATGCTAGGGACTGCCTGACACTACCTGCTCCCTTTCAGGCATTTAACATATTAAAGAGACAGAAAACCCTTTAAAAAGTCCCATCTCAATCAACATATTAATCAATTTTAGTATTTTATCAATTTAGCCAAATTTCATGCGCATGCAAGGACAGACCCTTCCAAAAGTTGTGGAGACATCTCAACGTAACGCATTTCGGGGGCCCCCACAACTTCTCAGCACAGGGGCCTCCACAAACCTAAATCGGGCACTGACTGACTGAATGCATGCAATTCAGCCAGGAAGGATCTTGCGAATAGCTTTAAAACACAAACAAGACTTTCACCAAATCTCTTAATTTTGGGCCTGAGGGAGGGGGATGGTTCAATAACCCCCCCCCCCCCTAAATAAGCCACTGATACATAGTTATTGGATGGAAAACAAAAATTGTACTGAATGGACATGTTGTATATATAGGCCTATAGGTTTTCGATGTCATTGTTTTGCTACTGACAAATGTTTCTGAGTGTATCATTCAATTCAACCATCATCTCTTCCTGGATGACCCAAAGGCAAATCGATGGGAAGATCCAGGACCCAAAAATACATCGAGAGCGATCGGACGCTCTTGAATATTCATGAAGCAGGATCACTTGTCACAGCTGGTATAAATGCAATTTCTTCGCAGGTCTTTTTGTCAAAATGAGCCACATGTTCAAATGCTTATTTTATCAAGTTGGTCTACTTTACTGTAATTTAAACAATATTTTGCCATTCACATGTTTATGATTTAATCTTCTTAATAAATACTTATGAGTTCGTGTATGCAATTTACTTGAAAACTTGATTTGAAAATGACTTGTGATTAGGTATGTTATAGGTGGCGCCACTTGTTCCAATATCAGCACGTCTCGACCAGAGACAACTAAATTACAAGAAAAGGGGGAAGATCGACAATTGGACACAAGGGGAGGGGCAATATAATTTTGCGCTCTTTAGACAAGCAACAAAGTCAGTATTGACAGTTCGTTATAGCTTTATTGGAGAAAGAATAACCCCTTTTATCTGGCAGCCTCTGTTTCCCTTTCATGTTTCCTTCTGGACAGCACATCTGATGATCAGAGATTGACGCCATGGCATCATCCTGACCTGCATGCTCCCCTTTTTTGGGGAGTATTATATAAATATTTGATGGTGAGGAGTGCAATATAGAGTGTAATTGGACGAACAAAAGCTATATTGGACGAGGCGCTTGCGGTGAGTCCAATATAGTTTTTCTTAGTCCAATTATATGGACTATATATGGAAATTTGCGGCTTTTCCTAACATTCCCATGTTAACTTTCGTTAGACATCACCAAGATACTCATACCATTGGAAAAGCTGGTATCTAACTGACAGTTTAGCATGTTAGCGCCCAGCTAAGGATTCAATCGGATTATTGTTTATTTTGCAACAGTTTAAAGTTAAAAGGTATAATAGAAGAAGCATAATGATGTCTAAGTCAGTTAGATACCTCATTGTCGGGTTCTAACATGCATTTTTGTCAGTTAGATCCCTCCCTCCGGTCGGGATCTAAGAGGGAGGGATCTAACAGATAAAAATGCATGTTAGAACCCTCCAAATCGGTATCTAACTAATACATAGTCATGATTAAATGGAATAATCAAAGGATTTTAAGTAAATTCCCTGGCTCCACTTTATGAAGATAGATGATTATACTGCATGACAGTGAAAGTTGTTTATTAAACTTCACCTATTACAGAAGTTTCTTGTTTTCGTAAATATTTTTATTATTTTTCCGGACAAAAATTTTTTCGAAAAAAATCACATACATAGCTTTACATGACCTTATTACACTGACCCAGTTTCGGTGACCTTGAATTAATTTTCAAGGTCACAGGCCATTTCAAAGTCAGTTTTTTCATTATTTCAAATGAACATTTTTCAGGTAATTATTGGCAAATTTCATTTTCCAATTACATAGCATGTACTACATATAATTTACATAATCTGACCTAATTTCAAGAATGTAGGTCACAGTCAAGGTCGTATAGTTAAATTTTTAGTCTCTGAGGTTTGCGCGCGGGATCTCAGAATTGGCAGGGCACAAAGTTACATAATTTATGTCAAAAGTTGCCTGAATGTCTGGCGCATGGTAAGTGCTTTTTCTTAAAATTATCTCATGCCTGGTTATTGAGTTATGTTATTTTTAGTTACAACCGCGTCAACAAACCGGTGACCTTGAACATTTCACCCTGAAATATCGATTTTAGGCCTTAACAATGTATAGTGAACCCCCCAAAAGTAGCCCCCAAAACCCCCATATCCACCTTCAAATTTGACCTTGACCTCATTTTTCAAGGTCATTTGGCTCTTCAAAGTGCAAAAAGTGCTTATTTTCAAAAATTCTGAAAATTATGTTTTTTTCATGATATCACCTTGATATATTATCTCTAGACAGACAATAATATGTGCATTTAGAATATGTAATTCAAAGTCCTCTAACATTTTACCCTAATTTTCCACAAAATTTCAAATATCGCAAACCGGAGAACGTTGAAAAATGACAAATTATTGCGTTTTTGATATGGAAATATCGATTCGAGAGAGTTACAATAATTAATTGATCCCCCCATTTTTGCATCCTGATTCTGAAAATTATATTTGTTTTGACCTAGAAACTTATTTTCAAGGTCAAATTCAAGGTCAAACATGATGAAAAATTTTACTATTTTGACATTTGATTTTTTTACACAGGCAAGGAGTCAAAATATTGTTAGAAAAATGTCACACATACTTGCTACAATAGTCTAGAGGCATCATGTAAATTTTCAAGGTCCTCTGATTAACTTACGTTACACCGTAAAGGTCACAAGGTCAAAAAATGAGGGAAAAATTTACGATATTTTTTCACATTTCTCAATTATAGCATTATTTCAATTGGCCCTAGCTCCGGTCCTAATTAAGTTAGAGAAAATCTGAAAACAGATTTGGAAAGACCAAATTCTCCTCTAGTTTTCGTTTTCTGAACATTTTGTCGTAGCTCGGACGGTTAAAAAGATCGCCGGACCCTAAAAATTTCATGTTTTTGGTCAAATTTTCACAATATATCATTTTTTTGACAGGGAAGGAATCATCCTATTGTGATGAACCTGTTTAGACATACTTCTAACTTCTATTTACATGATCCTGCCAAGTTATATATATTTCCATTAAACCGTTTTGGTTCTAGAGTTATTTCAAGTTAAAACTGCCTATTTTCAGGAATATCTTAAAAGCCATATTTCTGAGTTGTACCATCATTTCAATCCGCTGTATCTCCGGTTCTATTTAAGTTTCAGAAAATCTGACAACAGATTCAGAAAGCCTGCATTCACCTCTAGGGGGGCACATTGAACATTTTGTCATTGCTCTGACGGTTAAAAAGATCGCCGGACCCTGAAAAATTCATGTTTTTTGTCAAATTTTCACAATTTATCATCATTTTGACAAGGAAATTATCATTTTATTTCAATGAAGCTATCTGAGCATATTTTCATCTTTCGTCTATATAAAACTGGCAAGTTATATATGTTTTCATGGAACCGTTGTGGTTCTAGAGTAGTTTTAAGTTAAAAATACATTTTTAAAGAAATTTCTGAAGTCCATATTTCTGAATTGTACCATTATTTGAATCAGTCGTATCTCTGGTTCTGATAAAGTTAAAGAGAATCTGAAAATAGATTTGGAAAGCCAAAATTCTGCTCTAGCTCCTGTATTTGAACATTTTCTTGTATCACAGATGGTTAAAAAATCGCCGGACCCTGCAAAATGTATGTTTTCAGAAATTGCAGTCATTTCAAAATGTTTTCAGGACTAGAAGAACGGTGTCAGTTTCAATCAGCAGTAACTCTAATCGATGTATTGGTTGATGTACTGGTTGATGTACTGATTGATGTACTGGATGATGTATGGGTTGATGTAGGGTTGATGTACTGGTTGATGCACTGGTTGATGCACCGGTTGATGCACTGGTTGATGCACTGGTTCATGTACTGGTCAATGTACAGGTCAATGTACTGTCCATGTACTGTCCATGTACTGTCCAAGTACTGGTCCATGTTATTTTCTATATATATACTCATGAAGCTCAAATTCTCCTGTTGTTTTCATGCTCTGATTTTTTTCTTGGAGCTCTGACGGTTTGAAAGATCCCCTGACCCTCAGAATATTTTTGTGTCAGTCACTGTATCAGTCACTGTATCAGTCAGTGTATCAGTCAGTGTATCAGTCAGTGTATGGCCACAAGCTGATTGACATGTTTCAGTAACGGTTTATTGCAGGGTTTATCTGTCTGCTGACTATATGTCACATCGCAACTAGTCCATGGACAGATAATTTATAAGCACTTTCATATATCTGTGCACACTATGTACGTTTTAATTGACATGCAAAATTACAGGTAATAAATTGATATTGCATGTGGTATGATTTAGCATGATATCTGCAAGTGATATTGTATGTTTAATACATTGCATGTAACTTTGCATACATGCGATACTGCATAATATTACATGTGATATTGTGTGTGATATTAGATGCAAGACGTGTGCAATTACATTCATGTTCAAGTTCATGTTCAAGTTCATGTTAAAGTTCAAGTTCAAGTTCATGTTCAAGTTCATGTTCAAGTTCTTATTCATGTTCAAGTACATTTTCATGGTCAAGTTCATGTTCAAGTTCATGTCCAATGTCATTTGCAATATAATTTCCAATATCATTTCCGTGTTTTCTCACTTTCATTTCATTGCCAATAATTACAATGAAAGGTGAAGTTTTGTCACCGCATCGCGGTTACCCGATTTCTAGTCTATTCTTGTTTATCTTATTATTGTTTTTCTTACTTATTGGGTAGAGGTTGCCATTTCTGGTGAAAGTCAATTGCTGTCACTCTGACATATCTATGTCCCTCTGGTGCTGATTCCTCGATCGCCTTCTCTACTTTGAATGTTTTACCAATTCCTGGAACCTGGAATAAAAATGATCAATAGTTGCGATGGTTATTACTCGTATGTTAATTCAGACGTAGAGGAGCATTTAATATCAAGGGGGGGGGGTTGGAATTTTTTTAAATAAATAGTTTCTTGCGTAGTGTAGGTCAAATAAATAAATTCGTTTTAGGCAGTCCTAAGATAATAATTTCCCGTAAAGTGTTGCTTTATCAAGGAACAAATATTTAGGGACTTATAGTTATTGAAAAGCAATTGAAAACAATAAATACTGCCGCTTATGCCATGAAATAATTTACAGGTGAGGAAAACTCCAAGCCACCCTAGAAATTAAGTCACCCTCTTACAACATCAAGCAGGATACATTACTAATGGCATGTGAAATTTAGCTACAGGAAAGGTTTTTACCTTCAGCAAACAAAGTTCTAAGAAGATATTGTAATCACTTTGGTAAAATGGTCAGGCGGCGAGCGGAAAGATATAGTTTCCGAGCCAGGACTCAGTCCCTAAATAGGCCTATTGCATCGTGAAGACTGTGACCTCGGTCTAACACAGATTCACAGAATCATAACTTACCCCATACACAAGAATTGATGCAATACATTTTTCTGAAATGAAAAAAGAAAAGAAAGTAATATAATATTATTTACAATGTGTTGTGTATGTGTGTAGTTTTGATATCAAGGAATGATGCAATTTTTTTTATATAATCTGAATTAATTAATATATATATATAATAATAATATGGATTTATACAGCGCTAATTTCAGTAAACTGCTCATCAGCGCTTTTAGGATTAAATCACTTATAGGAATTCTGAAACAAATGGGTTTTTAGTTTCTTCTTGAAGCTTTCCAAGGTTTTTGCAGTTCTAACTTCTTCAGGCAAACTGTTCCAGAGTTTTGGTGCTGCATAAGAAAATGCCCGATCCTCAAACTTATTTTTGTTGCATGGAGCAAGTTCTGCTAACAGCAGCTTGTGGTTACTTCTCAGGTTATGTTTCTGTTGTGATTTGACTTGAAGAAGATCTTGAATGTATTGTGGCGCCTGATTGTTGATTGCCTTCCATGTAGTCGTCATCAATTTGAATTGGATTCTTGCTGTGATTGGTAACCAGTGCAGTTGTTTCCTACTATGGCTGACTCCATCATGTTTTTTCAATCTCTCAATTAATCGAACTGCCGAGTTTTGAGCAACCTGAAGTTTATTTAACAATCGGGTAGAAGTGCCATACAACAGCCCATTTCCGTAGTCCAAATGAGGTGTGACAAGTGCATTAACAGCAGTTTTAACTATTTCCTTGTCTAGGTTTTTTCGGAGTTTTGATAAGTTTCTCAAATTGAAATATGCACTACGACACATTTTGTTGATCTGCTTCTCCATGGTCATATTTCTGTCAAAGAGTACGCCTAAGTTGCGGACATGGTTAGCAGTCTTGATTTCAACATTGTCCACATTGATGGATGTCATTTGAAGTTTCTTCAATTGGTTTGGTGCTCCAATCAGAAGAAGTTCAGTTTTATCTCCATTATTGCAAAGCTTGTTGTCATGCAAGAAATTTCGGATTTCTGCAATGCAATTTTCCATTTTCTCAGTTGCATGTTGTTCACCCAGAAAGGTTGGTTTAAATGACAGGATGAGTTGCTCATCATCAGCGTACTTCTGATCATGAACCTGATTTCTTTGTGCTACTTCACTGACTGGGGCAACATAGGAGTTAAATAAGATTGGTCCAAGTTTGGAGCCTTGAGGAACCCCAAAATTGAGTGGAAGTTTGCTTGATGTTTTGTCATTTATTATCACAGACTGTGATCTTTCAGAAATGTAAGATTTGAACCATCTCAAAGCTGCACTGTGTACACCATACCTGTTGCACAGTCTATCTAGCAATATGTCATGATCAATTGTGTCGAAGGCAGCAGACAAGTCCAACAATACTAGCATTGTCACCTCACCGTTGCTCATATTAAGCATAATATCATTATGGATTCTTGTTAAGAGGGTTTCGGTGCTATGAAATTGCTTGTAGGCTGATGATTGTTTTTCATCAAATTGCTGATGATATTTCACCAAAATAGGCCTAACAAAATATTTATTTGGGATAATATTAATTTTGAAAAAATAAATGGTATATACTTTTAGTGCTGGCTACTATTGCAACTCCTACATAAAACAACCACTTTACTGCAAAAAACAGGACTACCAAAAACAAAAAATAAAATAGGTTATCAGTTGTATTCATGCGAATTCTTATTTACTATGTTTACCTTTTTCTGAGTCATCCAGAGATAACAGTGTTTGCTTGATGGCTTCCAATATCTTGGTGTACTGCTTCATCTTTAATAATCTTATTTATAAGTCTTAATCAAAATATTTTGAAGATTTCATGATATTTAATAATCAAAGCGCAATGCTGTGGGTTGGAATGGCAGGACAAGTGCTCTGCACTGTGGTGAAATAGGAATATTGATTTATATCAGCATGACTGTGAATCACTCGATTTTGAGGACCTCTGGTGGAAATTCCGAAAAGCATTAGCCATGTTTATGATGGCATGGAATGTTCTGCATCACAGGTAGTGTTTCATATATGACACCGTGAATTCTCGAGAAGTTTAGAGATCAGCAATGATTCAGCATTTTCTCAAAATCTTGAGAAATCAGGTGCGGATTCAGAAAATGTCGGATGGGTTTACATTAATGTACTGATTTTTCTTTTACATTAAAATGTACAGGCCAAATGGGGGGGGGGGGATGTTTGAACAGTTCATGTGTTAAATGTTTGTAACGGTTACAGAACACTGGTCATTGTTTTGTTTTGATTGATATTATTATTATTCTGTAGTTGCTCCATTGATTTAAGTATCTGTTAATGATAATCCCCTGTCTACAAGTGGACCTCTCTTGCATTGCCACTTCTTTTTCCAGCCTTGGCAGAGCAGAAAATAAGCTGTCTTGTGTTGCCACCTAGTGACTAGTGTGCTATTCCGCGAGCTCCTGCGAGCATCCACATCATTTTAATAAGAGGAACACACACAATTTTGTCTGGAAGACACCGGGGCTATTTTTGAGTGTGCTGATGGCCTTGTCCACTTCCTTAGAGAATGTGATTGCTGAGTCTGACTCTGGTATACATCAATGTTGAATAGAAACTTTGGGAATGTGCAATGAAATTGGAACTATTTTTTGGGACAGCAATGCTGCAGCATACAAAATCAACTTTTGTGCCAGGTGGTAGCAGCATGCAGTTCTCATTTTCCCCAGACTGGGAGGACAATATGTTCCAGATTTCTCGAGAATTTCTCAAGTCTCGTTCGATCACTAGACCATGGCCGTTTTCAAAACTTATTCATGAGCGAGTCTCTTTGAAAACACTAATCACAGGCACCAGCCTTCCAAATTCCAAAGTTGGGGATTACTTACTTATATATGAATATACAAAGGCATTGACATGAATTCCTGAGAGGTTCTATTCACTCTAAGCCCCAGCAAGCTGACTTGACTTAATTCAATTAGGGCAACGGTGCTGCAATATATTTATTGAGTCAGTTCAGCTTGTTCATTTGAAGTTGTATCTCTCAGTTTGCCAACATTTTCACAGTTAAGTGTCAATAATTTTAAGTGAATTGAGTTTACCTGACTTAAAGAAATTAAAAAATGGGCTGGAACTCAACTGAGATACACTAGCATGGCCTACATTAAATAAGCTGAATTCAGTGTTTCACATAAAGTGAATTGAGTTGATACAACAAATTTTCAATTGGACAAGACAATATTCTGCAAATCGGTCATGCTAGCACAATATAATCAAACCAAAATTAACAAAGGCTTTAAGTTTCTCTGACATAACACAGCTGAGGCTGACTGACTAAATCAATTTTACTCTATAAAATGAAAAAGTTATAATTTATAACCACATAATAGAAATAAGGCAGACTAGCAAAATGTGATTAGGAGAATCTTAATTGAGCAAGAATGGCTGAAATAACACAATCAAGTCACTGAATGTGACTTAATGTTAATAAGTTAATATGACTTTTTTTAATTAAGCTGTAATATGCTGAATTACTTGAGAAAACATGGCAAATTTGATTTAAGTTCATATAAACAAATACTTTTATGCGAGATTAACCTGATAAAAAGGTGTTATCATAGCTCATATCAATTAGATTAACCCGAATTGATTCAATTATACTTCCTTTGCCAAATTAAACATAGGTATGCAATAGCGGTCGAGTAGTGGCCTTCCATTATCTCTATTTTTCCAATTATTCATAAAGTGTTATACGCATCAAAAAGCACTGCTAAATTAATCGCATAGGTGATTTGTTTAGAAAAATGCATTACTGTATATGCAATAATGGGGAAGTTTTGGCTCCGATATAAAAAAAATTCTTATAAATAAATTTTTTCTCAATATTACAAAAACTATAGAATAGCCATCTGTCAGACCATGAAAAGGCACAACTAGACCATACAAGCCATATGTGTACCAAACTTCATCCATGTATATGGAATAGTGACCGGATGTTGGGCCAGAAACAAAAATAATAATTTTTATGTTTTTTTCAATATTTGAAAAAGTATATAATATTTTCCATCAGACCTTTCAAAAGGCACAACTAGACCATATTGACCATATGTGTACCAAAGTTTATCCATGTACATGCAATAGTGAGCGAGTCTTAGCCCAAAAAACAAAAAATGTATGTTTTTATGTCTTTTCTCATTTTTTCAGAAAGTATAGAATATCTGTCAATGACACCATCAAAAGGCACAACTAGACCATATAGGCCACGTGTGTACCAAATTTCATCCATACACATGCAATAGTGACCGAGCCTTGGACGATCTATCCGCCCGCCGCCCGACCGCCCGGCGGACGGACAGCATTTTTACCCAAGTGATTACAATACCTTCTTCGAATTTCGTTCGCTGAAGGTAAAAAAGGATGAGCCTGCTCAAATAAATTAAATTATTCTGGATAGATTGTACTATGCTGTTTTCAAGTGATTAACAAGATATAGCATAATTGGTAGAAAAAGTGACCGGATGATAAACAACCACTGATCATTGGTTTGGACCAAGATGAAATTGGACATCTTTGGGACACCCTATGAATTTTAATCAATAATAGCCTACCGTTAGAACTTAGAAATTAAACAAATAGATTGAACAAATAAAATAAAGCACCAGAGATAAGTCTAAAAAGGCATTTATTTTCAATAAAGCAAACAAGAAGTCAATAAAATCAATGGTCAATCGTGCCGAGAGGCAATAAGTGAAAAATATAAATCTGTTACTTCATTAATTTTACATAAAAGACGATTTGTCATTCACAAGATTTTGAAGTTCAAGGATGACAAATTATACTTGAGCAACAAAAACACATAGAAAGACATAACATAAAAACACAATGTACGTAAGTAAGATCTTTACAAGGAACAAATACATTGCATTATTCACGCATAAAAAATCATTTATTGAAGCAAAACCTGACAAAAGTTATGCATATGTCCATACAAATTTGTGACTGCAACAAATCTGAAATTTCTAGTGACCAAAAATCCCAAGCATACAATTTTTAAACAAAGCCAACTAGTAATTTTTCCATAAAGAAAGTTAGCAAGGATAATTTACAATGACCAAATTGTCCATCGGTAAGTCATTGGGAAAATTTTTCAAACGTCCTGAGGTACGGTTAATTATTCTGTTCATTGTTTGGACATCAGATATTTCAAAACTTCATGTTAAATGTTCTTTCGTCTAAAGATGAAATCAAGGAGGAAGTATGAGCAATTTCTTGGACAGTTTGTGTGATAAGTGACAGTACTGAGTTTGGTTGTAATGTCGCGATCCTCACAAAGCAAAGCCAGTGTTGCTCAGTCAAGGTAGCCTTTGAAGTTCCATCCTGAAAAAGAAAACATACAATGTATTGCATGTAGATGATATAATGTTATCAAACAATATTAACTGTGTGGCTTTAAGATATTTGCAGGAATCAATTTTCTCTCCTCTCAAAAATATTCATTACGCTCCTTTGCAGAATTATTCATTTACCTTATTAATTTTTTAAATGGCATAATGTATTGTCATCCTTATGTGACCAGTGGCTCACTGGCACTAATTGAAAAAGGATACCCAACATGGCAAATGATCATCAATCAGCATAGATCTCAAGATATCTCGATCTGTTAATCATTGTTGACATTCTTCAACTGTTGTTTGGATTGTTTTATGTTTTTCTTTTTCTTATTTCAAATTTACTTGCGACAGAGGAAAGCTGCTCCAATTTTTCTGAGCACTTAAGCTAATTTAATTGACTGAATTGTACATACCTGCAAAAAATGTGCTTTTGACCTCAGATTGTATCCCTGAAGAAGTGTAGCATGATTGGAGTGCTGCTCAGGTGTGACAGGCCTCATATGCATTTTCTTCTGCAAATATGAAAGAAACAAACATAAATTGACGAAAGTTTTGAAATTCCAACAATTAAAAGTCCCAAAGGTCAACATGTGTATCCCTTCCCCTATCTGGCAATATTTGATAGCAACATAGAATGATGTCAGTTGTAAATACACAGACAAGTGGACAGACAAACAAGCATGTATGGAAAAATAATTCCCGCAGAGGGACTAAAAAGTCATTTTTTATGTTCTGCTTTCCACACAAGTATATTTAAGAGAATTGAGTTTTTTAAGACCCGAAACCCAAGAACATGTATTACAATGATTACCTGGCAAATTTTTCGAGTCTCCTGCATCCGATGTAATTAGATAGTTCAGCTGGTGCCTCCGTGAAATATCCTCTGGTTGACATGTCAAGAATACTGCTTGTAAATCTGAAAAATATTTTACCAATATCATTTTCAAGCAGCACACAATTTATATAAAACATAATATAATTAATGTGCAAATTCATTGGGAATTAGGAATATGATTAACAATAAATTTGAAGTCCTGATTACTGGATAATATTTTGAGTGTTTTGAGTTTGTCCGAAATATTTATTTATATTATGCCAGAAAAATTTAAGTTTAATAGTATGCTAATTAATTGCACCAACGAACTGAATGCTACAGGTGTGACTGAGAATTGAGTTTTACAACAAAGTGTATGGCCCGTTTATATTTAGTGCAATATGCAATAACTAGTCCTATTGCTCGGCTTCATAATCTTCACATTTTAGGACATAATTACTATTAGTAAATTATGCACTCTGACAAAATCTGGCTCAAAACGAAGCCTAAGGGCTGCTTGAGACACATCAGCATTTTTCTGTCTATGTATCATGAACATTTTAATGAATGAGTGCAAATGGACCTTACAGTTGCTCTCGAAAGTAAGTACACCCATTGCTATTTTTCAAACTTTTGTCTCTCAAGGGTAAAAATTATTATTTTTTCACACACTTAACATTTATTTTGTGTCAACCTAATATATCCAGTCTCTCATTAAATTAATACAGTTAAGTATGAAAAAAATTGTCATTGCAAAAGTAAGTACAACCTTCAAATTTCAGACAGTCAATACCTTGTGTTTCCTAAACGGGTGGCTAAAATTGCTTAAAGATGATTCCTTTACCCTAGAATAAGGTTCTAACATCTTTGCACTGGAATTTTCCACCATGCCTCCATATAAAACTGTGTCACCACTGAATGTCCGGAGGATTACCTGTATTCACCCGCTCTTTTTAGGTCAAACCACAACATCTCGATGGGATTCACATCTGGGATTTGGCTGGGTCATTCCAAAAGCTTGTATTTATTTTAATTTATTTAGGATTTAGTTAACACACTTGTGTGTTTGGGATTGTTGTCCTGCTGGAACACCCAAGAGCACTTTAAACCAAGCTATTTCACCAATTGGACAATATTATCTCCTAGGATTTTATAATAGAGCTTTGGATTCACGATCCTACTACATGAACCAGTTTGCCAGTTTCAGATGAAGCAAAAAACCCACTCTGCATGATATTCCCACCTCCATGCTTCATTATAGGCACCAGGTTCTTCTCTTGGTAAGCCAAGCTCACTTTGCAGCAAATGTATCGTTTGTTTGTGTGACCTTAGAATTCAATTTTAGGATCATCTGTCCAAAGAATATTAGCCAAAAAGTCTTCTGGTTTAAAAAATGCTTCTGGGCAAAGTATAGGCCGGTTCCTTGTGTTTTTTCATCAGCAAGAGCTTTTTTCTGGCTGTTCTGGCAGTGAAGCCTTCTACATTCTAATGCCTCCACATAGTTAACATGTAGACATTTATTCCAGGCAATGTCAGTTGCTCTTGTAATTCTTTGGATGTGACCTTAGGGTATTTTGCTGCATCCTGTATTAATTTCTTGGATGTTCTGCAAGACATCTTTGTTGGTGTTCCCATCCTGCTTGGTGAGTTTGTGTATTTTTGCTCCTTCCATCTGAATAAAACTTCCTGATAGTCGATATGTGAGCCCCAAGCTGTACAGAAATATTCTTATAATATAAAAATAAGTCATTGTAGGTGTAAATGATAGTATTTCTTAGCCTTTTAGACAGTTCCAAAGTTCTAGGCATGGTGACTGACCCATCAATCAAACCACAATGACTTGCTTAAGCAAATTTAAGTATAATCAATTGTTAAGTATTACTAAGGGGGATGGAAATTTAAATAAAGGTGCCAAAATCAACCAGGCAGAACAACAAACATTTTACGGTTGCAAGGCAAAAGCAGATTGACAAAAACAGAGGGTATAAAGTGATAAAAAGACCAACTATTGTGAGGGTGTACTTACTTTTGCAATGAACAATTTTTTCATTGGAGGTCAAAGGTCAAAATGACCTTGATATTTCAAGAAATTCAAATTACACATTATGTAAGACTTCAAAGAGATACATTTTATTGCAAAAACGAGAGGATAATCATGACCTGATATTAATTAATGAGCCAAATGCAGTATTCCTGCAGGGGTGTACTTACTTTCGAGAGCAACTGTATGAACATCAAATAATATTTCTGTAGCTATTTGAATGCTTATCTTTGTTGCCAGCCAGCTAATCATAAAAATGCCAAGGCAAAAAGGGCAACCGTTTAATTTCCAAGGGGGCTTGGAGTTTTCCCCTTTATTTCAGGCTAACGGCACCAATTATAAATGTTGAGTGTGCAAAGTCACCAAATGTTCACTTCTAAATCAAATTTAACAACACCTTGTTAAAAAATACCCCCACAAGAAATTATTTATTTCAAGTCTGGCCAAAAAGAATTTATTAACTTCACCAATTTCACCAAAACTGATGAAGAACTTTTTTTTTTTTAAATAAAAACTCCAACCCCTCCCCCTCGACACTAAATAGTCATCCCCTTAATGCCTGTATACACTATCCATAGTCTAGCATTTGAGATGAATCACTTATCAGGTCAGAAACAACATAATTGTCATTATCAATTTCATGTCCACTAAGATAATATTGCAATAATGACATTGCTTTCCATTTGCTAGTTTTTAATCTCTGGCTTTGAATTAGTTTGACATCATGATGCCCCATAGTTTTATACTGAATTTCACATTACAGTTTCAAGTTTTTGTATTTAAAAAAGTACATGTTCATGCTCTATTGATATTCATAACAATGAAATAAGTATTCAATATTGACAAATGCATTAATTGCTACAGAATATCCAAGTTCTCTTACCTTCAAAAATGTTGAGTTCTTCTAATTTGAGAAATCAATAGGATGGCTTTGCTGTGTCAAGTTAACAGTCTTGAAGGTGTCAGAAATGGTCCTGAAGGCAATAAGCCACTTGGAGGTTGTAGGAAAAACTGCTAACAACATCAAGAGGAATTATGACAAGAAAAACTGCTAAAAACATTGGAGTGGGGGTAACACCACTTTCTACATATAGATGTCAGCACTTTACTTATTATAACAAGATATCCAGTCAATGTTTAAAAAAACACTCATATACAGTCACATTTATTAAAACAACTTATCGTAATGATTTAGTGATCTTTCTAATCTGTAGATCATATCATTGTGGTTGTAATTAAGATAAAATAATGGCCTGCAGCCCAGGTCAGCATGCTCAAAGATTTTTACAAGGCCGCTCACAAACCAATATTAAGTATTTCAACGGAAGCATAATTACATATATATTTTTCCCTGAAGTAATTATTAAAATTTATGGTGGTAATACACCCTGCATTGTGTGAAAAAGACAAATTCAATATTTTGATCCTACTTAGAGTTAGGCAATTTTTTAAAATATCTCCAAGTTCAACTGAACTGCTGGAAAAAATACCATTAAATAATGTTCAACATTTGGAGTTGTTGCTCATAATGCCTGCAAATATGTCAAGACAATGCACACAGATGATCAACATGTCCACATACACAATGTCAAGTTGACATCATTTCCATTGATATTTTCAGAAATTCTACAATAAATTACATTATATACAGAAAATGTCTAATTGTCAGGGATTTGAACTCAAGAAGTCTGTATCACAACACTAGTCATTTAACCAATGTGGCCGTAATGTCTGATAAACACACCAAGTTATTTCTCCTAGTCTTCTCACTAATTCTGCAAGACATAGTATATTAAGAAAATGTCAAGCTGTCGCAGATTTGAACTCAAGACCTCTTTATTACAAGGCTAGTCACCCTACCAAAGTTGCCACAATGTCCACTCAACACATCAAGTTGTTTCTGCTAGTCTTCTCATAAGTTGTATAACAGAGGGTATTTAGAAAACATCACTCTGTTACAGATTTGAACTCAAGACCTTTTGATTACAAGACCAGTCACTTAACCAATGTTGTCACAATGTCCACTCAAAACATCAAGTTGTTTCTGCTAGTCTTCTCATAAGTTGTATAACAGAGGGTATTTAGAAAACATCACTCTGTTACTGATTCGAACCCAAGAACTTTCGATTACAAGACCAGTCACTTAACCAATGTTGCCATAATGTCCACTCAACACACCAGGTTGTTTCTTCAAGTCATTTTTTAAATGACAGATTGCATTGTTAAGAAAATGTCACTCTGTTCGAGATTTGAACTCAAGACCTTTTGCATTACAAGATCAGCCACTTAACCAATGTGGCCACTATGTTAAGCAAATGCAACAAGCTGTTTCACCTAGTCTCCACAAAAATTCTATAAATAGATTATGAAAAACAGAATATGTGATTTGACTCAGATTCTGCATAGTGGGACAGGACACTAACCAGGGTCCACAATGATAAACAAATCAAAATATTGAAATTTGTTGACCTTTGCTCCAACCTTTGTACCATAAATATAAGGTGTAACGAGAAATATCTAAATCTCACTGGGTTTGAAGCCAACACCTTCAGATTACAAAACAAACCACTAACCCATGTGACCACAGAGTAAGTAGCTAAGACAAGGTTATTTTTTGCTTGTCCAATGAATCGAACATAAATAGGATGTTCAACTATTGGCATAACAAATCTGGCATAAGCGAATTAAGCTGAGTAAACTTATTCTGTTTGTGTCTCAGAAGTTCACGAGTATGGCTGAAAAAGATTGTGTTGTGTTGACTTAAAATATCAATCCATTGAAACTGACAAACAGTATATAAGCTGACACAGCTTAAAAAAAGAAAAATAGTTGATTCCATTTAAACAATTTATGTCAAGTGTGTGGTCTGGGCTTAGAGTGTTGGGGTTTCTCACTTGAAGTGTCTTGCAAACTGAAACAATCAATTATGTAACACAAGAGAAGCTAGACAACTATGAACCAAGTTGTCTGATATTGTTTCATTAAGCAAACTATATGGGATTGTATGGAATATAAAACCAGTAGTCATTAATAACTATTTCAAATGCAATTGGTATTACAGTCCTCGTCATATTTATGTGGAATCTCAAGTTCTTTTCTATGCTGTTGAACTGTGATGTCAGAGATGACTCTATTCTGGCATTGCAATATATGTAAAATAATTGCAAGCTGTGATGTCATTTTAACTGGTTCATATTCCCAAGCTTCTAGCCTATGTGAATCCGCCAAACTGAGCATCACAGTTTCAACTCAGTCTATGATCTTAATAAATGGCGGCTTCCTAAGCATTCACAGTAGACAACTGCCATAATCCCCACAGATTTGTTAGATTAATCTGCAAACATGTGACTTGACAACTTCAACAGTCAATGGAACTTTGCAAACACATGGATTATATAATGTTTAGTGGTCTGGCAGACCAATTGGCTGACAGGCTGTGATGTGGAACTTACATGGATTTTTCCAGACCCAATTTTCACTCTGACATGGTGCTGAAACTGCGATGCTCAGTTTAGGGGGATTCACATCGGCTAGAAGCCGGAGAATCTGACCCAGTTTAAAATGACATCAGAGCCTTAAGTTATTTTAAATATATATTGCAAATTTGCAATGCTAGAGAATAGAGTCGTCTCTGACATCACACTTCAACAGCATAGAAAGAACTTGAGATTCCACAAAAATATGATGAGGACAGTAAAGTTATGTTTATTTCACTTTAAAGTCATGTCTAAGCTGTTGTTGTGTTTGTGAATGTTTGGATTTATTACAGCTACTCAAACAACTATTAAGGGGATCAGAAAATAAAAAAAGATATCACACATATCAGTCAGTGCTCAATGTCATTTTCAAGGAGCAAAGTGCTGAGGTGATGTCATTATGAGCATAATGATGTCACTATTGTTATATTCATATGTACATTACCGCCTTCCACTTTGATTTACACACAATGAGGATCAGTACACTGTGAAAAATGCATTTCTTGACTAATGATAGCTGATGAAGTGTCATCTTCTCTACTTCAACATGGGAAACATAGAGGCTGTTTGATTAGTCATGATCAATTGAAGGCTATTTGACTTGTCAAAACTGATTTCAGAGTGAAACTCAGATACATAATCCTTTCGTTTGGCTGTCACCAACAAGCGGGATTAGTCTCCTTAAATCAAATCTACATTGAAAGTATTGGGTATGACCATGACAAATCATCAGCATGATGACACACCAAGTGCCACTTTCACAGTGCAATAGTCCACTCTTTTTCTTTATCAAAGTGGAAGGCTGTAAAGGCTCCCGCTGTGCCACTCCTGACCTTCCTGATCAGATCATTAACATGGACAAAATTGTTGCCTTTAATGTCTGTTAAGAAACAGGCCACACAGCTTTATCTGATGCCAATAAGATTCGTTTAAGAAGGTTTCAGATTAAAATGAATTGAGATCAAGCTTGTAAAGGCAACTTCAAGTCATTATTTTAATAAGAAGACATCCAATTTATTTCTTTAACAAGTTCAATTCTATTTGATGTCAATTATGCTTCTTTGATTGCTTCGATATTGCATTTCATCTTGACGCTGATGGGTTAATTATTCAACGTCTAATTCTGCTTCAGACATTTTGGGACAGACTGCTGAATAATTGATAATGAGGCTGCAATTATTTGTAATTTATTCCATAAATAGATAACTTCTGAAATTAGTTTTGATTCCGTTTATTCAGGTTGTCCCCTGGTGCAAAATGTGATGATATTGTGATGTGGAGGCAGCTTAACCATGCAAGAATCTAATGTCTTTAAAAGATTGCCTTGTCTATAGGCAAAGGCATGACAATTGTTTACCATTCTAAGGATGGCATTCTTCAGCCTTCGTTGAGGTTTGGTCTGCCAGTAACACTTAATTTTATTTAAAGATTAGCACAAGTGGATGTTTTGAATGTCTTTGTTACTTGTGGGTAAGTAGGTTCACAAGAGTTCAGATCAGTGGTGTAACTAGGGTGTCTCGAGCGGCGGGGCACCTGGGGGGGGCACGCGATTCTCTGGGGGGGCACCCGTAATACTAAATGTATATTTTAGCCAAGGTTGAAAAGTTCATATGGGGGGGCACCTGGGGGGGGGCACCTGGGGGGGCACGGGTCCAATATGGGGGGCCACGTGCCCCCCCCCCCGTGCCCCCCCATAGGGACGCTACTGGTTCAGATTGGCAAATGCAGTTGTAGTTTACCTTTTGACATTGTAATTGGTGTAATGTTTCTTCTTCTTATAGATGATACTCTCCAATTTTTGACTGACAAGGAGAGACTTCAAGTTTTTTAAATAGATAATTTGCCCAGTTGTGTATATAGGTGTACGGGACGGCTGTCTCACAGGGCGGGGGGCTGTGACTATTTTGCCCTGAAATTTTAACATGGCTCGAATGTGACCAGGGCAGTGGATCTGCCCTGATATTGGTTAGAATTTGCGCTGATGAGCCATTTTTTGCCCTGATGCCAGGGGGGGGGGGGTAGCAGCCCCCCCTACCCCCTGCGAAATATGCCAATGGTTGTGTAGAAAAAAGAAAAGACCTGTAATAAATTAATTCTGGTGGGAGTGTTTCTCAAGATGGCATTGTCTTATTTCGTAACAGATGCATGTGTAGTGATCATGGCGGAGAGAGCGTAATGGATTGTTAAGAGGGGGAGGCCCGGGAGTGGGTAGTTAAGAGGGAAGAAATGTAGTGATGTTGGGCCTAGGACCAACGATTAACTTTTTGGTCTAATGGTTAATGTGCTTTCCTTCCACGCCGGGGGACCAGGTTCAATTCCAGGCTGGTCTTCCCCCTCGAAACATTAAATATATGCTTGAAATAAATAAATATGACTGGCGTGGCCAAGAAATAAATAATTTCCTTTTAGGCCTACGTAAGACTCAAGGCCCCCCCCTCCCCTGAATATCCAGGGGTCCCAGAAGGTCTTGTCAGAAGGTCATGTCACATGTTCAATTTTTGGCCTTATTCCTCTAGCAACCACTGCTGCTTAAATGTGATAGAAATTTTCATAATAAATGGAGCTTAAGGTTTATAAAAAGTTCTTCCTTTTGTGCATACACAAAAACAAAGATCAAAACCTTCCATCGATTAGAACTAAATTCTTGCTCCTAATAATTATTGGTCAGTTTTATAAAAAACAGTAAGAGACAACCTTTCACATTTTAAAGCTTTATCATCACAACAACGACATTCAATCACAGCAATGAAAAGAAAGTCATATTCTCAGGGGCGTAGATTAGTTAATTATGAAGGGGTTGCAGCTGATGTGTGTAGTATCACGCGAGGCCCAAAGGTACGAAGCCCAAGTGGCAGAATGTAATGGGCTGCTTTTACATGCAGGATCTATGCATTATCAATAGCCATGTACATTCTCTTTTAGAGTTAAAACCTGTAAACGCAATATATAATAATTATATAGTCAAAAGAATCCCTGATTGCAGCCATCCTCCAACAGGTCAGCCCAGGAGGGTGGATTGCAGCAAAAGTTCTTTACTCTTCACTCCACAAGTGTAGACATATGAATTGTGTTGACTTTGTCTTCATTTTCTTCACTAAAGACACAAGTTATGACATCAGCCTGGTTGTTTTTAGGAGAAGTCATCTTTAATGTTGACTTGGTTGATAATCCTTCTGCGGTTTTCTTTATTTCATTTTTGCTTTCAAATTCTTGCCCTTCGACCGTTTTGCTCTCCTCGCCAAGCTCGTTGAACTGGAACAGAGGCACTGTTCCTTGGACTGACGTCATCAACCACGTGACCTGCATGGGCTGCTCTGATTGGATGCTGCATGTCAACAGCGGTTGTTTCTCTCTTGATGCCACAGATGGCAGCACCTGCACAATCTCTGGGACCTTGACCTTTGACCTGGATATCTTGACCTTTCCATTCAGGTCAAGGTCATCTCCCACAACCTTGTGGTCCAGGTGTAGATTCCCTGCCTTTGATATGATGCGAAGTACAGGCGGCCGACTGAAAGGCGACAGTGTGGTGGAGATGGAAGCGCTGCCCATGTATGAGAAGTAGAAGAGCGACACATCTTTGCGGATCTTGTAGTTGGGGTTCCCTGAAATAGTAACAAAATTTAATTGTACCAAATGTCGAAGTCACACTGTTCGGAACTCACATCAAATACTCCCAACATTACCATCAGAAAATTTGTTTTGAGGAAGAGTGGACTTTTGCACAGTGAAAATAGCATTTCATGAGTAAACCTGCTCATGATTTTGATCAGAGCCAATACCGTCAATGTTAATTTGATTTAAGGAGATTACAGTCTGCAAATTTTATATGCAAAAAGAGAGGACCATTTCGCTGTGAAAAATTAATTTTGTGATGATACATCATAGGCTATCATTAGTAACAAAGTGCATTGTTCATCAGAACATCAGAACATGGTCAGTTGTCTGACAGCAATAAATCCTGTTTCTGATGTTGTGCGCCTCTAGAGGATGAATAACTGAGACATATAACTCCGGCCTACAGAATATTGATAAGGAACATTCTTTATAACATGTTTTATCAAATTCAAAATGCCATTCTTCAAGAATATAGGGGAAAATATTGTCATGTGGCATACGAAAATGAGATAATTACCGGGCAACACGTAGCGTATAAATTGCGGTCTGTGCATACACGTGCCATTGAAAAATTTCTCAAATAACCCTAAATTACAGGAAAGGGGCTACAATAATTATTGATTCTAATTAGGAAATTGCCCAGGGTACATAATTATCATGTGCATCACTAATTATTGAAAATGGGCAATACAATTACCATGGGATATCTTAAATTATCTACATGAGCTGATTACTCCATAATTGCCAGTCGCTTTTTACTAATTGCTCACTTCAAGTCATTCAGTCGGTGTTGAATGAAAATTGGGATGAGTATTATTGAGTGACCATTCAATTAAGTGAGAAATGTGTTATACACACATGTGGAAAAATACCATGAACAATAAAGATGCAAATGAAGCATATCAATTTTTTGTATCCAAGAAGCCCTTAATCTCCTAAAATTGGACAGCTCATGGGAGCATAAAGGGAAATGACTGGGAAGCAACCTTTCCCACGAGAAGTGACATGAAATATTTTTACAACTTTTTGTTATATCAGCACCGAGTATATGTCATTTCGTAACTTGATAACCCCATAACAAAAAATGTCTTGATCCGCTCCTGAAAAAGCTTTCAAAACACCGATCAGGTACAACTTCAGCGTCACACTATGAAAAGGTAATGGATCCATTTCAGCCATTGTAACACCTTACAGCATTTTTTGTGGCTGATTCCTAACGGCTTCCTGCCAAAAAACCCCTCTCTGATTGGTCAATAGACAGGAAGTATGGCTTTTCACTGTGTTTTGGAGGTTGGTCGTGATTCTCAATACCCCCAAAACATCAGAAAAAAAAATTAGAACAATTTTGATCCCAGTGACCACCATGACCAATTTCTTATCGACACACAGAAATTCATTTGCAAATTTGACGTCTGCTCTATATTATAATAATATTATGCGCCTTAAAGAGACACTCAATTTTGAGCATTAAACGAAGGAAATGAAAATAATGGAATTACACCCACAAAATTAGATCCATTAATTCCAAAATTTATACTCATTAATGCCAAACACTACACCCAATAATGCCAAATCGCACTTGCCTTCAAGAGACACACAGTCGCTAGGGACTCCCTCGTTGCTAGGGAACTCCTGGCACCAAGTGACATCAACTTTGGAATTAGCCTCGAAATCAACTCTCACGTGGCCTATGCCATTTTCCAAGATGGCTGCCTCATTTCTTATCCTTATCCTCAGGGGCTGAAAAATAAAGATTTTAATTACATTTTGATGACAAACAATCCAGTGGGAACAACGCTGCAATAATGTTGCCAATACATTAAGGGTGTTGGTCGTGTAGTGATTAAACTTTCATGAGTTTGTTCACGAGCACTTGAATTGATCAATCGTCACGTTACCATTAGTATTACATAAGAGTATGAAACTCTTTTCACTATTTTCAAGGGTATTCCCCAACTTCAAGAGACTTTGGAGATTTCAGAAAATATTTCCTAGGGCTGAAAAATAGCTGTTATTGTGGGAAATATTGTTAAGAAGTTGTTGGACATATTGATTTTGAGTGTTGTTAAGAAGTAAAGTTACAATTTTAGGTTATTGTGACTAAAGTAGCTATGTTTTATCAGTAGGACTGCCTCTTGGTCCCAGTTGACGTTACGTTTCAAAAGATAACTAGGGGGGTCACTTCCATCTTTAAGAGGTTTTAATTCACTGGAAAGCTACTGGTAGATCATCTCAGCATTGGCCTATGGACTGAGCATAAAATATCAAATGATTTAGGCTAGGCTTATTTGATTTTGAATCCAGTGTGCTGCTTTTATCTTCACTGTTATACTGTAAAAAAAACTTGGCACCCTTGGCCCTTGGAGAAAACTCAACCGGCCAGTAAGTTATATTGCAGTAGTCTACATGAGTCATATTATGAAATATGTATGATATTATTAATTTCTGAAACACAGCTGTAATTATTGTAAAAAGTAAAGTAGCCAAAAACAAATGTCTAAGAAGTAGCTGAGTTCTTTATTTTTCTATTTTAAAAATGAGTTGTTCAGTGAATCTTTTAAAATCATATTTATGTGTTTTTCAGTATATTTATCATCAAATTTTCACTGAATTATTTCATGACACTGTTGAATTAAAATTGTCAAGGCCTTCCAAAATTTCACAGCTATTCAAATAGGGCCTGATATCAAACCGACGCATACACTTTAATGCCTTTCACAACATTTGTGCAACACACAGTCTTGAGTATTATGTGCGAATATCATGGCCATAAGTTCAATATGGACTGAGAAAAAAAAAGAAAATCTGGCATGGAGTTCATCAGATTTTCCCTAACATTTCTTGGTAGTGCCCCCCTGCATGTTGCAGCTGGTTTTGTTGTCATGACGTCACAATGAGTGTGCAGCTATAAATAGGTCTTGGCACAACCACTGGGACCAAGAGACGGTCCCCTCTCTCTCTCTTGAGTTCAAAACCTTCTGTAAATCAAGTTATCAACTGATTTGAGAATATTTCAAGGGTCAATCAGACACAAAAAGGTCCACCGATCAAGGTATGGCTATCAGTAAATTGTGACAGCAGCACAATACGTCTTGAGAGAGGGAAATCCTTCACAATGTCAGTGGAAAATGTGTAACAGCTTTCATACTCTTTTATAAAGAAAGCCATGACGTCAAGTCTGTGTAGACAGATCCATATGCTCGTGAGTTTGTTCAAGGCTTCGAAATGCTTCCATTGCAATAACAATACACTAGCAGCATCAAAGGTATGAAGAGTGAATTATTCAAAAGCACCCGGAACTCAGTAAGATGAAACCTTTGTTCTTTCGCATGTCTCTTAATGCACACTATACTGAAAATAGACAATATCAAAATATCTAATGGCAAGTTAAGGTCTATGTATACATGTTTTTGTTCAATATCAAAATTCTCGTTGGCTAACTCTAGAATTTCTGGGTTTTTTTTGCACAGACCTAAATAAACATCACAACATTAAAATTCAGAGCGGTCATTCACTATCTTGGGCCATTGTGCAAGCGATATATATCAGCAGTAAATGGCAACATGAGCACTCTTGAGACTGCCGATTTGTACATGAGGCACTATTAGTTATTTGTTGTTTGCTTGGCGGATACAGGATTTACCTTCCCGAAGATAGCTGTATCTGGGCGAAGCGAAGCTGAGCCCAGATACAGCTATCTGAGGGAAGGTAAATCCTGTATCTGCCAAAAGCAAACAACAAATTACGAATTTATCCGACCACATGGTATAATACAACCCCCATAACAATACAGTTCAAAGGTATAAGCATCATGAAGGTCAGATAGGCCTATGATGGGTGTTAATTCAGAAGCAAACCTGACACAAATGACGTTCATAGCTGTGAACTACACTACAATAGGGTTTTATTTATATCCCGCAATGATTTTATCAGTGGTCTTAATTAAATTTTAGTCTGAAAGCTTCAAATTCTGTAAGTTAGGAGCAGCAGATTGTTGTGACGTCACCACTCACCAGCAGCCCATGCAATTGTGACGTCATGACAAAGTATCACTGCCCATTGTTTGCATAACAACGTCAGATAATTTATTGGTGATTGTGATGTCATCACTGCAGGATACAAAAAATATCTGTACAGGCCAAGCAGCCTGACAGATACAGGATATATACCCACAGGTCTCAACCAATCAGAATCAAGCATTGGCCTTGGTGGTCGGATAAAGCAAGTTATACTGCAAACATGTGGCTTTCTTGAATTGTCTATCAAGATGTTATTGTCGTTAGATATTTATATTTTTCAACCTTTTTTCCCAAGTATTGTAATTTTTATATATACTTCAGAATCTACACATTAGCTTTTTTGCTAAATCAAAAGCAATCGCTTTAGATTTTGAGAGATGACACATTAGGGCATTGTACTAATCAATCACATTCACGATAGTATTTCTATCCCTTCTCTCTCATTCTCATCATCATCGATTAAACCCAAAACTTGAATATTGGTACATGTTGCTCGAATTCCGAGTCCAGCATCATCATGTCATTAGCATGGATGACAAACAGAAATCTGGAAAATACACATTCTTGCGGGGCACTAGTATTCACTTTGCATGATTGATGGTGCTTCAAGGGGTGCGCAAACAATGTCGAACACACTGACTGCGGACAGTCAATAGGTCCATTATTTCATCCTGGCACCAGTGGCGGACATGACGCAGAGTACAACTTTGTTAATCAGGAGAAGGACAGGGTATGAGGTGGCATTGTGTTAAATGCAGAGGGGTAGTCAAAAACGTACATCCGGCATGTTTTATTAACAACAGAGTAAAGCATGGATTCGGCTACTTTAACATCAGCACTTGGTGGTATGTATGCTACAGTCATATATATCTTGGTTAACTCTCTGGGCAGGTAGTATGGCCTCAGAGATAATGTCAGATACTCAATGTCTTGGTGACAGCATTGTTCAAAAATAGTGATATCTTTACACCAGCAGTTGTTTACATACACACAGACACCTCCTCCAAGTGTTTTTCCAGACTCTTCAGTACGATCTCCTCGAATCAGGGTGAAGCCATCCAGGTTAAATGCAGAGTCAGGGTCCTTTCCTGGTTGTAACCACGTCTCTGTTAGGCAAATTAGTGCAGACTCACGATATGCAAAGTTCCATCTTGCCAGGGCCGCCAGTTCATCAATCTTGTTACGAATGCTTCGTGCATTTCCAGTGACAATCATGGGCAAGGGGGTCTTGGATCCTCGTCTTCTACAACGTGCACGGGCTCCTCCACGCCTCCCACGTCTGTGGACACGTTTTTTGATGCCATCAGGTGTATTTTGGAGGTCAGGGCGATCATATTTGCCGTTTGACAGCTTCAGCAACTCCTCTCTCGTGTATGTTATGACAGGCCTGTTGTTTACATCCGGGTACTCCTCAACCGTTGCCAGGGACTCAACCACAATCTGATGCCAGAAAATCGTCAGAACAAGGAGTAAAACGCCGATCTTCTTGATATTCAACATCATGACGCATTCATAGATGTTTTCCAATCAGTTTTAGTAGGTAGGCAGGCACAGAATCATCAAAAATCGGTAAAATTTACAGAGCAAATGATCGTACAGGTTGCCAGCTGTGCAGCGCCCTCTATCTTTTCAGGAGGATCAAAATTGGCTAGAAGCTATTCTAGCATTGCAATATATTTAAATTAACTACAAGCTGTGATGTCATTTCAAACTGGGTTCAGATCCCCCAGCTTCTAGCCAATTTTGATCCTCCTGAACAGTGAACTGAGCGTCAGTTTCAACAGTGTCAGAGTTTGAAATTTATCAGGGATAGCCCCTACAACCACGTCATCACAGCTTTATAGCCAATGGGCTGACAATAAACTACGCATCACATTGATATATGGAAGGAAGCATTACATTTGTGATCCCAATGATTTATCACAGCAATCACCAGTCTAATCCTACCAAACGGCAGCTTTGTGAGCATTCACAGTAGACAACTGCTGTAATCCCTGCAGAGTTGTTTGATTAATCTTCAAACTTGCTAACTTACAACTTTAAACTTTGATGGAAGTTGGTATAAACATAAGGCTTTGACAATTTGTTTGTAAACACATGGCTTATGTTATGTATATTTTTTCTGGCAGCCCGTTGGCTGAGAGGCTGTAATGTCAAACTTGCATGGGTTTTCCCAGACCCAATTTTCACTCTGACACTGAGTTGAAACTGTGATGCTCAGTTTGGTGGATTCGCATTGGCTAGAAGCTGGGGATCTGACCCAATAAAAAAATGGCATCACGGCTTGAAGTTAAGTGAAATATATTGCAATGCTAGAATAGTGTCATCTCTAACATCTCATTTCAACAGCATAGAAAAGAACTTGAGATTCCACGTAAGTATGACGAGGACTGTAAAAAGCATTTTCAATTTTTAATACAGTGAATTGTGTTAGATAAGTCAAGTAAGTGTAATACTATTCATTGTAAAGAAAGAAGTGGGTGACACTTTGTTGAATTCTCACAAAATGATTTTTCTTTGATGCCTGCTAAGAAGCAGGCTACACAGCTTTATTTGATGCCAATAAGATTCGTATAAGAAGGTTTCAGATTAAAGTGAATTGAGATTAAGCTAGTAAAGGCAACTTCAAGTTATTATTTTAATAGGAAGGCATCCAATTAATTTCTTTAACAAGTTTAATTCTGTTTGATGTCAATTATGCTTCTTTGATTGCTTCGATATCGCATTTCTTCATGACGCTGATGGGTTAATTATTCAACGTCTAATTCTGCTTCAAACATTTTGGGACAGACTGCTGAATAATTGATAATGAGGCTGCAATTATCAGGAATTTATTCCATAAATAGATAACTTCTGAAATTAGTTTCGATTCTGTTTATTCAGGTTGTCCCCTGGTGCAAAATGTGATGATATTGTGATGTGGAGGCAGCTTAGCCATGCAAGAATCTAATGTCTTTAAAAGATTGCCTATAGGCAAAGGCATGACAATTGTTTACCTTTCTAAGGATGGCAATCTTCAGTCTTCTATGAGGTTTGGTGTGCCAGTATTAAACACTTTTATTTAATGAATAGCACAAGTGGATGTTTTAAATATCTTTGTTACTTCTGGGTAAGTAGGTTCACAAGAGTTCAGATTGGCAAATGCAGTTGTAGTTTACCTTTTGACATTGTAATTGGTGTAATGTTTCTTCATCTTATAGATGATACTCTCCAATTTTTGACTGACAAGGAGAGACTTCGAGTTTTTTAAATAGATAATTTGCCCAGTTGTGTATATAGGTGTACGGGACGGCTGTGACTATTTTGCCCTAAAATTTTAACATGGCGCGAATGTGACCAGGGCAGTGGATCTGCCCTGATATTGTTTAGAATTTGCGCTGATGAGCCGTTTGCCCTGATGCCGGGGGGGGGGGGGGATAGCAGCCCCCCCACCCCCTGCGAAATATGCCAATGGTTGTGTAGAAAAAAGAAAAGACCTGTAATAAATTAATTCTGGTGGGAGTGTTTCTCAAGATGGCATTGTCTTATTTCGTAACAGATGCATGTGTAGTGATCATGGCGGAGAGAGCGTAATGGATTGTTAAGAGGGGGAGGCCCGGGAGTGGGTAGTTAAGAGGGAAGAAATGTAGTGATGTTGGCCCTAGGACCAACGAGTAACTTTTTGGTCTAATGGTTAATGTGCTTGCCTTCCACGCCGGGGGACCAGGTTCAATTCCAGGCTGGTCTTCCCCCTCGAAACATTACATATATGCTTGAAATAAATAAATATGACCGGTGTGGCCAAGAAATAAATAATTTCCTTTTACGTAAGACTCAAGGCCCCTCCCCCCTCCCCCGAATATCCAGGGGTCCCTGAAGGTCATGTCACATGTTCAATTTTTGGCCTTAATATTCTATTCCTCTAGCAACCACTGCTGCTTAAATGTGATAGAAATTTTCCTAATAAATGGAGCTTAAGCTTTATAAAAAGTTCTTCCTTTTGTGCAATATACAAAAACAAAGATCAAAACCTTCCGTCGATTAGAAATAAATTCTTGCGCCTAATAATTATTGGTCAGTTTTATAAAAAACAGTAAGAGACAACCTTTCACATTTTAAAGCTTTATCATCACAACAATGACATTCAATCATAGCAATGAAAAGAAAGTCATATTCTCAGGGGCGTAGATTAGTTAATCATGAAGGGGTTGCAGCTGATGTGTGTAGTATCACGCGAGGCCCAAAGGTACGAAGCCCACGTGGCCAGTGGCGTAGCTAGTGGGGGGGCAGGGTTGCCCCCCCAGACAACTTTTTGGGGAAAAATGGGGAAATGGACCAAAAAAATAGGAAAATGGGCCAAAATGGGGAAATTGAGAAAAAAAAGTGAAATGCGGGGGAAATAGATGGGAAGTAGGGCAGAAAGGGGGAAAACAGTGAGGGAAAAATAATAAAAAGGGCAAAAGACGTTTTTGGGGACATCTTGTAGAAATTCTTGCCGAAACTTCATTTGAAACTTCGAAGTATGACTACTTGACAAAGAAACTAGGAACCGTTAAGAGAGACTTGTATAGTGCATATTACTGTGATAATTTTGGTATTTATTATCTACCTAAATAGGACTAGTAATGCATATCTAGTTGGTCTTTACAGTCCGCATGATTTCACTCCTTACAAAAGAGCATACGAAGTCTTAATATTATTTTGGCCAACAGCAACAAACAAGGATGAAGATTTTAGTAAAACTTTAGGAATCAACAGTCCAAAAGACAGATCAATTTGAAGAATGACTGGAGAAAATGCTGATGATGAACTTGAACAAGTAAAATTATGTAGAATTAGAATTCAAAAACCAAATTCATTGAGCACTGCTTGATGGAATCAAACAGGAATTTTCAGGCCGATTTTCTGATCTTAATGACCGTCAATTAATTGAACTTTTGAAGTTTTTCCCTGCTTATTACTCATGCTGACAACACCTTGGCAAAACTTTTTCTTCTTAAATGGCCAATGGCTTTTTCAAGGATGTCTCTGACTGTCTTGGTTTTTTATCTGAATACAGGTCTACAGATTCCATGTTTGATCAAAGATGAATGGCAGAAAGGAGTCTTTGTCATAACAGATCAAGCTCCACTTTATAAAATTTGCTCCCTTTTTTAAAGAAGTTTTAACTTGAGCTCAAAAACCTTAAAACGCTGATGTAAATTGACGTCAGTGTAAAATTACTTTACAATATATAACAAGTTAGTTATTAAGTTTTTATTTTTAATGTTGCCGAGTTTCTAAAAGATGCAACCTATCTATCACAAAATTATGTCCGACGCTGGATGCTAGCAACTTGTTCTCTTATTATACAAAATGGTTTAACTAGCTTCATCATACTCCAAGTGTTTTCAATGTTTTATGTTCTTTATCTGAGATTTCAGTAAAGTTTTTCAAAAGTTTTAGACCGTGTCGAACATACCCCATGTTGTCGATAACATTTTGGGGAAATCAAGGGTCATTTGCCCCCCCAGAGAAAAATCCTAGCTACGCCACTGCACGTGGCAGAATGTAATGGGCTGCTTTTACATGCAGGATCTATGCATTATCAATAGCCATGTATATTCTCTTTTAGAGTTAAAACCAGTAAACGCAATATATATACAGTCAAAAGAATCCCTGATTGCAGCCATCCTCCAACAGGTCTGCCCAGGAGGGTGGATTGCAGCAAAAGTTCTTTACTCTTTACTCCACAAGTGTAGACATATGAATTGTGTTGACTTTGTCTTCATTTTCTTCACTAAAGACACAAGTTATGACATCAGCCTGGTTGTTTTTAGGAGAAGTCATCTTTAATGTTGACTTGGTTGATAATCCTTCTGCGGTTTTCTTTATTTCATTTTTGCTTTCAAATTCTTGCCCTTCGACCGTTTTGCTCTCCTCGCCAAACTCGTTGAACTGGAACAGAGGCACTGTTCCTTGGACTGACGTCATCAACCACGTGACCTGCATGGGCTGCTCTGATTGGATGCTGCATGTCAACAGCGGTTGTTTCTCTCTTGACGCCACAGATGGCAGCACCTGCACAATCTCAGGGACCTTGACCTTTGACCTGGATATCTTGACCTTTCCATTCAGGTCAAGGTCATCTCCCACCACCTTGTGGTCCAGGTGTAGATTCCCTGCCTTTGATATGATGCGAAGTACAGGCGGCCGACTGAAAGGCGACAGTGTGGTGGAGATGGAAGCGCTGCCCATGTACGAGAAGTAGAAGAGGGACACATCTTTGCGGATCTTGTAGTTGGGGTTCCCTGAAATGGTAACAAAATTTAATTGTACCAAAAGTCGAGGTCACGCTGTTCGGAACTCGCATCAAATACTCTCAACATTACAATCTGTAAATTTGTTTTGAAGAAGAGTGGACTGTTGCACAGTGAAAATGGCATTTCATGAGTAAACCTGCTCATGATTTGAGCCAATACCTTCAATGTTAATTTGATTTAAGGAGATTACAGTCTGTAAATTTGTTATACAAAAAGAGAGGACCATTTCGCTGTGAAAAATTAATTTTGTGATGATACATCATAGGCTATCATTAGTAACAAAGTGCATTGTTTATCAGATCATCAGAACATGGTCAGTTGTCTGACAGCAATAAATCCCGATTCTGATGTTGTGCGCCTCTAGAGGATGAATAACTGAGACATATAACTCCGGCCTACAGAATATTGATAAGGAACATTCTTTATAACATGTTTTATCAAATTTAATATGCCATTCTTCAAGAATATAGGGGAAAATATTGTCATGTGGCATACGAAAATGAGATAATTACCGGGCAACACGTAGCGTATAAATTGCGGTCTGTGCATACACGTGCCATTGAACAATTTCTCAAATAACCCTAAATTACAGGAAAGGGGCTAAAATAATTATTGATTCCAATTAGGAAATTGCCCAAGGTACATAATTATCATGTACATAACTAATTATTGAAAATGGGCAATACAATTACAATGGGATATCTTAAATTATCTACATGAGCTGATTACTCCATAATTGCTAATCGCTTTTTACTAATTGCTCACTTCTAGTCATTTAGTCTGTGTTAAATGAAAATTGAGAAGAGTATTGAGTGACCATTTAATTAAGTGAGAAATGTGTTATACACACGTGTGGAAAAATACCATAAAAAATAAAGATGCAAATGAAGTATATTTTTTTATCCAAGAAGTCCTTTATCTCCTTAAATTGTACAGCTCATGCAAGCATTTAGTGAAGGCTTAGGGACGTTAGGGTTAAGGTTAGGGTTGGGGTTGGGATGGATGGGCTGCAACCTTTCTCACGAGATGTGATTTTAATTTTTTTACAATTTTTTGTTCTATCAGCACTGAGTATATGTCAAGGACTCAAAGGCTATGCATTTTGCGACTTGATAACCCCACAAAAAAAATTGTCTCCTGCAAAAGCTTTCAAAACAACAATCAGGTACATATCGTCAGCGTCACACTAGGAAAAGTTGATGGTTCCATTTCGGTCATTGTAACACCTTACAGCATTTTTTGTGTCTGATTCCTAAATTAAAACATTTTCGATCCCAGCGACCACCATGACCAATTTCGGTAACAGAAAGTACTCTTATCGCCCATTTATTTTCTTAGGGCGTCACGACACACAGAAATTCATTGCAAATTTGATGTCTGCTCTACATTATATTATGCGCCTTAAAGAGACACTCAATTTTGAGCATTAAACGAAGGAAATGAAAATAATAGAATTACACCCACAAACATTAGATCCATTAATTCCAAACTTTGTACTCATTAATGCCAAACACTACACCCATGCAATAATGCCAAATTGCACTTGCCTTCAAGAGACACACAGTCGCTAGGGACTCCCTCATTGCTAGGGAACTCCTGGCACCAAGTGACGTCAACTTTGGAATTAGCCTCGAAATCAACTCTCACATGGCCTATGCCATTTTCCAAGATGGCTGCCTCATTTCTTATCCTTATCCTCAGGGGCTGAAAAATAAAGATTTTAATTACATTTTGATGACAAACAATCCAGTGGGAACAACGCTGCGATAATGTTGCCAATACATTAAGGGTGTTGGTCGTGTAGTGATTAAACTTTCATGAGTTTGTTCAAGGCTTCGAAATGTTTCCATTGCAATAACAATATACTAGCAGCATCAAAGGTATGAAGAGTGAATTATTCAAAAGCACCCGGAACTCAGTAAGATGAAACCTTTGTTCTTTCGCATGTCTCTTAATGCACACTATACTGAAAATAGACAATATCAAAATATCTAATGGCAAGTTAAGGTCTATGTATACATGTTTGTGTTACATATCAAAATTCTAGTTGGCTAACTCTAGAATTTCTGTTGTTTTTTTTTTTGCACAGACCTAAATAACCATCACAACATTAAAATTCAGAGCGGTCATTCACTATCTTTGGCCATTGTGCAAGCGATATATATCAGCAGTAAATGGCAACATGAGCACTCTTGAGACTGCGGATTTGTACACGAGGCACAGCAAGTTATCCTGCAAACATGTGGCTTTCTTGAATTGTCTATCAAGATGTTATTGTCATAAGATAGTTACATTTTTCAACCTTTTTTTCCCACAGTATTATAATTTTATGTACTTCAGAATCTGCACATTTGCTAAAATCAAATGCAATCGCTTTCGATTCTGAGAGTTGACACATTAGGGCATTGCACAAATCAATCACATACACGACAGCATTTCTATCCCGTCTCTCTCATTCTCATTATCGATTAAACCCAAAACTGGAATATTGTTGCTTGTCAGCGTATTTAAACATGTGCCCGAATTCCGAGTCCAGCACCATGTCATTTGCATCGATGACAAACAGCAATCTAGAAGGACACATCCTTGCCGGGCACTAGTTTTCACTTGGATGATTGATGACGCTTCAAGGGGTGTGCAAACAATGTCGAACACACTGACTGGGGACAGTCAATAGGTCCATTATTTCATCCTGGCACCAGTGGCGGACATGACGCAGAGTACGACTTTGTTAATCAGGAAAAGGACAGGATATGAAGTGGCATTGTGTTAAATTCAGAGGGGTAGTCAAAAACGTACATCCGGCATAGGTTCCTTACCTACTGTGCAAGAAAACTGCCATCTATATAGGCGAATTAATTTTTCATTACCAATCTTTTTTGTGATTTGTGGTAGTGAAACATGTTACACTAGAATATTTGTGGCAGTTAAATATATAATATATATATAAATAAACTAGAAGAGGATCATCATGTTTTACCAAAAACAACACATAACAATAATCTAACAGAATAGGCCTAATTGTATCTTTTGAAGGACTGTTTGAAGCAAATATCAAAATTTATAATGTGACAGATCGATTTATGTGTGCATTTGCATAATACCAGTACCACAGAATGTGAAAAGAAAACAGCAAATGCAAGGTCGAGCTGCCCACCAAAAAGTGAATTTTCATAATAGGGCCTTACGCTTCTCTTCATATAGTGGTTAGAGCAGGTGCCAATTTAGTGACAGGAGTATCAAGGTTGCAACCTTTGAACAATATCAGCCTGGCATTCATTTTGTGTTCTCATGAAGTAACTTTGTATGGGCCAAGATGTTGTCATATTGCCAGATCAGGCGAGGACAACAGCCTGTAGGTGTGGGATAAATGAACTGCATGCCAATACAAATAGCTTCATCTAATAGGAGCACAGGCTTTACAATGGCAACCCTGTGAGCTCTGGAGGTAGCAGCTGGTCCATCAACTTATTTGCTCCAGTCAGAGGCACAGGAGACATGGGCTAAAGAGTCTTGGAATAAACAAGGCCAAATAAGATGGCCATGCAGTATTAAAATCTTTAAAAATCTGTTGAATTTCCTTTATCTACATCAAACACTGCATATGGCACAAATAAAACCATGACATAAAGCATTACCATGAGATTCCATTGAGAGAGATGGTGATATTCTACAATGTAAGTATATTGATGCCAAAGCATCTTTAAATAATGATATCAGATATGTAGGGTACTGTGCATCACAAAAAATACATGAATACCCAAAGCAAGCATTCAGAAATTCCATAGGAGTAACCCAAAAGAAACAGTAGGAAGTAAAAAATCCTTGAGATGGAATTTCACACTATTGGCTCAGTTTTTCGCTGCTGCATTCAATGTGGGTGAATATACCTTTGTCCTGATGTTACTTTACATCTGTGTGTATGTATACATTATGAGCCTGGAAGCAGAGATATAGGCCTAATAATCAATTGGAAGAATTAATACTTTCTCTTTTGAGAAACCCAGAATACAATCTGAAATATAAAGCTCATTCGAAAACTTTGATTGGCGTTTTGAGCGTGCCCTTTTTGATCTCAATTGTAATTGCCTGTACAGGCTGTCTTTCTCATACCTATTCTACCAGGCCCTGACCTATATAACACAATAACTGTCATCCAACTGTAAGCATTGCCTGCAGTGTTTTCAGAGAAAGTACAATTACCTGCGATAGAGCACCCTGAGTCGGGATCTGGCCTACATCACTTCCTTTGTGTTGATAATAGGAAAATTATGTGTTTACCACTGGAGGTAGAACGTACTCTGGGGGCAATATTACTGACAAGACTAATTGCAATTCTTTTTTATTCCGTCTCACCTTCAGGCTTTGAAACTAGTCTTGCTTTCTGTGCAGTGATTGTCCACCCTCTTGCTGAACACTTGTATTATTCGTAACAGTAATTGGTGCTCATTCCAGGTTGGTTTTCAAAGTAGCCCAGCTATTTTTGCAATAATTGTCCCTTCTTGTGCTGCATACTATTTTGTATTATTTATTTGGCGTGTACTCCCTGTAAGCTGCAAGGTTCAGAAAAATCTGTACGCCCCAATTTTTGGGTAACAAAGAATCAAACTTGATCACTGAGTAGACCTGCCAAGGATGTAAATTCACAAAATTTGATGTTAAAAAAACTCATAAAGGCATGACTGATATTCATATGAAGAAGAAAATGAAATCTGTAACATTTTAAAAGCATTATACATGCTCTTAGGGCTTAGGTGACAAAGTTGACAATGCTGATTTGTGCAGAATGAGCAATTAGTCTCATATCTAAAAAAAAGATGAAAATTGCATACTTGCCTCGCAAAATATACATTTTTAACTATACTGCGTGTGTTGCAAGAAGTAAAAAGTACGATTCAGTGATACGATGGAATTATTTTAAAAATGGACCAAAAAGAGGGCTGACCAGCCCTATACTTGCTGGTAAATTAAGGAGAGATCACTACTAAGGGCACCTTTAAACCTTACAAGTTTTGTAGAACCCATACTCTTCTGCAGCTTAGTTGTTTGCTACAGGCAGAGATAGATGCTGTAGGCCTAATAGGGTTGTGTTTCTTCCAGACTGCACCAAAGTTTGCTAATTTGATTGCCCAAATTGAAGAGGCATCCCAAATTCAGTTCGATGACTATATTGTGATAAATGCCTGTCAACGACAACATACAACAAAACATGCGCACATTTTTTGGATGACCGACCAGATTATTTAGCCACAAGAAATAGCCCATACACCATTGGTTTTCATCTATCTGCTGGTATATTCAAGGGCTTAGTGGTGGTCTCCAGAGATAAGGAACTCCATGGACCACATAGAGGACCGCGATGCACTGTTTGATGAGAAAGCTGCTTGCTACATCACATTATCGTGTTGCTATCTATACGGACATGCACTTGGAACCTTTTCATGTCTTTGAGAATAATTCGTCTTGAAGACATACTGACTTTACGATGGCAACCCTGTGAACTCTGGAGGTTGCTCCTGGTTCATCAACTGATTTGTTCCAGTCAGAAGCACAGGAGACATGGGTTAAAGAGTCTTGGAATAAACAATACCAAATAAGGTGGTCAGTAAACTCAGTATCAAAATCTCGAAACACCTGTTGAATTTCCTTTTATTTACATCAAACACTGCATGTGGCACACAGAAAACCAAGAGACGCCATTGAGAGATATGCTAAAATTCTTTTGAGACAGATAGTGATAGCCTGATAGGCATCTTTACAGAAATGTCACATACACTGTGCATCACGCAAAACACATAAATGCTCAATGCAAGCATTCACAAATTCTGTAGGAGAAACCCAAACACACTAACACTGTTGTAGTAGGTTACATATCCTTGATATGGAATTTCAAGCTTTTGGCTCAGCTTTTCGCTGCCGCATTCAAGCTATATGAATACCTTTGTCCTGCTCCCACTTTTATATCTTTGTATATATTCTGAGCCTGAAAATCAGAGATACACTCGTTTTTGGTTCCCGTTTGAAATAACAATCAACTGGAGGAAGAGCATAAAGGCCTATTGTTTCCTCTTGAATGAAGTCATGTATAAAGTCTAAACGATGATGCTCATACAAAAACCCTTATTGGTTTTCACAAATACCCTGATTGGCTTTACGGCATGTTTTCCATATTCAGATTAGGGTTTGCAGAAATACGTACCATACCTCTACAGGTGTTGTCATTAATGCTGACTGCTTTTGAGAAAACCGAACTTCAATGCAAAAAACCATCCAAGTGGTATTTCCAAAACCACTTCCAGAGAGATCTACCCTATCTAGTATATGCATCTTATCTCTGAGTCTATGTAAACCTTTTCTTCTTCTCCGTGATCTCCATAAATAATATATCCTGTACAAGCTGTCTTTTTCTTGTGTAAACCCATTTTACCAAACCCTTCACCCCCAACAAAACATTGCCTGTATAGTGTTTTCAGAGTAAGTCCAATTACCTCCAATAGAGTATGCTAATGTGTGGTGCTATGTGATTGATGTGTGGTGCTATATAATTGTTTTGTGGTGCTATGTAGTTGTTACTTGTATGTAGTTTGTATATGGACCTATGTGTCTGGAATAAAGTTTATAATAATAATAATAATAACTAAGTCAGGATCAGATGTTCATCACTTCTCCTGTGGTTATATTAGGAAAATTATGTGTTTACCTCTTGGGAAATATTGTACTCTGAGGGGCAATATTATTGTCAAGACTAATTGCAGTTCTATTTTATTATGTCTTACATTCAGACTCTCACACCAGCCTTGCTATCCATGCAATGACTGTTACTCCTCCTGAATAGTATTTCGTAAAAGTAATTTGGTACATTTTCCCCATAGGATTGCAAAGAATGAAATCTGATAAGACCTGCTAAGAAAATATTGTAATATTGAACAAACTCAAAACAATGTCACAGGGTTTGATATCATGTCACGTTGACCATTAATAACACGTGCTCTATAAGGAAGCAAAGTTGACAAAGCCAATTTGTAGGGACTGAAGCAATTATAATTCTGTATTTGAAAAAAAAAAAATTCATGGTCATTTCATGGTCATTTCATGGTCATTCCATTGTCATTTCATGGTCATTCCATGGTCATTCCATGGTCATTCCATGGTCATTCCATGGTCATTCCATGGTCATCTTATAAATGAGAACATTTTGTCAGGGTTTCATTGTCATGCTTGGTTGACCATTGTCAAACCAGGATTACATGGTTAATCTTTTGTCAGAGCAGACAGAGCCCAAGATAATTTGTAAATTTTCGGTTTGTGTACAGGAGTCGATCACTTCATGAACATCAGCATCCCTCAAATAGCACGTACATGTAAATATTACACCAACTCTAATTTTCAAGCAAAAATGGATTTTGAATTCGTGAACAAAGAATGACCTGTCTGTAATTTGCTACCAATGTGCATTTGCATCAGCGAAATTGTAATGGTGTGTAAATGGGTATACCGATCTATTGTAATCTATTACACTCTTGATCAAAATGCTGGAATAATTTGGATTTTCAAGCTGTCAGGATTTCAAAGTTCTAAAATTGGTGATCGAATGTGTGGAATTGCAAATATTTTTTCCTCAGACATTAGATTTATGTATAAATGATATCATAAACCATTTTTAATGCAGGTGCGCATGCGCAACTGCATTATACCAGTCACTTACCATATAATGGGTTTTGTGGATTAGAACATGCACCCCAATATTGCTATCAAATAGTGAATTTTCGTGTTCGAAAATCAGATTTTCCGTTAGTGGAGAACACCTAGTTTTGTGCGCAGAAGCATTTTGGATTATGTATGGGTTATTTTTATAAAGAAAATCATATTTGTGACAATATGGGGTAAAATGATGCATTTCTGCCAATCAAAAAAGTTATATATAATTTTTTCTAATACCCAAATCTAAGAATCAAGAAAAACGTATGTGGAATATATATCAGGCAATCTATATAGTAATTTTCGCTTTAAAAAATCCAGTGGTTATTGCTCTAGGCCTGTTGACAGATTGTTTCTGTAGAAAAATGGGTTTTGTGGATTGGAACGAACTCCATGATCTTGCCATCTAAATAGCATTATCTTATTGGAAAGTCACATTTTCACATATGGAGAACATCTACAGTGGTGTTTAAGAGCATTTTGGATTATAAATAGGGTATTAAGAGACAGATGTTCTCATTTATAGCCAAAATTACAACAGTGTTTTTATGATGGTCCGGAAAAAGTAAGATTTCTTTTTTCCTGTTTTCCTTATGTGTAATAAAAAAAAAAAAACATTTGAGATGTACTTCAGACATTCTATATACCTGTTTTTGCTTACAAACGTGTTCAGTGCTCAATATCTGGTTACAGATTGTTTTTCGTAGATGAGTTTGTGGATTGGACAGAGCACCTTGATCTTGCCATTTGAATGTCATTTTCAGATTTTCACTGATGGAGAACATCTGCAATGGCGTGTATGAGCATTATGGGATGTTTATAGGGTTTTAAGAGACAGAATTTTCTCATTTATTGATACTAACAAAATGATGCCCTTCTGACAGCTGAAAAATAAGACCAGAAACAGTTGTTTTTTACCAAGGCCTGAAGTTTCAGAACTCATATGCATATGAAAATCCAAGTTTTGAAAATATTGTGTCAAACGCAACCCTACAGTAGAAAATTCCACCTGCATTATGAAACCCGCGGGTTCTTGTTAGTTGCTGAGAATAATTTGAAAACTTTCGTTGGGTGACTCGGAAAAATTGATAATATTTAGTAAAAACTCATCAAAAATTGCAACCTGGCTCAACAACACAGACATAAAATTTCAACATAAGCAAGAAATGCCAACTTAATCTTGATGTGTACAACCAAAAACATAACAATATCATGTTGAATTCCACATTCATTGACCTCCGCCTTCACTTGACTTGACATGGATTCCGCCAACCTGTTTTTTGCTTCTTTTTGACCGATATGGCCATTCTTCAGTGAAAGTCACTTGCGCCAGGTACCGAGTACAGTGTGTTGTTGAGCCAGGATGCAATTTTTGATGATTTTTTACTAAAAATTATCAATTTTTCCGAGTCACCCAAAGAAAGTTTTCAAATTATTCTCAGCAACTAAAAATGGTTTATGATATCATTTATACATAAATCTAATGTCTGAGGAAAAAATCTTTGCAATTCCACGCATTCATTCACCTATTTTAGAACTTTGAAATCCTGACACCTTGAAAATCCAAATTATTCCAGTATTTTGATCAAGAGTGTATGAATTTACTCTAAATGGTCTGAGATCATCTAATGGCAGTAATGCCCATTTTGGAATGAATTCTTGGAGTGTGGCTGATTTGTTGATGAAATAATCATATTGTGCATTAATCGCACAGGTCTGTAGTGCCGGTTGCATCAACACTTACAGTCGAAGAATTACAAGTACTTTCATTAGGCTGTTTGTGGTAATCAATGACATACAGCAGGCCCTATCCATATAAATTATTTGGATGTTCCTCTCACACATATTTCAATTGCAGTAAGTAAATCATAATAGATCAGTGCTTTTTAACATGTGGAATGTTCAGATAATTTTAGATTTCCATGCGCAAAATCAAATTTTCGCTTTAATGTGCCAAACAAAAATGTTGCGATACTTATCACACTAGATTCAGTTGTGCGCTCCTCAAAGACAATGAAACGTTTTATGTATTATTCACCATCAAAAAGGTTCCCTGATTCTCTGTTCCTAGTGATTCACTGTGCCCCCAATCCCTCTATTATCCAACATTGACAGAGAGGAGGGCTATCTCAGGGGTAGCACAGGCAACTGTCACATAATATTGTATATATAATTACTATGTCTTCCTTATTCTTTATGAAATAATTAATGTGCGCGTGTCGAGCACCCTCTACTGGAAAGCAAAGGCATGAACTTGAGGTGGCAAATATGTACATCACAAGGGATTCCCCTGCCAGCCAATCAGAACTAAAAAATGGGAATATCCCTATAACCTATCCTGGCCATAGATTAGGGTATATTCTCATTTCTTGAGTTCTGATTGGCTGTCAAAAGGATATCCTTGTGATGCACATATTTGCTAACTCAAGTTGTGTCCTAGGTAAGTAAATAACCCTCAATTCCAATGTGTAATGCATTGTAGTGGGTGAAAATCACGTGTTTTCAATCAAATTTTTTATTTGCTACACGAGGGGCACTTACTCTACCAACTTGATTATTTCATTAAGAGTAAGAAAGACATATACATGTGACAATTGGCCTGCGATGATATAGCATACTAAGGTGCCAATTGCTGAGTCCAGAGTTCGAATCCAGTGGAGAGCAGCTCTTGCCTGGGCCTATGCTGGGCGGCAGTGTCAATCATCCTATGCCTCATTGCTGTGTCCTCCTCCTGTCCTAATCAGAATACCAAAAACATAAATCGAGGATGTAAAGCCCCCATCATCCATCCGTCTAACCATCCAACATTTACATTTAGTGAGCTCTTCTACTATAAACTATTGGTCCAAAACCAGATGATCTATTTGTTAAGCAATATCATACAAATAAGGGTATCATGAAATATCCCATAAATATGTCAGCAAATATGATTATTTATTATGCAATCTCCTGCATCCGGGTATTCTGGACTCTGGGGGTATACATGTATATTATGAATATATATGAATTTGTATTAATATACATAATTCACTCGAAAAGATATTGGTTCAGAATATCATAACGTATCTATAGGCTATGTTATAACAAGGAGATACTTAGTAATTATGAAGGTGAGAATATAGGAATACTCTGTTTGTATGTTGTTCACAATGTTTATATTATTAAATTTTACAGTAGCCGTGTGTAAACAGTAAACTAATTATTTACAAGAAGATGGAGAATCATATATATGACAGCTGATGATATGTCATCATCATACTTTTGGGAAGCATAGCTCTCGGCAGGTTGATTAGTCATGATCAAGATTCAAGGGGAGCCATTTTGATTTGTCAAAACTGATTTTTAAGTGTTAGATTCAGATTATTTTTAAATCCTTTCATTTATCGTCAACCAAGAAGGAGAGGACTGTTTCATCTTGAAAATCACACTTTCGAAAATGATTGATAATGCTGATTATCAATATATAATGCTGGAACATTGCTCGATGGAGGGCTCGTTTGTGACTTAGAAATATACTGTAGAAATTATGTTGCTGCAACGTAAACACAACATTGAAACAACGTTGCCACAATGTCACATGCTAATGTCATGTTTTGACAACGTTGTGGTAACATCATTTCTACCATACAACTCTATGTATTGTAATGAAATCCAACATTGTGACGTTGTCATGATAATTATTGTCTCAATATTGCTTAAATATGTGTGCCCATTGGGTTGTCATAAATATTCCAATACTTTGAATAGTAATTTAATTTGAGGAGAGTATAGTACAACTTGTTCCATCAGTATCCAGTGATATTTTCACAATGTAAGTGTCCTCTTCGGGCTCTACTTCCCTGTAAAAAGCGGACAAGCTGTAAACAAAAAGGCTCAAAAGGGGATCATATTTCATGTTTTGAGACAAAGGAAGATGTCTTGCTGTTGATCCTTAACACAAGCTTTTAAAGTATCATATTAAACTACTTTGCAGTTTGTGTCTTCTGAATTCCTATTGTTCTGAACTTTTACTGGTCTTTTTTAGAATCTTTTAAGGATCTGGCGTTACTTAATGGGGCCTATTTCAAACCTATTCAATTAGAAATGTTTTGATGATCAGTTTGCAAATTGAATCCATCGATTTCTAACTCTATATCCTGGTTAGAATGATGTTCAATGTATCAGAACTTCCATATAATCATCACATGCTCAAGAATAAATTCGAACATGTGCCAAATTGAGCTGCGTCTAATGCAATAACAGATCATTCCTTAATTCTTCCAAAATTAGATGATATTGTGTTTATTGTTTAGTTTGGAGGCATGACATCCGGGAATCAATATTCTTCCAGAAGTTTGTTTACCAAATTAATTAGCTTAACGATTGTTCATGTAATTACAAATGAAATGTGAATGAGGCACGTTCCGTGGCATTCAAACTAGAAACTGGTTTATAGGATGTTTTTTAAAATACCTGTTGTTTTGTCATACTTATTCTATGCAGAGGCGTTATTAGGGAATATCCAGCGGGGGGAGGGGGGGATGTTGTACACATTGTCTGTTTCATAATTCAAAAAAAAAATTCATATGGGGGCACCTGGGGGACAGAGGTCCATTATTACTTGGGGCTCTTGCAGTAGCATGGCCACAGGGAGTGAACCGTTTATCAGATGGAGGAGGGGGGCGGATTTTGGAAATGGAATGTTATTAAAGATATTAAAAGATACACTATGATTGCTGCTATAAGAAAAGCTTGGCATGTGATTCTCCAAGCAGGATGACACAGAAAACACAAAAGTAACATTCAGGAGGCAAGAGGGAGGCATTGATGGTTAGAAGGGCCTTACGCCCCCATCCCTCGTGCTGGCAACACCACACTGTAAAATTGGAATTTTCACTCAGCTTAAATGATTGCGTGAGACGGTTGCATAATTCGTATGAGCCAACATAGCTTGTTGTTCTAGGTTATGACAATGGACAGATTATCTTAGTTAAAAACAACAAGCTGTGTGGGCTCAAAGGAATTGTGCGACCATCTCACTCAATCATTTAAGCTGACTCAAAATTTCAAATTTTACAGTGCACCGTGCTCTTGGCCCCCGCTTCCCCTTTCCCTTGTAAAGTCTATCTCTTAAACTTCAGTCATCTGAGATATAAAGCATTTGTTTGGTTTTCCTGAAATTTCACAAAAAACATCTGTTCAGATTATCTGCCCAGAATACTTCATGATGGTGTTGGGTGCATAGAAAGAAAAAACAACAACAAAACAAAAACTATTACAGTGAAACACTTTGATATAGAATTAAAGTGGACTGTGGCACTGTGAAAATGGCACTTCGAGTGTCATCATGCTGATGATTTGTCATGATCAAACCCAATACTTTCAATGTTAATTTGATTGAAGGAGACTTACCCCACTTGTTGGTGACTGCCAAACAAAAGGATTATGCATCTGATTTTCACTCCAAAATTTGTTATGAGAAGTCAAATGTGCTTACTCTTGATCATGACTAATCAAAAAGCCTCTATGTTTCCCATTTTGAAAGTAGAGAAGATGACACTTCATCGGCTATCATGAGTCACGAAGTGCCATTTTCACAGTGCCACAGTCCACTTTAATTCTATATCAAAGTGTTTCGCTGTAATGTAAGCCGCGTCATCCAGAGGATTGCGTGTACATGTATAGCCTATATAGCCTATGTGTACCGGGCGAAAAAAAAAAGCTTTCCTTTTTTCACGAAATGGCCAGAGAACACACCAATGACTGAATGTAAAAATGCAACTTTTCCCTTTTCTTTATTCCTTGCACTGATTGCTGAATTACCAGAAAAAGTGTTACAACCCATGGTTTTATTTTCAAGTAGATCTAGGGCTAGGCTTATTTATACAGTGCAACTGAAAACAATATAATGAATGAACAATAATAACTTACTTTGCTCCTTGTAGCTTGAGTGGAAATTGCCAGAAGCAGCAAGGATGTGACAAACTTCATTCTAGTCCACTTGTTGAGTGCTCAACTGCCTGTGTGAGTGCAGGAGCCCTGATGAATATGCACATTCCATGCTAGGCATATAGGTGGCACCACAAGTCTGCCATTTGGCATATTTGACAAGAAATTAGCATATCATGTAAGAAGGCTGGCATAAAGTGAATTAGGCATTAGCATCAAGAATTTTTATTGTCACTGATGGAAGAGTTTGCAAAGCATGTCATGCAGAGCAGCTCTTATTCATTGTTGTTTAGTGTAATTGATTGTAATTCATATGGGAATTTGGGAAACCTTCAAAATGGGCAGAGTGAAAGTTATGGTTTACTTTTTCATGAGGGTAAATAGTAGTTTACACTATATAGTAGAAAACTATTTCTTGAGGCCGTAAGCCAAGGAAAATAGTTTTCCTTATACTCGCATAAGGGAAATAGATTTGATTACAGCGAGATGTCAATCGACATTTGTTTTAGTACATGCTGCGGTAATGTGCCAAAGACATAAAAAGGTCTTCAACGCAAATTATTAGTTTTACTAGTGACCTCATTTTCAGAGTTTCCCTTTTTGTGATCGCGGGACAATGCACTAAAACTATTGACTGACATGTGACCTGCTCCAAGCCAATGAGAGCTCTGCATTCATGATGGAGGTGTGATAATTAAAATCGTTTACGGACAGACTTTCTCTCATATTCTAATTACTTGTAAAGAAATGGTAAACCTTTCAAATATATACCAATATCCATAAATGCCATTAATTAATTTCATGCGATAAATAATTAAATATTGCAAGCATAATTTCGAAAACATTCATTACTAAATAGTAATAAGTGCAGCAGTTTATCTTACACATGTACATAAATAATATCAAATACAATTCAGATTCGGTAAACGGGTAAAAGTGTAACATGTAATCGTCAAATTTTGCAAGATTTGAGCACAACCTCATCTAATTTTGGAGAATTAGGGAATGATTCGTTATTGCATTAGACGAAGCTCCATTTGGCAAAACGTTCAAATGAATTCTAACGGCAAGTAGGCAGATAATGCCCAAGCATGAGATGATTCTATGGAAGGTGTGATCAAGTGAACACCAGGATAGAGCTTGAAATTGCATGATCATATCAACAGTTCTAATTGAAATGTTTCAAATCGGCTGCATTAAGAAACGCCAGATCCTGAAAAGATTCTGAAAATGAAAGGATGACTAAGAGCTTAGAACAATGTGCATTCAGAAGAAACAAACTGCAAACTAGTTTAAATATGATACTTTAAAAGCTTTTGTGACCTCAAGACACCATGCTTGTTTCAAAACATAGAAATATTATCCCCTTTATTCGAGCCTTTTATTTGCAGCTGGTCTACTGTTTATGGGAAGTAGAGGATATACTTTCCTTGTGAAAATATCACTGGATGTTGATGCTGCAAGTATACAATATAGTATATATATCTTATGTTTTCAAATCAAATTGCTATTCAAAGTATCGGAATGATCATGACTTATCATTATGAATCTCAAAGTGTTATGTTTTTGATCGCAACTCTTTTGGCCATGCGGTAGTAAGAACGAAACCTCAATGTGAAGATGATACATTAAATATCAGCACTCCTGTACATGGCCATTAGTGTAAGACACAATGTGATTTGACACTGAATTAAATGGTAGATCACTGGCGGTATACTTATACCTTCAAGCTCAACGGTATGTGCATCTTCAACAGCGCTTTCACGGCCTTTCAGAAAAATATGAATAATTGAAGTGATTTAGTTGCAGGAGTGGGTTTTGCTGTCGCCAAGTGTTGGTTTTGCGCGTTCTAAGAAGATTATGACAATCGTCGGGATTGTACCTTGGGGAAAACTTGCAAAAGGGCCAAAGTAAGTGTAGACTATACTTCTGCATATTCCTACTCTCAAGGGTTGATTGATGAGTATGAGGCAACACTCACTGCCATAACAGTAGTCCTCATTTTGTTCATGTTTATCGCAGCCATCAACAATTTCAAACAACTTGATTTCACATGTTTGGTCAATAGTCTATAGACCTGATCAAACTAATGTCCTGAGCAGTTTTCGGTATGCCAGAAAAATGCGTAGTGTTCGTACGGTACTGTACCCCACTCCCCACCCACCCACGCTGATGAAGTGTGATATTAGTCATAACTCAGTGTCACAGACTCACAGTTAACATCCCTATTCTCTGGCATTGCAATATATCAAGGTCAGAGTGAAAACTGGGTCCAGAAAAGCCCCATGCAAGGGCCAGATCACTGCCTGTAGGCATTATAACAGTTGTCTACTGTGAATGCTCAGTTGCTCACAAAGCTGACATTTACATAGCTTAGTCTGCAGAGCCGGAGTCACTGAATTCATGCGTCATGACTTGAGTACTAGGTGACTTGACTTGAAGGACTTGGCCATTTGCTGTGACTTGATTGTCGCATGACTTGACCTATGCAACTTTAACGGCTTTTACACTTTTCTACCATTGCAATATCATGTAAAATAATTACAAGCTTGGATGTCATTCTATAGTTGGTCGGATTCTCCTGCTTTCAGCCAATAAGAATCTCCCTCAGCTAGGCAGCACAGTTTCAACTCAATGTCAGAGCCAAAATTTGGTTGGGGATAGCCCCTACAGTCAGACCAAGAATTATTCAGACGCTTGCTTTTTTGTTATTATTTTGAAGGAATTACAAAGTAGGCAATGAAACATGCAATCAAAATCATCTTTGGTATTAAATGTAACCTGTCCAATACAAATTTATTGCAAACTGATTCAAAATCGGATGAAAATATCTACTTTTGTTGATTCCAGAAACCAGAAATTATTCAGACACTTTTACAATGTTGTAGAAAGTGAACTATTTATTAATATTAATCCCAAATATTGCTAATAAACTACCATGGGATCATTGTGGCCACATTGGATGACAGGTGTGATCATCAGTTAAAAAATTTGGATGAATATGTGAGATAAACATCTGATTCATTTTATCACATTTTCTTGACTAATGCGGCTGAAATCTGTTAGATATCAATTGGAAATATTTCAGAATATAATAAAATAACAATTGTTAACTGTTCTATCTAAGTAAAATTGAAATACACGCTTATTTGAAAAATTTTATGCACTTTGGTATTTTCCTTTTGTTTTTGGCTCCAACCGTCTCTGAATCCTTGCCCATTGAGCCACTGCAAACCATCAAATCACTTAAAATAAAGTTTCATTGCCTTCCTTAAGGTAGTTCACTCTATTGCGCATACAGGATAGCCCATTTACGCCAGTTGTTTCAAATGGTGTGCCATAGTAAAACTATATTCGCTTTCATGTAGAAATCTCCATTGGAATAACATTGAGGCCGAAGAACCACATTTTTGTCCCCTTCCCGAATGAAGTTAAAAGTACCCCATTGAGTTGCTGTTCTTGCTTTCCGAAAATATTTAGATTTTGGTGCCACATGGACATGTTTTTGCTTTGGTAAAATTGGGCAAATAAATACAAAAGCGCGCCGAACTTAGTATGCAGCCTCCAATGTTTCATGTTGTGACTCAAAACTTTTAAGAATACAATTCTAAGGTAAACTAAAGCAATTTGAATCAATACAAGGCATGTTTGAGGTTAAAGAGTGCATGAAAATGTGATAAACTGGACATAATGTTTCACACCTGTCACACCTGTCATTCTATGCAGTCATAATGGTCCCTAGGTAGTTTATGAACATTATTTTGACATAAATACTAACAAATTATAGTAAACAGTTCACTTTCTACAACTTTGTTGAAGTGTCTGAATAATTTTTGGTTCATGGAGGCAACAAAAGTAGCTTTTTTCACCACGTTTCTTGCCAATTTGCAATAAATTTGTTTTGTGCAGGTTACATGTAACGCCAAGGATGTTTTTCATGTTTCATTGGTTTACTTGGTAATTCCTTAAAATAATAACAAAACAGCAAGCGTCTGAATAATTCTTGGTCTGACTGTGTAAGGACAACATCACAGTCTGATAGCCAATGAGCTGACAGTATAACTATGCATCATTGAATCAGTTCTTTGTTTCATAAAAAAAGAGTGTGAAGTCTTTCCTCAGTCTTATTGAGGCAGACAGATGTACAGACATACAGACAAATGCAGAAGAAAACAAGGTTGCACATCTTTTGTGTCACTAAGATTTTTTTATGCTACTGGGAGAAAATATCTGTTATGCTGCCAGCTGGGTTGCCAGCCAGCCCAAGCATCATTCAGCATTTCCCAGCCAGCTGATAATTTTTTTCCCAGCCAGGTGCCTCAACTTTTTTCTCAATACCTGACTGCAAATTTCATCGGTTGAACGGCAAAAAATGACTCCCAACTGACAATTTTGCCAGCTGGAAAAATCCTAGCTGACAGTCTGCCAGATAGCCAGGCACCTGCTTCAAACATATATTTGGTACAACAGATCATGGGGTGCCCCTGTTGAGAAACTACCAGCAGTTACTGTGGGAAGGAACTTCTGCAAACAGATCTGTCACGAGAGGGAGCCGATGTCCACACACGACATCTGGAGACACCTAGTGGGCATAATCTGACCGACACAGCAGCTGCGCAGCACCTGTTTGGGGAAGGCGACCCGGGGGGGGGGGGGGGGGTACTCACTATGAAAGAGTGTATATAGAGGCGCCGCTGGACGGTTTAGGTTTTTTGACCTTCCAGGATTAAAATGGTCTTGGTTTTTTAGGATTTCAGATTAATTTGGTTTCCCTTTTTGCACCCCCAACATGTTTGGTACCGTTAGAATCGGCTTGAAAAGACGATTACAATGGTATACAATTCATAAAGATTAAATTGGTTTTGGATATTTTTACAAAAAGATTAAAATGGTTTGTGGTTTTGTCTTTGGTTTCCGGATTAAAATGGTTCTGGTTTTCAAAATCGCCGTGGCGCATCCCTGCACTAAAGTCCGCGAAGTACCCCCCCACCCCCGGGGAAGGCGATGACTGCAGGAATGAAAGAATTTCTCTAGCTTCATTGTCTCACACGAGACAATAATAAAGTACCTACTTGCATAGAATTTAATTATTGAAAATATTAATTTTAATAAACACGTAGACCTACGTGTATATTTCATTTATTCATATATTTATAAATCGAATGGTTTCTATGAATTTCTTATTTGGAATTTTAATTGTGATATTGAAAAAAAAGTAATTTATCCACCACATCTCCTCATTTCTGCTTTACTTCATCTTTGCTTCGTACCTCTTACATTTCAATTATCAGGTGGCTCACCAGCAGCGACAATAATTTTGTCTTGGTTGGTCTCTATAGACAATAGACAATAGACAATAGACAATTTTAATTTCTTTTCGGTTTTACAAAACATATAAACTTTAGCCTTAGGCTAAGTTTCACCGAAATTAAAAACAAAGTAAAATGATTATGTAAAAGATTTAGACAAATTAGTTAGAAATTAAAAAATATAAGTAAATGAGGACAAGTAAAAATCAAAATTATAACAACATAGGACGGAAAGATTAAAAACAATTATAACAAATAAATTGTAAAAACAGAAGAAGACTACTTATACAAACTCTCCAGTTTTAAAATGTCAATTTTGGAGACTGCTTTTTTCAAGAGGTTGGCATTCCTCACTGTCTTTTACATTGTTGGGTAGCCCATTCCACAAGGTGGCGCCCAAGTGAGTCAAACTATTTAGTCCATAAAGAGTAGTTCTCTTTGACACTACTTCAATTTGATGCTTGTTGACAAGATCATAACTGGTTGTTTTTCTTTTAAACAATCGACACATGTAAGCAGGGGATAATTCATACTGAGCTTGATTTACCTCAAGTAGTACTGACTGAAGTCTATTTACATGTAGGGATTTGAAGTTATGTTTACACAATAATGCATCGTAGAATGATTCATAATCTTCAGATACCATTCGTAACCCTTTTTCTTGTAATTTTTCTAGTTTTAATCTACTTCTTTTTGAACAGAAATGCCAAGCTACTTTACAATAGTTGAAGTTACTGGCAATATATGACTTGAAAATGTACATTTTTGCATCTGTGCTTAAGTATTTTGAAATTCTTCGCAGAGCACGCAATTGCCATGCAGATTTTCTACAAATTTGGGATACATATTTGTTGTAATCAAGTTTTGAATCAAGAGTAATTCCTAATAATTTAACATCTTGACTAGGATTAATTTCAATATTTTCATTTACATATAGAGTACTAGTGATATTTTTTCGACCAAAGACAATGAATTGAAATTTGGAAGGATTGGCCTTTATACCATTTTCTTGAAACCATTTTAAGACAATTCTAGTTGCTTTACTGAGATTGTCTAAAAGTAACTTATTTGAAGGTGAATTAACTACAATAGTAGTATCATCAGCATAATTTGCAATGTTGTACTCCGAGGTCGGCAGCAGGAGATCGTTGATGAAGAAATTAAATAAGATTGGCCCTAAAATGGACCCTTGGGGCACGCCCTTTTTGAGATTAGACCAATTACTTCTTTGGTTTCCAATTTTGACTCGCTGCTGTCGACCTCGAAGGTAACTAGAGATAAGTACTAAAGCATCTTTACTAAAGTTATATGCATTTAGTTTTGCAATAATTAAATCATGGAGGAGGCAATCAAAGGCCTTGGACAGGTCTGTTAAGACAGCACCTGAGCATAGGTTTTTGTCCCCATTATCTGTATTATAACTCATCTCATGTCATTATCATACTTTATGCCTTTCAAAATAATAATACAATGTTTTTCAAATGATGATGATGAAATAAAATAATTTGTCTGTCTATCTGTCTATCGGATTTCAGCCCTGGCACCAGTGGACACAGTTAACTTACCCTTTGTATTATTATTTCTAAACCTTTGAGAAAATCAATAGAAAACAGAAAAAAATGGTATCTCTAATTAATTCCTCTTCAAACAGTTTCTGTGACTAAAACATGTGTAAGCTTTTAATTGAAAAAATTCACATTTAATTGGTCTCTCTAAAATAAGTTTTCTTGTTAAAAAGGCAATGTTGTATGAATGTTTTTTGCAAAGCTTCTTGAAATGCATTTCTCATATATATGTGATTAGAAGCGTTATAGGATTTCTTGTGAAGATGCAAGCAATTACTTCAATTAATTTTCCATAAATCTTGATCTTTGCCATTGAAAGTTTTTATGTCTTCCATAATTTTGAACCAATATCAATAGAACACAGGAATGAATGTGGTACATCTTAAAGAAATTTATCTGAAATTTGTTTCTGTAACATTCTGAAACATTTAATTGGTCTCTCGCAATAGATTTTCTTCGAAACAAAAAAAAAACCCAATTATATGATGATAATATATTGTGTGAATGTTGAAAAAGTTCTCGAAGTGCATTTCTCATATGAGAATCGAAGTGTCAATTACGTCCAAGAGCTGGACTCCTGTCATCATTTTAGTCTCCACAAGCCTATTGATCATTGGCATTCATTGCCTACGAAACTTTTACTGCACTTGATAATGAGCCAATTTATTTTGTGATAGTCCGCCTTTAGTTAGTTGAGTCTGAAGTGTCCCAGAGGTTGGGTGTTTAAGCTCTTCCGCAACATAGTAAAGTAGGATTGGAACTTTATAACAACATTTTATCTTTTATCACTAAACTTACATGACTTTAAAATGATGAGACTAACAACTGCCATTTATCTTTATATTTTCATTAACGTCATAAGAGCCATTCAAAGGACTTATCTATTTGAACGGCAGACAAAAACAGTAAAGTGCAACATTATATCAACAGCAATTATTAAATCACCAAACATTGGTAATGGGGCTACTTTCTGTACAGTTTCATGCGTTCAAGCTGCGACAGAATCATGCGTCTGCACTGGATGGACGGAAGAAAATGGCGAATGCAAAATGTGTTATGCATGCAGCGGAGGAGGCGGCAGGTCACCGTTGAATGCAACTTACACTATCCACGATCCAACAGCAGGTTAGGTTTTTTTTGCCATTTCTGGTCCGAACCTTTGTTAAAAAAAATATATATATTGATGCGGAATACTTTATTGCACTTTATTGTAATGCGCAAAATATTGTGTCTTTCTTTTGCATCAATATCTCAACCTATATGTAGGGGGAACCGGGGCACATTGGGACGCTTTTAACGTCTACTAATTTTGCTCAATGCTGAAAGCACTGAAGAACTCAGAGGTTTGCATGAATATCACCAATACTATTGAGCTTAAATGCAAGGCATAATAAACTAGACTGCACCTACCCTTTTGCAGCCAGAGAGTCGTAAAAATGACTGTCCCAATGTGCCCCGTGTGGCACAGCCGGGGCACATTGGGACATCAATTAAAAAAATCATTTAACACTCCATGTGCAATAGATATCACACGCAAGTAGTGCGTAAGACAATATAATAGTTCATAACTTTAAACAGTCTTAAACATTTAACATAAACTGTCCTGGGTGCGGACATCTATGTAAGTAACACACAGTGCTTTGCTACAAATTTGTTCACAGAGCATGGTAATCCACTATACCTCTATTCACTTTGGCCTGAATACCTCTTGTGTGCTGTCCCAGATCTTTCAGTTGCCTTGGACACTTAAATTCTGCCATATTAAGTGCGTCCCAATGTGCCCCGAATTCGCTGTCCCAATGAGCCCCGATATGACTTTTACACCAAAATGCTAATTTATCGGACACCAGTGAGTGTTTTTATCATGATAGCAATTCAAAACTGTTCGTTACGATATATAAAATTCATACAAGCACTGAGGAAGCCTCATTGTTCATGGTTTGTCCACAGAATGGTTCGAATTGAACCCGTCCATATTTACTTTAGTAGTAGGAAAACAAACTTTTGCTTGCCATACTTCTGCGTGTGGCTGTAATTTGTCTATAAAACCATGGAAACATCAGGATGTGAAATTACAAGATACGATGGCACTACCATATCATATACCTTGCCAGGATCCAAGAAAACCCCACCGTCCCACAGTGCCCTGCATCCCAATGTGCCCCGGTTCCCCCTATATATTTTTGAACATTTGGCACATCCACGAATGTGTGTAGGTGTAAAAACGAGCATGAACGAATTTGTATAGACATGCAAAATACATGCAAATCGAGCAAATTACTCGGCTATATGTAAAATCTAAAGTTTGTCACTCATATAAATGCCATTACTAACATTTGTGGAACTGCTAGATAATTAGGGTTTAGGATTAGAATTAGGGTTAGAGTTAGTTTTAGCCAAATTTGTGATTCGAAATCAGTGAAATGTAATATTTGACATGGACACAAATGCCCCAGTGATGCATGTGTTCGTTTTTACTGATTTACACATTCGTCAACATGTCAAATTTGGAAAATCAATACCTCCAACCTTTAAAAGAAAAGATAATCTTATGTCGAATAAACAAGATAGTTCTTAAAAGATATCTCCAGGGCTTTACCATTTTAAAAGATTTGTCAATATTATGGAGAACCTTAAAATTTATTTTTTATTCTCTGCTTTTAATCTACAAAATACGTACATGACTTTAAAAACTATTAGGGCAAGTTGACCAAACTTCAGCCTACTTTGGTTTTTGATTACTTGTCACTGGCTGGCTATTCATGGGAATAACCTGTAGTTATGGACCTAACCCCAGCCTCCACTCCTCTTCCTGACCATATTGTGAGAAAACAGCCATATGCCTTGTAAGGCAGTGCAAATGTGCTCCATAGACAAAAGTAGGACATGTACCTAACTTCAGCCGCGTAGTACCTTACTTCAGCCTATGGTGTACCTAACTTCAGCCCTATACCTAACTTCAACAACTTGATCCTATTCTGTCATCAAAACGGCATACTGATTAAATTTGGCCTTAATTACCTATAAAACATGACAGTCTGAAAAAAATCAATCCTCTAAAAATATATTTCAAAGAAGCTTGGAAAGAAGTCATCGTTCTCACGGAAAGAGGATAAAATTTTGTTTTTAACTTTAATTCAGGCAGCTGGTTTATTCATGTATGCCAAACCGAAAAATGCCTTAAAATTACATTTTTAGATGGATAGATATTCACAGATGAATAAAAAAACTCCTCATTTGAGATTTCCTGGCTGGAATTAGGGAAACCTGAGGGCTGAAGTTAGGTCATAGGGGGGCTGAAGTTAGGACCATAGGGGCTGAAGTAAGGTAAATCATGTAAATCACCCAATTCATTGAATGATGAAGTTGAAAATTGTGAAAAAACTTTAATTAATGGAAGATCACTAATTTTTCCTTGCGACGAAACTTTTTTGGGCTGTTCCTGTTTGGGTGAATTGGTGCAGACAACTAACAGATTTTAAAACATTTTGTCAAATTTTTTTTTGTTTCGCGTTGTATTCGCGTTGTAAAACAAGCAAAATGCTGTCTACCAAAAAACATGCAACATTAATTATTCATATGTTGTGATGGTCATAACGTTTTGATAATTTATTCTTAACACATTGACAATAACTTTAAACCCAAAAACTGGTGCCTTCTCCACATCAAAATTTAATACAAGGAGTTTTCTGTAGGGGGCTGAAGTTGGGTGAGAGGCTGAGAAGATTTGTTTCAGTTGAAAAGTCCTATCATTTTTTTTTTCAGATGTAGTTCTGTACCACAGCCTCGACTCAAGTTCGGGTCCGTATGTTGGTGCCGAATTTAAGAATTTTGCACGTTTTACGGAAGCGTATGTCGCAGGAAAGAAAAGTAATGCCGCTAAATTTCTCTCGGCCGAATACTTCCAGTTTGTTGTTCCCACAAACAAATGCCGACATAAATTGCATCTTTGCACCAGCGGCTTTACATTTGCTATTTGGCTAAAGATGTCGAAGAGTGTAAATTGGATTTCTTCTTTGGCAAATCCATTAAAATTTTTCTATTCTAACACCATTACTATGTGGTCACAAAGCAATGATCATATTATGAAGCTGCATAATAAAAAAACAGGCAAGCACTTCACCATAAGTGTGGTAATCAAGTTTGACCAATGGGTTCATTATGCTGTGACCTGGGACAATCCAACCAATACTGCTACTGTGTATGAGAACGGTCTTGAGTTTGCCAAACCACCAGAAACCAACGGGGCTGAAGCTACAACACCTTACTTTGGACTTCAAGCAAATGACCAATTTGTGTATGAAGTTGATGAGATTTACATCTTTGAGAGAGTCTTGAGCGCACAAAATATATCACAGCTGGCCAGTGTCTAAATATTCTGCAAAAACATATTATTTGCAGTCCGTTGAAAAAATAATACAATATATTATTGTTGAGAGATATGAACTCAATGAACATTACAATATTGAAAAGAAGGCGCCAGAAATGTTAAGTTTATAAAGTAAACTTTCTTCTCGGAGTTGCTGTTTCATAATGAAACAAACCAAACTCCATATTCAACATTTTCATATGCATATGGACAGCAATACATGTAATGCCATATTATTGTAATTTTGTGAATATATTTATATCGTGGATGTTTTGTCAATATGTGCGAACATAAGTATATATATTCGACAATAGCTTTGGATGCCTTTATCTTTTCAAGATTATGCATTTATATTGTACAGAATTATGAAATATGACAATTCAACACATACATTGATACATCAGTGCAATGTCTTGGATCTTTGTCTTGATATCATAAATGAACCAGTTTACACAACTCATATCAATTATTTTTAAAAAATCATATAATATTTGAATTTCTATTCATTATTCAACAAATGGCAGACTTATCACCAAATTCTGAACTTATAAGTTATATGAACACAGAAAGGAAGACAAGTGATTGTCCTCTTTTTCTGTAGACACCCTGTATCAACTGTATTTTTTGTTTTGTAAAAAAAAATATACATGTATAATATGATTTGTTATCAAAACCTTAAATAAATGTCACACATTTTTGTAGTATAATGGGTTGGGTATAATAGGTTGCTCCGAAGCACTTGGCTTTGGGGCGGCCCTGTAGCTGAAATGGTTTAATAGAATTATATGGTGCATCGGCCTGAATATATAAAGTTTCAACTTCCGGAAAGATTCGTCAGAAGAGGGAGTCAATGTCTACAATACACTGTAGGGGGGAACACCTAGTGGCAATGATCAAACTGACACAGCTCCTCTTTGTAGAACAGTGATTGCGGTTTTGTGTACATGCATTCTCAGAGTCGGCCGTGCGAGTCATCTCATAGAGAATCTCTGATGTGAGAATGTAGCGACGGATTTCTCTGACCCAGTTCTCACAATGGGTTCATCTGGACATCTGGTACCGAATGTATAGAAATATCAAAATGGAGGCATAAAATGCTGCCAGACTTAAAACTTTATTCACCGTCAAATCTTAACCTTACTCTTCTGGCTGTATATGTTCTATGACATGGAGGCAGTACAGTGACCTGGAGGCATACAATAGCAGATTGAAGTTAACTTGAAATATTCAACAGCTGCAAAAGCGTCAGATCAATCCGTTTCACTGATTAGAATTGATTTAATTAATTAAAACTTTCTGCCTTGTAGCTGCAACATCTATTCATCCACTTCAACAATTTTTTTTTTTCAAAGAATTCTATCAAATTAATGTGATTCTTTCCGATACAATGAGTGCCTCAAATTAATGCTAATCAAGTAATAGTGCTTAATTAAAGGCATTGACCAACTCAATTAAGTTGGTGCAAATGCTTTTAAGTTCCAGGCTTGTTCCTTTTAAATCTTCTCTTCATCTTTGCCAAGAACAAAAAATTTAAATCTCAAACTTTTGAAAGATTTAAGGCAAAGTGGATTGGTTTCAGAACTCCTGTTGCACTTGGTAACAGGCATGAAAATAATCACAAGGCATCTCGTCATTCAATTGCTTGCGATCTGTCAATGAAATAAATATTGTGAGAACGAGAAATATATTTGTCAATGAATAATTCAAAATGTGACAGTAAATTTAATTCTCAATGGATCCATGATTTCTATATTTTTACGATACAATTTCTAATTTTACTTCAATTTCTACGTTTTGCCAGTCAAATCCATTCAAAGAAAATCAAACAATGAGCACATTAAAGTGAAAAAAAAATTCTTTACTAGCATTCTCGGATGATTGATGAGGAAAGAAACATTCCATTCTGGAAGCAGGAAGTGGAATTGATGGCTCCCATGACAACCATGAAATGGAGCAACTCACTTCCGCTTCCTGTCACAGAGGTCACTCAGCAATTTTGGCTCTTTCTCCACATTTTGTTCAAATTGAATGAAGAAGAAGACAAGAAGAAGGAAGATGGAAAACTCATGAGTGATACTGAAGCACATCTATGAGGTAACTTGTATGTATCACAGGTATTATTCATTTTACCACATTATTGAATACATATGGAGTCTCTGGAATCTTCACAATACTTCTGTGCTGCTTACCAACTTGTGGGTTATGGCATCAAGGCTAGTTTACTGACTTGAAAATATCAATGCCGATGCATCTTCACTTCACCAATTATGCTCCAGATCCAGTAGTTCAGACTTCTATTTCAGATGTACACAGCCATTGGATTGGTTATCAGCTCAAAAACGAGCATCAGAAATGCAGCAGGAAAGGTTGGCTTCAATGCATGCGTTCCATTTGTGAATTTCCTAGCGCCCAAAGATATCTTCTACGTCTCTTTGTTGTATGTGTCAGGCTGACAGCGAAACCATTTCACTTCCCTTGTACTCCATCATACTTTATTCTGGCCTCAAATGCAAAGCATCTGACCTGAGGGTTTAGCTTACATTGTTAAAGGAAGATAAATCACAGGCATTGTTCCCTTCCTCAACCTTATTCGGGCGTGACTCGACCTATTAAGGGTTGTTTTTCAATCGGGGTAGGCTACGCTCTGGAAGAACACATGATATCCAAAATACCAGAAGTACCATGCATATATGTGGAAAAAAAGTTACACAGAAAGATTAAACATACTGAGATGGACCTACAGTAGCGAAAAAATTATTCAAATCGGTTGATAACTGCCCGAAAAAAAATTTATTTGTGTTATTTTGACCAAAATTGACTGTCTCATTTGCAAATCAGGCAAATATCTCTTCAGATTTTTCAGTCCTGACCTAACAGTAAGTTTTAACCAATGTGAAAATGCTTTCAACATGGTCCCAAGAGTTCAACATTAGAATTACATGCAAGACTATGATTCGTCTCTTCAGAATCCTGCATTGAACACATGAAGGTCAATTCCGTCAAATATTGTCCTCTCCGAAATAGGGTCAGCAAAACAGCAATAACATTATTTTAAGAGGATTTTTATTTTATAGAAATACTCCTTCAATAGATTAGACAAAGTTTTGGTAAGTGTTTCACTTCAGTTGTACAAACTGCACAATGCTCTTAGCGCAAAACAGCAAAAACAGTTTTGAAGGCTACAAGGACAGACAACAAAGAGGTAGTTTAAATTTGGCCGCAGTGCCTATATTTATTCGGCAACAAGGACACACGACATAGAACATTTACACCATCCATACACAGTAACAAGAAGGTAACACACAGATAGACAGAGACAGTGAACACTTAAATGTGAGACAAATGGACTGCTCGCAGGCAGCCCCATTAAATGATAAGTTACAACTAAGAATACGATTTTATTTATCAAAACAGGGTGTAAATTAATAAATATCTAAAATACAGTGGAAGGTAGGTGACACGTAATAAGCCCCCAAAGTGGGGTTAATAATACAATTTTTTTTTTTTTTTATGGAAATGGATTTTATAAAGTTGGAAGAAAGAAATTTTGAATTTTTAGGAAAATTTTTTGGAATTTAGAAAAATTTTTGAACTGGCACTCTATTGAATCCAATCCCCAGGGAGTGGAGGGCGGGAGATTTTAGAAGTGCGACAACCAGCTCAGTCGAACAGAGTTTATATACTAGTGAGTGTTTGAGACAGTTAGAGGATTAAGGCATGGTAAGCTGACTTATGAGGGGATTAATCCCCTGTATTAACAACCGAAGAAAACAGCTTAGGAAAGAGCGGGAAACGAATGACACACTGTAAAACCAAAGCCACCTTTTTTACACTAAGAAAGGAAACAGAAACAGAATAAACCGACCGGCCCAACCTTGGGAAAGGTGGGGCAACCTGCAACCATTGTGTCTGTCCCCCCCTTCAACATACCTTAGTATACACTAAGCTTCTATTGAAGGCTACAAGGACAGACAACAAAGAGGTAGTTTAAATTTGGCCACAGTGCCTATATTTATTCGGCAACAAGGACACACGACATAGAACATTTACACCATCCATACACAGTAACAAGAAGGTAACACACAGATAGACAGAGACAGTGAACACTTAAATGTGAGACAAATGGACTGCTCGCAGGCAGCCCAAACCGCCAGCCCAAGAGCAGTGGATTAAGAAAAAACGTGGGTGCAAGAGTGGGGCCTCGGAGAGGCCATCAAGAAATGAGATGAGGGGCGAAGGATGCATAGGTCTCGGGTTCAGGCCTCATATATACATTGAATGCATCAGACTTCCAGCGTCCCAAACGACGGATGTCATGCGAGGGTAACCCGGCCCTGGCCGCCTGCGTGGCTGCACCCGCCCTAAGGGAATGGGAGGAGTAGGACGCAGGGTCCAAGCCTGCCGCCCGCACTAACGACTTAATAACCTGGTTATAAAAGGAATAAGTGAGGGGGTCCCCAGAGGACAGGAGAAACAAATGGGCCTGAGAACGATTGGGATGAGAATGAATTAAACGATGGAGCAAGCAGACAGCGCACACCTCATGGCCCGAGCAGCCGAGGCATACTTCAAACCCATGAGGCTGGGTCTTAGAAGAGTCTACCACATATCTCATGATAGTAGAACCATCAACCTTTTGAAAGGAGACTGAGGACCTCCTGGGGCCCTTGCCCTGAACCGGGTCATAGCAAAACTCTGACGCCCTAAGGCAGGCGAAATACTACAAACAGATAGCAGACGCTAGAACCAAACAGTCGGGGCTACCCTTGAGTCCAGGGAGTATTGAAACCAGGACAGAAAAGGTAATGGGCTTCGACTTCACCGGGGGGGGCCTAGCCCTCTCCAGTGCCCTGACCGCGAGCTTGACCCTGGGGGACCATATCTGGGGCTCCGAAAAACCAAGAGACACAACCCATGCCCTAAGCCCTGAAAGATAACAAGAAATCGTCTTGTGGGACAAGGAGTCCAAGTCTAAAAACGCTATGAATCTAAGGAGCTTACCCTCCTCCAAAGGGAGTGGGCTCATAAAATAACTGGCACTGAACGAGAGGTAACGCCTTACCGCCGTCGAGTAACCCGCCCTGCTCCTTGGGGCCCATCCACGTTGAACTAGTTGGGAAGCCCTGAGGTCGAGACCTGTAAAAGAACATCAGAGTAAGGCACTGACAAAATCCAAATTAGGCCACGTCATACAAGGCCTAGCGGACGGATTCCTCGCTTTAAATTCTGCCACTCTCAATCTACTCAAATCGTCCGCATCTACATTCCTATCAGTGGGAATGTAGACAGGGGCAATGACAATGTTAAAACGCTCAGCAATCAGACACCATTGACGAACACAAGACATCAATTCTGGGACCGGTTCAATGTATAACAGATTACCTAATGATTTTAAACATCTTAGTGTTAAAGATTTTAGAAATGCTATAAAAGATTGGAAGCCTGTTTGTCAATGTGGCACTTGTGCTTTATGTACCTTGAGATTTTGATGCTTAATCTATGATTTTTAATGACTCATATCATTTGTACATATTTCATCCTTGTTTTTCATTGTGTCGTTTTTAGTCGGTTAAAAGCATTTTGCTTATGTTTACTTGTTTGTATTTTGTGACCCGACTGTAAATAAAAGTTTACTTACTTACTTACTTACTTACTTACCGGTGAATACAAACTGTTCAAAATATGACACACGACCATATTATCAATGTGAAAAATGACCGTCCTTGACTGGAGCCTGGGTGCCCAGGTGCGGAGAGCCATCAGGGCAGCCAGAAACTCTTTGAAATTTATCGACCGCTGAGAAGCAAAGGCCAGTCTGCCCGTGAAGGTCATGGAGAACCACTCCCCCATACACAGGGCCCCGACTGCCGAACCGCTGGAATCGGTGAATACCTCGGGACTATCTTCATCCCATATGGGGTCCAACATGGCCACCCCATTATGGGAGTCGATACAGGCGACCCACCAAGCTAGGTCCTCGCAGGCAGCAGAATTGAGCTTAACAGAGTGGTGAAGGGCTCGGGCGGATTTCGCCGCCTGAATCAGGCGTCCCAAAAAGGCGCGCCCATAGCGCACTACTCTTGAAGCAAAGGACAGCCTGCCCACCACACTGAGCAGCCGTCTCTTGGAAAGAACCTTCAAGCCTAGCCACCTAACAGCCTCCTGTTTTAATTCACACAAACGATCCTGAGAGATTCTAAGCTGACGCAACTCTGTATCAATAACAATACCTAGAAACTCCACTATGGGGGAGGGGGTGGTGATCTTAGATGGTTGAACCGAGAAGCCTGCAGAATGACAAACGGAAAGCATGAGATCCAGGGCAACCTGACATTCATGGGGGGACTTGGCTATAACCAGAAAATCATCGACGTAATGAACCAGGGGGAGCTGAACCCCCTCAAACACCATGAACCGTTCCAGAGCCTGGGCGAATACGTCAAAAAGATAGGGGGCGCTCCTGAGACCAAAGTTGAGCACTTGCTGAAATAAAACTGGGTCCTGCCCGCCGAATCGGGCCAGGAGAACCCCATCATGTGCCAGTCACATGGGTTAATGTAGACATGTTTAAAGGCATTCTCGAGATCCAACTTCGCAAGAAACAAGGGGGAATCAATACCCAGGGCCCGACAATGGGCAACCGCATCGTCCACCGATGCATAGGACAACTGGAAGAGAGAGGAATCAATCAAACCATTAACTGAGCCAGAGACAGGAAAGGACAGGTCATGGATAACACGGACCTTATTGGACCCCCTCTTGGGGAACGCCCCCAGGGGTGACACAATACAAGCAGCAAAGGGGACGGACCGAAAGGGACCATACAACCTCCCTGATTTAAGATCGTCCTGAATAACTTCAGATACCTGAGACCTGTACTGAGTGGCACTGGGCCAGTTATGGCTAATGAGAACACCTTCCGCCGGGGGGCGGCCTATCCTAACTCCCTCCTGTAACAAAGTCAAAATGTGGTGGGCTTCAGCCTCCGGGTAGACCCGAGGTAAGCGGCCCAGTAATCCACATTAAGTACTGGTTGAAACTCCCGGGCGTCCGGAGACAGACTTACAGCCTGGTTTACTACACCTGATCTGGGGGTCAGGTCCCCCGCAAGAGATACAACAGTGGTTCCTATTACATCTAGGCCATTTACACTTGTCTTGCTGGAAATTGAAACAGACCTCGCCACTCTTGGCGGACTCGCCGGATTTACCGGTACCTTTGTAGCCACGAAACCCACTCCCTGCCCTCTTGGGGCATTCAGAAACACTATGATCAAGGGAAGAGCACCTGGAGCACTTAGCCACGCCCCTCATGGCGCTGGCGTCGAACAAAGTGACAAACAATTCCTGATCTATGATAGAGAAACCAAACGAGTGGGCCTGAGCTAGTCGTTGCCTATGTTTTAGATCATACGCCAGAACATGGGACCATTTGTATTTTTGTGATGAACTGAGGATGAAAATACAATAGCGTGCCATTTCATACAAAACTCTGTAGCCATAGGCTTTTACCAATACCATTTCATACGCGCACCACGCTTCCATCCATTTAAACACAGAGTTAAGAGAACTCCTACGCTTAACAGCCTTGATTTGAACATTACCCATGCTATCTAATACAGGCTTGATTTCATCAATATCATTAACAGCACAATTGACAAAGTCATTGAGGTCAACGAACTCACCACGCAGGGCTGTCGCAACACATTTAGAATCCAGGAATTCAAGTCCTACGTCCATACGATGTGCAGACTGATTGTGCTGGAATTGATCCATCGGAAGAGATGGGCGTCTAGGAAAGCTGTCGACGTATGGGTCGTCCATACGGATCCAAGGCTCAGTATACATCCATTGAGTTGGAGCCATGTGGGGAGGGGGGGGTTCGGGCAGCGACATGCCACGACCCGGTTGCCAAGCATCATTGCCATATTGCTGGGGCCACGGGGCCCGGGGGACAGACGAGAACATCGGGGTCGGGTTGACGGTGGCCGATGGCATGCTTGTGGCAACAAAATGTGGGATAGATGAGACACTATACACTGGGGCCGAAGTGACGTGACACACAGGGACTGAAACGTAGCAGACGGGGGTAAGTCGACACTGCTCCTCCCATGGCCGTCGAAGGCCCGTGAACGATGGGAGGGGGTGGCCCCCGTAACTAGGGCCTGACACACACACTGAGGGGGGGGGACCACGTGGGCCCTCGAACGAACGTGCGGGGGTATTCCATACGGAGGGCACCATGCCCCGTGGGGCCGACGTGACGTGGGTCTGATCCATCGAGCCCAGACCCAGGATGCCTCCTCCCCGGGCTAGAGAGATGTCGCCGAGCCCGTTACCGTGGGTGGGAAGGCTATCCATAGTATCACACGAGCCGATCTGGTCGACGATCCGCAGGCCAGGAGGTGAGGACGGGGGGCTCCCTTGGTGACGATGACGAGGGTACCTGGACCCTGGAGCCGGTTCGGGCAGGCTGTCTTCCTCCGAGACGAAGTCCAACTCTTCGTAGGAGACACGAGGTTGTTGGCGAAGCGACTTGGTGATCTGGCCTCCGGCGAGGAGGTCAGCCATGCAGCCCTGTCCGGTAGGTCCTGGGTGGTGTCGGCAAGGTCGTCCACAAGTCTTACAGCGTCTCCTCTTCTTTCCCATCTAGAAACGATCAAAGGTAGATTACCACGTGGTCTTACACAGCATTAACAAGACAGAGCGGGGGCTGTACTGCCTCTCCGTCGACGAAATTCTGGGCGACAATGTCTTTATAACTGGCACAGATACGTTGGAGCCTCAGATAATACACGTGCTCAGCGATGGATATGCAGATAAACTCGAGCAAAGTCTTTAGCAATAAGAGCCAGTCTATAGCAGCAAAACGAGCTAGTGGATACACAGTTCAAGTTGTATGAAGGGGGCAGACACCATGTGTCGCCCTAATTAGAACAGGCTCACCAGATATGACAGTCAATTCGCCCGACGAAGGCCGGGGTCCTCCGTGGATGCTCGGGCGATGAAGCGTCGCACTTGCCGATGATTAGAGATGGACGAGATGCAGTATGATGAAGATGAAGACGGTCAATGGCCTCCCCGGGGCCTGACAAGGTGCGTCCGTGACAGTGCAGATTTTAGAAGTGCGACAACCAGCTCAGTCGAACAGAGTTTATATACTAGTGAGTGTTTGAGACAGTTAGAGGATTAAGGCATGGTAAGCTGACTTGTGAGGGGATTAATCCCCTGTATTAACAACCGAAGAAAACAGCTTAGGAAAGAGCGGGAATCGAATGAGACACTGTAAAACCAAAGCCACCTTTTTTACACTAAGAAAGGAAACAGAAACAGAATAAACCGACCGGCCCAACCTTGGGAAAGGTGGGGCAACCTGCAACCATTGTGTCTGTCCCCCCCTTCAACATACCTTAGTATACACTAAGCTTCTATCGTCAAATAAACTGTCATCTCCGAAAATATATATTTCCCTTGACACACACGAAAGTTCTTGGCCAAAATTAAGCAAGTAAGATGATTTCACTGGTCTACAAATTTTTGGAGTCGGTCTGCTTCCGGGATAAAAGTGGCTAAATCTCATTTATATTGATAAGATGAACTGAAAATCAGTTGAAACTTGTTCTGGTTAGCTAATGCATTGAAGATATACCATGACCTTGAAATGCATGAAAATCCCATCTATTTATTCAATAGATTTAGGCTTTTTTGCTCTAAAATGATATTTATGTTATGAAAAATTTATGTTGCAATTATTTATCTGTCAAGCACTGTTAAGAAATAATATCTGAAGACATCAGGTGATTGAAAGTCATTTGAAAAAAAAGCTAAAGCATCACTTAAATCCGAAAAGATCCCCTTATTTTGTATCTGAGCGACCCTTTTTGGCCCGTCTATTATATTTAGCAACTGAGTCATCCCTGACAACTTTCCAACAGTAGTCAGTTAGCATGGATGGATTCCACTTTCCCTGACGCCTTTTCTTCATAATTCTTGGAATTTTTCAATCTGTCCATCACTTACTTCTCCACAGTTCAAAGGAAAGAAATCCAGAACGCAAAAATTGTATCTTCAGCACTTGACATATTGAAGCCAAGAGCTCTGTCAGAATTCAGAAGGTTTTTATTATCAGTTTCCTTTTAATTATCTGCCTTGCAGTTTCCAAACAACTGGCACTACTGACTGAAAAGCTTTGCATGCCTTCTTTTCTCTTCAACATGGAGTTGATTGCTCTGGGCCAACTGAATCCTAGTTAATATCATGATAATCAGCTGTGTCCAAAGTGTATGTGATTCTGAAGGGACAGGAATTCATCTCCATGTAGGTCAGGGCACAGAACTGATAGAATTAGTACTTGGATAATAATCCACTGTCCATTTCTTTGCTGTTACTATTCCATATTGCAACTGGAATCATACAAAAGTAGCAGCAACTGTAACAACTGTGATATGTTGGTTCTCGCCAAACCATTGAGATTTCAACATTGTTCAAAGGGCATAGGTTTACTTTTCTTGTTGAGCCTCTTCTGAAGGTTAGTTGCACTTGTCTTACAACAATAGTGGGAGCCCAAAATTGGGTCCTGAACTCCAGCTTTGCAACCAAAGTAATTAATTATGCCTTTCTAACCACTGTAGTTAAATGTTGCACTTTCGTGAGGAAAACGTCATTTCACTACAAATGTAATCGAAGTTTTCTGGGCTGTTCATACAAATTCCAGGCATTTTTTTTTTATCACTAAATAGAAAAAGTGATGCAGTTGAGTAGAGATATCTGACAAATGTGATCTTAGAAGCCATTTCATGCAGCTTGTGATGCAAAAATAATTTGATGCTCCCGTTCATGGAATTGGTATACATACATATATTTTGTGCACCTCCAAGAGTGAAATTCCAAAAAAAAACTAACAAATTCTGTGTCAAAACTCAAAAACATATTAAAGATGCATGTATTGGAATGTGCAGACAGGCTTTAGGATAGAAATGGTTGCTTGTGGATGCACTGTGCTTCCTGATATACTGACGTTTTTGCCTAATTTTGCATAAATTTCATAATTTGGCACTATACTGTATCTTGGAAACTATAGCCAATCTGCACTTTTGACTTACCATTTCCTTATTAGTGACCTAATACAAGAAAAGTTTCACTACTTTTGTTCCGGAAGCATTTTGCTTGTAGACCAGTGTTTTTCATTGTCAGAAATATATCTACAACTGGGTGTTCTATACATCCAGTAATAGAGTGATGAGCAGAATATTGACTTTGACTTTGGTCAAATTATCAAAAAGTCAAATAAAAAAAAATTCAGAATACTTGTAGCCCTAAAATTTTCCGAAATCCACGGCACGGTATACATGTATAGCAACAGAAAAAAGTCAATTTCGCAAAAAAAAAGACCTTTCTTTTTTACCCCCTTGAGACAAAACTATATACCCCGATTACCCTTAATCTCTGTTCCATGCAAAAACAGCTAGTCCAGTTGAAAAATGTCTCCAATGATCAGACTTACTTATTCTTATTTATATATTCTTGCCTTCAAGATGAAGAGAAATCATTACAACATTTATAATAGCACAAGAGTAAAATCATATTAAAGCGAAACAAAATATTGCAAAAGCATAATATTAGAAATCAACTGGCATACAATATTGGCAATGCAGTATCGAAGCTTATACTTGTGTGTATATCTATAAGGCAAACATGAATCCATGCAGTTTATGGCAAAAGTTGATGCTAGTTCTGTAAATATATTCAACCCATACAACAACAATTTTTTACACCAGAATGTATATACTCCTCAACCATAAAAGACAAGAATCTGTATTGGTGTGTTCAAACCAACATAATTGGCAAGCCATTTTATGTTAATAAAGCTTGATGAAGACAAACAACTGAATCCATTTTGACTATTCAGCTGCTGATACAGAAATTATTTTGACACCATACAGAATCATTTCATCACTTGAATGATTGAAATTGTTGCTTTCACTGATCTGTTTCTACAATATTATTTAGCGTTCATCAACAAAACCTGCACACACAATACAGTTTCCTTGGCCTTGTAGTGAGTGGCCAGTGTGGGATGGTGATCTAAATTCCCGCTGACAATAAGAGACACAGTGAGTTGTAGAGCCCATGCTCAAGGGAACTTGATACTTAGTCTTACTTTTTTGAGAGTGTCTTCTCTAGATACAATTATTTCACAGAGAAATTAGCAAATAGCAGTAAAGACAAAACTTATTCATTTTATCAGTTGTTGAAAAGATGGCAGCGGAGAAAGATTGCAGCACACAAAAATCCAACAAAGACAAATAGGAATACTTTAACTCAAGAGATAACAGGATTTGTGAGAAATAATGTCTGAATAGCGGGAGCCAATATCTAAAAATCATAGACTGTAGGGGGGGGGGGTGCAAAAGTCATAGTGGGCACACTGAAACTGACACAGCTCTTCTTTATGGACGTAATGATTTGATGGCGAATATGATGCCTCCGTGTTGATATCCCTGCCGGGTATAAGATGCAAAAAGCATAGGTGACATGCTCACACCTTCAACAGCTAAAAACTCCTCCCCGAGCAATGCCACTCACCTAAACTATCCACCTATCCTTATTGATCTATCCTCTCCTTCTGATAACAGCAAATAACAGTGAAACAGCTCCCTTATTTACGTTTCCTGCCTCTGCTGTTTTTCCCCACCAGGGGCGCATGAATCTCCATCGTAGTTCACTGACTGCTCACGCCAGAGGCTGGCGCCACCGTCTCTCTTCCCGCCAAAACCATCCACACACTCCAGTGTCGCCAGGTTCATGTTCAAGCACAATCTTACAGCAGACGACTCAGTGCACACGACTGCTGTGTAGGATTTGGCAATGAGCCAAAATATCACTAACTCTTTTTCATCACCAATACTTCCTGAAATCCATCCACATCTTTTCGCTGCTCACGTATATTCTCTACCTTTTCAATCAAAGCACATGCTTTCACACAAACTGCAGATTTCTATCATTTCCCAGTCAATATTTCCAGTGCCATCACTGGGAATTAATCTCTTCATTTTCACATATAGTGTGGGGTCGGGGGGGGGGGGGTTCCATTCCCCCTAAAAATGTCCCTCAATGGGTATATCTAGTAGCATATAAGTCAAATTGACTGTTTTGCTTTTGTAACATAGTTCTCACAACAGGACAATGTGACTTAAATACTACATCAACATGGAGGCATCATATTCGCCATCAAATCATCACTGATGATTCATCAGGTCCAGGGGTAAATGTTGCATGACCTAGAGGCAGTGGCATATCCTGAGGCACCAATAATTCCCAGAAAAAAAAACATTTGATCAATGCATTTCTATGATTTGAATTGATGTAATTAATTAAAACTTTCTGCCTTGTAGCTGCAAAATCAATTCATCCACTTCAACGCATTCATAGCATTTTTTTAAGAATTTGATCTTATTATTGTGATTCTCTCTGACACAAATGCCTCAAATCCTAATTGAATAATGGTGCTTTTACATTAAATGCATTGACCACCTCAAATAACTTGGTGCAAGTACATTCAGGTTAGTTCCTTGTTCATCTTCTCGGCATCTTTGCCGACAAAACCACAAAAATCTAATTCTTAATCCCGGTTCTGCATTTGAAATTTGAAAGATTTTAGGTAAAATGGATTAGTTTATAACTTTTGCTGTACTTGGTAAGAAGCATGAAAGTGATCTCAAGGCACGTCATTATTCAATTGCCTGCTATCTTTGAATGAAATATCGTTTTGAACAAATAATAAATTTGTTAACGAACAATTCAAAGTGTGTCAGTTAATCTAATTCTCTGAGACTTCTACATTTTTACAATACATTTTCAATTTTTATTAAATTTTTGTGTTTTTGCCTGTCAAGTCCATTCACAGAAAATCACAACAATGAGTACATTAAAACAAAAAAGATTGTCAGCATTCTTGGATGATTGAGGAAAGAAACATTTCACATTGGAAGCAGGAAGTGGAATTGATGGTTCTCGTGACAACCAGGAATGGAGATAACTCACTTTTGCTTCCTGTCACAGAGGTCACTCAGCAAATTTCACTCGTTCTCAATTTTCATTCAAAATCGATTTAAGAAGAAAAAAAAATAACACGTTTGCAAAACTCTTCATGCACTGTTGCACCAGCATCATATCTTGCTTTGAATGATTAGGTTACGACACCGTTCGAGGTTTGAGTTACATTAGGGTGTCATGGGGGCTAAAAAAATCATTTGTTGCGATCAAAGTGCATGGGATATATGCAGAAAAATGTGAGGATTAATAATATGGAAGAATTAATGCAAAATATCTAACCGTTCAAAAGTTATTCACAATTAATGGGAGGGACCTCATGCTTGCCTGAAAATCTGATAACAATTTGTAACACCAGCACTTAAAAGTGACTTTCTTTGGGATTTAAAATATTAATGATTTCATACTTTGGCATGTTATTAAGTCAGTCGAAGCCAATATAAACACTATTTTTGCAAGAAAGGTTAGACCGACATCACCAAGTTGCATCAACCACTTTTTGCTGGAACCAACAGCAGTAATCAATATGATATTCAAATATAATTACTCTCAATAATCTCCAAGTGATGCCTGCATGTTAGGGCGTCTGGTAAAATCTTTTGAATGCCTTTTTTTATGCAGCGGAAGTTGCAGAGCCAATTCTTGGCATCACCTTGGTGGAAGGAGTAAACTGTAACTTTAAATATGACTGCATTTTTGACCAAATAGGCAGAAAACTATTAATAAATGTGGTGTGTCAGTAAATTTTACTATATTTGAGTAGTTTTAGACATGTTATTTACCAGTATATGGGAGTTATATGACCTTATAGAACCTGCAACCTATATATAAAAACCCCAAAGAATAAGAGCCTTATTTTCATCAAAACATACTTTTTGGAGGTTCATTTATGTTCATAGTGCCTGCTACAACCATATCTGTTAAGAATATTTATAAATACTCCAAATTAGACGAAATTCAGAAAATAAAATACGATTTCTAAAAAATTTCATATAAAATTTTGTCGTAAAAAAAACTTAATCTCAAAAACGATCCAAAACTGAGCTCTGCCAATACAAACTGCTTGTAACAAATTTAGTTGGGCAAACGAAGTTTGATTTTCATCGCATTATCTTGAGAACTTTTTGAGATTAGGTTTTTTTTACGGGGCTACGTATGTTTTTTGACATGTCTTAAACTGACAGGACCATCATTGGTAAGCTATTTTATTTTGTCATTTTGACACATGATACAGACAATCAAAGCCAGTGTAAGTCCTATTACATAGTAAAGAATATTTCTGTGAAATATAAACTTTCTGTCTTTAAAATTAGAGCCACAACTGTCACTTTAAAATTGACTATTCCTTGAGAGCCGAGAAAATCACAACAAAATTGTCACCCTACCCTGCATCTCTTTTTGATCTTTTTCTTCAAAATAATTGCCATATTCGACATAATGCAGATATCATGCGAAAGGTAAGAAACTTAGGGAGAGCCTCAAGAAAAAAATTTGGTAAAAAAACCATTATCATCCAAAATATGAAGCGTTAAACATCAAGGTGTCATTTTTTTTGTCACCCAAAATCGGCGATTTTTGCCGGTTTTTTGTCCTATTTTAGTTAATTGTACCTAGAAAGTGTATATACACACCACAAAAGTGATACTATTATGGAAGCCAACTATTTTCTGCATCAGATAAAGCAAGTTTCGTCCAGATATCTGCTTTTTGGCGACACAGGATTTTTTTTACAGGGATGACACATAAATGTAACTCAGTGCTTGAACAGTGTCTTACCTGCTTTTCCTAATCTGATGTAAACAGGAATGACGTTGACCTTCAGGAGCAAAATCAACAAACACAATGTATTTTCCTAAGTCCAGTACCGTAATACGGGGTGAATTGGGACAGAATTGGCGGTTTTTCTGTCATAGCAAAATTTGGTGTCAAATTGTGTCTGACCACAGGGTCTAACTATCCCTTGGAGCTTGATATGATATCTTAAAATCCCAATGCTCCAGGCCCAGAAAACCACTGTCCCAATTCACCCCTTACTTTGGGGTGAATCGGGACAGTCCATTACCTCCACAATCAATACTCTCTACCTACTTTGAGTGATTGCTACTTGTGAATAAACATTAGGAAACATATTCTACATGCAAAAAAATAATTTTGAGGAAAATCTGAAATTAATTTCATTGATAATATCCAGATTTAAAAAAATGTGATAAATGACAGAAAACTAATATAAAATGTGGTTTTATATAAATCTTTCTAGTAATTGATAATTCTGGACTAAATCCACTGTAAATGATGCCAAGTTCAATAATATTCATCAAAAAGCCACGGGAGCACACTCCAATGAAAATGTGCATGGTTATTTTGGTTAGTGTCCTTAAACTTTGCCATTGACCTGGATCTGAACCCCGCACCAAATATTCAGAATCCCATATCCAATCTTTGATTATGATCCCCTCAAACCATATTAGACCGATTATAAAGTTTGCTGCAAGTTTGGTGACTCCAGTATTTATACTTAATATGATATGATACAAGCAAAGTTTTGACCAGCTTGAAAAAAAGTCATTTCTATAGGGCCAGGTTCAAGGTGCTGCAGCTCCTCATTGCCTGCAGTCAGAACAACCAAATTTTGTCACAATATGCGCTTGTATGTGTACTATAAATGAAAGGAAAATCAAAGTTCTAAGGGAAGTAGAAGTTGGTGTTTAGTTGGCAAGTAAAATATGTCCCTGTTCTGTCCCGATTCACCCCAGTGTCCCGATTCACCCCATATTACGGTACTAAAACGGTGGCGTAGGATGTTAATCTAAATTCCATCACACAATTCGAGACATGGTGAGTTTGTACAGCCCATTCCCAAGAGAACTTGATATACTTACTCTGCTTTTATGGAGAGTCTCTTAGAACTCTAGATTCAATTATTTCGAAAGGAAAGAAGAAAATAGGTGAAAATAAAGACAAATCTTATCCATTTTATCACTTCGTCCAAAGATTGCAGGCCAGAAAGGTTGCAGTACAAATAAAAAACAGAAGCAAAATGAAATTGTTCTGAGAGAAACCATGGTTTTCCCAAAAATGGCCATAAGAATTTTGTTGGTAGAGGGAGCCAATGACAACGTCTACAAATTATAGACAGTAGGGGGGAACACCTAGTGGAAATAATGAAACTGACACAGCTCCTCGATGCAGAACAGCAATCGCTCTAGGGTCTGCAATCTGGATTCTCATGGTGTCGATCAACTGATGTCAAGTTGTGTTAGCCGACAGTGAGTCCCTGATGATTTGAGAACATCAGGACCAACTTCTCACATAATTGTCGGTCAATCTCGTAGCTGCTTCATATGAAAGCGCCAACCATAATTGCATCAATATTTTGAAGCAACACTTTACACTTAAAAGAGGCTTTTTGCAGTCAAATCATCGCCTTGTACTTCCAGTTGTCATTGCTGCATGACCTGGAGGCAGAGATACCAATTAATTTCCAGACTGAAGTGAATTTGAAATTTCAGCAGCTGCAAAATCCTCCGATCAATGCATTTCACTGATCCAATTAATTAAACGTTTCTGCCTTACAGCTACAAAATCAATTCATCCACGTCAATGCATTCGCAATATTTAAAAATAATATTTAAAGTTATTAGGATTTTTTTCTGGAACAATGAGCCTTTCAAATCTTAATAGAATAATGGTCCTTAATTAAGTTCATTGACCACCTTATGAAACTTGGTGCAAGTGCTTGCAGGCTTCTTCCTTATTAATCTTCTTGGCTTCCTTGCCACACTAAAGAATATTTATAATCGCAATTTCGGTTATGAAACTTTTCAACAATTTGAGAAAGTGCATTATAATTTTTAAACTTTCACTGCATTGGTGACAAGCATGGAAATAACCTCAAGGCACCTTGTTATTCAATTGGTTGACAAATGATGTATTGGAAATATATATTTTGCAGACAGACAATTATTTCACAATGAGATCACCAGTTTAATCCACCAAAATTATAAATGTATGAGATTTTTTTTTATTTGTCAAATAAAATCACAGACATTCCAACAATGGGTACTCTTAGAAAAGCCAATGAATACAAACAGCTTCTTTAATCATTGTGCGCAGTATCTTCACTGTTATCAACTGGTAGGGTACCACAAATTATATATAAAGGCTGGTATGCCTACTTCAAATGCATCTTCAGTTTCTTCAGCGCACTATGCACCAGACCCTGCAGTTCAGATTGTATTCTGTATTTACGATATATGTATACAGCTCTTTGGTAAGCAGCACAAAAAACAATAATGACGTATGCAACAGGAAATGTTATCGACAATTGAGTTCTATTTGTGGATTTCCGAGTCAGAATTTTGTGTCTCAAGATGTTCCAGGTATCGTTTCTTATGTTTGCAGTTCAATTTCGAGCCTTTGTACTTCCAGCCATGCCACTCTGTCTTACTTGCATGTAATTCTGGCACCAAATGCAAAGCATCTAACCTGAGGGTTTATCTTACATTGTTCAAGAGAGATCAATCACAGGCATTGTTCTCTTCATCAACATCACCCTGCCTATTAATCTTTGTACCATGCAAAAACTGCAAGTCCATTCAAAAGCTTGAATTTATGCAAGAAGTCAAGTGTGCAAAAAACGGCTGATTCTGTTAACATATTTTACTACATTAAAATTAACTTGCACGTTTTTATGTAAACAAAAAAAAATTTCAGCAGCTGCAAAAGCATCCGATCAATGCATTTCACTGATTCAATTAATGAAAACTTTCTGCCTTGTAGCTACACAATCAATCAATTCGCTTCGATGAACTCACAGTATTTAAAAAAAATACTTTAAAGTTATTAGGATTTCCTTCTGGAAAAATGAGCATTTCGAATCTTAATAGAATAATGGTGCTTGATTAATTTCATTGACCACCTTAATAAATTTCGTGCAAATACTTCCAGGCATGTTCCTTGTTAATCTTCTTGGCTTCTTTGCCACACAAAAGAAATTTTCCTATTCTCAATTTTGGTTATGAAACTTTTCAACAATTTAAGAAAGAACATTAATTTTGGAACTTTCAAAACATTTGGATAACAAGCATGAAAGTAGACTCGAGGCACCATGTTGCTAAAATGTAATTCTTTGCAAGTAAAGCATTTGAAATACCATATTTGTAAAGAGCAGGGGCGGACTGGCGACATTTCAGGCCCGTGGCAAAATAAGTTGATGGGCTCCCAGATTCCAATTTTCGGAATGACTCTACTTACGCCAAGGTGGAAGGGTACTTTTTTATACAGAGGCCTCTCTTATTGGGGCCCCCACATTAAAGTTTCATTGTAGCGCACAGTCATAAACTTGCTCACAGAAATAGACTTTTCGTTTTTTTCTCTATTTTTATTTTTTTAGCACCTTGTGTGGGCCCCCCTGAGTGGGTGGGCCCGTGGCACTTGCCACTCTGCCACATAGGCCAGTCCGCCCCTGGTAAAGAGATGATTGTGTCATAATGATATGACCAAATTAATCAACCTTTCAAGTAAGCTCAAGTAAAAAATTAAGACACAGGCTAAGTGGATGAATTGATTTTGTTATGGTAATGGATTGTATTTGATATGTAGACTAAATTTCAAAACGATTGATTTGAGAAATTACTTGCTACTGACCCAGTATTCAGATGCATTTAAGCTTGCTGACTTTTATTTGCTGTCAACATCATCTCAATATTCTGAAGCCATCTGAATGTTCAAACGAAATGGGACCTGAAGATTGAACCTTCCCAAAGATCAACAACAAAATGAGAGATCAAGAGACGAATGGTTTCTAATCATTCTGCAGTTCTACAGTTCTACACACGTACAGTTACATAATTTCTTATTTCTGATGGATATTTTTAACCACTGAAAACCGTTTTGAGACAAAAATGAGCCCATAAACAGAACGAAAATTGAAAAGCTTGTCAGCATTCTCGGATGATTGATTAGGAAAGAAACATTCCACATTGGAAGCAGGAAGTGGAATTGATGGCTCCCATGACAACCACGAAATGGAGACAACTCACTTCTGCTTCCTGTCACAGAGGTCACTCAGCAAATTTCAATTTTTTTTTTCAATGTTCTTTATGATAAGGAGGATGAGGAAAGAGGCTAAAGGGACGAAAACACATCCATTTTGTAGCTGGTATATTGGTCACACATATTGTCATTTTGTGCTGTTCAATTATTAAACTACCAATGAATACATAGAGCTTCTTTAATGATTGCAATATCTGTGCAGTTATCAACTGGTAGGGTATCACATATTATATGAATATTAAAACAACATCACACTTGTGTCTTTATTGAATTGAAAATATTAATATAAAGTACACACCAAACAAGCCAACTGTTCACATGCATGTACCATTAATTTCTATTAGGAGTTGATTTTCTCATGATCTCACAGAGGATACACTACACCTTAGTAACTATGCTCTTGGCACTTATGGCCAAATACACATGTGATGAAAATTCATTACTCCAATCGGAAAATTGCACGTAACGATGTTGTTAGCAGAAAGAAGCCAAGGACAGAAACTGATTGATCTGTTAGGTAATATGAATGTTTTTTCTTTTCTTTCTTGAACAATTCAAATGAAACATCAAGATTTTTCAATAAAAATCAAGTATAAGAGTTGCCCTTTCCTGTCTCTGATAATAATTCTGCTCAGTGTTCAGAACGAAACTCTTACACACAAAATACTAGTTATCTTATCCTAGTTGCAAAAGGGCAGCATGGTAAGTTAATCTAAATTCCAGCCGACAATACGAGACACAGTGAGTTGCAGAGCCCATTCCCAAGGGAACCTAATGCTCTGCTTTTTTGGGAGGCTCTCTTCTCTTGATTCTTTTTTTTTTTTGCAGGGAAAGTAGCAACTAGGCAGAAAAGACAAGGCACATACAGTCAGATTTACAAAAGTATGCAGGTCATATAGGTTGCGACATATGAAAAGTTGTATTTTTTTCCAGAAACTGTGATTGCAGAGACTAAAGATGCTTTGTATTTAGTTATCTGATTGTGTTATGTATACAATGCAGACACAATCTGAGATATTAGGCAGAGAAAATACCATAACTCTCTTTACACACAAAGTTGGGAAAAGGACTGTAAATAATACAAATTAAATGGATTTTTCAACACTAATTGAAGAATAAACCTAATGTGGTTACTAGTTAGTCTGTCTTAAGTTTAACGATACTGCTTTCTGTGTCAATCTATCTCAACTTTCCAAACCCGTTAACCAGAGGTCCTACTTTACCGCATGTGGTTTAGACAGTCTGACACTTGCTTACTCCGCTGTATAATATGCTCAGTGGCAAATTGTTGCAACCGTCAATCTTCAGATTAGCATAGCGCGTGGGTCAACCATTTGGCTGCAGATTGGCCTGTCAATGTTATGGTGCACTCAATTTCCGGGAAGTAAATATCACCAGGTTGGCGGAGGTTGTGCAGCATTTATATATCTTCCAGTAAGAAGTTAGCACAGCTCTGTCATCTATATTTTTTACACTGACTCAACTGTTTCACAAGAAGCATCAAAACAATCAGGTATAAGAGTTGCTCTTTCCTGCCTCCAATAATAATGCTGCCGAGTGTTCAGAAGTGAAACTCTTACACACAAAATACTAGTTATTTAATCCTAGTTGCAAAAGGGCAGCGTGGGTTGCTAATCTAAATTTCAGCTGACAATACGAGACACAGTGAGCTGTAGAGCCCATTGCCAAGGGAACTTAATACTCTGCTTTTTGGGAGACTCTCTTACTCTATATTCAATTATTTTGCAGGGAAAGTATTAACTAGGCAGAAAAGGCAAGGCTACATGCTATATGATGGTCATAAAGTTAAGCAATGCAAATATCCATTACTTTTAAAAATTTCCAAAGTTATTTCTGACAAACCCTTTCAAATAATTAATCAAAGTTACAAAAACCATGCATATTTTTTTGTCTCTTTAATTTCTACTATGGATTGGTGCTGTTTGCCCTGAAAATTTGTGACGTCACCTAAAATGCCTATAGCTTCAAACCTATCAATAGATAAATACACCAAAAATGTAAGTTTAGATATAACACGGGGGGGGGGGGGCTCTCTTCTTGCCCATACTTACTCTATAGTGATTCTGTTCAATCTTCAGTTGCAAATCACTCACATACATCCAACAAGGACTAAAACATAGGCTGCGCAGCAGCAAACCTTCAGCGAATAACACCTTTAGAAGATTACAATAATATCATAAAATTGGTACATTTACGTAATTGCTTATAGGTATGCAATAGCGGTCGAGTAGTGGCCTTCCATTATCTCTATTTTTCCAATGATTCATAAAGTGTTATACGCATCAAAAAGCACTGCTAAATTAATTGCATAGGTGATTTGTTTAGAAAAATGCATTACTGTATATGCAATAGTGGGGAAGTTTTTGCTCCGATATAAAAAAAATTCTTTTAAATATTTTTTGTCAATATTACAAAAACTATAGAATAGCCATCTGTCAGACAATGAAAAGGCACAAATAGTCCATATAAGCCATATGTGTACCAAAGTTCATCCATGTATATGGAATAGTGAACGGATGTTGGGCCGGAAACAAAAATAATAATTTTTATGTTTTTTTTTCTATATTTGAAAAAGTAAATAATATTTTCCATCAGACCTTTCAAAAGGCACAACTAGACCATATTGACCATATGTGTACCAAAGTTTATCCATGTATATGCAATAGTGAGCGAGTCTTAGCCCAAAAACCAAAAAAAATATGTTTTTATATCTTTTCTCTTTTTTTCAGAAAGTATAGAATATCTGTCAATGAGACCATCAAAAGGCACAACTAGGCCATATAGGCCACGTGTGTACCAAATTTCATCCATGCACATGCAATAGTGACCGAACCTTGGCCCGGAAACAAAAAAAATTATTTTTATATTTTGTTAATTATTTCAAAAAGTATTTAAGATCTATTCATCAGACCATCAAAAGGCACAACTAGACCATACAGGCTAGATGTGTACCAAATTTCATCCCCATACATTCAATAGAGGCCGAGTGCCGGGCCGGAAACGATCTATCCGCCCGCCGCCCGACCGCCCGCCCGCCCGCCCGGCGGACGGACAGCATTTTTACCCAAGTGATTACAATACCTTCTTCGAACTTCGTTCGCTGAAGGTAAAAAGGCAGCACAGAATGTTAATCTAAATTCCAGCTGACATTACGAGACACAGCGAGTTGTAGAGCCCATTCCCAAGGGAACTTGATACTCTGCTTTGTTTTGGGAGACTGTCTCCTCTAGATTCAATTATTTCACATGGAAACTAGCAACTAGACAGAAAAGGCAAAGATGCATACTATCAGATAAATTTACATAGGATAACAGACCAGATAGGTTGGGGCATATGAAAAGTTTTGAATACATATTTTTTCTGGAAACTACAAAAGCAGTGATATTTTAGATGTCTGATTGTGATGTGCACTGTGCAGACTATCAGATACATTAGGCAGACAAAAATATTTTAACTCTCCGAAAACAGAAAATTGGGGAAGAGGTTATAAATAACTAATTAAATGGTAATTCAACACTTATCAAAGAATAAACCTAATGGCTTTCAACTTGCGAAATGAAACTGCTAGATTGCATCAAACTGCTTGCTAAGATTAATCTTGCATACATAAAAATAAATAAATCATCTCTGAAGGAGCTCTTAAAGCTGCTCTTTGGTGCCATATTATGATACAAAGACCTGAGATTGGCTTAGTTAAGGCCTAAGCTTGAGTATAACAGGTTGTTAAAGACATGAGATAAAAAACATATGCCAGATATGACCCTGATAGCAATGAAACACAGGAGCTATGCATATATGCGATTTTTGGCATTTTTGCCTTAAAAAATGTCCATTTTGATAAATTTCATCACCAAAATTGTCAAGTTTGTTTTCTATAGATGTCATAACCTTGCCTGATGGCTATGCACAGCATTTTGGGTGAAATATTTCATCAGTGACTCTCCTTAGTGACAAAAACTGCATAAAAACGGCGATTTTTGGTGTTTTCCGACCCCTTATTATTCAAAGGGGGTAAACCGGCGTAAGCAGTTGACCGATTTGAAAATAATGTTTTTCCTACTGATTTACTCACCAAAAAGCACAATTCCTCCAAAGGGTGCAAAAATCAAAGAACATTGTTGTTTTTTGGTACGCCCTAATGCTCAGTGGCAAATTGTTGCATCCGTCAATCTTCAGATTAGCATAGCGCGTGGGTCAACCATTTGGCTGCAGATTGGCCTGTCAATGTTATGGTGCACTCAATTTCCGGGAAGTAAATATCACCAGGTTGGCGGAGGTTGTGCAGCATTTATATATCTTCCTGTAAGAAGTTAGCACAGTTCTGTCATCTATGTTTTTTACACCGACTCAACTGTTTCACAGACAGTAGCTGAAGCATCAAACAATTAGGTATTAGAGTTGCTCTTTTCCTATCTCTAATAATTATTCTGCTCAGTGTCCAGAATCTGCTATGTATGTGCATTTTTGAATTTACCTATAATAAATAAAGTTGTTGATTGTTGAGCTATTCGTGTGGTCGTTTTTCGTGATTATTTATTGGTTACATTATTGTCTAACTTCAGTCTTTGTAAAGGTTACTGAATTTGTTCAGAGGATGTTACTGGAAAATCATACATCATTGTCTTCATGCACATCATTTATATCTAATGCAGAGCAGCTTGTTGCAGCATCTTGTATGCCATGTTTCTTGTCCTAGAGGATATTAGTTCATTCCTATGCAGATTTGTAGAATTGGACCTTAGAGAAAAAACCATCTATTCATTTTGGAGGAGGGAAGATCTGTTTGATTCAGCATCAAAATGCTCTCTGACATCAATCTTGCAAACACATAGTATCTCTGAAGGAACTCTTTAGTGTCATATTATGAGACAAAGACCCGCGATTGGCTTAGTTGGGGCATACGCTTGGGTGTAACAGGTTGTTAGAGGCATGTGATAAAATTTCGAATGGCCCTCTCTTGATCATGACTAATCAAACAGCCTCTATGTTTCCCATTTTGAGGGAAGAAAATATGACACTTCATTGGCTACCATGAGTCACAAAGTGCTATTTTCACAGTGCAGCAGTGCACTCTTTTTGTATATCAAATTTAAGGGCTACAATAGAAATTATTTCAAAATATGTGAAGTTATATTAATATGTATTTGAATATTGTGTTATCTTGACACAATCGCATTAATATTATATTCAAATTCATCTGATTTGTCTCCTGTTTCAATGATTTATTCAATTGTGACCCAGTTTTTGTGTGCCTTACACGATGAGAACCATCATCATACCCCTCAACATCAAAATTAAATCGAATCAATTTTTATTTACCAACAGAGCATCCTGGCTACACAACTTATTGTGCATAACTTTTTCTTTCGAGTATGTTATACAGTCCTGTCAGTGTCATATCTGGCATCCTTCTTTATCACATGCCTCTAACAACCTGTTACACACTGGCGTAGGGCCGTAGGCCTTAACTAAGCCAATCGCGGGTCTTTGTCTCATAATATGACACTAAAGAGTTCCTTCAGAGATGCTTTATGTTTGCAAGATTAATGTCAGAGAGCCTTTTGATTCTGAATCAAACAGACTTGGCCTCCTCCACAATAAATAATTTCAGAGTCATCAAAAAGTGGGATTATCTACAAATGTACTTAAATGAAATCGACATCAAATGTATTGGTATTATCATGAAAAATCATCAGCATGATGACTCATTAAGTGCCATTTTCACTGTTTTGTATAATTTGTTATAAGATTTATGGAATGCAAGCATTCGCATTCCCCTCATCTTGCATGGTCGACACATTGGACTCCACAATGCACATCATTTTCTTTGTACGTATTGGCAAATTGCTACTGGTCTCAATTTCTTCTTGAACAATGTTACTTTAGAAACTGATTGCAAACATTTAATAGTTTTAATCTTCATGAAAAATCTACTAAGCACTACCATGTGCTGGAAGCCATATTCTTAACCTTTTTTTTAGGCTACAGTTCAGTGCTGTCACAAGGAAGCCTACAGTTTATCTGTCCTGACGGATTAGCTTACATGGTTAGGGAGAGATCAATTACATGCATTGACCCATTTCCAACTATATCTATTTGTCTTGGTCTGAGTTAGTCCACATGTAAATAAGCGTGGGTTCAAGTCAAAACAGTTCTTTTACTATTTTTGATACGTTCGGTTGCAAAAGGCATTTTTGTTTAACCCTGAGGCGCCTAGAATATTCTAAAAAACGCAGAGAGATCGACTTTTTCTCTCTGAATTATTCCACCCACACAAAAGAGACAAAATATTGTTTTGGTTTTTCAGCAAATAGAATGTCTCAGTTTGTTTGTTGTTATTTATAGACTAGATAACCAACTTTTAGCTGAAATAATTGTTCATTGCACACAGGCTTATCGATCTTATAAATAAAATTCATTTGTTGAAAAAAATATATATATATATAAAAGTACATAATGGTTGTACAAAAATAACTTTCTTCTCTCTTTTATAATGATTCTGTCCAATCTTAAGTAGCAAAACACACTCATACATCCAGCAAGGACTAAAAAAAAACAGCACGGAATGCTAATCTAAATTCCAGCTGACATTACGAGACACAGCGAGTTGTAGAGCCCTTTCCCAAGGGAACTTGATACTCTGCTTTGTTTTGGGAGACTGTCTCCTCTAGATTCAATTATTTCACTGGGAAAGTAGCAACTGGACAGAAAAGGCAAAGATGCATACTATCAGATAAATTTACAAAGGATTACAGACCATGATAGGTTGGGGCATATGAAAAGTTTTGTATACATATTTTTTAGATTTGATTAGATTTCTTCCTTTTCTGGAAACTACAAAGGCAGTGATATTTCAGATGTATGATTGTGATGTGACTACCTGATACATTACGCAGATAAAAATATTTTAACTCTCCGAAAGCACAAATTTGGGGAAGAGGTTGTAAATAACAAATTAAATGGGTAATTCAACACTTATCAAAGAATAGACCTAGTAGAGCTTTTTTTCCGAGGTGATTATAAACTGTAATCTCTGAAATCAACTGAATAATTTTAAGTCGCCAAAAAAGAGTTGATGACAGTTTTTAAGCTGGCAGTTATGTTTCATACAGTTATGCATTGATTATTTTGCAATGAGAAAGCCTGGTTCAAGTGGAAAACGAAGTGAAACAATGAGAAACACAAAGAAGAGGGGGAGTTCATAATTACAACACTTACAAGGGGACTATGGAACTCAGACTGAGATTAAGCAAGTGACTGTGTGGTCATACACTTCAATCACTTGGTTCCTCAGAGGCGACTATGGAGTGATTATGAACACCAGTGACACAGATATTTTGGCATTATGCTCGAAGTTCATGCCAATGCCCCAGTGATTACAATGCATGATCCAGCGCAAAACAACTGTAAATAGAGTTTCCATAATATCATGGTACCGCAAAAATTGACACCCCTCAGGTTTCATACATTTATGTTTTAGTACCCCCACCCTGAGAATTGATAAAGAGTTTTAGATTAACGCACATTTATGCATCCGAAGGCAAAGATGAACTTGGTATGCACTTATTAATGATGGTTTTCTGTTCGAATTTCCTACCCCTACCTTAGATATGATGTAAAAAATATATACCCTGCCTTGAAACACATTTGAAAAGTTGATGCCCTCTCAGACAAAACTCCCAGTCCCCAGTAATAAATTCTAAATGGTCCCTCGGCAGGTCCTTTGAGTTTCTGGCAGCTCAACATTTGAATATCCTACATATCAGGTGAATGTGAATAATTATTTATATCTTGGCTGTATTGGTCATTGTTTTACAAAACCATATAGACTTTTGTCACGTTTGGGGGATCGGGGCGCTGATATTGCCTCCATTCATCCATTGCACTGTGAGTCACATTTCTTAGGAATTAAACTGTGGCACTGTTTGCTTGTATAAGACAGCATTTCCCAAGTGATCAATGATCCCCTAAGTGTCCAAGTTTGAGTGATTACAACTCATGACTGATTTGTTAAGTAACCAGGCGACTGAGGTGAGATTACACAAATGGCAGAAGCACTTTCCTCACTGTGAAGTAGACTGAAGTAATTAAGCTGAAGTAATTGTCATTTGTATGATGATAATATGACCATCATACAAGTGACAATCGCTTAAGCCAAACTGAAACAATGTTTCAGAGGCGAGTGCAACACTTATGGATGACTACAGAAATGAGATTGAGATCAAGCAAATGACTGTCAGTCAACTATTTTGTGGTTGTACAAGTGATCATACATAAAAACCGATTTTCTGATTCTCCTTGGATTGCACGTTTTTGGACTCCATTGCATTGTTTGTATTGACATTGAAGATAAATTAAACTTTGCAGCTGGTTGCTTGTATAACACTGTTTTTCTGAGTGGCAGTGATCCCCTAATTATCCACAGTCACAATTTTTGGTGATTACAGCGAATAATACCTGTTGGCGACTATGGGATTGAGACTAAGATTAATAAGCAACTGACTGTTAGGCGACTATGTTTATGAATTGCATAAAATATTTTCATTTTTGTGAAAGCAAAATTTACATGTTTTTCAATATACATTTTTTGTATAAAATATTCTTATGTTGTATTTCACTGTTTTCAATATACTTTTTCGTAACCCAGAGTAAATATTAGCTTCAATGTAATTTTGTCTGATAAAATAACAGAATGGGAGTGTCAGCTCGGTGGCAGCATGTTGCGCAGGCTGCCAATTGTGGTCCTGGGTTTGAATCACTTGGACCCATGTTCAATTATTACACTATCATCCTTTGCCCCATTGCCGTGTCCTCTTCCTGTCCTAAGTAGCCTATCAATTTCATAAATACAGGACATAAAGCCCCAATCATCCATCCATCCTGGTAAAACAAATACACGAAAAATGGATAGAGAAAGTATTGCCAGACTTTTAATGTCACCTGTATTCTTCATAATCCCTCCCTAGTCGCCTCTAAGACACCCAACAGATTTAAACTTGTATTATACCATTCGACACCTCTGTCAGCCAATCATGAGCCAGTATTTCACTGCAATAAAACCCATATTCTTTGTTGTCCAGTTATCCTCCCATGGGAGAATAATAAGTGAAGCTGTGAAAAACCACAGCAACAAACAACAAGTTTCAGTTTTGTCTTATGGTATAAGCCAGTTATTCACCGCGGGATCGGCAATATGTGTTTATCACAGCTCGGGCTAACGCCCTCGCTGGATAAATCACATATTGCCTCTCCCTAGGTGAATAACCTATACTAATCACACCATTGGCGACTTATATTGTGTTTTTGCCAGTCCCATACACTTGAGTAAGAAAGGTATTGTCATAGAAATAAGGAACCACTGAGAAGTGACTGAGATTGTGTCCAAGACTCACAGTTTGAAATTCACCGATTATACGCGGTAAATAACTTCACTGATTGTTTTTCATGAGATAGGTTCAAGAGAAGAGAGTATGACGAACACAACTGATTATGTATTGAATCTTCACAGTTAATACAAATCAAACTGTTGGGAGTGTTTGCTTGTTTAACACTGTTTTTCAAAATGGACAGTAATCCCTTTAGTAGCCATAGTCGCAATTTTGAGAGATTACAGCTTGTAATCACCTCAGAAAAAAAGCTCTAATGGCTTTCAACTTGCGAAATGAAACTGTCTACCTCTAGTGATTCAGATTAAATCATAAATACAGTTATCAGACCAGTCTGACACTTGCATAGTGAGTACTACTCTGCTATATATGCTCAGTGGCAAATTGTTGCAACCATCAATCTTCAGATTAGCATAGCACATGGGTCAACCATTTGGCTGCAGATTAACCTGTCAATGTTATGGTGTACTCAATTTCCGGGAAGTAAATATCACCATGAAGGTTGACGGAGGTTCTTCTTCTTCTTCTCCCAATGAAGCCCAGGCGCAAACCTCTGGTGTATTATCGGGCCTTGTTGTGTGCACAGCATTTATATATCTTCCAGTAAGATTTTCGCATAGTTCTGTCATTTATGTTTTTTTCCAAAGACTCAACTTTCTGCGAGAAATTAGCTGAAGAAACAAAAGCAGGGCTTAAAGACTGCATAGAATGTATTTTATCTCTGGTCAAAAACTTTGCGAATATAACTGACTTAGCTGACACATTCAGCTTATTTTGACATCTTCCAATTTTGTGAAGATAATTTTCTTAATCATGATATGACGAACTGCAACATTGAATTGATAAAATATAAATTAATTGTTGGGATGGCATTGAGAAGGTTCTGATAATGTAGTGTACACATGTCCCAAGGGAGATCTATTATTTGGGAAATAACATGCACAGATGTACTTAGTGGGAAATGCAGAAGTCAAGGATAGAAACTAATACATTTGTGAAGGAACCCGTAATAAATCTAATCGTTTTTTCTTCAGCAGGTCTAGTGGCTTGTCGTATTTTTGTGCATTTATTGTTAATGAATAAATTTGTTATGGACGTTATCGGAAAATCATACATCATTGTCTTTATGCAAATTATGTCTAATAAAGAAAAGCATGATATAGCATCCTGTATGGCATGTTTCTTTACTCCCGGAGGATATTAGTTCATTCCTATGCAGATTGCAATACTTCTAGCTTTGGACCTTTCAAGAGGCTCAAGTAATCTTTGAAGCCATGCACTTATTCTATGGCTAAGTCTGTTAGATTGCATCAAACTGCTTGCTAAGATTAATCTTGCAAACATAAAGCATCTCTGGAGGAGCTCTTAAAGCTGCTCTTTGGCGCCATATTATGAGACAAAAACCTGAGATTGGCTTAGTTAAGGCACAAGCTGGTGTGTAACAGCTTCTTAAAGACATGAAGAAAATAAAAAAAGCGCATGCAAGATATGACACTGACAGGACTGAAAGATAAAAGTTATGCATATGTTGTACAGCCAAGATTCTTGATCAAATATTCAGTTGCAAAAGGCATCTTTGCTTAGTCCTAAGGAAGATGCATAATTGCATATATATAGAAATATTTAAAAGATAGAAACAAATGCTATTTGCTACTTGAATATTTTATTCCACCCAAATGAGAAACAAATCGAATTGTTGGATGCAGCTGATTGTCTCTGCTTGTTCTTGTTGTTACATTGAGAACCAAGCTATAAGCTGGTGTTATTGTTCATTATATTCAAGTTTAGAAGGGAAATCCATCTTCTACAAAAGGAATTGTTTTGAAACAGTATATGATTACGAAAGAAAATTCGTTCTTCTCTTATAATTCTTTTCACTGTTCAGTAGCAAAACTGACAAAATACATACATTTATAGACTACTTTTCTGAGGCCAGTACCACAAGGGTAGCATGGGATGTTAATCTAAATTCCAGCTGACAATACGAGACACAGTGAGTTGTAGAGCCCATTCCCAAGGGAACTCGATACTCTGCTTTTTTGGGAGACTCTCTTCTCTAGATTCAATTATTTCACAGAGAGTATAGCAACCACACAGAAGAGCTTATACTTTCTCTCAGATTTATGAAAGATTGCAGGGTGAAAAGGTTCGTGAATATTAGAGGCTAAAAATATTTCTTGGATACAAGATTGCACAGACTTCAGATTTTATCCTAGTGATGTATGGTATAATACAGGGAATTCAAGATTTGAGGCAGAAAGATTTTTCTCTAAAAGTTTGACCTCCCAACAATTAAGTTCTAAGATCTATGTCCAATTGTCCATCACCATGGTTCTGCTTAGATTTTTCTCTAAAAGTTTGACCTCCCAACAATTAAGTTCTAAGATCTATGTCCAATTGTCCATCACCATGGTTCTGCTTAGATTAGAAAAAGTTACAAGTCAATATCATAGATTTTATTTTGAGATAATCAGGCTATCACACGGAATGAGGAGGCAATGTGTGAATTTATATTTTGTGCAGAAGACATTTAAAAAAACCGTGATACGAAATAAGAATAAATTGAGCTCCTTGCTAACAATGATACAGCTTGTTTTAATGAGAGTTATTATTTTTAATAATAGAGAACATGTGCCTTCAGCAGCAAAAACCAACCAGAATGGAGAACTGATGATTGATTTAATTATGAGAAGTTGCAATAGCATTGTTCCGTAAATGAAATTATAATTAATTGCTCGTTCGGCATTGAGAGGAGCTGATAATGGAAAATACACATGTGGAAATGAAGATTTATTATCTTAATTGGCAAATGACATGCACAGAAGTGCTTAGTGGGAAACACTGAAGCACGTCAAGGATAGAAACTGATGCATTTGTTAAGGAACATTAAAACTTTTTTGTTCTTTTCTGTCCTTAGCAGTACATGTGGCTTGTTAGATATCTATTAATGTGCACCGCTGTTTCGTATGCAATTAAGGAAAAGTGAAATAAGAACTTTCAACACACTGTATTATCAAATTGTAATGGGACTTACAACATGAATGAATGCAATAATACAGTGATATTAATGATCTACAAGCCTGTACAAAAAAAACTGAAACTGAAGTGGTATCGTTGCTGAATTTATTTAAGAATAAGGTCTATATCTGAGCTGATTCAGAAAAAATGCTAAAAAAGAGTCTTAGTTAATTCAGGAACCTACAGTGACAAAACCAAGCTTCTGGAAAATACATCCCCACAAAATTTGCCATGTGACAACTTTGTAACTGACTATTTTATTTCGCTAATTTGATTTTGGTGTTTTGGACAATCTACATCTTTGCATTGGGAATATTCACTTCTCTCAGTTTCTGTGTGGCAGTGGTATTACCTACTTGAAGACGTTTGTGCAATGAAATGATTCTGTGGAAGTATCTTACTATCATTACACTAACCAATATTTAACCAGAGTTTATTTAGCTTTTCCTCCTTATCCAGTGTTACACTCTCATACTGCAAGACTTGTCCATTTACATTTATGGCAGATGATCATACCGGATATTGTTGATTGAACAGCTGACTGCTTCTGGACATTGACCAATGACCATTGGAAAGGCACTACAACAGCTTGATTAAAAACCTTTCTAGAAGCTAAACAAAATTTTCAAAGTTCATCCAATTGTGGCTAGGTTTCTTTGATAGAGCATCAGGTGGTTTGTTAACATAGATTCGGCTGACACAAAGCACTTCTTTTAAGAGGTCTTGGTGAAACAGTTTGCGATAACCTCATCAAATTGGCTTAGTTAAGACCAAAGGGAGTCTAACAGAACCATGAGACATAGAATGCAGATGGGTCTTGTCAGCTGCCAAAGAAAGGAAAAAAGGCAACTTTAGCACACACCAAGGTCAGTGAAGATATTTATATTTGGTCACATCAAAGAATTTGAATTTGTGCGTCTTCAATTCTTTAGACTATTAGAGAAAGGAATATTCATTAATAAGGCCTTATTGAAATTTTCAGAGCAATTCATTTAACAAAAAGAACAGAGGCTTTAGTTAAATTCAGAGCATATTGAACACATTTACATGCAAATATCGTCCTTAGAGATAACCAAAATTAAGATTGATATGCTTGTATTGTTTGTAATTACAAGTAAAATGATCTATTTCAGCAAAGATGCTGGTAATAAATCAACTAAACATTCATCAATTTCCATCACGCACGATTTCAATCAATTTGCGACATTTACAAGCAGAACTTCTTTCAATAAAGCAGCGGGAACCCTGTGTAAAAGAAAGAAAACTTTGATTTTAATATCCACCATTCTGGGATGATGGATGAGAGGAGAAACATTTGGCACCGAGAACAGGAATTGGACTTGATGGCTTTCCTGAGAACCTTGAACTTGAGACAGCTCACTTCCGCTTCCTGTCAAAATGGCTGGCTCAGCAGATGTTCCTTTTTCACCCCAGAAAAGCTACTTTGTTTCAAAAAAAGAGAAGTGAGGAAGTTGATCAAGAGCTGACACCAAAAGGATCCAATTATGTTTCAAACCATTTTCTGACATGTAAAGCTTGAATATCACAGAGCCGTGTTGTAATTTTTAAAACTGAAAAGCTATTTGCAGAGGGATAACTAAAACCATGGAGCTGCTTAGATTCAGGTATTTGGAGGGGAATGCAAATAGGAGTATTCAAAATAAACAATGCCATGAATGCCATTCTCCAAAGATTATTGGCATACCTTGACAAAAATATGGCCTCAATTGCAGCCAAAAGTAACAAGGAAATGTAGTGATGCAAGCCCTTTCTACTGTATAGCACAGCGTACAGTGAAAGAGTCAACTGACTTGCCCATCAAACTATGCAGGCCACTCTGTATTTTGTAGCCTATCCCAGGGGAATTTCATACTCTGCTTTTTTAGAAACTCTCTCTTAGAACTGTATTCAATTAGGTCACAAGGAGAAAAGCACCAAGCCATACAGAAGAAAAGAAGGATAGAGACAGGGCTTGCCACTGTTCAGGAGCAAAACTGACACACACAATATATAAACTGCTATGCAGATGCCAGTACTACAAGGACAGAGTTGTAGAGCCCATTCCCAACGGAACTTGATACTCTGCTTGTTTGGGAGACTCTCTTCTCTAGATTCAATTATTTCACAGAGAGTAGCAACCAAACAGAAGAAACAAAGACAGAGCTATACGCTCTCTCAGATTTACACAGACTTTAGATTTAAACCTAGTTGATATATGTTATGTAGTGCAAAAGATCTGAGATATGAGTCAGACCGTTTCTCTCTGCAGATGGAACTCCTGATTATTAAGTTCTAAGATCTACATATGTCCCTCACAGAAATATGGAGCTTCTCTATGTGTGGTACTTCTAAGGATTTTCTTCTTCAATTCGAAGAAGTCTGAAGTCAGTGTAATAAATTTTATTTCGAGAAATGTATTGCAAACAGAAATCATTCAGTCTTGACTTTACTTTTGTGCTTAATATTCCAGTCTACTGAAGGATTACATTGGAGTGAGATCATCAAAAATTCAGATTTGTCAACTCGAGGTTTTTTCTAAATGCTTTGCAACCATATATTGCCAAATTTTGCGTGTCTGTTGTCTATATTATTCATGTCTCTAAACTTTTCACGGGGTTTTTATCAACCATGAAGTTGAAAACCCATCCTGATACTTTCATCATATTGCCAAGTGAACTCAGTCATACAATGATTACTGGGTGGCAAATTGTCACAACCATTAATCTTCAGATAAGCATAGCACATGCGGACAACCATTTGACCCAGATTGACCTGTCAATGTTATGGTAGGCTCAATTTCCGGGAAGTATGTTAGGGAACTGGTTGTTTAGTGTTTTTCATATTTACAGTCAGTTTTATGCTTAACATGGCATTTATATGGATAAAAAATGGTGTTGCACCCATTGTAAGAATCAAAAAGCTTTCGAAGAAATGGTTGTACTGTTACATTCTCAATGATGTAGAAAATTTAGCTTCTATGCCGCAGTGATTTGTTGCTGTCTAGTTAATGAAAGATTGCAGGATATGACATGGGCCAATTAGACCATAGTAAGGAGGCATGTACGAATTTGTGCAGAAGATATTTTTAAAAATCTTGATGTGACATAAGACTAAATTTAGCTTTTGGTGAAAATTATACAACTCGTTTTAATGAGAAATCCTGCTTTTTCTTGCATCTCATATTAAAATCTCATTCAATCTCTGTCAATTTTTTCAGCTTTTAATAAGAGAGAACACGTGCCTCCAACTGCTGAAACAAGATAGAGTTGAGAACTCATAATTGGTTTAATTATGAGGAGCTTCAAATGCTAGTGTTGCATTAATGAAATGAAGAAAATTAATGGCTTGTTTGGCATTGAGAGGAGCTGGAAATGGAAAGTACACATGGTGAAATGAAGATTTATTATCTTAATTGACAAATAACATGCACAGATGTACTGAGTGGAAAACATAGAAACATGTCAAGGATAGAAACTTATGTATTTGTAGAGGAAGTTTTTATTAGCTCTAGTCTGTCTTGAACAGTACACGTGAATTGTTTCTGAGTGAGAAACATAGAAACATATTAATGCAGGAATCTACAGTGAAAAAAGCAAGCTTCTGAAAAATCATTCCTAAAAAATTTGCCATGTGACGACTTTGTAACTGACTATTTTATTTCGCTAATTTGATTTTGGCTATTTGGACAATCTGCATGCATCACATGGGACATATTCACTTCTCTCAGTTTCTGTGTGGCAGTGGTATTACTTGCATAAAGTCCTCCACAATGAAATGATTCTGTGAAAGTATCTTTCCAGCATAACACTGACCAATACTTTAACCACAGTTTTTTGACCTGCTCCTCCTTATCCTGTTAGTGTTTCACTCTGATACTGCTTGACTTGTCAATTTGCATTCTTAACAGAAAATCATAGCAGATATTGTTGATTGAACAGCTGACTGCTACTGGACCTTGACCAATGACCATTGGAAAGGCACTGCCAACAGCTTGATTAGATGGATAATGAATTTCTCGAATCTCCACTACTATGTACACCTTTCTTTTATTTATAGATAAATTTTCCAATTTTGTCCTAAGTAGTTGTTCTCAAATAATTTTCTTTTCTGTCATGAACCTTTCTGGAAGCTACAAAATTTTCGAAGACCATCCACTTGTGGCTCGGTTTAGGTGGTTTGTTAACATCGATTCTGCTGACACAAAGCTCTTCTTTTAAGAGGTCTTGGTGAAACAGTTTGCAACAACCTCATCAAATTGGCTTAGTTAAGACCAAAGGTAGTCTAACACATTGTCAGAACCATGAGACATAGGATGCAGAATGCAGATGGGTCTAGTCAACTGCCAACGAAAGAAAAAAGGAAACTTTAGCACACATCAAGATCAGTGAAGATATTTATATTTAGTCACATCAAAAATTTGAAGTTGTATGTCTTCAATTCTTTAGACTATTAGAGAAAGGAAGATTCGTTAATAAGGCTTTAATGAAAACTTGAGAGCAGTTCCTTTAGCCAAAAGAACAGAGACTGCCATCAAATTCAGACTATATTGAACATATTGACATGCAAATATTGCCTTACAGATGTCCAAAATTAAGATTGATATGCTGGTATTGTTTGTAAGTACAGGTAAAATGGTCTATCTCAGCAAAGATGTTATTAATAAATCAACTAAAGTTTCATAACTTTTCAACACACATGTTTTGTCGTTTTAATCAATTTGTGTCATTCACAACCAGGACTTCTTTCATTAAAGCAATGGGAAGCCTGTGTAACAGAAAGAAAACTTTGGCTTTAATAGCTGGTATTCTGGGATGATGGGTGAGAGGAGAAACATTTGGCACTGGGAACAGGAAGTAGAATTGATGGCTGCCTTGAGAGCCTTAAAATTGAGACAGCTCGCTTCCTCTTCCTGTCAAAATTGCTGGCTCAGTGAATTTTGCTCTTTCACTCAAGATCCAGAAAAGCCATTTTTGTTAAAAAAAGGGAGAAGTCAGGGAGTTGATGAAGATGTGATACTAAAAGGATCAAATTGTGTTTAAAACCATTTTCATCACAAGCTGGAATACTACATGTACAGAGCCTTGAAATTGAGACAACTCACTTCCGTTTCCTGTCAAAATGGCTGGTTCATCAGATTTTCATTCTTCATTCCTGAAAAGTTGAGCACTGCGTTGCAAGAAGGGAGAACTGAGAGAGGTGATCAAGAAGTGATACTAAAAGGATTAAATGATGTCTCAAACCATTCTCGTCACATGTCAAGCTGGAATACTACAGATGCATGATTTGCATCTTCAAACTCTTCTTTTTGACCGCGTCCAGCTTTCCGTAGGACAATGACAATAAGAGTAATCCATATAAACAGTGCTATGGATGCCATAATCCAAAGATTATTGGCATGCCTTATGCAAAACATGACCTTACAACAAAAGATAACAAGCAAACTGATGCTGTGATACAAGCCCTTGCTACTGTATAGTACAGTGAATAGTGAAAGGGTCAACTGACCTGGCCATATCTAACAATACAGGCCACTGTATGTTGTGCAGCCCATTCCCAAGGGAACTTGACACTTTTCTTTTTTTGGAGCCTTTCTTTTCTGAATCCAATTAGCTCACGAGGAGAGTAGCACCAAGTCAGAAGAAGCCTCATGTTCACTGTACGGATTGACTTTGGGCTGCACAATACCTTGGAACCGACACAGCTGGTTGATTGAAGTTATGATAACGGACAGATTATCATAACTTAAAAACATCAAGCGATGTTCGCTCAAACAAATTGTACATCCGTCTGAGCAGGCTCAAAATTTCATGCGTCATGTTGCATCTGATTGTTTTATGCTACATAGTAGCTGTTTAGAACTTGTGGTATTTGTGAAGGAAGAATGATATTCAATTGTGGTTTTATTTTACGTAAGTAGAAAATTGTTCTGTTCCTGATTTTTTTGTCAATCTGACTAGTACTGGAATGCCGGTGTGTTATCTGCAAAAGGAAGGAAGTGGATGACCCTGAGAAGGTATTCATTTTCTAATTAAATTATTTAGTATTTTTCAAGCCTTTTTCTCTTGCATTTTATTCAATTGCTTTCATCTCTGTTTTATAATAATTCTTGTTACTGATCAGGAGCAAAACTGACACACACAATATGTATACAAACTACTTTGCTGAGGCCAGTACTAAGAGGGCACACAGGGTGTTAATCTAAATTCCAGCTGACAATACGAGACGCAGTGAGTTGAAGAGCCCATTTCCAAGGGAACTTGATACTCAGCTTTTTTGGGAGACTGTCTTCCCTAGATTCAATTATTATTTCTCAGAGAAGTAGCAACCAAACACAAGAAGCAAAGACGGAGAGAGTGTATACTTTCTCTCAGATTTATGAAAGATTGCGTGGCAAAAAGGTCGTAGAATATCAGAGGTTAGAAATATTTCTTGGATACTGAGATTGCTTCGACTTCAGGTTTATGCCTAGCTGATATATATATGTAATGTAATGCAGATTTGAGGCAGACCGTTTCTCTGAAGTTGGAAATCCTGATTATTAAGTTCTAAGATCTATGTCTGTCACAGAAATATGGAGCTACTCTATGTGTAGTACTTCTAAGGATTTTCTTCAATGCGAAGAAGTCTGAAGTCAGCGTCATAAATTTTATTTTAAGGAATGTACCTCCTAAGTCCAAGGCAACGTGCAAAGAAATTATGCAGTCTTGAATTTACTTTTTGTCCTTTAATATTTCAGTCTATTGAAGGATTAAATTGGAGTTATATTGTCAAAAAGTGTAGGATCTGTCACTTTGAGGTTGTTTTTATGCTTTGCAACCATATATTGCCAATTGCATGTCTGTTGTCTATATCATTATTCATATCTCAAATCTATTTACCTGGGTTTTTATCCATCACAAAGTCGAAAACCCATCCTGACACTTTCATTGTATTGCCAACAGAACTCAGTCATACAATGACTGCTCAGCGGCAAATTTTCACAACCATTAATGTTCAGATACGCATAGCACTTGCGGACAACCATTTGATGCAGATTGACCTGTCAATGTTATGGTAGGCTCAATTTCCGAGAAGTATATTAGAGAACTGGTTGTTTTGTGTTTTGCATATTTACAGTCAGTTTGATGCTTAACACAGCATATAAATGCATGAAAACGGGCTATGGCATTGCACCCATTGTAAGAATACAAAAAACATTCACAAAAATTGTTGCTGTGTTGCATTATCAATAATGTAGAAAATTAAACTTAAATACTATAATGCCATGGTTTGTTGCCATCCGGTTAAAGAAAAATTCCAGAATATGACATGAGCCAGTTAGGCCATCACACTGTTTCATACAGAATGGGGAAATAATGTATGAATTCGTGCAGAAGATATTTTTAAAAATCTTGATACGTAATAAGATTAAATTTAGCTTCTTGTTAAAAATCGTACAGCTTGTTTTAGTGAGAAATCCTGTTTTTTTTTGCATCAATCTAGTATTTAAATCTCAGTCAATCCCTATTAACTTATTCAAATTTTATAAAAGGGAACATGTGCCTCCAACTGCAAAAACCAACCAGAGTGGAGAACTCATAATTGATTTAATTATGAGAAGTTGCAATGCTATTGTTGCATTAATGAAATGGAGAAAATTACTTGCTTGCTTCGCATTGAGAGGAGCCAGTAGTGGAAAACACACATGTTGAAATGAAGATTTATTATCTTAATTGGCAAATGACATGCACAGATTTACTGAGTGGAAAACATAGAAACATGTCAAGGATAAAAACTAATGCATTTGTAGAGGAAGATTAAAAGTTTTTATTAGCTCTCGTCTGTCTTGAACAGTACACGTGAATTGTTTCTGAGTGAGAAACATAGAAACATATTAATGCAGGAATCCACAGATGTACTGAATCTGAAATGCAAAAGATGTCAAGGATAGAAACTAATGCATTTGTAAAGGAACATTGAAAGTTTTTATTAGCTCTTGTCTGTCTTGAACAGTACATGTGACTTGTTTCTGAATGAGAAACATGGAAACGTTAACTCAGGAATATACAGTGACAAAAGCAACCTCCAGAAAAATTAATCCCAAAAAATTTGCCATATGACAACTTAGTAACTTACTATTTTATTTTGCTCATTTAATTTTGGCTATTTGGACAATCTGCATCCATCACATGGGACATATTCACTTCTTTCAGTTTCTGTGTGGCAGTATTAGTACTTGCATAAAGTCCTCTAAATGAAACGATCCTGTTGAAGTATCTTTCAATGACCAATACTTTAACCACAGTTTTTTAAGCTTTTCCTCCTTATCAAGTGTTACACTCTCACACTGCATGACTTGTCCATTTGCATTTGTAGCAGATAATCATATTGCAGATATTGTTGATTGGACAACTGACCGCATCTGTACATTGACCAATGACCATTTGAAAGGCAATGTCAACAGCTTGATTAGATGGATAATGAATTTCTTGAATCTCCACTGCCATTCTTACTTTTATTTATTTTTGGACTTCAAAGATATTGTCTCTATTTTTGTGTATTTATAAATAAATTTTCCAATTGTGTCCTAAGTAGATGTTCTCAACTTATTTTCTTTTCTGTCAAAAAAATTTCCAGAAGCTAAACACAATTTTCAAAGTTCATCCACTTGTGACTAGGTTTGTTTGATAGAGCATCAGCTGGTTTGTTAACATTGATTCTGCTGACACAAAGCACTTCTTTTAAGAGGTCTTGTCGAAACAGTTTGCGACAACCTCATCAAATTGGGTTAGTTAAGACCAAAGGTAGTGTAACAAGCTGTCTGAACCATGAGACATAGGATGAAGAATGCAGATGGGTCTAGTCAACTGCCAAAGAAAAAAAAAAGGCAACTTTAGCACACCAAGATCAGTGAAAATATTTATATTTGGTCACTTCAAAGAATTTGAATTTGTGTGTCTTCAATTCTTTAGACTATTAGAGAAAGGAAGTTTCATTTATAAGGCTTTAATGAAACTTTGAGAGCAGTTCCTTTAGCTAAAAGAACAGTGTGTGTGTGTGTGTGTGCTTGTGTTTTACGCCTCTGCGGCACCTTAATGGGCTGTATCGAGGCAGGCTAGAATTTTATATGTCTTTGTCAGCTAAAAGAACAGAGACTGTTGTTAAATTCAGAGTGTATTGAACACATTGAGATGCAAATATCGTCCTTAGAGATACCCAAAGCTAAGATTGATATGCTTGTATTGTTTGTACGTACAGATAAAATTGTTTGTCTCAGCGAAGATGTTGGTGATAAATTAACTAGAGTTTCATAAATTTTCATCACACATATTTCAATCCATCCGTGACATTCACAACCAGGACTTCTTTCAATAAGGCAGCGGGAAGCCCAAGTAAAAGAAAGGAAAACTTTGGTTTTAATAGCTAGTATTCTGGGGCAATGGATGAGAGGAGAAAAATTTGGCACCGATAACAGGAACTGGAGTTGATGGCTGTCTTGATAGCCTTGAAATTGACACAGCTCACTTCCGCTTCCTGTCAAAATGGCCGGCTCAGCAGATTTTCCTTTTTTCACCCCAGAGAAGCTACTGTGTTTCAAAAAGAGAAAAGTATGGGAGTTGATGATGATGTGATACTAAAAGGATCAAATTGTGTTTCAAACCATTTTCATCACAAGCATGAATACAACATGTACAGAGCCTTGAAATGAGACAGTTCTCTTCCGTTTCCGGTCAAAATGGCTGCCTGAGCAAATTTTCCTTTTAACTCCAGAAAAGCTGCTTTGTAGTAGAAGAGAGACGTGATGGAGTTGATCAAGAAGTGATACTAAAAGGATTATGTAATGTCTCAAACCATTCTCGTCACATGTCAAGCTGGAATACTACAGAAGCATGATTTGCACCTTCAAACTATTCTGTTTGACCGCTTCCAGCTTTTGGTGCGAGAATGCCAATAGGAGTACTCTATATAAACATATATACATACCTTAAGCAAAACATGGCCTTATAACCCAAAGTACAATATAGTATGTGCAGTGAATAGTGAAAGGGTCAACTGACCTGCCCATATCTAACAATGTAGGCCACTGTGCGTTGTGTAGCGCACTCCCTGGGGAAAATGATACTCCGCTGTTTTTACGAGACTAACTTCTCATGATTGATTTAGCTCACAAGGATTATAGCACCCAGCCAGAAAAGAAGGACTTCTAATTCATATTATATAAGTCAGCTAGATACTAAAGCCACATATGTTGAATCTGACTGTTTCAGAGTGTTTTATTTGTGATGGGAAAATACATTTAACTGGGAAAATACATATGTCAAAAATTTTTGTTGATTAATGATTTTTTTGTCAATCTGACTAGTACTGGAATGTACAGTGTGTAATCTGCAAAAGGAAGATAGTGAATGCCCTGGGAAGAGATTAGTCTTCTACCAAGGTAGTTGAATTAGTCTGTATTGTTCTCCATCTCAATTCTAATCTGAAGTCTGATGCATGCAAAATTATACATGTGGATTTCTCCTGGGTGTATGTCATATGCACCACAGAGAGGAATTTGCATAATTTATTCTTTTGAAAGTGTATACATTGTCAACTGAAACACACTTTTGGAAAAACCCAGAGAGCACTTAGTGCTTGGAGTGATATTATAATAGTCAGTTGTTTTTTCTTCAGATTACGGTTCTGTGTTGAACCATTTTGGTATCCCTGCAGTACCAGTTGCAAAGCATCAGACCTGAGGGCTAAGCATGCATTGTCTGGGAGAGATCAATCACTTGCATTGATCTTCAAATCTGATGTAAATTAACAATACTTGTTGGTCCTATTCAAGACTTTTCTTTCACTATTGAACGTTTCAGATACCTGTTATAAATAAAAAAGGATGCTGTGGACAAATACAGCAAAAAAAAAACTTAGTCATTTTGCTATTTGAATCATTCCACCCACGCAAACCAGACATCATGTTGCAGTTATTTTTGCATTCACCAGCTATCAGAAGGTCTCAGTTTGTTCGTGTTGGTAAACTCAAAAGTAAGCTTTTAGTCAATGTTATGGTTCATTGTGTATATACGCATAAAATTCATTGACCAGAAGAGAAAATGTTTTGAAATCATACAAGATTACTGCATGTGAGTTGCCTTCCTCTCTTTCTTATAATAGTTGTTTTCACTGTGCAGTGCTAAAACTGACACACACAATATGACTACTTTGAGGGGCCAATACTACAAGGGCAGCATGGGATGTTAATCTAAATTCCACCTGACAATACGAGACGCAGTGAGTTGTAGAGCCCGTTCCCAAGGGAACTTGATACTCTGCTTTTTTGGAGACTCTCTTCTCTAGATTCAATTATTTCACAGAAAATAGCAAACAAGCACTTCAGATTTATAAATGATTGCAGGGTGAAAAGGATGCAGCATACCACAAAATTACAGTTCAATGTACCAATCTGCATTTTACGGTTCATTGTCCTGTTCAGGTTTGTTAGTACTTTCAGAGTTATTAGACCTGGAACAAAGTTGCCAGTTAATTTAACTGTAAAATTTAACGGGAATTTTTTGCAGTGTACCGTTTTCCTGGAAATACAGTTTTAGCCAAAAGTGGACGGATTTACCATCCTTGACTCTAGTGGTTCATTGTCGCCTGGCTAAAGAAAGATTGCGGGATATGACATTGACCAATTAGGCCATCAAATGGAATAAGGAGGTAATGTATGGATTTGTGCAGAAGATATTTGTAAAAATCTGGATATTTAATAAGATTAAAGTTAGATTTTTGTTTAAAAAAGTACACCTTCCTTTCATGAGAGCTAAAGTTTTTTTTTTCTTGCATCTCATATTAAAGGCATGTTCAATCTTGCTCAACTTATTCAGCTTTTAATGAGAGAGAACATGTGCCTCCAATTGCAAAAACCATAATTGGTTTAAATGAGAGCTCTGCAAATGCTATTGTTGCATTAATGCAATTATAATTAATTGCTTGTTCGGCATTGAGAGTTGCTGGTAATGGAAAATACACATGTTGAAATGAAGATTTACTCTTCTAACTGAGAAATGACATGCACAGATGTACTGAGCACGAAAAGTAGAAACATGTCAAGGCTTGAAACTAATGCATTTGTAAAGGAGCATTAGAAGTTTTTAGTTCTTGTCTGTCTTGGGCAGTACATGCAGCTTCGGAAAATTTGATTAATTTATGCCGTTGTTTGGCAAACAAATTTAGAAAACCAAATACAACTTTTAATACACTGTTTTATCTAATTGTAATGGGATTTAGTAAGTATTTAGTAAGAAAGTATTTGTTTCAGGTTACTTTGACAATCGGCATCCATCAAAATGGAACTACTGACTTCTCTAAGTTTCTGTGTGGTGTTTGTATTAACTTAATAAAGTCTTCTGCAATGAAATGACATCAGTCATTGAAGTATCGTTCAATCATTACGCTGACCGATCCTTCTACAGCCATCATTTTGAATTTTCCCAGTTAACCTTTCTGGAAGCTAAACAAAATTTTCAAAGCCCACCCACTTCAAGCAAGGTTTGTTTGATATGACATCAGGTGGTTTGTTAACATCCATTCTGCTGACACAAAGCACTTCTTTTAAGAGCTCTTAGTGCGAAAGTTTGTGACAACCTGCTGAAATTGCCTTAGTTAAGACCTAAGCTTTTTAAAAGTTGTCAGAGCTATGAGACTCAGGATGAGTTCTAGGTCTAGTCAACTGCCAAAGATAAAAGGGAAAGGCAACTTTAGTGCAGGAAAAACTCAGCTTTTACACAAAAAACCACAATGGTTATTCCCTACTTCTAAATTTAAAAAAAAAAGAAGTTTTGTGTATAGCTATTTCAGCAACTACGCTGGTAATAAATCAATGAAAATTTAATTTTCGGTCACACACATAATTAATTAATTTTTGACATGCAAGACTAGGTGTCCATCATTCACTAGAACAGCTGGAAGCCTGGGTAACTGAAAGAAAACCTTGATTTTCATAACCATCATTCCGGGATGATGGATGAGAGCAGAAAAATTTGGCACCAAGAACAGGAAGTGGAAGTGAAGGTTGCCTTGAGAGCCTTTAAATTGAGACAGCCCACTTCCGCTTCCTGTCAAAATTGCTGGCTCAGCATATTTTCCTTTTCACTCCAGAAAAGCTTCTTTGTTGCAAAAAGAGAGAACTGAGAGAGTTGATCAAGAAGTGATACTAACAGGATTAAATGATGTCTCAAACCATTCTTGTCCCATGTCAAGCTGGAACACTACAGATGCATGATTTGTATCTTCAAATTCTTCTGTTTGACCGCTTTCGGTAGGCGAATGCCAATAGGAGTATTCCATATAAACGGTGCTATGGATGCAATACTCCAAAGATTATTGGCATACCTTGGGAAAAACATGACCTTTCAACAAAAAGTAACAAGGAAGGTGATGCTGTGCTACAAGCCCTCGTCATTGAAAATACAGTGAATAGTGAAAGGGTCAACTGACCTGGCCATATCTAACAATGCAAGCCACTGTGTGTTGTGTAGCCCCTTCCAGAGGGAACTTGATACTTTTCTTTTTTGGGAGACTTTCTTTTCTGAATTCAATTAGCTCACGACGAGAGTATCACCAAGTCAGAAGAAGCCTCATGTACACTCTAAGGATTGACTTTGGGCTGCACAATTCCTTAGAGCTGACATAGCTGGTTGATTTAAGTGATGACAATGGATAGATTATCATAACTTAAAACATCAAGCGATGTTAGCTCAAACAAATTGTACAACCGTCTGAGCTGGCTCAAAATTTCAAATTTTGCGGTGTTTGGAACACAAGGGTTGAAATGCTTGCCCCACCATTTTGTGTTTGATACAGAAGCGACAATGCGACATGTTGCATCTGATTGATTTAAGCTACATAGCTGTTTAGAACTTGTGGTATTTGTGAATGAAGAATGAAATTCAATTGTGGTTTTATTTTACAAAAGTAGAAAATTATTGCGGATTCCCGATTTTTTTGTCAAACTGACTAGTACTGGAAGGAAGTGGATGACCCTGAGAAGGTATTCATTTTAGTTAAATTATTTAGAATTTTTCTTCATATTTTAAAAACCACCACTCAGAATATTTTTCAAGCCTTTTCTCTTGCATTTTATTCAATTGCTTTCTTCTCTCTCTCTTATAACAATTCTTGTTACTGATCAGGAGCAAAACTGACACACACAATATGCATACAAACTACTTTGCTGAGGCCAGTACTACGAGGGCACATGGGGTGTTAATCTAAATCCAGCTGACAATACGAGACGCAGTGAGTTGTAGAGCCCATTCCCAAGGGAACTTGATTTTCTGCTTTTTTGGGAGACTGTCTTCTCTAGATTCAATTATTTTGCAGAGAAGTAGCAACCAAACACAAGAAGCAGAGACAGAGAGAGTTTATACTTTCTCTCAGATTTATGAAAGATTGCATGGCAAAAAGGTCGTAGAATATCAGAGGTTAGAAATATTTCTTGGATACTGAGATTGCATAGACTTCAGGTTTATGCCTAGCTGATATATGTTATGTAATGCAGATTTGAGGCAGACCGTTTTTCTTTGAAGTTGGAAATCCTGATTATTAAGTTCTAAGATCTATGTCTGTCACAGAAATATGGAGCTACTCTATGTGTAGTACTTCTAAGGATTTTGTTCTTCAATGCAAAGAAGTCTGAAGTCAGCGTCATAAATTTTATTTCAAGAAATGTACCTCCTAGACCCAAGGCCACAAGCAAAGAAATCGTGCAGTCTTGACTTGACTTTTTGTCCTTAAATATTTCAGTCTATCAAAGGATTACATTGGAGTGAGATCAATTAAAAAAGTCAGATTTGTCACTTCGGGGTTTTTTTATGCTTTGCAACCATATACATGTATTGCTTATTGCATGTCTGTTGTCTATATTATTATTCATATAGATCTCTAATCTATTCACTGGGGTTTTTATCCATGAAGCAGTTGTCAATCCATGCTCATACTTTCATATGATGTATTGCCTACAGAACTCAGTCATACAATGACTCCTCGGTGGCAAATTGTCACAACGATCAATTTTCAAATTAGCATAGCACATGGGTCAACCATTTGGTTGCATATTTGGCATTAATGGTCTGTCAATGTTATAGCACAATCGCTTTCTGGGGTGTATATTAAGGACCAGGTTTTTTTGTGTTATTCATATTAACCGTCAATTTTATGCTTAAAACGGCATATATATGGATGAAAACTGGCAATGGCACTGCACCCATTGCAAGAATCAAAAGGCATTCGAAAGCGTTACATTATCAAAAATGTAGAATATTAAACTTCAATGCCTCAATGGTTTATTGCCATCTGGCCAAAGAAAGATTGCAGGATATGATATGGCCAATTAGACCATCACCACAGAATGAGGAGACAAAGCATGAATTTGCGCAGAAAATGTTTTTAAAAATCTTGGTGTGATATAAGATCGAATTTAGCTTATTGTTAATAATTAAAAAGTTTGTTTTAATGAGAAATTCTGCTTTTTCTTGCATCTCGTATTAGCATCTCATTCAATCTCTATCAATTTATTCAGCTTCTAATAAGAAGGAACATGTGCCTCCAACTGCAACAACTAAGTGATGTGGAGAACTCGTAATTGGTTAAAATTATGAGAAGCGGCAATGCTATTGTTGCATTAATGAATTGAAGAAAATTAATTGCTTGTTTGCCATTGAGAGGAGCTGGTAATGGAAAATATACATGCTGAAATGAAGATTTTTTATCTTAATTGGCAAATGACATGCACAGATGTACTGAGTGGAAGACATAGAAACATGCCAAGGACAGAAACTAATGCATTTGTAGAGGAAAATTAAAACTTTTTAGTTCTTTTCTTTCCTGAGCAGTACATGTGGCTTGTTAGATATCTATTAATGTGCACTGTGTTTCGTATGCAATTTAGGAAAAGTGAAATAAAAACTTTCAACACACAGTATTATCAAATTGTAATGGGACAAGTAAACTGTAGTTTACAGCATGAGTGAATGCAATAATACAGTGATATTATCGAAACTGAAGTGGCATTGTTGCTGAAAAGAAAGAAAACTTTGGTTTTTAATAGCCATTATTCTGGGATGATGGATGAGAGGAGAAACATTTGTCACCGGGAACAGGAATTGGAATTGATGGCTGCCTTGAGAGCCTTGAAATTGAGACAGCTCACTTCTGCTTCCTGTCAAATGGCTGGCTCAGCAGATTTTCGTTTTTCTCACCAGAAAAGCTACTTTGTAACAAAAAGAGAGAAGAGAGGAATTGATCAAGAAGTGACACTTAAAGGGTCAAATGATGTTTCAAACCATTTAGTGGAAATTTTTCGTGTTTAAGGTATCTTTCGCTGGCCTTTGGTATTGACCTGACTTCAGTGTCTCTGTCATTCAATTAGAAGTAAGCTAAACCTATTTTGTGCTCTAATATGGGCTTTTTAATTTGAATGGAAGGATCTAAAGAAACTGTATATTTGATGCCATGTTTTTAGAACCCAGCTGTCCGACTCAAAGACACCCAATATCATTTAATATTTAAAAAAATTAGCCACTAATTTAGTTCTTGTGCTGTCCCAAAATACTGTCTCTATCTTCGCGTATTGGTAAATAAATTTTCCAATTTTATCCTAAGTAGTAGTTCTCAACTTATTTTGTTTTCTGTCATGAACCTTTCCGGAAGCTAAACAAAATTTTCAAAGTCCATCCGCTTTTGGCTAGGTTTGTTTGTTACAGCATCAGGTGGTTTGTTACAGGTAATTTCATTGGTACGCAATTCTTAGGTTCTAGACCCACCAAATACATGCAGTTTTTAGCTAATCTAATCGGTTTGTAAAAACAGAACGTCACTCATTTGATTTTTCAAACGTAGTAAGTGCTGCTTTAGCATTGATTCCTCACAGCCAAGTGTGAATGACAAGAATCGCATGGTAATTGTGACAAGTGCTGTCACATTACTTCATTTTTATAAATTAACTATTTAGAAAAACTCTTGCATTATATGAAACGGACTCAAGGCGAGCATGCCGTCTACGTGCTGCTATAAATCAAAAGGGCATGCTCCAAATGTCTAGCAGTACATGTCTCAAGGACATCTCAGAGGGCAGCAAAAAAGAGGCGATCTGAAGAATTGCTCTGTTGTCTAAGCTCAGCATAGCCATGCTATATTAACTGATGCATCAGAGATAAAACCCTTATGGGCCTCTGGCTTCAACTCCTAGCTCTGCTTATTAGCAGCCGTTATTCAATAGCTAGCCAGAGTGTATCAGCAGCTGGCAGAGAGATGAACTGAGATGAACTGAGAGATCCAGCAGAGGAAACAGTTCCTGAGCTCTGTCTATATCGTAACATCAGATAAGTATCATGATTTATATTCCATCAGTTAGGCAGTCATCATCGCAGCGTTTGCTTTGGGAACTAAAATTTAAGGGATCAAATTTGCTTGTACTTTAGCACCAATTTGATCCAAATTCTAAATTCATAATTATTTGTGTGAACTGAATGAATTGCTAGAAGAGAAGGAATCATTGAGAGCTTGTTTTCTCAGATAAGATATTATGATGTTTAACTATGTTTAAAGAAGGAGTCTGAGCTACAGCTCCTGGGTTCAGATATGTGATCAAAAGAAACAACTGCAGAATGTCATAACAACTCGCAGATTTTACACTTGTTATGTAATTAAGGAAATCATTTACAAATGTTATGTAATTAAGGAAATCATTTACAAATGTTATTCAATTAAATAAATTGTTGTTTTAAAGGTTAAATCAGAGTCATAGTTGTGTATTTAAGTTCAATGACATCAGACCGGCCAGAGTGCGGTTCCGGCCTCAATTACCACAGCCAAGCTGATTATTAAACCTTGTTTTAACAGAATCATCACCAAGATGACATGGTGGACAACCGAACCGCTGGGATGTCTTTGAAAAATCTACCCAGAAAAAATCGACACTGGCGACCTTGAGCATCCAAGGACGAATGGATCAGCTGAAGGACGAAAGGACGAGACACGTTTGAGAACATTCGATACACAAAGAACTTAATCAGCATAATTGCTAGAGTACCAGCTACAACCGCAAAGAAAATGTATAAAGGCATACAGAGGCATGCAATTGGAGTTAAGAAAAATTCACAATATTTAAAATAATTCATTTCGTCTTGAATAGAAATAAGAGTGGGACAGCCGAGACTTCGGTCTAAGACGCAGAGGAATTTGGACGAGGAGGGGGGTCTTTGTGCTACCCCCCACTTCTTCTAGGAAATGGGAGGAGTTTTGACTAGCAGGGGGTGTTTCGTGCTATTTATAGACTGCTCATTCTATTTATAGAATGGATATTATGGATGTCATGTGTGAAGTCTAGGTCGACTGTTTGCAATTACACCAGAGGTCGACACGATGCAGTTGGAGGTTCTATATGAGGCTACACTCACTTTCTTTACACCGACATCTGGTGTTGAAGCAGATAGTTATCAATTTTGCAAGGAGAAACTAGAAAGATCCATAAGGAAAAATGCAAAGTTATAATAAATAAAATTCATACATTCTACACAATCCTGGTCAATTGTAGTACGGGTGGGTGAGCCTACTTGCTAATACAGTGAGCCACACATTGTCGAATAGTGTGCTAACAATTATTTGCGATTCTTGCAAGAAATTGAATGTTCCTTGAAGGGACTTAGCAAATGATCGAATAGGTTCAGTCTTTGCTAATGTTAAGAACCAGCTGTGACTCTTGTAAGAAGTTGAACGTTCCCTATACATTGAAAATGAAATCAATTCCAATGTTGAAATACACTCTGCGTGTCTAGTGTATTTTTGGGTATTCCTTCTTTGAGGAGATCAAAGAAACTACCTTTCCTCAGTTCCATTCGGACTTAGTCGAAGTGACCGTCCATTATTCTTCTTTTGTGAATCAGTGATAGTTCTATTCACTCTTGCAGAACATTTGGTACACTGTTATTATTGTTGGCAGCTGTATTTCTTATTTAACCTTTCACATTTTGCGTATACCAGCACTTGTGATGCTCTGATTGCTTGTTGAGGTTTTTTCGTTGAGTTGATAGCAAATTCTTCTGTCTCTTCTCTGCTAAAGCAGAGCTTGTAATCCTCGAGTTGAAAGGAAATAATGGTGGTGGATAATAATGAACGGGAGGAGGCATGTACAGATGCTGCGCATACTGCCCTTGCTATTATAATTTTAGTAGTGCAATGGTTCATTTATTGGAAAATAGGTGAGATCAGTTACGTCATTCATATCTGAGAGGTCCTGCCAGGGTTTTCCTCGGGCTTCTCTGTATGCTGACTATGGGGGTCTGGCCTAGCACAAGACCCATAGTGCCTCTTACCTGTTCTTCAGAGAATGGCTGTTCAGTTACATATTTAATTTTCCCTACAACTGTAAAGACCAAAATCAAATTCCAACTTTCCCTCGAGACTAGCAGAATACATAAGGTTTCAGAAGCTAGAAAACAAGACCTTCCACAAGTCTTCAATCTAGGCTTAAACCGCTAATAGCACATTCAGTGTTTGGACAGGACAACATGAAGTGGTTGCTGATTGTTACCTAGAGATCTTGCCGTTGCTATGAGAAAATAACTAAATAAATGAACTTCGTTAGAACAGATGGATGCACCATCCACTAACTGCTTATGATTCGTCAACTGTATCACTCACTTGACCCACCTTCCTCTTCCAAATCAACCTTTCATCGCATTTTGAGAATATTAATCAAAACAGATCCTAAACAATCATTAGCAAAATTCAAATCACCCAAATTTCAACAATTATCGACATAGTAAATTCAAAATCTCAACAATCAACAAATCAATGAGCATAGTATACCACTCAATTTCAATTTACATCTAATTAGAATATTAAAGTTCTTGTTCCAGTCCTAAAACATTAAAAGTAGCCGAAATATGACCAAATCAATCAAAATGCATCAGTTCTTGCCTGAGAGAATTTAAATGGATGCACTATGGGCATGAATTGTGCTGCCTGTTGGGATGTCTCAGCTGGTTTTGAACCCGCTATCCCCGTGTTATCATTTGGAGGTTCCTAAAAACAATATATTTATATTAATGAATGACTTGCATCTACTCTAAATATATATTTAATTGGACGCTCCGCAATGAATGTCTGAATGTTTATGACAACCTTGGTGGGTGTACTGCATGAGATCAAAATGATTAACTTATTTGTTTTAGTATTAGTACTCGCCCGAAGATGAACTGCTTAAATCATCTTGTGCTAACATCCTTTGTACTATACACATCTGCGTGATTTGTGTATTCAGTCTATGTACTATACTTTGTTTGACATTTCATAAGCCGAGAATCCTTGACCTTTGGGTGATTATTGATCGATAATGTGTTATTTTGGATATTGAGTGCAATCACTTGATTGGTTTAGAATGATCGTGAGTCCTTGAGTCTTAGTATATAGTTGAGCTTGAGCGAGTTGTTCTTCAGTCTCGACTCAATCTCAGGAGAGAGGGGCAAAGAATCGATTTATACAATAGATTCTGAGACTACTTACTACCACAGGCTGATGTTGAGAGAGGTAAGGCATTTAATAATCTATATAGCTGAGCATATGAATTCATTATATACTTAGAATGTATAATTGACTGAGAACTTTAAAATTACAGAGTGAAGGGAGAAAAGGGAACAAGGCATGCTAAAGGTGATTCTTCACTTATTTGGTATTTCTTATTGGAAGTTAATAGCAATTTTGATTGGGATATTAGCTATATTAGTTATTTTCTGCTTGTTGTGCTGCAAGCTGACAAGATAGAAGTATGGCTGTATGTTTTAATTATGTGGGGCTCATAGTTTTTTCTATGATATGCATCAGTCTTCAGGACAATGCAGAGGTTAGACCTGAATGCTCACAAAGAGTATTTAATACTCACTGTCAAATGATTGAGCCAGGGGCATTTAAGTGTGTACCTAAGACTGGTTTCAATGAAGTATGTCGAATGGTCAATATGACAGGAATAAGAACTATCATTTTTCAGAATTGGAATACTGACGTGATACAATTGAGGCCATTCGCGTCTATAGCAGGAATACAGGAGCTAGAACTGAAATTTTGGACGGTTAAGATAGACTTGGCGGATTTACTGGAACTATTTCCAGCAGTGAAGAAAGTTCGTTTTCAGAGAGCTGAGTTTAATACTCACAGACCTGTTGAAATGGAGACTCAAATAGAACAGCTAGAAGGTCTAAAGTACTCAATATTTGAGAAACCAATATCCAGTCTGAATTTGCCTAAATTAAGAAGGCTGGGATTAAGACTAGAAAGCGCAGTGGAGGATTATCAGCTAGGTAATCTACATTTAACTGAATTAAGGATAAATGCTCCAGGAGCATATAGATTCAATTGGCCCAAGCTTGCAAATCATTCCACGCTTGAGGTTCTAACTGTTCAGGGTCTTGCTAGAATGTATGCCAATATACAGGATTTTCCTTATACAAATTTGAGAATTCTTAGGATTCGTGGAAAACGTTTTCAGCTTAACTTGACTGATTTTCTGGGAGGCAAGGTCTTTGATAAGCTGAATGTGTTGGAATTATCAGGAATTGAGTTAATGGAAGAAACAGATTTCACTCCCTTGATGAATTTAAGAGAACTTATTATCAATAAACCTTACACGTTTTTTGGGAAAGTAAGACGGTTCCCTGAGAATCTTTTGAAGTTGACTTTAAATGACCTGGGTGAGAAAGAAGTATTGGCTAGGCATGACCTTATTGTAAAGTCTAATCTGCATAAAATTGAAATAGTTAACTGCAAGATTAAGACTATTAGACCATCATTTTGGGAAGGTTTTCTAAATTTGAGATTTATTAATTTGACTTTTAATCGGTTCAAGTCTTTGAATCTGAACCCAGGGTTAGTTAAATTGACTGAAATAGATTTGAGTAATAATCAGTTAATGATTCTTCCTGAAGATTTGCTGTACTACCCAAAAATGAGAACAATTAATCTTAGCTATAACTCACTTGAGGTATTGGACTTGGGTATTCCTTACACTCCTGAGAGGGTATCTCGATCCTTGCAGGTTATTAATTTAACAGGTAATGATTTGGAATGTAGCTGTCCTTGGAAATCATTTTCCATGGCTTTCCAGGAAGGAGTGCGAATTGTGGGAAGTTGTAATGATTCCATATCATTAAGTGATTTGGAGGTCTCTATCTGTCCAGATTATTTAATACCAAATCGACAGCAAAGAGACGTAGATTTGCAGCAGTTGGTGACTCCTCCTGCAGATTTGTTTGATCTACAAGGTATAGCCTTACCTGCAGAAGATATGAGAGATAGTTTGAACAGCTTTTCTAGAAGGATTAGGAACGAGGAGACAAGGGGTTTTGTGAGTGCCCCATATGGTGTCACCTTCTCAGCGAACAAACGGTTTATTATAGGCCTTGAAGATCTTAAGATACACGTAAAATTGAATTGGCCAAATCTGGCACTTCCTGAGATTCCTGAACAATCAAAGGAGATTCTAAAAGAGATTTGTAGTGGAGAGGAGGAGATGTTACGAAGAATTTGCGAAGACTACCAGCCGCTTTTAACATATGCAGATAGACAAACAGTTGAGTTGAGAGAGCAAGTGCTTAAGAGGTTCCAGGAATTGGTAACTATTTTCCAAGATCCAATTTTGCCTGGTAGTCGGACTAGACTTCGCAGATCTGAACAACCAGAGTTAAAACCCACGGATGAACCGATAATCGAGGACATTTTAGACACTGACTACTGGGAATCTGAACATGATAGGATTCAGATATGGCAGTGAGCCACTGCATCCTTTAGTGGTGTTATGCATTCGTCATTAACCCAAACCAGGGCCAAAGCTTTTGTTAAAGCCATTAGACTTTTGGCAGGGCGGCAGTCCTTGTTGAGAGATTCCCATCAAACCATGAGGCAGGATTTAATCGAAATAGTTGAACTAAAAACTAAGTTGTTTGAAAACACAACTAGAAACATAGAGGAGTTATATGAGTTACTCAATTCAACGAACATTGAAATGCAATCTGCTTTAAGAGGGGTTTATCAGCGAATGAATGTTCTACAGAAGAGAACACGAACTATTCGTGTTTTGAGTCTGCTTGGATCTAGGTATTTAAGTTTGAGCAATGAGAGGGTAGAGCAATTCAAGCATCTTTTGAAAGAAGTCGAGGCTGTTTTGACTGCAGTCCAGCAGCTTGATCGAGGACACCTCAGTTATAGACTTCTAGCACCGACTGATATGCAAGACTTGATTATTAGAGCAAGTCAATTGCTAAGGGATTGGCACCCAACTCACAAATTACTTTTTAAGAGTTTTAGTGAGTTCTATGGAGCGAAGTTCAGTTTTATTGCAAATCATCATGGATTGGTTCTCCAATTATCTTGGCCTATCTTAGCTAAAGATAGTGCACAATATTGGCTTTATAGAACACGTTCCATCAGCCTACCATTGATAACTGATAGTAGTTTTAATAAGCCAGAGTCTAATCATGATTATACTCGAATTAAGTTAGAGAGTGAGTATTTGGCTGTTTCCAATGAGTATAATTTTGTTGAAGTTAATAGCCTTGATCTGGAAGATTGTGAACAGATTGGTAACGCATATCATTGTTACCAGAATTTCCTAGAGAAGGATAATCATCGGGTGAATTGTATGTCAGCTTTATATTTAAATAAATCAGCTGAAGTTATTCTTGACTTATGTGCAGTCGAGTATATGTTTGCTCCTGTAAAGTTTAAGGCAGAAGTTATAGATGCTGGAGCTCATCTTCTCCTGAGTGGCTTGCAGACTCCTTGGAGGATGCAATGCGACGAGTCTAGGACTCCTAGAGAGATGCAGGGAGCTCCTATTGCTTTATTATCCAAAGACATTCTTTGTCGTTGCAGCATAAGCTCGGTAAACGGTCATGTTGGTCGTAGAATTACAAATTGTCCAGACAATGAACAACCTAGGCTTATTATTCAATATGTGTCTAATGAAATTGCCAGGGAAGCATTTCCTAATTTAACTATGCAACCTTTTCTAAATAACCTAGATGTTATGGATGAGTATCGAGAGTGGGAGGCTCCCCAATCCGACACTTTAGAGAAACTACGAAGCTTTAGGTTACATAATACTACTTCGGCCGTTATGAGGCTACGAGAATTGACTGAGGAATTAAGAAAGAAGGGCGAGAAATTCGATAGAGATTGGGATCTTCTGGGAATTGATGGTGATATTACAAAATGGTTTACACCCAGAGGATGGACAAAGGGAGTATTTGCTGTGGGAGCCCTTTTTGGCTTTATAGGATTTATTATGGCGACATTTTTATGTTTTAGACAAGCTCGGAGTAATGGAGTTCTGAGATCTCTAATGTTTATGGGAGCTCCACATTTGGCAAGGGCAAATCCTTTGTCAACTACAGCTTCCCCGACTCCTTCGACTCAGGAAGTTGTTCTTAGTTCTGAGTCAATGATCAGAATGATAGCTATGAACTTTACTGTGTTCTTGATTATGATGGCATTAATCTACTGTATTAAGAGAATGTTTAATTATTGTTGCCAGCAAGCAAGCTTGTATATGGTACACCCTGAGCTGAAAGAACATCCCAGGGCTAGGATCTATTTAGAGCTTTCAGATTTGAAGGATAGGGTTATACTTGAGGTTATGAATGTTCGAGCTGCTGCTGAACAGCTACATTTTCAGGGAAAGGTCACATCTAGTCTTATCAGGATGGATCATCACACCCTGTATTCTATTCTAAGAGGTTTCATGGAAACAAGGAGATTGTAAATTACTTGTAGGAGAGTTGGAACTGGATTTACCTGCTCTAATTCCAGTACGAAGGATGAAGAGAAATCAGGTTCAGAAATTACTGGAAGGAGATTGTGTAATTGGAATTTTGGTCAGCGATAATAATTACTTGTATAAATTGACTGATAGCCCAAGATTGATTGATAATAAAGGGCCTTATCAGAGTTTGATTGACGAATTGCAGGCTAGGCAAAGATGTCTGGGAAATCTTGAGCTGCCTGGTTATAACTGTCAATCCGATGTACAGATGGATATTGTACAACCTACAGCTCCGAATTGTGGGGTTGCTTGTGGGAAGGGAATTGTGGAGACTACTATTCTGTAGGGTTATTAATTCCGCTTGAATTATTAGTTTAACTATTTAAGAGTATGTTGGCATGAAACTAATAACAAAACTGCACGTGAATGCTGAAAGTTAATCTGAGTTGTGTCTATTTAAGCAAAGTTTATTGATTTCTTAAGATATTTAATTGAGACAATTGTACTGGATTTAAATTGCCTTCTTGTAATAATCATTAATTATTTTACATTTAATATTACTATTTGGTTTGAATCGAGTGAAGTGTTGTGCTGTGTTTTAATCAAACTTGTACTCTTGTTTGAAGTCTTGTTTGAACTCTTGTTTGAGTTCTTGATTTTATTGGTTACTTAATCCATGTATAAGTTGTTTGCAGATTAGAGGTGAGTGGGTTAGGAGATGATCTTAGTAATTTGGTAATTTAATGTAAAGTTCCAGATGAGAGATTGCGCTGTACTAGCAGCCTTTGTGAATTTAAATTTTAGTGTCATCCGCAGGGAAACCTCTTATTGTATTTCATTGCGGATGATAGTGTATGATTATGATAGCAATTTATGTATTGCTCTCATTCTTTAAACATGTGTCTTATATAATTACTATGAATACTTATTCAATTATATTTAGTTAATTCCATTACTTAGAGTGATTTTGGGAATTGCAGTGGGTTGTGCATTATTTACTTTTCTTATAAATATGAAGTTTTATAATTATTTATGAGTTGGGCTAATGATGTTGTTGAGGACTGAATGATTGATGGAAGTTCGGAATTAATTCTAAAATCAATTTTCTTTTATTTGATTGCAGGCCAGGTTCTCGTCTTCCTCTCGCTCTCTCTCGTTCAGCTCATCCTCCACTCGTTACGCTCAGCTTGTTGCCTCACCGAATTAAGGCTTGCCTTGGAAGTCTTAATTGATCATCAATTGAAGTGAACCGAGAACTGGAATCGCACGAGCAAGCTCGCGAAAGATACTTTCTTCTACAAGACCGAGTCGGACATTGAATCTGGTCTTATGGAATCGTTTTACTTGAAAGTTCGTTCTTCTTGTGAACTCTCGTTGAAGGTCGACTTCAGCCTCGAATATGTGATCGCTTGGACAATAACAAGAAGATTCGTGTGTGTGTTAATAGAAGGTTTATTTGCTCGAACTCTAGAATTGCGCCTCCATTGCTCGGTGGACTTCGTTGATGATTGTTGAACAAGACTTTAATTAATTTACTAAGGTGATATATATTAATATTGATAATTTAATTAACTTTTGATTTATTGATCTGTGTTTGAATTGATGGTTGTTTGAATTTGCTTACTTGGATTTTTGAAGGTTTATTGATGTTCGGTTTCCTGATTCAGAGATTGCGATGGACTGTTTATTTGAGGAAAAAGGGTTTAGAGATAGGTTAAACCAAGGGGGAGATAGAGGATGGAACTTGAAGAGTCATTAATGCAAGAGTTATTTTAAAACGGGGGGGGTTGTGACAAGTGCTGTCACATTACTTCATTTTTATAAATTAACTATTTAGAAAAACTCTTGCATTATATGAAACGGACTCAAGGCGAGCATGCCGTCTACGTGCTGCTATAAATCAAAAGGGCATGCTCCAAATGTCTAGCAGTACATGTCTCAAGGACATCTCAGAGGGCAGCAAAAAAGAGGCGATCTGAAGAATTGCTCTGTTGTCTAAGCTCAGCATAGCCATGCTATATTAACTGATGCATCAGAGATAAAACCCTTATGGGCCTCTGGCTTCAACTCCTAGCTCTGCTTATTAGCAGCCGTTATTCAATAGCTAGCCAGAGTGTATCAGCAGCTGGCAGAGAGATGAACTGAGATGAACTGAGAGATCCAGCAGAGGAAACAGTTCCTGAGCTCTGTCTATATCGTAACATCAGATAAGTATCATGATTTATATTCCATCAGTTAGGCAGTCATCATCGCAGCGTTTGCTTTGGGAACTAAAATTTAAGGGATCAAATTTGCTTGTACTTTAGCACCAATTTGATCCAAATTCTAAATTCATAATTATTTGTGTGAACTGAATGAATTGCTAGAAGAGAAGGAATCATTGAGAGCTTGTTTTCTCAGATAAGATATTATGATGTTTAACTATGTTTAAAGAAGGAGTCTGAGCTACAGCTCCTGGGTTCAGATATGTGATCAAAAGAAACAACTGCAGAATGTCATAACAACTCGCAGATTTTACACTTGTTATGTAATTAAGGAAATCATTTACAAATGTTATGTAATTAAGGAAATCATTTACAAATGTTATTCAATTAAATAAATTGTTGTTTTAAAGGTTAAATTTACCACAGCCAAGCTGATTATTAAACCTTGTTTTAACAGAATCATCACCAAGATGACATAATGAAATCACCTGAAATCACCAGTTTTGTCAGAAGTATTTCTTCTCAGTCTATTTTCATTTCTGTCATGAACCTTTCTGGAAGCTAAACAAAATTTTAAAAGCCCATAAACTTCAGGCTAGCTTTGTTTGATAGAGCATCAGGTGGCTTTTTAAAATCGATTTTGCTGCCACAAAGCACTTCTTTTAACAGCTCTTAGTGTGGAAGTTTGTGACAACCTGCTGAAATTGGCTTAGTTTTAAAGACCTAAGCTTCAAGTTGTTAGGGCTGTGGGACTCAGGATGAGTTCTAAGTCTAGTCAACTGCCAAAGATAAAAGGGAAATGCAACTTAAGTGCAGGAAAAACTAAACTTTTATGCAAAAAAACAACAAAAACAAAGACTGTTTTAGAAAATAATATACTACTAACCAAAAAAAATTAAGGAGCATTTTATAGCTATCAGCAGAGATGTTGGTAATAATTCAATGGAAGATTTTTTTCCACCACACATAATTTCTTGATATTCACAACCACGAAATGTTTCATTAAAGTGGCTGCACAGGAGCCTTGATTTTGATAACCAGCATTTCAGGATGATGTATGAGAGGAAAAACATTTGGCGCAGAGAAGAGGAAGTGGAATTGATGGCTGCCTTGAGAGCCTTGAAATTGAGACAGCTCACTTCCGCTTCCTGTCAAAATGGCTAGCTCAGCAGATTTGCCTTTTTTCGCTCATGGAAAGCTGCCTTGTTATGAGAAGTGATGGAGTTGATCAAGATGTGATACAAGAAGGATTTAATTATGTTTCAAACCGTTTCATCCCATGTCAAGTTTGAATGACACAGAGCTGTATTTTACTTTTATAAACAGTTAAATTTTAAAACTATTTGTGCAGGCACCACACAGCTATCGAAATGTATAGATATTTGGAGGGGGATGCAAATTGGAGTATTCTATACAAAGTGCTATGGATGCCATACTCCAAAGATTATTGGCATACCTTGAGAAAAACATGGCCTGCCAACCAAAAGTAACAAGCAAGCTGACACTGTGATACAAGCCCTAGCTACTGTATAGTACAGTGAATAGTGAAAGGGTCAACTGACCTGGCCATATCTAACAATGCAGGCCACTGTATGTTGTGTAGCCCATTCCCAAGGGAACTTGATACTCTGCTTTTTTGGGAGACTTTCTCTTCTTTATTCAATTAGCTCACAAGGACAGTAGCAGCCAACCAGAAGAAAAGAAGGATCCACATAGAGTTGTGGGGCACAAAGGTTAAAATCCTTGCTGTGAAATATTGTGTTCCTAATTAGCCAACTAGATACTAATGCCACATGGTGCACTTGATTATTTCAATGCTGCGTAGTGGTTTATGTGTGGTATTTGTGAAGAAAGAATGATATCGAATTGTGACATTACCTCAATAAGTATCCATTGTAGATAATTGATCTTTTGACAATCTGCCTAGTACGGAATGCCAGTGTGTTATCTGCAAAAAGAAGGCAGTGAATGACCCTGAGAAGGTATTCATTTTCCAGCTAAAATTATTTAGAATTTTTCTTCATATAAAAAAAAAACAACACAATTCAGAATATTTTTCAAAGCCTTTTTCTCTTGCATTTTGTTCATTTGACAGCTTGCTCACTCAGTCAATACTGAATCAGTAAACCTTTTTAGCAATCATGTCTCCATCTGTGGAGTTTTTATAATTTGAGAAGAGCGGCACAATTCGTTTAATTATGAGACCATGGAATGCTGTTGTTGCATTAAGAAAATGTCAATATCTAGAAAATTAATTGCTTGGTTAGCATTGAACAGAGCTCTTAATGGAAAATACACATGTCTTAATGAAGACTCATTTTTCTAATTGGCAATGACATGCACAGAAGTACTTAGTAGGAAATATGGCAAAAAGAGTCAAGGATGGAAACTCATGCATTTTGAAAAGATTTATTGATTCCATTTGTCTTCCCAGATATAAATCTAGTTATATGATGAAGAGGCTACATTTATAGTGTCCATTTACTGTAACCATAGCATAAAATTATTAAAGATCTTATGATCCCAATATTGTCACTATTGTCATTGCCTTGAGACACAAAGCTTCAAGCAGTTTATATTCTCATATTTCTTCATTAAAAATCCAAAATGACTGAACTAAAATCAAATTACTTTCCATGAAAAAGTGAATGCAATAAATTATATTGAAAGTATAATATGATAAAGGAAATTGAAGGGAAGTTATGATAATGTCTTTCTGCACATCTCTATTTACATCTAGCATTTGGCCCATTATTGATCCTAAACGATTATTGGCTAGCTGATTGACACGACCTCTCCAAATTTGGCATTTGGCTTTATTTGCTCATGTTGATAATTAAATAATCTCAGAAACCCTATATTCCAAACATGAGAACATAATTGCATTGTCAATAAGGATTGTGATAGCTATGGTAATAGGAGTAAACAGACAATTGATTTTTAAAACTGTTGGGTTGTGTACTAATGTTAAAAACTGCACTTGCAGGTAATTGAATAATTGACCCAGGTGATAACACTATACATATATACTAAGTTAAACAATTGTTGTGGTTTTGTTTTAAACTTCTGAGAACTTTTCTCGATGCTAAAAGTATATCTTCAAAACCCCATTCACTTTTGTCTTTTCACACAAGGTGTTTTTTATATAGCCATTTCTAAAGAACTCTAAGCACTGCGATTTATGACAAAGACCAGAAATTGGCTTTGTTAAGGTCTAAGCTGGTGCAACAGGTTCTCAGAGCCAAAAGACATAAGAAGGTAACACAACTACAGACAAAAATAGTGATGAAGGTCGTAGCATACAGAGTGGTTCAATCATATTTGAGACTGACAATTAAAAATCAAAGGGCTGTTTTGGTGAGATAAGATTCATTATAAAATATGTCATTCATTATTCTAGTCCTACACATAAAGTACGTACCAGAGGCAAAGGATATGAGAAAATATTACCATGAAGGGAAGATAAGAAAGACAAAAAGATAGATGTCATCATGCTCGTGACAAGGAGAAATATTACTCCACACAAACAAATTGAATCAAGTAATTTGCATTAATTTAAAAATGTTCTTACCTGTGAATGAATCTATGTAGGCCCTAATCATGTTTTGATACATTTAGATATTGTAGAAGAACTTCATTTTAAAAACCATTTACATGTAAGTTGCAAAATGAACTAGTTTCTTCAAGGCATAACTATTTAGCATGCCCAAGACCTCCAAGACATCAAGGGGAGGATCTAGATAATTTCTATGACAGACACTGACAATTTACTCCATTATTGGCCAATGTAAGTATCAAAGTGTGGCATGATTGATTGTCCATACACTTCGATGTATACATAATGCATATACATGATACTTTGTCGACTGCATATCATTATTATGTAATCAGTAATTCTAAAAGAACAGAAACAGAACAGAAAATAGCCAGTAAGAGGTTTGCATTTTGAGACACAAACAGATTTTCCTCTCACTGCCACTCAAAAACTGTTTTGTTTATTGATTTTTGGAGGGGAATACAAGTTAGAGTATTCCAAAATTGCACTGGATGGCACATGTTGACAATTTTTAGTATATATGCCAAAATAACGCCTTATACAGCTAAAAGTAAGATGCAAACCAGAGGCTCAGATGCAAGCCTTGGTTGTAGTATATAGTTTGTACAGTGGATAGTGTAAAGGGTCAAGACTTGCCACATCTAACAATGCAGGCCACCGCGAGTTGTGTAGCCATTCTCAGGGGAACTTGATATTCTGTTTTTTTTCGGAGACTCTCTCCTCTGTATTCAATTACTTCGCAAGAAGAGTAGTAGCCGTCAGAAGAAAAGAAGCTTAACATGCTCTAAAGAATTGACATAGTCACATAGAACGTGGCCAGTGTTACACAGAGGTTGAAATATTAACAATATTTTGTTTCCTAAGCCAACTAGATACTGAAGGACACATGTTGCATAAATGATGTTATGGTTTCTCGTATACATGTGTTATTCATATTTTGAAGAGAGGAATTTTTTTAATGACACGGTGTGTTATCTCGAAAAAGGAGGCAGTAAATGACCTTGGGAAGACATACAATTTTTGTGAAATCATTGTATCTTGTATCTTTTTAATAATAGAATCGATTACTTTCAAAAATGTTTTGTGCATGCTTTATCACAACTTACGGTTATGATTTTGATTAACAAATTGGCTTAAGATTGTCTCTATCTGCAGAAAACATAGTGGGGAACAGAACCGTAATTGGTTTAATTTGGACATATTGGAATGCTATTCCTGCATTAAGGAATTGCAGAAATTTAATTGCTTTGTTGACATTGAGAAGATATATTAATGGAAAATTTACAAGTTGTAATGAAGATTCATGATTTTAATTGCCAAATGACATGCACAGAATTGCTTTGTAGGAAATGTTAAAAACTCTCAAGGCCTGAAACTAATGCATTTGGAAAAGGACACAAAGATATTCTCGATGGCTTTCAGATATTCAAGCGATATTAAAAAACGTGATATGACTTCCTCTGTTTTTTTCATAGGAAAGATAGGAGGGAAAACCAAACTCATAGATTAAGAGACTAAATCCATTATATAATTCTATTGAAAACAAATAAAATTACATTAAACACAAAATAACTCAACTAAAACGATTTGCCTTTCATGGAGTTTCTATAAATATCGGAGAAAATTGAAAGAAAGCAGCAGAAAGGCTATGATTCCTTCAGCCACCTGCACAACTTTGTTTCCTGATGATTTGGTCCATTAGCAATTGTACTGGATTGCTGGGTATTTTGATATACAGACAAACTTTGACGATAGCTTTATTTTCGCTTGCTTATAACTGAGAATTATCTCAGAAACCCTAAATATATATTCCAAACAACAGACGTTATTGTATTTGTCAATAAAAGCAGTTATGGTAACAAGGGTGAAAAGACAAATATTGACTTAAAATGTGGATTGTTATGAAAATGGACAAATGGCTTGCTACCTACCACATTTAGTAGATAATATGGTAATAGAATAATCGATTGGGTAAACAACATGTGGCTCAAGTTACTAAGTAAAACAGTTGGCATTCATACATGGAACATTAAATCGCACCGTTAGAGAGATTTCGATGACATCTAATTTGTTACAAAGGAATAGTATAGCAAGGATAATTCCAATTGGTGGTGCCCTCAGACTCAGGGGTTAATTTAGTTTAGTTTTAATCCATTCCTTAACTATTTTTGGCCCTTCAGAACAAGCTAAGAAACGGACAGGCCATCCAGTTGGAAAATCCCTGAAATTAATGAACAAACTGCTCAGAAGGCACCTCAGAATAACTCCTGTGGACTCTTCTGTTAGACAGAGAGTAAACAGAAGCATTTTCAACCACAATACAACAAGAATTAAATTTATGCAAACCGGGAGAGAATAAAGCATTTTGTAGTGTCACACTGTATATTTATAAGTTTATCTTTAACCATTTAGTAGGATCCTTATGCGATCATTGTGTAATGGTAGTTAACGTGCTTCACACACGACTGGTTAGGTGGCACTTGCTCCGTTTTAAATGTCCTTGTTTTTTTTTTTCGTGCAAGTTTTAACATTTTTTCTGTTAACTTCTATGAACCTTTCTTCATGCTGAAGCATTTGTGAAGCCACGTTCACTTTAGTCTAAAAGCTGAAGGAAGGAGACCATCATGACATTTATCAAATGAAATATGGTGCATGTTCATATAATTTCCTGTAATTAACTTCTTTACGGATAACTATTTTTGCAATTTAGCTTGACATGAAACTTATTTCCTTAATGAAGCATTCTACCTGCTGTCAATAATAATTGGAGCAGGTAAAATGTCAATGTCCTCAAGAATTCTTATTACTTCGACCAAAGAGCTGAAATACATTCATAAAGACAGAATAAAGAATAATGCCAGACAATTTCATTCTCATAACCAAAATTATTTTAGATTTACTATTTACTATGCATATATGTGCTAATATCTGTAAATACTTTGTGGATTGATTATCATAAGCAATCACTAAAGAACAAACAGCAGAAAAGAAAACAACCTTCTACATTTATTCAGTGACAAGATCCCCTAATGCAAACCAACAAGCAACAGGTTTGCATGTCAGCTGCCAATTAACATGATTAAGCTGCAGATGATAGGCAGGGACATTTTGACGGGGTCACCCAGAGATTTGACCAAGTCACATCCATTTTGCTTCATCATGTCATGCCAGTCCAAATGCTCTGGTATCTCCATACATGTCTGCCTATTTCTATCTATAGGTTTAAAGCTGTGAACAGTCTAAAGATGGTCTCTGGTAATATAACATGATCAACATCCATCCTACTGGGACAATGATATGAAATAGCTACCATGCTCAAAACCTACCTTGGAAGGATCATGTTATTGTTACCTGAGAAATCAAGTTGAGCCGCCCTCACTTCAGCCTTTGGTTATAATTAGATCTTGTCAAAAATCTTAGTGCCAGGTTGCAAGGTCAATTAAATCAAGCCAAACAGTTTATTTCAACCTCGTCATCGATCTAGTCTGACATCTTGACAATAAATATATACAATGCAGGGTTGGCGAAGGTATTCACTATAGACTGATGTCTTCAAGCAAATGCAAATGCAAATGTTTAGCATTCAAATGCAAATGCATTTTTCAAATGCAAATGCAAATGCATTTGCATTTTTCCAAAAACATTTAGGTGCAGCTTCAAACGCGACATTTGCAAATGCAAATGCAAATGCACTTGCATTTGTACCCAACCCTGATGTCTTGTATTCTGGATGTAAGGGGCCAATACGATCAATGCATGGATGTGGTCCGATGTTTTACCGACTGACTACCTTGTATAATGCACATCTGCTATGCATGCTAGGAGCAAAGTCATGTGGTAGGAGATTGAAGGTAACAGGCTGTACATTAAAGACCATCAATGCGAATTTTTTCAAGCACATTGCAAACTGCAACATGGTTCTAAAATGATTTTGATGTTTTCACATGTTTTGCATTTACAATTGGGTGTGATTTGATCAGGTTGGCTCCGATATCCAGCATTTGGGAGGGGCATAACATTCTGAATGACGTCTGTTTATGTGTCCAATTGCAGTCTCCATGCTATAGAGAGATGCAGTCACTTTGTCTTTGCAGTCCAGTCTAGTCATAACCAATTCTTCAAATTATAAATTATGCATCAGACAAGGCGGCCTCATCCCTGTTTGTTGTCCTCTGACTATTGTAATTATGGCAGACCTAAGTCTGTGCCCTGTGTCTTTGACCAAAGGAATGTATCAGTGTTGTATGGTTTCACCTTGTGCTCCTTGCATAGCTATGTATAGCCCTATGTTTTGCTTCCCCTGTTAGTTGTATAAGCCACGAAAGATCACTCAGCCCACTGCATGAATCTTGTATTAGCAGGAATAGAGGAGAGGTCTCTGCCATACAGCACAATGGAGAGGAAAAACTACTCATAGGAAGGTCATTACAGTTGAGGAAAAACTACTTGTCCAAGGGCCATGACAGTTGCTTTGGTAGCCTTGACAGCACTGGGATGCACGAAATAGCCTTGTAGGTTTGAGAAATTTTGACACTGTCAAATTTGGTGGCAGTCTCCAGTGTTCTTATATATATGGTGTATTTAACAAAAAATACAGAAAATATTTTTGGTACATACACTGTATAGGGAGAAAAGGGACTTAGTTATAACTATCTAAAAAGACATACTGATAAGTTTAAAGACACGATTTTTGCAATTTACGTCCAAGCTCTCTAATAACAAGGTAATTCCCAAATCCAAAACATTCAGTAGAAAATTAAGATAGATAGATTTTTCTACCATTTACTGAGGTTGCATATTCATGTTGACACATTGTAGTGGGTAGTCATAAAGCAATTCTTCTGCTTGAAACTTTGCTAATAGGTAATGCATAATTTTGGTATTTTATGGAAACGTCCGGCAATTACTTAGCCCTTCCCTATTGTAGCTGGCTGGCTTGTTAAGGAAAGTGACTTACTGCCCAGGAAAAATATTGGCGCCTTTGTGGGCTTCCCATCTGTATGCCTTTGTTTTTCGGTCTTAAAGCTTCCAGAATTATGATGTATGATTCTGGCCAATGAAATCTCCATATCTTAAAGCTGAAGTGTCCATAAAAAAGCCATCCATTTTCCTTTCTGCTGCACTGCTGTTCTAAAGTTTTCTCCTTTTTCTTAATTTTAGTGATGGGCAGTGTCAGCTTTGTTTCAAAGGTTATTCTTTTGGGTTTAGATAGAAAATAGAAATGAGAAGGTTGTTGATAATGTTCATGTGCATAATGCACATGTGTAGGCCTATGTAATTAGAAGGGAAAAGAAACATATGCGGAAACGGCTATATGTATTTGCATCAAATGAAAAGGACAATTTGATTTTACAGACATTGGAATATTAGCGACTTACATATTTTATTTCTATAAAAATGAGTGTTGGTTTTATCCTCTGATTGAGGAAATACACATTGTTTGTGATTTAAATCTGACGTATTGGAAGAGGATTTTTTCATGCTTTCACAAAAATAAGGGATATTAATTACTGATTTATTTCAGTGATATACCAGGCTGTGAAATCTGCAAGTATTTAAAATTATTATACACACTCTGAAATAGCCAAATAATATTTTCGATCCTTGGAATGTTGGACTTGGTGCCATTGTAATAGAACGGGAGAAAACCCAGCAACATTACGCCAATTGGTCACAGTGAAATTTGCAATTACAAATTCAAATACCTGGTGATTTAAACAGGTCTGCAAGTTCTTGAAATTTGGGAAATATAATCAACCTCACAAAGTCGAGATGTGCCGTATCTCAACATTGTATCAACAAATCTCATATGTAAGATTCACTAACGCAAACTCAACATTTAAATTTAAACATAGGCTGCGCGGCAGCATACCCTCGGCTGATCAGTGGGTATTCTGGAGGCAGCGAAATCAAGTGGCCCTCGGGAGGCGCAGGCTTTGAGGGGGCAAGGTCCCTAAAAACTTAAAATTGATGTCCGTTTCCACCAGGTCACAGCAAGTGCCATAATGAAAATCTGCAAAAATTTAAGCGAGAACCAAGGCCAAAATTTGATTTGGCAATTTGTTGAATTTCCATCACAACAATGTTTTTCATGATTTTCCCTGACTTTCCGTAACTGCAGAGCAGACACTCGAATACAGTTAAAAAAAACTTAAGCAATACTTGATTTGTAAACAAAGACAGGGTTTTGAGGGGGGGAGGGTTGGTCTAGTGGTAGCGTGCTGGACTGCCAATCGCTGGGTCAAGGGTTCGAATCCAGCTCTTGCCGGGTCACCTGGGCCTATGTTGGATGGCTGTTTCAATCATCCTTTGGCTCATTGCAGTGTCCTCTGCCTGTCCTAATTAATTAGCCTACCAAGTGCGTAAATACAGGATGTAAAGCCCCAAACATCCATCCATCTTAAGAAATACTGTTCTTTTATTGCATACAGAAGTTCATTTTTAAAATTTTATTAATTTTAAAATTAGAATTTATTGGATATGACTGAAATTTGTCTACACCCACTCTATGAAATCTACAGATATAATATACAAATACTGTATGTTATTAATGCAATATAAAAATCCATTTGCACAAGGAAATTAATTATTTGATCAGTCAGTCAAACAATTAATTAAGCAATCATTCAATCAGCAGATCAGTCAATCAAACCACCCTGGTTTTATACCAGGTTGCCACCCTTTAACTTCGGATAAAAACGAGAAATTTGGTTGAATCTGTGATTTATATAAGTGATAACACATGGAAAGAGACCTTTTTTGATTCAAAAAATCTATTAAAGTCTGTTTAAGGATTCCATTAACGCAGCAAAAAATGCAATTGATGTCGAGGAAAATATGTCTAGTGAAGCAGGAACAATCATGGAAAAATACAGAGAATTTCTTCTAAAGCTTACTGTGCACTAAATTATATAATTTTAGCTATCTTTATTTAGTTTCATTTCAAATATTAGCTCATATAGGCCTACATGTAAACTAGAAGAATAATTCTAATAAAGCAGCTTCCAATCAAACGCTGGAACAACCTTGCTGACCACATAGATAATACAAACAACCTGGGCCAGGCTACAGTCAGATTATATGTCCGAACAACAATAAAAACGACCAAAAGCTTTGTAAAGTGGCACATTCAGTCCCATTTGCTGAATTTAGGTGTTTTTGACACTAAGACAATATGTCTGAATCTCTTGGATGACGTGTTGATCTATCTATCTATGTATCTATGTATCTATGTATCTATGTATCTATGTATCTATCTATCTATCTATCTATGTATCTATCTATCTATCCATCTATGTATGCATCTATCTATCCATCTATGTATGCATCTATCAATCTATCAATCTATATATATCTACATTTGTCTATCTATCTATCTATCTATCTATCTATCTATCTATCTATCTATCTATCTATCTATCTATCTATCTCTTTCTCTCTCTTTCTCTCTCTTTCTCTCTCTTTCTCTCTCTTTCTCTCTCTTTCTCTCTCGTTATCTATCTATCTATCTATCTATCTATCTATCTATCTATCTATCTATCTATCTATCTATCTATCTATCTATCTATCTATCTATCCATCTACTCTTAGCTATTCTTATCATAAATTACAAATATGGAATATGGGTCTAAAAACATAAATTATAGATAAGATGTCTCCAACTAAAACATTGTAAATAGTAAGAATAAAACAAGGTTTATGCCAGTATATATCTTTTAAGACTAAGTAAGTTGCTAGTTGATACAAAGGTTAAATGCTTTAATAGCTTTAAAGAGAAGCAAAACAAAAGAAACATGTCCCAACTCTGTGTACAGCCTGTATGGGCTACAAAAAGTCATATCTCAGCTTCTACTTGGCCTAAATATTTTATTCAAATTGGAAATTTCTTTATTTGTTCAATATAAAACTATAAAGTTGGTGTCAATGCAGTTTGGACATATTTCTAAGAAAAAAATAAATTTGTTAAAAAGTTGAGAGTGCTGTGCACTGCTTTTGTGCTCCTTTGTTCCTAGCTTTGGTCACTGGAGAGGATTAGTGACACAATGTTACATAACATGAATGGCTGGAGGGGAGGGGTACAATGAAGCTCAGACACAATGGCTCCAGGCCCATTCAACAAAAACTGGACCCCTTCCAATGATGACACTTTTACCCCCTAAACAATATTTCTTTAAAATGCTAAAAATACAATTGGAGTGAGTTTTAAAATGAATTAAAAGACAGATTTATCCAATAATGTCTTAAAATGTAAAATTACATACTGAAATTTGCAGAAATGGGGTTTGCATGCCAAGTAATTTTCTTTAATAACCCTCTATATATACAAAGTGGTCTTATTGCCAGTCTGTCTTACATGTTCATATTTAATTTTCATTAAAGACCAAAATAAAAGTAAGCTGACAGTACTTCATATGTTAAAATGTACATAACTGAGGTTAGATTTAAACCATTAAGTTAGAATTGAGAGTTTAAGATTTCTTGTCAAAGGATTAGCAGGGAAGACAATTACCCTATGACATCACATTACATAATCAAGACTTCTCCAGTTCTCCATTCAAACAAAAGCCAATCTGTCTGATTCATTCACATTTAATTTTCATGCAAACAACTAAATAAAAAGGGCTGACATTAATTTATCTTCTAAAATTTACATCACTGAGTTTAGATATTAACCATAAAGTTATAATAATTGGGAGTTAAAGATTAAGTGTCAACATTTTAAAATATTAACGCACATATGCATGTTTTTGAATATACTTAATTAATGCTTTGAAAGTCCACATAATTATATATGAAATTTATGAAGGAAAGGTAGAAAAAGTCAAATTTAGACATTATTGTGGCAAATTTGACTGACCAGGGCCAATATTTACTGATATATGATTACATGTATCTGAAAATCCTTAATATTTATCTAATTTGTTAATATTGACCTCTGCTACGAATCAAAATTTTCATATTGTTCAAAATCAGCATGATGATGATGTGAAACATGTCAGGTTTATTTTGACAAAAAAAGTCAACGACTGGTATGAAATCAGAAGGAAATGAAGAGTAAATAGACATTTTAATGATTTTTTGCATTTTTCACTCATACATTTCAATGGAAAAAATTGCAACAACTCATGCAATGGCTATGAATATTGGTCAATAGTGTGTCTAACTATAATAAGACCTAAAGTTAACTAACTTACCCATTACCATTTGGCTTTTCACGCAGAAATGTTGGAAAATTGGGATTTTTTCGAATTTTTGGGTTTTTATAAAAATATGTAGGACCAACATTCCAACTGATTAGAGATGTTTAAAGAGGCATAAGATAGACGCCTAATTGGAAAATTTCATATATTTAACTTCAAAATTGACTGAATCATACAAGTTTAAAATAATAGTATTTTTTCATATTTTTGGTAAATTGTCATCCGTTCAACTTTCTCAGAGCATTTAGACCCACAAAAAACACATCTTGGGTATTTAATACAAACAATATGCAAATTTAAGTGTCAAAAGTACTGCAGTTTTTTAGTTCTGTCTCAGAAACAAAAAAAAACAATTTTTCACATTTTTCAATGATTGTGAGAAAAGTATTAATGTCATGGGGATTAGACCTATGAAAAGCTCAACCGGGATAAAAGATACCATATTTACCCAAAAATGATGAATATCTACGCCATAGTTTTGGCTTGACACCCAATACACAAAAAATTATTTTTTTCACATTTTTCAATAATTGTGAGAAAAGTATTAATCTCATGTGGATTAAACCCCTAAAAGGCACAACTAGGATAAAAGATATAATAATGTCCCAAAAATAAAAAGTATACATTCCATAGTTTTGGCATTACTCCCAATACACAAGTGGGACGCCCGTTATCCGGACGCCCGCCCGCCCGCCCGCCCGCCCGCCCGCCCGCCCGCCCGCCCGCCGGACGGACAAATTTTCCCAAAGTAACTACAATACCCGTCGGCAATGTATACATTGCCGAGGGTAAAAAAGAATATGGGATTGATCCTCAAAGTATAAAAAAAGGCATATAACTTTTAAGGTGGTGTAGGTATACAAATTGGGCATGTCTGTGTTGTGCAATTCAAAGGATAGGAAATTATTCGGAGTGTTTTTAAATGAATAACTTTCTTATCTGTAACAGGTGGTGTGTATTATGATGGGTGGAGAAAGGAGTTGTAGAGATCAGAAGAAAAGGGAGGGGTAAACAACACTCAGACAATTCATGTCAATTATAACCAACAGAAACTTTATTGAGTCACTCGCAATGACTACGCAATCTACTAATTGGCCTTTCGCAAAGGAAACAGAACTGCACAATCAAGTGACAAATGTGTGATGTGACAACCAACATGCGAAATAAGAACTTATATAACTTTTTTCGAATGTTTCATCCACTTAATTAGTTCCCATTACAGTACATCTAAATGCATGCTTTAAACCATGGATAAACATATAAATAGCCACAGCTGCAGTGCAGTCACTAAGTGTGGATGTCTCGAAAGCAATGGATATGTACACTGCTAATACAGAGGTTTATACGGTGTTTACTAATGAATTTTTAATCACTAAACAAACTGACACTGATGGCGGTTATCCTTGGCACTTGGAAGTTATGCTAGAAGTAAGAAACATAGGATGGCCTATAATTATGTTCATTGGAATGTTTGGTAATATACTATCAGCAATAGTTTTTTCAAGAGGAGCGCTTAAACTTTCTAATACTTCATTTTTATTTCGTTCTTTGGCTCTGTCTGAGATGTTATTCTTAGTACTAGAGTTGGGGCCTGTACTTCTCGATTATAATTTTGACATAGAAACTGTAGATCTCACTAATGTTTCCTGTAAGTTGTGGCTGTACACTTGTAGAGTCCTTCGAGATACCGCAGCCTGGATCCTTGTCATTATTGCCCTTGAGAGGATGGTGGGTATTGCCCTTCCTCACAAGGTCAAACTCATCATCACCTCAAGAAGAACGAAAATTGCTCTACTTTTGGTGTTCCTCATTCTCGTATCCTGGCATCTGCCGCTACTGTACCTTTTCAAAAGCTATGAGTTTCGTTTCGACAATATAACTTACGGCACATCATGCATCATGGTGTCGGCTCCTTATTGGTCCGTGTATATCAACTGGGTCGATTTCCTTATATATTCCTTCATTCCCCTGGTTGTTATGCTAGGCTGCAATGTCACTATTATATCTCTACTTATTCGATCAAGACGGCTTCGTCAGTCTAATAATAATAATGCAGCGAGGCCTGGTCCTGTTCTGCCGAGTATGACACTCACACTCCTCATGGTGTGTTTTGTCTTCTGCATCTGCACTTTGCCAACGTGCATCTTCTTCATCATGGACATTCCGTTTGGCGCCATTGGGACTTCATTCTTATTCTTCTCGCAAACATTCTTGTACATCAACCATTCTTGCAACTTCTTTCTGTATTGTCTTACTGGAAAGACGTTCAAGCAAGAGTTGATGTCCATGTTCAGGTCAGTAAGGAACCGACAGCCCAAGACCACAGACACTGCGGGTACTCAACCGCAAAGTAACCGGAGAAAGGTGACTAGGACTAGAGGTAAAGCAAGTCAAGATGTGTCAGTAGCGACAGTCCATATCGAGTGAGGAATGTTAATATGTATTTTGTACCAGTGGTTTTGTCTTTAATTTAGTCTAAAAAGACATTTTTGGAACTTGATGTATTGAAGATATGGACGATAATTATTTTTCATCAACATCAAAGTAAATATAATATTTATATAAATTAATAAGCTACAAATTTTGTATGTATTCAGAGATAAATGGCCATGAAGATGACCAATCATAGTGTTGGGTAATTTCTTAATCTGGAAACATGTTATGTGTCCTTCCATATCAAAATATATATCATCCATGTGATTTCACACTCAGAGTTATTATAATAGTATGAATTTGCAAATTGTATATAAAAATATCATCTACACCATTATAAGGTTGACTAACATGGTATCTCCCTATTCTTGCCATGTTATTCTGTATGACTCCGAAGCAGTGTCTGAGGTCATATCCTATGCTTGCAATACCATTAGGAAGGGTCATTGACACAATGTCATGTATCATACCACTCACCAATCAGGTCAAAAGCTCGCAATGACAAATTGACAATTAATTTTCAATATGTTTGGTAGGGCTTGCTGTGGGGTCACTGATGTCCACCAACAATTGAATTTACTACATGTCATTCGTTGACTATAATTTTTCTTGCAGTGAAACTGTAAAATATTCGCTTCCATTTTTAACTCACAAGGCAGACCACTGAAAGGCCAACCAAGCTACATGCCAAAGGGAGAAATCGCAGAGACTCTTTGACTCCACCACTGCTCACCGTCAGGATTAAATGTAATTTAATGAAAGCTCCTGGCAGGCTTGAACCAAGAAGATTTACCTCGTGTGAAAAAAGAAGGTGGGTCACGCAAACATGAGCTTGAAGTGAGGAGAAAAAATCTGTGCACAAACAAAAAGGGAAGTAAAAAGGAATCAGTGTAAAAACTACAAGGAAAAGTAGAGAAGGAAATATTGAACAGGTTGGTGCTGATTTTAAGGGGGAAGTAAAACGTAGACAATAAAAAGAACACAGAAAATTGGAAAGTGAAGAAGAGAATACTTTAACAAATATTGAAAAGATACAGATAGACGGAAATTGATAGTTTGCTTATAAATGCTTAATGCCAGATATAAAATGCTTTTTAAAAGCTAGAAATAAGGAAAAAGATAGTGCAAGAAATATTGGATTTTACCCAATATTTTCCAGGCACATTTAACCGTAAAATTAAAATCCGAAAAAAGTATCAATACGTCTATATGTCCATGAAAATTTAAATACCAATTTTAATCAATTTTCGTCTTAAGTAGCAAGACTACCAAGAGTCCAAGACCAGCCAAATACTTCTAAAGCAAAAATCAGGAAATCAATACCATCTCGGCAATGAAAAATGTGAAAATTTCAATACATTGAAAAATGAATTGGACTTTGAATCACCAAGTCAATTCCACAGACAGATACATTTTTGTTAACTTTCAAAAGTTGCAATCAATAGTTATTCACAATGGAACATCAGTGAGGAGTATTTAAAGCCTTTAATTTCATCTTGTTCATCCCTTTTTACAAATTTTTAAAATATCATATATATTATGGCCTCGACCTCGTGGTTGGGATATTGTTGAGGCCTTTACAGTAAGTGCCCATTTAGATTTTCTATTATAAAAGTACCCAACATGAAAAGCTAACAAGCCAACCCAAATACCACTAGTCATGTACAATAACGAAATATTGTGGCATAACGGCAGTAAATGGGGTAAATTGAAGCGAATAGGCTTGCGTATCTTGACTGCACTGATCAAGCTTATCTGCTTGTGGGTCAGCCAGCATCCCAGAGCCCTCCCTAGAGTTCCCCAAGTTCAGATTCTGACCCGGAAAACAAGGTCAATCTAAACCAGGAGGCAACCAGGGATAAATTTATCTTCCTCCAAAGTAAAATACATGAGGGCTTAAGGAAAAACTATGACCTGTTGAGAGAATGAATGGCTTTTGGGTTAATGCCTATATGAATGCGGCAGTAGGGGAATGATAAATTCATCGAAGTAGGCCTATATGGACAATATGGTGCTTTAGATTGGCTAGAATTTGATGAATGACCTTCTGACTCCTTCCCTGTTTTATTTTAAACTGTGGTAATCCACTCTGCATAATGTTCATACTTTATGCATCGGATAAGCCTATTACTTAAACCAGCCATATTGTGTCTCCCAGACTTGTTAGAAAAGGTGACTTATTTCCTCAACAACATATTGGCTCTTTAGTGGGCACCCCACTATGCATGCTATTGTTTTTGGGTCTTAAAGCTTCCAGAATTATGATTTGCGACTCTAGGCAATGACATTAGCATTTCGTAAGGTTGATGTGTCCGTAAAGAGGCCATCGATTTTCATCTTGGAAACATTGACGTTTTCCATTTTTGTAATGGGCACAGTGGCCTCAGTGTAGGTGGGGCTGGAGGGGCATTTGCCCCACCACTTTTTGGCCAAAGCTTAGGTGTTTATGCATGAAAAAAAAAAAAAATTTCCCCCGGACAACTTCCGTGAATGCTTCAGCCCAATTTGCCCTACCACTTTAAAATGAAACTGACACCCTATGGACGGGCAGATGCTAGTACGCAAAAAAAATGGAAACAGGGAAAGTTCTATGTTAAAAATTCATCAGCAGAAGATCTGTAAAACGGAATTAAAAGTAAATCCTAGGAAATTCCTTTCCCAAGGTTTTTATGACCCAAGGAGGCAAAGAGTTTTGATAGGAAAAAAAAAGAGAAAATTTGTCATGAAAATAAATTAAAAAGTTTAAAATAGCCGATTTTGGACAACAATATATGATTGGAGAGAGTGCCGGTCACCAATTCAAAATTAACAAATTTGCCAAAGTCTCCCTTTTTAAATAACAACGCCATTTTTTAGTACACTTAGTTTTCATACTTCTATTTTCCATTATCGTCACTTGACATTGCAACCCAAAGAAGTCTGGAAATGCATACAGCATGATCTGATTTAAAGAAAACTGCTGGTATCAAATACTTAAAAAGTATTTTCTTGTTGATTCAGCAAATCTCACCTGTGGAACTACATTTAAGTGTCTGTACAGAGACTTGGTTGTCTTGTGCAGTTCTTGTTTATCTTCTTCTTCGGTTTCTTTGGTGCAAATTCTTTTTTGGAGAAAAACATGAGTTGTGTTTACTTTCACCTCAATCAATGAGCATTTACCATGGGTGACTTCCAGCAGACTTGTCTGGACCAGTCTATATTTTGATAGAGTGAAGAAAAAACTTCCCTTGCCATTTCCTGTCAGCCATCATGAAAAATAGATAGGAAAAAACAAAAATCTATAAGAATTTTTTTCTTTTCCACAGCTTCAAGAGGAAAGACTTTCAGAATTGGAAAGCAACGACAGAAAATGGATTTTAGAAGCAATACAAAAGAAAAGCATTACATTTTTTGGGCCGTCCATGCAACACCATGTTACACTGCCGCATACAAGTAAAATCATGTGTCAAAATACAACATATTCTCCAAAACCGATACTACTAAGTGATAGAGCTGAACTTCTGCTTAGCAATAGCATGCTAACAAACTTCAGATCATGTCTTACTTTTCATATTTCAAACCTAGACCTCCTTCTAACAAAATTAATGGGCCTACGTTATATTCAGCCGAGCCACTCCCAAAAGGAATGAATCAGGGAGATATTTTGGGTCCGTTTCTACATGTACCTACTAGTAGTACCAGGATTTAATGTAATTTAATGAAAGCTCAATTTCTGCCAGAGCCGAGAGTATGAAATGAAATTTTATAACTTGTGAAAACAGAAGGTGGGTCATGTCAACATGGGCTTGAACTTCTTTGAAGTGCCTGGTAAATATCTTTTACAGTCGAAAAATAGGGATAAGTTCATTAATGGAATTATTTTTCTGCAATATTTTGCTGAAGTATAGCTTAAATTGTATATCAAAAGATTGTAAATATGACAGAAAACAACTCGGACCGTAGAACATGATTTACTATTAATCAATGAAGAATGATGCATCAAAGTTATCAGTTGGGGCATTGGTGGACATCAATCAGTGGCAGTATTCGACATGAGGGTCTTTTCTGCCCCTGAGCTAGTTTGTTAGTCGATGTAGCACTGACAAGCAGGAATGCTGGGAGCTACATTGCTTGACTGACCCCTTACTTCCGGGACGTTCATCTGTTTGACCTCCTGTGACCTTGGGGCAAGTCATTCTCAGGGGTGCAACCCCTTCCAGTCATCAGCAATGTTGAAGCTGTGATAGGAATGCCCGACATCCCTAAGGCATCATACGTTGACCCTCATGAGTATGGCCTCCTGAAACCTTCATATTCAATAGCAGAAAAATCGGAATTATGAGCAATGTCAGTGAGATTGTCAAGGACAGTCGCTGTGGAGGATAATCGACAGTTCCTGTATCCGAGGCACTAACAAGCACCATACTGTATCTTTAGCTGAGACAATATGTCCAGTTTCACTCACTAAATATTGAAATATTATTCCAAATTAATTTGAGTTCTAGACTTGATAGATATCGTGTGGTTTTAACCCAAACACCAGTATTCCAATCTTATTAAATAGTCGTTATGCCTTCTTCACTAAATTTTAAATCTATGATGACCCTCTCACCCTAATCACCCTGATCGTCTGATCTGATGAATGCTTCCCCTCATAAATCAACCCTCACTATAGAGTTGGCTATCATTTATCCATCTGTCTTCATGATTGTGCTCCTCCCTGTCTTTGTCAAGGTCAACTTCTACCTTGCTTTCCTCTCTGCTATCTACCAATGAAAGGCCAGCCAAAAAACAACAAAAAGAGAGAAATCTGAGAGACTGTTTGACTCCACTTCCATCCACCGCGAGGATTAAATGTAATTTAATGAAAGCTAATGGCGGTCTTGAGCCAAGAAGTTTTACATCCTGTTAAAATAGAGGGTGGGTCATGCAAACACATGCTTGAAATGCAGAGAAAAAATGTGTGCACAGGCAAAAAGAAAAGAAAAAGGAAATCAGTGCAAAAACTACAAGGAAGTATTGAACCAGTTGTTTCTGATTTTAAGGAGAAAGTAAAATGCAAAAAATAAAAGGATGACAGGAAATTGGAAAGTGAAGAAGAGAATACTTTAAGAAATATTGAACAGATTCAGATAAACAGAGGTCGATAGTTTGGTTAAAAATGCTTGATGTCAGATATCGAACGGTTTTTAAAAGCTAGAAATAAGAAAGAGACTGAGCAAGAAACATTGTTTTTTTCTAAGAAAATTGCCCAACATTTTCCAGGCACATTTAACCGTAAAATTAAAATCCGAAAAATGTAGCAATAAGTCTATAATATGTTCATGGAAATTTAAATACCAATTTGAATCGACTTTCGTCTTAAGTGGCTATCTAACAACACCTGGCAAATACTTCTAAAGCAAAAAATCAGGAAATCGTTACACATATCAGCAAAGAAAAATGAGAGAATTTCAATACCTTGAATAATGAACTGGAATTTAAATCATCAGCTGAATTCCACAGTCAGATACATTGTTGTTAACTTTGTTTAAAAGTTGTGTCAATACTTATTGACAACGCAACATCAATGAGGAAGAAAGTCTTGAATTTCATCTTGATTATCCATTTGACAAATTTTTGAAACATTGTATATTATGGCCCCACGTCGCAAGGACATTATGGAGGCCTTTATGGTCATCATAAATGCCCATATAGCTTCTTACATTATAAAAATAGCCAAAATGAAAAGCCAACAAGCCAACCCAAATACCACCAGGCACGCACAATAATGAAATGTTGTGGCAATATTGTAGTAAATTGGGGTAAATTGAAGCGAATAGCCTTGCGTATCTAGACTGAACTCATCAAGCTTATCTGCTTGTGGCTCAGCCAGCATCCTAGAGGGCTCCCTATAGGTCACCCAGATCAGATTCTGACCTGGAAAACAAGGTCAATTTAATCATCCAGGGCCAAGAGGCAACCAGGGATAAATTTATCACCCTCCAAAGTAAAATACACAGTAGCTTTCGGCAAAATGATTGCCAGTTGGAAAATTGGTTGACGGCTCTATGTTTATGGTAGGCAGGGAATGATAGATTCAACTTTCCATGGATGCCATTTCGTGATTGGTATTGTGGTATTTTGTAAGCAATATTTATTTATTGAAACAAAATTTAACAATAGTTTTATCAAGATGAATCAAGATGGGTTTGCAGCTAATCACAAAAGAAAAATAATGCATCTTTCAGTAAAAACTCAAGGAAATCATTGCCATCTGAGCAAAGAAAAATGAGGGAATATCAATTCATTGAATCATGAATATGAATCAGAATCACTGGCTGGATTCCAAGTAAGTAATTTTATTCAGCTAGTGATACATACATATAAATGAACACCAGAAAACATTTTGCTGCCTCACACACTCAAGATTAAAACATTATGATGACTAGAACAGAAAATGGTATATATATATCTTAAGTAATTATGCGATGTAAAATTGATAAATAAATGTATATATATAATAAATAATAATATGTGTCATAATAAGTTAGAATAAACAAATAATGGTAAAAACATAAAAACAGTTTACATGCTGACTAAATGGCACAAGCTAAGAACTGTTAAGAATGCGTGTAGCTACAGGATAAAAGCTATTTTTGAAACGTTTATTGCCACGGTATGTTCTTAACCTTCGCCCAGATCTAAGAAACTCAAACAGATGATTGGCGGGGTGGAACTCATCTTCTATGATGCATATAGTTTTCTTTTTAGCTCTCTCATTAAAAATCGACTGGAGGGAAGGTAAAGCAGTACCAATGATTTTTTGTGCAGTGCGTACAACAGAGTCCAGTTTGTTAATTTCCTTTTTCCCTGCTGAGCCAAACCACACCGTTACAGAACGAGTCAAGATGCTCTCCACTGTAGCCCGGTAAAAGTTGATGAGAATACTCTGCTGGATTTTGAAGGATTTCAGCGATCTAAGAAAGTAGAGCCTCTGCCTCGCTTTTTTGATGATATCGGTACAGTTTTCCTGCCATTTAAGGTCTTGCGAGATGTTAGTACCAAGAAACTTGTAGCTTTTAACCTGCTCAACTGCCTGACCACCTATAAATAGAACAGCTTTACTGTTCTGAATTTTTCGAAAGTCAACAAAGACAGATACAATACACTGCATGTGCTGCTAACATTGATTCTACATAGACAAGTAAAAGGTCATGAACTTCCATATATGATTGACAATCTCAGAAAGGCAATAAATGTTAAAACTCAACAGTCTGGCTGAAATACAAAAGTCAAAGAAATTCAGCGAACAAACTAAAAAAGTCCTCACTTAAAAAATATTTTGATGATGAATGTAACGTAGACCAAAGAGATGGTATAAAGTTTTGGAATATTGTTAAACCCTTTATAACAGATAAATCTAAATCTAGTGATCAAAGCATAATGTTATACAATAACGGCACTCTCATATGTAATACACATGATGTTGCAAACAGTTTCAACAATTACTTCATTAATGTTACGCAAAACACACGTGAACCTGAAAATGTTAGCAATATGACTGTTCATAATCTAATTGAACATTATAAAGATCATCCCAGCATACAGTCAATCAATGAATATATAAATAATAACAGTAACACCTCTGATAATGAAAACTTTATCTCACCATTCAGTTTCTCAGCTGTAAACCCAAACCAAGTTCTTAAGAAACTCAATAACCTTCAATCTAAAAATGCAAGTGAATTTGATAAAATATCCCCCAAGTTTCTAAAAATTGGCGCCAAACAACAATAACAATGACCCCAATAATAAATAATAGCAATGCAACAATACAGTCCCCGGAATATACAAGGAGGGCTGAAGTCTCCCCTCTGCACAAGAAGCTTGACCAGTTAAATAAAGCTAATTATAGGCCTTTAAGTATCCTAACTTCGACTTCAAAGATTTTTGAAACCATAATCTGTGAACAAATTTTAGAACATATATATAGATAATTTTCTAAGCACACACCTGGCAGCGTATTGCAAAAGTTATAGTTGCAATAATGTTTTAATCAAATGTGTTGAAGACTGGCGCAAAGCACTTGACAAGAATGAACATGTTGGATGTATCTTGATAGATTTATCAAAAGCCTTTGCTTGCTTACCACATGGTTTACTCATTGCAAAATTACATGCATATGGCTTCTCAGAAAATGCCTGTTCATATATTCAGAGTTACTTGTCTGAAAGAAAGCATAATGTTAAAATAGGAACAACAAAAAGCAACTGGTTATCCCTCAAAAGTGGTGTACCCCAAGGCTCAGTAATGGGCCCATCACTTTTCAACATATTTATCAATGATTTCATTCAAAATCTTCAAAATCTATGTAATGTGTATAACTATGCCGATGATAATACTCTCTCTTTCTCACATGCCAATCCTGAAGTCATAAAAAGCTGACTCGAAATAGCTTCACATGCCGCAATGAATAACTTCATGAAAGCCAATCCCTCCAAATTCCAAGCAATCTGTTTCAGTAAAGAGGAAATATCTATAAAATACAATATTGATGGTAAAATAGTGGAATCTGAAAAAGTAGTGAAACTTCTAGGTGTCCGACTCGAGAGCAAGCTTACCTTCAACGAACTTGTATCTACAATGTGTAAAAAGGCCGCCATTAATGTACTATTTCGTCTAAGTAAAAAATTTAAGTTATCAATGTAAATTAAAAATCTATCATTCTTTCATCATGTTCAGTAGTGTATAACGCTTTCAGTATGAGAAACGATAAGATAATAGAAAAGCTAAATAAAAGAGCACTCAGACTGGTCTGCAATGACTACACATCTTATTACAGTGAACTCATAAAAATGACAAACAAGCAGATGCTTTATGTTTACAGAAAATTTTGTCTAGTTGAAAAAGTATATAAGATTCTTATTAACTTAGCTTGTCCCGTGCAGCCCGATTTCTTTGAAAGACGAAATGCCCCATATTCTTTTCGTGATGATTTCAAATAAGGGGTGCCAAAGTTCAGTTCTATCACATATGGACTCAAGTCGATAGCTTATCAAGGTGTTGTTTTATGGAATGATATCCCTTGTCAAGCGAAACATTGTGAATCTTTCAAATTATTCAAGCAATCTGTCCGTAAAAACATTAATTTTGTGGAATGTCAATGTGGATCTTGTATTGTATGCCTGAAAGATAACTTATGGGTCTAATAACAAAATGTATACCAAGGAAAAATCATCTTTCATCTGTACATACTCATCATTAATTAATTTTTCATTGTCGGCTAAAAGCCCACACGGCTTGTGTTATTGTTTTATATTGTCACCCCCGACTTTAAATAAAGTTTTACTTACTTACTTACTTATTGTCGAAAATTGTGATCAATGCTTCTATACAATGGAAAAGCAATGGGGAGGCCTGTTCATGACTCAATGTAATACTGACATGTAGGAATGATGGGAGCTATGTTGCCTGATTGACCCCTTACATCCGGGATATTCATCTTTTTGACCTCAAGGCAATGTGGAGGTTAACCTTATCCCAGGGGTAAAACCCCTTCCTGATATCAACAGTGTTGGGCTTGAGCTAACAATGCCTGACACACATAAAAATGTTCTCCCAAAATCCCATCACAACCAATAGCAGATATATTTATAAACCATGATAGGATGGTTACGTTGTCAAGGACAAAAGGGCATTTGATAAAATTAAATTCTATGCATCAGACAATATGTGTCTGTCAGAGTTACTTTTTTCTCAAGCTGGATCCAAAGGTTGGTTCAACTAGCTTGGCATTTAAGCTACTAGCTTGGCATGTAAGCTATTACATGTGAGAGGTGGGTATAGATCCACAGGGAAATGTTATAGGTGCCTATGGGGTGTCTGGGTCAATACCAGATACCAGCCTGGATTTGACCTACTTTCTGTACATAGAAGGATCATAAAAGGATTGGTTTGCAGAGGCTCAAAACATCTCTGGCAGCCAAGATATTTTGTGTTAGTGAATTATTGATGTTGGTGTTTTGGCTCATTGTAAGGGTACAGGTTTAATGGTTGTTAGGTGCTGAACTTCATCTTTCTGCATCATACTAATTATTTTAACTGTGTGCCACAGAAAACCGAATTGATTGCTTAAAAACAAGGCTGACCTGTCCATGAATGAAGGAAGCCCAAATACAGCTGAAGTGCATAGCCTTGCATCACTAGAGAGTGAATTCATCAAGCTTATCTGCATGTAGGCCATCCCAAACACCAGAGCTAATTCCTAAATTTCCTTGAGTGCAGATTCTGACCTGGAAAAAGCAGGGTCAATTTAATCATGCATGGACAGAAGGCAACCAGGGAGAAATTCATTGCCCTCCAAAAAAAATTATGACCTGTTGAGAGAATGTATGGCTTGTGCGTTAATGGCTATATGCATATGACGGGTTGGGAATGATTAATTTATTGAAGTTTATAGCCATCATAGTGCTTTAGGTTGGCAAGAATTTGATGAATGATCTTCTGACTCCTTCCCTGTTTTATTTTAAACCCAGCTAATCCACTCTGCATAATGTTCATACCTTATGCATAGGCTAAGCCTATGACTGAGCCTACCAATGTTGTTCCCTCCAGAATTGTTAATAAAACGTGTCTTTTTGCCTCAACAGCATGTTGGCTCTTTTAGTGGGCTCCCCAATCTGCATGTCATTGTTTTTGGGTCTTAAAGCTTCCTGAGTGATGATTTGCAACTCTAGGCAATTCCATTCCTTAAGGCTTATGTGCCTCTAAATTGGCCATCTATTTTCATTTTAACTTGTTCCATTTTTGTGACGGGTAGATGATAGTATGTAAAAAAAATGGAAACAGATAAAGTTGTAGGTTAAACATAGATGAGCATGGAATTGAAAGTGAATCATCTGAAATTCTCTTATTATGGTCTTTATGACACAAGGATGCAAAGACTTTCAATAAGAAAAAAACCCCAGAAAATATTGATGTAGTTAAGAAAGATAAAAATTCAAAAATAGCCAAGTTTGAACAACAATATGATTGGAGAGAGTGCCAGTTGTCAATGAAGAATTAACAAACTGGCAAAATGTTTCTTTTTTGTAGACAACATCATGGCTTTCTTCAACAATTTTTATACTTTTATTTTCCATTGTCATCATTCAAGGGTGCCACTGTAACACATAAAGAAGTCTGAAATACATAAGATGAGATCTAAGGAGAACTCCAGGCGTCTAATACTTAAAAATCTTTACCTGTTCATTCAGCAAAAATCACCTGTGGAACTACTTACTTTAAAACGTTTGTACAGTCTTTGTAGTCTTAAGCAGTTCTTGTTTAGCTTATTCTTAGGTTTCTTTGCTACAATTCTTTTTGTGGAGAAAAACATGAACTAACACTATATCTGGTTTAAATTGTTGTCTGTGTATACGAAGAAAAAAGCCAGTAAGTAAATGCAAATGTTGCGTGCCTCCTCAGTCTGGGTCTCAGGCCAGGTTAAAGACTCCAGTGTTTACTTTCCCTGCAATCAATGAGCATTTTCCTATGAGTGGTTCCCTGCAGACTTGTCTGGAGCAGTCAGATTCTGATAAATTCAAGAAAAAACTTCACTTGCCATTTCCAGTGAGCAAGCATGCAAAATAGACAGAGCAGAAAAAAATAGATAAAAACACTAACAGTATATAAGGAGGAAAGACTCTGTGATTGGAAAGCAACTCCAAAATGAGAAATGGATTTTAGAAGCAATATCAAGGAAAAGCTTTCGTTTTCTGGGCAGTCCAATGCCATGTTGCACATCTGCCTCACTCACTTGTAAGTCTGCAACCATCAATTATTCGGTGGTTCAGCTATACATAGCAGATCGCATTTAATTTTCATATCTAAAACAAACTATTTTCAATAATAGCCTTTATTCTTATAAACAGTCCAGTGTTAGATTCAGCCAAGCCACACACAAAAGGAATAAATATGCTCAATTTCTAACCACTAACAGGATTTTGTATACTTTAAGGAAAAGGCAATGTTTGCTTGAGCCACGAATATGAAATGAAATTTTATAACTTGTGAAAAGGGAAAGTGGGTCATGATAGCAGGAGCTTCAACTACCTTGAACTGACTGGGAAAAATCTTTGTAAAGAATGAATTTCTTTTTTTAACTTTCATGAAATCACTCATGGAAGGCTCACTTAGATGGGATTTAAATATGGAAGAATGATTGGAAAATTGTCCAGTGTAAAAATCAATTGAAAATTGATGAATAAAGATTCATATAAAAACAGATAGGTATTTTGTACAAAAAAGAGGAAAACTTATTATTAAAAAGGATGTGGCCAGATGAATATTCACCTTAAAGATAGGATAATAATTTTGCAGTAACAATTTCCCTGAATTATGGCTTATATCAAAGGGACTGTAAAATATGACGGAAGACAACTGGGACCATAATATATGATTTACTATAAATCAATGGAGAATGATGATACAAAGTTGTCTGTTGGGGCATTGTACCGGTAGACATAAATCAGTTTCAGTATTGGACAATGGACATGAGGGTATTTTCTGCCCCTTAGATAGTTTGCAAGTCGATGTAGCACTGACAAGCGGGAATGCTGGGAGCTAAGTTGCTTGAACGACCCCTTACATCCGGGCGTTCATCTTTGTGACCTTGGAGTAACCTGAGGGTGAACCTTACCGGGGTACAATCCCATCCAGCCATCAGAAATGTTGAAGCTGTGATATGAATGCCTGACATTCCCAAAGTTTCATACATTGACACACATGACTTTTGCCTCCAGAAATCCAATCAATTCAATTGTCATAATAATTGGAATCATGAGCAAAGACAGTGTCAAGAACAATTGGGGATGAATGACAGTTTCTGAGTCTGAGGTACTGACAAGCACTGTATCTCTACTCTCTAACCTAGACAATATGTCCAGTTACACTGAGTAAATATTGAAGATATCAGTTCCTTATTCCAAAAACTTTTTTTTAGTTTTTGACTTCATATATATAGTATGGTTTTAACTCACACACCAGTTTTCCAATTTAATCAAATAGTTTTGATGTCTTCTTCACTAAATTCTATATTTGTGCTTGGCCTCTCAAAACACCCTTATCACTCTGATCATCTGTTGTGATGAATGCTTCCCCTAATCGATCAACCCTTTCCAGAGGTAGTGTCTGAGTTGGCTATCATTTATTCATCGTATTTATGTGCTGAATTGTTGTCTTGGTCAAGGTCAATTGTTTTTCTGCCTTGCTTTCCTCTCTGCGATCTGCTTTTTGTCCATCTATCCATCTATTTGCCTACCATTCAATCATTTTTGAATTTATATTGAAAGATTTATCTAAGCTGGGCTACCTTGCCTGTTAGCAGCCTCAACATTGTATGTAGGCTATTCTGGATATGTGCGGAGTAAATGAACCAGGCTTATAAGGATGTTAAGCCCACTAACAATAGCTAACTTGAGTATAGCTTCAGCGCAGCTTGTAATGTATGGCTAAGTAACCCACTAAGTGAAGGCAAGCTCAGTTAGGCTGAGAAGCTGTGGGGGTGAGTTAGTTTACTGTGGCTACACCACATATAGATCCGTGGGGAAATGTAAGAGGCCCTATGGGGTGTCTTGGTCAATACCAGATGCTAGCCTGGATTTGACCTATATTCTCTACATATAAGGAGGATGTCTTGCAGAATCTCACATCGTCTTAGGCACAGTGTGAAAATAACGTATTGTGATGTGGTGATAATGGTGTCTTGGCTCATTTTATTGACAAATGATGTGAAATTGTGCAATGTAAGCTAAGTCAAACAATGAATAATGCATAGATATCATACAGTAGATTGGGTCAAGGACATTGGACTGTTCATACTATGTATGCTGTACATCGGTATTTCTCTACGAAGACATTGGTATGCCGCCATCAATGCCTAAATTTCATAATAATGCTGACAATGAGAAATGGGCCATCTCTGAAGGTCTTTCGACCTGCACAGGTTCCACTGAAGCTTATATATATCTTCAAGTACACCTAATCTGGACTCAATTGTAGTGAATTGTGTAGTCTCTCTGGACTGAACTCATCAAATGTATCTCCTAGTGGGTTAAGAAAACATCCTTAAGCTTCAATTGGAGTTCCTTGAGTTCAGATTCTGACCCCCCGAACAAATACAGGTCAATTTAATCATCCCTGGCCAGGAGGCAACTAGGGAGTCCTTTATACTGGCCTCTAAAGTAATATACAAGGTAGCTGAAGGCAAAATAATGCCTGGCCAATGAGAGGATGAATGACTTGTGGGTTTATGGTTTATGTTTTGGCAATCTGGCTGTAATTAATTCTCACACGGTAGTCACAGGGGCTGTAAAATATGAGAGAAAATAACTGGGAGTCCCGGTCCGGGAGCAGCAGGACATCATTCACTATCAGTCAATGAATACTTCGGTGACATGCGTGTGGAGATATGTCGCTTTATTGGTCATGAAGGCTTTTTTCCACCCTAAAGCCATTTTAGTTGTCGATGTAGCACTGACCAGCTGAAATGCCGGGACTCATGCTGCTTCAGTTAACCATGGTATCCGGCTGGGACATCCACCTGTTTGAACATCTTGTGACCCTTTCTTTTTTCGGGTAAAACTCATGAATTGCCTCGTTAAGTGAAATACATGGGTGGCCAAAAACCAAATGCTGAGCTGTTGACAATGTGTACATGTTCGTCTGGGATATCGGAAGGCTACTGTGTTTGTATTTTGAAGAAGTTAAAGTTCAACCATTCACACATTCAATGATGCCCATTTTCATTTAACAATCTTATATGATACATTATGGAAATGTCATTATTTCAAACTGAACTATTTTAGTTGATTTATGTTGCTTGCGTACTTTTTGACATTGATATGCTTTGTTATTGGTACGGTCAGTTGCTCTCAGAACTGTTGTGTCTTGTGTTGAATCAAGGCCATATGTACATAGGCCTCCATCATAGGTCTAGATTAGGCCTGACAGTTGATTACCCACCTCATCTTGTCTACCAAATGCCTCCCTTGTTTGCCTAATTTGCACCTCAGACGTGTGCAACGTGCTGGCTGACTGATTGTGTCTTTTGGTGTTACTGACTTTCTCTACCATCTCTCCGGTCTTTAACCAATTCATCAAAACAACCAAATTAGTTACATTTTTGGTGGTAAAGCATGCAGAATGATTGGTTTAAATGAACACTTCTTTATATTATTTTACTTCACGTTTTTCTGGGAAATTGATGCTTATAGTAGAAGTGCACTTGTCATGTAAGGCAATAAATTAATAATTATTATTAACTAAATTATCATGTTGGTAGATAGTAGTCATCACATAACAGGTATATTTCTTTGGCCATAAGACCCCTCGATATGCAGTAGTGCAACCTATGCACAACCCTAGTATTACAGGGTTTGCTCCTCTGTCCCCTGGGAGTTGTGTCCAATGAAAGATCCCTCAGCCCACTGCATGAATCTTGTATTAGCAGGAAGAGAGGAGAAGCCTCTGTCATCCAGCATAATGGTGAGGAAAAGCTACTAATAGAAGGGCCATTATGGTTGCTTTGGCAGCCTTGACAGCATCAGAATGAACCTTGTTGTGTGAATAAAGGTCAAGATCCAAGGTTATTCACCATAAAGTTTAACTTTTAGCCCAGTTACGAAAATTATTTTCCCTTTGAGATTTTGAAGCACATCACAGATTTTTTGGTGGCAAGCTAGGTTGAAATTCTAAGGTGAGCAATCGAAACATGCTTGAGAATTTCTCTGATCAGTAAGTAATACTTTCCAAAGTACCGAGGAATTGACAAAATTAAATCGTATAAATGCATTCAACCATTGCAAGAGTTTTTCAGTACGTAGAGCTAAAGCATTCAACAAAGAAAGGGGATAGCAGCTTTTACGTGGTTGTGTGGTTCTCGCCAAAGGAAGAGTGTTTTTATGTCATAGGAGGTTGAAAGAGAATACAAACAGAGTGACAGATTGATTAAACTGGATATGAAGTCTGGGAGAAGGTTAGGAAGCTATTGGTCTAACTATGTAATATGTTTTATTTTTATTATCCTCTTCAGAATAAAGAAAGAGAAAGCTGTTACATCCTTTTGAGCTGAAATTCTTACAAGATGCCAGAATACTTACTATAAACTTTGATTCCATATCCTTCCACAAAACTGCAGTCTCAATGTCTGAAAGGACTGGGACCTGCTACCATAGCTCCTTAGATCTTTTCAGCTGAGGTCCTATCTCTGGGGGGAACATCCTTTGACAACTAAACATATTTCCAGACGTCAGAGTCAGGCCACCTTCAGGAATTCTCTGTGTGCTTTTTCTTTTTGTGTATAAGATCTGTTCTGTGGGATTTATAATACAGCAGAGGACATCAAAGTATGTATGGTGCATACAGAACTTCACACACCCTTGAGATATATGGCCCTTGGTCACAGTTTCCAGTTGCACTACTTCTATTGCCGAGAAGAAAACCTGCAGATAAAACAACCAGTAGGAGGAAGACTTCCAAATTTTAATCTATGATCAATGTCATATAATAGTATTAAAATGTCTGTTGTGCTGGTAGTTATCTGATTAATATATTTGGACTGACACCACAGCTGTGATTTTGTCAATACCATCCTTGTCTTTGTCTTATCCAGAACCTGATCAGATTTGTAAATATTTCTGATTCTTTATAATTCCATTGTTTTGAATGTGATCTAAAACCAAGTTAAGTTATCCTTCCTCGATGTGATTGTTTAAACTGTTCAGATAGGTTAATGCTCAACCTTGTGCCCCAGATGCAATACTATGCTTATACAACCCAGCAATAGAGAGGAAATTATATTTTTAATTTAAAATTGTCTTGCAAGTTGCATTTGGCATAATTATAGCCCCTCATGGCCCATTAATACCCAGACTTCAAAATAGTCATTTTAACAGTAACTGTTGTCATACATGACTATTTTGGTAAGTTCTGTGTTGGTAAGATTTTTTTTCATATGAAGTACATTATACCAATTTCAAAGACAATTAACTAAATGTGTCCCTTATTGTTTGACCATGGCAAAATTGATGAATTTCTATCCAACTTTGACAGCGAAACTGCACAGAGCACATTGTATAAGCTTGGCTGCGACATTGAGTCCAATGTAAACACTGACATGGTAATTGAAACTGTATACAACTATATAACAGGTTGCATACAGCCAACATTTAAGAAAAAGAATTCAAAGTCTGCGAAAAGCACATTTCCTACAAATAAATGGTTTGACAATGAATGTAAAAATATTAGGAAGTCATTAAATGATTTTGCCAAACAGAATGACTTAACTCTAGATTATAATAAAACTCATTATGGTAGCATGCTCAAAAATTATAAACGAATAACTCAAAAGAAAAAAAGACAATTTCAGGAGAGAAATCGGAATGAAATGCAAAAACTTACGGGGAAAAATCAATCAGATTGTTGGAAATATTGGAATAAATTAAAAGCTCTTGGAAAAAACCAAATTGATAGCCCTGATTTAGATACTTTTCATGACTACTTTAAACAACAATCTTTTCCACCTGAGCGTGATTACTTTGATATTGAAAGCATGACTCATACAGTCAATGAAATTCGAAATTCCCAGTATAACTGCTCTAATGAAGTTGCTTGTCATATATGTGATGATGTAATAACGGAGGACGAAGTAGAGCTGCACTTCAGGAAACTAAAAAATAATAAAGCTTCTGGTATTGATGGGATACCAGCAGAATTCTATAAATATGCCAGTGAGAAACTTGTGGCACCATTCTGTGCTGTGTTCAATCACATTTTTAATAAAGGGGAATATCCTTCTCAGTGGTCTGAAGGTCTTATTAATGCCCTCCACAAAAAGGGAAGCCGCGCAGACCCAGATAACTATAGAAAAATAACTATAAATGTCGTTATGGGTAAAATCTTCGATTCAATCCTGAATAGTCGGTTGTATTTCAAAAATGAGGCTCTGAACCTTGATGACCCCTGTCAGTTCGGCTTCACACCGGGAGCCAGTACCACGGACTGTGTTTTCATTTTGGATACAGTCTTAAGCTATCAACAAGCAAAGAAAAAGCCTGTGTACATGTGTTTTATAGATTTTACCAAAGCATTTGACTACATAAACAGGAATGCTCTATACTTCAAACTGAGGCAGCAGAACATTGGGGAGAAAATGCTCAAAATTATTATAAGTATGTTTGACAAGGCAAAAGCTAGGGTTCACCAGAGTGGAAATACTAGTAATGCAATTGACAGTCAATGTGGGGTCTTGCAAGGGGGAATTCTTAGTCCAAAGTTATTTAATGAATTTATGTCTGACCTTCCCCAGTATCTTGACAAATCAGATGGGATAAAATTGAACAACTTCACTTTAACACACATACTGTATGCTGACGATATTGTACTTATCGCTGATTCTCCTAAATGTCTACAGAATAGCATAAATTCAGTGCACACTTTCTGTAAAAAATGGCATCTTATAGTAAATGTCAGTAAAACCAAAGTGATGCAAATTGGTACCAAAACAACTAACTCCTTCTTTTGCAATGGTGAGGAACTAGAAAAAGTGGACAGTTTCAAATATCTAGGTCATATGCTAACTAACAAACGTAAAGTGCACAGCAAGATGGCAGAATACCTGTCAGTGCAAGCTCATAAGGCACTTTTTGCCTTACAAAGTGATTCAAAGCAAGTCCTAGGACACATGGACCCAATTATATCTTTGCGAATGTTTGATACTTATGTTCTACCAATCCTTGAGTACAACAGTGAAATATGGAGTAGTGAAAAACCTGTATCTGAATTAGAAGTTCTGCAACTTGGCTATCTAAAACGTATGTTAGGCGTAAGAAAAAAAACACCATCTCTGGCTGTTTATGGTGAAACTGGAAGATTTCCATTGCATGTTAGACAAAAAGTTAGAATGATCAATTATTGGATGAGATTAGAAAATGCACCAGATTGTAGCCTGTTAAGGAGATGTCTACAAATTCAGAAAGATAATCATACGAACAGAGCCAATGAAACTAATTGGTTCAGTAAAATAATAAACATTTTAAGCACTTGTAACATTGAATATGAAACAAGTAACGATACTAACTTAGACATTGACAGCATATGTAGAACTGTAAAATCAAAACTTTATGAAATAGAACAGGAACAATTACTCATATCTATAAATGATAGTACACAGCAACCAAAACTTAGAACATATAAGCTTTTTAAAACTGACTGTAGATTAGAGCCATATCTCAGGCTGCGACAAAACCGCAAGGTGTTAACTAAGATTGCCAGATTCAGGACAAGTTCTCACAGTCTACAAATTGAAATAGGCAGACATCAAAAGCCAGTGATTCCTGCAGCAAATAGAATATGTGAAAAGTGTTCATTAAATATGGTGGAGGATGAAATCCATTGCCTTGTTGTATGCCCTGCTAATGAATCGTTGCGTGAAAACCTGTTTTCAACAGCTGCTAAATTTATCAACAATTTTCTATCTTTGAATGACAGTGACAAGTTCACATCAATAATGAAAAGTAAGGAACCTGACCTACTGAATACTCTAGGGAAATTTTTACTTCAGGCTGATGTTTAAATTTAAAGCAACTTATCTCCTACATCCACACGGTCACTTGTAATACACGATCATGATAATTATGATAATAAGCATACAATGTACACTTTAAGAAATAAGTTATCTCTAACATAAAATGAACTATTCAGTATAGAAATACGATCAATATTAAAGCAACAATGTATGTAATCTGATGCATGTTTTGTATATAATGTTCAAATATGAAATATCAAGCATTATTAATTATTCTATAAATTTGTTAATTTGTATGTCTTTTGATAAGGTCTTATATATATCATAAATCATAATTTTCTTAATAAGCTGAAATGGCTATTTGAAAGTGATCAGTATCAGTGGTGTGTGTATTTTATTGACTATTATCCATATTAGTTGGTGTTTGATACCTACTTTATTTTATAACTATTTTGGTGGCTGGAACCTAGTTTGTATTTATTTTAATATTGTGCTGAGTGCTCTTTTTATCTGAAAGTACTGTTACTCGTATATGTTTGTATCATTATGCTCACTTGATTTTAGCTATTTATAACATGTGTATAATCAATTTTATGTATATGATTAATCTTGTATATAATAATACTATTTTATATATTTTATTTAAATTTTTCCCATTACAAATGACATATGTATCAATTGTGATATTTATAGATGTCAATAAAAGAATATATATATATGTAATGTGCAGGACTGGAAAGCAGAAATACTTCAAGATATCAAAGTTATAAACTATAACAGAATAATATTGGTACCAGTAAGATTGGCTCTCAATTGATGTTGTGACTGATCAGGATTTACGCAAGGTATTCCAACTTTCCAGAAAATTGCATATATACACTAGGCGCAGGATATGCCTTGAAAATTAATATGACTTTATAGCTTGTTAATAGTAAGTAATTGAGTAGGCCCTACGGATTTAGCGTAGTTCAGTGCAGGTCGTAATTTGCACGTTGTACGGCCTGAGTAACTCACAAACTTAAAAGCCAGATCTAAAATTTGGCACAACTGACTTGGCATGCAAGTCATTACAGGAGAGAAGTGGGTACAGATCCACAGGGTAATGTTGTAGTTGCCAATGGGGTATCTGGGTCAATGTCCCATACCAGCTTGGATTTGATTGATTGATTGAATTGTTTATTCGTTTTTACCACACATACCACTCATATATACAACAATGCACTTTCACATATTCACACATTCCATCAGTAAAGTAAAATCATTATAACAATTCAAGTGTACGGTAAGGAGGTGTTCCACTAGTTAGATATAACTGTTATCGGAACACCCCCTGTGATGAAAGAGTTATGAGAATGGGATATAATACAAGGATGAGGAGTGATGCATGAATAGTTATGAAGTAAAAATGGTGCATTATGATATATAATTCTTAATATAAGAGGAAATGTGGGTGCAGTCAAGTTATGCGATGGAGGTGATTAGTAAAGCAAAATAAATATGTAAACCCTTAAAGTTGTAAGTTATATGAGTATTAAATTAGAATTAAAATAGTAGTAGTCAGTTGCTGCATACATAGCAGCCGGGTTTATTACAACTATATTGGTAGTGAGATAGAAGGTACTTCTTGATACTATTTGAAAAAAAATTAATTGATAAATGTGTCTTCTCTTATTTCTCTTGGAAGGTTATTCCAACAATGTGAAATCTTAAAATTAATACTTTGCTTTAGGAGCTCACTATTGATGTTACGTGTGTGGATGAGATTCTGTTGTCTGGTACTATGGGAATGGATGTGACTATTGAGTTCAAGTTCATTTTGAAAGTAAATTGGCATTAAGCCATTGTTTAATTTATGATAGGTTTTGCTGCAGCTATATTTGAATATGTCGTCTATTTTTAATAGTTTCAACTTTTTGAAAAGCGGGTCTGTGTGACTAATGTATTTTGAATTGGAAATTATTCTTGGATTTGACCTACTTTTAATACAGTACAACCCAAAATAAAGTAAGACTTCCCCAGGAGGAAGGAAGAATAAGTCACTGCTTTATGCTTTCGCACCTTTTGGCTCCCCCCAAATCACTTCCTACCTTTAGCTACTTAAAACTACCTTTTAAAATTACTTTAAATGTACATTAAACCAATACCAATTCAAACTCTACCACTGACATTGTGTTTGATGTAGGAAAAAAAACCAGGTAATCAGAGGACTTCTGACAAAGAATATCTTACTTTATTTTGAGTTATACTGTACATAAAAGTATCATTATAGGACTGGTATTGTAGAATCTCAAAATGTCTATGGCATCCAAGATGTGTTGTGTTGGTGTATTATTTATGATGGTATTGCTGCTCATTGTAAGGCTACAGGTTGAACGATGTTTAGCTGCTGAGCCTTCTGCATTATACCGATTATTTCAACTGCATGTGTGCTTCAGAAAATAACAATCACAACATGTATTGCTAAAAAAAAAAGCTGACCAGTAAATTCTAAAAGAGAAAGCTGAAGTGAATAACCTTGCATCACTAGAGAGAGAACTCATCAAGCTATCTGCTTGCAGATCATCACAAACCACTGAGCTCACTCCTAGAGTTCCTGGAGTGCATATTGTGACCCGAAAACAAGGTCAATTTAATCATCGAGGGCCAAGAGGTAACAAGGAAGAAATATATTGCCCTCCGAAGTTAAATACATGAGCCTTTTAAAAGGAAAAATTATGACCTGTTGAGAGAATGAATGGCTTGTAGGTTAATGCCCTATATGCATACGGCAGGAGAGGAATGATTAATTCATCGTAGTAAATGGACATTATAGTGCTTTAGATTGGCTAGAATTTGATGAATGATTTTCTGACTCCTTCCATGTTTTATTTGAAACGGTGCTAATTGACTATGCATAATGATCATACCTTATGCATAAGCTAAGCCTATTACTCAGACCCATCATATTGGGTCTTCCATAATTTTTCGAAAAAGTGACTTTATGGCTCAACAAAATATTGGCTCTTTAGTGGGCAGCCCCATCTGCATGCCATTGTTTTGCGGTCTCAAAGCTTCCAGAATTACGATTTGCAACTCCAGGCAATGAAATTTCCACTCCATAAGGCTTATGTGTCCACAAAGTGGCCATCCATTTCATTTTGGGAACACTAACATTTCTATTTATGTGATGGGTAGATGCTGGTATGCAGAGAAAAAAAAGGAAACAGAGAAAGTTGTCGGTTAAATCATCTGAAATTCCTTTATAATGGTCTTTATGACACAAGGATGCAAAGACTTTCAATAGGAAAAAAACCCCCGGAAAATAGTGATGTAATTAAGATAGATAAAAATTTAAAAAATAGCCAAGTTTGGACAACTATATGATTGGAGAGAGTGCCAGTTGTCAAATTCAAAATTAAAGAACTTGCAAAAACTCTCTTTTTTCTACGCAACATCATTGTTTTCTTCAGCAATCTTTATACTGTTATTTTCCATTGTCATCTTTCAAGAGTGCCACTGTAACACATAAAAGTGATGAGATCTAAGGAGAACTCCAGGCGTCAAATACTTAAAAACTCTTTACCTGTTGACTCAGCAAAAATCTATGGAACTTCTTACTTTAAAATGTCTGCAGTGAGTCTTAAGCAGTTCTTGTTTAACTTATTCTTGGGTTTCTTTGCTACAATTCTTTTTGTGGAGAAAAACATAATGAACTAACACCATATCTGGTTTAAATTGTTGTCTGTGCAATGTATATGAAGAAAAAAGCCAGTAAGTAAATGCAAATGTTGCGTGTCTCCTGAGTCTGGTTCTTAGCCCAGGTTAAAGACTCAAGTGTTTACTTTCCCTGCCATCAATGAGCATTTTCCCATGAGTGGTTCCCTGCAGACTTGTCTGGAGCAGTCTGATTCTGATAAAGTCAAGTAAAAACTCCACTTGCTATTTCCATTGAGCAAGTATGCAAAATGGACAGGGCAGAAAAAATAGATAAAAACACTAAGGGACCGTTCAGAATTTATGACTGGGGGGGTGGGAGTTTTGCCAGATCTTCCCGTCAAAAATTGATACCCCCCCTTGAGATTCATGCGGATTTTTAGTACCCCACCCCTAGGTTTCATGCATATTTTAAGTACCCCCCCTTTGACATATAAACGAATACACACATATAAATTTACTGTTATACATGGTCATGCGTACAGATTCGCGCCATTTCGCGGACTTTTGCGTGGAAAAAAGCGCGGATAAGGTTAGTTTATGCGGGTTTTATAAAAAAAATTCTTCGTTAAAATTTCTTACCCCCCCTTGGAAGTGTTGTCAAAAATTAATACCTCCCCCTTGAAACATGCGTGAAAAGTTAGTACCCCCTCGGGCAAAACTCCCACCCCCCAGTCATAAATTCTGAACGGTCCCTAACAGTATATAAGGAGGAAAGACTCTGTGATTGGAAAGCAACTCCAAAATGAGAAATGGATTTTAGAAGCAATATCAAGGAAAAGCTTTCATTTTCTGTTGCACATCTGCCTCACTCACTTGTAACTCTTCAACCATCAATTATTCGGTGGTTCAGCTATACATAGCAGATTGCATTTAATTTTCATATCTAAAACAAACTATTTTCAATAAATAGCCCTTATTCTTATAAACAGTCCAGTGTTAGATTCAGCCAAGCCACATACAAAAAAATAAATATGCTCAATTTCTAACCACTAACAGAATTTGGATACTTTAATGAAAGGCAATGTTTGCTTGAGCCACGAATATGAAATGAAATTTTATAACTTGTGAAAAGGGAAAGTGGGTCATGATAACAGGAGCTTTAACTACCTTAAACTGACTGAGAAAAATCTTTGTAAAGGATGAATTTCTTTTTTTAACTTTCATGAAATCACTCATGGAAAGCTCACTTAGATGGGATTTAAATATGGAAGAATGATTGGAAAACTGTCCAGTGTAAAAAGCAATTGAAAATTAATGAATAAAGATTCATATAAAAATAGATAGGTATTTTGTACAAAAAAAGAGGAAAACTTATTATCAAAAAGGTTGTGGCCAGATGAATATTACCTTAAAGATAGGGAAATAATTTTGCAGTAACAATTTCCCAGAATTATGGCTAATATCAAAGGGACTGTAAAATATGACGGAAGACAACTGGGACCATAATATATGATTTACTATAAATCAATGGAGAATGATGATACAAAGTTGTCTGTTGGGGCATTGTACTGGTGGACATAAATCAGTGACAGTATTGGACAATGGACAAGAGGGTATTTTCTGCCCCTTAGCCAGTTTGCAAGTCGATGTAGCACTGACAAGTGGGAATGCTGGGAGCTAAGTTGCTTGAATGACCCCCTTACATCAGGGCGTTCATCTTTGTGACCTTGGAGTAACCTGAGGGTGAACCTTACCGTGGTACAATCCCATCCAGCCATCAGAAATGTTGAAGCTGTGATATGAATGCCTGACGTTCCCAAAGTATTTTACATTGACACACATGACTTTTGCCTCCAGAAATCTAATCAATTCAATTGTCATAATAATTGGAATCATGAGCAAAGACAGTGTCAAGAACAATTGGGGATGAATGACAGTCTCTGTGTCTGAGGTACTGACAAGCACTGTATCTCTTCTCTCCAGCCTGGACAGTATGTCCAGTTACGTTGAAGATATCAGTTCCTTATTCCAAAAACTTTTTTTTAGTTTTTGACTTCATAGATATAGTTTGGTTTTAACTCACACACCAGTATTCCAATTCAATCAAATAGTTTTGATGTCTTCTTCACTAAATTCTATATCTGTGCAAAACACCCCTTTCACTCTGATCATCTATTGTGATGAATTCTTCCCCTCATCGATCAACCCTTTCCAGAGATAGTGTCTGAGTTGGCTATCATTTATTCATCTGTATTATGTGCTGAATTGTTGTCTTGGTCAAGGTCAATTGTTTTTTTGCCTTGCTTTCCTCTCTGCAATCTGCTTTTTGTCCATCTATCCATCTATTTGTCTACCATTCGATTATTTTTGAATTTATATTGAAAGATTTATCTAAGCTGGGCTACCTTGCCTGTTAGCAGCCTCAATTGCTTGTAAGCTATTCTGGAGATGTGCGGAGTAAATGAACCAGGCTTATAAGGATGTTAAGCCCACTAACAATAGCTAACTTGAGTATAGCTTCAGCGCAGCTTGTAATGTATGGCTAAGTAACCCACTAAGTGCAGGCAAGCTCAGTTAGGCTGAGAAGCTGTGGGGGTGAGTTAGGTTACTGGGGCTACACCACATATAGATCCGTGGGGAAATGTAAGAGGCCCTATTGGGTGTCTTGGTCAATACCAGATGCTAGCCTGGATTTGACCTATATTCTCTACATATAAGGAGGATGTCTTGCAGAATCTCACATCATCTTAGGCACAGTGTGAAAATAATGTATTGTGATGTGGTGATAATGGTGTCTTGGCTCATTTTATTGACAAATGATGTGAAATTGTGCAATGTAAGCTAAGTCAAACAATGAATAACGCATAGATATCATACAGTAGATCGGTTCAAGGACATAGGACTGTTCATACTATGTATGCTGTACATTGGTATGTCTCCACAAAGTCATCGGAATGCACCCATCAATGTCTAAATTACATATTAATGCTTACAATGAGAAATGGTCCATCTATGAAAGTCTTTCGACCTGCACAGGTTCCACTAAACTTATATTTCTTGAAATACGCCTAATCTGAACTCTGTAGTGTCTCTGGGCTGAACTCATCAAATGTATCTCCTAGTGGGTTAAGAAAACATCCCTAAGCTTCAATTGGAGTTCCTTGAGTTCAGATTCTGACCCCCCGAACAAATACAGGTCAATTTAATCATCCTTGGCCAGGAGGCTACTATAGGCAGTGGTGGGCAAGTTAACAAAAAATGTTAGCTGAGTTAACAGTTGATAAGTTAATGAAATCTTTAGCTAAGTTAAAGTTAATAAGTTAACTTTTTTGAAAGGTTAACTGAAGTTTAAGTTAAAAAGTTAAGCTAATTTTTTTTTTACTTCGATAAAAACATGAGACAAATATTTACCTCAAGTACCAGAATGAGGCTCTTCTGTCTCAAAAAGAGGCACAGGTTAAATTTCCAGACGAAAAAACTCAGACAATGTCTGTCTGGGTTTCACTATTTAGTTATCTTTTGTCTACTCAAGTCTTTTTCATGCAAAAATGTGTCTTTTTGCTACGTTTTTAAATTAACTAACGGACTTGTAATTAAGTAACGAAAGTTATTAACTTCCGTTGCCGTGAAAAAAAAGTCAACTTAGTTAATAGTTACTAAATTTGTTAGCTTCGTTATTAACGGATTAACGATTAACGAGTTAATGCCCACCACTGACTATAGGGAGTCCTTTATACAGGCCTCTAAAGTAATATACATGGTGGCTGAAGGCAAAATAATGGCCATTGGGAGGATGAATGACTTGTGGGTTCATATCTGTGTTTTATGGTACGCTGGCAGTAATTGCAGAGGTTGTAAAATATGACAGAAAATGCTGGGAGCAGTAGAATGTAATTTTGCTATAAATGGAACATGTGGTTTTTTTTACCCTAGTCAGTTAACTTGTCCATGAAGCACTGACCAGTAGAAAAAACCGGTGCTAATGCTCGTTGAGTGACCGCTCACATCCTGCTGGGACATTTACCTGTTTGACCTCCTCTGACCTTTGACTGACTGCAGGAGTTCTAAACTCTTCCTGAGGCAAAAACATCCCATGTGGCCATCTTTAAATTACCTCTCAAGTAAAATGCTTTGGTATCTCAAAACATGAAGAATGGATGATGTCTGCATGAAGGGGGAAAGTGGGATGATGTGTGCACATTGGTCAAGGATATTGTGCTTTTTATTTCAAAGGAATTTAATTAGGGTATTACAGAGTTTTTTCCTAAAAGTCATATATTTCATTTCTAAAAGCCATTCTTAAAGTGTCCTCATTTATATTAAACATCACAGAAATGTCATTATTTCAGAATAAATGGTCATATTACTTCTTTACTATCTAGCATTGATCTTGTTATTGTTACAATTGGTAGCTCCTCAGAACTGTTGTGTCTTGCATTGATATTTCAAGGCCATAGGTTTTATATTAGACCTTACAGTTCATTATCCATCCCATCTTGTTTGTTTGATTCTATAAGAATCAAATCGTCAGCTGATCATACTGATAAAATAAATTGTATGAATTTCATTGTGTGTTTCACAGTCATGTTGTTTCTAAACATTCTTATCAAATCATTGTTGGCTGAAATCACAGCTTGTCACATGTGTCGGGTGCTTCCTTCTGTTTGCAATTGTTTCAAATAGTCATTATAACAGAAGACACCCAAATGTATACACTCATCTTATGTAGAGCTGAAGCCTCACATTGTTGTAAGTAGTATCATTTATTATTTCAAACTTTCATTATATAAATATATAGCCAAGATCAATTAATAACACAATGTTCACATAGTATGTAGTCTTCTGTAGAATTCTACAAGGTAATTATTTATACTTGTACATAATATTATCTTCTCAATTGCATTGTATTTGATTCATACCTTTCCATAAATAATTATTGGTGGTTGATGTGTTATGATAAAGTTATAATTAGGATGGTTAAGTATTGATCTTGTGAAGTGGCCAATGGCTAAATTCTGTATTTTTGTATTTATTGTAGATTACAGGCACCATGCTGTGTGAATAAAAGTGAGGATTAATTACAACCAATCGTGGAATGTCATCATTTCTAAGCTCTACGTAACAGTAATAACAATGGCTGAACAACTCAAAGGAACTCGAAAGGCAAGAAAGGGACTTGTCACCAAAGAAATAAATGCTGCTGAAAGGTACATGGCTGAGGATAATAGAGAGGAAGTAAGGGCAAGATTCAGCATTATCAAGAAGAATTTTGAAGACTTTGAAAAAGCGCACAATGACTACCATGCTCTTTTAAATGATGACAAGGAGAAGGATGACAGTGAGGAGGGCTTTTATAAAACCCAGAAGAATTATGTCCAGTCAATCAATTCCATAAAGTCCTGGCTGGCTGCTGAAGAAAGTAAAGGCAAGGTGAACACGGACAAGGTTGTCATCCCAGAACAGACAAGCGAAGACATTTCCCGGAGTGAACTTATGGGCCTGCTGAACTTACCCAGTGTCAAGTTAGAAGAGTTTGATGGCGATCCGCTCCAATACTACAGCTTTTTTGCTGCATTTGATGAGAGAGTAGATCGCATCACTTCCGATTATCGAGTGAAGTTAACCAGACTGCTACAGGTTTGTACAGGACCTGCAAAGAAGGCCATTCGTTGCTGCTCGCTGATTGAAGGAGAAGAAGGTTATATTGAAGCAAGGAAAATACTGAAGCAACGCTTTGGCAGTGACTTTGTCATATCAGACCGTATTATTAAAGGTCTCATCAATGGCAAACCAGTGCGGACAGCAGAGGAGATCCAACAGCTGTCAGATGACCTATGTATGGCTTATGCAACTTTGAGGAAAATGAACAGGCTTAACGAGGTAGATACGCATTTGTCTATCAGTGATATTGTCAAGAGAACGCCTGATGAACTCCAAAGTCGCTGGAGGAAGAATATCTTTAAATGCAAGCGTAAACATGAAAGATATTCCAACTTTAAGGAACTGATGGAATTTTTCCTGGAGGTGGCTGAAGAAGCAACCGACCCGATCTATGGCTCTACTACGTCCAAGAATAAGTCATCCAGTGAGTACAAGTGGAGAAGTCCGAATGCAGCGTTTACAACACTGACTGATCGCGACCACCTGACGAAGTCTCCCGAATGCATCTTGTGTCATGAAGGTCATCGACTGTTTTATTGCGAGAAATTCAAGTCAATGAAGCCATCAGAACGCCTGCAATTGGTAATATCACATGAACTTTGTCACGTTTGCTTATATTCTAATCACATGACCAAAGAATGTCAAAAGATGTATGTGTGCACTGTGCAGTGCACCCGGGTGTGGTCAGAGGCCCACAAAATTTATACATGTAAATGCCAAAAATGGCTCTGATCAGTATGTAGGTCAACGAGGTGCCGCGGTGAATCAGGCTGAGATTAATAGCTGCAATACTGACACAAATGTTGATGTTCTGGTTCCCTTGGTTAAAGTAACTGTGAATGAAATCTTTGAAACCAGTGCTCTGCTGGACACAGGTTCCACCACTTCCTTTTGTACGCAGCGGCTGGTGGATGAGTTGGATGCACATCTCAAAGACCTGTCGATTGGTAGCTTGCCTTGTAATGTAGATGTACTGATAGGTCAAGACTACGCAGATGCGTTAGTGCCACTAAAAGTTCGAAGGTGTAAGGATGTTGAACCTTTCGCCATATGCACACTTTTGGGTTGGTCAGTAAATGGACCAGTGACTTCAAATGTGAGGGTTAGAATTAGTGTCATATCCAACTTCATCACTACAAATAACATCGAGAGTGACTTCCAAAAATTGTGGGATATTGAAAATGAAAATGTGGCATGTGATAATTCTGCGTGGTCCCAAGAAGACAAGCGTGTAATTAACTTGTGGGACAGTGAGGTAAAAAGGGTTGGAAATAATTTCCAATTGCCAATCCCCTGGAGGGATGACGTTGAAATACCAAATAATCAAGTTATTGCAATATCCCGTCTCAAGTCCCTCAAAACCAGTTTGGTAAGGCGAAATCTAATTGAAGGGTACAATGATGAAATAAGTCAATTGTGTGAGAATGGGTATACAGAAAAAGTTCCTGTAAATGAGGTTACAAAATCAGGAAATGTATGGTATTTGCCTCATCAAGCTGTTATGAGAGTTATGAAGAAACCAAAGAGGTCATTGCTGGAACAAGAGAGTTACTCAGTCATGGTGGTTTTAGGTTAACCAAATTTGTGGTAAATGATGAAGGTCTCATGTCTGATGTCCCTGTCAAAGAGAGAACAACAGAAATCCGGGAATTGCAATCTGATTTACAAAGTAGAATTCTTGGCCTGGTATGGAATGTCAGAGAGGATCAAATCAAATTTAATGTCAACATGGAAAGTCCTGCTAATGTCACCCGGCGAGTAATGTTGAGCATTTTGTCATCATTGTACGACCCTCTCGATTTGATTTCTCCCGTGTTGATTGTTGGCAAAGTCTTATTTCAGGATGTCACAAGACTGAAGATTGACTGGGATAGGGAGATCCCAATTGACAGTTCGATGATGGGGCAATGGAGCTCCACCATTTTAGTGACGCAAATGATAGAGCCTATGGCTGCTGCAGTTATCTGAGGTGCATTAACAAATCTGGTGAAGTTCATGTCATGTTGCTTTGCAGTAAGGGTAGGGTCGCTCCACTAAAAGCTGTTTCAATTCCTCGACTTGAATTGCAGGCAGCAGTACTTGCTGTCCGGGTTGACAACATGCTGCGGAATGAGATTCATCTCGATCTTAATGAATCAAAATTTTGGGTTGACAGTGAAATTGTTCTCAATTACATTTACAATGACAGTCGGCGATTTCAGGTCTATGTGGCAAATCGAGTTAGTGAAATTCGTAGTCTTTCCAGTCCAACGCAGTGGAATCACATTGCAGGTTCAAGAAACCCAGCAGATCTCATCACTAGAGTTCGCTCTCCTGATGAATTAGTTGATGGTTGTTGGATCAAGGGTCCCGAATTTCTCAGTTCTTTCAAAAGTGAATGGAGTGAACTAAGTTTTGTCCCTGACCCTTTGTTAGATGATCCAGTGAGAAGCAAACTTTTTGTCACGCAGTTGAATTGTCACAGCATCCAATTGATTCTCTCATGTCTCATTATTCCAGTTGGAGCAGGTTGAAGAGGGCGTTAGCATGGTGGATAAGGCTTCGAGATCAGTTGCTACTTAGAGACCCAAATATTAGTGGTCCGCTCCGTTAGGTGGAGGTGCGAAATGCAGAAAATCTCATTGTCAAGCATGTTCAAGGTCAAGTGTTCGAAAATGAAGTCAATTTAATTACTGGATCAGAAGCAAAATTGAGGAAATCTCATTGTCTTAGGGATTTGTCTCCATTTGTCAATGACCAAGGTCTTTTGTGTGTTGGTGGGAGAATGAGACACGCTGATCTGTTGAGTGAGAACAAGTATCCAGTGATCATTCCTCATGATCATATTGTTGCTAGACTGATTGTTTCTGAGTACCACAATGTAGCACATCTGGGGACTGAGTGGACTCTGGGTCAAATCCGTGGTCGATTCTGGATTACCAAAGCACGTTCAATCATCAAGAAGGTCAAAAGAGATTGTGTTATTTGTAAAAAATTGTTTGCATCTCCTGAATTCCAGCGCATGGCTGATCTCCCCCCAGAGCGTTTGACAGCAGGCCAACCACCTTTCTCTTTCACTGGTATTGACTGTTTCGGTCCATTCAATGTAAAAGTTGGTAGATCTGAAGTAAAGCGCTATGGTTGTATTATTACTTATTTCAATGTAAGGGCTGTTCACATTGAAAAGTTGGACAGCATGGACACAGATTCATTCCTGAATTGTCTCAGGAGGTTCACTGCCCGGCGGGGCTTTCCAGTGAAGTTGTGGTCTGACAATGGAACAAATTTTGTTGGGGCCAAAAATGAACTTGATAAAAGTGCTGGACAACTTGATAAGAGACTTCAATCTTACTGCACACAAAATGGAGTACAATGGACCTTCCACCCCCCTAGTGCATCCCACTGGGGAGGAGTGTGGGAACGTATGATTAGAACAATCAGGAAGGTCCTTGCAGCAACACTTGGAAATGCAAGACTCACTGATGAAATTCTGTCCACCGTACTATGCGAAGCTGAAGGCATAGTAAACAGCCGGCCCATTACGAAGATCAGCAGTGATCCAAATGATCCAGATCCATTGACACCTCATCATATGTTGATGTTGAAGGGAGGTTCACCACCACCACCTGGAAAATACCTGTCCGCTGACACATTCAGGAGGAGATGGCGCCACGTGCAATTCTTGGCAGATCAGTTCTGGAGACGCTGGATCAAGGAGTACCTGCCAACACTTCAGAAGAGAGTTAAATGGACTGATCAACAAAGAAATGTTGAAGTTGGAATGCTGGTCCTGGTGGTCGATGAAAATACGCCTAGGGGCTTATGGCCTTTGGGATTAGTGACTGAAGTGTCGCAAGGGAGAGATGGTCTGATCTGTGAGTGTGAAAACAAAGTCGTCTATTCTTAAAAGGCCTGTGACTAAAATTGTTCTCCTGGAAGTTGAGTGAATTTCCAACACTGTATATATACATGCATACCTATTTATTTCTCAAATTTTTGTAGATCAAATTTAATTGATTGCCGTTTTCTGTTTGATCAAAATTGATGCATTAAATTGTGATTGTTATTGTGTGTTTTGTAAATGTAAAAATCTCTAGAGATCCTTTGGGGAGGAGTGTTAGATTCTATAAGAATCAAATCATCAGCTGATCATACTGATAAAATAAATTGTATGAATTTCATTGTGTGTTTCACAGTCATGTTGTTTCTAAACATTCTCATCAAATCATTGTTGGCTGTACAGCATTGTTTTAGGCAAATCACAGCTTGTCACAGTAAAATGTCATCATCAACAACATGTGTCGGGTGCTTCCTTCTGTTTGCAATTGTTCCAAATAGTCATTATAACAGAAGACACCCAAATGTATACACTCATCTTATGTAGAGCTGAAGCCTCACATTGTTGTAAGTAGTATCATTTATTATTTCAAACTTTCATTATATATATATAGCCAAGATCAATTAATAACACAATGTTCACATAGTATGTAGTCTTCTGTAGAATTCTACAAGGTAATTATTTATACTTGTACATAATATTATCTTCTCAATTGCATTGTATTTGATTCATACCTTTCCATAAATAATTATTGGTGGTTGATGTGTGATGATAAAGTTATAATTAGGATGGTTAAGTATTGATCTTGTGAAGTGGCCAATGGCTAAATTCTGTATTTTTGTATTTATTGTAGATTACGGGCACCATGCTGTGTGAATAAAAGTGAGGATTAATTACAACCAATCTTGGAATGTCATCATTTCTAAGCTCTACGTAACATTGTCCCCTAATTTTCTCCCTTGTTTGCCTAATTTGCACCTCCTACGTGTGCTACGTGGTGGCTGACTGATTATGACTTTTTGGCGTCACTGACTCTCTCTTCTATCTCTGTTACGTATATCTGTGGTCTTCAACCAATTCAACAAAATAACCTGATTAATTACATTTTTGGTGATAAAGCATGCGGAATGATTTGTTTAACTGAACACGTTGTTATATTTTTTTACGTCAAGTTTTCCTGGCAAATTGATGCTTATGGTAGAAGTGCACTTGTCATGTAAGGCAATAAATTAATAATTATTATTAACTAAATTATCATGGTGATAGATAGTAGTCATCACATTATATATATATTTCTTTGGCCCTAGGACCCCTCGATATGCAGTAGTGCAACCTATGCACAACCCTAGTATTGCAGGGTTTGCTCCTCTGTCCCCTGGGAGTTGTGTCCAATGAAAGATCACTCAGCCCATTGCATGAATCTTGTATTAGCAGGAAGAGAGGTCTCTGTTATCCAGCATAATGGTGAGGAAAAGCTACTAATAGAAGGGCCATTATGGTTGCTTTGGCAGCCTTGACAGCATCGGAATGCACCTTGTTGTCTTAAAGGAGTATGAATTAAGGCCAAGATCCAATGTTATTAAACCATGATGTTCAATTTTGTGTTCCAATTATGAAAAATTGTTTGGATTTGGAGTTTGAAGCATATCACAGATTGATTGGTGGTAAGCTTGGTTGAAAACTTGAAATTCTGGGGTGAGCAATCGATACATGCCTGAGAATTTCTCTGATCAGTAGGGAACGCTTTCCAAAGTACCGAAAAAATCAATCCATATACAATGTAAATGGATTCAGCCAATGCAAGAGTTAGTCTATAATGTAAAGGCATTTAACAAAGAGAGAGGATAGCATCTTTTACACGAGTGTGTGGTTCTCAACAAAGGATGGGTGGAACTGTTAGGATTTCAAAGGAGGTTGACAAAGAATACAAAAAGAGTAAAGGATTATTGAAACTGGATATGAAGTATGGGAGAAGGCTAGGAAGCTATTGGTATTATGATGTAATGTGTTATTATCCTCTTCAGAATAAAGAAAGAGAAAGTTGTTACATCATTTTGAGCTGAAATTCTTACAAGATGCCAGAATACTTACTATAAACTCTGATTCCATATCCTTCCACAAAACTGCAGTCTTAATGTCTGAAAGGACTGGGACCTGCTATCATAGCTCCTTAGATCTTTTCTGCGAGGTCCTGTCTCTGAAGGGAACATCCTTTGACAGCCGAATATATTTCCAGACTTTAGAGTCAGGTCATCTTCAGGAATTCCTTGTGTACTTTTCTTTTTGCGTACAAGGTCTATGCTGTGGACTTATACTACAGCAGAGGACATCAAAGTCTGTATGGTGCATACAGAAATTCACACATCCTTGAGATATATGGTCACAGTTTCCAGTTGCACTACTTCTATTGTCAAGAATTATTATTCATAAGGAAGCAAAGACAACTTTCAGATAATACATCCAGTAGGAGGAAGACTTCCAATTTTTTCAACAAAAGTATTAAAATGTCTGTTGTGTTGCTGGTTATCTCACTTGGATTAACACAACAGCTATGATTTTGTCAGTAGACTGAGGCTAGACTCAGAACCATCCTGGTCTGATAAGACTTTTAAATATTTCTGATCCTTTATTAATTCCTGTGTTTTGAGTGTGATCTAAAACCAAGTTTAATTTATCCTGCCTCAATGTGTTTGTTTAAACTGTTCAGATAAATAATGCATCACTGTGATAATAATGCTCAACCTTAAGCCCTAGATGCAATATGATACTTATACATATCTGGCAATGGGGAGGAAAATTGAATTGAATTTTAACTTGTTTTACAAGTTGCATATCGTATTACAGCCCCTCATGGCCGGGTTATTATGCAATATGCATACCTTGAAATAATCCCTTTAACAGATGTCATATATGACTATTTTGGTAGATTCTGTGTTGGTAAGATTATTTTTCATATGAAGCAGATTGTACCAATTTCAAGATAGTAATTATTTGCCAGCTAGGATTTGACCTACTTTCTGTACATGAACATAAATGTATCATAAAAGGATTGGTATTGTAGAATCTCAAAACATCTATAGATGGGATCCAAGATGTTTTGTGTTAGTGAATTGTTGATGATGGTGTTGTTACTCATTGTAAGGCTACAGGTTGAATGATGATTAGCTGCTGAACTTTCTGTATTATACCAATTATTTTAGCTGGTACCTCAGAGAATAACAATTACAAGATGTATTGCTAAAAAAAAACAAGCCAACCTGTAAATTCTAAAAGAGAACCCTGAAGTGAATAACCTTTCATCACTAGAGAGAGAACTCATCAAACTATCTGCTTGCAGATCATCACAAACCACCGAGCTCACTCCTAGAGTTTCTGGAGTACATATTGTGACCCGAAAACAAGGTCAATTTAATCATCCAGGGCCAAGAGGTAACAAGGAAGGAATATGTTGCCCTCCGAAGTAAAATACATGAGGCTTTTAAAAGGAAAAATTATGACCTGTTGAGAGAATGAATGGCTTGTAGGTTATTGCCTTTATGCATGCGGCAGGTGGGGAATGATTAATTCATCGAAGTATATGGACATTATGGTGCTCAAGATTGACTAGAATTTGATGGATGATTTTCTGACTCCTTCCATGTTTTATTTGAAACGGTGCTAATCGACTATGCATAATGTTCATACCTCATGCATAGGCTAAGCCTATTACTTAGACCCACCATATTGGGTCTTCCAGAATTTTCAGAAAAAGTGACTTTTTGGCTAAACAAAATATTGGCTCTATCTTTGGCACTCCCAACTGCTTGCCATTGTTTTGCAGTCTTAAAGCTTCCAGAATTAAGATTTGCAACTCCAGGCAATGAAATTTCCACTTCACGAGGCTTATGGGTCCACAAAGCGGCAATCCATTTTCATTTTGGGAACACTAACATTTTCTATTTATGTGATTGGTACACTGTATGCAGAAAAATGGGAAACAGTGAAAGTTGTACACTGAATGACAAAAGTTATGCATATGTTGGGAGGGAAAGATGTTCGAGGGGTATGGTCAATATGATGGTTCCATGGTGAAAGAAACCCGAAAACAGGGTCACAAATAATAAATCACTGAACCGGGAAACATTTTTGTTTTTAAAAATGGCTGACGAAGGGGAGTTTTCAGAAAACACAGTTTTTGCTGTTGACCCATACTTTTTGCAGGTATGCGATTTCATGTGAGCTGAAATGAATCCTTAAACATTCAAGTACACAATTCTTTCACAACTGAATTTATTGTGTCCCCAATCACAGAATATGATGGGGATGAAACTATTGGAATGGTGCAGGTGTGAAAACCTAGCTTAATGTTGTAGAGTGTAAGACGTTCGTCTGTCAAGTGTATCAAAGAAAGCTGCCTGTTACAGGGAGGTAGGGTAGACAAGGAATAAACAAAGAGGTGTTGGACCCAGAAAAACAACCGGGACTCAAGATATCCTGCTTTGTAATGAAGGCATGTTTCTAGATGGTGTAGTGGATGCTATAGATGTAGATGAGAGGAAATCTCAACCTTCGAATGAACCCCAAGACCATTATCTTTAGACTTTATGGTTTATTTTATGTAAAGCACATGCATGGTAGAACCTTATATTCAGCACACAGATGAGGTTCTTGAATGCACAACAAATGCATAACTTTTGTCTTTCAGTGTAGTTTAAACATGGATCAGCAAAAGATCTATGAGAATGGAATTGAAAGTGAATCATCTGAAATTCTTTTCCAATGGTCTTTATGACACAAGGACGCTAAGAATAGAAAAAACAACAGAAGATAATTATGTAATTAAAATATGTAAAAATTCAAAAATAGCCAAGTTTGGACAACAATAAGAAAACTATGAACCAATACCATATCTGGTTCAAATTGTTGTCTGTATATACCAAGAAAAAAGCCGGTAAGTAAATGCAAATGTTGCATGCCTCCTGAGCCTGGGTCTCAGCCCAGGTTGAAGACTCAAGTGTTTACTTTCCCTGCAATCAATGAGCATTTTCCCATGAGTGTTTCCCTGCAGACTTGTCTGGAGCAGTCTGATTCTGATAAAGTCAAGAAAAAACTTCTCTTGCTTTTTGCAGTCAGCCAGGATTCAAAACAGACAGGAAAAAAAATTAAACAAAAAAACTAAGTGTGTAGGGAGGAAAGACTCTGGTGATTGGAAAGCAACTCCAAAATGAGAAATGGATTTAACAAGCAATATCAAGGAAAGCTTTCATTTTCCGGCAGTCCAAGGCCATGTTGCACACAGGAAAGTAAAGTACAGCATAGTATTGATTGACCATATTTACATATATATACAATGCTATTTACAATTTCCATCACCAAATTACAACATATATGCCAGGCTGACGACAATGCAGGCATATTTGCCTTTATCCCACCTTCACTTGTAACTCAACATTTTCTCTTCTGCAACCATCAGTACTTCGGTGGATTAGCTAAACATAGCAGATCAGATCTTACTTTTCATATCTAAAACAAACAATTCTCATTAATAACCTTTATTCTTGTAAAAAGGCTACTGTTAAATTCAACCAAGCCATACCAAAAGGACTAAGTCTGGGAGACCCTTTGGCTCAACTTCTATTATTATACTAACAGGATTTAGTATAATCTAATGAAAACTCAATGTTTGCTTGAGCCAAGCATATGAAATGAATTTTTTATAAACGTTTTAAACAGAAGGTGGGTCATGGTAGCATGATCTTCAACTTCCTTTTAGTGACTGGGAAATATCTATATACAGGGAGAATTTCTTTTTTTAACTGTCATGGAATCATTCATGGCAGGCTCACTTGGATGGGAGTTAAATGGAAGAACGATTTGAAAATCATATATCATAAAAACCAATTGAAAAACAATAAAAATAAAGATTCATATAAAAATTTTTGGGAGGGAAATTCAAATCTGGTGTTATTTTTTGTATAACCCCATTTACCAAGCTACCAGAAGCTGTCAAATTTGTGAAAATATGCATAAAACGGCAGAATTTTAGGAAATTCAAAACTTCCTAGCTCATTAGGAAGACCTGCTATAAAATAGTTGATGCCAGATTTGAATTGCCCTCCCAAAACTTACTCAGAAACTATGGATTGAGGAAAAAATATCTATTCCTTCATTGATTTCTGCAATATCTTCAGGATTTGCAAGTTCGCCAATGGGGAATTACATTATAAACTTCAAGTGAATTCTGGTAAAGATAAGTATTTATAGAATGGGCCAAAATTTTACATGTGACTTCTACTATATAAACCGCAATACCAGACCAAGGTCAAGCAGGATCGGAAAATATTGGGGGCACCTGAAACACCCTACTCTGGGGATATGGACTGGGGCCGGCTATAATATTCAGTTCCTTAGATCTTTTCTGCGAGTTCCTGTCTCTGAAGGGAGCATCCTTTGACAGCTGAATATATTTCCAGACGCCAGAGTCAGGCCACCTTCAGGAATTTTCTGTGTACTTTTTCTTTTCGGATATAGGGTCTCTTCTATGGGACTTACACTACATCAAAGTCTGTATGGTGCATACAAAAATACACACTCCCGTGAGATTGTAGGACCAAAGTGTCCAGTTGCACTACTTCTCTTATCGAGAAATATTTTTTAAAAGGAAGCCACGACAACCTGCAGATAAAACATCCAGTAGGAGGAGACTAATATATATTCTTACAAAAGTATTAAAATGTCTGTTGTGTTGCTGGTTATCTCACTTGGATTGACACAACAGCTATATTACATATACAATTACAAGAGAAAAAAATGTAACAAATTGTCTGGTGAATTACAAAGTGTTGAGATCTATGATTTTGTCAGTAGACTCTGTAGTAAGTACCATCCTAGTCTAATAATATTTTTGAATATTTCTGATTCTTTATTAATTCCAATGTTTTGAGTGTGATCTAATTGTTTAAACTGTTCAGATAAATAATGCATCACTGTGATAATGATGCTCAACCTTAAGCCCCAGACGCAATATGATACTTATACATACCTGGCAATGGGGAAGAAAATTGAATTGAATTTTATGTTGTTTTACATATCATATCATATTACAGCCCCTCATGGCCTGGTTATTATATGTACTTTGAAATAGTCCCCTGAACAGATGTCATATATAACTATTTTGGTAAATTCTGTGTTAGTTAGATTATTTTTCATATGAAGCAGATTGTACCAATTTCAAGATAGTAATGATTTACCAGCTAGGATTTGACCTACTTTCTGTACATGTACATAAATGTATCATAAAAGGATTGGTATTGTAGAATCTCAAAACATCTGTTTGTGAATTATTGATGATGGGGTTGTTGCTAATTGTAAGGCTACAGGTTGAACGGTGGTTAGTTGCTGAGCCTTCTGCATTATACCAATTATTTTAACTGTGTGCTTCAAAAAATGACAATTACAACATGTATTGCTAAAAAAAAAACAAGCCGACCCGTAAATTCTATAAGCGAACCCTGAAGTGAATAACCTTGCATCACTAGAGAGAGAACTCATCAAGCTATCTGCTTGCAGATCATCACAAACCACTGAGCTCACTCCTAGAGTTCCTGGAGTGCATATTGTGACCCGAAAACAAGGTCAATTTAATCATCCAGGGCCAAGAGGCAACAAGGGAGAAGAAATATTTTGCCCTCGAAGATAAAATACATGAGGGCTTAAGGAAAAATTATGACCTTTTCATAGAATTAATGGCTTGTGGGTTAATGCCTATATGCAAGTGGCAGTAGGGGAATGATTAATCCATTGAAGTATATGGACATTATAGTGCTTTAGGTTGTCTAGAATTTGATGAATGATTTTCTGACTCCTTCCATGTTTTATTTGAAACGATGCTAATCGACTATGCGTAATGTTCATACCTTATGCATAGGCTAAGCCTATTACTTAGACCCACCATATTGGGTCTTCCAGAATTTTCGGAAAAAGTGACTTTATGGCTCAACAAAATATTGGCTCTTTAGTGGGCATCCCCATCTGCATGCCATTGTTTTTCGGTCTTAATGCTTCCAGAATTTTTTTTGCAACTCTAGGCAATGAAATTTCCACTCCATAAAGCTTGTGTGTCCATAAAGTGGCCATCCATTTGCATTTTGGGGACACTAACATTTTCTATTTACGTGATGGGTAGATGCTGATAGGCAGAAAAAAAGGAAACAAAGAAAGTTGTAGGTTAAACATGGATCAGCAAAGGATCTGTGAGAATGGAATTGAATGTGAATCATCTGAAATTCCTTTTTAATAGTCTTTATGACAAGAATACAAATACTTTCAATAAAAGAAACCCAGAAAATACTTAGGTAATTAAAAATATAAAAATTCAAAAATGCGTAGCCAAGTTTGGAAAACAATATCATTGGGGAGAGTACTGGTCAGCAATTCAAAATCAGCAAACTTGCAAAGACTCTCTGTTTTTTTTACACAACATCATCATTGTCTTCAACAATTTTTATACTTTTATTTTTCATTGTCACCATTCAAGAGTGCCACTTTAACAAAGAAGCCTGGACTGAAATACATAAGATGAGATCTGAGGAGAACTCCAGGCATCAAATACTTAAAAATTCTTTGCCTGTTGATTCAGCAAAAATCACCTGTTGAACATTTTTGAAGTGTCTGCACAGAGTCTTTGTAGTTTTAAGCATTTCTTGTTTAACTTATTCTCGGGTTCCTTTGCTACAATCGTTTTTTGGAGAAGAACATGAACCAACACCATATCTGGTTCAAATTGTTGTCTGTGTATACGAAGAAAAAAGCCAGTAAGTAAATGTAAATGTTGCGTGCTTCCAGAGTCTGGGTCTCAGCAAAGGTTAAAGACTCAAGTGTTTACTTTCCCTGCAATCAATGAGCATTTTCCCATGAGTGGTTCCCTGCAGACTTGTCTGGAGCAGCTTGATTCTGATAAAGTCAAGAAAAAACTTCACTTGCCATTTCCAGTGAGCAAGCATGCAAAATAGACAGGGCTGAAAAAGAAAAATAGATAAAAACACTAACAGTATATAGGGAGGAAAGATTCTGTGATTGGAAAGCAACTCCAAAGTGAGAAATGGATTTCAGTTTAATTTCTCGAAGAAATATCAAGGAAAAGCTTTCCTTTTCTGGACAGTCCAACGCCATACATGTTACACATCTGCCTCACTCACTTGTAACTCTGCAACCATCAATGCTTCTCTGGTTCAGCTATACATAGCAGATTACGTCTTAATTTTCATATCTAAAACAAACCATTATCAATAATAACCTTTATTCTTATAAACAGGCCTTTGCTAGATTCAGCCAGGCTACACACAAAAGGAATAAATCTGGGAGACCCTTTGGCTCAACTTCTAATGAAAGCTCAATATTTGCTTGAGCCAAGAATATGAAATTAATTTGTATAACTATATAACTTGTGGAAGCGGAAGATGGGTCATGGTAGCATGTTCTTCAAAATCCTTGAGGTGACTTGGAAATATCTTTGTACACGGAGAATTTCTTTATTTAAGGTGACTCAAGCATGGTGGTTTGATCATACAGATTTTTCTAAAATTTTGCACAGGTACTCTATGGGACCCATACATTTCAAAAATGAAAAACAAAAAAAATTCACCAACTCGTTTGGTTTCCATGGTAACGGCATGTTTTGCCTGATGACTTCTTAAAAGTCATAAATTGAGTTTTTGGTTATGTACCACAGAATAAAGCATTAGTCACACAAAAACGTCAGAAATGTCTTCCCAAGGATTTACACCAATACATTTGCCATAAAATTGAAGAAAAAGGTTAAAATACTTTTTTCTGTAAGAGCTCAAAGGGCACCAACATGCTAATTAATTGCAGATTTTGCATACATCAATTTTGGCAGTAATCAAATTTTAGGAAAACGATCATACAGATTTTTAAAAAAATTTGCATATATCATAAACAAGTTATTGTCAAACAAATGGCAGAAAATAAAAAAAAATCACCGATTCATTTTTTTTTACTGCAGAACCATGACTGTGCCAATGTCAATTTAAATGAATAAAGACAATTTTAGACACAGTTGACTGAAATTAACCGAGAACATTTTTTGGAAATAACTGAGAAGCTGAAATTTTAAACTAGCATAGAATAGATGTTACTGCATTCAATAAAAAATAATCATGCTTCTAGCTGTATTAGATCTAATTTAAATAGCAAATTAATGGCTGCCCACCCAGAGAATCTACCCTAGACAAATCACTCTCACATTGAAAATTAATATGAATTTGCGTCACGAGCGTCATAGCCAATCAGCGTGCAGGATTTCTGTCCACTTCAAATCTTTAACGGCGTTTTGCGTAACAACTATTCATCTCTCAGAGATGTAACACCTATCATTTTGAAGCTCTCAAAGAGATCTATCTACCACAACAAGAACTTAAATTAGCCCTATCATTTACGGAAGTGTCAGAAACGGCAAAATCGGCCTCATTTGCATAACTTGTGTGAAGACCTGTTCATTGGCCAGCTTTGTGGGGGTGTCTAACTTATTCACTGAAGGCTTTGCTGAAGTGTGGCTGCCATGCTGTTAAAAAAAAGAGAACAGAAAATGGTAACGTCACAACTGTTTCAAGGCCTGCAGCAGTTGTGAAGCTATGTTGCTAGGCAACCAGGCTGCTCAGAAGTATGTGCAGTGTACCACGCTTGAGTCACCTTAACTTTTGATGACATCATTCATTGAAGGCTCACTTGGGTGGGAGTTAAATGGAAGAATGATTTGAAAATCATCTATTATAAAAACCAATTGAAAAAACAATAAATAAAGATTCATATAAAAACATAGTTATTTAAAAAAAAAAGAGAAACATTACTATCAAATAGGTTGTAGCCGGATGAATACTCATCATTTTCCAGGAATTACAGCTTATATCAAAAGGACTTTAAATATGACAGAAAACAACTTGGACCATACAATCTGATTTGCTATTAGTCAATGGAGAATGATGTTCGTTCGGGCATTGGTAGACCTCAATCAGTGGCAGTATTTGACATGAGGTATTTTCTGCCCCTTAGCTAGTTTGCCAGTTGATGTAGCACTGACATGCAGGAATTCTGGGAGCTATATGGCTTGAGTGACCGCTTACATCAGGGACGTTCATATTTTTGACCTCGTGTGACCTTGTTGCAACCTGAGGGTGAACCTTTCCCAGAGGTACAACCCTTTCCAGTCATCAGCAATGTTGATGCTGTGATAGGAATGCCTGACATCCCTAAAGCATCATGCATGCACCCGCTTGAGTATGGCCTTCAGGAATCCTATTATATGGCATTCAATAGAAGAAAAATGAGCATTATGAGCAATGACAGGACGGTATCAAGGAAAGCGTCGCTGTAGGGGATAATTGACAGTTTCTTTATTCGAGGCACTAACGAAGAGGCTCTACTAAGCACAATGCTGTAGCTTTAATTTAGAAAATATTCCCAATTTCATTCAAATGCAAATATTGAAGATATTGTCTCATTATTCCAATTGGTTTGTTAAAGCTGAGCCTTTGAAAACGCCCTTATCACATGATGTGACAAATACTTCCCCTCATCAATCAACTGTTGAGGGAAAGTGTCTGAGATGGCTATCATTTGCCAGTCTGTCTTCATGTGCTCCTTGTTGACTTGGTCAAGTCAACTGTCTCTCTACTCATCCTTCCTCACTGCTATCTATTTGTCTATATATCCGTCTGTCTATTTGTCTATCATTCCAATTATTATTGAATTTTGTATAGAAAGATTTATGTAGGCCGGACCATCTTGCTTGTTATAATAGCCTCCAAATTACATGTACAGTAAATGAACCAGGCTTTTAAGGATGTTAAGCCCCACTAATGGTAGCTTGTAATGTATGGCTAAGTAACCCACTAACTGAAGTAAGGAAACTAAGCTGAGTTAGGCTGGGAAGCTGTGGGGGTGAGGTAGGTTACTGGGGCTACACCACATATAAATCCGTGGGGAAATGTAAGAGGCCCTATGGGGTGTCTTGGTTAATACCAAATGCTAGCCTGGATTTGACCTATATTCTCTCCATATGATGTAGTGAATACTGGCAAAAATAGCTAATGATCTTTGCTTGTGAGTGCATCTCAAAATTCAAATCAACTCCAAACAAATAAAAAGACAGAGAGCTACCAACCATATTGAAATATACGATATTACAAAAATCGAAGTACACTTAATCTAGAATCAATAGAATAGCATTTTGCAGCCTCTCTTGACTGAACTGATCAAGTTTATCTGCTATAGTAGGTTAAGAAACATCCATAAGCTTCAATTGGAGTTCCTATAGTTCAGATTCTGACCCCTCAAACAAATACAGGTCAATTTAATCATCCCGGGCCAGGAGGCAACTAGGGAGCCCTTATACTGGCCTCTAAAGGAATATACATGGTGGCTGAAGGCAAATAATGGCCAATGGGAGGATGAATGACTTGTGGGTTCATGTCTATGTTTTATGGCAAGCTGCCAGAAATTAATTCATAGAAGCTGGGGATATAAAATATGAAAGAAAATATTGGGAGATTATTTGCATTAAACATTTGATAAGGAAATATTGAAGAAATGTCATTAGGGACCGTTCAGAATTTGTGACTGGGGGGGGGGTGGGAGTTTTGGCCGAGGGGGTACTAACTTTACACATGTGTTCCAAGGGGGGGGTAATAATTTTTGACAAGATGTCCAAGGGGGGTTAAGAAAATTTAACAAAACATATATGTAATAAAACAAGCATACACTCAGTTTATTCACGCTTTTTTACGGGCAAAAGTCCGCGAATCTGTGCGAAGGAGTGGGGTGCTAAAAATCCGCATGAATCTCAAGGGGGGGGTATCAATTTTTGACGGGAAGTTCTCACAAAACTCCCACCCCCCCAGTCATAAATTCTGAATGGTCCCTTAGCCTCCTTTAAACTAAATTACTAAAATTACTACATATTACTCCTTTCTTATTTGGCATTGATTTTCTTTATTCATTTTTGCAATTGGTGCTCGGCCAGAAATCTCCTCTTTTGTTTGGGCATAGCCACCTCTGATATTGTGTCTTGCATTGAATGTCAATGCCATATACAGTACACTGCACTGGCCTGCATAGGCCTCATTCATAGGCTGTACATTAAGCCTCACATTTCATTATCCACCTCATCTTGTCCACCAAATGCCTCCCTTGTTTGCCTAATTTGCACCTCAGACGTGTGCTACGTGATAACTGACTGATTAGTATTGTATTTTATTGCCACTGACTCTATCCACATTCTCCCTGCTCTTTAAACCAAATCAACCAAATAATAGGTAATACAGCCATGGTGGAGCATGAAGAGTCAATTTCTAGCTCTGTAGTATTATTATTTGCAGAAAGTTGTCGCTTCATCTCCTTGGGTGACTGAAGGACAGTTAATGTACCGTATCAAATTTACCAGACACAAGACTATGCTTTTAATAAAACATGCATACATCTGAATTCATCCTGCACCGAGAGGTAACATGAATTTTTTGCCTGTGGAAAATTATGCAACCACAAGTTGCAGGTGCATTATCATCTTGAAGTTTTTGTGTCAAATTATTAAAATTTAGATTTTAATGTAATTTCTAGATTAGTTTTTCTGTGGACGTTCTTCTGTCGTAGTGTCTAATAGGGCAATATTTAAATATATAGAACAAGGTGATATCACCTTTTATTTCCTCTCAAAACAATTTTCATGGAGGACTGCAGTTTATGCCCTGTGTTCTTTGAACATGGAATCTTTCACTATAGATTAGTGCAACCTATATATAGTACAGCAGAGTTTGCTTCTCTGTCCCCCCGAGAGTTGGGTGTCATGGAAGATCACTCAGGGCACTGCATGAATCTTGTATTAGCAGGAAGAGAGGAGAGGCCTCTTTCATCCAGCGCAGTGGAGAGGAAAAACTGCTTGTAGAAGGGCCATTGCAGATCTTTGTTTTTGCAGCCTTGACAGCACTGGGATGCAAATTGTTGCCTTGCAGGAGCATAAACAGAGGACAAGTTCAAACTTCCAAGGTTGTATGGTGACAAGTTAAGTCAAAATTCTGGGGCCAGTGAATGAAACTCACTTTTGTATTCCATTGGCTGATTCAAGAGTAAGTGTATGTCAGTCTATAAAGCAAAGGCCCTTCAACAAAGAGAGGGGGTGACATCTGTAGTGGCGTCTTTTATATGGTCATGTGGTTCTCAACAGTAGATGGGCGGAATTGTTGGGATGTCACAGGAGGACGAAAGAGAATACAAAAAAGAATGACCGATTGATGATATGAGATAATGGGGAAGTTTAGAATACATTTTGATGTGATGTAACATGATTGTTTAATTAATGTTTTCCGAATAATATGACAGAAAAGTTGTTGCAACCTTGTGAGCTGAATATATTTTACCCAATGCTATCTTGCCGATTGTAAGTTAGCTGGGATTCAATATCTCCAAAAGAACTGCAGTCTAAATGTCTGATGTGGCTGCTCTGTGCTATCATATACAGCTCCTTAGATCTTTTTAGTTGAGGTCCTATCTCTAGAGGGAACAACCTTTGACAGCTGAATATATTTCCAGACATCAGAGTCAGGCCACCTTAAAGAATTCCCTGTGTAAAAGGTCGCTTCTGTTGGGACATATACTCTAGTAAAGGACATCGAGGATGTATAGTGCATACAAAAATACGTACATCTTGGAGTTATACAAGATGAAGTTTCCAGTTGGACTACCTCAATTGTCGAGAAATATTTTCAAAAGGGAGTCAAGCTGCATATAAAACATCCAGTGGAAGGAAGACTTCTAAATGTTCATCTATTCTATTACGTAATGATATCGAAACGGCTTAATTGGCTGTAGTTATCCAAATAACATATTTGGATTGATTTTGCTGGTGCGATTTTGTCTGTATCATCCTAGTTTTTTTCTTATCCAGAACTTGATCGGATTTATAAATATTACTTTAATTTATAAAATTCTTGTTTTCTGAATGTAATATGAAACCAAGTTTTATATATCCTGCCTCTTTTTAAACAGCATATGGGGGCCGCCATTTCTTCTCAAAAGAGGGGCTTGGAGTTTCTTTGAAATTAATAATTTCTTGCTCAGTTTTGGTGAAATAAATAAATTCTTTCTGGGTGGTCTTGAAATAAGATAATTTCTAGCGGAGGTTTTTCTTAAGAAGAGTTGCTTGATTAAGAAACGAATATTCGGGGACATCGCTTCAGATAAATAATTTCGGCCGCTGTTACCATGAAATAAATATTTTCCCAATGAGGAAAACTCCAAGCCCCCCTGAACATTAAATGGTCACCCTTCTAACTGTTATGAAAATGCCTTACCTTATTGCCTGCACCATATTGTGTCTGCCAAACTCGATACTGAAACATGATACGCTCTACCTGAACAAAATATTGGCTCCCTTGTGTGCTACCAATCTCTATGATGTTGTCCGGGTTTTCCAGAATTTTGATTTACAATTCTAGGCAATGAAATTTCCATATCCCTAAGCTGAAATGTCCATCAAACCATTCATTTTCAATCTTATGAAGTGACAAACTTTGACACTGCTGTACGTTTAAAAGTATTAGTCAGGTCTTCAGATAGTTTTTATAGCCAAAATGTAGTATATGTGTTTAAATACCGTACACATTCCTTTCTTAAATTGTTGACACTTTTAACAAAAACTTTTAACACTACAACACAATTAAAACTTTCAGACAGAAATGGCCCAGTTGTTTAGATCAAAGTGATTAAGACAGGCGTTTTGTAATTGACATGTCTCCACCTACTGAATCAATAAAACTCTTTTGAAGATAAAGAAACTTTAAATAGTGTATGCTTTCTTAAGCCTCTTCTTAAGTTTCTCTTAAAAAAACAAAAAAACAAATACGCTTTTTTTATGCAAACTGTGCAGTGGAGGTCTATTGATTTCTCCATTTACAGATTCTGTAAGGACGTTTAGCAGCATAAATTAAATCTCCTTCATGCTCTTTTTATTCCATCAAAATCTAGCTTCATGAATGTCATGTTGCAGATGCTGTGTACGAACTACATACACAGGATGAGAGCAGAAAGATCCTCGAAGTAGGCTGCACTGAAGTGGGAATATTCACATAACAGTGAAACTTGCAAAAGACAAGAAGCATTATTTTGTGCAATTGAGGAAGCCTCTGAACTTGTAAATGTATGACACTTAAACGAGACAATGTACACTATTAAACGAGACAATTAATTTTGATGACAAAAATTGATGTTCCTTTATAGGCATTACTTGTAACACCCAAGCAATTTGACTAATAACTGACCCTCTCAAGGTAGCATATTGAATATTTGGGCATTCATTGCAACTGTATTTAGCAGTATGTCGCTACTTAGAGCAGTATCATCAGGCAACTTGAGGTAATTGTATCTTGTTAAATTGACTGTGGCATTTCTTGCATGAGAAAAGGCAGTTTGGTTTGAGGTTTTGCATGCAAACAAGGAACAATCAGCATTTGGCGCAAGAATCAGAAAGTAAGAGTTGGTTGATATTAGTTGGTTGAGATAAACTAAATAAGTTGGTTGATATATATGAATCCACAAAATCTATTCTAGACAGACATGCACCTGAGCAGGAAAAGAATATAACAATAAGAGGACCGACACCCTGGACAAACGAGGATATTAAAACCTTAAAGAAAGAGAGACGGAAGGCTGAGAAGAAATGGCGCAAGTCACGAAACCAAACAGACTTTGACATCTACAAAGAAAAACGCAACACACTGAACAAGAAGCTAAATAGCCTCAGAGCAAATGAACTGGCAAAGACAATTAATGAGAATCGGGGCAATACTCGTAACATGTTCAGAGCAATTAACCGTGCGTTAAATAGAAAAGCTGAGTCCCCGTTACCCCCTCGTGATAGTGATAAGGAATTGGCGGAGGAATTCTGCAAGTTCTTTGATGATAAAATCAGAAATCTGAGGAACAAATTTGACAATAACCCAGCCAACCACACAGACAAACTGGGTAAAGCAACGAGTAAAACTTTCAATGGTCAAATGATGAAAAAATTTCGTGAAATGACAGAGGCGGAAATAAGAGATATAGTAACGAAAATGCCAAGTAAACAATGCAGTTTGGACCCCCTACCATTCTGGCTGATGAAAGAATGCCTCGATGAGCTGCTACCCATCATCACCAGTATTGTCAACACCTCTCTGAATACAGGAACAATGCCTAAAAACTTAAAACATGCAATTATAAGACCTCTGTTGAAACAATCAAACTTAAAAACGGAACTGAAAAATTATAGGCCGGTTTCCAACATGCAATTCCTCGGTAAAATTATCGAGAGTGCCGTAATCAAACAGTACTCTGAGCATATATCAAAAAACAGCTTGGAAGATGAAAAACAGTCCGCCTATAGGAAATTTCACAGTACAGAAACCCTCCTTACAAAAATACATAGTGACATTATGTCAAGCATCAGCGAAGGAGAGATTGTAATGCTTGTGCTGTTGGACTTGTCTGCAGCATTTGATACTATTGACCACGATATCCTACTTGAAAGACTACACCTACAGTATGGGGTTGATGGAATAGCCCTAAAATGGTTTAAATCATACTTATCTCAGAGAACTCAGGCTGTAAAGATAAATAGCAGTGAATCGGACTCAAAACCGCTGCAGTCTGGGGTCCCAAAAGGCTCCAAACTCGGACCAATTCTCTTCAACTCTTATATTGCACCAGTGAGCAAAATCGCGCATGAAAATGGTGTAAGAGATGAGAAATATGCTGATGACCATCAACTGATATTGTCTTTCAAACCTCGTCACAAAGCAAACCATGAAAATGCTAGGCTCCAAATGGAGAACTGCATTTCACAAATACGGTCCTTCCTCCGGGATAACAAACTATTCAACAATGCGGACAAAACAGAATTCATTCTCTTGAGCTCCCCAAAACAACTGCAGGAAGGATATAGCAGCTCTATTAATGTCAATGGAGTAGAGATTGAAGCAGCCACTTTTGTCAAAAATCTGGGAGTCTTACTAGACAAACATATGGTCATGGAAAAACAGGTTAATTTTATGTGCAAAAAAGTATACTGCAACATCAAGAATATTGCCAATATTCGCAGCAGTCTAAATCTGGACGACACAAAGACTGTGGTGAATGCTCTCGTGACACCTCATCTGGACTATGGTAACAGCCTCCTGAAAGGTATCAAAAAGTCGATATTAAATAAGCTTCAGATTGCTCAGAACTCGGCCGCCAGACTAATATACAAGGTAAATCGGCGTGAACACATTACCAAATTAAGAAAAGATCTACATTGGCTGCCTATACCTGCTAGAATCGACTTCAAAATTCTGACACTAACTTGGAAGGCTCTAAATAGTCAAGCTCCTGTGCATCTATGCAACCTAATTAAACTGAGAAACAGTGGACTAAACCTGAGGGATAACCTTCTACTAGACATGCCAAATAGTCGAAATTGCATAGGTGACCGTGCCTTTGTGAGATGTGCACCATCCTTGTGGAATAAGATTCCTTACCAAGTAAGAAATGCAAACACTTTGCAAACCTTCAAACAAAGACTGAAAACGCATCTTTTTAAAATATACTATGATGCAATCCAGTAGCCTTCAGCTACTGAAATAGCGCTGATGAGCAATGTTATCATTGGAATCGGCGCTATATAAATGTCTAATTATTATTATTTATTATTATTAGTGTCATGGGAACAACACAGCTTTTGGTTTTAAAGTAAATTATGACGAGGTGATCAGTTTAAAGCAATAAAATCTAAAAAATGGGATTGATGTTTTCACAACTATCGTCTATATTTGTAGGCCATAATAAATATATTTTGACACTGGAAGCTCCACTTTTTAATTATAAAAGTATTCCCAATACTTCTGAAAATGGATTCTTTTATATATCTGTATGAATACAATTCTTGTGCATCATCTAACAAAGTATGATGGACCCTCGGGCCACAGTCTCTCTATGTATTGTCAGAATCATTTTGTAAAATAAGTCACAGCAGATGGTGAAAGAGGTTTTATCTGGATTCACTGTCGTACATAATGGAGATACTGTTTTATGAACCCCACAGGTAATCATGATTGATATATGTTGTTTACCAAGGTAAAAGGTCAAACTACAAATTCAATTAAACTTGACATCTACATAAATGATTATGTTTGATTGATTCCTGCAATTTAAATGTATGCCACAGGCAATGATTGAGCAGAAAAATTCAAAGTGTTTTCCATTCTTTAAGTTTCAAGCCAGGTTGTACCGCAGGCTATCACATTCATTCTACATTCTATTTTGCTCATGAAATGACATTGATGTCCGACTTAAAAAAGTCCTCGCATTTTTTAGCAGTGCGGTTCTCATATAAATGTTCAGACGACTGCACTCCTTTTTTTTGTTGCCCAATTTTATAAAAAAAGTCTTAATTATCACGCTTTCGATTGGAGCGGGGGGGGGGGTTACAAGTCCTGCTTCATTCAACTGCTCTTTTTGCAGATATTTTATGTTGATGAGAAGCCACTGCAGATCATCGAGTTATTATATAAAATTATACATTAACGGATGGGTTTCCCCATAGACTGAGAGTAAGAGCAATTATGTAAATATGAACTTTCAGAAGCCAAGAATTTCGTTGAAAAGCTTCCATTGGACTTATATTAATATCATATGATAACAATTCTGTGATTTTACTACAGCTTCCCGTCATTTGTCCAGAGCAGATTAAAAAAGTTTCAGACCATCTGTGCAGTTCACATAAGCCATATAAACTATCACCCGTTGAATGTTGATCCTTCAATTACTTACTGTAGAGTGTAGATATCCATTGCACAATTTTGACATGAGGCACAACAGCCAAACAGAACAGTAGTCCCTGGAGAATATAGCATGGAAAAAGTGAACTGCCAAATGGCATGTTTATTGTTTTAGCTGCACTGTGCTGAACTGCACTAGGTACATCTAATGAAGCATGTGAAAAGGAAACAATTTTTTAGGGGTTTTGGTAATTTGTAGTGACCTCACTACCATTCACATTAGTTTCCATTTTTACCACCAATTAAGTAATTTAGCAAATGAAAAAGTTCTTTCTCATTTTCAATCCAAGTATTTTTTTATTCATTTGCAATTCCAATAGTAAAGGTAAGGAAATCTTTTGTGCTATCCACAGATAAACACTTTAAAATAACCAAAACCCGCACTGACACATTTCCATGACAATATTCTAGAAGCAGAATCGTTCTAAAAAAGTCCTTTCACGGATTGGTTCAGTTCAGAGCTATTCAAATTCACTATTCCTTTTACTATTTCACTATCACAAATCAAATCAAGTCAAATCATATTTATTTTTAACTCGGTGGCACAAACTAAAACGTAGCATATTATAGCTATTTTGACCGAGATCCAGTGCTACACAACAACAAGTGAAATAGAAATGGCAAAAATTAAACTTGAAATTTGAGAAATTCACATTAAAAATCTATAGGATCAGTCACATTGACTTGCTAAAAGTAAGATCCTTAACATTATTTCTCTAAATTGAGAAATAAAGAAACTTAAAATTTAAAATGTCTAAAATCAACCGAAATGTGAAGTCTATGGGCAGAAGGCACATTCATAAGCTGATATCTATTTCTGCCACATATATGTTTGTCCAACAAAACTTGAACAAAAAGTCAGAGAGTAGCGGTTTTCCAGCGACAAACTGGCAGGCAGGCAGGGAAAGTAGCAACAGGTTGCATGGCAAGCCTGATCTTGTGTGACCCAACCATGAGTTGGTTGCATGCCCGCTACCTATTGGTATTCATGATGAGGGGAGGGCATTTTGACAGGCCAAATGGTATTTGCTCATGGCCTATGATAATGTAACCGGATCATGACAAAATCTCCTTGAAAAGCACCATCAAATGTGGTCAATATCAAGGCTAGGAATGTCGTATCCCGAATAATTATATTAATTGTAAGGCGTGACTTATATGATTTATTGACTTTTTGAACATTGTTAACACATTCATTTTGACATATAGAATATAAATAAAACTATCACTTCAATACACATAGAAGATATTCATAAATTAGTACAGACGATGTTTGAGGCTTGCCCTCAAAGCTCTAAGAGTACATACAGACAGGAGGGCAAGCCCAGAAACAAAACAGTATAACTTTTAGATTATTATTTCCTAAAAGGTACAGCTGGTTGGTCAAGTGGTTAAGGTTCCCGCCTGCTCCGCTGAAGGTCTTTGACTGCATGAGTTCGAACCCGGTGGGGAACCCAAAATTTTCAGTGTACCTTCATGAGCAAAATCCCAGCTGGATGTCGTTTGGATGAGATGTTAAATTGGCGGCTCCTTGTATCAGTGTCTATGCTGAGCAAGTAAAAGATCCCTCACATGGGGTAAATGTGTAATATGTTGAGGACTCCTGCTTTCTCTCCCATCTCATCAATCAACCCTCGTGAGTGCCCAGAACTGGGCTTAGAGGGCTGCACTTATCATATGTATCTACAGCCATGGCCGTTAGTTTTCACTCAGCTGCTATGCTTCAACATGGTGCTATCATTTTGACCCATCATAACAAAGCAAATACTTGCTCATTATTATGAAATGCTCAATCTTCACCAAATTGTCAGGAATTATAGTCTGTACACAGTAGCAGGTGCTCTGATAAAATTTAGTTGAAAGAAAGAATGTTATATAATTACTTTAAAGCAAAATGCTAAATTAGTTGCAAAATTTGAGCATATAATCAATTCAGATGTAAAATATCATTTGCATGATGGCAATAGTCACGAAAGTGCCTGGATGTGTTTAGCACACACCAAATTAAGCATTCATGACAAAATCACAATTAATTCTGCAGATTTAACATTTTCTCATCGGATTTGCTGGAATTGTCTATAATTACAAAAATTATTAATTTTTCAAGTAAGAATAAAGTAGGAAAAATATTTACTTCCGGTAAAAATTTCATTAGTTTTATTAAATTCCACATCTATGGTTAGCGTTTAACACAATTTTCTGTTCAAAATGGTTTCTGTAAAATCCGACGAATCAACAGTCAAGCTATGTATTTATTTGTAATTTTGTCATGAATGATTAATTTGATATGTACCTAACACATTCGGACACTTTGGTGACTATTATTGTGACATATGGCATCAGAACTTGTTATATGCTTAAATTTCCTCTAATTTAGCATTTTGCCTTACAGTCATTATGTAACATTATTCCATTCAATTTCTTTTTATCAGAACACCTGCTACTGTGTACAGACTATAATTCCTGACAAATTGGTGAAGATTGAGCAAGTACTTGCTTTGTTATGATAGATCACAAAGATAGCACCATGGTGAAGCATGGCAGCTGAGTGAAAACTAACGGCCATGGCTGTACCTATTCATCTAGCATTTCAGTAATCAGTGTGTGATTCATTAAAGTTGTTTTGCAGCGATGGGAAACCTGAAAAAGAAAAGAAATATGTTGACTAATTGCAAAACCCCAATCACTTAGCCATCCTCTCAACTTTTCAGAGCTGTCCATCTAGTCTCTCTTTTGTTAAATCTTCATTTGCAAAGTGTTTTCGTCCATGGTTTTATGGTTGATCTTAGTTAATCTTTAACGCCATTCAGCCACCACTAATCTATCATAATGCACACCTGGGAGGGATTGGCATTGATGCTTGCCAAAATTAATTGTATCTTCACTGATTATCTGTCATGCAAAAGAAGACGCAGACAATCAGATTACTTCCTGTCAGATCATATGATATGACGAAGGCATGAAATAATAGGTTGGACCATTTGTTGAAGGATGAATGAAGAGATCTGTTTCTGGTGGAAACAACGAAGTATGTGATGACGGATATACATTGTATATTTATATATTGAGTGATCCCTGGCATCTGGGACATCCATCTTTTGACCTCCTGTGACCTTGTTTAAAGTTGATACTCTCCCTGAAGTACAACCCCTTCCAGTCGTCTACAATGTTGAAGCTGTGATAGCAATGCAGATGTCCCAAAAGCATAATTCATTGACCCACAGGAATATGGCCTCCAGAAATCCCCCTTGGCGAAACCTTGAAAGATCCTTTCTTTCGAAGATTACTGAGGTAGCTAAAGACTTATTCTAAACTTTCCATGTTGCAATGTGAGCCGCTTGTACATTGCATGTACATAAGGGATATGCCTGGTAAATTAACAGGGCTTTTAAGCATGGTAAGCCCACTAACACTGACTAGCTTGAGTATAGCTTGAGCCCAGCTTGTAATATATGGCTGAGTAATCCACTAACTGAAGTAAGGCCAGCCCTCTTTGGCAAAAAGCCATGGGGGTGAGGTAGGTTACTGGGGCTACACTACATATAGATCCATGGGGAAATGTAAGAGGGCCTATGGGCTGTCTTGGTCAATACCAGATGCTAGCCTGGATTTGACCTAGATTGTGTATTTAAAAGGAGGGGTTTTACTGAATCTCATAAACATCTCGTGGAAGATGTTTTGTACTTGCAGTCTCTCTCGATGATAGTGTTGTTGAATGAATTAATGTATATGTCTATTGTCTAAGTAAATTCAATCATTTGAGGATCACACATTGAAGTAAAACATGCAACAATAACAAAAAGTTAACATTCAAAATACCTGTACTGGCAACCAAGCATGTTGACACATGTATATATATAGACTATGATTTGTGTCTTGTGTTGGATGTCAAGGCAACATATAAAATACATTGGTCTCATTCACTGGTTTACATGAGGCATCACAGTTCATTATCCAACTCATCTTGTCCACCAAATGCCTCCCTTGTTTGCCAAATTTGCACCTCAGACGTGCGCTAAGTGCTGACTGACTGATTATCTCTTATTGGTGTCACTGGATTAGTCTACATTTTGGCCTTTAACCAAATCAGCCAAATAATCTTGGGAAATATGGTTCTGGTAAAGCATGGAGAATGAATGGTTGGACTGTAGATTTTTTTCCAAACAAGTCTAAATACAACATCGAGAAAATAAGGAACTACATCATGCTCTTGCCTTGCACAGCAGTATTTTTAACTCATATATATTCAAACTGCCCCAATAAGTGATTCTATTAGAGAAAGTATACACCAATAACTGGACGATGTTGTTAGCCAATAGTATTTGTAGGGTTTGTAGACTCTATATAGTTTTACAATATGATAGGCAATATCATCTTTGTTTCCATGAGAAAAAAATTCACTGCTAAAGTTTAAGCCCTGTGTTCTTGACCATGGGATCTCTCACTATGCAGTCGTGCAATCTAAAAATAGCACAGCAGTGTTTGCTTCTCTGTCCACTGGGAGTTGGGTGTCATGAAAGATCACTCAGCGCACTGCATGAATCTTGTATAATATAGATAATGACCAATAAAAATATTGTTATCGTTATCGTTATTGTGAGTGCATCTCAAAATTCAAATTCCAAACAAATAAAAGGACAGAGAGCTACCAACCATATTGAAATATAGGATATTACAAAAATCGAAGTACACTTAAGGCCTGGTGCAAATAAGAGCGTGACAAGAGGGCAAAAAATAAAGGTATTGTTTTTGCTTGGAATCTTGTTGCAATTCGAAGTACATATACATGGCAATAAATAAACAACAAAATCAGGGTTAAGTAATGATTTCCAACATAGCTATTGCGATTTTTTCAGTGGAAAAAGCAATAACAAAGCATACAACTCTGGTATGATTTGGTTCTTTTATAAGTATTGTGTTGGTCATATCTAATCACTTTCTGAACCTGTTAGACCATGAATGACATGCATGCATATTTTGGTGGGAAACAGAACCGTTTAAATTGTTCCAATATTCAAAACTGCCGTTTTTCAAAGATTTACCCATTTTGAACTAGATAGAATTGAATATATTTTCCAAACAAAGATTTACATATTTCAAAATTGATAAAGATGACGAAATGTTGCCTCGCATACAAAGCCTAGTATGAAATTTGAATTTCTAATAGATATTGTTATTAGTATTGGAGATATAACATGCTGATGTGGCATTGAAAATTTTGTTGGAAGCATCAGGGTCGGGACACTAGTTGACAATCACAAAAAGACATTCATAAACTGCAACCAGTGGCCATAGATAAGTCACCATGTTGGTCTTACATGAATCCTAACTCAATTTTTAACTTTTAATAGCTTTTACATTCATGAAAGAAGATATTTGACAATCTTAAATTATATTAATATTACTTTTTATTTGCCCCATCCCTGCAGGTCTAGACTGTTCCTGGAGTTCTTTTGGCAGTTTTTGCAATCTCTCATAACACAGAGGACATGCAGAGTTCATAATAGCCTGAAATCTGCAAGTTGCAGGTTACATGAGAATGAAAAACAGAAGGTGTTAGGGTCGGGACAGAGGGTCGGGACATGCAATAGTTTTCAACATTAGATAAAAATCCAGAAGGCCAGGTGCCTCCTTTATAGTGCTAGATACTTGAGTCACTGTGGAGGAAAAATGCTGTCGTGAAAAGGTATATGTAGGCAGCCTGTATTGGACTGAGAAAAACTACAAAGTTAGTGTTAGGGTCGGGACAACTTTTACAAAGGAAGAAAATTTGACTCAAACAAGTAGCTATGGCATTTATATATGGAAAATAAGGTATAATATGCAATAGAGGGGTCCTCAGACTAAGCTAGGAGAGCAAATACTACATAGAATACCAAGAACCAACAGGTACACAGAGTTGTTGAGCAGATATTGCTAAAATTTCAATTTTTGGCTTCATTTGCTTCTTCAGAGTCTCATTGACACTATTTCACAAATAAACAGAGCATCAGCTTGCAATTGATAGTCACAGAACCAGAACTCCCATAGCTACAGATGGGAATACTTTCCATTGACAAATATTTTAAATTATTTTCCAAATGAAGGGTTCAACATTGCTCAAAATATGCATGTCACGCTGAAATGCTAAAAAATGGCCATTTTCTGGATGTTCAAGACCTCAGATATCTGGAACCAATGCTCCGATTGCCCTGAAATTTGAAAGATTAACTGACAAAATAGCTTTAAACATAACAAAGTGCTGTGGAATGGAATATACATGTTTTGTATGGTTTGGCTGCAGATGCAATGCTGGCTTCACCTGAAATACGCAAAAATTTGCACCAGGCCTTAATCTGGAATCAATAGAAGAACATTTTGTTGACTCTCTTGACTGAACTGATCAAGTTTATTTGCTATAGTGGGTTAAGAAACATCCATAAGCTGCAAATGGAGTTCCAAGAGTTCAGATGCTGATCCCTCGAACAAATACAGGTCAATTAAATCTTCCCGGGCCAGGAGGTATCTAGGGAGCCCTTATACAGGCCTCCAAAGTAATATACATGGTGGCTTAAGGCAAATAATGGCCAATGGGAGGATGAGTGACTTGTGGGTTTATGTCCATGTTTTATGGTACGCTTGCACTAATTGATTCATACAAGGTAATCGCGAGGGAGCCGTGAAATAAAAAGGTGACAACACTTGGAGATTATTTGCTTTAAACTCTGATAAGGAAACATTGTAAAAATGTTGTTACTTCAAACTAAATTACAAAAATTACTACATATTACTCCTTTCCTATTTGGCATTGACTTTCTTTATTCATTTTTGTAATTTGTGTATGGCAAGAACTCTCTTCTTATATGAGGGCAGAGCCCCCTTTTATGTTGGGTCTTGCATTGAATGTCGAGGCCATATACACTACACTGGCCTACATCGGCCCCTTTCATAGGCTTTACATTAGGCTTCACAGTTCATTATCCATCTAATCTTGTGAAATCAAATACCGCCCTGGTTTGCCTAATTTGCACCTCAGACGTGTGCTACGTGGTAACTGAATGATTATCTTGTACTGATGACACTGACTCCACAAACCCTATTTAACAAAATCACCAAATAATCAAGAATTATGTATCAATTTCCAGCTCTGCAGTACTATTTTGAGAAATTGGTCAGTTCCTTTGGACTGAAGAGCTGTATTATCATACTTGCACAGACACATGACTACTCCTTCAAGCATACAAGAATGCTTTTGAATTCATATCCAAGAGGCAACATGAATTCCATTATTGCAGTGTTGCCTTCAAGTCTGTGTCAAATTACTAAAATTTTGATTTGAATGTCTGTAATTTTTAGATTAGTTTTTATGTGCACAATATAACACGTCAATATCACCCGTTTTTTCCTCTAAGAACAATTTTCATAACAGCCTGAAGTTTATGACCTGTGTCGTTGACCGTGAGATCTTTCACCATGCAGTAGTGCAACCTATACATAGTACAACAGGATTTGCTACTCTGTCCCCTGGGAGTTGGGTGTCAAGAAAAATCACACAGCCAAATGCATGAATCTCGTATTAGCAGGAAGAGAGGAGAGGCCTCTGTCATCCAGCACAATGGTGAGGAAAAACTGCTCAGAGAAGGACCAATACAGAACTGCTTTGGCAGCCTTGACAGCACTGGAATGGACGTTGCCTTGCAAGAGTATGAATGGAGGCCAGTTTCCAAGGTTGCATGGTGACATGTTATTATCGTTTTCATAGCTACGTGTTTTTCAAGTTTGCAATTTGCTTCATTCCAAAACTGTGATGTCAGAGATTAAGTTAAATAATTTTGTTTATTACAAGCACAGATTTCAACAAACTGACTAAGTGCAGTGACACACGGATGATGTATGTTTTACTCCGCGCTGTAACTGAACCAAACAGACTACTTAGCCTCAAAGGAGAGTTGCAATTACTAACAAAAAATGTTGTTTGAAATTTTGATGACTGGTGTCCTGTGAAAACAGTAACACATTTTGTATGAAAAACAATTAATAAGGTGAAACACTCAGCTTAGACATGCGATGTTTGTTGTGGTTGTACACAAATCGTAACATTGCCTGACAGTTTTAAATTCCTTTGTCATTAACTGTGATGTCAAACTCTGAACTGATATGTCACAGATTGAAGATTAGACCAATCACATTGACAGATACCCGATGATGTCGCGGTTTAACTGCACAACGAAGTTTTCAAAAAAACACGTAGCTATGAAAACGATAATAAGTCAAAATTCTGGTGCCAGTGAAAAAGACTCACTTTTGAATGTCTCTGATCTGTACTCTATTGTCTTATTGAAAAGTATATCAGTCTATAAAGCAAAGGTCCTTCAAGAAAGAGAGGGGGGTGCCATATGAAGTTGCATCTTTTATATAGTTATGTGATTCTCAACAAAGGATGGGTGGCACTGTTGGGATGTCATAGGAAGATGACAGAGAATACAAACAAGAATGACAGATCGATGATAATGAAAAAGAAGTGTGAGAACAAGTTAGGAATCTGTTGGTATATATATATGATGTAATATGTTGTTTGATTAACATTTTCAAAATGATATTAAAGAAAATTAGTTGCATCCCTGATTGCTTATTATTATTTGTACATTTATATATATTATTATTCTTATGAACTGAAATTGTTTCATACTGATAATAAGCTAGCTCAGACTCGGTATTAATATTCTAAAAAGAAGTGCAGTCTGAATGTCTGATGTGACTGCTCTCTATTATCATATACAGCTCCTTAGATCTTTTCAGTTGAGGTCCTGTCTCTGAAGGGAACATATTTTGATTGCTGAATATATTTCCAGACATCAGAGTCAGGCGACCTTCAAGATTTCTCTGTGCACTTTTTCTTTATGAATATATAAGGTCGCTTCCATAGGGACATACACTCCAGTAAAGGACATTGAGGCTGTATAGAGCATACAGAAAATACGTACACCCTAGGAATATTTAAGATGTAGTTTCCAAATGCACTACCTCTATTGTCGAGAAGTATTTTCAAATAGGAGTCAAGCTGGAGTTAAAACATCCGGTGGAAGGAAGACTTCCAAATGTTCATCCATTCTATTACACGGTGGCATTGAAATAGCTGTTGTGGCCATAGTTATCCAAATAACATATTTCGATTGATTCTACAGCTGTGATGTTGTCTGTACCATCCTGGTCATAAATATTACTTAAAATGTATCAAATTCTATTGTTTTTAGTGTAATCTCAAACAACATTTTCGAAATCTTGCCTCTGTTCATTTAAACAGCTTATGCATCTATAGCTGTTATGATAATGCCTTACCTTATTGCCTGCACTCTCTATTATACAAACCTATACCATATTGTGTCTGCCAAACTCGATACTGAAACATATCACCTGAAAAAATATTGGCTCCCTTGTGTGCTACCAATGTTTGTGCTATTGTCTTTGGGTTTTCCGGGATTTCGATTTAACATTTTAGGCAATGAAATTTCCATGTCTCTACGCTATTCTGTCCATACACGCCATTCATTTTCAACCTTATTTAGGAGCAAACTTTGACACCACTACAAATTTAATAGCATCAGTCTGGACTTCAGATAGTTTTAATTGCCAAAACTTTTTGTGTCCGAGAGCAGGGCCTCGGGCCCTTTGTCGTCATCAATGGGATTGTCATATCAAAGTTGGTGTGGATCGAAAAACATTTCACAGATGCAAGAACAACCCAAAGTTATGATGCCATTATGATGCACAGTGTTTACACTGTTGCACTAGATGCCCTGGCTTTAATCTTATGTCTCACTGCTCTAAATAGTTAACTTTAATCCCCAAAATTCCTCCTTGCTCAGCAGACGATTTCTGAGAAGCATCTTCTTCTTCTACCCTTTGGCCCTTCCGCCCTGAGTGGGGTGCACCACAACCTGAGATTTATACTTCAGCCAATTACGAAAGATAGACAGATAGACAGATAGACACATAGATAGACATATAGATAGATTGATAGGTAGATTGATAGATCTATAGATAGAATGCAACTTTTAACAAGTTATAGAGATGTGTTAATGTAATGATCATATCCCATTGAGTTATAAGGGTTATTAAATTGCTCGAGGACACGGTGCATGCATTGCATGCTATTTTTGTAGCCTACATTTGTAAATAGGCTAGTACCCCCATTCCTTTCTTAGATTTTTGATACATTTAACAAAAACTTTTAACACAGTAACACAATTTAAAACTTTCAGACAGAAATAGCAAAGTTGTTTAGATCAAAGGGATTAAGACAGGTGTTACATGTTTGAGATGTCTCCACTTACTGAATCAATAAAACCCTCTTGTGGATAATGAAACTTTAAAAAGCTTCCTCAAGCCTCTTCTGAACTGTCGCTTAAAAAACAAATATACTTTTATCATGCAAATTGTACAGTGGAGGTCTATTGATGTCTCCATTGACAAATTCTGTAAGAAAGTCTGGAAACAAGAAAATGAAATCTCATGTGCAGTCTTTTTGTTCCATCAAAATCTAGCTTCAGGAATTTTCTGTTGCAGATGCTCTGCAAAAACTGCATGTACACAGGATGATCCTTGAATGAGGTTGCGCTGAAATGTTCACAGATCTATGCTTTTTCAGAAAACAGGCAAAAGACCAAGAAACATTATTTTGTGCAATTTATGGAGCTTATGATCTTGCTGTGCATAATATGTACTGCATTATGCAACACACACTAACAATGGATACAAAATTTACACCACTTTCCTAGAAACATCTTCTTGACGACAAAAACTACTTTCCTGCTATTGTCTAGTAGCGACAAGTACTTTTGTCTTGAGAGGGTCCCCTGGCTCTAAATTGTATAATATCTATATGCCATCAATGTAATTGTTTTATTTTAAGAGCAAATAAATTATGTGTCATTGTCATTGTCATTGTCATTGTCATTGGCATTCATTTCAACCGTATTTAACAGTACCTCACTTCTCAGAGCAGTATCATCAGCCCACTTGAGGTGATTGTTATCATGTTAAATTGACTGTGGCATTCTTTGCATGAGAAAAGGCAGTTTGGTTTGAAGCTTTGCATGCGAACAAGGAGCAATTGATCAAAATTTGGTGCAAGAATCAGAAAGTTAGAGTTGGCTGATACTATGTGCCATGGGAATCCTTTGATTTTAAAGTGAAATTAGAAGTGGTGATCAGTTTGAAGAACACAATCTACAAATAGGATAGATGTCTTCACATTTGTTGTCTATGTTTTTAGGCCATAATAACTATTTTTTGACACCGGAAGCTCAATTTTTTAAATATAAAAGTATTCTTACTATTTCTGAAAACTGATTCTTTTACATAACTAGTCAAGGACTTTGTTGAAAAGCTTCCATTGGTCTCGAATTTGTATCATATGATAACAATTCTGTGATTTTACTACACTACTACAGAATCCTGTAATTTGTCCAGTTCAGATTAATAAAGTTCCAGACCATCTGTGCAGTTTCATATCAGCCTTATCAAATATCATTCATTGAATGTGGATCCATCAATTACTTACTGCAGAGCATAGATCTATATCCGTTGCACAATATTGACATTAGGCACTATAGCAAAACAGAACAGTAACCCCTGGAGAATGCAGCATGAAAAATGCGAACTGCCAAATGGCATGTTTGTTGCTTTTAAATGTTTCAGCAACACTATTCTGCATTAGCACTAAGTACATCTGACCTAGCATGTGAAATGGAAGCAAATTTTTAGGGGTCTTGGTAGTTTGTTGTGACCTCATTACCATTCACATTAGTTTCCGTTTTTACCACCAATTAAGTTACTAAGCAAATGAAAAAGTTCTTTCCCATTTTGAATCCTGGTATTTTTTTTATTCCTTCACAATTCCAATGGTAAGTTATCCACAGATAAATACCCTAAAACAACCAAAACCCACACTGACACATTTTCGCGAGTCGCGACATTATTCCAGAAGCAAAATGGTACTGAAAAAAAAAAGTCTTTTCAGGGATTGGTTTAGGCCAGAGCTATTGAAATTCATTATTCCTTTCACTATTTCACTATCATGGTGATATCTAAAAGAAAATAGTTGCTTGCCAGCACAAACTATCAGGCAGGCAGGCAGGCAGGCAGGCAGGCAGGCAGGCAGGCAGGCAGGCAGGCAGGCAGGCAAGGCAGGCAGGGAAACTAGCAACAGGTTGCAAGTTAAGCTTGATCTTGTGTGACCCAACATGAGTTGGTTGCATGCCTGCTGCCCATTAGCATCCATGACGAGGGAAGGAGACTTTTTGACAGGTCAAATGTATTTGTTCATGTCCAATAATAATGTAACTGGATCATGCATGACAAAATCGCCTTGAAAAGCACCATGAAATGTGGTCAATATCAAGGCGGGGCATGAGTACCCTGCATATATTAAGTGTAAGGCATGATTAGGTGAGACTAAAAGATTGCCCTCCTTATGCAATATGCCAATAGAAATTCATAGTGGCACTATGAATATTATTGGATTTATTAGAGATAATATCTGTTTTTATACAGATTTTCGTCAATATTGCGTCAAACAATAATTCAAGAGAAATCTGCTCCAATACAGAATGAGTCAATATTTTAAGAAAATTACCATTAATGAAATTGACTTTTACATAATTACTTCCTAAAAGGTAGTATTTCAGTAACCTGACCAACCTGTTGTGGATTCACATCGTGATTGGACCAATTCAATTACCACATTTCCATTAGCGCAGTAAATTTCAATTGAAATCACAACCCAATTTTCCAATCATAGCCTGTCATGTTCACCCCCATTACGATAGTGACCCTTATTGACAGATCACATCCCAAAACGTAATAACATTCTCTTGTTTGGAATGTAGGGTTCCAAGATCATTTTCAATTACCAGCAGGAGCCAATAAAACAAACATGGAGGTTGGAAGAAGCTCATTGACCTGATTGATGTAATAATCTGAATAGGCTAAATGATTCTAAAACAGAGCATCATACGGTAGTGGGCACAAGGAGAGTTTTGGCTTAGTATATTGTTCTCCGCTCATCTTCTTTATTCAAAATATTTTGTGGTATGCTCACTTAATAAAAAAAAAAGATGAAATAAAGTTCATCTGCCTGAATAGACTGCAATTTCTTGAGATTCAATAGACAGACCAAAAATTTTGAATAAATAAGCAACAATGCCATCTAAGTGCTAGCAACCAAACATTCTTTGCACAATAAACATTTTTGCAAGCAATCAATATTCCTCAGACGTGCATAGAATTTTAATGAGTCTAAATTTACACAGACTGAACTCAATTCTCTGAATTCAAAACATTTTAGATTAAGAAAGCCAACAAGTTCTTTTTTGCACTCTCTAGGGAAAACTCAATTCATAAATATTGAACACAGCTGTTTGAAAAGCAATCTTTTATATTCGGAGTCATGTCAATCGTCTTTTCAAATTCTAAATTTTGTTATTTTGATATTTTACTGGAAAATATGAAGCAAATACCAGACTCAGATGAAAATGAACACTGCCATACTGCTATGAAGATTGAAATGTTTTTCTGTGCCTTGTATTTTTAATTGATGCCTCATCATTGTAATAATTTTTGTCTGTTGCTTGAGTGACACCTTGCATCTTGGACATCCACCTATTGACCTTCTGTGACCTTGCTTCAAGGTGAATCTTTCCCTGAGGTGCAACCACTTCCAGTCATCTACAATATTATTACAAACGCTGTGATAGGAATTCCCAATGTCTCCAAAGCATAATGCATTGACCCATAGGAAATTTTGTCTCCAACAAAGATTGATTAGTGACGAGAAGTATTCAACACATTGGAGTATTCAATGTGAACTGTCTTTCTGCATTCTATCTGTCTATCGTACTATCGTATGCTCAAAAATCACAGTCAGTAGCTGGCCTTCCCATGTTGCCTGTTAGGTGCTTTAACATTGCATTTGCATTTAGGGATATGCCTTGTAAATGAACATTAGAGATATGCCTAGTAAATGATCAGGGCTTTTAAGCATGTGAAGCCCACTAACACTGACCAACTGGAGTATGCTTGAGCACAGCTTGTAATATATGGCTAAGTAATCCACTAACTTAAGTAAGGCAAGCCCAGTTTGGCAGAGAAGCAGTGGGGGTGAGGCAGGTCACTAGGGCTACACTGCATACAGATCCATGGGGAAATGTAAGAGGGGCCTAAGGGCAGTCTTGGCCAATACCTGATGCTGGTCTGGATTTGACCTTGATTGTGTATGCAAAAGAAGGGGTTTTACTTAATCTCATAAACACCTCATGGAAGATCTTTTGTACTTGCAGTCTCTTGATTATAGTGTTATTCAATGAATTAATATATATGTCTATTGTCTAAAGATCACACATTGAAGTAAAACGTGCAACTATAATGGAACAATAACAAAAAGTAAACATTCAAAATACATACAATGGCAACCTAGCATATTGTTACATGTATATATATGGACTATGATTTCAATCTTGCATTGAATGTCGAAGCACCACATAAATACATTGGCCTCCACAGATATTACATTAGGCATCACTATTCATTATCCGCCTCGTCTTTTCCACCTAATGCATCCCTTGTTTGCCTAATTTGCACCTCAGAAGTGTGCTACGTGCTGGCTGACTGATTGTCTCTTATTGGTGCCACTGGACTGGTCTACACTTCAGTCTTAAGCCAAATCAGCCAAATAATCTGTGGAAATATGGCTCTGTTGAAGCATGAAGTATTTGTGGTTGGACAGTAGATTTTTTTCCCTAACAAGTCTCAATACCACATCGAGAAATTGAGGAACAAAATCATGCTCTTGGCTTGCACAGCCGTATTTTAAACACAGATATTCAAACTGCCCGAATAAGTGATAGCTATTCTATTAGAGAAGGTAGGCCTACACCGAGTCCCAAGTGATTAGGCAGCGATTGTTTTTTGCCATATCTCCAAAAGTATTCGGAATATTTTTATTTCCTTCACCAACAAGGGTGGGTTGGGGTAGCACATTATTCAGAGAAACTTTTGTCCCATTCCGTTAACACAGTCAGAACTTACTACATTTATTAGAAGTTTTGGGTGTGCCAAGTTATTAGGTACGCTGCATTCAAATATAGAGAAAAAAATTTAAAATCTCAGATGATAATGGCCTGAATATATTCCTTATATTAATTTCCATAAAGTTACAGCACATTTGGAAGCTTTCATGGCTGCACTTAGAAGCATTCCACTTTATTCTGCTCCATTGGAATACCATTGGATTTAGCTAAAATTCGATAAATAAAGCCTCTCCTAAGTTAGAAATAAGTCATTTTAATAAAAACACTCCTCCTAGTCTTATTTGATGCCATTGACTTTGTCCTGTGCTGATTTCAACCAATTCTGGCCATTGTATGTGAATACAGAGCAATTCAAAAACTTGTCAAATGTCTCATTACTAGCTCCCATTGGAATAACATTGCAAATAAGATGCGATAAATCATACTTTTTTTTATTTGCTGTTGACTTGGTCGATGAGCTACAATCTGGCTGAAACTCCTGCAGCACGAAGTTAATAGCATAAAGTAACCTACAAAACAATCTTTTTAGTGATATGACTTACTTTTAGTCCGAGAGAGGCTTTGTTTTTTCAAAATTCGGGTAAATTCAATAGTATTCCAATGGAGCAGAATAAAGTGGATCGCTTCCAAGTGCAGGCATGAAAGCTTCCGAATACGGCACAACTTTATGGAAATTAACATTGGGAATATATCCAGGTCATTTTCATTTGAGATTTCATAGGTTTTGTCCATGTTTTAAATGCAGCATGCAAATGTACCTAATAACTTGGCACACCCAAATCCTGTAATAAATGCAATAATGTCTGACTGCATGAACGGAATGGGGCAAAACCCTCTTAGAATAATCTTCTACCCTAACCCACACTTGTGGGTGAAGGACATAAAAATATTCCAAATACTTTTGGAGATATGGCCAAAAGTCATCGCTGCCTAATAACTTGGCACTCGGTGTATACGCCAATAATTGGATGATGTTTCAAGCCGCAAGTGTTTGTGAGGTTCTTAGACTCTATATATGGCAATTTAGCTTTACAATATGATAGGCAATATCACCTTTTGTTTCCATTAAAAAAAAGCATTGTGTCGTTGACCATAGGATCTTTCACCACACAGTAGTCCAACCTATACATAGTACAGAAGTGTTTGCTCCTCTGTCCCCTGGGAGTTGGGTGTCAAGAAAGACCACTCATCCAACTGCATGAATCTTGTATTAGCAGGAAGAGAGGAGGGACCTCTGTCATCCAGAACAATGGAGACGAAAAACTACTAGTAGAAGGACCATTAGTCCATTACAGAACTGCTTGACAGCCTTGACAGCACTGGGGTGCAAATTCTTGCCTTGCTTGAGTATGAACAGAGGAAAAGTTTCAAGGTTGCATTGCGACAGGATAAGTCAAAATTATTTCGGCCAGTGAATAAAACTCACTTATCATTTTTTTCTGATCTGTATTCTTTAGGCTATTTGAAGAGTATGTCAGTCTATGAAGCAAAAGCCCTTTAACAAAGAGAGGGGATGGCGTCTGCAGTGGCGTCTTTTATATGGTTGTGTGGTTCTCAACAATGGATGGGTGGAACTGTTGGAATGTCATAGGAAGATGACAGAGAATCCAAAAAGGAAAGACAGATTGATGCAACTGGATGTGAAGTATGTCAAAAGGTAGTAATCTATTGGTTTATTTGTAACATTAACAAAGTAATATATTTAATAGAAAGTTGTTGCTTCCATTCAAGCCGAAAATCTTACCGGACGCTACCTTGCCAATTATATTAAAGTCAGCTGAGACTTGATATCTCCAGAAGAACCACATTACAGTTGTCTAACAGGTAAATGTGGGACATGAAGATATGTACACCCGAGAATGTCAATGTACAACGAGGCCGTAAGGCCGAGTTGTACATGACATTCGAGGGTGTACGTATCTCATGTCCTACAATTTACCCGTTAGACAATTGTTTTGTACCATGAAACCCCCTATTATCACAAGAAAGTTATGAAAATTACGAGCCAAATTGTGTTAAATACTTTAGTCAGGAACAAGTCTTATTTCAGGGACTTGACTTTTCCACAAAAAGAAATTTTCAAGGTATGATTGGTTATCGTGATAGTTTGTGTAAACCACCATTTGCATTCCTTCCCCTTTTTTAGAGATACAAATTCTTTACCACAAAAAAGAAACTGTTACTGATGATGTGAAAGAGAGGTTGAAAGACGTCACCATGGTGACACCATTGTGATGTCACATCTCATGCTGCAGCCCTTCAGTGTCAATGAAGGAAGCACCAACCATTGGACATGACAATATGTACAACAGTGGACATAATGCTAATTTTCACTGTCGAGTGGTACAAAATCTAAATGTCTGATGTGGTTGCTATCATGTATAGCTCCTTAGATCTTTTCAGATGAGGTCCTATATCTGAAGGGAACATATTTTGACAGCTGAATATATTTCCAGACATCAGAGTCAAGCCCAAGGGTGCCGGAACAGGGGGGGCAGGGGGGGCAATTGCCCCTGCTGCCCCTGGCCAGGAGGGGCAAGGGGGGCAAGGTTGCCCTTTTCATCTCCAAGAAAAAAAATTTTTGGGCCTTAATTTACAGTGAATTTAGGCAAAAATCAATAAGTATATATTCAAAATTGTCATTGCCGCTCAGTAAATTTTTGTCTTGCGAATTAGATTTGCCCTTTCTCGACCGACCGCCCCTGCCGCCCGCGTTTCCTTCCGGCACCCCTGGTCAAGCCACTTTCAAGAATTCCCTGTGTACTTTTTCTTTATGAATATATAAGGTCGCTTCTGTTGGGACATATACTCTGGTAAATGACATCGAGGCTGTAAAGTGCATACAAAAGTACATACACCCTAAAGTAATATACAGTGTAAGATGTAGTCTCCAGTTGCACTACCGCTATTGCTGAGAAACGTTTTCAAATAGGAGTCAAGATGGAGATAAAAAATCCAGTGGAAGGAAGACTTCCAAATGTTCATCTTTTCCATTTCATGATGGTATTGAAATGGCTGTTGTTGTTATCCAAATGACATATTTGGATTGATTCTACAGCTGTGATTTTGTTTGTACCATCAAGGTCTTTTCCTTATTCAGAATTTGATTGGATTTATAAATATTCTTCTGATTTATCAAATTCTAGTTCTTTGAATGTAATCTGATTCAACCAAGTTTTGGATATCCTGCCTCTGTTTGTTTTGTTTAGACAGTGTATGCATTTATAACTGCTATGATACTGAAGACACTGTATTGTTGTGATGAAGCCTGCAAACTGTATCATATAAGTTACTATATTGTGTATGCAAAACTTGATACTGAAACATTTACTTAAAAATATAAAAATATTGGCTCCGGTCAGTGCTACCAATCTCTATGCTATTGTCTTTGGTTTTTCCAGAAATTTGATTTAAGATTTTAGGCAATGAAATCTCCTTACCTCAAAGCTAAATTGTCCTTAAAAACCATTCATTTTCAACCTTATTTAGGGGCAAACTTTGACACCGCTATAAATTTAATAGCATCAGTCAGGACTTCAGATAGTTTTAAATTTCAAAAACTTTTTGTACATTTTTAATTACCACCCCATTCCTTTCTTGAATTGTTCATACATTTAACAAAACGTTTTGACACTGCAACAAAATTTAAGAGAAATGGGTGTTTAGATCAAAGGGATTAAGACAGGTGTTTCGTGTTTGAGATGTCTCCACCTACTGAATCAATAAAATCCTCTTGTGGATAAAGAAATTTTGAATTACAAGCCTCTTCTTCAGTTTCCCTAAAAATCAAAGACGCTTTTCTGATGCAAACTGTACAGTTTTGGTCTATTGATGTCTCTGTTGACAAATTCTGTAAGAAATTCTGGCAACAAGAAAATGAAATCACCTGCATGCTGTTTTTATTCCCTCAAAATCTGGCTTCATGCAGATGCTGTGCACAAACTGCTTACACAGGATGAGAGCAGAAAGATCATTGAAGGAGGTTGCGCTGAAATATTCATAGACACTTTACCGTAAAACAGGCAATAGACAAAAACATTATTATGTGAAATTTAGGAAGCCTCTGAACTTGGGTAACTATCTGCATGGGACAGAAACAGACCATGTACACTGCTATATGAGAAACATCATCTTTACATGATGACAAAAATTCCTGTTTAGTTGCAGGTATTATTATCCATGGTAATTGACTTATACCTGGACCTCTTAAGGTAGCAAATTGAGTATTAAAGTTACCCTGAATGATAGGTTGGGATTGGAAAAAAACTTTTCCCAATTTTTACACTATCTTGTGCAGTGGGCTCGTTTTGTTAAGTGTGTAAAATTTCTTTGTACTAGGATAATTTTTTCCTGTTGAAATTACCCAACAAATGTACTAAATGACCCCTGGATTAATTTCGGGTACGCACGGAAAAAATCAGAGGCTTGATTGCTTTCTGCTTTGTGACGTCATGACCTTTGTAAGAATTAGTTAACTTGTAACAATGTATTTTTAACAATGGTCATTATGACGTCATGTACAATGGATGTGCTGGAGGATGGAGGAACTATCTTGAAAAAGTACATAAAATAACTAAATAATTTATGGAATCAAAGTAATACTTCAACAAATTAGTTAAAAATATTATTTGACAAAAGCTTATATTACACTGTGTATGAAACCACCAATATTTCACAAAAAGATTTATCATTCAGGACAACTTTAAGGGCATTCTTTGCAACTCTATTTTGTAGTACTTCACTTCTCCAAGCAGTATCATCAGCCAACTTGAGGTCATTGTATCTCGTTAAATCGACCGTGGCATTCTTTGCATGAGAAAAGGCAGTTTCGTTCGAGGTTTTGCATGTTAACAAGGAACAATCAACATTTGGCATATGAATCAGGAAGTTAGAGTTGGTTGATATTATGTCACAGCTTCTGATTTTAAAGTAAATTTAAAAGTGGTGATCCGTTTAATGCAATACAATCTAAAAATGGGATTGATGTTTACACAATTGTTGTGTATGTTTAGGCCATAATAAATACATTTTGACACTGGAAGCTCCACTTGTCAATTACAAAAGTATTCCCACTAGTAACTGTTCTGAAAATGGATTATTTATATGTCTAAACTGTCCACACTTAAAAACGCACACCTGTTAAAAGAGCCACAACTTGTAAAGTACTCAAGATAATTATTTGTAACCTTCCAAGCCTGCCAATTTACTGCTTGGCCAACGATTTTGAAAGTTTGATGAAAATCTATTGGTTTTTCAAAGAACCAGAAACAATATTGCATGGTTGTCTCAAATTCGGGAATAGCAAAGTTTAATGAGGCTGTTATGTGAAGAATACCCACCACATCCACATGTTAATGAATTCAAATTGCCAACAAAGAAGTCCAACATGATTGCATTGCAAAAAATTATCACATTGGGGTAATTGTCCAAGCTTATGAGGCAAATTTTGTGAAGAGGATGTGACAAACAAAATGTGAAAAACACCAATTTGGGCTAAAATCAACCCAAAACCAACAAAATGCAGTGAAAATGCTTGAAGGGGTCAAGGGAACCACTTTCATTGTCTATGAACTCGAAAAATTGGACTCCAATGAACTGAATGCAAAAATGTTTTCGGCCTCGATTTGCATTGGTTGTGAATTTGGTTTTTGAAGCAGTCCCACAAAATGAGGCCTGATGCAGCCGATTCTCAAAGTGAAACTTTCCAGATCCTAGGCCTGGATATTTAGCCACATCAGTACAAAATGTCATGGTCATACGTAAATTAGAAGTTAGTTTTTAAGCTGTGTTAAAAGGTGTACGTTTTTAAGTGTGAGCAGTTTATATGAATACAATTCTTGTGCATCATCTAACAAAGTATGAAGGACCCTCTGGCCACAGTCTCTCTATACATTGCCAAAATCATTTTGTAAAATAAGTCACAGCAGATGGTGAAAGAGGTTTTATCTGGCTTCACTGTCGTACATAATGGAGATACTGCTTTATGGACCCACAGGCAATCATGATTGATATTTGTTTTTTACCAAGGTAAAAGGTCAAACTACAAATTCAATTAAACTTGACATCTCCATAAATGATTATGTTTGATTGATTCCTGCAATTTAAATGTATGCCACAGGCAATGGTCGAGCACAAAAATTGAAACTGTGTCCTTTTCTTCCCGTTTAATGCCAGGTTACACTGAAGGGCATCACATTCATTCTACATTCTATTCTGCTCATGAAATGGCATCCATGTGTGACTTATGGCAACTTTTTAAAACTTGGAGGTCCTTGAGAGAAGTCCTTGCATGTTTTGAGCAGTGCGCTTCCTCATATAAATGCTCAAGCCACTGCACATGACCGCTCTGATAAAACTGTTAATTGTTTGAGGCTTTATATCGATCTGTTGCACTCACTCCAAGTGTTTTTTGCCCAATTTTAAAAAGAAAAGTCTTAATCATCACCCTTTCGATTGGAATGGGGTGGGGGGGTTACAAGTCCTGCCTCCTTCAACTGCTCTTTTTGCGGATATTTTATTTTTTGATGAGAAGCCACTGCAGATCATTGAGTTATTAAAGACCGAGTGAGAGCAGTTATGTGAATATGACATTTCAGAAATCAAGATCTTTTTTGAAAAGCTTCCACTGGACTCATATTGATATCATATGATAACAATTCTGTGATTTTACTACAGCGTCCTCAGTCATTTGTCCAGTGCAGATTTAAAAAGTTTCAGACCGTCTGTGCAGTTCACATCAGCCATATAAACTGTCACCCATTGAATGTGGATCCTTCATTTACTTACTGTAGAGTGTAGTTATCAATTGCACATTTTGACATGAGGCACAACAGCCAAACAGAACAGTAGTCCCTGGAGAATACAGCATGGAAAAAGTGAACTGCCAAATGGCATGTTTATTGTTTCAGCCGCACTGTGCTGAACTGCAATAACTACATCTAACCAAGCATGTGAAAAGGAAACAATTTTTTTAAGGGTTTTCGGTTATTTGTGACTACCATTCACATTGGTGTCCATTTTACCACCAATTTAAAAGTCACTCAGCAAATGAAAAAGTTCTTCTTAATTCCAATACTAATGGTATAGCAACATTTAAGTTATCCACAGATGCACACTCCAAAAAAACCAACCTCACTGACACACTTCAACGACACTGAAAAAAAAAGACCTTCCACGGATTTGTTTAGTCCCGAGCTGTTGAAAGTCATTATTTCTTTCAATATTTAACCATCATGGTGATATCTATGTCTGCCGCATTTATTTTGTCTAACAAAACTTGAGCTACTGGTCAGGAAGTAGCTGCCAGCCAGGGGGGGTCGGAACTGCACCACGTGATCAGTCGTGACGTCACCAGCAGAAAATCAGAAACCCGCTCATTTGGCCTCTGACCATCGTAGCGTCAACATCTCTGAAGGACAGCTGACATGACGTTGCACTGAAACTATACGATGGCCCGGCAGTAAAAATGCTCTAGATTGCTCAATTCTTATCCGATTTTCATGAAATATGACTCGTTTTAAAGCTCTCATTTGCGCGCACAACATATATCCAGACGGCACAAAGAAGAAAAAATTTGTGAGGCTACGAAAAATCAGTCAATCGCACATAATCTCAAGAGAAACATCAGTCAAAGCTTGTCATAATGCCCTACCCCAAGCACTAGTCACCAAATCCCAGCCTTTGGTCATTTTATTTCCTAATGGTCTAGAAAACTATAGTAAAACAGCAATTTTTATTTATTTTTTTAGCAGCAGGTGCAGGGGTGGATCCAGAAAATGTCGGACAGGGGTTTACTAATGAAAATGTACTAAAAATATCCGGATTTTTTTTTTAGATTAAAATGTAAATCCCTGACCCCCCCCTCCCCCGGATCCGCTACTGAGCTGATATCAGATAATCCAAAAAGAAAGACCATACATGTATCTTGTATAATTGCAGTCTGATATTATACTAACTATAGGCCTATGCTATTATTTTGTGGCCTTATAGTCCGTTGCTAAAAAAAACAAAAAGCCTACATAGGCCTATACACACAATGTATAAAAAGTTGGGTTACCTACATGTGTCCCAAAATCAGATGTTCTGGATTATGTAGCTATTAAATCTTATGCCCTCTTGCTAGTCTTGTATCTTCTGGCCTTGGTCATTTAAATTTCGAAATTTTGTATACTAAGTCTATGGTGTTTTTTTGCTTTAAACACCCTGCCTCCATCATTATATTATACGGTAATTCTGCAATGATTCTGCAATTATTCTACTGTAATTCTGCCAGTTTCTGCTGCTATTTTGCAATTATGATGCAATTCTACTAAGTTTTCCCTGAAAAATTGCAGGAGAATTTTAGTGGAATATCAGTAGAATTGCAGTATGTTTCCCTTTAGAACTTGCAGAATTGCCATAGAATTACTGCAGAATCACAGTAAGAGTTGCAGTGGAATCGTAGTAGAGTTGCAGTGGAATAACAGTAGAATTGCAGCAGAGATACAGTGGCCTTCCCTTAAAAACTTGCAGAATTGCAGTGTGATTTCAGTAGGATTACAGTGGAATTACAGTAGAATTGCAGCAGAGTTGCAGTGGAATTACTCAATTACAGTAGAATAGCAACAGAATTGAAGTAGAATTACTGAAGAATAGCAGTAGGTTTCCCTTGAGCCATCTCAGAGAAAATCATGCGGAGCTGTTTGGATGATGTTCTCGGAATCGCCTAAAATTTTGCATAGGTACCAGACCACCTCATAAACGAAGAAAAGTGAAGTTGGAACTTCAAAACTCAGAATACTTTCTCACAGGGTCCAAATAGGGGTGTCGGGAAATCATTTTTTACAGAAATCCTCATTTCATCAACATAAAAGTGGCCTATGTTCAGCACTCTCTGGCTGCTTGAAACTATTAACAAGAAATATGCAAACTGGGTTTAGATGAAAGCTAACATTGTTTTGAACAATAAATCATCTCTATTTATTAATTTCACGAAAAAGGCTACTCTGGGGGGTCACTCCGACACTGTAGATTTTGGCATCATTTTGCTGTTTTTCAACATTGAAAAACATGGTGTTGAAAAACATGCCTTGTTTGGAGGCCAATTAGGCCTACTCAAATTCATGCGGGTCTTTGATGGACCATATTTGTTTAGAACATAGGCAAAACACTTGAATTTTATTAATCTAGTGAGAAACTTGAGGGAAAATTTGAATTTTCAGAAATTCAGCCATTTCAAAAACTGTAATTTTCCGAATTTCCGTAAAAAATCATGAAATTTCCATAGTCAATAGGTCGAAGTAGTACCAAACCTATTTTCATAATTTTTTATTGCAATTAATGAAAATTACAATTATTCTGTGAAAAAGTTGTTTTCTCTCGAAAAATAATTATTTTGTATCACAGGGCTAATTTTCAAAATTAAATTTTTTACAAATTTTGATAATTTATCGGAAAAGTATCAATTTCGTGACCCGCACAAATTTTATAGTGTCTTTTCAGTGAAATTAATGACAGAGGAGATTTATTGTTCAAAACAATGTTAGCTTTCATCCAAACCCAGTTTGAACATTTCTTGTTAATTTTTTCTTGCGCCCAGTGCTGAACATCAGCCACTTTTTTTTTTATGAAATGAGGATTTCTGTTAAAAATTGCTTTCCGACACCACTATTTTGAGGCCCCCAATGAGAAAAGTATTCTGAGTTTTGAAGTTCCAACTTCACATTTCTTCGTTTAACAGATGGCCTGGTCACCGTGTAAAATTTTAGGCGATTCCAAGAATGTCATCCGAACCAAGCGCCTGATTTTGCAGTATTCTCTCCGATACAGCTCATGCAGAATTGCAGCAGAATTGCAGCAGAATTGCAGCAGAATTGCAGCAGAATTGCAGCAGAATTGCAGCAGAATTGCAGCAGAATTGCAGCAGAATTGCAGCAGAATTGCAGCAGAATTGCAACAGAATTGCAGCAGAATTGCAGCAGAATTGCAGCAGAATTGCAGCAGAATTGCAGCAGAATTGCAGCAGAATTGCAGCAGAATTGCAGCAGAATTGCAGCAGAATTGCAGCAGAATTGCAAACCAACAAATTTGTAGCAGAATTGCACAAGAAATAATCAGAATTGCAGGATTATTTTTCAAGAAAATAGCAGAATTTCAATAGAATTGCAGCAGAAACAGCAGAATCGCATCAGAATTTCAACACAATATCAACGGAGTTCCGACAAAATTACTGCATAATTGCAGCCGAGTTTCAGCAGAGTTGTAGCAGAATAATCTCGGAAACAAGCAAAATTACAGTAGAATCGCAGCAGGAACTAGCAAAATTGCAGTAGATTTGCAGAAAGATATAGCATAATTGCAGTAGAATTACAGAATTGCAGCAGAATTCCAACAAAAACTAGCAGAATTTCAACAGAAACAAGCAGGATTGCAGTAGAACTGCTGTAGAATTACACTAGAATTACAATATATTGCGTCAGTATTCATCGAGCTACTTGCAGAATTCCTGCTAGAGCACCTGAGATTTCCCAAGACCGACCACATGCATACACAGCTTGCTCGTACACCAACCATTGTGCGACAGAGCTATGACTAATTATTTACTTTTTCAAGGATTTGTTTTTACACAAAAGCAAAATGAAATTATTGATTTATACGAATAAATGAATGGTTAAAATTGCATTGGCCAAGTATGTTTTGCATTTATCTTGTCTTATAAAAAAAGAAACGACAGAACAAATTTAAAATAATGTGCATTTGTGAAAGTATAATCAATGCAGTGCCAATGGCAATGCAGATATTGCAAATAGTAATACAGTCAAAGATTAATTTTTTGCCGCATAGTCCTATAGACCTATACAGATGAAAGATGACATCAATTTGCTGAGCAGGAAGGACGTTTTCTTCTCTGAAGTTCTGGTGCAAATGGGGGTATTGCACACGAGTGAAGTCACTGATAGACATTGGCCTGTAATGGTACACAATCCATTAGGTATGAGAGGCCCATACATATACAGGCAAATCCACCCGTGGTATTGTAGCCCTCCATGAAGACAATGTATCCCATGATCCATCTGAAAATAATTAGAATTAGAAGTACTGGTTAATTGAGGTACCCTGACTGTTGATATACAAAAAATGTTCACAATAGGGGGCCACCGTTTGATGTCAATGGGGGGGGGGTGCTTGGAGTTTTTTTAACAAATAATTTCTGTTGGGGTATTCAGTAGGGTGGGACTGGAAATATTAGGTGGATCAAACCAGACTTTTTTGGCAGGTGACGTTGGTATATATGAGAGTATGTGTGTAAAATTTCAGCTCATTCTATTAATATTTAGAGGTGGCACATTTCACTTGAAGTTTAAAATGTTGCAACTTACAAGTTGCAAGTCAGCAGCACTCCAGAAACAATTCAGTTCAATTGCAAAATGCAATTTTAATGTAAATTTATGCAGCTTGTATCAAATGACACACATAGGCCTGACAATACCTGATTAGTGATTTGATATGAAATTTTGAGTGATTACTATCAGCTTATTTTTTTTTATAAGCCGCCCACCGGACAATGGATTTCAGCCCGGGGCGATTTTTTTTATTTGCGAAGCATCAACAAACTATTTTTTCACATTTGGGCGAACGTCAAAAATTTTTTATCGCATCTTTTTATCGCAATTAATTATTTATTTCAAGTGCGCGAGATTCCCAAATATTCCTGCCTAAAGACCAAATCAAGCAATAACACAGGTCTTAAAAAGCCCCGCCAAAAATTATTTATTTCTATAGTCAGAATAATAATGTATTTATTTTACCAAAACGAAGAAATTATTCATTTAAAAAATCATGGACATGATGGACCATTAGCTATAATTGGTTGGTAACATCAACCTGTCATCAACTTGAACAAGGCCTAGATCATGAATCATGATCAATGTAAAAAAAATCTAATGACACTAAAATACCCCTTGCCCTTGGTGATACGTTTTTAATTGATACCTAAGTATTCTATGCACCCACCTGCTTCATAAATCCACTTTATGTTCATTTTTCCACGAGATATCCAGCATGTCCAGAAGCTGTCAAAGTGTCAAACTTGTCAAATACACGCCACATGGATGCAACTGGCAACAAGTCATCAACAAAAACATGTCATCTTCAAGGTGTCCGTGTGGCTTAAAACCAAGAGGTTCTTAGAGGTTCCTTCAACTTTTTAGACAGCTTGGGTCCTTATGTCACTGTTCCTGTAAAAACTTTTCAAGAACCTCCCTTGTTTCTGAGAACTGGAGGGAAATCCATCATGCATTTTTGGCTTTTCTGTCAAACTTCAGATAGACGATTTTCCTCACAACTTTGAAGTGAAATATCACAACAAATACGACATGCCAGGTTCTGTGCAGTTGCCACAGGAATATCCATGTTTAATGCGTGAAATTCCAGTCAATTTGAATGTTCATGCACTCCTATAAACCAGCGTAATCATGCACTGACGATGCGTCCAAACAGAATGTCTAGACCGCCGCCATTATTTTGTTTTCAATGCGACGTCATCAAGGTCACGTGGTGCAGTTCCGACCCCCCCTGGCTGCCAGCAACAAACTATCAGGTAGGCAGGGAAACTAGCAACAGGTTGCATGGCAAGCCTGATCTTGAGTGACCAAACCATGAGTTGGATGCATGCCCGCTACCCATTAGCATCCATGATGAGGGAAGGAGACGTTTTGACAGGTCAAATGATATTTGCTCATGGCTTATGACTACGTAACTGGATCATGACAAAATCGCCTTGAAATGTGGTCAAAATCAAGGCTGGGCATTAATACCCTGAATATATTAATTGTATGGCATGATTATAGGTGAGACTAAAAGATTGTCCTCCTTATGCAGTATTCCAATAGAACTTTATAGATCACTATTCATTGAACTTGAATTAGTGGCACTATGAATATTATTGGATTTATTAGAGATAATTAGTGTTTTTATGCAGTTTTTGTCAATAATGCGTCAAACAATAATTCAAGAGAAATCTGCTCCCATACAGAATGAGTCAATATTTAAAAAAATTGACCATTAATTAAACTGCCTTTTAGATGATTATTTCCTAAAAGTTAGTATTTCAGTAACCTGACCAACCTGTTGTGAATGCACATTGTAATAGGACCAATTCAATCACCGCATTTCTATTAGCGCAGTAAAATTCATTAGAAATTACAATCATTGCCTGTCATGTTTACCCCCATTACCGTAATAACGCCTATTGATAGGTCACATCCAAAAATGTAATTAAACTCCCTTTTTAGAATATAGGGTTCCAAGATCATTGTCAATTAGCAGCAGGAATCAATAAAGCAAACATGGAGGTTGGAAGATTCTTATTGACCTGAATGATTTTATAATCCCAATAGGCTGAATCATTCTGAACAAAAGCATTATGCAGCAGTGGCTTGGGATATTTTTGGCTTTTATATATATTCAAGTTCTCGGCTTGTCTTCGGTATTCAAAATGTTTTGTGGTATGCTCACAAAAAAAACAAAGATGGAATAAATTTTGTCTGCCTCAATGGACTGCAATTTCATCAGATTCAATAGAGAGACCAAACATTTTGAATTAAGACGCAATAATGCCATCTCAGCACAAGCAACCAAACATTCTTTGCACAATAAACATTTGCAAGCAATCAATATTTCCCAGACGTGCATAGCATTTTAATGAATCTAAATTTACACAGACTAATCTCAATTCTCTGAATTCATAACATTTCAGATTCAGAAAGCCAAACAAGTTCTTTTGAAAATGTTTGAACAAGTACATTTATCAGATCATGCTTGCACTGTCTAGAGATAATTTATAAATATTGAATAAAGCTGTTTGAGAAACACTCTTTTATCTCTAAGTCATGTCTATCCTATTTTTAAATTCTAAATTCTGTTATTTTGGTGTTGTATTGGCAAGTATCAGGGGACTGTCAAAATGCCTTTCTTCTTGTAAAATTTCATGTGCATAATAGGATTAAAACTGATCATTTACCATTTGTAAGGTTTATTAGCACACACCAAGAAAGAAAGCCAATTTCCTGAAAGCATGGACTGATAAAACCAGATAGATTCACACAGCCTATCTGCATGTATATCAGATAGATTGTAGCAAGTGGAGACTGCTCCAGTCCCAACCCTATAAAGGCCATAGTTAAAAGCTAGCCATAGTGCATTGAGTGTGATTCTAAACAAGTCTTTTCAATGCAATTATTCATACACAGATTGTTGTGACTAAAATGAACCTGTTGTAAAACATGCCGCAGTGCCAAACCTCTAAATGCAGTTGGACTGAGTGTAATAATCCAGGGCAGCACGTATCTCAAATTAGAATCTGTGACTTCTGACTTCTTTGCATTGAAACAGAGATAACTTTGCAGTGCTACATCTGGGCGCTCAGGCACAAAGTTTGTGATAGATCAAAGAACAAGTTGTGTCTAAATAGTTTTCAAGCAATTCCTGGAGTGTATCCCAAATATTGCTTTTATTTAAAGCCCATATATCTCTTTTTAAGAAAGCTCATTCTGATCTAGTATTAACAGATATTATTTTTAAAACTTTTGATAATCATGCTTGATAAAAAGAGTCACAAATTCCCTGCTTGCTTACAACAGCCAAATAGTCATTTTGTTAGGAAATGAGTCGACAAGAAAGTCCCCAGAATTATATGTTAAAAGTCATTCTGCTGCTAAAGGCCAGCTTCTGACATTGTAATCAGATTCATTGAAGATGTTTGACAGCGATGGGAAACCTAAAGAAAAGAAATATGTTGATTAAAATAATTTCAAAAAGCCAAATCACTGAGCCATTCTCTCAACTTCTCCTGTGCAATCACCTGAGTCTCTCTTTTGTTAAATCCTCATCAGAGAAGTGTTTTCTTCAATGGTTTTATGGTTGATCTTCATTAATCTTTAACGCCATCCAGCCATCAGTAACCTGTCATAAGGCACACCTGGGAGGGATTGGCATTGATGTGTGCCAAAATTAATTGTATCTTTGTTGGTTATCTGTCATGCTCAAGAAGGCCCAGACAATCAGATTCCTTCCTGTCAGATCATATGATAAGACTAAGGCTTGAAATAACTGGTTACACCATTTGTTGAAGGATGAATGAAGGAATCTGTTTGTGGTTGAAACAACGAAGTACATGATGACGGATATGCATTGTATATTTATATACTGAGTGATCCCTTGCATCTTGGACATTCATCTTTTGACCTCCTGTGACCTTGTTTCAAGTTGATACTTTCCCTAAGGTACAACCCCTTCCAGTCGTCTACAATGTTGAAGCTGTGATAGCAATGCAGATGTCCCCAAAGCATAATTCAATCATTGACCCATAGGAATATGGCCTCCAGAAATCCCCCTTGGCGAAACCTTGAAAGATCCTTTCTTTTGAAAATAACTGAGGTAGCTAAAGACTTATCGTAACCTTTCCATGTTGCCATGTGAGCCGCTTGTACATTGCATGTACATAAGCGATATGCCTAGTAAATGAACAGGGCTTTTAAGCATGGTAAGCCCACTAACATTGACTAGCTTGAGTATAGCTTGGGCCCAGTTTGTAATATATGGCTAAGTAACCCACTAACTTAAGTAAGGCCAGCCCTCTTTTGCAACGAAGCTGTGGGGGTGAGGTAGGTTACTGGGGCTACACTGCATATAGATCTGTGGGGAAATATAAACAGGGCCCCTCTTATGGGCTGTCTTGGTCAATACCAGTTGCTAGCCTGGATTTGACCTAGATTGTGTATGTAAAAGGAGGGGTTTTACAGAATCTCATAGACATCTAAGGGAAGATTTGTTGTACTGGCAGTATCTTGATGATTGTTCAATGAATTATATTTGTCTAAGTATCATCCAGTCAATTAATTTATAGTCCTTAAGTAGCTGAACAATATTAAAGGCCCAAAAAAAGCACAGAATGGAGGATTCATTCCATTGAGGATCACATATTGAAATAAAACATGCCAGAAGAATGGACCAATTAAAAAAAGTGTACATTACAAATGCTTATTGACAACCAAGCGTAATATTATATTGAATTATAGATCCCCACAAAAGGGCAGTAGTGGAAGAGTTTATACTGCCTCATTTGATGTAATGGCCTCTACTAAATGCATCTTGGGCCTCTAAAGTAGCATACATGAATGTACAACATACAATGGCTTCATTCATTGGTTTCAAATTAGGTCTTACAGTTCATTATACATCTCATTTTGTCACCTAAGGCCTCCCTTGTTTGCCTAATTTGCACCTCAGACGTGTGCTACGTGATAATTGACTGATTATTTCTTATTGGTGCCACTGACTGGGTCCACACAGTATCGCGGTCTTTAACCCAATCGACCAAATAATCTGCGAAAACATGGCGTGAAGTATTCATGGTTTAATTATAGATTTTTTTGCCAAACATAGTCTGAAGTTGCTGAAAAATGTGAAATTCTATTAGAGAAGATATATTAGGACGATTTTGTTAGCCCAGAAATCTTTTTCTGGTAACTAAAATTGAGACAATATGGTAATTTGGCTTTAAAATATGGCAGGTAATATCTCCAATGCTAAACAACAGAATACATTTTAATACATTTCAATGAATTGTTTTTGTATATGGTGGCCCTCCACCAGCGACCAAGTGGTCATTGGAGGGTCTCCTAAATAAAGTGATTTTCATTGTCATTGTCATTGTCATTTGTAAGCTCTAAAAATACTTTTATGGCAAGTTAAAAGTTTATGCCCTCACCATTGACCATAGGACCTGTCACTATGGAGTAGTGCAACCTTTGCATAGCCCCAGTATTGCTGGATTAGCCTCTCTCCTGGGAGTTGTGTCTACTAAAGATCACTCAACCCTCTGCATGAATCTTGTATTAGCAGGAAGAGGGGAGGGACCTCTGTCATCCGGCATAATGGAGAGGAAAAACGACTAGTATAAAGGCCATTACAGTTGCTTTGGCAGCCTTGACAACACTGGCATGCACATAGTAGCCATGCAGGAGTAGAGACAAAGATGCAAGGTTAGACACTGGTCATCAAGTTTGATCTTGTACAATGGAAATATTGCTTCAGGATGTCTCTGATCTGACAGAAATGCCGTTTACAGGCTGTCATCACACACAGACTGTACAGTTTTACATTTTCTATATTAGCATTGTCAATTTGTCATTATCTCTGAATAGTGTTAAAACCCTTCAACAAATAGAGAGAAAAGCATCTGTGGGTGTATCTTTCGCTCATAAGTTGTACTGATAGTTTGGATGTTATAGGAGATGAAAGAAAAAACGAAAGAGAAAGAAAAAAAGGAGTAGAAAAAAAGAGTAAAGCAAAGAATGTGAAGTATGAAAAGAAGTAAGAAAAACAATATCCATGTAATACTTATAGTACTGTTGTTTGATTATTCTCTTCGGAATAAAGAACTAGAAAAGTTGTTGCACCATTGTGAACTGAATTTCTTATCCGATGCCAGCATATAATATATATATATATATCATAATAAACTTTGACTTGTCAAGTTGTCATCTGCAAGAGAAAACTGCAGACCCATGTCTGAAAGGGCTGCTCTGTGCTATCAAATACGTTTCCTTAGATCTTTTTACTTGAGGTTCTATCTCTGAAGGGAACGTCCTTTGACAGCTGAATAATGTGAATATATTTCCAGACCGAGATCGTAGCAGTAGATGTCAGAGTGCCCTTCAAGAATTCCCTGTGTACTTTTTCTTTATACATATACATTAAGGTCTCCTCTGTGGGACTAAACTATAGTGAAGCACATCAAAGGCAATAATTATAGAAGTGCATACAAAAATACATGAACCCTTGCTATGTACATTGCCGCCTGTAAGTAAGTGAAACACATGACATTGTGCCATTTCATCAATGCTAAACATCCTCAACCAAACTGCTTGTGGAGGGATGAATTCTCATTGGATGAGAGGGAAACAAAGTGGGTCATAAAGCCCGATATGTGAGGCATGTGGGATAAAAATAGCAGCCAATTTTCTTTGCGGTAGTCGGAGTTAGGTATGGGTCAAAGTCTTTGATAAGTAAGTGAACCACCCTTCCCTATGTTTTAACATTGGGCCTGCGTATCAGAGAATAATTGTGATCGGTATGCAGCAGGTGCCTCATGTTAAATAAGTCGTTCATGTGTCTTGTGCGATAAATTTCCCAAATTTGCTAAAAAACAGGACCTAAAAATCACCTGGCCAGCTGCTTTTATTAGAGTATAGTTGTTCTGCATCAGCAATCGAAAGATATTCCATACGTACAGAGGGTGGGCTGTTATGGTAGCAGATGCCCTGTCTCACTGTTCCCCACCTGCTGTCTTGACTGGCATGGATGTAACTCGAAGTTTCTCCAAAGCTGTAAAAACCCAACTTCAAAATCGATGTTGTTGGCCTTCTTCCTTTTACTGTTAACTGCCAACATTTTGGATCACTTGAAATTAAAAAAGGTGTCTCACTGTGCCCCGCTCTCCCCTATATTCTCACTTTGGAAAACTCTAATCCCCCACCTCTCCCCAAATATTTGGTTCCCAAGTGAAGTTGCAAAATTGCTGAGGTCAAGAATTCCCAACATTTAAGGCCAGACAACACCCTTATCGAACTGAATAATCAAAAACATTACTTGTCATAATGTGACTAAGAACTGTTTGATACAAGCCCTGATAGCAATAATGGCACTTTTCAGGAAAGTTTAAATGTAAAGGCACATAACATAGTGGCATAGTATCTTTTAAGGTTGATAGTATATTATCTTCTTTTTTTTGTTGTCATTGATAGTCCGTGTTCTTTGACCGTGTGTGATTGAGTTAAATATGCATATTGTGCAAATTCCACATGCACATGTACATTTCAGTCAGCAGACTAGTTTCAACGCACCTTCTAAAGGATGTCGAAGGTTTATTCAGGGCATGTACGTTTTTATTGCAGATTTAAATCAAATTTGAGATGGAGGATGGTGAAGTTTTAAATAGAACGACAAACATAGGCCTACAGTTGCCTCATATTTATATGTAATTCATTTCTGTGAGTGTTTTCTCTTTGACAGCAAGAAGTCAATGAGCTGGAAAGTTTTATGCCAGGATCTGAAGTTGAGAGTAATGGATTACTAGACGAACCATCGAGATCTGCTGAAACCAGTTGTTCTGCTACTGCTTTGCCAGCTGTATCATCTGGGATTGAATACAAAGTTACCTACTTCGATATCTTTTTGCTCATATTTTCACTCCTTACATATATTGCTGATGTTGGGACTGACTTCTGGGTTGCTTACATGCACTACAAGAACAATGACATCTGGTGGATGGCACTTACCATTGCATTCATCTTGGCACCCTGCCTCATCGCATTGATACTATTTTTAATTTCGATTATAAGAAGTGGTCAAGGCACAATGGAAGGAATGCTGATATTTATATTACGTGTCATACCAGGAGGACTATGTTACAGGTAAACAATAAATTTGATATTTTACTGTACTGTAGACAGCCGATGGCTCCCTGTTAGTATCTAAATTTAGCAATTAAATATTGCCATGAAGCAGCATTAAACTGGGTGATCGCGTCATAGAATGCAAGCCCGTAACATAACGTGACTGTGCACTGACGTAATTAGCATGTAGAAATAAAAACATAGACTGCGCAGCAGCAAACCTCCAGCGAATAACACTTCTTCAGGATGTCTCTGTTTCTACTTTATTTTAGCCTCGCGAAAGATGTCTACTCCGGATGCAAGGCCATGAGAAACAACAAAAACGTAGAAAGTCACATCGGGGACATGTTATTCACTCTCTTTTCGTTTCATGGAAGGTTTTCTTGAGGCAGCACCACAGCTCGTTCTCCAGTTGTATGTGATGATTAAGGATGGAAACAAACCTATTGGTTAGTAGGCCATATCTACTTGCAAAATCTATGTTATTTCTCTGTTAAATATGACATTACCTTGTAAATGATAAAAATTATAAGTGCCTTAATCAAGTTAATATAGAGATCGTAGATTTTGGCACAATGCAAAGTTATGGACTTAGTTATTCGTACAGCTTAAAATTCGGCACACAACTGTATTTTATTAAGTATTCAATGGGCCGAGAAGAAAACATTTCTTTTTCGACAAAAGTCTCAATTCAATCCTCCGTTCAAATCAAAGAATTTTCTCAAACATCAGAAACTTCAACCAATATCTGTTTTCAAGCACATAAATGTAAAATGTCAGAATGACAAAGTATTGATAACGCTCAACAAGCTGTGTAGAATTGAGTTTTAAGCATGAATATCATTTCATATGATTAATAACTTTCAATCTTGGATAACCAGCGCAGAAGTCCTGAATGCTTTTTTGGTGTTTTAATTTGCTTTGATTACCCGTACCACCTTCTTTAAAGATTGACCTTATTTTATTTTCTATTTCAGTACTATTGCAGTGGGCCACCGTAGGCTTTTCACTGATTTCACTGTGCTGGGCGATTGTTTCTCATCACAAGATACATTACGTGAAAGAGAAGAAAAATAAAATTCCCCATAAATGGGCCGCCATGTTTTTTGTCTGGCGCCTCTGCACTGTATGGGCCAGGGTCCTTGCTTTTGCGATCTGTGCCATTTATTCGGGTTACGTGCTTGTTGGTTTTTGTAATGGCCACTATGTCTTTTCATGCACATTTTTTGTGTATTTTATAAAATTCAGAAACGCTAAAACATATATCAATATCCATGTCATTATTGATGCATTGTTTGGTTCTTTTATTGCTCTATTCATTAGCTTATCTCCAATCAAACTTCGTCACACTCGAATTCAATATTTCTATTTCCACATGCTGATATATTTAGAGAATGTATGTATGTGTTTTTTATGGCTTTTTACAACAAAATCAGATTCTGTGTTGCCATTGTTTAGATATATAGCACCTGTTTCAATAGTAGATGGTTATTTAATCGGCATTGTCTTTCAAGTGTTATGCTATGTTTGCTTTCCAATGAACACTCCAGAAGAACATGAACCAATAAAAATATGGGTTCCTCTCAAGGAATTGCTAAAGAACAGGGAAAATGACTAACATAGCATGATTTGAAGCTTTCCAACTATAAACTAAATTGTAGTGAAATGTACATTTTTCCCTATTTTAATGGTTGTAGTACTCGTCTGTAAATCGACTGACATGAGAGGACATGGGTTGGAACTCTAGTCCTCAAGGGCGTATCTAGATATGGCTTGAGGGGGCATCAGAGTGTTGGTATTCTACAGATTGTTTTCAAGGAACAGCAGCAGAAGACATAAAATGTTTTTGTTTTAAAAGCACCAACCAGTTTTTGTGGCCTTATTGGATTTGAGATATGAGGTATTATAAATAAAACTGCATCGAAATATTCCTTATAGTGTTATTTCTCATCCCCTGTAACACGAATTTGTTGTAAATGTACCAAATTAAAGCTTAAAATCTATCAAATTCGGTAAAATTTGTTTCTACACCATGTAGCTTGTAATTTATAGCTGAGTAACCCTCCAACTTAAGTAAGGCAAGCCCTCTTTGGCAAAACGCCATGGGGGTGAGGTAAGTTACTGGGGCTACACTGCATATACATGTAGATCCGTGGGGAAATGCAAGAGGGGCCGATGGGCTGTCTTGGTCAATACCAGATGCTTGCCTGGATGTGACCTAGATTTTGTATGTAAAAGGAGGGTTCTACCCAGTCTCATAAACATTCCAGGGAAGATGAGTTTTTTTGCAGTATCTTTACTTGACGATAGTGTTGTTAAATGAATTTAACATGTCTAAGTATCATCCAGTCAATTAATTTACAGTCCATAAGCAGCTGAACATTTTAAAGCCCCCCCCCCAAAAAAGAAACACAGAATGAAGGGTTCATTCCATTGAGTATCACTTATTGAAGGAAAACATGCGCAAAGAACGGACCAATAAAAAAAGTGTACAATTAAAAAAAGTGTACATTCCAAATACTTGATGGCACCCAAGCTTATATTGAATAAAGAACATCACGAAAGGGCAATTTTATACTGCACTCTGAAGTATAGCATACAGGAATGTTCAACATACATTGGCTTCATTTATTGGTTTAAATTAGGCCTCACAGTTCATTGTACAGCTCATCCTGTCCAGTCAGGCCTCCCTTGTTTGCCTAATTTGCACCTCAGACGTGTTCTACGTGCTGACTGACTGATAATTTCTCATTCGTGCTACTGACTTGGTCCACACGGTCTCACGGTCTTTCACGTAATCAACCAAACAATCTGGGAAAACATAGCTCAGGTGAAGCATGAAATATGAATTTATAGAATTATTTGCCAAACATAGTCTGAAACTAGAAAGAAGTGATATTCTTTTAGTGAAGATATTCATGGACATAATTATAAGCCAAGAATGTTTAGAGGTAACTAAAATCTATACAATATTGAAATTCAGCATTAAAAATATATACTTTTGTCTCCTCTAAAAATACTATTAATGGCAAGTTAAAGTTTATGCCCTAAGGTGGAGACAATTTCATATGGGGGGGGGGGGTTTGGAATTCGTGCTCAGCGTTGGTGAAATAAATAATATTCTTTCTGGGCAGTCTAGTATTTCTAAAGCAGGTGTTGCTTGATTTAAAAATGAATATTTGGGGACCTTGTGAACCTAAAATAATGGCTGCCCACTAAGGCTTTGACCATAGGACCTGTCACTATGGAGTAGCGCAACCTTTGCATGGCCCTAGTAATACAGGATTAGCCTCCCTCTCCCCTTGGAGTTGTGTCTACGAAAGATCACTCAACCCACTGCATGATTCTTGTATTAGCAGGAAGAGAGGAGGGACCTCTGTCATCCAGCACAATGGCGAGGAAAAACTACTACTTTGGCAGCCTTGGCAACACTTGAATGCATACAGTAGCCATGCAGGAGTACAGATTGAGGTAAAGATCCAAGGTTAGACACCATCAAGTGTGATCTTGTGCAATGGAAATATTGCTTCTGGAATCAGGATGTCTCTGACCTGAGAGAAATGCCATTTACTAGCCATCATCAGACAAAGGCTGTACAGTTGTACAATTTCTATATTAGTATTGTCGTGGGTAACATCTGTGAATGGTGTAAAAACTCTTCAACAAATAAAGGAAAAAGCAAATGTAGATGTGTCTGTTCTTTGCTCGTAAGTTGTGTTATATGTGTATTTCCCAACAGAGGATGAGTGGATCGGTTTGAATATTCCTGAGCTGAAAGGAAGAATGAAAGAGAAAGAAAAAGCAGAGTAGGAAAAAAAGAGTAAGGCACAGGATGTGAAGTATGAAAAGAAGTAAGGTAACAACTTACATAATGGTATGGTAACTACGGTTTTTGATTAACATTTTCAGAATAAGGAAAGATAAAAGTTAATGCATGCTTGTGAAATGAATTTCTTACCCGATGCCAGCATATACCAGTATAATGAACTTTGACTTCCGCAAAAGAAAACTGCAGATCTAATGTCTGATAGGGCTAGGTCTGCTATCATATGCAGCTCCTCAGATCTTTTTACTTGAGAGTCCTATCTCTGAAGGGAACATCTTTTGACAGCTGAATATATTTCCAGACCAAGATGATAGCAGTAGATGTCAGAGTCAGGTCCTGTCAAGAATTCCGTGTGTACTTTTTCTCTATGCATGTGAGGTCTCTTCTGCGGGACATATACTGTAGTAAAGGAAATCAAAGGCTGTATAGTGTATAGTGCAAACAAAAAAAACATCCTTTTGATGTATGATCATAGTTTCCAGTTCCACAACTTGTATTGTTGAGAAAAAATGTTCAAGCATTAGCTCAGACAAACTGCAAGTAACACTTCCCGTTCAGGGACAGCTTACATTTTCTTTCTATCTTTGATGCAGTTGAGTCTTATAACATGTATACTCGAGCATAAATAAAATATATATCTCCTGCCAGTTACATATTTTTCAAGAATTTTGAAAGCAGCTACATTGAAAGCTTGGACCAGACTTACCAGAGGCAGGATTTCAAGAAAGGACAAACAGCATTTTATTTTGTAGAAGTAAATATGACCATAACACAATGCTAGCATAATTATGCAGCAAAAAACACTTTAAATTGTTCAGATAATAATTATTGTTTCTCTCTATTGCACTTAGTACAGATTTTGTGGCCATGATCAGCAATTTGTTCTTATTCACCAAGGCCGGATCAGCCATAAATGCACATAAATATATATTTTTCCGTTATGGTAATTTGTATATAAAACATCTCATAGCAACCCTCCACCAAGGATAGTTTGAGGCCATATTGCATGCGTACATCGCTATCCTGATTGTCTTCAATATGAAACTGTATTCAAATGAGTGAAAGCGATGGATTTTTTAGTTAACCAATTCTGTGATTCTACTTTTCATTGTGGATTGGCACTGCATCAGTCTTTACTGATGGACTGATATGATTTGGCAGAGATGCAAGTCAGTACATTGAGGTCAACCTCATGCCTCAGGGTGAACCTCTCAAATGAATTATCACTCAATGTTACTCCGTGTGGAGAACAATTACAGCCAAAAGCCTCCTTATTCACAAATCATGGAGCTAGCAATTTATACAATTTGACTACTATCACACTGTTTATTCCATAATTTCCAAGAGCTTTAAACTATTTGGTGGTAATTCTTAAATTTGTATTTTTTAATAATAATTTTATGGGATTGATAGGTAGGCTCATATTTACTCTTCCTAAAGAGATCCATCACTGAACCTTCCCCACCGATATAAACAACAGAGAGAAACTTGCACAACAAAACAGACTAAGATTCTAATCCTCACTGAAAAAGAAAGGATTGATGCCATATGACTCCCCTATCCCTCCGATTTTTATTATTCTAGTTTGGTCCATTCTGATTATTAAATCAATCAGATCAATAGGACGGTTCCAACCTCCATGTTTGCTTTATTGGCTCCTGCTGGTAATTGAAAATAATCTTGGAACCCTATATTCCAAACAAGGGAATGTAATCACATTTTGGGATGTGAACTGCCAATAAGGACTCTTGGAGAAAAAGGGGTGTCCATGGCAATGATTTGAAAATTGGGTTGTGATTTCTAAAGACATTTACTACACTGATAGAAATGTGGTAATTTTCCAGTTACAAGTGGCATTCACAACAGGTGGATGAAAATATTGATAAATCAATGTCGATGAATTTCCTATCTATCAATATCCTGCTGCAGAAAGCCCAAAACATTCAATTAGTTAATTTTCTTGAATTATCCACTTTTACCCCAATATATCCTTTTGAAATTGTAATCCCCTGGGAATGTGATTCTCCCGTTCCTTACATGTATTTCAGGTTATGATATAATGTGTTGCATCTTGATGACCTTGGAATTGGGACAGCTTTCTTCCGATTCCATTAGAGACCTGATTCAGGAATTTCTTTTTGGCCCCAACATATGACATCAGAGAAAACCATTTATAAAAAGAACTATTTCTGAGAAATCAACAAAAACCAGGATTGTTGGAGCCAAAGAAGAAGAGTGAGATAGGGAAAAAGAGATACTGAAAGAGAAACAAGAGAACACAGCATTAAGCCAAGAACATGATGTTGCATAGAACTGCGAGTTTTCTGTCCGGATGTGATACTATGTCTGCTGCAGCTATGTCTCTTTCATATTGTAGTACAACACAATTTCTAGCTCTACATTTCCGCTGCAATGCTCAGAGTTTTTGTTTGGCCATCCTTTATGGGCCATTCTCAAATTTCGGGACAAAATACTCTCGAAAATGTGGCAACGGAGTGGACTTTTGATGCAAAAAACCTGCTTTTTGAGCAATTTAAAAATAGAAAAATATGAACAAAATTATTGTAAGTCTTATTTTCAGAAGTACTTCATCTCAGATCAATCGTTTTTTAAATTAAATATTGATTTTTTGTGGTAACGGAGTGGACTGGAACGGTTTGGTTTTCTCTTAACAGTGCATTCTATTTGGGAGATACAACATTTTTAAGATATTCTATTGAATCCAGTCACCCTCAGCAATATATATATATAAAATTTCTTTGAAAAGCTATCACTGGTAAGCTCGGAATTGGAGGTAACGGAGTGGACATTTTAGTGGGACCGAAAAATGTTCCAATGAAAATTATACCTTAACTTGTTGCCTACCTGTTTAATGAAAATCTGCAAAGCTATGGTAGTTTGGCGCATGTGCATCTTACAACATTAAGTGGAAATTGCTCCTTAAAAACAATAGCGAGCCGAGCTATTCCTGGTAACGGAGTGGACAAAAAAATTAACATAAACTAGTGACACCTCTTTCAAATCAATTAATTCAATGAAATGAAACAAGAAAAAAGTTAAATATGATGTATGTATTAATTCAAGTCTATATTCTCAAGAATCAGGCATAGAAACTTAGGAAATGATGGTACTTTAGGAGGAAAATTAACACTGATTTGGCATGGATTACTGGACACAATGCACCAAAAAAAGGTCTAACAAATGACTTTTTGTTCCAAATTCAGTGGTTCTAAATAGAAATACGAATAACAGATGTGGAGTGACGCTTCATATATCAATGGTATTCAAATTAATGTCATGGAACTGGAGTGACGCAAATTGTCCCGAAATTTGAGATGACCCTTATATTTTTGTCATTTTTTACTTGCCTGTGTCTAAATAAATCAGCTGGTTCCAACAGTCATAATGATAATGATAATGTTTATTGGTTTGAAGTGCATTACATGTAAAACATCTCAACACACTGTACAATCTTTAAAAAATTAAATAAATTAATAAAATTAAACGATAAAATCTAAAGGAAATTACGAGGGGTTTTCCATAAGTTCTGTCCAACTTGCCATGACTTTTGCAATATTTAATACAGAAACATGATATTTGGATCGGATAATATTTACGTAATTTGCAAATAACTCCCAAAAAATCAGATCATAAAATTAAAAATAAATGCTTAATCTGTTGCCATGGAAACTAGAAGTCATGAAATGCAGCCCAGACTTTGTAGTGCTCACTTAAAATGAAATGAACACTTGCTTGCATTATCGCTGTCTTGACATATTGAATTGGAGTATATTCATAATTTATTTCATGAAATATAATCAGTTAATTGTAAAATCATTAATAGCAACATCTCAGTTATGTTACCATCACTCACGTAGTTTCTCAGTTTTTTACGAAGTGAGAAATTTTTAGGATATAGGATATGGATGGCATAATATATACCTGTTACATTTTTTCATTTTAATTGGATACAACTAGCAGAGAGAGTAAGAACCTTTCATCATACATACTAGGAAGACAGTATGAGTGACAGAACCAAATAAAGATTGTACTAACTTTTTCTGAATGAAGAGAAGACACATTGGAAAAACTAAGAAAAGAAGACTGGAAAATTCTAAAATTTACCTTAACATGAAAACTGAAGTATCATACTTAGGGATGGATAGAAAGTATGAGAAAACGTATTTACAAGGTCCCAGTCATTATTTTTGGAATTTGTGAAATGACTATGAATGTTTTTGAAAAAAATCTGTTCTATATCTCTTGTAATAATTACATATTTTACACGATATGGCAAGTATGTGTCTGTTAATAAGCTCTCAGTCGCATTTCATGACTATTGGTTTCCATAGCAACAAATCAACAATTTATTTTTACCTCTATGATCTTATTTTTTGAGGATCATTTATAAATTATCTCAATATTAACTGACCCAAATATCATTTTTCTGTCTAAAATCTAGTAAAAGTTATGACAGGTTGGACAGAACTTTTTAAGGGATATAAGGTTATAGGGAATGTACTCAGTGTCAAGTTCATTCTTACAAGAACTTGTGAAATGTTAGGTAGTATTTTGATTGGTTTCTTGTCCTGCAACCCTGGTAAAAATTACATTTTTTGACAAGATGTAATAAATCTGTGTCTCTAAAGGTGCCCTGGGCCGCATTTCATGACTTTTGGTTTCCATGGCAACAAATTAAGCATTTATTTTTGTATCTATGATCTGATTTTTTCAGTATCAGTTGCAAATTACTTCAATATTATCTGACCCAAATATCATGTTTCTGTATTAAATATTGCAAAAATTATGGCAAGTTGGACAGACCTTTTGGAAAACCCCTCGTATTAAAATCACTGATCAACATTCAATAAAAACTAAACAGGTACGTCTTTAATTGACCCTTAAATTTGTTTAAATCTTTTAATATTCTTAAATAAACTGGAAGAGCGTTCCACAGAGTAGGGGCAGCAGTGACGAATGCCCTGTCACCGTAAGTCTTTGGCAACAAAAGTACATAGTGACGTATATCAGAATCAGGTCAATTGAGAATATGTTCATTTTTGTTTCATTATTTGACAGATTGCTCATGTTCCGCAGTCCATTGATTGTGCCACAAGTTTATTCTGTATCCTCAGGCCAGAGAAACCACTGTAAATTTTTTGCTGTATGTGAACGAAGTATGTGTTAATTTCAGCATTTATACAAATTAATTGGATATTACACATATATCGATAGCAATCAAAGGTCAGAATAGCAAGGATCGATATAATTAGATGATATTCGATAAGGCAGAGTAACAGTCCTCAACATTTTGGACGTTTACAATTTCTGTATCTCATGGACTTAATGGTCCTTCTAACAGTTCTGTCCTGTACGTCTCAAGATCTCAATGAACACTACAAAAATTCTTTGAAAGATTATATTCTTGGAACTGAAGCCACAAAGAATTATCAAAACCTCTAAAACAATATTTTCTGCAATGGTATGAGAGAGACACTGGACTTATTGTAAAGGATATCATGGACACCTTTTTTTTTTCCATTCACCTCTGCAAACCTGATACAACAAACATGTAGTTTTGCAATTAACATTTTTCATCCTCAATTCTTCAGGGATTATTGTTCCTTTTTGCTAAAGTGCCTCATGTAGATATTGTCTGGCGGATAATAAAGTTGTAATGGGTGGTTCAACATTCAATGAATGACACTTGATATGGCTGATTAGATTAATTTGAGCAGTTGGAAACTTTTCAATGTCAATGACAAAATCACAGGATTGATGTGGTCAAATATTCATGATTTAAAAAAAGCTAAATACAAGAGCCACATATATTTATATACATGTATGTATGAGATTGGTGGGGATACAACTCCAAGGTTTTCAATGAAGTTTTTACATATACAGTGCATGGTTCACTATTTTTCGACGTTGAAAAACTATGCAATAAATATACATTGTTTACAATAATATTACAGGCTTGATATTTGCATTAAAGTTTTCATGTTGCATTGTGTATTTTTTATAACATGCTGGATTAAACGATTCATTGAATGTAAAAAAGGACCTTCCATAAATTGTGAAGCTAGGATTAGCATGATAAGGGAAAAACAAGGCCAGCACGATTAACCAATTCAAGAGCAGAATGTGATGCCCTACAGCACAACCTGGGTATGAAATTTGAAGAAAAGGGAAATGTTTTGATTATTCTGCGCATTGCCTATGGTATGTATTTTAATGGCAGGAATCAATCAGAACATAATGTGCATGTCAAGCTCTATTCACATTGATGCTTGACCTTTTAGCTTTGTAAATGAATTTCTGTATGTGTACAGGTGCTATCTTACATCATTGTTGCTGTGACAACTTAAGCATTCACGTGATATATATATACAGAAATTTGTAGCAAAACCTCTCCATTGTGATTCTGCCATGAGCCAGAAAGATTGCAGCCAAAGGGTCCTACATACACTGGTCAAATGACAGTCAATCGATCAACGATTTTGTTCTTGCCTAAGTAATTAATTTCAATCCAGTTTGAGAAACAGAAAGACAACTTCTATAAACATGAACTTCATTGAAAAAAAAGGTGAATAAAATACAAAGTATTATTATGTCTCCTTGACCTTACTTGAAATTATTGTAAAATGTTTTTTACGAATGTGTAATTAATTTGGTCTAATAAAATAATTCTTTCTGTTTGTCTAGAAAATATGAAGACATCTCTATCACATTGTTTTGAGTAAAGCTTTTTAAAAGCTTCAGCTATTCAAAAATCTTGAAAATAACGTGCAAGCACTTTAAGAGATGCTTGCAGATAGACTCCCCATGATAGTATCTACCCCTTTGCCTGTCACCTGCACAAGAGCATCTGGCATGTGAGACCTGCACAAGGGTATTTGTCACTAAGACCTGCTGGAGGGTATCTGGCCTGTGACCTACTTTTGGTGATTGACCTTTGACCTGCAGAAACTCACCCTGTTTGTTTTGTTTATTAATTTCTTCATCTCAGAAAGACCCAAAAAGTTTTTCTTCTCAAGATAAAATTCTATTGAAACTGTATGCAAAGTTTTAATGACAGAGATGAAACAGCATGACCGAGGCAGTTGTCATAAGTTTCAGAGCCTTCCCCCCACAATAGAGATGCCACTTGCAAGCAAGCAAGCATCTGTAAAAACCACCTGCTGCATTTGGTATGCCACATGACTGCACTCTAACTTTCTGATTCTTCCAACTGCTGATTGCTCCTTGTTTGCATGCAAAACCACAAATAAAACTGCCTTTTCTCATGCAAGGGGTGCCACAGCTGATTTAACATGATAACAATGACCTAACCTGGCCAGAGAAAATATTTACTTCTTTATTTCTCATACTCTGAATAAGCCAAACTGTTATTCCCGACAACGCCTCATTGCAAGGTTAAGTTCCACAACTAATGTAATTTTTCAGTTTTCTAGAAAAAGATCCTTCTTACTTTGTACACCTGTAATAAATATTTTGTATTTTTTTAAGCAAGTCCAGACTCTTCATATATGGCACTAACGTTTTTGTTTTCTTTGTGTTTTCATTCCAAGGATACTACTTTGCTGTGACACCCACATGCTAGCACATCGATTGTAGAACGCCGGCACTCGGCATAGCCATACTTGAATGTTATGAATCTAACTTTTTATTAACTGTTATTTGTATGAAGCAGATTTACTGGCTTGTGGAGCCATGTAAGTTGTCTCCCAGAATGCCGGTGACAATTTGTCAATGAAGACATCAATAAATATATAAAGTTTGTGTCGGAAGAGGCTGTTGGCTCTCAAGTCTTACAAAAAATATATTACAACAAGTAAACTAAAGAAAAAGATTGGCAAAGACAGGTTAGAGAAGGAGGCACTGGTGTTTTAAAGTTCTGTTTCCACAAGATAATTCTATTGATTCAGTAGTTAGAGACATCTCAATTAGAATTTAAACTTAACACCAGTCTTGAGCCCTTTGATCTAAACCTATCAATTTTAGTCTCAAAAATTGTAATTGCGTTAGTCTTAAAAGGCATAAAAGCTTGTCACTGTTGAAATTATATGCTGCATAAGAGATGAAATAGACTTTTGGAAAGCTCCCAAACTGTATGAGGTGCTAACTGTATGACATTGCAAATATATAGCCAACCCCATGTTATGCCAACCGCATGTTATCCCAACCACATGTTGTGCTAAATTTCAACTGAAGGAGAGCGGCAGGGCAGCTAAAAATTGATTTGAGTTCATTTTTGTTATATGAAGATTCTATAATGAATAAGCATGTAGAATATATAGTAGCACCTTATTGGCTGGTAACAGTTCAAGAACTAAAATACTTATCAGCTATCGAGAAACTTGCGCTTATCTAAACTGTTATCTAAACTGTTGTGAAAAATCAGTAATGTGTTTTAATCCCTGAATATGAGATAAAGAATACAACAGAATAGAAACATCTATCAAAGCATTCCTGAGCAATTATGAATGTTTATTTGTTCCTGAAATAGAAAATAGTGATGGAAACTGAATTAATTGATGGGTCTTTATGTCTCCTCACCCAAGCCCCTGTGTGATTCAAAGTCTTTTTGCATGATTATTAAATTCAATTATTGATAATGGAGAATATAATATCTAAATATATTTTCAGCCAATGTCAGGGGTCTCATGCAGCAAGAAAAAGTTTTTACCAAACACATATATATTCCCATAGGCGTATCAGAGGGGGGGGCAGGGGGGGCGATCGCCCCCCCAAAAGTTTGGGAAACAGTAAGATTCGGGCAAAAAGGCTAAAAATTTCGGGCAGATGATTAAATAAAAACCACTGAAAATTAATGCATTCCAGGTAATTTAATTTGAAATGTATATAAATTTAGATCGTGAAATTTGGGCAAATGACGCTCGCCCCCCTAAAAATCACGCGCGCCGTATGCCTATGTATATTCCTTTAACCATATGATTACTCTAGATCTCATGCGTTTGTCTTATCATGTGATCTGACAGTAGACCTGTTGTCTGTGTTTTCTTGAGCATGACGGATAATCAGGAAAGATACAAGCAATGTTGGCAAGCTTCAGTGCAAATCCTTCCAATATGTGCTTTACGACAGATTGGTGGTGGTTGGATGGCATTAAAGATTAATGATTATCAAACATAAAACCATTCAAGAAAATACTAAGCCAATGAAAATTAAGAAAAAATTGTCTCTGATGGATGGAAGAGGAGGTGGTAAGGATAATTTGAGTATACGTTCTGGCTACAGTGTTTGCACACAGCTACAAATTTAGAGTGGATTCTCTGGCCTCAGGATACAAATAAACTTCCGATAAAATCAATGTACTATGAAACTTGAGCAATCTGTCAAACAATGCAACAAAAATGAATTGATTATCGCACTAGATCAATTGACCTGATTCTCATATGTATGTTACTATGAACTTTTCTAGCACATGACTGTGTTGGAACCAGCTGATTTATTTAGATACAGGTCTATAAAAAGCTTCAAAAAAAAGAAAAGGATGACCATACAGAAGCCGTACATCATTGCTGAGGAAATACGTAGCTAGAAATTGTGTTATACTACAATAATAAAGGAATCATAGCTGCTGTAGGCATACTATGATATCCCGACAGAAAACTCGAGAATGACAGTATCTCATAGTTCATTCAAGTCCAATGCAGACTAAAAGATCTCTGATTCCACCTTGTTTTCACCTGATTGCAGCTAATTCTACATGAAATATCATGGCCTTGACATATTGTTTTCATTCTTCTTTTTCAGCATCTCTTTTCCCTTTTCTCACTCCTTCTTTGGCTCCAGCAAACCTGGTTTTCACTAATTTCTCAAAAACTAGTTCTTTGACAATTCTCTCATGTAATGTCTTGAGACAAAAAAAACCATGCTGAGTCAGGTGTCTGACAGGAAGTGGAAGTCAGCTGTCTCAATTCCAAGGTTGTCAAGGCAGCCATCAGTTCCACTTCTATATCCTGTGCCAACTGTTTCCTCTCACATCCATCATGAAACGTCTTCCCAGAATTTAGATTTCTTGCCATAAATGGTAGGGAGGGATAATTTCCAGTGCAGCATAGTATGTCACAACTTCATTAGAAGAAACAGTGAATCACATTATCAAGGATTCCAATTTCAAAAGGCTATATTGAACTAAAAGTGGATAATTAGTGAAAATTAAGTAATAGAAGGCTTTGGGCTTTCTGCAACAGGATATTGACAGATGGGAAAGCAAGAATATTGATTTATAAACTGCAACTGTTGTGAATGCCAGTTGTAGCTGGACAATTACCACATTTTATTAGTGCGGTGAATACTGTCAGTTATCACAACATAATTTTCCTATTTCTGCTTGCCATGTTCACCCCTTTTACCCCGATAACCCTTCTATATTGACCGATCACATTCCCAACATAATTACATTTTCATGTTTGGAATATAGGGTTTCAAGATAATTTTCAGTTAGCAGCAGGAATCACTAAAGTAAACAGGGAGGTTGAAAGAGTTCTATCGATTGGTTTGATTTAATAATAATAAAGAAGTAAACCAGAAAAATAAAGATATGAGTGAAGGATGAGTTATATGGCATCAATCCTTTCTTTTCTGTTTTGTTATGCATGTTTATCTGGGTTGTTTATTGGTCTTGAAGATATATGTTGCGGTCACTCTTTTAGAAATAATCTTTCTCTCTTAATAAATAAAATTATAAACAGCTTTAAAAATGCCACATACATTACATGTAAACTGTTATAAAGTATTGCACAAAACAGTGTGACGTTGGCTGTAATCGTTCCCCACAGGGAGTTATATTGGGTGATTATTCCTTTGAGAGGTTCAGCCTGGGGCATGAGGTTGACCTCAAGGAAATTTACTGACTTGGATCTCTGCCAAATCATCCAAATTAATCTATAATCAAAACTTGTTGAAACTTGACAGGTTTACAACACCTCTCCACTATTGGTCTATTACTGATTATCTGCTTTGATTTTGCACAACCACATCATAAAATTTTCACAGAATTGGTCAACTAAAGAATCTATCACTTTTAATAATTGTAAATACAAGCTGCGGACGATCTTCAATAAATCTGAATAGCGGATGTACACATGTATGCAATATGAACTCAAGCCATCCTTTGGCGGAGGGTTGCAATGTAATGTTTTATCTAAGTATTACCATAAAACAAAGACAATAAAAGACATTTGTGTATATTTATGGTTTATCTGGCCTTGATGTGTGAATATGGACAAATAACTGAAAATGGCCACAAAATCTGCACTAAGTGAATCTGAAAGAAACAATTGTCTGTACAACTGAAAATGGTTTTCACCAGCATAAGCTGACCTTGCATTTTGGTCATATACTTCTGATAGATAATAGCTTCTTGCCATATCCTGAAATCCAGCCTGTTCATTGTTTCAATACAACTGCTGTCAAGGCTCATGAATTTTTTTTATAACTGACAGGACATATATAATTACTAAAGCATTCTTGAGCAATTATGAATGTCAATTTATTCTCAGAATAGAAAAGAGGGATGCCAAAGAAAAAACTTTTGCTCGCCAATGCGTTTGTAGGCCTTCTCATCCCAGGCCCAGGGGGACTCCTATTTTTATGAAATAACATTTTCTCAATGATCGAGAATATATCAATATACTGAATAATGGGTCTTCTTGCAACCTCCATGTTAGAAGAAAAAGTTTTTACCAAGCATGTGCATATATTTCTTCCTTTAATCTTGTAATGACCGTAGATCTCATGCCTTTGCCTTATCATGTGATCTGACAGTAGACCTGTTGTCTGTGTTTTCTTGAGCATGACGGATAATCAGTGAATATACAAGCAATCTTGGCAAGCATCAAAGCAAATGCTTCCAAGGTGTGCATTACGACAGATTAATGGTGGCCTGATGGCATGAAATATTAATGGAGATCAACCATAAAACCATTGAAGAAAACACTTGGGTAATGAGAATTAACAAAAGCAAGACACAGGAGATTTGGAAGGGCAGCTATTGTTTAGCCTGTGGTCTGACTTAAATTCCATAATTATGTGTGTATGTAATACATATTGAATTGAACCTGTCATATTATGTTTTGTATGTACTAACATAATATGATTTCTCCGTTCATTACAATAAATATTATTTGATTATTTTTATTTTCGAGTGACTGTCAGTTTTTAATCTGCAATTAAACATGATTCTCACCTAGCACAATGATTCTAAAAAAAAAACCTATGTTGCATTTATTATTCATCACGTGACTTACATCCAGACACTATAAACAGAATCTTATATATACAAATGATTTGAATAATCAAACATTGCATAAAAGCTGAGGTGACTCTATTTGACTTTATGCAGTTTGGCAATTAGATGCCATTCGGTGAACTTGTGTGGATTTAAACTCATTAAAATGCTACGCATGTCTGACAATTATAGAATGCATGAAAATGTTTATTGTGCAAAGAGTGTCTGCAGGGCTAATTTCAAAGTGAAATAACTAAGAAAAAAATTCAGCTTTTCAGGTTTTCGTGGACTGACTTTCTTTTACATAATCTCAAATATTTTGTAAAAAAGCCTGGTTGCGATCACTTTTGTTTATATCCTTGTTATTAACTATATTTTGAATCATTTTGAACGATTTTTAAGAAATCGTATCTCGGAAAGTTCACAAGTATCGAGCCACCTTAAGGGAAATGGATGAGTCAAGTAATAATTGCCTGGTTTAGCTTTACTTGGCTTTTTATTCTGAGAAAAGTTGTCTATTTTATGTTTGCAAAGAATGCCCACTTTAGATTCCCTGGGTAATCCTACTTTGATAAAACTTTGTTTAAGTTTACATTTTGTTTTGATGGAATAATTCACTTGCTGCAAAAAACTAACTGATCGTGATTGGTTCAATTATGAGAAGCTGTTGTGTTATTGTTGCATTAAAGAAAATCTAACGAAATTAATTGCTTGGTTGGCATTGAACAAAGCTGCTAATGGAAAAGACACCTGTATGTTGTAACGAAAGATCCATTATTGGCAAGAGTCATGCACAAATGTACATTGTAGTTTCTCAGAATTATAACAAGATTTCAAGGACAAGATTAATGCATTTGGAAGATTTCATCCTTTCATCCGTTGTACAGAAGTCTCCTCCCTCACAATTTTTCTTTTTAACACAATTTAGGTCTATTCTGATCATTAAATCAATCAGATCAATAGGACTCTTCCAACCTCCATGTTAGCTTTATTGGCTCCTGCTAGTAATTGAAAATAATCTTGGAACCCTACAGTATGTCTGATGAAATTACGCAAGTCACATATTTCAGAGTAGTATGCAAACTTTTGAGCCCAGCATCAAATCCTTTTCACATAACAACTGGATAGGGCTAGGAAATCTTCCATGTAATTTTCATTAAGATTCATTGAGGCAAAATTAAGTTATGCCACATTTTCAAATATCTTGGTGTCTGACGAAATTACGCAAAATCCACATGTTATGTGGAAGGGCCCTGACAACGTCAAATTTTCAAATTATTTTACCTCAGTCATAAGTGTTCTATCACTTGTCAACAAATCATATCAAAACAGTTTGCTTATTTCTTGCCCATGTCAAGTAATATGTATTAATTGTCTCCATTGGAATAACATTGATTTTGCATAAATTTGTCAAGTTTATGCTCCCCAAAACTTCAAAATGGTTCCGATCATTAAAAACATGCTTTTAGTGGTTACTTTATACTATCTATTTAGCTCATAGCAAAGGAAATTGAAGTAACATCTCTAACTTTAAAACAACATGTAATCAAAAATTCTTTTTATGACTTGCCATTGGAATAGCACTGTGATGAGGATGCGGAGTTCAGAATTATATAGTTTGTCAATTCCAAAGACACAACTGATCTGTCAGTTTCGCTGCAATAAATAGATGGAAAAAGGTAACTTTTAAAGGTATTTTGATGACGATCAGTCCATTTTGAGATTTTCGGGAGCATGAATTTGAAATAATTACGCACATCCAATGTTATTCCAGTGGAGACAATTAATACATATTGCTTGACACGGGCAGCAGATAAGCAAACTTTTTTGACATGATTAGTTGACAAATGATGGAACACTAATGACTGAAGCAAAATAATATGAAAATTTAACCTTTTCAAGGCCCTTCCAAATATTATGTAGATTTTGCGTAATTTCGTCAGACACCAAGATATTTGAAAATATGGCATAACTTAATTTTGCCTCAATGAATCTTAATGAAAATTACATGGAAGATTTCCTAGCCCTATCCAGTCGTTATGTGAAAAGGATATGATGTTGGGCTCAAAAGTTGTCATACTACTCTGAAATATGCGACTTGCGAAATTTCATCAGACATACTGTATATTCTAAACAACGGAATGTAATTACATTTTGGGATGTGATCTGTCAATAAGGGTTATTTTGGTAAAAGGGGTGACCATGTTATGCACGCAGTGATTTGAATGTTGTGTTGTGATTTCTGTTTATATCTGCTAACAGAATAGCGATAATTGAATTGGTCCAGATAGAAATGGAAGTCACAACATGTGGCTAAAATTACTGTCATGATATTTACGCACTGGATTGCAATGAATACAAACTAGGGGCAACATAATTTTATTATCATGAAGAAACGATCCCTTTCTCTATGTATTTCAGACTAAACAGTTATTAGGTGTACTGTGTAAGTCTTATTGTCTTTTATCATAAACATAAACTACTTCTTGCAGGGTTTCAAATTTCTCCAGAGCAATGGATGGAAAGATGATTGGGCTTTACCTCCTGTATTTATGCACTTGGTAGGCTAATTAGGACAGGAGGGGGACACGGTAATGAGGCAAAGGATGATTGAAACAGCCATCCAACATAGGCCCAGGTGACTCGGCAAGAGCTGGAATCTAACCCTGGACCCAGCGATTGGCAGTCCAGCACGCTACCACTAGACCAACCCTCCCCCCCTTCTCCAGAGCAAGATAGCCACATATTGATATCATGAAATTTGTCAAATATGAGGCAGAATTTATACTTTTCCCAGTCTCTGACCTAAGTCCAAGTAAAGCAACAGGGTTGCATGTCAGTTGTCAATTAAGCATCAAGGGGAGGGAGGGGCTCTTGACTGGTCACATTGGTCATGTGGGATTTGCTCCCGTCCTCTCCTCTCTCCATTAATGCACAAAGACATGCAAGTGTCACAACAAAAAAGTTATTTATATAAACCATGGGTGATAAACACATGTACAAGGTTATCAGTTAGCAATGTACAGTAATTAGACTGATTCCAAAGTCCTCCTCACTGCTTTCTGTCCACAGCGGCTAATATTACATATCATAATATAATACAGCTATTGCAGGAAGAATTTGTGTTCTCTGCAGCACGGTGCAACAAAATCAACAATCATGCCAATTGGCAGTTCACATTTTTCATGCTGCATTCCCCAGGGATGACTGTTCTGTTTTGCTACAGTGCATATGGAAATGATATTGTTGTCCAAAAGAAATCTATTGTATATATATACATGCAATGGATGGATCCACTTTCAATACATCACAGGTCCACTGCGATATGGCTGATGTGGACAAAGGTAAAAAATACAATAAGTATACTAAACAAGAACCCGTCACAGGATGCTTTCCAATCCAATCTCCGTCAAAACTGGAAACTTATGAACTTTAGAGCTATAGGCATTGCTCTGCCAGTCATCATTTTCTCAATAAGTAGAAAACACCTCGGTTATATCATCACAATTCTTGATTTTGGCTTGTTATTGACATCAAGAGGACTGCAACAAGGGTATAGGATTATTACATCTATTCTGTTTTTTTTAACAGGTTTGTATCTAATTTGAAGGATTAAAATTCTAAATAAGATAGATAGTTTGATGCTTTTAACTCTTCGACCTATTGAAATTATGGTGGGTCTTTTGTCGGGATACAAATGCACTAAAAATACTACTTGATGCGGGTGGAGTGCGGTCGCATAAGCCAAGTCGGTCTTACAACAAGGGGTGTTATAACAAAGGTACCATTAAAAAAATCTGCCATTTTCAAATTCACTTTAAAATTAAAAGCTGTTCTTATTCTCATGCGATGAATTATCGTTCAACTCTAATTTCTGATTCTTACTCTTACAGTGAGTGCTGATTGCTCCTTGTTCGCATGCAAAACCACAAACCAAACTGCCTTCTCTTATGGGAGGAATGCTAGAGTCGATTTGGAATAATAAAATTGACCTGACTTGGTCTGGCAGAGCAGTTAAAGTACTGTGCAGATTACACACGTGTCAGTGTTATGTTCAGGCACATCAGGTTAGTTGTCCTGTCAACTCAACATACACAGCACATTGATCAGCACAATATCATTTTTCTTCAGGGATGTGAAAAGGAGGAGAAAGTAAAAAAAAACTTATAAATTTGGTCGAGGTGAGGGTAACTTGCACGATGTACATTGAATCACAAGCATTCTTATGTGTTTGTTTGCACCAAGAACCGTAGCAACAAGACAGACAAAAGCCTAAAATCTGTCAAGGTGAGGCTATAAAACTGATGATATTTTGATGGCTTCTAACCCAAGACCTGACACAAAGAATGATGTGTATTCCACATTACTTTATGTCGCCTTGACCTGGGCTCCATCTGTGAACATCAACTCTCACCCCTATATGGCTAGATTGAACATCACATTACTGTCAAGGACCCAAGGCTACTCTGCAAATGTTGTGGCCCATCTGGGCCTTCCTCTCCATTAAACAGGATGACAGGAGCCTCTCCTGTTTTCCGCTAATACAAGATTCATGCAGTGGGCTGAGTGATCTTTCATGGAACACAACTCTCAAGGGGAAAGGGGCCATAGCTCAGGCATTGCAAAGGCCTTTAGGTGGCATCCCTGCATACTGATAGGCCCTCAGGTCAAACAGGAACCATTTAGCAGTTTTTGGTAGACATGCCATTATTTGAAAGAGGTATACATTTGAGTAAGTTGACATCATTTCTTGTGTAAATATTGGTAGGTACCCACTGTCCCAAAACACCCACCATTCAATGTACAGAATCAAGGTCAAATCCAGGCTAGCATCTGGTATTGACCAAGACACCCCATAGACCCTTGTTACTTTTCCCAGTGGATCTTAAACCCCAGTGGCCAAACTGAACATTCAACCTCCTTTCCAGGCTAGACTTGCCTTTGGTTGGATTTTATCCAAGTCAGTGCATTACAAGCTGTGCCTGAGAGATACTCCTGTTAGTTACTTTCCACAACCAACATTGCTCACATGTCAGATTTGTTCCATGCTCATACCTGAGCCTAGTGTATAATTTCAGGCTTACTTCTCAGATGTCTCAGGGTGTAGTGTGACAACACAACCAGAGTTATTTGAACATACTTTATACGCTAACCAAGATGTTTGTTTTGGAGTTCAGAAAGTTATTTAATAACGCAAAATAAATCATAAATATCACCTTATGTCATGTTCCTTTAGACTCAGAATTAATATTAGGAGGATGAGAAGCCCGGCACTCATAAAAAGGCAGTTAAGCCAAACAACACGTTAAAAGACAGAAAAATGGATTGATTAAAAGTAAAAAATAATAGCAGGACAGACACTCCGGCACATAGTTATAGAAACACAGTTGACCTTGACCAAGACAGTGCGAAGTACATGAAGACAGATGGGTAAATGATAGCCAACCCAGACCCTTTGTCTCCCTCAATAGTTGGTTGTTGAGGGGAAGTATTCATCACATTAAACGATTTTAGGTTTCTTGAAAGGTTAGACAATAGGTTTTAGTTATACTCGTAGCTTGTGTTTGATAAATTTTTATTATCCTTAGTAGAATTTTTAGTGTAGATTGCGAGAGGGGACATAAAATTAATATATAAAATAACATTGAATGTCGATGTGCTAGAAAAATAACTGTAAATTTTTTGAATACATTTGTTGGCACAGGCATTATATATAACTTATAAGGTATATTACATAGAAAGAGCATTGGGCTTGCTAGTATCTAAAAAGAATAATTATGCCTCAACATCCTGGACACAAGGCAGTAATTTCTCATTGATCTGTTTTAGAATGCAATGAGATTTATGGAGACCATGTTCATGTTGGTCAGTATATGATGCTTTAGGGATGTCAGGTATTCCTATCACAGCATCATTTTTCATTGATTGACAGGAAATCTTTTTTTACTGCTCCAAGTTGTTTTCTATCATAGTTTACAACCCCTGTGATATCGATATCAGTAATATTCTGGAAAAAACTCCCCCGAGAGGATCATTTCATGCCTTCAGCTGATAGAAATAAGACAAAAAGCTCTCCTAAAGGGTATTTACTTTCCATACAATATATAACAGAGAGGGTCACAGCAACTTTTTTTTTTATTGTCAATAAATATTCTATTAGTAGGTCAACAAATTAAACGATTTTTTCTGTCCATGTGGAAATCCTTTTTGATTTTCAGAGCAGTTCTGCTTTGTGTCAAGATATTGATTAATATTAGGATCTTCTTCTTTCTCCTGAAGGTATTCTTTATTGAAATTTGTGTCAATATTTCAATGAATAGAAATTGCCTAATTTGGCAAGCATTAGATGATGATTGTTTCCTAATTTTTCTTAAAATGTTTGTAAGAAATCGACAAACCTAGTATTTTGAAAATAACATCAATTAAATTTGCATTTCAATTGCTTTGAAAGAGATCCAAATATAATGCTTTACGAAATGTAGAACAATAAGCCAGTATTTTGTCAAATCCCTGCTCTGTATTTCACTCCTTCACTGATCAGTGGTCCCTGCGTTGTAAGTCCCCGGTTGTAAGACTGCCTTGCCTTATGATTGTCACCGCACTAAGTAGTATTTTTAGTGAATTTTGCACCCCGACAAGAGATCACACCCCGACGAGAGAACGCTTCATGACTGCAGAAGGGGCGGTCTAGTAATGCAGGGATCACTGCATCTTCATGATTTATATAAAGTTACATAATGATATACCATGACTATGATGATGCAGCATACCTTTCTTGGTCTTCTCGCAACTTGATTTCTGCCAGAAGTGATTTCCTAATTTTTGCAATCTTCCTTTTAACTAATCACTAATGCAGCTGTGGTCTCATGCCTTTGTCTTATCATGTGATCTGGCAGTAGGCTGATTGTCTGAGTTTTCTTGAGCATGACAGATAATCAGCGAAGATGCAATTAATCTTGGCAAGCTTCAATGCAAATCGTTCCAAGGTGTGCATTACGACAGATTAGTGCGGCTAGACAGTGTTAAACATTAATGAAGACCAACCATAAAACCATTGAGGAAAACACTTTACAAATGAGGATAAAACAAAAGAGACACTCAGGCGGATTGGAAGGATAGGTGATAATGATGGGTCAGTATTATGGGTTTTGGTCGAAAATTTTATATTCCTTTTTTTTTAATATGGATTGCAAAAAATATGATCATATCGCAATGATTTTTACATTAAAGTGCATCGAAATATTTATTTTGATTAACAACCTTTGAATGTATATGGAACACTTGAGCATAAACATAAAAGTGCATGGAAGCCAGCCATGGCCAGAAAGTTCAATAAAGCTATTTCGTGCAAGCTGTTCTTTGATCTGTCACAGAGTTTGAACCTACCCAGATGCTGCATTGCTAAGTTATGTCTGTTTCTATGCAAAGAAGTCAGAAGTCACAGATTCCAATTTGAGATACTCACTGTCCTGGAGCAAGGAGCTCAGTCAAATTGCGTTGAGAGATATTGCATTGCAACTACTACTACTGTTTGATCTTGCAAAAGGTATGTGTGAGATAAAGCTTTTTTTGTCTATGTAACTTTATTGAATAGGCTATAGTCAAGAATCATATTAAAGTCAACTGATTTGCGAACAAACTCAGTGTGACGCTTTCCGAGAGACAAGCGATTTACTGTTTTTGTTTAGAAGTAGTCACCAACTTGTGGCATTTCTCCCATCAGTCAAATATTACATAGTAAATGGAAGTACCATACCTATACCAACTAATGCAATGCATATATAAATCAAGCTTTATACTGATAGATATGTATGTACATAAATAGAATTTTATTGACGACAGATTATCATCACGATCCATAAACTTGATTTCGCAAGGGTAAATTAATCAAGGTTTAATCACTTATTTACAAGAGAGCACTCTTTGCTGTAGACAGCAATATAACATCGTAAAGCAGTGTTGATAGGGCTCTCTTTGTTAATTTTTATTTTGAAGTAACTACCATTTTTTAATTTGCAATTAAAGATTGCACTCACTTTGCAGGACGCATGTATTATTTATCAGATGACTTCAGTGGCGTAGCCAGAAATCCATGAGTGGGGGGGCCAAGGGGGGCCAGGGTCTGAACTAGGGGGGCCAAACTTTCGCGGCATTTTTGCAACATTTTTGCGGCATTTTTTCGGCATTACATGGATAAAAATTGACACAGCGTTAAAGCCTTCTTTACGAATGACTTAGCAATGTTGACCATCTTATCTTTTGTGACTGATAAAAAAAAATACCACACATTTCATACTTACACTAAATTAGTTATGAACTGTCAAAATATAATGAAATTGATTCTATGGTTCCGATATTAAAAGGATAAAAATGACACCTCATCAATTATCATGAGTCACAATCTTTCGCAGTGAGTCACAATCTTTTGCAGTGAAAGTCACAATCTTTTGCATTGAAATGGTCCTCTTGTTTTTTGTTTTTTTTATAACTGTCTTTGCAAGTTTTAGTATATTCCTGCTAGGAATGCCCTCTTTTTTTATATTTTAGATCTAAATCAAAAATTTATGAAAGTCCTTTTGATGGAAATCTACCCGACTCCTTAAATAGGCCTAAAAGGTAGTAGCAATTTGTGCAAATGACAGAAATACCCAAAAATGTAGTGAAATTCCATGCACATATGAAAAATTGAGAAGTCTTTAAAAATCACTCTGGTGAATCAGATCTGTATAATTAGAAAACTTTCAAAGGGGCATTATTTCTTTAACTGAGCAATGGCGCCGGAAAGATTTCCTCAAAACACCCTGATTATAAATGTTGCATGGAATCTCTAGATACATAGGCGTACTGGAAGGGGGAGTAGTCACCCTCCCCCAAAAAATTTGGGAAACACTAAGATTTGGGCAAAAAGGCAAAACAATTCAGGCAAATAGTTAAATAAACATAATTAACAATCAATAGTTTCAAAGAGAATTCTTTCGGAATATTTCCAAATCTAGATCCTGATATTTGGGCAAATGTCGCTCTTCCCCTACAAGGTTTGTCTGCGGTACACATATTGCTAGATATATTCGAATAAGGATATCACAAATTATCAAATGCCTCAGAACTTTTCAAAGGGCAACTGTCATTCTAGAGAAAATTGGGGTAAAGTGAGCGCCAGCGAAGGCCAAAACTTTAGACAGACGTGTTCCAGCGGCTGTTGCTGCTCCAATAATTTTTTCAAAATTTTCAAATCTAAAATGGGGGGGCCAGTTGGGGGGCCAATTATCCATTTGGGGGGGCCCTGGCCCCCCCATAGCTCCGCCACTGGATGACTTACATCTTCATGCCAACGCTTGCGGAATCTGATGAATATACACATGATTTGAATAATTAAACATTGCATAAAAGTTGAGGTGACTTTGTTAAGCTTTATAAATGCAGTCTGAGAATTAGACGCCTTTCAGTAAGTGTGAATTTAAACTCATCAAAATGCCACACATGTCTGACAATTATTGATTGTATGAAACTGTTTATAGTGCAAAGAGTGTCTGCATGTTTTTTATTATATGACATCATGGCTTTCTTAGTTGTAATATTGGTGTGCCTGTTGAACCAGTGTAAATTGCAATCTGTTCTTGGGGCATAGTTCAGTATTGCTTTTCATAAAATGACTCCTCATGTGTGTGTGACTTTTGTTTATATTATAGTATTCAATATTCATTATACCTGACCTGTGGTTTACACTTCAGTAAGTTTCCTGGGTGGTGGTTTATTGATTCTCTGTTTCATATTTTAAGTTAATTATTAATTTGCCATATTTGAATTTTTCTTCTCAATCATTTTAAACTTCAATAATGCACATATTCTAAATTTATGTCTAGACTTATTAAAGTGTGACGCACATTGGAGAAATATTTATGGCCTGGAAACGTTTATTGTGCAAAGAACATCAGTTTGCTTGATAAACTTGGAGGTAAAATTGTACAAATTTGAATAGCCTCTGGATTTGACACGCCTTTGTTTACGCTTGATAAACTTTTTGATTGAGTAATTTACTTGCTGCAAAAATCTACCTGATCGTTATTGGTTCCATAATGAGAAGCTGTTGTGTTATTGTTGCATCATAGAAAATGTGAAGGAATTAATTGCTTGGTTGGCATTGAACAAAGCTACTAATGGAAAATCACACGTCTTAATGAAGAATTCTTAATTGCAAGTGTCATGTACAGATGTACTTCATAGGAATTATAGCAAGACGTCAAGGACAAGATTGCATCCTTGTTTCTGTTGGACAAGTGCTGCGAAATTTCTCTGTCAGAAAAAAAGACACACTGCTGATGTAACTACAAGATTGATCTCTAACCAAATTTTTTTTTTCTGTGAAACAAACGGCAGTAAGTCCATATCATTAGCATTAACCTTGAATAAACTTCCCGAAATAGAGATAATTGCAAAACAAAACATAATTACGATTGAAATGAATGCTGAAAAGAAAAGGATAAACGCCATACAACACCTCATTCTAGTTTGGTCCATTCTGATTATTAAATCAATAAAATCAATAGGACTCTTCCAACCTCCATGTTTGCTTTATTGGCTCCTGCTGTTAATTGAAAATGATCTTGGAACCCTATATTCCAAACAAGGAATGTAAATACGTTATGAGATGTGATCTGTCAGTGGGGTTATTAGGGTAAAAGGGGTGATCATGTTATGCATGCTGTGATTGGAAATTGTGTTGTAATTTCTGATGATATATACCAATAGAATGAATAGATTAGTGATAATTGAATTGCTCCAGATGACACTAGAATTCACAACAGGTGGCTAAAATTAATAGCATGATATTTATGGACTGAATATTAATGATTTTGAATTATGAGCAACATAATTTTATTATCATGAATAACTTTTTCCTCTGTTAAACAATATCCATACAATCATTTAAGGAATGTTTCCTGCTTGCTTTAATAGTAGGAAATGTAATTTCAAAAGTAAAATCCATACTCATAGCCTAGATGGCTTTAAATTGTATGTGAAGAACACTTTTATTAAATCTTATCAAGTATGGTGTATAATTCAAAATGTCTATACAGTGCTGCCTGTAAGTAAGTGAAACACATGACATTGAGCCATTGCATCAATGCTAAACATCCTCAGCCAAACTGCTTGTGGAGGGATGAATTCTCATCAAAAGAGAGGGAAACAAAGTGGGTCATAAAGGCCGATATGTGAGGCAAGTGGGATAAAAATAGCAGCCAATTTTCTTTGTTGTAGTCGGAGTTAGGTATTGGTCAAAGTCTTTGATAAGTAAGTGAACCACCCTTCCCTATGTTTTAACATTGGGCCTGCGTTTCACTTACTTATCAAAGACTCTGACCCATACCTAACTCCAACTACAGCAAAGAAAATTGGCTGCTATTCTTATCCCACATGCCTCACATATCGGCCTTTATGACCCAAACTGTTTTCCTCTCATCGGATGAGAATTCGTCCTTCCAGAACCATTTTGGTTATGGATGTTCAACATTGAAGCAATGGCACAATATCATGCGTTTCACTTACTTACAGGCGGCACTGTATTTGTGATCATTAGTGCCATCACTGCCTCCTTTTGGTTCTCTTCCTGCAGTTTGCAATTACATAAATTTTCAAACATGTGCTCGTATTTCTTTCGAATAGTCAATTCTGATTATTTCTTTAAAGATATCAATGGTTTAACCTTCCTTTTGTATTCTGTGTGGAAACTATAGATTAATAAATACATTTTGTATTTTTGGTATATTGGGTGGCCTCTCTGCAACGATTCCTGTCTTCGAGGGGTCTCTCGTACCCCAACATCTACAAATGTATACTGTTAGTGAGATATTACCATAACTTTTTTGGGTCTGTATGACTCATGACTAATGCCAAAAATTTAAGGTTTATACTTATTAAAATAAATACAGTATTTATTGACAAAAATATGTTTTATATATATTTAACTTGAAGTTAAATACCTATTTATTTATCATTTAACCTCTAAAATATTACACTGTAACAGTGATCTTCCTTGTAGAAAAGCACTCCTTTAGCTGTCACAAAGTGGTTTTTCATGAGGAGCAATCCTTCCTTGGGGTGTAAACCTTTTTTTCAATCCATTTACATTCTCATCAGCAATGTCAATGCTTTGGCTGGTCAAAACTCCTCTATCCTCCTCGTGGATGCTCATAGGTAGCTGATGGCATGCGAATAACTCACAGTTTGGTCAGATAAGAACTGGCCATGCTACCTGTTACTTCTTGCTTACTTGATATTGGTGAAAACACACGGTTAGGTCAGAACAGCAAACATATTATCAGAAAGACACTACATATAAGTTCGTTGCATCTGAAGAAGAATGTTTTCGAAGAGGTCATCATCAATATTCTGGGGAGATACTCTCTGATTGATGAGAGGAGACACCTTTGGCACCGAGAACAGAAATTCAAAGTGATGGCTTCCTTGATGGCCTTGCAATTGAGACAGCTTACTTTTCTCTGCCTGTCAGAAAACTGACTGAGCTTTATTTTCTGTCTAAACACGTAGAAAAACTATTTTAAACGGAGTTGTTTGAGAGAAATCAAAGACAATCAGCCAAAGCAGAAAAGAGTTGGAATAGAGGGAAATTGGGAAATTGGGGAAGTGACAGAGACAAAGGAAGAAAGACAGGACAGAAATAATGAAATTGTACAACCAACAACATAATGATGGACGACAATTCAACTGTTTGTTCTTTGTTATTACCTGAATACAAATAAATAAATAAAGACAATCAATGATATTCTTATAGGTGCATATGATTTGTTTTGTGAAATTACACAGAAAGTAATCTCAGTAGGTTTACAAAGCTTTTCATGAAATGTGAGAAGTTTTTGCTTTTCTGCCTGGGCTCTTGATAGTGTATTTCTGATTATTCAGTGTTTAGGAGTACTTTGTATGTCTGATTGTCTTCTCAAGTAAACATTGCCCAATTTAGGAGTTTTTTTACATCTCTAGAGTCTAGAAGCATGTAAATTTTTTATATTATGACATTTTTCCAAATATAGAACTGAAATTATGCTGTTCCCAGTCACTGACCTTGGTCCCAGCAAAGCAACATGGTTGCATGTCGGTTGCCAATTAAGCATCAAGGAGAGGGAGGGGTTCTTGACAGGTCATGTTGGTCACCTGGGATTTGCTCCACAACTCCCCTCTCTCCATTAATGCACAAAGACATGCAAGTGTCATGACAAATAAGTAAATAATATAAACTGTTAGTGCCAAACATGTCATTACATTAAGAATGTGCAGATAAAGTTATGAAATATAATATTTCTCACATTTTGAGATTATACACAGAATAATATCTAAAAGACATCAATGTTAGTATCGCTACCGGAACAACTTGATAAAAATTCAATGATGATTACATCAAAGCTATGCTATATCATCCAAGGAACTGTAAAGAAGATTCCATCAATGAGCCAAGAAGAGCACCACAACTAGACATCAAGGTCCAAGGAGAGGCCAACAAACCTGCATGGTTTCTGGCATATCACCTACTACAGTTCTACAGTTCTACAATTTATTATTTAATCTTGTGCTATAATATTATTGTAATTACATCAATTCAATTAAAAGTGTTTCTGTCAACAGGGACTAACATCGGATAAAATATAATAATAAAAATATGATACAGAAAGCATTTATCTTTCGGCAGCACAGTGCAACTAAAACAACAAACATGTCATTTGGCTGTTTTCATTTTCATGCTGCATTCTCCAGGGATTACTGTTTTGTATTGTTACAGTGCATGTAGAAATGTTGTCCAACAGAAATCTATTGTATGCAATGGTTGGATCCACCTTCAATGCATGACAGCAGCATGGCTGATGTGGACTAAGCACAAATACACAACAAATATAAATAATAAAATGCACTCAAATAGAACTATCACATGAAGTTTCACAATCAACCTGATAATCTGAGAATCATTTGTTGTTCTAACGATGAACAGACTTTTTGACTTGTATGATGTTTGATTTGTTTTTCAAAATCCAAAGACTTCGGTCTTATAAAACAGTTATAAGAGATTTCATCATCTTAGAGAACTTGTAAAAAAATGGGGAGGGGGATGGGGGTTTGCACAAAAAGTTGGGATGATTTGTTTAATGACTATTGTATCGAAAAGGTTGTAAAACTTCCTGAAGGTTGAGAACACTGTTGTACGATCAATATGTATTTTTGAGATCATGAGAACGTCTAATGAAGCCAAAGCAAGGAACAAATACATATGGCAATACACTTGTACCATCGAGCATAAAGCTGTATAATTATCATCTCACAAAGGTAAAACAATATAATGTAGTACCAGTGTATATAAATGTTCTGTTTTTGCACAACTTATTATAATCACTGTGTTCACCTGACTTTCTGCGTATTATGCTACAACAAGTTTGACATATGTGAGTCACTATATATATATAATAGTATGTCTTATCTTTTCTTATCTTATGATATCATTTATAGATTGTTTACAAAATCATGAAATCATTGGAACTCAGTGACAAAAGGGCCCAGGCCACTTTGCCTCTTCTTTCAAAAGTTTGACCTTATTAAAAATGGGCCATTTTGAAATTAACTGAAAAATCAAAAAAGCTTTGTTTATTCCCATGAGGTGAGGCTTCGCTCAAGTATCTAACCTTCCAACTCTTACAGTGAGTGCTGATTGTTCCTTGTTCGCATGCAAAACCACAAACCAAACTGCCTTTTCTCATGCGAGGAATGCCACAGTTGATCTTACATGATGACAATGACCTGATTTTGCCTGGCGGAGTGGCTGAGGAACTGTGCAGACACAAACCTATGATGGCATTTTCTCTCAAATCATTTAATAAAATACTTCTGTTATGAGTATCAACTAAAGAATCTAAGCCAAAACTGTCAGTAAACTTTAATGAAGGTTTTCTGTCGTGAGATAACATATCTCATTAATGCGTCTGGTGCAGTTTATATGCCCTTTTGAGTTTGTGTTGCATAATCAGCCATTATGAATATTCACACAAGGCCAGAGTTACCATAAAGGGCAGAAATGCTTTTGTTTTGGTCTGTTTTATGGTAATATGGGAATAAACATTTCACTGGGACCTCAACCAGGGATCCTTTACAATCATAGTGTGTACATACATCACTTTACAGTATGGGATGTATATTGAAACTTGAACATTCTTTATTTGAGGCACAATGTATATATCCTACAGAAATAATGCGTACAAAGAGAATTCTTGAAGGTTGCATGACTTTCACATCCACTGGTTTCACAAATGTCTTGTCTGGACTGTCTGGAAATAGATTCTGCTGTCAAAGGATATTCCCTGCTGAAATAGGACCTAGAAGAAAAAGATCAAAGAAGTACAGAAAAAATTATATTCGATAACAGATTGCGCCCTAGTAGACATTGGGACTGCATATTTTTGTTTGAAGACTTAATGTATCTTGTCTGACAAGTGTATTTGTGACTAACTTTCAAGTGTATTTGTGACTAACTTTCAATACTCTCCATAATAACCATCAGGAATATCGACAGCCAGGGTTGGGACACAGCCATGTATTAAAGAGACACCACTATAGATGTATTTTCTCATTCTCAAGTATGGGACATCTGCACAAGAGACATTTCTGTGAGTGATGAAGAAATCCAATGTAATCTCAGTGTTGATGTTATAATGTGTGGAGAGGAGAATATTGCTATCTTTGCCAAATTGTAGCTGCTTTGATACCATTCTTCAAGGTTGTGAAAAAGAAGAGAAGACAAACTACTTATTTAGTCCAGGTGCTGGTCACTTCTACGCTCAGTCTTGCTCCCAGGTCCTTGGCCACATGATGGTCAACAGCCTAAAAATTTTCAAGGCGAGGCTTCCAAACTAATTATATTTAGGCAGCTTCTAGCCTGAGACCTGTAACATGGAATGATTTGTATTCCAAGCCAATTTACGGGCCCTATCTGTCAGCATCAACACTCACCCCTGCATTTAAGGCTACAATGTACATCACAGTGCTGTCAAGGACCCAAGGCTACACTGCAAATGTTGTGGCCCATCTGGGCCTTCCTCTCCATTAAACAGGATGACAGGAGCCTCTCCTGTTTTCCGCTAATACAAGATTCATGCAGTGGGCTGAGTGATCTTTCATGGAACACAACTCTCAAGGGGAAAGGGGCCAAAACACAGGGCTTCTCTATTACTACACTACGGCCTTTACGTGGCATCCCTGCATACTGACAGACCCCGAGGTCAAAGACACGAGACATATACTTCAATCCGCTATCATGGCAGTAGTTTACCATTTAGCAGTTTTTTGGTAGATATGCCATTATTCCAAAGAGCAAAAATATGAGAAATTTGGCATCATATCTTTGCTAAATATTGGTGAGCTCCCCCAACACCCATCATTCAATTAACAGAATCTAGGTCAAATCCAGGCTAGCATCTGGTATCGACCAAGACACCTCATAGACCCTTGTTACATTTCCCACTGGATCTTAAGCCCAACTCATCCAACAGTTCCTTTGCCAGTTATAGGCTTGTGTTACTAAAGTAAGGATCTTACTTTAAGTACATCGCTGAAGTTATACTGATATTAGTTACTGTTAGAATGCTTAACATGCTCAAAAGCCCAGCTCAAAAGGCCATATCTGGAAGTTAAACTAAATTTCAGTGATCAACGTTACTGACACATCAATTTTGCCAATGCGCTTACTTGGAACAAGAGTATAAATTCAGGGAGCAGCAAAGAATATTACAGTTATTTTATCATCACAAATTTTTTTTGGAATTAAAATAAACATTTGGAAGCTCAACACACATACATCACTCAGAGATGTGATATAGAATGACAGTTAAGCAAAACAATATCTACAGAAACAGAAAAATGGAGTGATTAATAAAAACAAAACAGTAGCAAGATCAAGAATTATTGAAAAACAGCTGAACTTGACCGGGAAAGTAAGGAGCACCTTAAGACAGGTGGATAAATGATACCCAACTCAGACCCTCAATAGTTGATTGATGAGGGGAAGTTCGTATCACATGAAAGAATTGCAGGCCTCTTTGAAAGGCACAGTAAAGATACTATATCTGGAAAGTTAGACGAATGGTTTTTAGTTGTATGCGTGGCGCGTGTAAATATGACCAATGATAATTATCCCTTTTATGACTGTGATATTTATTTTAGATTTCAAAGAAGAGATAAAATTACTTATAGATATTGTATACATGCATGTTCAAGCTCAGAAAGAGGAACTTTTGCAAATACCTATATGAACAGGCATAATTAATGTCAGGTATAGAAGTAGCAGTGTACTTGTCACAGCTTGTGTCTCAGTGACTGATTTGTGAGTCATCCTCGACATAAGGCCATCATTTCATATCGATCTATTTAAGAATGAGAAGGAATTTTTGGAGACCATATTCATATTGGTCAGTGTAGGATGCTTTGGGAATGTCAGGCATTCCTATCACAGCTTTAACATTGCTGATGACTGGAAGGGGCTGTACCTCTGGGAATGGCTGGCCCCAAGGTCACAGGAGGTCAGACAGATGGATGTCCCGGATGTAAGGGGTCACTCAAGCAACATGGCTCCCAGCATTCTTGCTTGTCAATGCTACATCGACCAGTTAACTGGCTTTAAGGCAGAAAAGACCCTCGTGTCCAATGATGCCACAGATCTCCTAACTGATGCTCACCAATGTCCCAAATGACAACAGGGATTCACCATTCTTCATTGATTGACAGGAAATCTTTTTTTACTGCTCCAAGTTGTTTTCTATCATAGTTTACAACCCCTGTGATATTGATATCAGTAATATTCTGGAAAAAACTCCCCCGTTCCTGTAAATCACAGATATTGTCAAATTCTCTTTATATTATAGGTGTTGCTTTAGGCATCGTCCTACTATGCATGAGAGGATCATTTCATACCTTCAGCTGATAGGAATAAGACAAAAAGCTCTCCAAAAGGGTATTTACTTTCCATACAATATATAACAGAGAGGGTCACAGCAACTTTTTTTTTATTGTCAATAAATATTCAATTAGTAGGTCAACAAATTAAATGATTTTTTCTGTCAATGTGGAAATCCTTTTTGATTTTCAGAGCAGTTCTGCTTTGTGTCAAAATATTGATTAATATTAGGATCTTCTGCTTTCTCCTGAAGGTATTCTTTATTGAAATTTCTGTCAATAATTCAATGAATAAAAATTGCCTAATTTGTCAAGCATTAGATGATGATTGTTCTCTAATTTAAAAAAAAAAAGTTGTTAAGAAATCGACAGACCTAGTATTTTGACAATGACATCAATTAAATTTGCATTTGAATTGCCTTGAAAGAGATCCAAATATGATGCCTTAATGCTTTACGAAATGCAGAACAATAAGCCAGTATTTTGTCAAATCCCTGCTCTGTATTTCACTCCTTCACTGATCAGTGGTCCCTGCGTTGTAAGACCCCCTGATGTAAGACTACCTTGCCATATGATTGTGACTGCACTAAGTAGTATTTTTAGTGCATTTTGCACCCCGACAGGAGACCACACCGACGAGAGACCGCTTCATGACTGCAGAAGGGGTGGTCTCATAATGCAGGGATCACTGCATCTTCATGATTTATCTAAAGTTATATAATGATATACCATGACTATGATGATGCAGCTTACCTTTTTGGGTCTTCTCGCAACTTGGTGATTTCTGCAAGAAGTGATTTCCTAATTGTTGCATTCTTTCTTTTAACTAATCACTAATGTTGCTATGGTCTCATGCCTATGTCTTATCGTGTGATCTGGCAGTAGTCTGATTGTCTTTGCTTTCCTCAGCATGACAGATAATCCGCATGATACAATTAATCTTGGCAAGCTTCAATGCAAATCGTTCCAAGGTGTGCATTACGACAGATTAGTGCGGCTAAGCGGTGTTAAATATTAATGAAGATCAACCATAAAATCATTGAGGAAAACACTTTACAAATGAGGATAAAACAAAAGAGACACTCAGGTGGATTGGAAGGGTAGGTGATAATGATGGGTTAGTATTATGGGTTTTGGTCGAAAATTTTATATTCCTTTTTCCTCAATGAGGAATGCAAAAAATATGATTATACTGCACTCATGTTTATATTAGAATGGACTGCGAAGCATATTTACTTTTATTAACAACCTTTGAAATGCATATGGAACGCAGTTTTGAACACTGGAGCATAAACATAGCTTGCCATAGCTTGAAATTTCAATGAAAAACTATTTTCGTGCAAGCTGTTCTTTGATCTATCACAAATTTCAAACATCAGCCTGCCTGGATGCTGCACTTCTAAGTTATCTGTGTTTCAATGCAAAGAAGTCAGAAGTCACAGATTCCAATTTGAGATACTCACTGCCCTGCAGTAGAGAGCTCAGTTCAGTTGCATTTGGAGAAATTGCATTGCAGCTAAAACTGTTTGATCTTGCAATAGGTGTATATGGGATACAGCCATTTCTGTGTATATAATTTTATTAAATAGACAAGGAGAGTTTTGAAGTTATCTGACTTACGAACAAACTCAGCATGTATATATATTTTTCATTATTTGGCATGTACACGAATTCGTGGAGGTGTAAAAACGAGCATGTACGAGTTTGTGGACATGTAAAAACGAACATTGGTGCTCGAATACATCCAATAGCTAACACTCGTGAATTTGCTTTATTATTCATTCGTGGACCTGTCAATTCTGACATTCGTAGAGGTGTTGAAAGTCGCATTTTTAGGGTCAGAATTAGGTTTAGGGTTAGTTTTAGGAAGGTTCAGGGTTGGAATATTCGTAATTGCACCTGCAAAAATTCGTGGAAACAATATCAGGCACTTACACGAATGCCAAATTCGTGTATATGTTCGTTTTTACAGGTTTACAAATTCGTCCACATGCAAAATATTGAAAAATATATATACCTCAACTCAGACAGTGTGTTGCTTTCCTATAAAATAGTGATTATCGTTTTTGTTGCGAAGTTGTAACCAACATTTCTCCCTTTGGTGAAATGTTACATAGATGATCAAAGTACCATACCTATGCCAACTAATGCTGTGCATAAATTAAGGTTTATACAGATAGACATATAAACTGTGTTTCCAAAGGGTATGTTGATCTAATCACTTATATCCCACTAACATTTGAGCTAAAACTCACGTCACATGGTCCACCCAGTTGCCAGCTATATACGCCTCCCATAGGCATGTCACGCAACCAAACTATCCACCTATCCTTCTTTTTTAGTCTCATACTTCAGATGGGAGCCCAAAATCGTGTAACTCCCCTCTCATTTCTGTTTCCCTACTCCACCACTCATCTCCCACCAGGACTGCATGAAACTGCATGTTCTCATATTTAACTTCTCCACAGAGGGAGCCACTTCTTATAACCATTTTCCCACGGGTGGCAGCACCTTACACAACAGCCAGATTGTCCCTATGTTATCATTGATCCGATAACCTGCCAACCTTGCTATTATACATCTCTCATTGCCCTGCATGATCCAGCAAACATCTCCCTGCCATCTACAGGAGCATGTCAACAATTACCCATTTACAATTTTCAAGCCTTTTCACCTTTAAACACCTACACCTCACTCTAAATACCATGTGTCCTTAAAATATTTCCCTCCTTTAACGACAGCGTCAACAGCATCTCTTCATGATAATGCATTGCCAAACTTATTTATTTCACTAATTAATGGGCATTTTCTAGTTATTTACAATAGAGAACTCCTCTGTAGACAGCAATATGCCATAGTAAAGCAGTGTTAATGGGGCTGTCTTTGATCATTTTTATTTTGTAGTAACTACATTTTTTAATTTGCGAACACTCACTTTACAGGATGCTAAAAAAGAAGTGCATTTATTATTTATCACATGACTTACATTTCGAAGCCAACGTGAACGGTATCCGATGAAAATACACATGATTTGAATAATCAAACATTACATAAAAGTTGAGGTGACTTTGTTCAGCTTTATAAATGCAGTCTGAGAATTAGATGCCTTTCCAGTGAGTGCCAACTTGAACTCATCAAAATGCCACACATGTCTGACAATTATTGATTGCATGAAACTGTTTACAGTGCAAAGAGTGTCTGCATGTTTGTCATTATACGACATCATGGCTTTCTTTGTTGAAAAATTGGTGTGCCTGTTGAACCAGTGTAAATTGCAATCTATTCTTGGGGGATAATTCAATATTGCTTTTCATAAAATGACTCCTCATCTGTACATGACTTTTGTTTATATTGTAGTATTCAATATTTGTCATACCTGGCCTGTGTTTTTTATTTGTTGTTCTATATTTTAAGTTAATTATTAATCGGTCAAACTTGTAGTTTTCTTCTCAATCATTTTGAACTTAGAAAATTCACATGTTCTAAATTTATATCTAGACATGTTGAAATGCAACGCTCATTGGAGATGTTTACTGTGCAAAGAACATCCGGTTGCTTGATAAAAATGGAGGCAAAATTGTGCAAACAGTCATTTAGATCTACAATGAATAGCTTCTGGATTTGATATAACTTCGTTTAAGTTTGCTGAACTTGATTGAGTAATTCACTTGCTGCAAAAATCTACCTGATAATTATTGGTTCAATTATGAGAAGCTGCTGTGTTATTGTTGCACTATGGAAAATGTGAAGAAATTAATTGCTTGCTTGGCATTGAACAAAGCTACTAATGGAAAACCACACGTCTTAATGAAGAATCCTTAATTGCAAGTGTCATGTACAGGTGTACTTCAAAGGAATTATAGCAAGACGTCAAGGACAAGATTGCATCCTTGTTTCCGTTGGACATATGTTGAGAAATTTGTCAGAAATAACCACACTTACACTGCTGATATGACTACTAAGTTGATCTCTTACCCAATTTCCCAAGATAGAGAAAAGTGCAAAACAAAACATAAGATTGAAATGCATAATGAAAAGGAAAGGATAGATGCCTTACAAGGCCTCTATGCCTCAGATCTTTATTATTCTGGTTTGGTCCATCCTGATTATTAAATCAATCAGATCAATAGGACTCTTCCTACCTTCATGTTTGCTTTACTGGCTCCTGCTGGTAATTGAAAATGATCTTGGAACCCTATATTGCAAACAACGGAACGTAATTACGAAGTGATATGTCAGTAAGGGTTATTAGGGTAAAAGGGCAAGCATGTTATGCAGGTAATGATTGAAAAATTATATTGTGGATTCTTGTAATATATACTAAGGGAATATGGTAATTTAATTAGTCCAGATAACGCTGGAATTCTCTACAGGTGGTTTAACTCAATGGCATGACATTTATGGACTAAATGTTAATAAATTTCAACTTTTTTCCTCAATATTTGGGTGGCCTCTCGGTAGTGATTCCTGTCTTTGAGAGATCACCCTTAACCCAACATCTTAAACTGTATACTGTTAGTGAGATATTACTATGACTTTTTTTGGAAATATTGTTAATCCGAGTCTGAGTCTATTAATGATTTAACTTCTAAAATTTTACAATCATATTCCTCACAGAAGACCACTCCTTCAGCTGTCATGAAGTGGTTTTCCGTGAGGTTCAATCCTTAGTTGCTTACCAGTAGTTAAGTTGTGATACTTTAACATTCGCAAAAGCCATGTCGATGTATTGAGCAGATGCAGTTTGACAAGTCAAAACTCCTTTATCCTCTTCGTGGATGCTACTCACGGTTGGGTCAGATAAGACGGAATTGACCATGCTACCTGTTGCTTCATGGCCTGCATACTTAAGACTTGGCGAAAAGACACAGTTAGATCAGAACAACAAACGTATTATCAGAAAGATACTGCATATCAGCTTGTTGCATTTAAGTGTATCTATCATCAGAAGAGGTCATCATCAATATTCTGGGGAGATACATACTGATGGATGGGAGGAGACACATTTGGCATAGAGAAGAAAAATTCAAATTGATGGCTTCCTTGATGGCCTTGAAATTGAGACAGCTTACTTTTCTCTGCCTGTCAGAAAACTGACTGAGCTTTATTTTCTGTCTAAACACGTAGAAAAACTATTTTAAATGGAGTTGTTTGAGAGAAATCAAAGACAGTCAGCCCAAGCAGAAAAGAGACGGAATAGAGGGAAATGATGGAGGTGACAGAGACAAAGGAAGAATTTCAGAAAGGACAGAAACAATGATATTGTACAACCAACAACATAATGATGGACAACAGTTCAACTGTTTGTTCTTTATCATTGCCTGATACATTTGCTCCAGAACTCCCCTCTCTCTTTTAATTCACAAAGACATGCAAGTGTCACGACATATAATGATAAAATGATACAGGAAGCATTTTATCTTTCTGCAGCGCAGTGAACAAAAACAACAAAAATGCCATTTTGCAGTTCACATTTTCATGCTGCATTCTCCAGGGATTGCTGTTCTGTTTTGCTACAGCTGTATGTACTGGTTGGATCCACTTCTAATGCATGAAAGCGATATGGCTGATGTAGACAAAGCACTAAAACACAATAAATACACTCAAATAGACCCATCACATAACACTCTCAAATTCAACCTCATAATCTGAAAGTTGCAGTTTTAATGATGAACGGACATTTTGACTTGTATGGTATTTGATTTGATTGCTCAATATGCAAAGATGTCTTTCTTGTAAAACAGTATCAGAGATGTGATGTCAGAGATGACTCTATTCTAGCATTGCAATATAAGTAAATTAACTTCAAGCTGTGATGTCATTTTAAACTGGGTCGCTTCCCCAGCTTCTAACCAAGGCGAATCCACGAAACTGAGCACCACAGTTTCAACTCAGTGTCAGAGTGAAAATGGGTCTGGGAAAACCCATGCAAGTTTGACATCACAGCCTCTCAGCCAATGGGTTGCCAGAACAAATATACATAAGCCATGTGTTTACAAACAAATTGTCAAAGCATTCTGTTTATACCAACATCCATCAAAGTTTAAAGTTGTAAGTTAGCAAGTTTGTAGATTAATTAAACAACTCTGTGGGGATTATAACAGTTGTCTACTGTAAATGCTCACAAAGCTGACACTTGGTAGGATTAGACTGGTGATTGCTATGATAAATCATTGAGATCACAAATGTAATTCTTCCTTCAATATATCAATGTCTAAACTGTGATGCGTAGTTTACTGTCAGCCCATTGGCTATCAAGCTGTGATGACATAGTATAGGGGCTATCCCTGATAAAACTCTTACTCTGACACTGTGTTGAAACTGTGACGCTCAGGTCAGGACAGGGTATAAAATAAGCGTGCAACGATCCCAAAATGTGAAGTGATGAATCTAAAATATGCAGTGATCAATCTGAATTTGTGCAGTGATCAAATTCACCCTTTTATGTTAAATTATGAACTGCATAATCCCCAAAATATATGTTCAACAAATGTAATACTTTTGCGCGCCTGACAATAGTTTTGGAAATTTTTACTAACTCGAAGACAGGTTTGAGTCATTGGTTGGTCGTTCATTAGATTTTCCAGATACAATGTTTGAAGAATACTAATTATATTCTTGCTCATGAATAGCTAAATATAATAATTTTGAAATGCCGCCTTAGAGCACAGGCATTGCAGTTATTCACAACTCTTCTCCATTTGACCACCGATACACCAAATTTGGCAAGTCCTCTGAATTGACCACCCTGCTGTAATTTTGTGCTAATGGAGTGCAGCTATGCAGGGTCGTTGATTCAAGGGAATTGCCCAGACTTACCCACCTTCTTTTCGATGTTTAAAGAGGTTAGCATCATGCCGGCCACAGAGCGGGAGGGCTGGTGAATGATCAGATTGCTTGTGCCTGAGAGGCGGCAAGAAAATTTTGGCCAGATAATTATATCTGATTCTGGTTCAGTAAGGGCAACTGCCTTTAAACCATACTGCTAAAAACTGTGCGATTGAGAGTAAACCATCCAGTTAGTGAATAAAAAAAATCAACTCATCTGAACATTGCATCAGCAAATAATATCTCAAGAATCTAAGCCAAAAATGTTTGTCAGTGCACTTTAATGAAGGTTTTCAGTCCTGAGATAACATATCTCATTAATGCGGCTGGTGAGGTTTATATGCCCATTTTAAGTTTGTGTTCCATAGTCAGTCACTATTCACGAACATTCGCACAAGGACAGAGTTACCATAAAGGGCACAAATGCTTTTGTTTTGGTCTGTCTCGTGGTAAAGTCGGAATAAACATCTCATTGTGACCTCTATCGGGAATCCTTTGCTATCATAATGTGTACAACTGTACATACATCACTTTACAATATGGGAGGTCTATAGAACCTTGAACATTCTTTATTTGAGGCACAATGTATATCCTACAGAAATAGAAAATAAATAATGGGTAAAGAGGGAATTCTTGAAGGTTGCATGACTTCACATCCACTGGTTTCACAAATATCTCGTCTGGACTGTCTGGAAATAGATTCTTCTCTCAAAGGATATTCCCTGGTGAAATAGGACCAAGAAGAAACAGATCTAAGAAGTACAGAAAAAAATATAACAGATACCGGATGGCGCCCTAGTAGACAGTGGGACTACACATTTTTGTTTGTAGCCTCAATGTATCTTGTCTAACAGGTGTAATTGTGTCTAGCTTCAATATTCTCCATAATAACCATCAGGAATATTGTCAGCCAGGGTTGGGGCACAGCCATGTATTAAAGAGACACCACTATAGATGTATTTTCTCATTCTCAAGTATGGGACATCTGCACAAGAGACATTTCTGTGAGTGATGAAGAAATCCAATGTAATCTCAGTGTTGATGTTATAATGTGTGGAGAGGAGAATATTGCTATCTTTGCCAAATTGTAGCTGCTTTGATACCACTAGCATAGTACCCGTGATAATGGGTATAGAGAGAGTAAGAGTCCAGGGAAAACAGAAGAACTACTACTACATTAGAGAAGATTGATAGCCGTGCATAAGTGAGTAATAAGCACAGGGGTATAATATGAATAGTTATAGATTGAGGAACCACATCCACTTATGGTTGTTGTAAGACGTGAAATAATGTTGCTTGCAAATTTTCAGTTGCGAGCATTGAGTAGTTTGGGAGGAGTAGCGTAAAGCATCCATGAATTAAAGGTATGATGATTCTTCAAGGTTGTGAAAAAATGAAGAGAATACAAACTACTTATTTAGTCCAATTGCTGGTCACTTCTATGCACAGTCTTGCTCCCAGGTCCTAGGCTACATGATGGTCAAGAGCCTAAACAATTTTCAAGGCGAGGCTTCCACACTATTTATATTTAGGCAGCTTCTAGCCTGAGACCTGTACTATGGAATGATTTGTATTCCAAGTCAATTTATGGGCCCCATGTGTGAGCATCAACACCCACCCCTACATTTAAGGCTACAATGCACATCACAGTGCTGTCAAGGACCCAAGGCTACTCTGCAAATGTTGTGGCCCATCTGGGCCTTCCTCTCCATTAAACAGGATGACAGAGGCCTCTCCTGTCTTACCGCTAATACAAGATTCATGCAGTGGGCTGAGTGATCTTTCATGGAACACAACTCTCAAGGGGAACGGGGCCAAAACACAGGGCTTCTCTATGACTACACTACGGCCTTTAGGTGGCATCCCTGCATACTGACAGACACTGAGGTCAAAGACACGAGACATATACTTCAATCCGCTGTCATGGCGGTAGTTTACCATTTAGTTTTTTGGTAGATATGCCATTATTCCAAAGAGCAAAAATATGAGAAATTTGGCATCATATCTTTGCTAAATATTGGTGAGCTCCCCCAACACCCATCATTCAATGCACAGAATCTAGGTCAAATCCAGGCTAGCATCTGGTATTGACCAAGACACCTCATAGACCCTTGTTACATTTCCCACTGGATCTTAAGCCCAAGTGACCCAACTCATCCAACAGTTCCTTTGCCAGTAATAGGCTTGTGTTACTAAAGTAAGGAACTTACTTTAAGTACATCACTAAAGTTATACTGATATTAGTTACTGTTAGCACGCTTAACATGCTCAAAAGCCCAGCACAAGCCATATCTGGAAGTTATACTAAATTTCAGTGATCAACGTTACTGACACATCAATTTTGCCAATGCCCTTACTTGGAACAAGTGTACAAATTCAGGGAGCAGCAAAGAATATTATAGTTATTTTATCATCACAAAATTTTTTTGGAATTAGAATAAACATTTGGATGCTCAACACACATATATCACTCAGAGATGTGATATAGATAGACAGTTAAGCCAAACATTCTACAAGAACAGAAAAATGGAGGGATTAATAAAACGAAACAGTAGCAAGATAAAGAATTATTGAAAAAGAGTTGAACTTGACCGGGACAGTAAGGAGCACCTTAAGACAGGTGGATAAATGATAATGATACCCAACTCAGACCCTCAATAGTTGATTGATGAGGGGAAGTTCATATCACATGAAAAAATTGCAGGTCTCTTTGAAAGGCACAGTAAAGATACTATATCTGGAAAGTTAGACCAATGGTTTTTAGTTGTCTGCGTGGTGCGTATACATATGACCAATGATAATTATCCCTTTTATGACTGTGATATTTATTTTAGATTTCAAAAGAAGAGATAAAATTACTTATAGATATTGCATACATGCATGTTCAAGCTCAGAAAGAGGAAATTTTGCAAATACCTGTATGAGCATAATTAATGTCAGGTACAATGTATAGAAGTAGTAGTGTGCTTGTCGCAGCTTGTGTCTCAGTGACTGATTTGTGATTCATCCTTGAAATAAGGCCATCATTTCATATCGATCTATTTAACAATGCGAAGGAATTTTTGGAGACCGTATTCATGTTGGTCAGTGTAGGAAGCTTTGGGGATGTCAGTCATTCCTATCACAGCATCAACATTGCTGATGACTAGGAGGGGTTGTACTCCAGGGAAAGACATGCCCCAAGGTCATTTGGAGGTCACAGGAGGTCAAAAAGATGAACACCCTGCATGTAAGGGGTCAGTCAAGCAATGTAGCTCCCAGCAATCATGCTTGTCAATGCTACATCGACTGGTGAACTGGCTTTAAGGCAGGAAAGACCCTCGTGTCCAATGATGCCACAGATCTCCTAACTGATGCTCACCAATGTCCCAAATGACAACTCCGATTCATCATTCTTCATTTATTGACTAGAAATCTTTTTTACTGCTCCCAGTTGTCTTGTGTCATAGTTTACAACCCCTATGATATCGATATCAGCAATGTTCTGGCAAAACACTCCCCTGTTCCTGTAAATCACAGATATTGTCAAATTCTCTTTATAGTTGTTGCTTTAGGCATCATCCCACGTGGCATGAGAGGATCATTTCATGCCTTCAGCTGATAGAAATAAGACAAAAAGCTCTCCAAAAGGGTATTTACTTTCCATAAAATATATAACAGATAGGGTCACAGAAACTTTTTTTTTTTATTGTCAATAAATATTCTATTAGCAGGTCAACAAAGTAAATTTAATTAATTTTTTTCTGTCAATGTGGAAATCCTTTTTGATTTTCAGAGCAGTTCTGCTTTGTGTAAAAATAATGATTAATATTAGTATCTTCTTCCTTCTCCTGAAGGTATTTATTCTTTATTGATTTTTTTGTCAATAATTCAATGAATAGAAATTGCCTAATTGGTCAAGCATTAGATGATGATTGTTACCTAATTTTTCTTAAAATGTTTGTAAGAAATTGACAGACCTAGTATTTTGACAATAACATCAATTAAATTTGCATTTGAATTGCCTTGAAAGAGATCCAAATATGATGCCTTAATGCTTTACGAAATGCAGAACAACAAGCCAGTATTTTGTCAAATCCCTGCTCTGTATTTCACTACTTCACTGATCAGTGGTCCCTGCGTTGTAAGACTCCCTGTTGTAAGACTGCCTTGCCTTACTATTGTGACCGCACTAAGTAGTATTTTTAGTGCAAGAGATCACACCCAGACAAGAGACCGCCTCATGACTGCAGAAGGGGCGGTCTCATAATGCAGGGATTACTAAATCTTCATGATTTATGTAAAGTTAAATAATGATATACCATGACTATGATGATGCAGCATACCTTTCTGGGTCTTCTCGCAACTTGATTTCTGCCAGAAGTGATTTCCTAATTTTTGTATTGTTCCTTTTAATTAATCACTAATGCAGCTATGGTCTCATGCCTTTGTCTTATCATGTGATCTGGCAGTAGTCTGATTGTCTGTGCCTTCCTCAGCATGACAGATAATCCGCAAGATACAATTAATCTTGGCAAGCTTCAATGCAAATCGTTCCAAGGTGTGCATTACGACAGATTAGTGCAGCTAAGCGGTGTTAAATATTAATGAAGATCAACCATAAAACCATTGAGGAAAACACTTTCCAAATGAGGATAAAACAAAAGAGACACTAAGGCGGATTGGAAGGGTAGGCAATAATGATGGGTCAGTATTATGGGTTTTGGTCGAAAATTTGTATATTCCTTTCTCCTCAATGAGGAATGCAAAAAATATGATTATACTGCACTCATGTTTATATTAGAATGGACTGGGAAGCATATTTACTTTTATTAACAACCTTTGAAATGCATATGGAACACAGTTGTGAACACTGGAGCATAAACATAGCTTGTCATAGCTTGAAATTTCAATGAAAACCTATTTTCGTGCAAGCTGTTCTTTGATCTACCACAAACTTTGAACATCAGCCTGCCTGTATGCAGCACTTCTAAGTTGTCTGTGTTTCAATGCAAAGAAGTCAGAAGTCACAGATTCCAATTTGAGATACATGTACTCACTGCCCTGGAGTAGAGAGCTCAGGTCAGTTGCATTTGGAGAAATTGCATTGCAGCTAAAACCTTTTGATCTTGCAATAGGTGTATATGGGATACAGCCATTTCTGTGTATATAATTTTATTAAATAGACAAGGAGAGTTTTGAAGTTATCTGACTTACGAACAAACTCAGACAGTGTGTTGCTTTCCTATAAACTAGTGATTATCGTTTTTGTTGTGAAGTTGTAACCAATATTTCTCCCATTGGTAAACATAGTTGATCAAAGTACCATACCTATGCCAACTAATGCTGTGCATCAATTAAGGTTTATACAGATAGACATATAAATTGTGTTTCCAAAGGGTATGTTGATCAAAGTCCAATCACTTATATTGTTTACAATAGAGAACTCCTCTGTAGACAGCAATATGCCATAGTAAAGCAGTGTTAATGGGGCTGTCTTTGATCATTTTTGTTTTGCAGTAACTACCATTTCTTAATTTGCAAACACTCACTTTACAGCATGTTAAAAAAGAAGTGCATTTATTTTTTATCACATGACTTACATTTCGATGCCAACGTGAACGTTATCCCATGAAAATACACATGATTTGAATAATCAAACATTACATAAAAGTTGAGGTGACTTTCTTCAGTTTTATAAATGCAGTCTGCACTGTAAATTTTGAATTTTGACTTAGCTTAATTGATTGAGTGAGATGGTTGCACAATTCCTTTGAGCCAAGATAGCTTGTTGTTTGCTAGTTATAACAAAATAAAGATTATCATAACTCAAAATGGCAAGCTATCATGGCTCAAACAAATTGTGCAACCATCTCACTCAATCATTTGAGCTAACTCAGAATTTCAAATTTTACAGTCTGAGAATTAGATGCCTTTCCAGTGAGTGCGAACTTGAACTCATCAAAATGCCACACATGTCTGACAATTATTGATTACATGAAACTGTTTACAGTGCAAAGAGTGTCTGCATGTTTGTGATTATACGACATCATGGCTTTCTTTGTTGAAAAGTTGCTCTGCCTGTTGAACCAGTGTAAATTTCAATCTACTCGGGGCAGTGGTGGGCAAGTTAACAAAAAATGTTAACTTAGTTAACAGTTAAAAAGTTAATCAATTCCTTAGCTAAGTTAAAGTTAATAAGTTAAAATTTTGGCCAAGTTAACTGAAGTTAAAGTTAAAAAGTTAAGTTAATTTTTTTTAATTCGATAAAATATCAGACATATCTGAAAATATTTTCTAAAACTAGAGGCTCTTCTGTCTCAAAAAGAGGCACAGGTTAAATTTCCAGACTTAAAAACTCAGACAATGTATGTCTGGGTTTCCCTATTTAGCTATCTTTTGTCTTCTTAAGTCTTTTTCATGCAAAAGTGTATCTTTTTTACAACTTTGTTTACTAAAATTAACGGACTTTATAATTAACTGACTTTATAATTAACTAACGGAAGTTATTAACTTACGTTGACGTGAAAAATGATGTTAACTTAGCTAATAGTTACTAAATTTGTTAGCTAAGTTATTAACGGATTAACGATTAACGAGTTAATGCCCACCACTGACTCTGGGGGATAGTTCAATATTGCTTTTCATAAAATGACTCCTCATGTGTGTGTGAGTTTATATGGTAGTATTCAATGTTTGTCATGCCCGACCTGTGGTTTCTTCATTCTTTGTTCCATATTTTAAGTCAATTATTAATATGTCAAAGTTTTCTTATTAAAGTGTGACGCACATAGGAGAAATACTTATGGCCTGGAAAGGTTTATTGTGCCAAGAACATCAGCTTTCTTGATGAAATTGGAGGCAAAATTGTACAAATTTGAATGGCAACTGGATTTGATACAACTTTGTTTGAGCTTGATAAACTTTTTGATTGAGTAATTCCCTTTCTGCAAAAATCTACCTGATCGTTATTGGTTCCATTATGAGAAGCTGCTGTGTTATTGTTGCATTATAGAAAATGTGAAGGAATTAATTGCTTGGTTGGCATTGAACAAAGCTCCTAATGGAAAATCACACGTCTTAATGAAGAATCCTTAATTGCAAGTGTCATGTACAGATGTACTTCATAGGAATTATAGCAAGACGTCAAGGACAAGATTGCATCCTTGTTTCTGTTGAACAAGTGTTGAGAAATTTCTCTGTCAGAAAAAAAAACACACTTACACTGCTGATATAACTACAAGGTTGATCTTCAACCAAATTTTCAGTCTTTTGCCTTTTCAGACAGAAAAAAACGGCAGAAAGTCCTTACCATTTGCATTAACCTTAAATAAACTCCCCGAAATAGAGATAATTGCAAAACAAAACATAATTAAGATTGAATTGGATGCTGAAAAGAAAAGGATAGACGCCATACAACACCTCTGTCCCTAAGATCTTTATTATTCTGGTTTGGTCCATTCTGATTATTAAATCAATCAGATCAATAGGACTCTTCCAACCTCCATGTTTGCTTTATTGGCTCCTGCTGGTAATTGAAAATGATCTTGGAACCCTATATTCCAAACAAGAGAAGGTAATTATGTTTCCGGATGTGATCTGTCAGTAGGGTTATTATGGTAAAAGGGGTGAACATGTTATGCATGCTGTGATTGGAAATTTTGTTGTGATTTCTGATGATATATACTAATAGGATAGTGATAATTGAATTGCTCCAGCTGACACTAGCATTCACAACAGGTGGCTAAAATTAATAGCATGACATTTATAGACTGAATATTAATGATTTTGAATTATGAGCAACATAATTTTATTATCATGAATAACTTTTTCCTCTGTTAAACAATATCCTTAGAATCATTTAAGGAATGTTTCCTTCTTGCTTTAATAGTATGAAATGTAATTTCCAAATTAAAATCCATACGCATAGCCTAGATGGCTTTAAATTGTATATGAAGAACACTTTTATTAAATCTTATCAAGTATGGTGTATAATTCAAAATGTCTATATTTGTGATCATTAGTGCCGTCACTGCCTCCTTTTGGTTCTCTTCCTGCAGTTTGCAATTACATAAATTTTCAAACATGTGCTCGTATTTCTTTCGAATAGTCAATTCTGATTATTTCTTTAAAAATATCAAAGGTTTAACCTTCCTTTTGTATTCTGTGTAGAAACTATAGATTAATACATACATTTTGTATTTTGGTATATTGGGTGGCCTCTCTGCAACGATTCCTATCTTCGAGGGGTCTCACATCCCCAACATCTACAACTGTATAATGTTAGTGAGATATTACCATAACTTTTTTGGGTCGGAGTCTGAGTCTGTATGACTAATGACAAATGCCAAAAATTTAAGGTTTATATTTATTAAAATATATACAGTATTTATTGACAAAAATATGTTATATATTTAACTTGAAATTAAATACCTATTTATTTATCATTTAACCTCTAAAATATTACACTGTAACAGTTATCTTCCTTGTAGAAGAGCACTCCTTTAGCTGTCATAAAGTGGTTTTTCATGAGGAGCAATCCTTCCTTGGGGTGTAAACCTTTTTTTCAATCCATTTACATTCTCATCAGCAATGTCAATATTTTGGCTAGTCAGAACTCCTCTATCCTCCTCGTGAAAGCTAATAGGTAGCTGATGGCATGCGAATAACTCACGGTTTGGTCAGATAAGAACTGGCCATGCTACCTGTTACTTTTTGCTTACTTGATATTGGTGAAAACACAGGGTTAGATCAGAACAGCTAACATATTATCAGAAAGATACTACATATAAGCTTGTTGCATCTGAAGAAGAATGTTTTCGAAGAGGTCATCATCAATATTCTGGGGAGATACTCTCTGATTGATGAGAGGAGACACCTTTGGCACCGAGAACAGAAATTCAATGTGATGGCTTCCTTGATGGCCTTGGAATTGAGACAGCTTACTTTTCTCTGCCTGTCAGAACACTGACTGAGCTTTTTTTCTGTCTAAACACATAGAAAAACTATTTTAAATGGAGTTGTTTGAGAGAAATCAAAGACAGTCAGCCCAAGCAGAGAAGAAACGGAATAGAGACAAATGAGGGAGGTGACCTAGACAAAGGAAGAAAGAAAGGACAAAAATAATGAAATTGAACATCAACATTACGATAGAGGACAGTTCGACAGTTCTTTGTTGTTACCTAGATACAAATAAAAAAATAAAATAACAAAATCATATTCTTATAGGCGTTTCATGATTTGTTTCTGTGAAATTACCCTGAAAGTAATCTCAGTAGGTTTAGAAAGCCTTTTCATGAAATGTGAGAAGTTTTGGCTTTTCGGCCTGGGCTCTTGATAGTATATTTCTGATTATTCCATTTGTAGGAGTCCTGTGTATGTCTGATTGTCTTCCCATGTAAACACTGCCTAAATTAGGATTTTTTAACATCTCCAGAACCATGCTAATTTTTGACATTATGAAATTTTTCCAATTATATGAGCGAAGCGAACGGCTGCCGAAGGCAGCCGTGAGCGTAGCTCACTTGAGTGCAACAGCAGGCTCATTTTGACACCTGCTAGTGACCCAGCAGAGAACGACCGTCCACAATTTGGCAGGTCTAAAAATAGAATTGTGGAGTTAATCCCTGATCAAACGCCGAGTTTCGGACAATATGTTGAAAAAGTTACCTTTATCATCCTCAGCAGAATCTAAATAAATTTGGCCGCATCCTACCCCTTCGCCACCGTTATTCCGTATCACAAACTTGATAAATAAACATTTCCGAGAAAAAAATCTGTCATTCGCGATCTATTTAGACAGGTGGCGTCATTGTGGCAAAAGGCACCTCAGAGTGGCACTGCAGTCTGCAGTTGACCTAGATTGGAGCTCTCCAGTGCAGGGGGAAAGAAGAGAATGCTAATTAGGTCAATGGCCGAGCAACAGGCAACAGGCAGCTGACAGACTCAAAAGTCGAAAGTTAAACCTTGTTGGAGCACAAATACACAACTCACAATAACTGCAGTTTGCGGTGATGTCAGGTGAGTAAATAAATTAGGATACCACGTGGGTATTGACCTAAACAAATCTTTCTAAATCCTTGTGTAGGCCCAATGTGCATGCAGTCTTTGAGCTTGTCAATTGTCAATATGGTCAGGTTATTGATGAGTGTTAATTGACACATAACTTGTACTCTAGACATTAGGGGAGACCATTTAATGTCCAAGGGGAGGGGCTTGGAGTTTTTTGTAACTTGTACTCTAGACATTAGGGGAGACCATTTGATGTCCAAGGGGAAGAAGGCTTGGAGTTTTATGTAAATAAATAATTTCTTGACTGGTTTTGGTTAAATAAATTCTTTTTGGGCAGTCTTGAAATAAATAATTTCTGCCAGGGGTATTTCTTTTGTAAGGCATTGCTTGATTTAGGAATGGATATTCGGGCACTTTGCGTGCTTGAAATCATAGGCGTAGGAGGGAGGGGGTGGGGGGGCTGCACCCCCCAAAAAAATTTGGGAAGTCGATTTTGCATGCAGTGTTGGGCAGAAACTTTTGGGACTTTTAATTTTTTTTGGGGCAATTTGGGCAATGTTTTTCGGGCAGCCGCCCCCAAAATTAATTGACCTCCTATACCTATGCTTGAAATAAATAAATGCTGCCCCCTTCACCGTACAATAAATAATTTCCGGATGAGGAAAACTCCAAGCCCCACCCGAAATTTAAATGGTCGCCCCCTTATTATGTTCAGGGTTACTAATTATAAGCAAAAGACAAATGTGCACTTATGAAAAAAAAAAACTATGAAATAATTTTTTTCAAAAAAACAGGTCCTAGAGTCACAGTTTTTGGTTTACAACCAGTAGCGTTAAAACAACAATCAGCCTGAATGAGGTCAGGGAAAATGTCTGGTGGAGCAAGGGAATTTACTCGCCAATTTCAGTGGGTTCCCCGAAAACTGGGTCTACCGTTTCTGTACATCAAATGGTTATTAAATTTTAGTTTAAACTTATCAATGGATGTTCTGGAATGGGTCACAGTTTATGTTTATCATGTTTATTCGTACAGAAATTCAAGTACATGGTAGGTAAATTTGAAATTTAAAAAATTTAAAATTAGTTTATAGTTAAAAATTCAATTAGTGTCTCTGTTTCGTCCTTTGTCAATTGGCTTTCAAGCAGACCGTCTCTCATCTGTGACAGTTCGATTACAGTGTGGGCTATTATTTTTGCATTGTCATCATTACAGTTTGAGCATTCGTATCTCAAGAGACCATCAAGTCTGTTGGATGACAATCCTTTCAAGTCAGTCAAAGTAATATTTGTCATGGTGCAGCACTTTGTGACATTTGCATTCATCACAGACTTCTCGTTTTTAAGCGCTAGTTGCATGATGTAGGACACTAATCCACATGCACAATTCAGTATACTCCATGTGAACTTCAAGTACCTGGACAGAAATAAATGTACTTCACAGAGCCCATAATTTAGCCCTTTCATAACCGAATTGTGTGCTCTTTGAGGTAGTCTCCAAATTTGCCTTGATATTTTCCTCCATGCTACATGAAACCTTGGTAGCGACTTTACTGGCAACAAAGTAACTCCATAAAAGGATGAACAGTAAATCTTGAAAAGTCTAAATTGAATTGCTGATGGTATGTGGCCAAATTTAGACCGAAATATATTGTACTGTCTGTAAAAAGCTGACAGTATTCCATCAATGTCTCTAATTTTTAAATCATTGTAGATCTTAAATCCAAGGTGTAATACACTTTTTTGTTCTTTGATATAACTTAATCCTACTCTGATCTGTTGTTCCTGGTATGTTGCCGAGGCCTTTCTAAAAACAATGTATTGACTTTTTTCTCCATTAAAATCCATGTTGTATTCATGTGCGAATGTCATACAAATGTTTAACATCTTTGTAATTCCAGATCTAGAAGGGGCTAAAAGCACCAAATCATCCGCATAGCAGAAAGCTCCCATGAAATATGGGCCAATGTGACATCCATAACCACTGTCACGTAGTCTTTGCACAAGTACATCCACATAAATGCAGAACAGTAGAGGAGACAATACTCCACCTTGTCTGACCCCATTGGTGACTTTAAAATAACTGGTTCTAATTTCATTCCATTTTATCCTCAAAGTCTGACTCTCATAGATATTCAATAGGCATCTGAGATATAAAGGATTTAGACGTCTGCTAATCAATATCTCAAATAACTTCACATAGTCCACTTTGTCGAATGCTTTCGACATATCTAACAGCAGGCAATTTACAACACTTCCTTCTGATAAAAATTTTCCAGCTACTTCAGTCAAGAGAGTTGTGCATAAAACAGTTGAGCTGTCCTTTTTAAACCCGAACTGTAAGTCATCACTACATAATAGCACTTTCTGTTTTTCAATAAAAATAAGGTCATAAAGCTTTGATATACAACAGCTGAGTGTTATTGCTCTGTATTTGTCTGAGAGATGCAAAAGTTTAGACTTAGGAATAGGGCACATTGTACCTTGCGTAAGAATATCCGATGCAAAACCATGACATAGCATTGATGAAAAGTAAATGGCAAGTAAGACATATAATCTATTACATCCATGAATAAGACAGTCAGATGTCAGACCCACTTCATCATCTTGTTTGCCTGACTTCATATTTGTCATCACTTTTCTTATAGTCTCAACATTTACAAGATGTTCATCTCTGTTCCGTAACTTTGAGATATTTTTCTGGATTTGAGCTTTAAGATTTTCCAACTCCTCTTTTGAATTGTGCTTGCTGGAATACAATGTCTCAAATTTCATTTTGAACAAATTTGCAATTTCAGATGGACTATCCATACCATCAACCACCGTAGGAACTGCTCTAGCAGGCTTATTGATATGTCTCACCTCATTCCAAAAGTTTCTGGAATTTTTCTTTGACAATGATTCAGCCATCTTACTTATTCTAATAGTGTCTTTATTCTTTTTACAGTACCTTATTGCAGCATGGTATTGTCTCCTTGACTCACGTCTCTTCTCCGCCAACTCTCCTTGATCTGGACGTCCTGCGGATATCCATTCACGGTGCCAATATAGTGATTCAGCTTGTTTTCCTTTGACATGGTCATTCCACCCCGGTAGACTGGGCTTTTTTCTGTTTCCAGTTTGTGGTATGCATAGTTGCTCAGCTTTAAGGCATGCCTGTATAATGTTAATGAGAAACAGTTCCAAATCCCTTTTATGAAGTTCACAATTATAATCCAAACAGTGGGCTGCATCTTTTGGGATGTCAATCTCTAATAAAATATCATGCAGCATACTTTTATAAGCTGCTATGTCCTCTGTCTTTGCCTTGTGCCATGCACTTCTTTTTTGATATTTCCAAGTACATTTAATATTATGATGAATAGTCTCCATGTTAAATTGACAAACTAGTCCAACATGATCTGATAAATTTTCGATTGATTCATTAATTGTATAACACACAATATTCCGGAACAGGCTATCAGATACATAGAAATGATCAATAAGGGATTTCACACCAGTCCCAGCACTTTCAAAAGTGTATTTCGCATCAGCCTGTGTGTGGTTCAGTCCATTGTATAATTCCATGTTTTGCAATGAGTTTTTAACAGCTTGTACATGTGGTGTCGTACGATCCATCTGGGCATTAAAATCTCCTCCCACAATAGCCAAATCACACGTGTTTTCATTAATCAGTCTTTCAACTCCATTCAAGCAGTCAACTGTAATATCATAGTTGTTATCTCTGTATCTTGAGTCACATGGCAAATAAACATTAACAAGAAGGAAAGTCACCTCGTTTCCCATTTTCATTTCAACGGCACATATCCTTGGGTCATCCACTGTAATTGGTTTGACAGAGCAGTTTTAAGAGTTATGCCACACTATACCACACTATACCACAGTAATTAGTCGAACCCCTACTGTGACTGCTGTCCTGCTTCTTTCTCCAAATATGTCTGGTCGTAAATTGATTTAGTTATAATACCAAATATCCAGGAATAAAAGTGAATGCATAATTGTGAATTAATTTTCTTTTTTTTGTTTCAGGATAAGGTTTGATGCTGAAAATGTCCTAGAATATTAAACCTTTAATGAACATCTGAAATACTGGACAACAGCAGACAGCCGGGCACTGTTACCTTCCAATTTTCTACATGGGACAACATAGATTTGGTCTGACATTGAGGACACCGATTGATGACACTGTAAGACAGGTACGGAGGTCTTCACATAGATTTATGATTAAGAGATGACAGTGTTTTCTCAAATTGGTAACAGTAATCTGCTCAATTTCATATATTTTGTTCCATACATTATAAGAAAATTTAATTCTGCACTTTCGCAATATTTTTTATTGGCACTGAAGAACTCAAATTTGTGTTATCTTCAATTGTAAAAGCCTCTTGCATTAAAAGTGCTTCATGTAAACATTGGAAACAACATGTAATGCTATGTTGATCACAATTGTTATGTCAATTCATTTTTTATTTTTCAGATCCAACTAATGTGGATGCATTGACTGAGACAATACTGGCTGGTGTCAATCAACTGAAAATTAATTGTGCATCGAAGCATTATTACTATTATTTCATTTGCTTATTTTCCAAAACTAAAATGTGATATATATAACCTGCAAAATTGTTAGAAATCACACCAAGGATATTAGCACTTGTAATATGAGAATATGAGATGGGTTTATTTTTTAGTAACAGGCCTACATTTTGAAAAATCGTTTTAATAACTTTTGTTTTAGGACTTTGAAATTGCTCTTTTGATTAAAATGAAGCAGATTTGTAATTACAAAGATAATTATGCAGGCTTAAATTGTTTGATAAAGATATGTTTCTTTCAATGAAAAAGGCATGTTTATTTCCCAATTTTGTCAAAATTTCTATCATAAAGGTCACTGAAGCTCTTGTCTTAAATAAGCACCAGTAAATCTGTAAGCTAGATCTAAAATAGCATGGTTGCCTGATATCGCCGACATCATTGGTATGCACGCAATATTCCCAATAATATAAAAGACAAATTTAGTGAGAAACTACTTTTTTACAACCTTTTTCATACACAATGTGTAAAAGATGACCCCATTCTATGTATAAAACTTCCTGTGCAAACAAAAACATTGAAATTGTTTCAACCCTGCATGTCTGTTCTTCTGAAGCAATGGAGAATATTTGACTACTTGTGTTGTTATCTCCGAAAGTTAATTTGAAAAAATTTAAAATTAAAATGCTTGTGAAAAAAAAGCATGTAAATCTCATCAAATGATAGTAATAGTAGACAGAAGTATTCCTTACTAAAATGCTGACATACAGCATGTGAATTTCAACCGACCTCGATTTTGAAATGTTTCATATGTTTTCAACTTCATATGTGTGGTTGTTTGTCCTAAAAGGATGCTGTCACCACAATGGAAAAATATTTCGCATTACAAATTCCAGCATTAGATTTTGCATTTATTACATGTTGCCGAATGTGGACCTGATTAAAATGATGATTTGCTTGCATGTGAATTTCGTATAACCAGTCAATAGAAGTTTTGATGGGGATTTAGAGCTGTTGATCTCAACTTCCAAGTCAATCCTACATGTACAACTAGAAGAAATCGACAGTTGGACTGAAATTTCTGTGTTTTCTTAAGACTCCATAATCGAAGACTTGTCTTCCATTTCAAAGCTGTATTTGATTCATTTGTTGTTGAGGTCCTGATCCAAATAAAAGTGATGCTTTGGAGAATATGTGGCGGTCTGATTGATACGCTTTCTGTTGTCAAATGTTCAAAGCGCGTGTTCCCTGGTAAAGGTTTCTACCTCTATTTGAGGTTTTGGTTGTTCACTGAGGTGTGGTTTGGGTTCACAGATACATTGTTAGTCTTTCAGTCCCTTCCCTTCAATTTCCTTTCAAAATATCTACAACCACCAAAATAAGTTTTCTGCCTTCATGGTGCTGTTATAAATATGGCATGGCGTTAACATAGTTCTAGTAAACAATTTTGTGAGAATTTAGTGCTGCTGATAAGTGCAAGAGTTCTAAAAAATATGTGGGAAAAAATTTCGAGTAAGCTTCGCGAATTCAATGGCTGTGCCATCTACATATTAGAACTGAAATTATGCTGTTCCCAGTCACTGACCTTAGTCCGAGCAAAGCAACAGGGTTGCATGTCATGTTGCCAATTAAGGATCGAGGAGAGGGAGGGGCTCTTGACAGGTCATGTCGGTCACCTGGGATTTGCTCCAGAACTCTCCTCTCTCCATTAATGCAAAAAGACATGCAAGTGTCAAGACAAATAAGTTATTTATATAAACTGTTAGAACTAAACATGTCTTTATATAAAGACCTTGCAGATAAAGTTATTAAATATGATATTTCTCACATTTTGAGATTATACAGAGAATAATATTCAAAAGTTATCACAAAGTCATCAATGTTCTGCTAGCACAACCTGATAAAAAGTCCAATGATGCATTTTTAACTTGACCAGTTATTATTTAGCCATGTACTATAATATTACTGGTAACTGCATTGATTTGAAAGTTCTCCTGAGCATTTTCTGTCAACAGGGACTAACACAGGATATAACATAATAAAAAAATGGTGCAGGAAGCATTTTATCTTTCCGCAGCACAGTGAAACTAAAAACAACAAACATGCCATTTGGCAGTTCACATTTTGATGCTGCAGTCTCCGGGGATTACTCTTCTGTTTTGCTACAGTGCATGTAGAAATGTTGTGAGACAGAAATCTATAGTATGCAATAGTTTGATCCAATTTCATTGCATGAAGGCAATCTTTCTTCTTAAACATCAGAAATGTTATCATTTTAAAACACAGTGGCATCGCTTTTGACCATAACGGCAAAAGGTCAATTGCTCCATGTTTTTCATTTTCCTTGGGGATTTAACTTTTTCCAAGGCGATTTACAATTTTTCAAGCGTTACTACCTCACAGCAAGCAATTTCGCCAGTTAGATGTCGATTATTTGGTCATTTCTATTGGTTATGCTTTTATCACATGCACCAACGAAACATTGATTTATTTAAATCATGACTTCGGATTTCCAATGCACAGAGTCTCTCTCAACACAATGGATTTGAAGTTTACAAGCTGGAAGACCATTTGACACAAGATTATCGATTTTAAGCTAGAACTCCCATGCAAGGGACATTAACCTATAAGGTAATAAAATTTCGTTCTCGAATGTTCTCTTAAAATCCTGCATTTTGACCCAATGTGAATAACATGCTATTAAAAAATTTACAAAGGTCAATATCTTCCATACATCATTACGAATTGTCCTGGTTGATTCTTCCCATTTGATTGAATTAAATCACTAGTTTTGATTCAAAATACAAGAACAAGTCTCATTTATTTAAGCAATATCCAACTAATTGACTTTCAACAGCAGGAAACAACAATGCTGGAAAATTGAGCTGTTTTGGTGATTTAAATAAATCACTAAAAAAAAACAAAGAAGGAGATTCCAGGATTGAAGAAATAATATTATGGTGTTTATCACTATATCAAGCCTGTATGCTGCAAAAATCAAAACTGCTAAAATGTTTGAAAATCGAGTTAATTGAAATTTGACAGGTCATAAATTATGACCTTGAAAAAAGGTTAAAATTAAGGTTTTAGGTCTATTCAGGGTGGTGTTTTATGCCTTTGCATTACCTAAAATGACTTCTACATTGAGTTCTAGCTCATGCGCCTCACTTTTTTTGCAAAATACCATTTGTCAAAATGCCCCCATTCCAAAACTACACACAATTGCAAAATGAAAAATAATTCTTACCACGTCTGATACTATTGGGTAGCTTTTGGCACCATCAGCATGCTGCCATCCTTTTTTGGTTTTTGCTAAACCCGAAACAAATCAAAAACGCTGTTCATTCTCAGTATGGCTATAATAAAAGATTGATTTTGATTATTTTCATGGCAAAGTATCATGTGTTATCTTTATGGGAAGAAGCTACAACTAATTTAACTAGTCTGTAATAGACAAATAGAGCTTTCGAATATACTTAAAATAACCTTTTGCATTTGCATATTACAACTCGGACCAAAATTTATGGAGTAATATACAAGGACGCAGACACCCTCACATAGATTATTAATGAAAATTGCAGCAACTTGCTCAGAAACACATAATAGCAAAACATAAATGGTAAATTTGTAATATCAGTTGTAAGTGAGAGCAATTTCGTGGCAAAGGAAAATTGCGATTGCTTAGCAATCCTTTCCACACTAGTCAAGTCCATCCAATCTAGCAAACATTATTCCATTGGAAATGCAGCACTCGTGTATGACAAGACATTGCACATGAAAATCCGTTCGTGACACCGCAGAAATGTGACAGACGTCGCAGATTAATAGTGGCGCCCCAAGGACACAAAACTCACAAAAATGACAGACATAAAGACAAAATTTCAGATCTGTGTGGCATTCATTCCAGAAATAGTAATAAAATGAAGTTGGCCGTATCTATAGGCCAGCATATTGCTCTTTCCTGGCTTGACAGCTACATATTGAAAATAAAATTAAGAAAACAAAATGATTGTCCGACCTAATAGGTCGAATAATTATAATGAATAACTGGAGCTGTTGTGTAAGTAAACAACCTTAGCTCTATCCTCCTTTTTTCACAGAGATACTTCGTTTAATAAGCCTGGTTCACATGATTCTGAAATGAGACTGGTGTATGTCAGGACCAGAGCATAATTGTTGACAGCTTTGTGCAACCAGCCATGACAGCATGGATCCAGTTTGTGTAGACCTGTATTACCATACATTGACACTGCTTTGCGTAGTGTTTGATTTGGGCAAAATTTATGCATTTCGCTTTGACCAGCGTCTTTGTCACAATTAGGCACAGACTGTCTCCATGACGACATATACAAGGCGGGAACAACACACCAATAACACATTTACACAGCCTAGCAACAAACTGACTGGCGGTGACCACTTATGGACTAAACACAGACTGCGTGCAAAGTACCTTCCGTCTCATTCATGGTGTCAAACTACTGCACATTAAAGTGTCAGACTTTATCCTCAGTCCAGTGTGAATCCTTGATTCTGATTGGCTGAGAGCCGTGGTGTATGACACCGAACACCCTGTCTCTCATCACCAGACAGGGTGTATGAGATAAACAATGATGTCACAATTGCAACCATAGGATTGTTATGACGTCATCCTTGTAGCAACAATAGTCATGACATCACAATGCCATTGTTTGAGCCATTGTGACATCATCCTGGTGACAGCACTGGTGACGACATCACAATGCTGTTGCTTTGTTACTGAAAGACATTTCAGACTCAGTTTGCAAGAAAATCTATGGGCATCAATAAAACAAGAAGTCTGAGGATAAAACCGTTACACCCTGCTCGTTTTTCGAGGGTACGGGAATATACACCACTCAGGCCTCCATACACCACGAAGCCTTCGCCTTCGTGGTGTATGGAGTCCTTCGTGGTGTATATTCCCGTACCCTCGAAACGAGCAGGGTGTAACTGATAATACACACACGAAACGCATGTACACATCAAGATGAATGTACGATATTTCTGTGTATTGCTGTGACTTTTTTGATGCAGACTGACAGCTGAGGAAAGTTCGACCAGCCACCTTTTTTGGGAACCTGCATCCAGTGTGTGACAGCCTGTGTTACGTTACGTTATTCATCATCCGCCTTACTTTATTTTGCGTCCTTATTGCCCACGTCCAGTTTGGGTCAGGCCACATTCACATTGTGTCAACCAGCATTGCCTGACGCAGACCACTATCAATTACAAATCGTCAATGTGTGAACAAGGCTTACCTCTAAACCAAAAATAAATAAATGAGAATGCGAATGAGAAGTTGTGATGTCGGTGACATCAAATGTTGATACTACACTCAATAATCTAACGTATTGGTTTACCAAGCAGAAACAGTGAAGGAACACCTGAAGTATTAACTAAATGGCACTCTTTATTGAAGTAAATTCTATTAAATGATGTTTAAATATCATTTCACTTGGCTTCCTTTTCAAGTCCCGCTGCAAAGTAAACCAAAAATTCCCAATTAAAACCTTGAATGCTGTCCACTCTCTCAACAAAAAGGTTTTATATGGAACCTTTAAAGGTTCTATAAGCTGGTATAGATAAGGAACCCTAAAGGCTCATTATTCAACTTTTAAAAAAGGTTCCAACAGCAACAAAAAAATCTAGCTGCACGGAAATCCTGCAATGGAACACCTTTCTCTCAAGTTGGGAGTATAGGGTCCTGTTATAGGGCCTTCCAACCAAGCAGAACCTTTTTTCGGCTGTGGGTTCTTTATATATACCTCCAAGAACCTTTTGCATTAAGAGTGCAGTTACCTCTAATTTATTGTTCTGTTATACAATAGCAAAATAAATCAATTATACACATGTAGGGCTATCAATATTACCTAGTTGCCATATCCGCTTTTCATGTGGCATTACTCCGCTCAAATTCCACTGGAACTTCGCCAGAACTAGAGATTTTGCTACCTTCTCCCTTCCTTCTTGACCTGTGACCCAGGTCCCATTTCTGGGTGTCATCCAGTCTAAGGTCAACTCTTTCGAGCTGACCTTAGCGACGACACCCAGCCATGGGACCTGGTCATATTTCATCCTTTGATCTGTGGGCGCATTGATTAGGACTATGTCCCCTTTGGTGAAGTTGAGAGGTCCCAACTTTAGAGCCTGGCACTCTGTAAAATAAAGTTTCAAACCTGATCTTTCAGTTTCTATTACCATCACTTGTACACATTTCTCATTTCTAGTCCAGGCAAATGCACTATCTTTTGCAAGCATAGGCATATAGGAGGGAGTGTCAGGGAGGAGCGATGACCCCCCCCCCCCGCCTTCCCACAAAAAACCTTAGTGATAAGGCCTGAATTCAGGCCATTAGGCTAAAATTTTGGACATATGATCAAATAAATATTACTGAAAATCAGGTGTTTCCTAGCAATTTCATTTGAAATGGTATAAAATTTGGATCGTGAAATGTGACAAATGTCGCTGACCCCCCGAAAAATTCCGCCCACCGTAGGCCTATGTTTGCAAGTCAACATTTCAAAGACGTCTCTATGGGGGTCATAGGAGGGTACCTACCCCAATATGAGACCCCACCCTAATATGTAATTTCACACTATTGTTAAAATGTACAATTAGTATGGTCGATGTCGTAAAGAGAAATGCGTAACCCCCAGGTGTCCACCACATAGGATACACTATTAGGGACCATTCAGAATTTATGACTCGGGGGGAGGAGGGTGGGAGTTTTGCTGGAACTTCCCGTCAAAAATTGATAACCCCCTTCAGTTTCATGCTGATTCGCGTAATTTCGCGGACTTTTGCCCGTAAAAAGTTCAAATGAAACGAGTTTATGTGTTATTTAACATTTTTTCTTTGTTAAAAGTTCTTACCCCCCTTTGAAATATGTGTGAAAAGTAAGTAGGGGAGAGTGGGGTATAAACACCCCCCTAAGACAAAATGTCTCACAGGATGATAATGACCAACGCAATTAAGAATTCCAATAGGCAATATGACACACTCTTTAGAGTACACACAGCATCATATGACTCTACCTTATAGCACAAGGATATCAAATAGTTTTTGGTACAAGGTGGGTGGTTATGCCCCATGCTCGGGGCATAACCACCCACCCCATGAGGCATAACCCCTCCCCTCAAGGTACTAGCAACAAAAATAACTGAAGGATTTCCATACTGGTGGAAGGATACTATGTCCCTCTCTGATGAAAATGCAGGTGCTCTTGACCCGGAAAGTATCAAACCATATCAGTGTCCTCAGTTTTGCTATGGTAATGACTTTTGAGATATTTCGCTCCGGGACGCTCCCGCCAATACCAATCTTTTGGTTTTTCAAGACATCCCTAATGACAGAATCTATGCTAACCCTTCCCAAGTTTCTCACACATTTACAGTTCATTTTTTAAAACAACCCTCCTGTGTCTGTCACTCCCTACAGTATTTTTTCCAGGGGCGGGTGGTTATGCCCCATATTGGGGTAAAACAGCCACTACCCTATTATCACTCATGACATGATTTAATGACAGTTAAATGCATTTTGAAAATTAGTCAGAATATGAACCAACACAATGCTTATCACCGATACCTTACATCTCCTTTATGTTGAATGTCATCACAAATACCATCACTTGTAAAAATAAAATGAAGCTGCTTAAAAGGCTTAAAAACTAAAGAAACTGAGCTGTTCAGTCGGGTTCTGCCTTTGCTTGCACCCCCTTCTGTTAAAAAGTTGTCTCACACAAGTAAAATCACCTGCACTAACAATATTTTCACTATATGGAACTAATCACCTGGTGGGTGTTATGCCCCGGGGGGTGATTATGCCCCGCTCTCCCCTAGGGCCTACCCCCTCGGCCAAAACTCCCACCCACCCCCAGTCTTAAATTCTGAACGGTCGGTAATTACAACACTGCAAGAAGAAATCAAAACAATGGGCCAGAATACCAAGTTGCTTTATTATTTGAGAAACTCACTCAATTCATTTCAATCTGCAATTTCTAACATTTTGACTATAAGAAGCAGTACTAATTCTGCAATTCTGCCATGTGATTTTAAAGCACTACCATGCGGGTAATTTTCAGTGTAAGGTACTTCTTTTTTTCGAATTTTTCACATGTAGATGAAGTCAATGCATCAATATGAAGAAATATGAACAAAGCTATATATGATATATGATATGACAGCTGAAATACTCCTGCTTATTGGCCGATAGCCTTGCCATATTCTACGATATTGCACGCTTGTTAGTGCACACTCATTTTAATACGTAAGAGATTGGACGGACCTGAGAGGAAGCACCACATTTCCATGCTGCTGCAGCCACAAGCTTACAAAAAGATTGCGTTTTTCAATTTTACTAAAACATTCAATGCACGGCAACGGAGGCAGATAGGAAGATGGTTTTGGCGGCAAAAGATTTGTCTATTAAAGGGCTGATAGGATATGAACTTTCTGTACTGATTATATTAAGTGTTTTATCAGAATAGAGCAATAAGTGGCCGAAAAACAACACTTTTGCTGATTTTTCAGTGATTTTCTTGTGTTTAGAGGTCAAAAGTCTGCTAAAAAGTTTTAAAAAAAATCAAAAATAAAATCCATCATCAAGTATATCATTTTTGGATTCCAATAGCATGAAACAAAATTTTGTGAGTGAAATAGTTATTGATTTTTGACAAGATACCTTTTAAACATGCCGGTCAAAAGAAACACATAGAGAGTTTTGACAAGGAATTCCAGCCCTTTTCTTTGCATTTGCCACAAAAAAAACCATATGATATAACAGTCATTGCACATCACCTCATGCAATATCAGTTTTTATGGCACCTCGGTGACGAATATTGCACTCGGGCCCAATACCACTTCTTGAACTCTATAAATATGTGAGGCTTCCAAGATATAAGGGCAGGTGTTGTCACCAAACCATCATATTTCCCAAGAAAAAAAAAAGGAAGGACTTGATTTTGTACCTTTATCTGCTGGTTCCTCTACAGCCATGGGAGTTTCTAAAACAAAGTATGAAACAAAAGTCATTAAGTATTACCACTATCAGTACTCATGTATTTTGAGGCTAAACTGGTATTTTGCACAGATAAATAGGCAACTGGAAAACACAAATAAGTTACACATCTTGGATATTTCAAGCAACATAAAAAATAGTGTTAAGACCTATAAGCTGACATACCGTTGCTGCATCCCGGCTTGGGCTCATTCTCATAAACTGAAAAAGAAAGTTTAAAAAATGGCATAAAAGTTTGTACTAAGCTGTCCTTACAAGGAAGACATTCTAAGAGCATAGACTTATGAATTCCTGACAGTAACTGCATTTGATTATCTGAGGTGAGTGTCAGGCTCCAATTTTCAAATAATTTAAAACAAGAACAGATATTGAAAAACTTTATCAAATCCTACTCAAAACATGTCTATCAGGCTTACTAGTAAATGATATTATCTGTATTATTTTAGCAACTTTTCAGTGAACTATACTTAAGTTAAGAGATCATTTCCATCTTCATTTTCATCACTTCACTTTATTTTTTTTTCTATATTCATCATTATTGTTTTTCTACTTCTCAAAATATTTTGTATATATCTAAGGGCCAGCATGAATTAATGTTTTGACGAACTCTGCTGAGTCCCACTTAGTGTTATTTTCTCTTCATTATTGATTGTTTAATGATTGTAGAATATTTATATGTATTTGTCTTCTTGAACTAAGTAAATAAAAGAATTCTAAAACAATTCTAAATTATGATTATAATGAATATTCTAGTTAGCGTAATATGATGTCTGCAAATAATCCCAATATTTTAAACAGACTTTCAGTGTGTTCTATTGAGATGACATCAAGAGAATTGTAAATGCTTACCACATTCTTTTCGCTTCTTCGCAACTTCTTTCTCTGAAATTTTTATCAATAAAGTTATTGAAAGTGTCATTTATTACGTGAGAGCACTTTTTTCTATTGCCCTTTTTGCTTAAAATCAAAAGCTTAATTAAGTCACACCAAATTGATTTTATAGATGATTAAATTGCCGATCCTAAAATATTAGAATTAAAATTAAAGGCAATTTGTAAATTTATTTTCCATCTTTGTTAATAAAAATAAAGAGTTAATGAAACTGGTTACCTGCTGTCATCTTGCGTTTGCTCTTCGATATGTTACTCTTCACTGGAGTGAATGTTTAATAAAGGTATATTAAATATATTTAAATTATTTTATCACATCATTTAAAACGAAGCTAAAAAACGAAAATTGAAAATACAAAATTGAGACTTTTGACCATGTTTTTCTAAGGGAAATTTAAAATGTCCTGTATTTTAAAAAGCAAATGTTGTCACTGAGCATGAGGGTATTTTTCAGGTTATACAGGTTACTGCTGAGCTGGATATGACTAACTTATGGAAAATCTGGCAAAAGCAGGTTTAAAACAAAGATTAAACATAAATTTACCTGCATGATCACCTAATGTCATTTGTGCTTCAGGTAGAATTGGTTCAATAACAATTTGCTGAGCGTTAGTTTCTTCAACTTCTGAAAATAAACAGTAACTATCATGAAACAGATTAATCTTTAATCGAACAAATTTAATTTCAGAACATTAATGTTCCATAGTGATACAAAATATTTGAAGTGCACTTATTTATATAACAGTAAAACCATCTTTGGAGTGCATAATACAGCAACAGCACACGCAAAATGATGATAATCATTATTTCAAAACAATTTATTTGAATAGTAGAACTATATCCTTACCATCCTTGGTTGATGCTTCAACTTGATACGGATTTCTCAATCTCATTACATCATTCCCTGAAAGTAAATTCATGAAATATTGAAGAAAAGGAAATGTATTATTCAAACCAACTTTTAATAAGAGCTATGAATTATATATTATATTGACAGAGCACAAGCAAAATCAGTATGATCAATATTTCAAGGTGATTTATTTCAATCATAGAACTGTTCTTACTATCAAACCTACACTTTTATTAAGTGCCTGAATTTGGAAAATATGCAAAAGCACAAGCAACATGAGTATGTTGAATATTTCAATACGATTTAATTCAATCATAGAACTGTATCCTTACCATCCTGTGTCGCTGCCGTAACTTCACCTGAACTTAGCGGTCCTATTTTATCATCCTCTGAAAATAAATTCGGTAACTATTGAAAAAAGGAAATGCCTTATTAAAATCAACTTTTAATAAGTTCTACAATGTTTATTATATCATCCGAGCACAAGGAAAATTTTAAATGATTATACGAATAATTATAGAAATGTATTCCTACCATCTTCGGTCTCTGCCTTCATCAGCTTTGTACTGATTCGTTCTGTAACATCATCTGCTGAAAGTAAATTGAACAATTGAAAAAAGGACATATCTTGACCAATCCAACTTCTAATAAGTGTTTCAAGATTGGTAGCATAGCAAGAGCACTAACAGAATTAGTAAATACTTCGATATGATTTACTTCAATCATAGAACTTTATCCTTACCATCCTTGGTCACTGCTTTAACTTGGCCTTAATTAATCGGTGTTATCATATCATCCTCTCAATGTAAATTCAGTAACTATTGACAAAATGAAATGTCTTATTCAAATCAACGTAATAAGTGCTACAAAGTTTATTATAGTCAGAGGACAAGAGAAATGAGCATGATCAATATTTCAACGTGATTTAATTCAATCATACAATATTCTTACCATTGTTGATCTCCACTTTCACTTCTTCTGCATTCTGTGGTCTTGTCATAACACTTCCTGAAAGTAAATTCAGTGACTGTGTAGAAAATGGAAATCAATTAAAGCAACTTTTAATGTGAGCTATGGAGTTTATCATATCATCAGAACCCAAGAAAAAAGTGCTTATGACTTGATAAATGGCCAAAGCATAATATTAGTATGATAAACATTTCAATGTGAATGTGATTTATTTCAATCATAGAACTATATCCTTACCATCCTTGGTGTCTTCTACCAACAGTTCTAGATTCAAGTGTCCAGTTATCTCATCACCTGAAAGTAAATTCAGTAATTCTCAACGAAATGAAACTGGTTAATGTGTGCTTCAGACTTGATCACTTCGCAAGACCACTAGCAAAATAATTATGATGAACATTTCAATGTGATTTATTTCAATCATAAAACTGTATTCTTACTATCAAACCAATGCATTTATTACGTGCCTCGTGTTGACAATATGCAACAGCACAAGTGAAATGACCATGATCAATATTTCAATGTGATTTATTTCAATCATAAAACTGTATTCTTACTATCAAACCAATGCATTTATTACGTGCCTCGTGTTGACAATATGCAACAGCACAAGTGAAATGACCATGATCAATATTCCAACATGATTTATTTCAATCATAGAATTTTATTCTTACCATCTTTTGCTTCTGCTTCTACCTGGTCTGAATCTATTTGCCCAGCCATATCATCCTCTGAAAGTAAATTCAGTTACTATTGAAAAAACAAAGGAATTCTTGTTGAAATAAACTTTTAACATAACGTTTATTATGTGGTGAGAGCACAGAAAGTAGTATTGTCGATTTCAATGTGATTTATTTCAATCATAGAACTATATACTTACCATCTTTGTTCTCTGCTTCCACATGCTCCGTATCCTTCGATTCTGTCTCATCATCCCCTGAAAATAAATTCCGTAACCATTGAAAACAAGGAAATGCCTTATATAACCTTATATAACTTTTAATAAGTGCTTTGTACTTGATAATAATGTAAGAGCGCAAGCAAAATCATTATGATCAATATCTCAATGTGATTTACTTCAACTGTATTCTAACCGTATTTACCTTGCTCATTGTCTTCATCAGAAGCCAAGGGTTGTTGTATTGGTGCCACATTTTCGTCTGAAACAATATAGTGGGGAGAGAGTTGTCGAACAACTGTGCACTTGGTGACAAGTTTTTGAAATTCAGCGTGGGTGTTACAGATTGTATGACACAGCGAGCCTGAACAAAACTTGTGGGTTAAATAAATTGACAATGGAAACGCATATCACAGTGATGTAGAGGAAGGTCATACAAACATTTTGATGTGTCAGAAAAAAATCTTTATACAATCACAAAGTGTTTGTAAGTTCTTAGTTAAGTATGGAGTATTATCCTTAGCCAATAAAATTAATGATAAATATGCAATAGTTGCACATTTCTGCATAAACTACATTTCTACCTACTAAACTGACTTGATGGCATGTTGGTTGTTCTGTTTTAATTTAGATGAAGAATTGTAATATGTTGTGCCATGAAATTGTGATATATTGTGCCATGATAATTATTTGATTGATTTAAAATTATTTATATTTCTGATTTTTACAAATTATGCATTCTAAAAAAGAAAAAAAGAAAGTAAAACATTTTTAGATTATATTTATTGATATTCATTGAATGTTTTTACATGATGTAATTTATTTGGCAATTATTGTGTGTCTTGATTTGGTGGCAGGAATTTTATTAGGTCTGCCAGCAGGGCTGAGCAGGCCTATTGTGATGCACCATATTATCCCTTGTGTGACTCCGTGCACCAAATCCTGTTAAAACTATGCTCTGTATGGTTTTGCTTCTTTGCAGTATGCTTTCTTGTGACACCCTAAAAGCTTTTTTCTATTATGACAGATCTCCGTATCTTCTACATTGAGTCTTTGGTGATGTGCTACATTTATACAGACCTCCACCACTATGGACAGTTTCAACACATACATATATATTATGGCAGGCTAGCAGACCTATGTATGCACTCTCTGAGTGTTCGTTCTTAACAATGATAACGATGATAGCGTTGAGTAATGTGGCATTTTAAACTACCCTATTTGCTTCAGAATTCTATAGTATTTATAGTTTAAAATCTAAAAGAAAACTTCAAAGAAAGGCCGAGGCATAAATTTTAATACATGTAGTAGAAATGCAAACAAGGTGACAAAGCAGAAAAGAAGCACTAGATGGATGCGCTTTTTTGATTTTTTGATGTGAATGCCTGTTTCAGGGGGTTTTAATGGAAACTGAGTCATTCTTGGGATTTGTAGTATGCAATGATAAAGTACACAGACCACAATTAAAAAAAATTGCCTGCAGCTTCATTTAGTGCTATTTCCTAGCTTTCATTTTACACCTCATTTGCATTTCTAGAGTCAAAATTCATCCCTCGGCCCTTTTTTTAGTGTTTTTATCACATTTTAAGAAAAAAATAGCATGTTTTAATATTAAAAAATACAGTGATGCCTGATGCTGAAAATTTGCAGCAGAACTTCATAAACGCCTGTAATTGAGGATCATTTAACAGAATTGCAAAGCAGTCTAAAAACATAGGCTGCGCAGCAGCAAACCTTCAGTGAATAAAACCTTTAGAAATTTACAATTACACCATAAAATTGATATGTTTACTAAATTGCCTATAGGTATGCAACAGTGGTCGAGCCATTGCCTCCAGATATCTCGACGTGCTGTCTGCCCTACCATCTGGCCATCTGTATGACGAGATTTATAAAACCAGGGAAATGACTTATTAGACTATTTGATGTATATTATGGTGCAGTTTCATGCATGTACAAAGTATATGGGTTGTCAGCTGTCGGTTGGAAACCAAAAAATATATCGCTAGATTCTATAGGTGATATGTGTATAAAATTTCATTGCTGTATATTCAATAGTGGGCAAGTTTTGCCTGCAACATGAAACAAATGATTTTTAATATTTTTTCTCAATATAATATGAGGTTATACCATGGGTGGAGGCAGTATATCCCTGGTATGGTCACCCAAGATCCAGTATATCCCGAGACCCGAAGGGTCGAGAGATAAACGGGGTCCAGAGTGACTATACCAGGCATATACTGCCTCCATCCATGGTATAGCCTTTTTATACCATGGCTAGCCAACTTTTGTCACGAATGTGCAGTGAATTTTTATGCAACAGTGGGTAAAGTGACAATTTTTGTCAGCAGAGCATGCCAAAAGAGTGCCGTACAGCAAAAAGATGCACTATCCTCTTCTTAAGCACCCTCTTTGGTTCGTATAATTAAAATTGACAAGTAAGACTATTTTTGACTGAGTATACTAAAGCAAACCCTGGGGATTCCAGTAGACAGATTCAAATTTTTGTTCTGGGGTGGCCTCTCGATAGCGGCTTCTTTGCCTTAGAGAGGTCTCCCCATAGTGTGGAGTCAATATATGAATCATATAATTGTGTATATATATAAATTATTGTATATTGTATAATAGTCTTTTCATGTATGGCTTTTCACTATGAATAAATTTTTTGTCTGTCTGTCTGTCTGTCTGTCAAAAAGAAACAATGACAGACAAACAATGACATCTTAAGTCCATAGAACTGGTTTCAGGGCACCTACCAGTTTTTTCAGAATGAAATTTGGTTGAGAATTGAGCACACGAAGTGGCAAAACGTCCATCGCAGTTTTTTTAAGCAGCAGTCGTTGTGTTTGCATTTTCATCACGCTTTGCTTCGTGACGTCATGTATAGGCCCAGCAGTAATCGGCGCTTCTGATTGGTTGATTCTCATATATCCCTCGAGATTGCAGTATATGCCTCCATATTTCCCTCCTTTGTTGCATATCTCCCAGGGAAAAGCTCAGTATGAGGGACAAAAGTTGGCTGGCCATTGTATAACAAAAAGTATAGAATATCTATGAGTCAGGCAAAAAAAAAGGCACAACTAGAATATGAAGCCAAACGTACCTATGTGCATGCAATAGTGACGGGGTTGTTAGCCAGAAACAAAAATGAAAATTATTATTGGTTTGGTTTCAATATTTCAAAAAGTATATACAATTTTCCATCAGAGCTTTGTAAAGACTCAACTTGACCATATAGTGGACCGTTCAGAATTTATGACTGGGGGGGGATGGGAGTTTTGCTGGAACTTCCCGTCAAAAATTGATACCCCCCCCCCTTGAGTTTCATGCGTATTTTTAGTCCCCCCCCTCGTCATACAAAGCAATACACAAATATATATTCTGGTATATATGGCCACGCGTACAGATTATCGTCATTTCGCGGACTTTTGCGCGTAAAAAAGTCCAAATAAACTTAGTTTATGCATGTTTTTTAACATTTTTTCTTTGTTAAAATTTCTTACCCCCCCTTAAAGTGTTGTCAAAAATTAAAACCCCCCCTTGAAACATGTGTGAAAAGTTAGTACCCCATCGGCCAAAACTCCCAACCCCCCCCCCCAGTCATAAATTCTGAACGGTCCCTAGCCGATATGTGTACCAAACTTTATTCCTGTTTATGCATTAGTGATCGAGTCTGAGACTGAAAACAAATAAAAAATTACTTTTTATCTCATTTTTCAAAAAGTATAGAATATGTATCAATGAGACCATCAAAAGGCACAACTAGGCTGTGTAAGTCACATCTGTGCCAAATTTCATCTGTACATATGCAGTAGTGGGTCCTTATTTTTTTTTAATTATTCAAAAAGTATTGAACATCTATCAATCAGGCCATCAAGAGGCACAAATAGACGATACAGGCTATATCTGTACAAAATTTCAACCACCTACATTCAATAGAGGCGGAGCGCCGGCACCAAAACCATCTATCCGCCCGCTGCAAACCCGCCACAATGATGAAATTCAGCAATAGTTGGCAAATAAACAGATTTCACAAATTTCTCATACTTCTATACAGAAATGTTTCCTTTAAATGTTTATCACACACTGTGAGTCTAGATGACAATGACTGTAAATTTCTACATATGATTAATGTCTGTTATCTTTCCTTACCGGAAAAACGGGAAATTCTGAGCCCTTTATGATGGAGATTTCATGCTGTGATAAATGAAAAATGAAACACTACAATATCTCAACAATTCATTACAGATATTTTTGTTTCATATATCAAAATGTTTGTCTGACCTTCCTCTACATCACTGCGCTAAGCGTTTTCTTGGTAAATTCTTTTAACCCCAAAGTTTGCTGAGACTCGCTGTGTACGTGTGTAATTATAACTGTCTATCTGGTCTCTAATATTTATTATAGAATGGCCTATGTATTGTTTTCTTTATTGTTTTTTCTGTTTGTCAACAGGATGAAACTTTCATGAAAATTTTTGACTTTGCATGAAAATGCACTGAGGTTTCTACCATTCCCCTATTCTTTGACATTTGTTGAAGAAGAATGAACAACGACAGTTACAGTTTATGATAATCAGTAGAGTCATCTTATAAGTTAAGTTTTGCAAAAATTTGGTATACCATCTAAAGTTCTTGCATCCAGGACAGCCCTCAGCCCCTCTGAAAAATAGGAAGCATTATTACAATTTTACAGGGCTGACATATAGCAATCTGTCATGAACATATTTCTCTCAAGTATTTAACAAGTAATATGAAAAAAAATACTATTTTGAATACAACATCATCATGTCAGTAAAATTGTTGGTTGACTCACAATAAAGTGTACGATACAGTCGAAAATACTACATAATGCCGGGAAACTGAATCGCTTTCCGTCTACAAGTTTGTTTAGTTTTCAAAAAAATGCATTGCCTATTACAAGCAGGTGTTATCTTTTAGGCCTCATGCATGATACATCCCCAATACCATCTCTTCAACTCGATACCCTCATTTTGCATCAAATTTCCACACCTGGAATCAAATTATGTAATCTAACTTCAACTTTCCTCAAATACCCTCTACTACCCTCAACTACCATCGGCTCCCCTCAACTGCACTCAGCTTCCCTCAACTGAATAGCGGTTACCCCTCGAGGATGAGGGATTGAGAGTGTATCCTGCCAAGAGGCTTTCTGATAAACAATTTTCAGTACCATACCATCACTATGAAGTGACACATTCAATTTGATTGCCAAACATTTTCCAAGAGGTGGCATACACCACTTTATAAAATATTGATAGCAATAGATTGATGCAGACATTTTTACAACATTAGCAACTGACTGAAAATGATGATGGGGCACTAAAAAGTACATGTGAACTGACAATTGTGACAGTGGTGTAGTCGGGATTTGTGTTGGGGGGAGGGAAGGTATACCATCAAAACATTTCCACAAAATAGTTTTCGCTATCAGCGGTTGTGCAACTTGTGTCATGTTGTATTATAATGCTCAACAACGCTTCTCTCATAATGTCATAATTGTTGTTGAGTCCTCATAATTATTGGTGATAATTTAATATTTCGGTCTAACTATATGGTGTAAGGCAGAATGTTGGCCTATGTAAAAACAAAAGAAAGCAAATCACTTTTCATGTAATCCTGAAATCCAGAAAAGTTGAGAAATGTTTAATTACCAAAAGCAGACTAACTGAAGACAGCAAAGAAATTTCTTAACAAAATGAGGAAAATACATTGAATGACTTTAGTTAGAAAAGTTGAGCCTATCAAGTTGTTTCTTCATAGAAAGAGTTACCAGTGCTTCAATGAAGCTGTTAATTGCAATTTCAACTAACAGCTACTACTTCAATTGATTGCTAACACTTTATAATTTATTGTGCTTCGATTGAGCATGCTTTACTATTCTGGATCATTTGGACAACTTTCCACTTTGCATTTTTGCATGATCCGATTCGTTCAGGAACAAGAAAACGTTACACAGCTGATTGAGCGAACTATTAATGAGCTGTCTCAGAGAAAATCATGCAGAGCTGTTCGGATGACGTTCTCGGAATGGCCTAAAATTTTGCATAGGTACCAGACCACCTCTTAAACGAAGAAATGTGAAGTTGGAACTTCAAAACTCAGAATACTTTTCTCACAGGGGGGCCTCAAAATAGGGGTGTCGGGAAGCCATTTTTCACAGAAATCCTCATTTCATAAAAAAAAAGTGGTCGATGTTCAGCCCTCTCTGGATGCTAGAAAAAATTAACAAGAACTATCCAAACTGAGTTTGGATGAAGGCTAGCATTGTTTTTAACAATAAATCAACCCTATTTATTAATTTCAATAAAAAGGCTACTTTGGGGGGGTCACTCCGAAACTGCAGATTTTGTGTTTTTCAAAATTTGAAAAACGTGCCATTTTTGGAGGGCAATTTCACAATGTTGTGCGGGTCTAGGGTTGACAATATTTGGTTAGAAAATTAGCAGAATACTTGGATTTTAGATATCTGGTGAGAAAACCTTGGGAAAATTTGAATTTTCAGAAAATTCAGCCATTTCCACAACTGTAATTTTCCGAATTTCCGTAAAAAATCATGAAATTTCCATAGTCAAAATGTCAAAGTAGTACTAACCCTATTATCATAATTTTGATTGAAATTAATGAAAATTACAATTATTTAGTAAATTACTTAAGTTTCATCTGGAAAAAAACAATTATTTTGTATCACACGGCTAATTTTCAAAATTTAGTTTTTCTTATATTTTGATGAGTTTCGGGAAATGTATCAATTTTGTGGGCCTATGTCTGACATAGTAACACTTCCATGTTAAACAATTTCCCTGATCATTCATGGAAAAACACCTATATTTAGTAAATAAGGGGAGATAATTGTGGGAAATGAAGGAATTTTGAAAATATGGATACTCCAGGGGGGTCACTCCGAAACCGCAGATTTTGCTGTTTTTCAAAATTTGAAAAACATGCCATTTTTAGAGGGCAATTTCACAATGTTGTGCGGGTCTAGAGTTGACAATATTTGGTTAAAAAATTACCAGAATACTTGGATTTTAGATATCTGGTGAGAAAACCCTGGGAAAATTTGAATTTTCAGAAAATTCAGCCATTTCAAAAACTGTAATTTTCTGAATTTCTGTAAAAAATCATGAAATTTACATAGTCAAAAGGTCAAAGTAGTACTAACCCTATTATCATAATTTTGATTCAAATTAATGAAAATCACAATTATTTAGTATATCAGTTAAGTTAAGGGGAGATAATTGTGGGAAATGAAGGAATTTTGAAAATATGGACACTCCAGGGGGGTCACTCCGAAACCGCAGATTTTGCTGTTTTTCAAAATTTGAAAAACATGCCATGTTAAGAGGGCAATTTCTCAAATTTGTGAGCACTTATATTGACCATATTTGGTTAGAAAATTGGCAAAACACTTGGACTTTATATATCTGTTGAGAAATTTGTGTGAAAATGTGAATTTTCAGATATTAAGTCATTTCAAAACTGTAATTTTCCGAATTTCCTTAAAAAATCATGAAATTCCATTGTCAAAAGGTCGAAGTAGTACCAACCCTATTATCATAATTGTGATTGAAATTAATGAAAATAACAATTATTCAGCAAATCACTTCATTTTCATATGGAAAACCAATTATTTTGTATCACATACCTAATTTTCAAAATTTAGTTTTTCACAAATTTTGATAAGTTGGCGGAAATGTATCAATTTTGTAGGCCTACGTCTGACATAGTAACACTTCCATGTTAACCAATTTCCACGATCATTCATGGGAAAACACCTATATTCAGTAAATCAGGGGAGATAATTGTGGAAAATGAAGGAATTTTGAAAATATTGATACTCTAGGGGGGATCACTCCGAAACTGCAGATTTTGCTGTTTTTCAAAATTTGAAAAACATGCCATGTTAAGAGGGCAATTTCTCAAATTGGTGAACACTTATATTAACCATATTTGGTTATAAAATAGGCAGAACACTTGGATTTTATATATCTGGTGAGAAAACTTTGGGAAGAAGTCAATTCTCAAAAACTGAAATTTTCCAAATTTCCGTAAAAAATCATGAAATTTCCGTAGTCAGAAGGTCGAAGTAGTACTGACCGCATTTTCAAATTTTTTTCACCAGTTGACCGAAACTCATCAGTTTTGTCTGACATAGTAATACTTCAGTAATCATTCATGTTAAAACACCTCTATTAAGTAAGGGCCAACCAGACGATAGTTTTGGGGGGGCTATGGATTTTTACTCCGTGACAAAATTTTTTTCGTTTGCAACATCGATGAGCAATTTTTTTTATGTGTAGGAGAGCATCAGACTTTTCTTTTTTCGCAAATTTAACATTACGGTATCCCAGGTAGTAGCTACAGTTGGAAACAGAGTTGTTTTTTTTTTCATGTGCTGAACAAACTTTTCTTTCAGCGTTGACTTGAAAACAAACTTTATTTTTCACCAAAAATCCATAGCCCCTTAAACCAGAAGATCATCCGCTTCTCCCCTAAATAGGGAGGTAATTGTGGGAAATCACCAGATTTTCATGGAGGAGGCCAAGGTCACAGAAATATGTCAGGCCTCATTCTGAGATTAGCCATTGAGCCTCATTCTGAGATTAGCAAGATGGCGGCCTGAGGACCCAGCAGTGGGCAGAAGGAGTGGGCAGAAGGAGTGAGATTAAATGAGGATGAATAAGAAAGAATAGATTAGAGAATGCTCTTTCTTGAATCTCCTCTTTCCAGTGCAATCACAATTTTGCTTAAAAAAAAATAATTTTGGACTGGCTAAATGCTATGTGGCAACAGGTCTGGGGAGGGTGAGTGACACCAACGCCATCTGGTCTATATCGGACATGCACATCAATGCACCATTGCTGTTGATGCTCTTCAAAATGCTATTTATTCCACTGTTTCTGTCACCGTCAATGTGATGGTTTTTTGGGGTCATTTGATGGAACTTTTGCAAAGTGACCCTAGACAACAAAATGTCAAATGTATGCTGTCAAGATTTAGGTGATTGTTTCATGAGTGTAATTGGAGTTACCTTAAATGATGAGATTATTTATTTTGAATTTAGATTCTCGATGTAGGAGTCCGGATTCATTAGAGTGATGAATTTACCTTCTGGAGAATTGGTATAAATTGTCACAATTTTTGGCAACTTCGAATCGTCTTCATCACATGACGACTCAGCCCCACAGCACATTCACTGATGAAGACAATGAGAAATCGCGAAAAATTCTGACAATTTATACCAATTCTCCTGAAGGTAAATTCATCACTATAATTATTTATTTGTTTCATTAGCATTTCTTGATAACTCCGCCCTGGATCGAGCAGTTCATGTCTGATGACGTCACAATGACCATTGTCATACATACATTGTTACAAGTCAACAATTTCTTACAGTGGTGATGATGTAATAATATTATAAGCTCACCTAACACAAGAACAGCTCATTCTGTTTGGTGCTCCTGGCTCGGGCAGCTGGGTGGCCAAGTGGCTGAGGTGCATGCCCGCTCCGCTGAGGGTCTTGGCTTGCATGGGTTCGAACCCCAGGTAGGGAGCCTGAAATTTTGAGTGCACCTTCATGAGCAAAATCCCAGCTGGATGTCATTCAAAAGGGACGTTAAATTGGCGGCCCCTTGTATCAGTATCTATGCCGGGCAAGTAAAAGATCCCTCACATGGGATATGTGTATAGCATTTTAAGGACTCCTGCCCTCTCTTCCATCTCATCAATCAACTCTTGTGAGTGCCCAGAACGGCTTAGAGGGCTGCACTTACCATATCTATCTCTCTATCTATCTACTGTGACTGCCTAAACAGGAAGTGTCAGTAGTTGTTATAAAAAGTGGAGCTAATATTTAATTCACAGTTAAGTTTAGTAATTGATTTGAATACCTAAAATACCTTCCAAAATAGCCTTAAAATGTCAGTCTTGTCTATAAAAACCTCTAATGACACATTTCAGGGATTTAAATCAACATATAAATGTATCCAACATTGAAAATAATCATTTCCATACCCTCTGATTGTAAGAAGTAAATACAAATTAAAAGTTAATGACTGAAATGGATCACCCAAGGAAGAAATCATGACAACACTTTGTTGATAATCAAAATTGGATAAAAAATAACAGTGATAAGCAAAATTGGTGGGAATTAAAGTGTTACTATATCAGACTTAGGCCCACAAAGTTGAAACATTATCGGAACTCAATAACACTTCGGAAAATTTTATTTTTAGAATTAGACCTGTGATACAAAATGATTATTTTTGCAGATAAAACTTTGACCTTTTTTTTAACTATGGATATTTCATGAATTCTTATGGAAATTTGGAAAATTACAGTTTTTGAAATGGCCGAATTTTTGAAAATTCAAATTTTCCCACAAATTTCTCACCAGATATATGAAATCCAAGTATTCTGCCAATTTTCTGAACAAATATAGTCAATATGAGTGCTCACCAATTTGAGAAATTGTCCTCTTAACATGGCATGTTTTTCAAATTTTGAAAAACAGCAAAATCTGTGGTTTCGGAGAGACCCCCCTGGAGTATTCATATTTTCAAAATTCCTTCATTTCCCACAATTATCTCCCCTGATTTACTAAATATAGGCGTTTTTCCATGAATGATCAGGGAAATTATTTAACATGGAAGTGTTACTATGTCTGACATAGGCCCACAAAATTGATACATTTCCCAAAACTTATCAAAATTTTGTGAAAAACTAAATTTTGAAAATTAGCCATGTAATACAAAATAATTGTTTTTTCCAGATGAAACTTAACTAATGTACTAAATAATTGTGATTTTCATTAATTTCAATCAAAATTATGATAATAGGGTTAGTACTACTTTGATCTTTTGACTATGGAAATTTCATGATTTTTTACAGAAATTCAGAAAATTACAGTTTTTGAAATTGCTGAATTTTCTGAAAATTCAAATTTTCCGAGGGTTTTCTCACCAGATATCTAAAATCCAAGTATTCTGCTAATTTTTCAACCAAATATTGTCAACTCTAGACCGGCACAACATTGTGAAATTGCCCTCTAAATATGGCATGTTTTTCAAATTTTGAAAAACGCAAAATCCGCAGTTTAGGAGTGACCCCCCTTGAGTATCCATATTTTCAAAATTCCTTCATTTCCCACAATTATCTCCCCTGATTTACTAAATGTAGGTGTTTTTCCATGAATGATCAGGGAATTTGTTTAACTTGGAAGTGTTACTATGTCAGACATAGGCCCACAAAATTGATACATTTCCTGAAACTTATCAAATTTGTGAAAAACTAAATTTTGAAAATTAGCCGTGTGATACATAATAATTGTTTTTTCCAGATAAAACTTAAATAATTTACTAAATAATTGTAATTTTCATTGATTTCAATCAAAATTATGATATTAGGGTTAGTACTACTTTGACCTTTTGACCAATGAAATTTCATGATTTTTTACGGAAATTCGGAAAATTACAGTTTTTGAAATGGCTGAATTTTCTGAAAATTCAAATTTTCCCAAGGTTTTCTCACCAGATATCTAACATCCAAGTATTCTGCTAATTTTCTAACCAAATATTGTCCACCCTAGACCCGCACAACATTGTGAAATTGCCCTCCAAAAATGGAATGTTTTTCAAATTTTGAAAAACACAAAATCTGCAGTTTCGGAGTGACCCCCCCAAAGTAGCCTTTTTATTGAAATTAATAAATTGAGGTGCTTTATTGTTAAAAACAATGCTAGCCTTCATCCAAACTCAGTTTGGATAGTTCTTGTTAATTTTTTCTAGCATCCAGAGAGGGCTGAACATCGACCACTTTTTTGTTGATGAAATTAGGATTTCTGTGAAAAATGGCTTCCCGACACCCCTATTTTGAGGCCACCCTGTGAGAAAAGTATTCTGAGTTTTGAAGTTCCAACTTCACATTTCTTCGTTTAAGAGGTGGTCTGGTCACTACGTAAAATTTCAGGCCATTCCGAGAACGTCATCCAAACAAATTCCCTGATATTGCATGATTTTCTCTGAGACAGCTCATTAAGCGCCTGTATATTGTATCCTCACTGGCAATATGAATTACCAAAATTGTGTGGTAAATAGTCCTAAAACGCCTGTAATTGCCTCTTTATTGCGTTGCCACTTCAATTGATAAATGTTGATTACACTTTGTCAGTGAAGTGCAGTGGATTTAAAAATGGATTGGTCGTTTGAATATTTGCCGAAGCTTCTTTACCCTGAAGAGAGACCGTACCCTCACGAGAGACTGCCTGACTGCCGCAGAAGGGGCGGTCTCATAATGCAGGGACCACTGTACTGTGAGGACATACATTTCTAAATTGAAAAAATCAACCAGATATTTGTGATGGCAGAAAAATATAACTACAATCGAGATTCAGTTTCTGCAATGAGTTGAAGGATAAATTAACAATTATATCTGTTACTGCTGCATTACTTTCATGTTGCTTTTCAAGGGAAACTTACCTCTCATGCAAAGACTCAACTCTGATGGCTTTAGTTTTACGCCTAAGCAGATTAATGATGTGGAAGTCAGTGTGCAAGACTTTTTTGAAATAGAAATGCTGGTATTGCCATCCACTTCCAATTGCAAGGGGGAGTCCTGGAAATTTATTTGTACATACATATTAACAGAAATCGACCCAAGATAAGGGGATTGCAAGAGACCATCGATTTTAAACCTGGTGTTAGGCTGAAAATGTGTTTTATTTTAGAAAATCTATAACCCAAACGATCACCTACGTGTCCTACACATTACTTTTTTTACAAGAGTTTCAACAATACTGCTGCAACATGAGTGCTTTTACAAATTACATACAGAGGATCCAAAAATGAAGTAAGAAACTTTTCTATCAGAGGTCCTCTGTTTACCTATTTTGCCCTCTTTTCTCCTCTCCACCTCAAATCTCCTTACAACTCCCTTTGACTACTGACAACAACCTTAGCCCACATTAAGAACTCTATTAAGAAAGCTACCAATGTGTATGCAATAGCAAAGGGGCACAATATCAAATAAATCATTATAAATGTAACACAAAGGGGGTGGTTAAGTTAAAATTGGTGTTGTATAAAAGTGACTTTAATAACATTTTAAAAGGCCTTTGCAATTAGGTAAAATAGGAAGTGATTCAAGGGTAGTCAAAAGATGTGAAAGGGTAAGGTAGTGGCTGATTCTTCCTTCATGCTGGGGTAATCATACTTTATTTTATTTGTACTTTATGTGCAATACTTACATCTTTCTTGTGCATTTTAAGTTTAATTTTGGAAGTGCATTTCCTGAGAACGCTTTTTTTGTAGTTGCTTTCCTTGAATTCCTGCAGACACTGCATTTTTTGAAGAGAAGACATGGACCTCAAGACATTAAACGTTGAACTTTTCAGCAAGCCTTTCTTGAACTCCGGTTTTATCAAGTCATAAGCCTCATCTTCAAAGGTACTCACATGCAAATGAGTCTGAAGAGCTTGTCTTTCGGAGCGCTGGAAATAAACAAAACAGATTTACATTACCTTTATGAGGCCATTGGTGAGCGTGACACATACAGTAAAACGACCACCACTTGAAAATATTACACTGGTAAACAAGAATTAAATTTGTACCGTGGCAACAAATTTCTAAATCATGAGCAATTTTAAAATTGGGCATGAATATTTGCAATATATATGGGCAAGTTATTTCAACGATTGGCAAACCTCCCCCCCTTAGTTGTTTAATTTTGGTCATTTATAATACATATAGCACAGTTAAATGTTTTCACTGCAATTTACAATCATTGTAGATCATAGGCCTATAAAAAATACATGTATATGAGACAATAAAAGCAAATAGTTAGAAGTCAAATTATCATTCAGGAGTAAAAACTAAGATAATGCTGCTGAAATGACAATGTCTTTAAAGGGTCAATCCATGTCAATTGAACAATTGCCTCCCATTGGACCCTCTAAAATTTGTCTGTAATAGTTTGAAGGATGTGTGCCAAATTTCTGCTCATTATCTTGAATAGATTTTCTTAGAAAAAATATTAAAGGAGACAAGGTTGAGGCTCTTTTTGCTCGTATTTTAGGAGCGTTGAGTGGAAACCTCTTTTCAAATGTACATAACTTGAGATTCGTGAAAGATACAATCTTTATTTTAACCAGAAATCATATATATGGTCATTAAAGCAGATTAAAACTATTTTTAGGAATATCCTACTTCTGACATTCTTTCTAAAGGCATTCAAATTGGCCGACCCATTTGGCTCAAATTTGTGTATACATTAATTTTTCTAATAATTCGTTCTCCTAAACTATAGTACCTAGAAACCTAAAAATAAAGGGTTTGTAATGTAGTACAGTACTGTAAGAGAGAATGGCCATCACAGGTCACCTCAATACCATTGTTTTCTAGAAAAATGGCCTAAAATCTGGGCGAAAATGCAATTGTCTTGATTTTCAAGGGTCAATTCCCAAAATATGACACCAGTTACCAATGTCAAACCAGCGTCATTTTCAAGGCTATATAGATGGCCACTATTGACACTGATTTCTTGTGGTATTCATATTCGTTTAGGTTGAGTGCATTTTTTATTACAACTATTAATTTAATGACTTTTTTTCATTTTGAATACTTCTTTTCTTGTGAAGGTGACAGTGGAAATGCAGTATACCCCCAAATTTGACCTGGAATCTATATTTAGATAAATCTATTTTTTTATTTCTTTTTTATTAACTTTGTTTATATAATGATTAGTAGGTCTGCCCCGATGATGTGACAGTAATGGTTTAAAACATAAGGATGACTCATGCTTAAACATAGTAAAAACTAGAACCGGCACGGGTGATGAAATGTTCTTTGATCGGAGCTGAAATAATTTTTTGAAAATTGACTTGTTGGGGGTAATGTAAATGGTAAGCTTCTATGAAGAAGAAATGAGAAATGAATTTCTGTTATGAGAGAACCTTCGCCATTTGGCCACTGTATTACATGGAACAAATTAAGTATTTTGGCAGTGGCAGGAAGTCAAGATCTAGGTAAATATTAAGAGTAATAGTAGAATTTACTGGATACAGATTTAGAGAAAGGACATGGGCAGTAAAATGAACTTTATTTTCTGTACTTGAGTACCCCCCAGTACACTCCCCCAAGGTGACCCCCTCGGCCATGTAAAATAAATTTTTTTTAAAGTACCTCTCCTGAGGTGACCCCCAGCCTATTAATATCATTTGGAACAATTAATTATTTGCGAGTACCCCCCACCCCGGGCCTATTAAAATATACAATTTTCAATGTAGCTACCCTGAGGTCACCCCAGCCTAGCAATATAATTAGCAAAAATGAGTACCCCCGAGGTGACCCCCACGGGCCTTGTAAAATATAGCATTTTCAATGTTCCTTCCTCTGAGGTGACACCCCCCAGCCTAGCAATGTAATTAGCAAAAAAAAAAATTTTTTTACGACACCCCCCCATGCGAGTACCCCTCCTCTCCCGAGGTAACCCCTTGGGCCTTGTCCTTGTAAAATATGGAATTTCAATGTACCTTCCCCCTAGGCGACCCCAAGTCTAGAAATATAATTAGCAAAAAAAAATTTTTTCACATGACCCCCCCCCTTGGGTTTTTACGACATTAAAAAGAAAAGGAGCCCGTTACATGATGCAGGTTGGTCTATAAAATATAAATGTTAATTTTGGCAACAATATAAAATTATGCTATTTTATGGGAAGTGGCTCTCCAAGTATTCAGAAATTGTGACTTTGGAATAAGATCCAACTCTCGTAAGTCTCCTTTGGAAGCCAAATAGAACTTTTCTTGTTTCATTGGTAGTTCCTGGCAATAGTAGCTCTAAAACATTGACTAAATTCGGCACTGGAATTGACAAATAATACATATTCAGAGGGAATATGTTGCAGCTGGAAAGAGTAAAAAATACTTGCGACCTGCAACGTTGAATTTCAACTTGATTACATGACTATCCGGGAGTCAAATAAATGTGAATTTTCCCATTACAGAAGAACTAATTATCATTAAAAATGACTTCAACTTCTTGCAAAACCATTATATTTTAAAAACAAAGACAGACTGATCTAAATTCGATTTAAATCAAAAAGTGCTTTTACATTTTTTGTTTTTTTAATGGGATATTTTTGCAACCGTGGCCAGCATAGGAAGCAGCTACCTTGGCTGCCAATTCAAGCTAGCATTGGCTGCCAATTCTAGCGGGGCAGGTATGTAAAAGAATAGTGCATTTATACATAGAAGCATAAAACTTGGCGCACACTTTAAAAACATCTCTACAAATATAATTGGATAGGGAGCCACCTCAGATTTAGCATAGATGGCTACTGGCAGCCATTTTCCTAAATGGCCGTCAATTCTTCCATTGTACTGCTTTCTGTGTAGATCCTACGAATAGAATGCATGCAAATAGTGTTTGTTATTCCTTCTCTAGGTATTCAGAACAGTACTACAACATTTTTTATAGCCTCAACTATTTCCATGCTTTCTAGAATCCATTTTGGTCGAATTATCAACTCAAATACTGTATTTTCGCGGTTTAGCGTGGTTTCGCCAATTTTAAATGGATATGAAAATAAGTTGCATATTTGAATTCCTTGCAAAAATAGTTTTCAAATGAGTACCCACATTAATGGGTTTCGTAAATTTTGAGTGTAAATGGAAAAAAAGGAAAATTGTAAGTTTTTTAAAGATTTCGGTTCTGCGGTTAATTTTGACAAAGAATTCACAGAAACTAGTGATGCTACCATTCATTTGAAAGCTCTTCTTACAAGAAAATCAAATATGTGGTCTATTTAAATATTTATTGAGATTCCATAAAATAATGGAAAATGCTGCATTTTCTTCAACAGTTACAACAAAAGTGACCCTGACCACCCTAAAATTCCTCAGTTCAACACAGAAATCAATTGATAGCGTTTTTTAGATATTTATAAGAAATAATGACCACTGTTTTCTTATGGTCAATCTGTAGGCACTTCACAGAAAGCAGGAAAATGAGAGAATTTATTAATTTTGGAAAATGGCTGCCATGGTTCAACCCCTTCAAATCTGAAGTGGCTCTCTATCTAAATTTATTCTTTAAGATGTTTTTAAACGATGTGCCAAGTTTCATGCTTCTATGTATAATGCAATATTACTCCCTTCGTCATGACAAATCTGCCCCGCTATTCCTAAAATACAATTTTAACTCCAGTTAACAACTTGGAAAACAGTAAACGGACAAGCTGCTTTTCAAGATCTGATTCAACCAAAATCTGAACGACACTGTTTGTCTAGGGATTGGGGGGGGGGGGGAGTTTCAATCCATACTCATTGTAGGTAAACATTGTGGAGAGACTTGCAATCAGATTTTTGTGGCAGTTTTGATTTTTAATTTATGTTTGTTTTCCTGCTAGAATCACTGCAATTTTACTAATTTCCTTTTTTTTCAACTTTGAAGGGATATGGCAAAAAAAAAAGGTTTTTACAGATTTTATCTTGTAACTTTTACTGACAAGTCATATCTCGAAACAATTCGTCAGAAATCAGAACCTATTCATTGATAAGTCAAAGTTTATATATACTACAAATGCAGAGTATTAATTAGAAGGTACTTACCGCAGTTGCCCGAAATATTTTATATATCCTATCAAGTGATAACTCCTCTTTTTGCAGCTTTCTGAGGCATGTCACAATCTCAAAATCTGTCATTCTCTTGCTCTTGTTAGAATCAGCATTTCTGCTGCACGCCAGCTTTGTGGCCTGGGACACATCCATCCTCTTGTACACGATGACTAGAACATTTTGAAACCAAGTGGGGTGATGAAATTTGCGAATTGTGTCCATAGCAGTAAAACGGTGATTACCGTCAATGATTTCGTATTTGTCATCTTTCCAAATTACAGTGAGTAGAGATGAGATAATCGGACATCCTGCAGATAGCAGTTTTCCAACAAGATCAGCAACATATTCGTCGTCAATGTCTCTGATTAAGAATTCCTTGCTAGCAGCCACGAGAGATGAAAATGGGACCTCTTTTGTCATTAAATAATTATGTGTAGCGAAGTCACCTTTTTTCATAGCATTGACTTTGTCGACAAAGTCGTACGTCGACACGGGGATTTCCAGAACATCGCATGTCCTTCGGAAATTTTCAAGTAGGAGAGAGATTTCATTGTACTTGGCAGATACCACCTGGAATGAACGAAAAATTTTATCTTGTTATTTTATTAATTAACTTTGAGTGAGAGTGCATCCATGGCCAGGCTATCAGTTATATGTGTCAGGAACATTACCAGGCAGATCCATAAAACCTCTTGTTCCATGACCCCTATGTAACTGACTGACCAGCAATACACCAGAAAATTGTAGTGTTTACCAATGCATAACTGGATAGTATGGTTTTTACAATTCGGGACTAATATTAGAACAGAGTGGGTTTGACTAAAGGAGAGTCATTATCTGATATTGCAGGTCCAAGTTCGCTATGACACTATTGGGGGAATAGTGTGAAATTTTCAATTTTCTCAAGTACTTTTTTGTCTCAATGCAATAAAGAACTCAGATTGGCTAGAGTCAAGGATGGTAAATCCGTCCACTTTTGGCTGAAACTATATTTCCAGGAAAATGGCAAAGTTACAAAAATAAAAATCTGTCCATTGGAAGGAGTATATTCCGTTTTATTATCAACATTCAAAAAAGTTAAATTTTCAAATAATTTCAGTTGAAACCATGGCAACAAAGATTAAAGGTCAGGGCATCTAAATCCGTCCACCTTGCTGGTAAATCCGTCCATCAAGGATGGTAAATCCGTCCACTGGGCATAGTACAGCTCTCAACTATCATATCTCTTTATTTTTTCAAGTTTTGCAATTCATTAAGTCTTACAGAGGTTTTTGTGTCGATTTTAGAATTATGTTTCGCTGATTACACTTATAATAGAAGAATTAGATAATAGAGGTTAAGTTAACTTGGAATAATTTCAATTGACCGCCCAAATTACAATTAAATAACCTTTTAATCCAACCAAAGTGGAATAACTGTTCCCCTCTAATTTCTGTAATCAGAAGAATGCCATTTATTATTATTTAAAGAATAAAAGTGCTTTAAAAGTTAATTTTTTTGGTTGGACGGATTTACAAACCTCCCATCAAGCCACTTTCAAAATATTGATGGTAATTCCGTCCACATTTATTTCCACTGTATTTCATTTCATGGTGTCTCAATTTAACAAATCCAGCAAGAATAATTTAATTGTGCATCTTATTCAAAGATTTTTATCACATAAATGCTTGTTTGTTGACAGGAATAGGCCAATAATATTATCTTATCCCACTCATGTAATTATCAAAAATGGCTGTGATGACGTCACAGGTTTTCATTGTATTTTGTCTTTTGTTTTTAAATGACCCTGAAAAAGTATTTAAAAGGCTGTCAACACAATAAAAATGGCAAAATTAGTTGAAAGACGAGTTTTCCTTGCTTTTACAACTCACAAAACTATAACTAATATATTTATATGTCTATAATAGGGGGTGGACGGATTTACCCTCCTGGACGGATTTACCATCATTGACTCTAAGCACCTCTTAAACAAATGCAAAAAGGAGCATAGTGCGCTGCGCTCCTGTTGGCACAGAAATTTACTGAACAATGATGGTGGATGGATAGATGTTTGGGGCTTTACGTTAGGGTGTCCCAGAAAAAAATAATGTCCTAATTTTTGATGGGGCGCCCCCTCATTTTGTGATATAACCTATAAAAAGGACCTATGCAAAATATTAAAGCATTTCAACATGATTAACTGGTGCCTCAAGAGCCTTGAAGTTTAGTCGTTTTTGCTAATTTTAGACGATTTTCACAATACGCGGTTCTCTATAATTTTGTCAATTTTTATCATACAACATTCTAAGTGCCATGGTTGGAAAAGGCTCAAAAAGACCTTCAATTTGCATACCCACATCAATGGTCTTCAATAATTACATGACTCCTATCAGCTCTCCAGCTGACACTTACATTATATGAAAGTGTGTTAGAGTCATTAAACCTGAAAAAAAAATTTAATTATTTCATTTCACTGCCAGCTGTTGTTATTCTCAATCTACAAATGGCAGGATGACCATATATAACCTTTTAAGATATTTTTGTTCATGAAAATGTCTGCTTTATTAACCATACATTTTTTATCATAAATCATGTCAAAAGAGCTGAAAATGTCGGACGGGACAGTTAAATTTCATGTTACATCTTCATCAGATTTGATTCAGCATACCATCAGTATACCAAGAATTGTACCATATAAACAGAAATTTTGTTATTTTGAATGTTTTGTTACTTATGTGGTCCTTATGCCCATTTTGGGTTGATATATATTTTTTTTAAATGATAAAACTTGTCAAAGAGCTGAAAATTGATGGACGTGTTATTTGTTATATCTTCACCATATTGATTTGGCACTCAAAGAAAAAACATTCTCTTCAGCCAGTTGCTGTGATTCTCAATATAAAAATGGCAGGTTGACAGTATCTATAATTCCTAAAACAAGTTTGCTTGCTTTATGAGCCATGTAGTTTTTATGGTACAACTTGTTAAAAGTGCTAAAAATATCAGATGGGGCTGTTATATTTCATATTTTATCTTCATCAGATTTGATTTAGGAAACCAAGAGTGGTACCATATAAATGTATGAACAACAATTTTTTTTTTCATGTGTTATCATGTAAGTTGTCCTGAAGTCAATTCTGAAATGATATAAATATTTTTTCAGTGATAAATCTAGTCAAAAGAGCTGAAGATATCAGATTGACGTGTATATTTTGTGTTATATCTTCATAGGATCACAATTTATTCAGTATACCAAGAAAAAAATGTATTTCACTGCCAGCTGATGTGATTGTCAATCTACAAATGGCAGGAAGATATAATTTGAAATACAAGCACCATTTATACAAATGAAAGGTGACATATGTGTGAAAGAGTTGAAAATAATATCAGATGGGGCTGTTGTATTTCATGTCATATTTTCTCAGAATTGACTTTAGGAAAACATAAATAATGCCACCTGAAAATAACAAAGTTGTCATTCATATGATACCACTCTTGGTACGCTGCATCAATTCTGATGAAAATACAACGTGAAATATAACCATTTCATCATATATATTCAGCTCTTTTCACAAGATTTTTCTTTAAAAAACCCATGGCTGATAAAGCAGGCATTTCAGTCAGCAAAGTTGTTACAAAAGGTATATATGTCCATCTAGCCATTTGTAGATTGAGAATTTAAAAAAATCAGGAGTGAAATTAAATAATTTTTTTAGGTTAAATCGCTCTGAAACACTTTCGTTCATATTAGTGTCAATTGAAGGGCTGGTAGGAGTTACATAATTATTGTAGACCATTGATGTGGGTATGCAAATTGAAGGTCTTTTTGAGACTTTTCCAACCATTGCACTAAGAATGTTGTATGATAAAAATTGACAAAATTATAGAGAACCGCGTATTGCGAAAATCGTCTAAAATTAGCAAAAACGACTAAACTTCAAGGCTCTTGAGGCACCAGTTAATCATGTTGAAATGCTTTAATATTTTGCATAGGTCCTTTTTATAGGTTATATCACAAAATGAGGGGGCGCCCCATCAAAAATTAGGACATTATTTTTTTCTGGGACACCCTACTTTACGTCCTGTATCAGCAGGAGGACACGGCAATGAGGCAAAGGATGATTGAAACAGGTGTCCAACATAGGCCCAGGTGACCCGGCATGAGCAGGATTCGAACCCTGGTCCCAGTGATTGGCAGTCCAGCACGCTACCACTAGACCAACCCTCCCCCCAAACAATGGTGAAAATATCACCTATAAGCTCCTTTTTGCTGTGAATTACAACAGAACCAATTCGGGACAAAAGGGAGCTATGTGCATTTTTGCTCCTTTTTTCATAACTGGTAATGCTTTGTTTGGTGCAAGGAGGAGCATTGGTCTGATTTCATAAAAAGTAATCATGTCAGAATCATTATTTTGACATGTATGTGTAAGACCAACTTGCCTTATGTGACCACCTTCCTCTCGCATTAAGTAGTATTTCAAGTGCACCCCCACGAGAGACCGCACCCCCACGAGAAACCCCGTCATCACTGCAGAAAGGGCAGTCTTATAACGCAGGGACCACTGTATGTGTACCAAAAATCATTCCCATTGAAGCAGTATTGGTTGAACCAGAACTAAAAACTAATGTTCCGAAGAAAAAGGCCTTTTTCTCATGATCACATCTTTCCAGTGAAGTCCTTTTTGCGCCAAGCAGTCAATAAGTTTGTGAATCTCATACACAAACACAATTGTAAGCACCAAATTTGGAATTGCAATAATACACAACAATTTCTGAATTTTCTGATTATAGAAACATCTATCTCCAAATAAGACAATATTCACGGATATGTGTATCTTTAGCTGTTAAAAATGCTCTGATTCCTTTGGGGAAAAATTGACGAGAAGCTAATCATTAGCGCCATTGACAATATCTAAAATATCGAGGAAATACAGGTACCAGTCATTTAATAACTTTAAGTATCTACAGTGATGCTCAATATCCAGGGAGTTTGAACCTTAAAAATTAACCACAAAACAAAACTTATTGTATGTGATGCTTCAGCAGCATTAGTCAAATTTCCACCGAGGGTGCACCATTGTAGGGCTGTATAAATTTATTTCAGGGGAGTATATTAAAAATGTGAACTGCGCTTGATCATAGAGTGCACTGCTTTAATGATGGTGGAATAATAAAGAGACATATGATTATCCTACCTTAATCCTCTCGTGATTTTCAACCGCAAATGACGCATCTCGGACATCCATTAATATAGGTACTTCGTCATCTACATTGAGTTCTGTAATCAAAGATTTACATCTATAAATCATCATAAGTTAGAAACTTTCTTGTTAATCATTGTGACATCATATTCTTCACGATTTTTGGAATTTATGGATGGATAACTGAGGCTTTACAACCTGTAATTGGGTCAAAATTTGAAAACCTTGAAATTTCAGTGAGGAAAAATTGATTTGAAACCAGTTTTAAAGGAGTTCTTTTTGATCTGTTTTGAAACAATCACCTTTCATTGTACTTTGATGTCTAAGGGTCAGGAAGCAGAGTTTATATGCAGCGGAGATAAAACCAGGGTGTATGCTAAACCATGGAAGGGCCTTACTGGACTAATTTACACATATTATGGAGCACTTTCATGCATGTATACAATAAATAGAAATGTGAGCTGTGGGTCGGAAACTAAAAAATATATTTATCTTTACTTTTGTAAATTGTTCTCAGTATTCCCAAAAACATTAAAAATGACTATCAATCAAACCATTGGAAGGCACTACAGCATTTCATTACTCAAGTCAAAATTTAATACTAAGGTCACAGTGAGCAAATGAGGAAAAGCGGTTATTTCGTGGCAGCCATTTACGATTTCGCCACATGTTCCACATCAATTCATAGAGGCCAATACATGTACAAAATGTCATTACTCTAAGTCAAATACAAAGGTCACAGTGGTCACAAGAAGCAAGCGGCCATTCTGTGTGGCAGCCATTTTGAATTTCTACACATGTTCCTGCTTATCAAAATTTAAAGTTATTTACTCCTCTTACTGAGTCTTAGGGGCATTTCTCTTATGGCAACATGTTTCATCCTGTCAGTAATTCTGAAGTGATAAGCTGAGAGACATTCTAAACCTCATTATAACACGTTATTTTGTCAAAATGAATCAAGTAAAAACTAAAAAATCTGTACTAGACTGACTTGGTTCCTTACAGCCATTACATTACTAGCCATGCACAAATATGACAATGATAGCTGTTGCTGATCGCAACGATACGTTTTGACATTTTAGAGGTTGCGATATTTCAAAAAAAAAAATTCTGAATGAGGCAAAGACTGTACAGGAAATTTGACTTTATGACACTAATAAACATCTCAATGAGTACTTGTTGCAGTCATGAAAAATGTAATTCTATGAAAATTACATGGTGAACCAATTCATTGAAAATGTCATGTTTTTGCACTAAAATTGGCAAATCTAAAGGTCAATTTGGGGTGGTTGGAAAAACACAGGTTTAAAATAACATAACTCAGAATCTGCCCATAGAAATTCAACCACAACACACATGCAGATGTCCCATTAGTCTCCATAATATGGGCCACTATGAGTGAAAAACAAACAATTGTATAAACTCCAACCGTAAACGCTACATTTTTGGACTAAAATTGGCAAAATGACCAAGAAAAATTAGGTCAAGACCAAATCTAATGGTCAATTTGGGGTAGGCGGCAAAACAGAAGTTTTTTTGTTTTAAGTCATTTGGTAAACATTTTAATAAATTTCTCGATATTCCATATTATGATATTTTATTAAAAGTTGTTCCAGCCCCGTTGTCTTCTAGCATTATGAAATTTAAAGCAATTTTGAGCGTTATTGCAGCAGTAGTATGATCTGAGCAGTTATTTAAAACCACATAAAGACTGTTTGCAAATTTGACTTTCACCACTCAAATATACAAATTTTTGATAATTTTGGGTTACAATGATGTAATGTCATAGACTGTCACTTCTCAAGTGAGAATTATTTTAGTTGAGCGGTTTCCGCAGTGGATTGACCAGAACATTAACAGAATTGGAATTTTTCTTCAACTTTCAAACAGCCATTTTTGGTTCGAAAAATACTGTTAAAATCATAAAAAACAAGTGGAAGCATGTAAATTATGATGTACGGTTCATAAAGGGGTGAGATGACTGTGTTGTTAGAGCTTTTTACAGAGAAGCATAATATGAGATCTCGAAAATATTTTTTAAATTTGTATAGGCCTACCAAAATTACCTAAAACTATGAAAGAAAGAGACGTTATAGCCTCAATCGACTTTCCATGTTGTTTGGTGCAGGTAAATAATACAAATTGTGTTGAGGTTGAAGTATTTTGAAGGAAACCTCACCTTCTCTGGTGTAGTAAAACTTTGGGAGGGCAGTGTATAAACAATGGGGTACCACAGCGAAAAATTAGAATGCATGTACACTTGGGTGCAAAATTATTCAACTTCCCTGATGTTTTTCCAATTACTTCAATAATAAAGAGTTTATGCACAAATGAATTTGGTGATGTCAGAATGTGTCAATCACATTCTAGACAACAAATACTAAATGTGTTGTGAAGCATAACTAATTATAAATGTGATTGGCAAGCTCAATTTGCATGTTATATGGGTCACAACTTCTGAAAAATTATGCAACCCACAGCTCCAATGCTATCCCAATGGAAGCAGGGAATTGAATAATTTCTGAACTTTTTTACACCTATGCAAAATACAAATTGCCTACTATATTTAGGTTTCCTTCCCAGAAGCTTGGCATTATTTTGTGTAATTGATGATTATTTTTTTATGATTTTATACATGCATATATCACCACACTCACTTTTAGTAGATTGTCAACTATCAAATTCAGAGGGAAAATATAAAGGGGTTGAATAATTCTGCTACCAACTGTATTACAGAAATTGTCAATTAAATGTAAATATTCATGCTTATGTAATACATAATTCACTGCAGCAAAACTACACATGTCTCAATACTATTTTAACCTAATGAAAAAGTCGGGGCCTCAGGGTGGGGTAGCCAGTAAACTGACACAAAACTCCTTTGCCATTCCGAAAAAAGACTCAGACTTCGACTCCTCATGTCTCATGAATTTCGACACCCGACTTCAAGCCATTTCTTAAGTAAAAAAGTGGTGGGGATTTGGCCCACCAGCCCCTGCAAAATCCCCACCACTGACAGAGATTTGCTCAACCAGTAAGTGCCCTTTGATTCTAAATTTCACACAAAAATTACTAAAATGTAGCAATTTGCAGTAGCAATCTGCAGTGAAACTGGACGTCAATCCATGAAATTAAAATCTATAATCCATAGAACTTTTTATTGGTTAGAATACTTCAATTTGAAATCTTTTCACCACGCACATCACGTTTCTATGATGTGATAGTTATAATACCCTCTTTGACCAAAATCCCCGCCGATGAAACTTGCTTAAAAAATGCCCTGCCCGACTTCCCTTTCTAGCATTATTTTCAAGTTTCATGTGGCTAGCAAACATGAAAAAACCTTCCACAAATGTACCCAGACTAAAAATGTAATTTAATTAATACATGATAATAATGTGTACCTTTGTCAATACAAAGTTCCACTACTCCTTCTCTTTCTCTGATTGTCCAACCCATGTCTCAGATGTGTGCTGTATCAATCTGAAGTCTATTGCACAACTGATGCCAATGAATGTGATTGAGTTTATTTCTTATTCAAGTCATTGATATCAAGGAGGCTTAACAACACACTGGTATAAACATGATTATGGAAAGGTGGCATCAACTGTTATTGGCAAGCAAGCTGGCATCAACAAAAATTCTTTAGTTTTGCTTCAAAGCACCACAGTACAGGGACAACTGATATTCAGGTAAATTACACTTGAAAAAATTAAAATAGAAAATTTAATATTACACACTCTTGCAATTGTTTCATTGTACTGAGAGTTACAATTCACATTTCCTGCAGAATGGATGATACAGATGAATTCAGTAATTTTATGGAAGTGCCATGGAATTGGGATACAAGTGAAGGAGATGATGACCTTTTTTCAGAATCTCTTAGTGTTCAGGTAAGGAACTTTCATTGTAGGGGAGACTGGGGTTGATGGAAAAATATCAGGTGACACAAATTCCTAAAATGATTTGTCACATTTATTAGCTAATTCTTGGCTGTTGGTGAGAACTTTGCTCATGGATGCATCATATCATACCTTGATAAAACTGAAAATACATTTATTCAGACATATACACTGCATCACAAAAATTTATTCAGACACATCAGAAACTGAAAATAAATTTATTCAGACATATTATAAGCAGCTTGACCAATGTAAATAATACCTAAACTCAGTGGCGAAACTGGGGAATCTCGAGCGGGGGGGGGGGCACCTGGGGGGCACCTGGGAGGCACCTGGGGGGCACCTGGGGGCACCTGGGGGGCACCTGGGGGCACTCAATTTTCTGGTGGGGGGGTTCTTGTACCCGCTATACTAATTGTATATTTCAGCCAGAGTTGGAAAGTTCATATGGGGGGGCACCAGGGGTAGGGTGCATCGTCTGCCCCCTGAAAATGAAAAAATTTTAATATTCATTTGCACTTTTGCCATATTGTACCTTTGCCCATAAAAACACATTCTGCAAAATTTCAATAGGATCCGATGTGGCTTAGGGTGGCACTTTTGTGTCAAAGTTGAGTCCAAAATTGTCAAAAAATGATGCTTTGAAAATTTGCGGGTAGAAATATCTATCTTATGGTTGGGTGTATGATTTCAATTCATGTACCATTATTCTCAGATTTTTTGGGAAAAGCCGAAAGTTTCTGACTATTATGATAAAAAGTTTGGAAAAATCAATTTGAAAGCTCAACTTCTGCCTAACTTTGACGTAATTGTTAGAATAAAACATAAGGAACACTTTGCTGAAGAAATAGGAAACTGGAAATTTTTTCTAAATAGTTATTCATCAAATTCAAATGTGCAAACTTTCATAAATTACATGTAAATGCGAGAAATACAACAGTTCGTTGAAACACCGTTCTGCATCTCTTTTTCTTCTGACTACGTCATAATGCAATCAAGGTTTGATCAGATGATGTAGTAGACCATATTTCCACTTTGTAGACTTCTTTGATGTACCAAAGTCATATTGACATCCTTTTTTTGATTTATCACATTTTACTCAATAAAAAAGAAAATATCTCCACTCAATTTTGACTTCTACTGAATGGAAACCATTGATGTTGGTATTCAAATTAAAGCTCTCTTTCTAAGGAATCTAACTGTGCCATTCAAAAATCATTTCATTAAAAATTGACAATATAATTTATAACCGCGAATCGCTGAAATATGACCTAATTCTGAAATTTCAAGGCTGTTGTGCCACCATTTGGCATTAGAATTTTTTCCTAAAATTTTGCAGGGCTTCTTTTGTGATACAAAGGAACAATCATGCAAAAGTGCATGATGTTTTGAAGATATAGGGGCAGACGATGCACCCTAACCTGAGGGGCACAGGTCCAAAATGGGGGGGGGGCCTGTGCCCCACGTGCCCCCCGGTGCCCCCCGATAGGGACGCCACTGCCTAAACTGCTCACACTTAAAACTCAAAAAGAGGCAGGACTTGTAAACTACTCAAGATAATTATTTGTATTTTCGAATCCAGCTCTTGCTGGGTCACCTTGGCCTATGTTGCATGGTTAAAAATATTCATGAAAATTAATATTTTTTCTCTCGCGCTGGAGATATTTTTGCCTTCATGCCATTTCAGGGCAGTATAGGCCTATAAATAGCCTATAGATAGCCTATAAATAGCCATAGTTGGCACACACCCCTGGCGCCACCCTATGCCAACAGCTATAACAAAACAAATGTTTAATAATGTTTTCTAAGGCCTAAAAATCAAATTTTTGGAGGGACAATTTTGAGATAGCCCCTTATTGGTCTAAAAATAGCCAAAAACTGGTTTTCCCACCATGATTTCGAGCCTCGTTTTGGGTGGCAAAACAACGTTTTGCCTGTTTTTAGCCAAAAAAAGGGCTATCTCAAAATTGTCCCTCCAATTAATTGTTTTTGGAGGCCTCATAAAACAATATTAAAAATTAGTTTTGTTATAGCTGTTGCCATAGCGTGGCTCCAGGGGTGGTAGACAAATATGGCTCTTTATAGGCTATTTATAGGCCTATAATTGACTGAAATTGGATGAAAGCACAAATATTTCCAGCCTGAGACAAAAAGTGTTATTTTTCATGAATATTTAAAGGAAATTTTATTTTGTGCCTTTAAAGTTTGCATAAAATTAAGTAATTCAGATTTATGGTAATTTTGCCTAAATTTTTACATTAACTCACTGGAGAGGGTGCCAATGAAATGCGTTGGAAAAATTAAAAAAGAGAAATGTCAAGGTCTTACCCCCTGAACTTTTTCCTTTTGATCTTAGGATCACCTGTGCCAAATTTCATGAAAATCAATTGATTTTTAGAGGTTGCTCAATGGCATTGAAGTTTATAATGTAAATCCAATGGGGTTGGGAGTCAAGAATTAACTTACGGGTTTCAGTAGATACACCAAAATAAAAATCTATTGGAATTATTGGTTTTGGGATCCTAATAGTTACCTTTTATCAAAATATCATTTTTCATAGACTGGTGTTATTCCATAGGCTTCATATGACAGCCATTTTGAAAAATGGCTGCCGAAATCAATTTTTCCCTATACTTTAGGCTGTAACTGGCCTTGGACTAATAACATTTGTATTCAAAATGACAAAGACACATTAATTGGGGTTAATATACATGAAATCATATATTTATATAAAAATATCACAGTCTTATGAGAATTTAAGTCAGATTTCTGGCCGAAAATTGGTTTTCGCAGCCATTTTTTCAAAATGGCTGCCATATAAGGCCCAGTCATCATTGTTTTTGCAGAAACAAGATTGTTTTGATGAAAGGACACTATGAGGGTCCCAAAACCAATAATTCCCATAGATTTTAATTTTGGTGTGTCTGCTGGGCCTCTTAAGTTAATTTTTGACTCCGAACCCCGTTGGATTTGCATAATAAACTTCAGTGCCGTTGAGCAACCTGTAAATATCAATTAATTTTCCTGAAATTCGGAACAGTTTATCCCAAGACCAAAAGGAAAAAGTTCAGGGGGTAAGACCTTGACATTTCCACAGTTGGCATTTCATTGGCACCCTAATAAATGCAAAACGTAAAGTCCCAATCTTCCATCCATCTTACAATAAGACCACCACCAGCTGTTTTTAAATTTTGGCCAGCGTACTTTTTTCTCGAGTGTACAGTGCTGCCATGATGTTGTGCCATGTCCTTGCCACAGCAGCTACCCGAAGTTTCAAAATTAAGTTACTAGTGGAACTTATTGTGTTTTGTCTCAGGAGGAGGATGAACAAGAAGAACTGGACAATAACCCAAGCATTAAAAAGGGAAGTGATATTAAAGGTATGTTACTATGGTTTTGTAGAAAATTGATTTTTGTGTGTTTAGCACTGTTTACAGTCTGTAACCAAATGTAACTATTAGACTTCACCTATAACCATAGGTGAAGCTTCTTATTTTCGTAATTAAACTTCACCTATTACCATAGGTGAATTTTCTTGTTTTCGTATTTATTTATTATTATTATTCTTTCATCCTAACTTACCCTCAAAAAATCATGAACGGAGCCTCATATGACCTCATCACATTCCCCGAGTTGACACCGGACCATTTATCAAGGTCTGAGGTCACTTCAAAGTTAGACATCGAAAAATTTCAAATGTGAAAAACTTTTTTGATTATAGTGGATTTCATTTTCCTTTAATGTACTTGGTTCCTAACACTTTTTGCATAATTTGACTTAATTTTGTGAATGTAGGTCAAGGTAAATGTACCCATGGCCAATTTTAGTGTTTTATTCTAGGAGTAAAGACAATTGCAAATTTTTTTACTTAAAGTGGCTCAAATTGTGGTAAAAGGTTACTCGACTAACAACACATCTGCATGTGTATTGTGGTTGCATTTCTATGACTGGATTTTGAGTTACTTTATTTTGAACATTGGTATGTCATCAAAATTTGTGAAGAATGTGAGACCTTCATTATTCCACCATGAAATATAGATTTTGGCTGATAACATACTATTGTAAACTGCACCTCTTTTTGCCATTTACCCAAAATTTACCTTTAGATTTGACCTTGACCTAATTTGTCAAGGTCATTTTGCCAAATTTAGTTAAAAAGCATGACATTTTAAATGATCTGAAACACCATGTCATTTTCATGGAATTACCTTTTTTATGACTGTTACTAGTACTCATTATAATGTTTGTTAATTCACTACAGTAAAATTTCCAGTACAGTCTTTCCCTCATTCACAATATTTTTTCAAATGCAGCAATCTCGGAAACGTCAAAATTTATCGTTGCGGTCAGTAAAAGCTATCATTTCCATATTTTTGCAATGTGCTGGTGTAATGGTTGTAAGGAACCAGGTCAGTCTGGTACAGGTTTCTAATTTTTACCCTCAGCCATGTTCAGCGGTGTACGTCCGTCTGTCTACCTGGCAGTATCTGCCAGTCCGTCTGTCTGCCAATCACTCCCTGTGACCTTAGTATTTGACTTATAGGTATGAAATTTGGTACCTGTTGGTATTTGCCTCTAAGAATCGACCAGGAACATGTGGAGAAATTCAAAATGACTGCCACACAAAATGGCCGCTTTTCTTCTTTCACCCATTGTGACCTTAGTATTTGACTTAGAGACATGAAATTTGGTACAGGTATTGACCTCTCAGCTTCTAGGAACATGCTGAGAAATTCAAAAAGGCTGCCACTCCGGTTGGTTAATACACTTTTGAGCTTTTTGAGGGCTACACTGCCATTTCTTTAAATGCTGCTGTATTAAAGGTAGTTCTGTATATTTCATCAAAATTTGCGGCATAAGGCTTCGAAGAAAATATGTAAAAGAAAAAAAAAAAAGTTGTCTTCTCTTGACATGTTTTATTAGACTCCTGACGCCGAAAATTTGGAGTAAAACTGCACAAATGCCTTTAATTGAGCATCATTTAAGAGCAAATCAGTTCTGTCCAAAAAAGCTAAAAAATGGATTAATCTTCGAGAACACACAAGATGGCTGCCATTCTTTAATCGCCCACTGTGACCTTAGTATTTCACTTAACAGTTATGACATTTGGCATAAATATTGAGCTGTATGTAACGACAGGAACATGTTCAGAAATCCAAAATGGCAACCACAAGATGAACAGTTTTCATATTTTTTCCACTGTGACCTTAGTATCTGACCTAGAGACATGAAATTTGGTATTGGCCTCAGAATATCGATCAGGAACATGATGAGAAAGCCAAATAAATGGCTGCCATTTTTTTCGCGCACTGTGATCTTAGTATTTCACTGCGAGTTATGAAGTTTGGCCTAGGTTTCTTACCTCTGAGTAGTAGAGTTCCCCTGTGGCCTAATGGTCAAGACTGCTTGGCCACTGGCTTTGAGGGCGTGGGTTCAAATCTCACCCCGGGAACTCACTTTAGTCCGAGCCCATGGGACATTAAATGGAGGCGGGTTGTATCCAGTATTCTATGCTGGGGCAACTGAAAGACCCTGGGCTTCCCTGAATTAATAGGGTATGATCCAGACTCACAGTCTTCTCATCTCATCATCATACGGCGATCGCCTGCCGCAATATAGCCCACTAAGGTGCTGCAGAGGCATAAAACACAAACAAACAAACAAACAAACAAACTTACCTCTGAGTATCAATCACCAACATGTTGAGAAATTCAAAATGGCTGCCACACAAATGGTCACCATTCTTGAGTCGCCAACTATGTTCTTAATATTTGACTTAAAAACATGAAATTGGGTTCAGGAATTGGCCTTAGAGAATCGATCAGAAAGACGTTCAGAAATCCAAAATGGCTGCCACACAAAATGGCTGCCACACAAAATGGCTGCCATTCTTTAAATGCCCGCTGCGACCTTAGTATTTGACTTAGAGAAATAAAATTTGGTACAGGTATTGACCTCTAGGTATCTATCTGGAACATACAGAAAAATCCAAAATGGCTGCCGCATAACGGCCACTTTTCTTGTTTTGCCCACCCTTAGTATTTGAATTGGAGCTAAGACTTTAATACAGGTGTTGGCCTGCAGGCACCATTCACGTAGGTGCAGATAAATCCAAAATGACTGAAATTTATGAAATTTGGTAGAGGGATTGGCCGGTGGGTATGGATCAGGTAATTGTAGTTATTTATCAATGTACTTGTCAATGAACTCGTAAATTTACTTGTCTGTTTACTTGTCAATTTACTACTCATGTTACTTTTGAAATGACTCTGGAAATTATTTGACATTGATTTTGAAATTACTTTTTTAAATACTTTTCCAATTACGTTTCAAATTACTTTTTAAACTACTTTTCAAATCACTTTTCAAATTACTTTTCAATTTACTTTTGAACTTTTGATTATTACTTTTGTCATTTCATTTTTTCGTTGATTGACCAATATTTCTAGGTGAAGTTTTGTTACTGCTTGCAGTTACTTATTTCTAGTTTCCTTTTGTATTGGTATAAATAGTAGAACAAAATAAGTATAATAATCACTCACAAAGTTAATTCATGCTTAGGTGAGAAACTAACACGAAAAAGTGAAGCCTTCAAGAATATTGAGGAAATGTTGGAGTCCACCTGTGGATGTAGTCGTTCTTGTCACCAGTTCTTTTCCCTTGCCTTGGTAATATCTTGGAGGAAGAGGTATCACACCCTGAAACAGGGCACAATTCAGCAGTTGAAGCTAATTGAACTCTACAAAGAAACATTGTTCTCTGAGAAAAAAGGAAACACACTACATTTCGTCGAGGGGCACTTGATATGTCGGTAAGTTGTGTTAGCTTTTTTGTTTCTTTAACACACATGATGCTATAAAATATGAAGGTCGTTGTTTCTTCAAATTTTAATAACAGTTGATTTAAGTGCATTTATTGGAATATAGACGTTTACGATTCCTCTGCTAGAATGCCTTGAATTAGTATATTTGAGCCATCGTGTAATTTTTTATACCAACAACGGCATTAATCCGGTAAGTCTGTATATTACATTTGCATATTACAGTCTGCAGATGTACTATATTATACAAATATTGACTGATTTCGAGGGCACTAGTCAAATCTATTTCCCTCTAGGGTTTGTAAGTGAATTTCACGAGGCCAAAGGCCGAGGGAAATAGTTTTCCTTACTCACACGAGAGGTAAATAGATTTGACTATTGCCCAAGAATCTGATAATCAGTCTATAATTGTTTTATTAAGCCGAATAGATAAGCAGATGCATATATTGCACTATTATTACTAGTTTTGAGGAATCTTTTTCGGTCTTTAATACTAAATGCTCTAATTTAATTATTTTCATGAACAATTGCAAATTTATGGAAAATGTTTAAAAAAAAACATAAGGGGAAAAAATACTTTTGAAAAAAGAAAATTGACAAAAAGGAGGGCATTAGTCCAGGGCAATATACTAAAAGAATGAATGGTGGAGGTATAATAAACATCAATATGAGCAGGATGTGTCACAAGAGCACACTCTTACCAACCTTTATAGACCAGTCTAATTGCCTTTCACTAGCCCTATGTTGCTTGCAGTTGCATGAGTGTTACACAAATCTGTTGCAGCTGCTCAGATTCTTTTCTGATATAAGAAAATCTTTCATTATAAAAAAAATTAATGCCATTCTTTGTCAAATGGGTCTGAAAATGTGATTGTAGCTTTTAATTTCTTAAATCACAAGTTAGTGAACAATCCAAATAATCGAAGTCTATCATTTAAAAGTAGAAAAAATAATCTATTTTTACCTTCAGCGGGCGGGTGGGCTGGCCTTCGGGCAGCGGGAGGATAGATCGTTTCCAGGCTTGAAGTCAACCCCTATTTAATGTACATGGATAAAATTTTGTACACCTGTACGTGTATGCTCTAGTTGTGCCTTTTCATGGTCTGATTGATGGATGTTGCATACTTTTTTAATAATTGAAAAAATTTAAAAATTATTTTTGTTTGTTTCCGGGCAAAGGCTCCGTCACTATAGCATTTGAATGAATGAAATTCGGAATAGATGAGGCCCATATGGTCTAGTTGTGCCTTTTGATTGTCTCATTGATGGATATTCTATACTTTTTGAAAAAAAATGAGCTAAGACTGGGTCACCATTGCATGGACATTGCTAAAATTTGGTACACATATGACCCATATGCTTTAGTTGTGCATTTTTAAAGGTCTGACTTGTTGCATGGATGAACTTTGGTAAACATATGGCTTATTTGGTCTGAATGTTCATTTTCATGCTCTGACTGATAGATATTTTATACTTTTTGTAATATTGTGCAAAAATATTAAAAATAATATTTTTCATATTGGAGCCAGCCTTTTCCCACTGTTGCATATACAGCAATGAAATTTTCTACATGTATCACCTATACAATGTAGCAGTGCCTTTTGATGTGTATTTAACACTTTTTTGATGATTAGAAAAACTTCAGAAAAATAGAACAACCAACAGACAGCTCATAATTTGTACAATGTTCATGCATGAAACTGTACCATAATATACGTGAATTAGTCTAAATAAATAACACCTTTCCCTGGTTTTACAAACCCTGGCAAGCAGATGGGCCGATGGCAGGGCAGAGGGCAAATAGAGATAATTGAAGGCCGTGACTTCACCACTCTTGCATTAAATGCAATTTGGTAAACACACCAGTTTTATGGTGTAACTGTAATCTTCTAAAGGTGTTATTCGCTGAAGGTTTGCTGCTGCGCAGCCTATGTTTGTGCAATCTCCTCTGCAACTAGACTTAATTTCATTTTGAAACATTCTCGTCAGCAGCAAAAAAACTGAAGTTTTTTTGGAAGTCAAACCAGAGCATTATATATATTGTCTTTATTCATACATTTGTGTACAAGTTTTACATGGGAAGTATATCTATAGATAGACATAACGTATCATTTTATACCTATATGATGTTGATAGACCAAAACCAACATACTTACTGTTATTATGTCAATATATATTAAATTATAGACAAGCATGGTCAAATCTTCTCGGAATAAGTCCAAGTACTTACACAAGATGCAAGCGAATGATGAAGAAGATGTCCCCATCCGATTTGCCAGGGTTGAACACTTCCTTTCACAGAGGTAATTTTTTCACTTTATATATTGTACTTTTTACATTTGTTTAAAAAGTAATATTTACAATATCGAAGTACATAATGATGGTGTCTTTATCATTTGACAGGACAAATTGCTCTGGGGTATATGAATTATTATGTGTCAATGGTTGGGGATCAGCATCCGGAGTCAGGAAGGATATTACTACCTGTGGGTCTGTGTGTAAAGGATGTTTTCATTAAATATGCTTCCTTGCACAAAGATGGAATAACCAAATCACATTTCTACAAACTATGGAAAAAAAATATGTCAAATGTTTCCATCCAGAAGGTTAGTTATCACTATACTTATAAAGATGTCAAATGTGTTATTACAATCATTTAAGCTGTAATAAATTTCCTTCTTAATTCTTGTCATCAGCTATGTCCAAAGGTAGGACAAATCCTCTCAGGAAACCAGGGGCGGACTGGCGGCATTTCGGGCCCGTGGCAAAATAAGTCAACGGGTCCCTACGTATCTATCGTCGGCGCTATATCCAATTAAAAAAGAAAAATTCTACAGGTCTTATTTGGCAAATTGTTAATATTTGGTAAGGGACCTCCATATATGAGATAAGGAGCCTGGCTGAACTTTTCAGTTTGTGTATTTTCGACATATAATCATGAACTTGACAGCAAAATTTTGCTCTCTTCCTAAAATTCTTGTTTTTTTGACTTCTTGTTGGCCCCCTTGAGTGAATTGGTCCGTGGCACTAGCCACTTTGCCACATAGGCCAGTCCGCCCCTGCAGGAAACTTTTTCTCGATAATATAACACTAGTGATGGTAACCATTATATGGTCTTGAACATTTAATCTTTCTATTCAATGTATGACCATGAATTTACATGGGCCACTCCCTCAAATGATGCCCAATATGGTAAAAACTGACTGTGCAAAATCTCATTCAAATCGGTTAACATTTAGAGGTGGCCAATGAGCCTTGAAATTCTTGAATTTCAGTCATGATTCCGTATGTTTGCCGATTCTCGGTATTGTATAACTAAGCCATTTCAAATCATTCAACAATATCATTAGAGTTTGTGAACAGTGCTGTTGTGCAAACTTGCGCAAAAATCACCGATTCAAAGATAAGTGATTTCTGACATGATGCAGTTTAAAATCTTGCATTTATCGAAATGTCCAATTTTATTAATAACAATTTAAATTTTGTTCATCCATTCAAAAATGGTGTCTTTTGCATTAGACGTAAATATAGCAAAATAATTTAATCTCTCATAGAAAAGAAAGCTCCCTGAATACTTTTCTACCAAATATTGATGATACAGGTATTTCCCATGGTGAATTTAAAAGATAACCCATTAATGTAACCATTCATTCGAAAGCTCTTTTTACAAGGATTTCGAAAATAACAACAGCATGTTTCTACATAGCTATTTGAAAAAGTTACACAAAACCGCGCATCGGCAGCGACTCATTAAAAGTTATATAATATTGGTGACCTAGGCCATGGTTCGTGGTGCCCCAGGGTTGAGGCACCATAAGCCGCTTGACATATTTTTTTAAAGGCAATATTTGGACTTTTAAAAATTTTAAATATAATGTAACAACATCAATTTTAATATTGTAGCCAAGAAGTGTTACTATGATTACATAAAGTAACCGTGCATTTAAAAAAACCCATAAAACTTTAGGCTCGGTGGCCCAAAAGGCTAAAAGTGGCTCATGGTGCCCCGCTCTCCCAAACATAGGTCAAAATGATGACATAATTTTTTCACTTACTCCAAGCAAACTGAAAAAGCAACACGCTATGGGCAGCTCAACCAATCACCTAGCAGGATTTTTCTGATATCAGATCAAAAATTGTGATAATTTTTTGTTAGTTCATCAGTGTCTAGAAAATATGAATGTGAGTTTATGTATGAATGATGGCACAGCTAGATGCTGTGTCAATATTTTAACTTAATTCCGAGTGCAATGATAATTTCAATTCCAGTATGCGTCACGTGTGGCGATGTGCAAGGTATGTTTTATGGCCAGAGAACTGCTTCACCAAAACTTGGCACCAGAAGCAGAACAAGAAGTCTTGAAAGATCGAGATGAACACCTTGGTAGACAACAGTAAGTGCTTCTCAGAGGATCATTATTATGGTCATTATATTACTTGCGGAGCTCCACCATCTCAAGAACAGACATTATGGAGACCGCCAGGTCTCTGCGCGAAGCGCAGTGACCAGAGGTGTTCAAATGGTAGGAGACAGAGCTACCCACACAGGGATATACTAAGGAAAACTTTAGCATGCGCCAAACAAAAAAAGTGTCAGCATTTATGTGACGTCATTTCTAAATGAAACACAATGGTGATGACGTCACAACAAACCTTGCAAGAGATGACCTCACGTCGTTTTTTATCAAGCTATAAATAAACCATGAGTGCAGGAGTGCACTTGTAATGTCACAAGGGGAGATCTGACTGCTTCAGTGTTGCACGCTTGATCTTAGTCTGGGCCACTTGCATTGACTGAACTGGATCACCACCAGAAGACAGTGTCGCTGGAATAACTACAATGTAACTATGACAGTACCTGTGCGAGTGCGACACTTCAATTGAGACCCTATATTTTAATGCATTGAAACACGTGAAAGAATGTTTTACCAATTTTTCATTAGAATAAGAAAGTAGGTTTAATTATTCTGAAGAAAAAAAAAGGAAACACTTGTTATAGGTAAAAATTACATCTAAAAATTAGTACAAATTATCTTACACAATCTATGCTTTTCTGGCAGATCATAGTGTACCGGCAGTCTCGCTATGCTTTGGCATTATCATATTAGTTCACTTTGCAAAGAAATTTCATCAATACGTGATCATGAAAAAAAGACATATTACAGATTGGGTTTTGTCTGAAAAGTGTCATCTCACGGCATTATAAAAAATGAACAATTTTTTCAGTCACCTAAGTATGTGTCCTGAGATCAAAATACTTTTCTTTATTCTCCATGGTACAGATGTAACTATACACGCCACTCTGGAAAGTTATTTGAATTTTTTTTTTTAATATCCCAATGTTTCAATTCATACAAAGTGCCAAGCATAATACATACATGTTAATAAGAGTTGGCCTTCATGGTGTTAACAGGTTTGTTCCAGCAACTGCTTCTAAACTGGTCAAAACCTACATAATAACAAAAATCCCATGTTGGCTGAAAGCTACTGTATTGAAGCAGAAAGTGGATATGATAGAATCGTTATTCATGGTGTCTTCATCAGCTGCGGTCACTTCCCTAAAGCATACAAAAAGAGGCAATATATTCACTGTTAGGAGGTACAACTATTGAGTTCATATATCACATAAAAGTTTTGACTTTATTTGGGACAGCTTTCACGTTCTCACTCCAGGCAGCTGGGTGTTGTGGAACCCTATGTTGTACCACTTTTGGTGAGTCATTGGTGGCATACAGTCAGCACAGAAATTATTTGCACGCATTGATTTTTCATTATATTTCACAGAAAAACAGTAGTATGATAAAAAAAACTTCCCTATGTTTTAGAGTAGTGTCAGTAGGTTAGGTTCCCATGCATTTCATTTTTTACCAAAATTCATTTTCTTCGAAAATGTGAAAAAACTGAATTTTGAAAACCAAAAAATATTTGCACTCAGCAAACTGCCAGAAACTGAATTTTTAATGATGATACTCAATTTTCTCTTTGGAGCTACTGTTGTTTATGGTATATTTAGCTCATCTACATCAATCAGACATTATTTGGGGTTCACAGCAGGGATTGCAGGTGTTACCAAAGGAAAGCACTCAATCCCATGTTTTTTTTCAATGTATGGCTATAGAAATATGGCTAGAGACCAGAAACTCGCATGAGACTGATTAGTAAAACGCCATAATTGTGTCTATTTGTCTAAAAAAGTAATTTGGTAGGTATTGGTAGGTAATTGTGTTCCACATGCAACCACAAAATGCCGGAAAACAGTAATACAAGTAGAATCAAATTGAAAAAATCTTAATTACGGGACAAAATTTTGCCCCTGGGGACTATTTTGACTGTGAGCTGCGAACAATCGGTTGTAATAATTTTGGAGAAAGTCAGCTGAGATAATTAAGACAAGTCATTTTCGAATTTTGCACTATATCATCAACATTATGCAGTCTAAAACAAGTGTTGCTTCATAGGGTACCCCCATGGGGGACCTCAAATGAGTGATAATTTCACAATAATGGGTTTCCTTTGTAAAAATAAGCTTTGAACAATGAAAACTATTCACTGTCATAATAATTTAGGCCATAATTATTGAATAGACAAGCTTGGGTGTATCTTAATAATCGATGCATGACAACGCGTTGAATATGCTACTCTTACATACATGCTAAAATCAAATAATAACCTAATTTGTGAGCAAATATTAATAAAAACAACTCTAAATATTCTTTCTTAACAACTATTGATAAGCCAGTGGTTAAATAACTTGTCAGAGGCAAATCATCAGTTTTACCTCAGCACAAAATCACCAAGATCCTTTTTTTTTGGACATTTCCTGATGAGATATTGAACACAGTTCTTCACAAAAACCTGCATAGTTTATCTTTTTCTCACAATTTGACTATTTTAAAGGACTTCACAGACCAATTTCATGACAATTGCTATTTTTAAGTAATTTTTATACCCAAATGTAGGAGAAAACAATGGGAATGGGTGTACTCCTTGAGTAACACCTGTAATCCCACCTGTGAACCCCAAATAATGTCTGATTGACGTAAATGAGCTAAATATACCATAAACAACAGTAGCTTCAAAGAGAAAATTGAGTATCATCATTAAAAATTCAGTTTCTGGCAGTTGGCTGAAGCGTGCAAATATTTTTTGGTTTTCAAAATTCAGTTTTTTCTCATTTCCCAAGAAATTGAATTTTGGTAAAAAATGAAATGCAAGGGAACCTAACCTACTGACACTACTCTAAAACATAGGGCAGTTTATTTTTAATCATACTACCGTTTTTCTGTGAAATACGATGAAAAATCAAAGCGTGCAAATAATTTCTGTGATGACTGTATCATGACTGAGAAGGCATGTGTGGGAAGTTTTCTCAACAGCTCTTCTGCACAGTTCTTTATAACAGTACTCTCTGATTGTTTGACCAATGTATCTCGTCCATGTTATCTTTAGCCATGAGTAGAAGAGCTGCATGGACATGTTGATGTCGTATTTTTCTATGAAGTTAACTGCACAAGACATGGAGATAGTATCTTGATGTCAAAGTTAATCATCCAGGAATCAAGTCTGTGTCAAACATGCGAGATGACAGATGAAGACATTCTCCAAATCATTGCAAATTCTTCAGAGCATATCCTACATTTGTACATAATTATTCACTCCATATAATAACCTCCCCACTGAAGCCTCAAGCCATTTCTAGATACACCACTGACAGCATTCATAATATGCAATGAAGTTCCAAATTTGATATCTCTACAAAATATAACTCACACTTCTGTTTCCCAAACCAATTGAAATGGCATTGGCAATCGGATGATCTCAATGAATTTCAAGATATTTGCTAGATATATTGGTGTCAATTGTTTACAGGAAAGTTCAAAATCTGAGAAAACTGGAGAATGAGTTCGAAAATGATCTTGTGTTTTGTCTGGCTAACAAAGGCCTTGTTTTGCAATAAAACCGGATTTCTTGGATATGAATGCATCCATATTGGTAACAAAGGTCAAATTCATTTGATTTGGATGAGTTTAGACATATTTGCAAACAATCAAAAAAAGAGAAGGATCATGCTTCTTTAACTCATATTAGAGACTAATGTTACTACTTTCCATTCAGCAATAATTCTATGCAAAATTTAGTGTTTCTATTGTTATGACACAGCTCTGCTCTAATTAAGGATCAAGACCAGAGCATTTTAAAGGATTTTCGACTGGGAGACCGAACGAACTTTGTATCGCATGATGCCCAACATTTATAGATCAGCAGTACACATAGATCCATTAGTATATATTTGTGTAATTACTTGCTCGCTAAAAATTATTTTAATGGTAAATGTGGCTGCTAATTTTGGAGTCTCGCCGATTGTCACCAAGACGAGTTTGACAATTTAAACTTTTTAAAAATTGGAAATCAGATAGACGACATCAGCAAAAATATGTTGTAAAGACAGTAAAGAATATCTTTGATTATGAGAACCAGTAGCCAGGAAAAAATTGGCCTCCCAGTGAACTTGTCAATGACTGGGAGACCAAATCTGTCCACTGGGAGACCAGTTCTTTTGTGATTACATTGCTAAGATGATGATTGCCTTGTGATGCGAATTAAAACTTTTCTGTTTCTTTTTCAAGACTCAAAGCATATTTTCATTGAGAACACAAACTGTCTATTTGATAAAAATGTCACTTTTCTGATATTTTTCTATTGGGTTTTCTTCATCTAAGGATACAATCATCTAGATTCAATATTTAGTGGCATTCAGTTAAGCAAATTTATCTGAGATATAATAAATACCTTGACTTTAGCAGTGAAATATCTGATGCCTTGAAGTGACATGCAAATACAACATATTACTAAATTTCATGCACTTCATGTTTAATAAAACATGTTTAGTGACAATGGAAATGACCATTGTGGGAGTCATGTGAATGTTATCCAAAAAATGTCGATAAATGTCGATAAAATTGGTCATATATCTTGCCCCCCCTCAACAAGTATTGGCCCACCCATTGCACCACCTGTGGCAGAGGTCTGGCTACACTACTGAGATAGCCAAAGCAATTGGACAAAATTGACAGGACGTTATGTGTGACGGATATTCAAAAGTGTTGGAGATGTCACAAAATGGCATGGTTGCATAATGATTGTGAATGCCGTGTATAGATATGTAGCCCTCTATGTTCTGTTCTTGGTGCTCATGACAGTTGATTGATGGGAATGGAGATAGAGCAAGTATCACAACTTGACACCTATAGTTACATAATTGGCGCCCCCCTTCAAGGACACTTCCATTCATGGAAAGTTTACGAATAAGGTTCTTGTAAAAATGGCGGATCTTCCACTGGAACAAAGAATTAGGTAAACATTTGAGCCAACTACATAATAAACCTCCTTACGAAAATCTAAAAATGATATAAATGCCCCTGCTGGTCTAGAAGATAGATTTTATTCAAATATTTCAGCAAACACATGATAAAAAAATTAGGAAAATCCAAGCTCCAAAACATCATCAAAGCATTGCTTGAGTTTTCTATGTGAATAAATATTAAACAAATTTGCCAATGTCTATTCATTTATCGTAAGTGTGTGATATCTTTTTGTTGCTTCAACTAGAGCTGAGAGACAGGCTTACTACAAACGAAGAGCTGAAGCAGTTGGTGATCCAGCAAATGTCACAAGCGTTATTATTGATGGTAAATATCTATTTTTTAAATAATTTGATCAGGGAATGAATTAGAGCTATAAATCACATGGTTAAATGAATGTAATTTATTTTCAGCCATGGATCAAAGTAAGACCAACTTGCCTCACTTCAGTGGCTGGGTTTTCCCAAAGGTATATTTTCTTTTTTAAAATCATGAAATATACCATCTGTGAACATGTTTATTAGGCCTGCCGAAGGACGGGTGTAATGTTCTCATGTTACTTACCTTACTTAGGCAACATTCTGAACGCAGGTGTTGTCACACCTATATGCTCAGATCGAGTTGAAATGTCAAATACACTGCTTTTCAATGATTCGGAAATACCAATCAAGTCAAAACCATCTAAACATTTGAAATTTTTTATGAAGTGACAAAGTGAGATTTTTGACAAAAATTATGTTGCATTTTGAAACATCCTTTTCAGATGGTGTGGTTGACACTAATTTTTGGCTCTCTATGACTTACAAATGATTTAACTTGCAAACACTGAATATATCCAATCACCAGAATGAAGAACTGATTTAATTTTGGTCAAAATCCTGCTAGCTGATGCGGCACAATCACCAGATTCACGAGAAGTGTTCAGGAATTAAGTTCCGACCAATTTTTTTGCCAACTTTTCTCTTTGACGGAAAGGGGTGAAGGGCTGGTCTAGTGGTAGCGTGCTGGACTGCCAATCGCTGGGTTCAAATCCAGCTATTGCCAGGTCACCTGGGCCTAAATGTTGGACGGCTGTTTCAGTCATAATTCGCCTCATTGCGCTTCGTCCTTTTCAACATAATTTGACTATAGATGTCAGGAAAATACAATGCTAAGTTCTCTGGAAATATATTCCCCATGTTGCTGTTTCCATGTCAACAAATAACAACTTCAGTGTGTTGTGCCCCAAAGGTGCTAGGCCATTTTTCCCTTTGATACCTTAAAATGTATTCCTGAAAATTTGAAGACTCTAGCTTGAATAATAATAAGCATCTCTCAGAAAAATTGGTTAAGACTTTCTGTACACTCCTCATACTTATCATTCTTATAAATCTGGCAATCCTGCCTATGTTAGGCATATCTGAACACAGTAAAGCGGCCTCTCAGGTCAGCAGTCTTTATTACTCTAACCGCAGATTTAGCCACTGTGTGCAATGTCAGCGGAAAGTTGCTTTTCCTGTCTGTTTATCTCTTAATCTCTCACCCGAGACTATATAACTTAAATGCAATGAGTGACAAATATATTTTATGGCTTTCCGCGGCGGGCCTTTGCACTCTGAAGAGTGCTATCATCTTGTTTAACTTGTGATTTCCTATTGAACTGTTTATAAAGGACTGTAATGCCGCAAAGCTGCTACAAACACACATTGTTGGAGGTGAAGTTCACGGGAAGAAGGTCCATGTGTTGATGGATTTCTTGCAATGGCCTCATGATTCCAACCGAACTCTGAATTGCCTGCTGTGGATCTTAACAGAGAACTCAATAAGTCAGAAGTTAACACCGACAATCTACATCCAGCTTGACAATTGTGGACGTGAAAACAAGGTAAAAAAATCTCAGGAGGTCCATTTGAAATTAAAAAAGTTCTCAAATTTGGTGCCCAAGTACCTTTTCAACATTCACCTAAACTAGTAACATTGAATGCTGGTCAATTACAGAAATATTTAGGTCAATATGGCTACACAATGCGGGACCTGATTATATACAGGGGTGCCGGAAGGAATTGCAGGCGGCAGGGGCGATCAGACGAAAAAGGGCAAATCATATTCGCCCCAATTTCGCATGTGAAATTTTAATTGAAAGTCAATAAAGATTTTGAATATTTACTTACTAATTTACACCTAAAATTAGCAAAATAAGGGCTATAATAATGATATTTTTCTTTGAGACCTAAATGGCATCCTTGCCCCCCCTGCCCCCTTTGTCAAGGGCAGGAGGGGCAATCGCCCCCCCTCCCCCTGTGTTCCGGCTCCCCAAATTATACAAAACAACCATCTTAAAGTGGTTCATTATAACGATCTGCGGTGACACAAATCTTTCTGTATACTATCCCTGTCAGCATGCCTCGGCGGTCCAACGTCGGCCCTGCGTCAGTCCGATGTCAGCAGCGACGGACCAGCTTCGGGACCATGTTGGACTGCCTATGCATGCTGATAGGGATATGTGATCTGCATTCACCTGACATGACAAAAATTAATCTGCAGTTATCTATTAAAAGGGCAATGTTGAAAATATTTTAAGAAGTTAGCCAATTTGAAGATGCCTTATATGAATAACGTTGCTTAGTCAAACTGACCAACTTCTTCGTCATGATTATTGACTGAACAGGGTTAGCCTTTTCGATCATGTCTTATATGACTTCAAGTTAGTTACCTCCTTTATGTTAGTCATAGGCACGGAATGTTCAACCATAGCCTAATTGTTAACAGTGCTTGTTTGTGCACTGACTCTGGGGGCGTGGGTTTCAATCCCTACCGGACACTAAATTTAGTCAGAGCCCATGGGACATTAAATGGATGCGGGTTGTATCCAGTGTTCTATACTGGGGCAGCTAAAAGACGACCCTGGGCATCCCTGAATTATTAGACCTTGTGCCAACTCAGTCTTCTCATTAATCATCATCGTATGACGATAACCAACACAGGAGGGTGCTACGGCATCAGAACCTTGGGCAATATTCCTATATCATCTGCCCATGGGCACTGCTCCATGGCTGCTCTGAGCTGTAATCAATGGAAGGCTCACCACAAATTGCCCAGCAGCAGGCGACCAAGAAGTTATACAAATACCATACAATGGTTAATCTCATTTTAAAATTCTTGACTAACAGGTTTGGCCAATTGTTAGTCAAGGGTACAGTTCACCAGTACAGGTTCAGTGACACAAGTCAATTAATTTCACCAGTTCTGTTCTTCGGCCGAAAAATTATTGCAGATGGATGGTCTATTAAAAAATATCATAATAAAATTACAACTGCCTTCTAATTACTAAAACAGCGGTCCCTGCGTTATAAGACCACCCCTTCTGTGGTCACGACAACTCTGTAATGGAAAGTTTATTGTGATTTATTAATTAAAAAATACACATGCCTCAAGTGTGTGAGACACAATTATACGCCAATTTTTTCATATAAGCTTCAAGTAACATATAGCGAAAGTTTTTGAAAAATAGGTGAAATACAATGCCATTGTAATCAAAATGTTAATGTGGGTTCTGTTATTAAAGGTTTTGAACTTCGTGTAATGATAGAGTAAAGAAGAGAGTGCCCATCCACAACCAATTATCTCAAGTAAATGCTCCCTTTCCATTCGAAACATTTTTTTTCTCTTCCCATAAGATTGCATACTCCCATAAAAAGTTTGGTGGAAAAGGATGTTTAGTATATATATTGACTCAATGGTAAATCATTACAGTACAAATTTCTAAAGGTGGCTCGTCAATTAAAATCTAGCCTTAGCTATCCATCCATAGCCATTCCAAGCTAAACTAAGCTACCCTTATCCATAGCTAGCCATAGCTATCCACAATTACTATTGTTTAAACAAGGGGTAAAGAGATTCCAGTGTATACAAAAGAATAGAAATGGATAGCTATGGATAGATATGGATAAGACTAGTAATGAATAGCTATAGACAGCTAAGTTGAGCCACATTTAAAAATGTGTACTGTATCTGTTTCGCTTGCAAGCTGAACTGCAGATCCCTCAGTGGAATTGTTTTAACGACAAATGTTTGTATACAAATGTTTGTATACTCTTTGTGCTATTAGCCTCAATAAATACTACTACTACTACTATATATTTTGTAGAATAAATACTTCCTTGGCCTTGTTGCCTTGATGGTGAAGATGGGTCTGGCTGAAACGATTATTCTGAGCTTTTTGATGGTGGTTAGTATACACAATTCACTTTTTTCTTTTGAAAAGGCCATAAGCCACATGTACGTGAAAGGCATAATATAATTTGTGGCTGTGATGCAATTGTTGTCGTGGGCCCAGTATGCAGTATTTCAATTGATGCCAAGTCTCCTGCTAAAGGTAGGCCTATAGCGGCTTGCACAACTTATGGCACCTTTCATGATAGAATACATTTTTAGGGTATTTTTTGTTTTATTTTATTTTGACTATATTTCAAGAGAGTTACCACATCAGACAACTGTTTTTCTGTGGGCTCTGTTTAATAAAATATAATATAATTATGTATGAAATATGTGAATAGGTATGTACAATTAAAAACCTGTAAAATCAGTAATACTAAACAGTGTAACATTATAAATTAAATTTAAATAAAAGTTATATATACTGTTTACTATTTGCAGGGCCACACGCATGAAGACATTGATCAGAGATTTTCCCGTATTTCCATTCAACTGAAAAAAAAAAATGCCAAGACGCTCCCTGATTTACTTACCTTAATAAGCGACAGCATGGTCAATGAGAAACTTGTAGCTGAAATGTTGCCGTGTGTCTATGACATTAAAAGCTGGCTCACTCCCTACCTGCAAGAGATCCATAATCACAGCTTCCCTCACGTTTACAGGTAACTGATTTCTTTTTAAATATTTACCGCTATGTCGGCAGGTGTTTATACAGAATTTCACTGAAATGTTCCTTGTGAGGTCATATCCCTATCGATGTCATGTTATTCTGTACGCCTCATAACCTATTGTTCACTTCATATTATGTACTTTCAATGTTATCTCACTGATGCCCACAAAGAGATGAATGCAAGTGCTCTTGTGATACAATGACTCTGCTTTTCTCCTGCATGCTTACATATTGATATGTCTTTATTTTCATGGAAGGCTCTACATGGATCGAGCCGATCATGTCAGCATTCTGTACAAGCAATGGTCGACAGATGCAGAGTGGCAACCGGCACCTGGGGAGGCGCCACTTGAACTGTTTAACCTTGATGACTTGGGCAGACAGAGAGTACCAAATGGCCAACCGCTGCTTCTGCCACCCAATTTGGAAGGCCAGGACATGGATGCTGTTGCAAGCAACATTTCAGTTATGGAAAAGTACATGACTGAAGATGATCGGGTATGGTGGAATAATTTTCTTCAAAATCCGCATTACATGACCGACAACATTCCTTGCGAGTGGTACTTCAATCGTTTGAGCAGTCTTGATGAACTGGAAGTAGAAAGGGACGTCAACCAGGAACATGAAGCATCTTCTCCTCTTGCACTAGTGATGAGAAAGGAGCGACAGTCACCACAGGTACTTTCTTGCTTTATAATTATTTTTGCCACTAGCCGGAAAATGTTTATTGCTCAAAGGAGAAACTGAACGTAAAGGTCACGTTAAAGTTAAAGTATTTGTCATTTCAAAGGTTTACACCGGTAGAAGACAATCTCGACAGGAAATTGGTAGTGGAACACCCACAGCTGTCAAAAATGGATGTCTTATTGCTGTAATGAACAAAGACAATGACGTTTCCATTGGAAAAATTGAGTCCATGACAAACGACACTGTGATTTTGACCCTGTATAATGGTACTTTAAATGGGCCGTGGAGTGTGGTGAAGGATGGGCACGGAGAACCATTAAGAGATACTTTCAATGTCAATGAGTTATCAACAGATTTGATGTTCCATTTGACAAAGGAAAATCGCCTTCCAGCAAAAATTAAATCTGTAATTAAGCAATATGTTTCATAAGGAAGGAAACAGAAGTGAAGATTACCTTAACAAAATGTAATTCACACAAAGTACCGATTTTTATTTTCTGATTGCTAATGAAATAAAACATGTCACGTTAAATTATATTATGCAAAGTAAATGTGACGTTCTGAATTAACAACTGGACTGGCAAAACTTTAAATGAGCCAATCCAGTGGTTTATTTGGCATGTGGAGATCAGGAACATTGCCATAATGCACATGAGCCTCAAAAAAGTTTAAAATAACAGTTGTTTTTCATTTTCAATTAATCGTAAAGACATATATGTAGATGCCTGCAGAAAAGGCTATTCAACGGCAATGTAGAATGCAGATGTCTGCATGAGGTCTCTATTTTTACCTAAATCGTACACCTGTGTGATAAATTACAATCTTTTTTAAGGCTAGACACTATCATTTGTTTACTGTTACTGCAACATTTCTGTCCACTTGTAGTAACAGCCTACATGCAATTCTGTATTGGAAATGTGCATGTGAGTTTCAACAAAATGATTTGGAAATATGCAAGCAATTCTGCCGAAAAAATTCTTGTGAATAGTATGAGTCTGCCACTGCTTCTGAGTTGTATTTTTGCAAACCTGTAGTGTTTCTGAAGAGGTATGTGTGCTACATGCAATGATAATTATTTTGAATTGAACATGTGAGTTTTATGGAAAGTTGTTTAAATTTGAATATCATGTTTCATGTTAGGGCCTGTTTGATAGAAATTTTATTCAGAATCAAATGTACAGGTATTTTTATGTTTTGCACAGTGATTCGATTGTTAAAATCATGGTATAACACAGCAATTGCAGTCAATTTAAACATAGTTTATATGTAAGTAAACTTGGTACATAAAAAATATTCCTATAGCCTGGAATATCTCAAATCAGACAAGGTGAGAATGCTTTGTGCAATTTGTAATTTCTATTTAATTGTCACATGCATAAAAAACGATTGGTGTATTATAGTGATCTGTTGCCTAATGCCTATTGAATATTTATTATGAACTCACATGTGGTTGTGTGTTACAAGTTTGTACAATTTGCGTAACATGGCTGTTTTGAACCAAAAAATGTTTTGCATCAAATGCAATCATTCAATAATTTGTCTGTATACATGAGTTATTAAAACAGATTTGTATCCTGAAAATCGATGCAAAACCCAAATTTCAAATGTGTTTTTCTCAAAAACTTTTTCATTCCACTAAAGCAGGTGTGAAATACAAAGTACTCCATGCATCACCATAAAATTGCAAGTGCATTAAAGGCTCTGCCGAACACATTATAACACTTAGATAGACAATGTAACGTTTCAGGCCTCCAGTAGTAACTGGGTAATTCTACAGAGAAAACCAGAACAAGACATATTTTGTCATTGCCATGCAAGCTCACCTTATCAACTTTCTATGCGGTGATTTATTTAAATCGCCAGTGTTTGTTTTTGCTATTAATTGTTTCAATCTGACATTGACTGGCTGCAGCATTATATTGATTGGCTACCCTTAATAATGTGTAACATTTACTGGGGCTTGCCAAAGCGAAGTTGATATGTTGTTAGGTATCACTGAAGCTATGTCACAATTCCAGTATGTTAACGAGTGAATAATTCTGTGCAGTGATTTATTTCAATCACACTTTGTTTGTACTTCATATCCTTGTTTGGCAAAGCTACTGACATGTTTAGGACATATTAGTTAGTTAAAAATATAAAGTAGCAACACTGTTCTCTAGACTGATGACAGATCTCAATTTCTTTGACTTTCTCTGCAGGTCTTTTTTTTTATCGCTAGTGCTTTCTTTCACTATGAATAATTTCAATCAGATAAAAAGATTGAATGCCTGGAGCTTGTGATTAAAATGCTCTAAAGAATATGTTATAGTTACTAGGAGCTAGCTAAATGGTAGTCAATATGACTCGGATTTTGTCCACAACTGCATCCAGAAAACTTGACTCGAGACTTTGGACACCCTTTTAGTACTTTCATTTCTGAAAACATTATTGAATGCCAAGGAAGTGATTTATTTAAATCAATGTAGCTTTCTTTTTATCGATGTGTCTCTCTGCTAAGCTGAAGGTAATGACATGTTTAGCATATAAGAATAAATAAAATGGAAATAATTTCCTCGTCTTTCAGAAAATATTCCACACGCTTTGCAATGCAAAACGGATAGTTCCTTGTTTAAGAGTATGCGCAGAACTGGAACATAAACAAGAACCAGGTGCTTTATGTGAATGCAATTTGGTATGTTAGCCTCATGAACCAACTGATTACAAATGGAATGAAGCTACACCACTCTCCTCTAAACTGATGACAAATTCAGAACTCTTTCATTTATGAATACTTCCTCAAATTTCTTTGTGGTGATTTATTTAAATCGCTACTGTTTTTCAAAAAGTGTGTGGCTTCATCACTCATCTCTAAATTGATGACAAATCTGAATTTCTTTGATTCAGAAATACTTGATATCCTTTCTCTCCAGTGATTTATTTAAATCGCCAGTGCTTTTTCGTTACTAAGAGCAGCTTGTCATTAATTGAGAATGTGTCATCTTTTCATGGGTTTTGCTGAAGGGAAGTAAATTTGACATTTTTAATCACTGAATCCGAGTCAGTTTACTCTCAACTGATGGCACAATGATATTACTCTGATCTGGGAAAATTGTATTCACTTTCTATGCACTGATTTATTTAAATCACTAGTGCCTTTATTGCTATAAACTATTTCATGCCGAGAAATTTTAGTGACTGCCAGTAGCTTGTTATGAATTGGCTGCTCTTTAGAATGTGTCACCTTTACTTGGAGCACGTGTTTTATGTGAATACAATGGGGTAAATTAGCCTCACAAACCAATTGATTAAAAAAGGGTATGACGCCATGTCACTGGTGATAAATTTCAAGTTTTTTCATTCATGAATCTTAAAAAACTTTCCATGCTGTGATTTATTGAAATCTCTTTATTTACTAGTAACTTTTTGAAGCTAATGAATTTCATTGACTACGTGACGCTTGTGATTGATTGGCTATTATCGAGAATGTGTAATATTTACATGCCAAAGGGAATTAAGTATGATGCTGCTCATTTTTTAAACTTGGTATCTTTACTCTCAGCTGATGACATAACTAAATTGCTGTAAATTTTGAAATTCTTATTAACTCTCTATGGAGTGATTTATTTAAATCGCCAGTGCTTTGTTTTTGCTATTAACTGCTTCATTGACTGGCTCCAGCATTTGATTAATTGGTTGCCCTTGCGAAAGTGTAATATTAGCTTGGGGCTTGCTAAAGGGAAGTAAATACGGTGGCAGCTACTGAAGCTATGTCACAACTCAATTACATGGACTTGTCAATTATTCAAGAATTTTCTGTACAGTGATTTATTTAAATCATACCTTGCTTATACTTTATATTCCGGGCCAATAAACGTACTGGCATGTTAAGGATACATTAGTAAGTAGAAAATTCTAAAGGCGCAACACTCTTCTCTAAACTGATGACAAATCTCTATTTCTTTGATTCTTAATTACTTCAAAAACTTTCAATGCGTTAATTCTTTAAATCGCTAGTGATATTTATTTACTGTAAATAATTTCAAGTAGATAAAAGGCATTGACTGTCTGCAGCTAGTGATCAATTGCCTGCTCCTTATAATGTGACGTTATTACTTGGTGCTTGCTTAGAAGTCAATTGATATCACTCAGACTTAGTCCAGAACTGCATCCAAGTGATTTCGCTCACAACTTTGGACACAATTTTAGCACTTTGATTTGTAAAAAACATTATTAAATGCCATGGAACTGATTTCTTACAATCACTGTTGCCTGGTCATTGATTGTGTTCTTTGCTAAAGGTACAGACATGTTAAGAAAATAAAAATACATGAAGCAGAAATTAATTCCTCTTCTTTCAGAAAATATTCCACACACTTTGCATTGCAAAATGGAAAGTTCCTTGTTTGAGAGTATGCACAGAACACGAACAAGAACAAGGTGCTTTATATGAATGCATTTGGTAAAGTAAGCCTCATGAACCAATTAATTAAAATAGGAATGAAGCTACACCACTCTTCTTCAAAGTGATGACAAATTTCAAATTCTTTCATTCATGAATACTTCGTGAACCTCCTATATGTGGTGAAAATATTTAAATCAGTACTTGTTTGTCATATCGATGGAGAAAGTGTAAAGCCTCATAAGTAATGAAAAGCTGTTTTGCAGAAATTCAAATCTATCAAAGATGGTTTTTTTTAAATCATAATTTTTATGAATGTCATAATTTTTATGAATCTGAGTTATGGACAACTGGATACATACACTACCCTCCAAAAGTTTGAATACACATGGATAAGTGAGGTTTCTTTTAAAAATACTTGATTTTGAATGAAATTTTTGCTTAATATTTACATCACACAATAAAAGAAGTCACATATAAATCATAAGTTGTCTTTATTTTGTCATTTTAGGTAATTTTGGTTGAAATTTATGGCCTTTCTCGATATCCCAAATTTTGGTATTTTATAAAAAATTGTCAAAGCCCAGTTATCTTCAAGGTTTATGAAATTTAATCATATTGAAGTGTTTCCAGAGTTGTAACAAGATCGTAACAGTTATTTTAAACTCCAGAAAGACGGTTTAAAAATTGGATATTGACCACACAAAAATATCAAATTTAGAAAATGTCAGTTCACCATGAAGTGTTATCATAGAATATATTTTCTCCTGTGAAAATTATTTTATTTTAGCTGTTTCAGCATTGTTTTGACCCAAAAATAGCCAAAATCAGTATTTTTATCCAATATTCAAAGGCCATTTTCTGGTCTGAAACTACTTGTAAAATCATCACAAACCAGTGGAAATGTGTAAAAAATGATTAAATGTCATAATATGGAAGATAAGAGTGCTTTTAGAGCTTTTCATAAAAAATGAAAAATGAGATATCAAGAAATTGATTCCAAAATTATCTAAGACCATGAAATATGGGCACCTTATGGCTTGAATGTGAATTTCCATATTGTTTGATGTAAGTATAAAACAAAAGTTGTGTTGAAGATGAGGTATTTTTGAAAGAATTCTAACCTTTTCTGGTGTATTCAAACTTTTGGAGGGTGGTGTAGAAGGACACCCTTTTTGAAAAAAAGAGTTTGTTGACCCCGTGCATCAATTTTGTTAACAGTGAGCTTGAAAATATGATTTGAAAGTGCAAAACCCTTTAGCTCCGTGAAAGTGCAGAACCTTGTAACTCGACTATTTACCACATTTTAAAACAACTTGGAGCATTGCATGTACATCCAATCATAGTGTGTCACTTAAAAGCTATAATTTGATCATGATAGATTGCAATAACAAATTTTATTGAGTGGTTACTATGACAAGAAAGCGGAAAATGACTTTTTCTTCAAATTTCCTGACACACTCTTTTTCAATAGCCTACATCACCTATAGCTATAGGGAGGTAAAATATCCGAAAATATGCTCATCAGAGTTCTGATTTGAGTCACTATGTTTTGCACTTTCACCTTTTGGAACAAATCTAACATACAAGGGTAGTTGGAATCCTTCTGTTACAGCTTCCAGAAATAGCTAACTGGCAAGGTAACCAATGGACAACTTGTATTGGACATTGAAATATACATTCCACCCAAAATGTAAAAATAGGAAATTTTGCACTTTCATCATCGATATAATAGTTTAATAGTACTGATATGTTCAGGATACATCTATATGTTAAAGAGTATGAAGCAGCATCACCTGTCTATAAAATGACAAACGTGAAGTTCTTTAATTCATAAATAATTTGAAGCTTGTGTTTTATATTTACGATGAATGGCTTGAAACTAATAAATTTCATTGACTGCCCACAGGTGGTGATTAATTGCTTGCTCTTGAGAATGTGTCATCTTTTCTTGGGGGTTTCGGAAGGGAAGCAAATGTGACTTTATTCATAGCAGAATGCAGGTCAATTTACTGTCAACCGATGGCGCAACAATATTACTCTGATCTGTGAAAAATATATTAGGGTCAAAATTTGCTATAGCTGAAATTCTTGTCTTAGCGGGGCAGATCTGTCATGAATAGAGAAGTAGTTGTGCATTTATACATAGAAACATGAAACTTGGCACACAGTTCAACATCATCTTAAAGAATTTATTTAGATAGAGAGCCACTTCAGATTAGAGCTGATTGACCCGTGGCAACCATTTTCCAAAATGGCGGCTAATTATCACAATTTCCTGCTTCTGTGAAGTGCCTATAGTTTCACTGTATGAAGGCAGTGATTATTATTCCTTTTAAAGATCTCAAAAACATTTTCAATTGATTTCCGGATTTAAATAGGGAAATTTAAGGTGGACAGGGTCCATTTTGTTATAACGGTTGAAGAAAATGCACCATTTTTGCGGTTTTCCATAGTTAAGTGAAATCTCCATTGATATTTAAACAAACTATATATTTGAATTCTTGTAATAAGAGCTTTCGAATGAGTGGTAGCATCATTGGTTTCCATGAATTCTTTGTCAAAATGAACCTCAACACCGAAATTTCCAAAAAACACAGCGAGCTTGAACAAACTTTGGGTATAAAAGAATTGACCAAGAAAACGATTAGCGCAATCATGTAGAGGAAGGTCAGAAGAACATCTTGATGTATCAAACGAAAAAATATATGCGGAATATTTGAGATATTGGAGTTTTAGATTCTTTCTTTGTCATTACAGGCGATTTCATTACAATGCGATTCTGGTCATTCACAGTTGTCTGTGAGAAATCAATGCAATGTATATACTTACTATGTTTGATATATCAGCTGTGTGACGTTCTGTTGTTTCTACACCAATCAGATGAAGCAAAAATGTCATGTATTTAGTGTGAAAAGAATCTTAGAATCACATACTAATGAAATTGCTTGTATCAAACGCCTTCCAGGCCCTTCCTGCAATATTTTGACTTTATATATTTAGATCAAAGTCTCTGTGGAACATTCCTTTGGTGTTCCTGAATCTGTTGCATGCACAAATCTATTGCATGCACATATCGCCAAAGGGCTACTTCTGCACGCGTCCCTATAAAATTGTTATTGTAGTTGTCATCATGCTGTCATTTTACTTCACTTACCTCACTGAAATGTTTTTGGAGGTTACTGGAGTTGAATTTCCAGGGTGTTGGAGGGAGTAGTAGGAGTAGAAGGACTAATATTTGTCACCAGGAATCAAAAGTATTGGTGAAAAATAGTTTTCTTGTTTTTTGTATATTTTAAAGCCAAGGGAATACTGTATCTCAGTAACTATTGATCATAGAGACTTGAAATAAAGCTTAATGTGTGCAGAATGACCACATTCCTCTACCTTAGTAATACATCATGAAGTTGTAAATGGTGTTGATTTCAAGTTGTAAGTGTGACTTTAATGACACTGAAAAAGTATCGGTGCTAGAGACTTGAAATTTGGGCCAAAATGTGCCAGCCACTTTCCTTTTTATCGGTAATAGATTGTTCAGCCCCAATTGGTCACGATTGTGAGTTTACATGCGTGCTGTTAATGACGATCAAAAAATGTCTACTTAGAAGGCATTTCTAGAGTGAAAAATTTTCAAATTTTTTTTGGCTGAAAATTTTCAAATTTTGGCGCATTCACTTTCTATGCACTGATTTATTTAAATCGCTAGTGCTTTTATTTGCTATAAACAATTTCAAGCTGAGATATTTTAGTTACTGCCTGTGGCTTGTGATTAATTGGCTGCTCTGTAGAATGTGTCATCTTTTCTTGGGGAAGTAAATATGATCTTCTCAAAATTTAAGTCAAGTCAAAATCCAAGTACCTTGACTTGCGATGAATTCTGTGAAGCGATTTATTTAAATCGCTTTGGGGTTTTCTCTATATTTGTGCTAAACTTACTTACATGGAAATTATAAGAAAATTAAAACATGATGTTACATGAAGATATTTCATATTGCGGTGAGAAAAGACATTCTTCCATATAGCACTTCTTTAAAAAAAATATTTGATGGCATGTAATGACCCATGATTGGAAGAACTGATTTACTTAAAATCAATTATGATAGGGCATTTCACCGGTTGTCCAAATTGTCAAATGCGATTCCTCTGTAGTTACTTATTATGTTTCCTACCTGGGAGATATTTCTGTAAAATCCTTAGTTTTATGACTAAATCAGTTTTACAATATGTAAACTTCAATTCCAACATTTCAGAGAGATTTTATGGTGTTTTTGCTTGGAAAGGAGTGATTTAAATAAATCAAAACTATCAAGCAACATGAGATAGTGGAAAATCCAGTGGCATACAGTGATATCACTAGTAAAAAGGACTTCTCATATTGAAAATGATTCAAAATGAAAAACAAGGGGCACTTGACTGGTTTGCCAAATGGTCAAATGCGAAGCCACTATGTTTAAAATTGTTTCGTGCAGCATCATGGTTTTGATCAGGGTGCAAGACGGATGAGATAAAGTTATAAAGATCTTTAGAATTGGTAAAACGTGGGGGGGGGGGTTGATTTGTTTAATGAATACTGTATTAAAAAGGTTGTAAAACTCCTAAAGATTCAGAGCATCCGCTGCATGAACAACATTTATTTTTTTAGATCAGGAGAACGTCTAATGGTGCCAAAGCAAAGAACTAATAGATGTGGCCATAAATTTGTACAATCGACCATAAACCTGTATAATGATCATATCACGAAGGGTAAAACAATGTATTTAGTACCAATATATATATATATATATATATATATATGTTCTATTTTTGCACAACTTATTATAATCACTGTGTTCATTTGACTTTCTGTGTATTATGCTACAACAAGTTTCTGACTAAATAAAGTATGTCTTATCTTTCCTTATCATTTATAGATTGTTTAAAAAAACATAATGATGCCCCAGGTTATTCTTCTTTAAAATGTTTGACTATCAATAAAAATGGGCCATTCTTAAATTTACTGAAAAATCAAAGGAGCTGTGTTCAATCCCATGAGGTGAAGTATCACTCAACTCTAACTTCACGGTTCTTACAGTGAGTGCTGATTGCTCCCTGTTCTCAAGCAAAACCACAAACAAAACTGCTTTTTCTCATGTGAGGAATGCCACAGTTGATCTTACATGATGACAATGACCTGATTTGTCCTGGCACATTAGTTGAGGTACTGTGCAGACACAAACCAGTGATGGCATTTCTCTAACATCACTTAATAAAATATTCCTGTTATGAGTATCAACTCACCTGAACATTGCATCAGTAAAAACATCTCAAGAAGCTGATTCAGAACTGTTTGTTGGGGCACTTTAATGAAGGTTTTATCGTTAGATAACATATGTGACCTGCTCCACCAAAATGAGTTCGAAGTAGGCAATCAATATTTCCCAGAAATGAGCAAAATGTGTCAGAAGGTCACATTTGATGTTTTTTAGCTGATGGTACCACATTTTAAAGTAATAATTGAGACAATTTTAATCAAAAACAGATTTTAAATTATCTAAATTTGTTTTATTTCTTGATTTACTTAGTTCTTTCATTGCAATGACGGGAAATTCAAATGCCATTTTCTCAAAGTTCAATGTTCCGTATCATCAATGTTCGAGGTGCCATATCTTGGGATTGGATGGAGATATCAAGACATATAAAAAGCCCAATTCCAGTAGAACAAAGTCATTTTCACAACTAAATATGATAGGAGGCCAACTTTGAACCCATTTTGATGGAGCAGTTCACATATCTCATTAATGCGCCTGGTGCAGTTTATGTGCCCTTTTTAAATTTGTGCTTCATAGTCAGTCATTATTCACGAACATTCGCACAAGGCCAGAGTTACCATAAAGAGCACAAATGCTTTAGTTTTGGTCTGTTTTATGGTATTGTGGGAATAGATACCTCGTTGTGACCTCTATCAGGGATCCTTTGCTATCATAATGTGTACATACATCACTTCACAATACGGGAGGTCTATAGAACCATGGACGTTCTTTATTTGAGGCACCATATGTATCCTACAGAAATAGAGAGAAAAAAATTTGTACAGAGGGAATTCCTGAAGGTTGCATGACTAACACATCCACTGGTTCCACAAATGTCTCGCCTGGACTGTCTGGAAATAGATTCTGCTGTCAAAGGATATTCCCTGCTGAAATAAGACCTAGAAGAAAAAGATCTAAGAAGTACAGAAAAAAGTATATATATGAAAAGAGATGGCACCCCTAGTAGACAGTGGGACTGCACATTTTTGTTTGAAGCCTCAATGTATCTTGCCTAACAAGTGTAATTGTGACTAGTTTTCAATACTCTCCATAATAACCATCAGGAATATTGACAGCCAGGGTTTGGAAACAGCCATTTATGAAAGAGAAACCACTATAGATGTATTTTTCTCATTGTCAAGTATGGGACATCTGCACAAGAGACATTTCTGTGAGTGATGAAGAAATCCAATGTAATCTCAGTGTTGATGTTATAATGTGTGGAGAGGAGAATATTGCTATCTTTGCCAAATTGTAACTGCTTTGATACCATTATACAAGGTTGTGAAAAAGAAGAGAAGACAAACTACTTATTCAGTCCAAGTGATGGTCACTTCTACGCACAGTCTTGCTCCCAGGTCCTTGGCTACATGATGGTCAAGAGCCTAAAAATTTTCAAGGCGAGGCTTCCGAACTAATTATATTTAGGCAGCTTCTAGCCTGGGACCTGTAACATGGAATGATTTGTATTCCAAGCCAATTTACGGGCCCCATCTTTGAGCATCAACACCCACCTACATTTAAGGCTACAATGCACATCACAGTGCTGTCAAGGACCCAAGGCTACTCTGCAAATGTTGTGGCCCATCTGGGCCTTCCTCTCCATTAAACAGGATGACAGGAGCCTCTCCTGTTTTCCGCTAATACAAGATTCATGCAGTGGGCTGAGTGATCTTTCATGGAACACAACTCTCAAGGGGAACGGGGCCAAAACACAGGGCTTCTCTATGACTACACTAAGGCCTTTATGTGGCATACCTGCATACTGACTGACCCTGAGTTCAAAGACATGAGACATATACTTCAATCCGCTATCATGGCAGTAGTTTACCATTTAGCAGTTTTTTGGTAGATATGCAATTATTCCAAAGAGCAAAAATATGAGAAATTTGGCATCATATCTTTGCTAAATATTGGTGAGCTCCCCCAACACCCATCATTCAATGCACAGAATCTAGGTCAAATCCAGGCTAGCATCTGGTATTGACCAAGACACCTCATAGACCCTTGTTACATTTCCCACTGGATCTTAAGACCAAGTGACCCAACTCATCCAACAGTTCCTTTGCCAGTTATAGGCTTGTGTTACTAAAGTAAGGAACTTACTTTAAGTACATCGCTGAAGTTATACTGATGTTAGTTACTGTTAGCATTCTTAACATGCTCAAAAGCCCTGCTCAACAAGCCATATCTGGAAGTTAAACTAAATTTCAGTGATCAACGTTACTGACACATCAATTTTGCCAATGCGCTTACTTGGAACAAGTGTACAAATTCAGGGAGCAGCAAAGAATATTATAGTTATTTTATCATCACAAAATTTTTTTGGAATTAAAATAAACATTTGGAAGCTCAACACACATACATCACTCAGAGATGTGATATAGATAGTTAAGCCAAACAATATCTACAAGAACAGAAAAATGGAGTGTAAAATAAAACAAAACAGTAGCAAGATCAATAATTATTGAAAAACAGCTGAACTTGACCGGGACAGTAAGGAGCACCTTAAGACAGGTGGATAAATGATACCCAACTCAGACCCTCAATAGTTGATTGATGAGGGGAAGTTCATATCACATGAACGAATTGCAGGTCTCTTTGAAAGGCACAGTAAAGATACTATATCTGGAAAGTTAGACCAATGGTTTTTAGTTGTGTGCGTGGAGCGTATATATGACCCATGATAATTATCCCTTTTATGACTGTGATATTTATTTTGGATTTCAAAAGAAGAGATAAAATTATTAATAGATATTGTATACATGCATGTTCAAGCTCAGAAAGAGGAAATTTTGCAAATACCTATAGTCCAGTCTATATACAGTTTAACCCCCAAAAAATTGCTACAAAAGATTTTTCAACTGATTCTGTTAGGTATAGGTGTACTTTTTAACATACTAAAAGTTTACCAAAATCGGACCGTCAGAAATGTGTTTTTTTCAAGATGGCGTCCAAGATGGCCGACGAAACCTTCAAATGGCAATAACTCTGGAACTATCCACTCAAATTTGATGATTTTAGCATCTAAACCTAGGTTTTTGGGGTCAAGGAATACATTGAGAGCATCAAAAATGACATTGGACCAATATTTAATATATACAACCCTAATATGGTTCACAACTTGGCTGCCGACGCCTCAATTAAGCCGACTGCTCAATCAGATTTGGCCATCTTTAGGTCCATTGCCAATTAGGAACACACATTTTTAAATGTCATTGAATTGTTGACAAATGGTTTATTGCATAATTTTAAAATTTAGTTTCTAACAATCAACTATATATAAATCACCACTAATACGTCTGTCCAAGGAGTCTGTTTACATTGTTCAATTGTCTGGCGCCATCTTGCTGACTGTCAGAAGTCGCATCCATACCGATCTCTTGAGTCTTGGTTGGACTGTCACAGTTTTCAGTTTGGTATTGACCACATGCTGCAGTAGGCTACTAGAAAGTCCACTATGTCTACAGCTTCATTGGGAGGATTTGCATCCTGATGAACAGTTATAACAAATAACATTCATATGTTTGCCCAGAGCCGATTTCTTCTCCTTCATAACAGAAATTAACTAATATGGATCCTTCCTTCTCTCCATAATCTGTAGAGTTCATGTTATTTGCATGCCATGTCCAACCACATCCTAATTTGGTAGAACATGCCAGGCTACAGAATAATGTGTAGGGGAAGTTCGAAGGAAGTCCTTTAAGGGTGACAGATGCCTTAGCAGACGCCACCTTCTTGGTGAAAATGTTGTGACGCAGTAATGAAAGTTTATTCTTGGACTTGCCACCAAGACAGCAATCATCATACCTTTGCCCAATTCTGCCATCATAATCTCTTCAAATTTATTTGAACATATGAATGTACCTGCACAGCACTTCATGACAAGATCAGATTTCACTAATTTACGGAAATGCAAATTTTCTGATGCCAATTACTCTGGAGCATGAATCACAGCCCAAGTAAGCATTGATGAAGGGAAACTCACTGTGTACATCATCTCATGATCTTTGTTTCAACAAGTAAAATTAATGTAACAAGCTCTGTATTCTTTTGAATGTTAATTGGTGTCAGAACAGAAATAGACGGCCTAATTATAAATTTTGCTGTACTGAGTAAGAACAAGTTCAGCAAATCAGTATCTTTGCCAAAGTTTTGGTGCAAAGACAGACATGCTCAAAGGTGCCTTAACAATATCAACATCTGCATCGCCAGGTGAATTGATGATGTGATAGATATCCTCTGTCGGTGTAGTGCTAATTAGAGCAATCATGTGTGCCTTGTTCTTGTCAAGAGACAAGAGGTCTTTCCTTTTGTCTGAAAACTCGGTTTCAGTTGCAAAGTTTATGATATAGAGAGTCAGTTCATAACTCAAAATATATCATCTGGGGAAAGATTTCCTTATCCTGACACACCAAGGAACTTTAGAAAGACGAGTGCAGGACCAATGGAACAGTAAGGAGCAGTCTATAAGGCAGAGATATTCTAAAAAGTTTTTGCCTCGTGTTTCCGATTTTTTGGTAAATGTTAACTTTCCGACAATATCTCTTTCCCAATCCCTTTGAGGTCATGCACAGTCACATCTGTCAAGCTAATAGTCTTTTGACTATATTTCTCAGGGTAGTACCCAAAGTAAGACTTTTGATGCATGCTTCCAATGTATCTGCGTGTTTTGGACTTAAAACATATATAATAAGTCTGGTTTGTGGAATTTTGTATTGCACTGTTGCACAATTCAGAAGGTGCTGATTATCATGATTAAGTCCAAAGGTTCTGCAGGTCCTCAGCCATCCCACTGCTTCCAGTTGGACAACCAGTGCTCATTAAAAACCTCATTAAAATTTCTTTTGTTACAAGGGCGCTATTTAGTCCTACCCACAGTCCCCAGCACTGTTCGCTTTGTCAACAAATATGAAGACAAGGAACAGTTCGAGTTAGAAACTCCCCTGTAACAGGTTAACATCAAGATGTATATTCTCAAGGTTGCTCATTCCTTGAAGTCAGTAATGAGCACACCTCAAGTAGTTGAAATGACCTGCTGTGGCAAATGTACATGCAAGTAAGCAATCTGAAATCTCTGCAAATGCAGGAACCAACCCAATACAATTGCCTTGATTATCGGCGATGTCAACCATTTCTGATAATTCAGCCACATCAGATGGTTTCACACATTTTATTCATTCCTGTTCCCTCTGTCAGTGTTCGTATAGTACTCAGAAACTTCATACTATTATGGAAACCCCATGACAAGATAACAATTCTTATTTTGTGGAGCATCAATAACAATTTCAGGTGCTTTCCAAGTCAAGGCTGGTCAAAATTTACAATAGTAGGAAGCTTTTGCTTCATCAAGAGGTTACGAAGTCTAATATGGACAAAAAGCAACCCTTGTATCCTGAGTACATATTTATCATGGGCGAGAAGAATGCAACTGAGGATGTCCAGGATTTGAGCAGCTGGATGGCTGAGTTGTTTTAAAATGGTTCCCACCTGCTCTGCTGAAGGTCTTTGCCTGCATGGGTTCGAACCTTGGTTGGAGAATCCAAAATCTGCAGTGGTCAATCATAAGCAAAATCCTGCGTGGATGTCATTCAGATGGGACGTCAAATAGTGGCCCCCTTGTGTCATTATCTATGCTGGGCAAGTTAAAGATCACATCACTTACATTGGGTAAACATGTAAGATGTTGAGCAGTCTCCAATCTGATCAATAATACTAATAGCACCACACCTCTCCCGCAAACATTTAAACTAATACAGAGTTATGGAGGCCTGTTGGCATCTCATCCAGATTCAGATCGCATCAATCAACCCTCTTGACCTAAAACATCCATCTATTTAAGGATGCTACATGCATCTGTCCTGATAAATGATGCAAATTTGGTGTTACCTGTCTGAAGCCAAGGGATATCTCCCAAAAATACCATCCTGCAGTCATAGTAAAATAAAAATAGGAAATTCCTTAAAGAATACCCTGTTTCAGGGATACTTTGCAAACCTGCATTCTAAGATAGGGGATTTTGTCATGTTTTCTGATGCTAGTTCCAAGATGTCCTTACAGGGAAGAGAATGGTTCAATTTCAGTGGAAAAAAATGTCTAAATATAAGTTTCTGTGGCCATATTGGAGTTTAAAAGCTCCATAATTGCCCAATGACTCAATGTGTTCTTGCCCCCAAAAACCTTCGTTTGAATGCAAAGATCATCGAATTTGACTTTCTTGTGGGCCCACTGCTGTATATAATCAATGCCAAACAGAAAAACTTTGATAATGCCAACAACACTTTAGACAAAAATGGTGAATAATTGATAACTTCAGAACAGTGTAAATTGACTTAATAAACAAAGGCGTTCTCGAAGTTAATGGTCATTTATGGCCAATTGCTGTTAACTAAATTGAATAATGATGCAATGAATCATTTCTCTGTTTCACTCAATGACAACTAAAGCAGCTGCATTCTTTTAATTGGCAATTGATACTACGATTGTCAAATCTAAGTGAACGGTTGAATTTCTCGAGGTGTATGTTAAATAATGGTCCAATGTTATTTTTGATGCTCTCAATGTGTTCCTTGTCCCCAAAAACCTAGGTTTAGATGCAAAGATCATCAAATTTGAGTTGATAGTTCCTGAGTTATTGCCATTTGAAGGTTTCGTCGGCCATCTTGGACGCCATCTTGAAAAAAACACATTTCTGACGGTCCGATTTTGGTAAACTTTTAGTATGTTAAAAAATACACCTATACCTAACAGAATCAGTTGAAAAACCTTTTGTAGCAATTTTTTGGGGGTTGAGGGGTTATTTTTCACAAATAGACTGGCCTACTATGTGAACAGGCATAATTAATGTCAGGTATAGAAGTAGCAGTGTGCTTGTCACAGCTTGTGTCTCAGTGACTGATTTGTGATTCATCCTCGACATAAGGCCATCATTTCATATTGATCTATTTAAGAATGAGAAGGAATTTTTGGAGACCATATTCATGTTGGTCAGTGTAGGACGCTTTGGGGATGTCAGGCATTCCTATCACAGCTTTAACATTGCTGATGACTGGAAGGGGTTGTACCCCATGGAAAGACTTGCTCCAAGGCCACAGGAGGTCAGACAGATGGAAGTTCCGGATGTAAGGAGTCACTCAAGCAACGTAGCTTCCAGCAATCATGCCTGTCATGCTACATCGACCAGTGAAATGGCTTTAGGACAGAAAAGACCCTTGTGTCCAATGATGCCACAGATCTCCTAACTGATGCTCACCAATATCCAAACAGACAACCGGGATTCATTATTCTTCATTGATTCACAGCAAATCATATTCTAGTGCTCCCAGTTGTTTTCTGTCATACTTTACAATCCCTTTGATATCGTAATATTTCTGGCAAAAACACTCCCCTTTACCCCTATAAATCACAAATATTGACACATCTTTTTAAAGTAGTTGCTCTTTATATTGGCCTCCTTCACTCAAAAATTCATTCTCAGCTTTCAGCAAATAGAAATAAAATAAAAAGGTCTTCAAAAGGCTGCTTTCAATCCATAGTCTACTGGACAATAGTCCTCAGTGTTTTGTTATGGAAATTTAATATGTAACTAGTAGGTAAGCACATGAAATGATTTTTTTTTTGTTGCTGTGGAACTGTTTGCCCGCAATTCAAGCCTTTTTGACTTCAGAGCAGTTATGCTGTGCTAAAATATTTATTACAATTCAGATCTTCCTCATTCTTTCCAAAGCTCTTTATCCTTTATTGAAATTTTCATCCATAATTCTTTGAATACAAATTGCCTAATTGTTTTTGTATTAGATGATAATCGTTTCCTGATATTTTGCACATTATTTTATGATATTGATATTGGCGGTACTTTGAGATTAAAATCAATGCAACTAGCATTTGAATTTTTGTGGATTCATTGATTGACAGTGAGATATGAATTCAATGCTGCAAGGCTTTAGAAAATGCCAAGCAAAACGGCATTTTAATTTTTCTTTCTCTTTTTGCAACTTCAAAGAAACCAGTTCCGCATTGCCGTAGAAATGCAATTACCGGCAAGACCCTAGAGTCTTAAGGCTAGCTGAACGTCAGAGTCACTGAGTTAATTTTGTTTTTATTTCTCTTGCATATTTCTTGTTTTTGTACAGATGATGTCTGGAACAACCAGGAAAAATCTATTCCAGTCGGACTGACATCGATTTTTCTTGATATAATCTAAAGTCAGACTGCCCCGAGCAAGACTGCCAGTCAAAACGGCGATAAACCAGAACGGCTATTCGTATATTTATAAACAATACCTAAACAGCGATGATCAAAGTCCAAAACGGCGATGACAATTTTAGTTAAAAAGTCAACTTAGAAAGTATCTTTCAACAAAAAAACGTCTGATATTTGTCACAAATTAACAAAAAAGTTCCCATCCATGATATTTGTTACTTTGTAGCAAAATAACATAACATTTTTGTTGTCTTATTTGACATGCTATAATGTAGCTAAAACTAAGTAAATGTGTAAAACTTGATAAAACGTAACAAAAAACGTAACTAAATGGTCTTTTTGATAAAGGAAACAATGCTGGATAACAAAATGTATTATGTTAAAGTAAAATTACTAAGATTTCAAGCTATTTCTACCAAAAATAAGTGGAATAGCCGTTCTTGTTTTGATTTTGATTTGATTTGATTTGATTTATTGACCATAGAAACTGGCTTACAAAAATGAGAGACAATGAACAGTTAATTACATGTATGAAATTATGGTTAGCTGACGCCATGAGCGTATATGCCATTACCAAATAATTATCCATAAATTACACAATATCTATTTCTAATATTAAACAATTAAGTCATTCGTCAGATATAAAGAGTAAATAGGGGAACATATATATACATTATGACAATTATTATGTAGGTAGTTGTAAACATTTCATAAATGCTAAAATGAAACATGACATGAAACTTCCATCATCAACATACATGTATATACCCATGCAGAAATAATAATGGTTTGTTACATTTCGAATAGAGGTAAATAGCTAAACGTACAATATGAATACAACATAATTGCAAAAATTTCAAAATGTGGTATGCCTAAATTGCCAAATGTATTAAAAACATATATGTAAATACAATATATGTAGAGTGTTATTACTTTTGCATTTAGTAAAGTTTGATTTAATTTAATAATCCCCGATATGGTTAATTTTATTGCTGGATAAAGGAGAACAATTAACTATTTGTTTCGGCGGATAGCATGAGAATTACTTGGAAATTAATGATAATGAAGATGCAAGTAATGATGAGTGCCTAATGGTTGATATAACATGTACATTAGCTGAAAACCTTAAGAGTTGAGAGTTGCATAACAGATTCTACTATCTGGTGATGCAACTGCAAATACGGAAATGTATTTCTTTCTATTTTTCCAGAGAGACAATTTCAGATGGATGTAACTCAAGTGTAAAAAAGATAATCACATATCTCTCAAGAGTTTCAGAAAACTTTTTAAAATGATTTTTCCAACACAACTTAAGTGTACCAACATGAGATTCACATGTCATTCAGACACTTTCCAAAACTTCAAATTCACGTATCAACCATTGGGGGTATAAATGAATTGGTTATTCAGAGCTTTCATTTATTATGAGGCTTTTTAACTGTTTTTTGAATGTTTGTTGACTACATTGCCTATTCAAAGATCTGCTTCTAGCATTCCATCTAGTCAAATTTATCATCGCCGTTATGGTTAATATACGAATAGCCGTTCGGGTTTATCGCCGTTTTGACTGCACACCCCCGAGCAAGTCTACAGACTCCCACTCATGGGAAAATAGTTATTGACTTTGGGAAGGGGCAAATGCTTGCTATTTTAATCTTTGAATAGGGAAGCCAATGTTGAGCTTGTCTGAACTAAGACCAGCCAGAGTGGTTTGCAAAACATGCTTTTTATTCCTTTATTTTTTACTACCACAGGTTATGGGGTTTCTGTCAAGTCAATGTTGTCATTGTACCCTTTGCAAGAAAAATCATCATTTCAGTGATGCCTGTAGCAGAGCTGCTTACAAGGATAAGCAATTGAAGGATTTTGCGAAGAATACTGATGCTCTGTCTACAAGCCAAGTGAAAGTTCAGTCGTACTGAAAAAGTAAAAATATTACTCTTTGCAAACAAGTAGACCAGGGCAAAAAGTCTGAACCAGCAACTGTGGCAACCAAAGTGGCAGGAAAGGGCCCTTGTTGAACCAAAAAGCCAACCAGCACAGATGATATTCCAAGAGAGCTCAAGCAACCAGCCAGCACTAAGAAAAATTGCAACTAAAGGAAAGATTCCAAAGGCAAAGACCCCGTCACCTCAGAACAGTGATGATGCTGATGATGATGATGATGATATAAGTAATATCTTTTGCAAAATTAATTATCTTGATTAACAATTCTAAAAGCAAAAACAAAACTTAGAAAGACTGACAAATTATATAATTTAGAATAAAGAACAGTGACAAGATCAAGACACAGGCAAAGAGTTATGGATAGGAAGTTGACCTTGACCAAGACAGCAAGGAGCCCTTGAAGACAGATGGGTAAATGATAGCCAACCCACACTTGTCTGCCTCTGAGCCCCTCAATAGCTGATTGATGAGGGGAAATGTTTGTCACATTAAAGAATTGTCAGTCATCTTGAAAGTTTGGGACAGATGCTGTTTTTGCGAGAAGAGACTAACAGGTTCAAGGTTGCACATATCTAGGCCTATGACCTTTGCTTGTTCGATAAATGCTCTGTTATGATTATGATACAACTTTTAGATCAGGAGAACACATATAAATTGATATTGTACTATGGAGTAAAAGCATTGGTACATCATGTAGGGAAAATAGCATTGTGCTTGTTATACTTATAATCCCAGCGCCAGATTCTTGCTATCTCCTTGATATCTCTATGACACAAGGTACTCATTTCACATTGATATGTAATTGAATGGAATGGGATTTCTTCAGGCCAAATCCATGTGGTTCATAGGTGGGTAAGTGTATGATGCTTTGGGGATGTCAGACATTCCTATCACAGCTCCAACATTGCTGATGACTGGAAGGGGTTGAACCCTTTGGAAAGAATTGCCCCAAGGTCACCCAAGGGCACCGGAGGTCAAAAAGATGAACACCCCGGATGTAAGGACTCACTCAAGCAACGTAGCTCCTAGCAATCATGCTTGTCAATGCTACATCAACCAGTGAACTGGCTTTAAGGATGAAAAGACCCTCATGTCCAATAATACCACAGATCTTCTAACCGATGCTTATCAATGTCCCTGCTGACAACGTACATTCATAATTCTTCATTGATTGATAACAAATCACATTCTACTGCTCCCAGTTGTTTTCTGTCATACTTTACAACCCCTTTGATACTTGCAATATTTCTGGCAAAAACCCTTCCTATTTCCTAAATCCCGAATATTGATACATCTTTTTAATGTCAGTTGCTTTGTGTATCAGCCTTCTTCGCTTGAATTAATCATTTCCAGCTTTCTGCAAAATAAAAAGAAGATGGATGGATGGATGGATGTTTGGGGTTTTTATGTCCTGTATTTATACACTTGGTACACGTAGGCTAATTAGGACAGATGGAGTACACAGCAATGCGGCGAAGGATGATTGAAACAGCAGTCCAGCAGAGGCTCAGTGACCCGGCAAGAGCTGGATCCCTTGATTGGCAGTCATGAAAAGAAGATGAAAAGACCTCCAAAAGGCTATTTTCATTTTGTAGAGTCTACTGGATAGGGTTACAAAAACGTCAGTGTTTTGTTATGTCAGTTTAATATTCAACTAGTGGGTAATCACATACATGTAAATGATTTATTTTGTTACTGCAGAACTTACATGCATTGCCTACAATTCAAGCCTTTTTCATTTTCAGAGCAATTATTCTGTCTGTCAAAATATTCACTAAAATTCAGATCTTCTTTATTCTTTCTAAAGTTGCTTATCCTTTATTGAAATTTCCATCAATAATTCTGTGTATATTGCCTATTACCGTTCTTGTATTATATGGTAATCATTTCCTAACTTTTCGCAAATTATTTTTCTGATATTGATAGTCTTTGTATTTTGATTTAAATCAATTCAGTTAGTCTTTGAAATTTGGTGGATTCATCGAGTGCTAGTGAGATTTGAATTCAGGGCTACAATCAGACAATGCAGAGCAAAATCTGCATCATCTCTGATTTGATATTTTTCTTTTCACCGAACAAAAAACAGACATCCTTCTTTGAAGAAATCATTCCTCTGATTCTGAAGCCTCTGTTGATGTTGCACATATTCGGTTAAAAGCGAACAGTGGTTTTCAAAGACAAAGAGCTGGGCATTAAAGCATCAAATTAAATGTCTTTTTTTCCTTTCCAGTTCCGCATTGCGGTAGAAATGCAAGTCTTTTAAAAGGCTAACTGACCACCAGAGTGACTGAGTTCATTTTGCTTTTATTTCTCTTGCGTATTTTTTGTTTTTTTTGTACAGTTGATGTCTGGAACGACCAGAAAAAGTCTATTCCAGTTGCTCTGACATAGATTTTTCCTGACATTTTCTGAAGTCAGTCTGTCCCAAGCCCAATCTATAGCCTCCCAGTCATAAGAAAATATACTTGTTGACTTTGGGGAGGAGCAAAAGCTTGCTTTTGAATCAGGAAGCCAATGTAGAGCTTGTCTGAATTAAGACACACCAGGGTGGTTTGCAACTCATGCTTTTTATTTCTCTTTATCTTTTACTACCACAAGATATAAATTGCATGATGGTTGGTATGAACATGAAGTTTGTGTCAAGTCAACGATGTCTTTGTACCATTTGCGTGAAAAATCATCATTTCAATGATGCCTGCATCGGAGCTGCTTAAATGGATGAGCAATTGAAGGATTTTACAAAGAATACTGATGCTTTGACTACAAGTCAAATGAAAGTTCAGCCGAAGGGATAAAAAATATAAATATTAAGCGGAGCAAGCAAGTGACCAGGGCAAAAAGTCGGAACCAGCAACTGCGGCAACCAAAGTGGCAGGAAAGGGCCCTGGTCAAACCAAAAAGCCTACCAGCACCAATGATCTTCCAAGAGAGCTCAAGCAACCAGCCAGCACTCAGAAAATGGCAACTGAAGGAAAGATTCCAAAGGCAAAGACTCCGTCATTTCAGAACAGTGATGATGCTGATAATGATGATGACTTGCAAGCAGAGGAGATGCCTGAAATGTAAGTAATAACTTGTGCAAAAATAATTATCATGATTAACAATTCTAAAAGCAAACCAAAATTTAGAAAGACAGAAATACAGTGTATTAATTGATTTGGAAAAAAAACGGTGACAAGATCAAGATTCAGGCAAAGAGTTATGGAAACAAAATTGACCTTGGCCAAGACAGTAAGGAGCGCATGAAGACAGATTGTTTGTCATATTAAAGAATTGTTGGGTATCTTGAAAGTTCAGGACAGATGCTGTTTCTCTTGCAAAGGCTTACAGGTCCAAGGTTGTATACACATAGGCCTATGTCCTTGGGCTTGATCTATAAATGCCCTCTTATGATTATAATACTCGCTAGAAGGAGTTAACATATAAAATGATATCGTGCTATGATACTCCAGTATTAGACAAGCATTAGACATTGGATATTGTACGATTTACTATGTTAGCTTGGTTCATCATGTAGGGGAAATAGCTTTGTGCTTGTTGTGGACTCAGCAATGTAGGTAGAGTCTCAGCGACTGATTTATGCTTTCTCCTTGATACAAGCACACTCATTTCACATCGATATATATTTGAATGAAATGTGATTTCTTTAGTTTTAATCGATGCGGTTCACATGTGTTAGTGTATGATGCTTTGGGATGTCAAGCATTCCTTTGACAGCTTCAACATTGCTGGTGACTGGAAGGGGTTGAACCCATGGGAAGGATTTGCCTCAAGGTCACAGGAGTTCAGACAGATGGATGTCCCGGAGGAAAGAGTTCACTGAAACAACCTGGCTCCCAGCATTCCTGCTTGTCAATGCTACATTGACCAGCAAATTGGCTTTAAGGCAGAAAATACCTAATGTCCAATGATGCCACAGATCTCCTAACCGATGTCCACCAATATCCCAACGGACAACCAGGATTCATTATTCTTCATTGATTCGTAGCAAATCATATTCCAGTGCTCCCAGTTGTTTTCTGTTATACTTTACGACCCCACTGATATTGCAATATTTCTGGCAATACACTCCCCTCTTCCCATTAATCACAAATATTGACACATTTTTTAATGTCTGTTGCTTTTTGTGTTGGCTTTCTTCGCTTGAGGGACACATTTCCAGCTTTCAGCAAATAAAAATGAGATAAAAAAGCTCTTCAAAAGGCTATTTTTTATTCCTTAGAGTCTACTGGATAGGGTCACAGAAATTTCCTTAGTGTTTTGTCATGTCAATTTAGTATTCAACCAGTGGGTAAGCATTAGATAAGTTTTTTTTTGTCACTGTGGAACAGATTGCCTACAATTTAATTCAAGTCTTTTTGATATTCACAGCAGTTTCGCTGTTTGTCAAAATATTTATTAAAATTCAGGTCTTCTTAGTTCTTTCCAAAGTTGTTTATCCTTTATTAAAATTTCCATCAATAATTCTCAGAATAGAAAATGCCTAATTGTTCTTGTATTAGGTGATAATTGCTTTCTATTATTTTGCGCATTATTTTTCTGATATTGATAGTCATGGTACTTAAAGATTAAAATCAATTCAACTGGCATTTGAATTTTTGTGGATTCATTGATCGATAGTGAGATATGAATTCAATGCAACGAAACTTCACAAATTGCAGAGCAGAAAGATAACTTTTTGCATCATCTCTGGCTCAATATTTTTCTTTTCAACGATCGAAAAACAGACATTCTTTGCTTTTGTAGGGATCTTTCCTCTGATTTTAAAACACCTGTTGATGTTGCACATAAACATTTAAAAAATAATTGTCAGTTTTAAAAGACAAAGATCAGGGCATCAAAGCATCAAATTATATGCCCTTTCTTTTCTTTCCAATTCAGCATTGCACTAGAAAAGCAATTACCGCAAAAGCCCTGGAGTCTCAAGGCTAGCTGAAGACCAGAGTGACCGAGTCTAATTTTGCTTTTATTTCTCTATTTTGTATTTCTTGTTTTTGTACTGTTGATGTCTGGACCAAAAAATCTATTCCTGTCAAACTGACATAGATTTTCTTGACATTATCTGAAGTCAGTCTGTCCCCTGCTAGTCTATAGACTCCCACACGTAGGAGAGTATGCTCATTGACATTTAGGAGGAGCAAATGCTTGTCATTTCAATCAGGATGCCAATGTGAAGCTTGTCTGAACTAAGACACACCAGGATGGTGTGCAACAAATGCTTTTTTGCTCCTTTTATCTTTTGCTATAGCACGGGATATGATAGATAGTAGAAACATGAGGTTTCTTAAAGTCAACAATGTCATTGTACCATTTGCGAGGAAAATCACCATTTCAGTGATGTCTGCACCGAAGCTGCTTACATGGATAAGAAATTGAAGGATCTTATGAAGAAGACTAGTGCTCCATCTACAAGCCAAGTGAAAGTTCAGCCGTAGGGAAAAACAAAAAAATATTAAACAGAGCAAACAAGTAGGCCAGGGCAAAAGGTCAGAACCAGCAACTGCGTCAACCAAAGTGACAGGAAAGGGGCCTGGTCGAACCAAAAAGCCCACAAGCACAGATGATATTACAAGAGAGCCCAAGCAACCAGCCAGCACTAAGAAAATTGCAACTAAAGGAATCATTCCAAAGGCAAAGACCCCATCACCTCAGAACAGTGATGATGCTGAATGTTGAACAGACTCAAGTTTATGCTTCCAGATTCAGTGCTTTTTACAATTTATAATTCTCTAATTGTGCCTCACTTAAATTATGGTGCCTTGATATGGGAACGCAATATATCCAGATTAGCTGTTTTGCAGAAAAAGGCTTTGAGAGCTGTGACCAAAAGTAGATATAATGCACACACTAGCATTATCTTTAAAAATCTGAGGACCTTAAAATGCCAAGACATCTGTGCACTGCATTGTTTAAAATTTTGTTTTAAGCTATAAAATAAGCAACTACCAAAATATTTTCTAAGTTCAGGCATTTTTATGAAAAGGAATGAAATTCATGACCATTATAACAGGAGAATAAATGATTATTACTTACCAAGGATACGACATGAGTTTATGAAACAAGGAATACGATTTAAAGTAGCTGTTACTTTTAATAATATGAAGCCGGCTTTCAGGGACAAGATAGATACTCACAGCCTCCTTGGTTTTAAAAACTATGTGAAAAATGCTATGATTGACGGTTATGATCCAATTTGCCGCATTGAACACTGTTACATATGCAACAGACTATAAGTTATTTTTACTTTTTTATCTTCTATTTTTGTCATTTATTGTTTTGCTTTATAATTTACTTGACAGACAGACAGACGACGTTGAGTAACTTTGTTCACAAAGCAGTTATGTGACTTTTCAAACGGACTGATATTACTGAATGACTGACAGAACCCGACTGATTTAATTACTTTTGTTTACTGGCAACTTTTGTTTGTTTTTCCTTTTATAATTATATATCTGCTGTGATTCATGACTACTTTAAAAATTTCCTTTGCTGTCTCCCACTCTGCCTCTCAATCATTTTCATTTTTTTTTTCTTTATGGTGGCCCTAAGCCAGCGGCCAATTAGGCCTTTTTGGGGTCTCCGACCTGACAAAGTTGAATTTGTTTATGCATGGTTTGTACTGCAACACTGAAAGGTAAATAAATGAATCTGAATCTGAATCTGAATCTGAAAATCTGAATCTGCTGATAATGATGATGACCCGCAAGCAGAGGAGATGCCTGAAATGTAAGAAATAACTTGTGCAACAATAATTATCATGATTAACAATATTAAAGGCAAAACATAATTTAGAAAGACTGACAAATTATATAGTTTAGAATAAAGAACAGTGACAAGATCAAGACACAGGCAATGAGTTATGGAAAGGAAGTTGACCTTGACCAAGACAGCAAGAAGCACATGAAGACAGATGAGTAATTGATAACCAAGCAAGTTACTTTGTATCCCTCAATTTAGTTGATTGATGAAGGGGAAGTGGTCGTTACATTAAAGAATTGTCAGGTATCTTCAAAGTTTGGGACAGATGCTGTTTTTGCGAGAAGAGACTAACAGGTTCAAAGTTGCACATATCTAGGCCTATGACCTTTGCTTGTTCTATAAATGCTCTGTTATGATTATGATACAGCTTTTAGATCAGGAGAAAACATATAAATTGATATTGTACTATGGATTAAAAGCATTGGTATATCATGTAGGGAAAATAGCATTGTGCTTGTTATACTTATAATCTCAGCACCTGATCCTTGCTATCTCCTTTATATCTCTATGACACAAGGTACTCATTTCACATTGATATGTAATTGAATGGAATGGGATTTCTTCAGGCCAAATCCATGTGGTTCATATGTGGGTCAGTGTATGATGCTTTGGGGATGTCAGGCATTCCTATCACAGCTCCAACATTGCTGATGACTGGAAGGGGTTGAACCCCTGGGAAAGAATTGCCCCAAGGTCACCCAAGGGCACAGGAGGTAAAAAAGATGAACACCCCGGATGTAAGGACTCACTCAAGCAACGTAGCTCCCAGTAATCATGCTTGTCAATGCTATATCAACCAGTGAACTGGCTTTAAGGCTGAAAAGACCTCATGTCCAATAATGCCACAGATCTTCTAACCGATGCTTATCAATGTCCCTGCTGACAACTTATATTCATAATTCTTCATTGATTGATAACAAATCACATTCTACTGCTCCCAGTTGTTTTCTGTCATACTTTACAACCCCTTCAATACTTGCAATATTTCTGGCAAAAACCCTTCCCATTTCCTATAAATAACGAATATTGATACATCTTTCTAATGTCTGTTGCTTTGTGTATCAGCCTTCTTCGCTTGAATTAACCATTACCAGCTTTCTGCAAAATAAAAAGAAGATGGATGAATGTTTGGGGTTTTTATGTCCTGTATTTATGCACTTGGTACACGTAGGCTAATTAGGACAGGTGGAGTACACAGCAATGAGGCGAAGGATGATTGAAACAGCCGTCCAACATAGGCTCAGGTGACCCGGCAAGAGCTGGATCCAGTGATTGGCAGTCATGAAAAGACCTCCAAAAGGCTATTTTCATTCTGTAGAGTCTACTGGATAGGGTTACCAAAACGTCAGTGTTTTGTTATGTCAATTTAATATTCAACTAGTGGGTAAGCACATACATGTAAATGATTTATTTTGTTACTGCAGAACTTACATGCATTGCCTACAATTCAAGCCTTTTTCATTTTCAGAGCAATTATTCTGTCTGTCAAAATATTCACTAAAATTCAGGTCTGCTTTATACTTTCTAAAGTTGGTTATCCTTTATTCAAATTTTCATCAATAATTCTGTGTAAATTGCCTATTATCGTCCTTGTATTAGATGGTAATCATTTCCTAACTTTTCGAAAATTATTTTTCTAATATTGATAGTCTAGGTATTTTGAGATTACAATCAATTCAGTTAGTCTTTGAAATTTGGTGGATGCATCGATTGATAGTGAGATTTGAATTCATTGCTACAATCAGACAATGCTGAGCAAAATCTGCATCATCTCTGATTTGATATTTTTCTTTTCACCGAACAAAAAACAGACATCCTTCTTTGAAGAAATCATTCCTCTGATTCTGAAGCCTCTGTTGATGTTGCACATATTCGGTTAAAAGCGAACAGTGGTTTTCAAAGACAAAGAGCTGGGCATTAAAGCATCAAATTAAATGTCTTTTTTTCCTTTCCAGTTCCGCATTGCGGTAGAAATGCAAGTCTTTTAAAAGGCTAACTGACCACCAGAGTGACTGAGTTCATTTTGCTTTTATTTCTCTTGCGTATTTTTTGTTTTTTTTGTACAGTTGATGTCTGGAACGACCAGAAAAAGTCTATTCCAGTTGCTCTGACATAGATTTTTCCTGACATTTTCTGAAGTCAGTCTGTCCCAAGCCCAATCTATAGCCTCCCAGTCATAAGAAAATATACTTGTTGACTTTGGGGAGGAGCAAAAGCTTGCTTTTGAATCAGGAAGCCAATGTAGAGCTTGTCTGAATTAAGACACACCAGGGTGGTTTGCAACTCATGCTTTTTATTTCTCTTTATCTTTTACTACCACAAGATATAAATTGCATGATGGTTGGTATGAACATGAAGTTTGTGTCAAGTCAACGATGTCTTTGTACCATTTGCGTGAAAAATCATCATTTCAATGATGCCTGCATCGGAGCTGCTTAAATGGATGAGCAATTGAAGGATTTTACAAAAAATACTGATGCTTTGACTACAAGTCAAATGAAAGTTCAGCCGAAGGGATAAAAAATATAAATATTAAGCGGAGCAAGCAAGTAGACCAGGGCAAAAAGTCGGAACCAGCAACTGCGGCAACCAAAGTGGCAGGAAAGGGCCCTGGTCAAACCAAAAAGCCTACCAGCACCAATGATCTTCCAAGAGAGCTCAAGCAACCAGCCAGCACTCAGAAAATGGCAACTGAAGGAAAGATTCCAAAGGCAAAGACTCCGTCATTTCAGAACAGTGATGATGCTGATGATGATGATGACTTGCAAGCAGAGGAGATGCCTGAAATGTAAGTAATAACTTGTGCAAAAATAATTATCATGATTAACAATTCTAAAAGCAAACCAAAATTTAGAAAGACAGAAATACAGTGTATTAATTGATTTGGAAAAAAAACGGTGACAAGATCAAGACTCAGGCAAAGAGTTATGGAAACAAAATTGACCTTGGCCAAGACAGTAAGGAGCGCATGAAGACAGATTGTTTGTCATATTAAAGAATTGTTGGTATCTTGAAAGTTCAGGACAGATGCTGTTTCTCTTGCAAAGGCTTACAGGTCCAAGGTTGTATACACATAGGCCTATGTCCTTGGGCTTGATCTATAAATGCCCTCTTATGATTATAATACTCGCTAGAAGGAGTTAACATATAAAATGATATCGTGCTATGATACTCCAGTATTAGACAAGCATTAGACATTGGATATTGTACGATTTACTATTTTAGCTTGGTTCATCATGTAGGGGAAATAGCTTTGTGCTTGTTGTGGACTCAGCAATGTAGGTAGAGTCTCAGCGACTGATTTATGCTTTCTCCTTGATACAAGCACACTCATTTCACATCGATATATATTTGAATGAAATGTGATTTCTTTAGTTTTAATCGATGCGGTTCACATGTGTTAGTGTATGATGCTTTGGGATGTCAAGCATTCCTTTGACAGCTCCAACATTGCTGGTGACTGGAAGGGGTTGAACCCATGGGAAGGATTTGCCTCAAGGTCACAGGAGTTCAGACAGATGGATGTCCCGGAGGAAAGGGTTCACTGAAACAACCTGGCTCCCAGCATTCCTGCTTGTCAATGCTACATCGACCAGCAAACTGGCTTTAAGGCAGAAAATACCTAATGTCCAATGATGCCACAGATCTCCTAACCGATGTCCACCAATATCCCAACGGACAACCAGGATTCATTATTCTTCATTGATTCGTAGCAAATCATATTCTAGTGCTCCCAGTTGTTTTCTGTTATACTTTACGACCCCACTGATATTGCAATATTTCTGGCAATACACTCCCCTCTTCCCATTAATCACAAATATTGACACATTTTTTAATGTCTGTTGCTTTTTGTGTTGGCTTTCTTCGCTTGAGGGACACATTTCCAGCTTTCAACAAATAAAAATGAGATAAAAAAGCTCTTCAAAAGGCTATTTTTTATTCCTTAGAGTCTACTGGATAGGGTCACAGAAATTTCCTTAGTGTTTTGTCATGTCAATTTAGTATTCAACCAGTGGGTAAGCATTAGATAAGTTTTTTTTTGTCACTGTGGAACAGATTGCCTACAATTTAATTCAAGTCTTTTTGATATTCACAGCAGTTTCGCTGTTTGTCAAAATATTTATTAAAATTCAGGTCTTCTTAGTTCTTTCCAAAGTTGTTTATCCTTTATTAAAATTTCCATCAATAATTCTCAGAATAGAAAATGCCTAATTGTTCTTGTATTAGGTGATAATTGCTTTCTATTATTTTGAGCATTATTTTTCTGATATTGATAGTCATGGTACTTAAAGATTAAAATCAATTCAACTGGCATTTGAATTTTTGTGGATTCATTGATCGATAGTGAGATATGAATTCAATGCAACGAAACTTCACAAATTGCAGAGCAGAAAGATAACTTTTTGCATCATCTCTGGCTCGATATTTTTTCTTTTCAACGATCGAAAAACAGACATTCTTTGCTTTTGTAGGGATCTTTCCTCTGATTTTAAAACACCTGTTGATGTTGCACATAAACATTTAAAAAATAATTGTCAGTTTTAAAAGACAAAGAGCAGGGCATTAAAGCATCAAATTATATGCCCTTTCTTTTCTTTCCAATTCAGCATTGCACTAGAAAAGCAATTACCGCAAAAGCCCTGGAGTCTCAAGGCTAGCTGAAGACCAGAGTGACCGAGTCTAATTTTGCTTTTATTTCTCTATTTTGTATTTCTTGTTTTTGTACTGTTGATGTCTGGACCAAAAAATCTATTCCTGTCAAACTGACATAGATTTTCTTGACATTATCTGAAGTCAGTCTGTCCCCTGCTAGTCTATAGACTCCCACACGTAGGAGAGTATGCTCATTGACATTTAGGAGGAGCAAATGCTTGTCATTTCAATCAGGATGCCAATGTGAAGCTTGTCTGAACTAAGACACACCAGGATGGTGTGCAACAAATGCTTTTTTGCTCCTTTTATCTTTTGCTATAGCACGGGATATGATAGATAGTAGAAACATGAGGTTTCTTAAAGTCAACAATGTCATTGTACCATTTGCGAGGAAAATCACCATTTCAGTGATGTCCGCACCGAAGCTGCTTACATGGATAAGAAATTGAAGGATCTTATGAAGAAGACTAGTGCTCCATCTACAAGCCAAGTGAAAGTTCAGCCGTAGGGAAAAACAAAAAAATATTAAACAGAGCAAACAAGTAGGCCAGGGCAAAAGGTCAGAACCAGCAACTGCGTCAACCAAAGTGACAGGAAAGGGGCCTGGTCGAACCAAAAAGCCCACAAGCACAGATGATATTACAAGAGAGCCCAAGCAACCAGCCAGCACTAAGAAAATTGCAACTAAAGGAATCATTCCAAAGGCAAAGACCCCATCACCTCAGAACAGTGATGATGCTGAATGTTGAACAGACTCAAGTTTATGCTTCCAGATTCAGTGCTTTTTACAATTTATAATTCTCTAATTGTGCCTCACTTAAATTATGGTGCCTTGATATGGGAACGCAATATATCCAGATTAGCTGTTTTGCAGAAAAAGGCTTTGAGAGCTGTGACCAAAAGTAGATATAATGCACACACTAGCATTATCTTTAAAAATCTGAGGACCTTAAAATGCCAAGACATCTGTGCACTGCATTGTTTAAAATTTTGTTTTAAGCTATAAAATAAGCAACTACCAAAATATTTTCTAAGTTCAGGCATTTTTATGAAAAGGAATGAAATTCATGACCATTATAACAGGAGAATAAATGATTATTACTTACCAAGGATACGACATGAGTTTATGAAACAAGGAATAAGATTTAAAGTAGCTGTTACTTTTAATAATATGAAGCCGGCTTTCAGGGACAAGATAGATACTCACAGCCTCCTTGGTTTTAAAAACTATGTGAAAAATGCTATGATTGACGGTTATGATCCAATTTGCCGCATTGAACACTGTTACATATGCAACAGACTATAAGTTATTTTTACTTTTTTATCTTCTATTTTTGTCATTTATTGTTTTGCTTTATAATTTACTTGACAGACAGACAGACGACGTTGAGTAACTTTGTTCACAAAGCAGCTATGTGACTTTTCAAACGGACTGATATTACTGAATGACTGACAGAACCCGACTGATTTAATTACTTTTGTTTACTGGCAACTTTTGTTTGTTTTTCCTTTTATAATTATATATCTGCTGTGATTCATGACTACTTTTTAAAATTTCCTTTGCTGTCTCCCACTCTGCCTCTCAATCATTTTCATTTTTTTTTTCTTTATGGTGGCCCTAAGCCAGCGGCCAATTAGGCCTTTTTGGGGTCTCCGACCTGACAAAGTTGAATTTGTTTATGCATGGTTTGTACTGCAACACTGAAAGGTAAATAAATGAATCTGAATCTGAATCTGAATCTGAAAATCTGAATCTGCTGATAATGATGATGACCCGCAAGCAGAGGAGATGCCTGAAATGTAAGAAATAACTTGTGCAACAATAATTATCATGATTAACAATATTAAAGGCAAAACATAATTTAGAAAGACTGACAAATTATATAGTTTAGAATAAAGAACAGTGACAAGATCAAGACACAGGCAATGAGTTATGGAAAGGAAGTTGACCTTGACCAAGACAGCAAGAAGCACATGAAGACAGATGAGTAATTGATAACCAAGCAAGTTACTTTGTATCCCTCAATTTAGTTGATTGATGAAGGGGAAGTGGTCGTTACATTAAAGAATTGTCAGGTATCTTCAAAGTTTGGGACAGATGCTGTTTTTGCGAGAAGAGACTAACAGGTTCAAAGTTGCACATATCTAGGCCTATGACCTTTGCTTGTTCTATAAATGCTCTGTTATGATTATGATACAGCTTTTAGATCAGGAGAAAACATATAAATTGATATTGTACTATGGATTAAAAGCATTGGTATATCATGTAGGGAAAATAGCATTGTGCTTGTTATACTTATAATCTCAGCACCTGATCCTTGCTATCTCCTTTATATCTCTATGACACAAGGTACTCATTTCACATTGATATGTAATTGAATGGAATGGGATTTCTTCAGGCCAAATCCATGTGGTTCATATGTGGGTCAGTGTATGATGCTTTGGGGATGTCAGGCATTCCTATCACAGCTCCAACATTGCTGATGACTGGAAGGGGTTGAACCCCTGGGAAAGAATTGCCCCAAGGTCACCCAAGGGCACAGGAGGTAAAAAAGATGAACACCCCGGATGTAAGGACTCACTCAAGCAACGTAGCTCCCAGTAATCATGCTTGTCAATGCTATATCAACCAGTGAACTGGCTTTAAGGCTGAAAAGACCTCATGTCCAATAATGCCACAGATCTTCTAACCGATGCTTATCAATGTCCCTGCTGACAACTTATATTCATAATTCTTCATTGATTGATAACAAATCACATTCTACTGCTCCCAGTTGTTTTCTGTCATACTTTACAACCCCTTCAATACTTGCAATATTTCTGGCAAAAACCCTTCCCATTTCCTATAAATAACGAATATTGATACATCTTTCTAATGTCTGTTGCTTTGTGTATCAGCCTTCTTCGCTTGAATTAACCATTACCAGCTTTCTGCAAAATAAAAAGAAGATGGATGAATGTTTGGGGTTTTTATGTCCTGTATTTATGCACTTGGTACACGTAGGCTAATTAGGACAGGTGGAGTACACAGCAATGAGGCGAAGGATGATTGAAACAGCCGTCCAACATAGGCTCAGGTGACCCGGCAAGAGCTGGATCCAGTGATTGGCAGTCATGAAAAGACCTCCAAAAGGCTATTTTCATTCTGTAGAGTCTACTGGATAGGGTTACCAAAACGTCAGTGTTTTGTTATGTCAATTTAATATTCAACTAGTGGGTAAGCACATACATGTAAATGATTTATTTTGTTACTGCAGAACTTACATGCATTGCCTACAATTCAAGCCTTTTTCATTTTCAGAGCAATTATTCTGTCTGTCAAAATATTCACTAAAATTCAGGTCTGCTTTATACTTTCTAAAGTTGGTTATCCTTTATTCAAATTTTCATCAATAATTCTGTGTAAATTGCCTATTATCGTCCTTGTATTAGATGGTAATCATTTCCTAACTTTTCGAAAATTATTTTTCTAATATTGATAGTCTAGGTATTTTGAGATTACAATCAATTCAGTTAGTCTTTGAAATTTGGTGGATGCATCGATTGATAGTGAGATTTGAATTCATTGCTACAATCAGACAATGCTGAGCAAAATCTGCATCATCTCTGATTTGATATTTTTCTTTTCACCGAACAAAAAACAGACATCCTTCTTTGAAGAAATCATTCCTCTGATTCTGAAGCCTCTGTTGATGTTGCACATATTCGGTTAAAAGCGAACAGTGGTTTTCAAAGACAAAGAGCTGGGCATTAAAGCATCAAATTAAATGTCTTTTTTTCCTTTCCAGTTCCGCATTGCGGTAGAAATGCAAGTCTTTTAAAAGGCTAACTGACCACCAGAGTGACTGAGTTCATTTTGCTTTTATTTCTCTTGCGTATTTTTTGTTTTTTTTTTACAGTTGATGTCTGGAACGACCAGAAAAAGTCTATTCCAGTTGCTCTGACATAGATTTTTCCTGACATTTTCTGAAGTCAGTCTGTCCCAAGCCCAATCTATAGCCTCCCAGTCATAAGAAAATATACTTGTTGACTTTGGGGAGGAGCAAAAGCTTGCTTTTGAATCAGGAAGCCAATGTAGAGCTTGTCTGAATTAAGACACACCAGGGTGGTTTGCAACTCATGCTTTTTATTTCTCTTTATCTTTTACTACCACAAGATATAAATTGCATGATGGTTGGTATGAACATGAAGTTTGTGTCAAGTCAACGATGTCTTTGTACCATTTGCGTGAAAAATCATCATTTCAATGATGCCTGCATCGGAGCTGCTTAAATGGATGAGCAATTGAAGGATTTTACAAAAAATACTGATGCTTTGACTACAAGTCAAATGAAAGTTCAGCCGAAGGGATAAAAAATATAAATATTAAGCGGAGCAAGCAAGTAGACCAGGGCAAAAAGTCGGAACCAGCAACTGCGGCAACCAAAGTGGCAGGAAAGGGCCCTGGTCAAACCAAAAAGCCTACCAGCACCAATGATCTTCCAAGAGAGCTCAAGCAACCAGCCAGCACTCAGAAAATGGCAACTGAAGGAAAGATTCCAAAGGCAAAGACTCCGTCATTTCAGAACAGTGATGATGCTGATGATGATGATGACTTGCAAGCAGAGGAGATGCCTGAAATGTAAGTAATAACTTGTGCAAAAATAATTATCATGATTAACAATTCTAAAAGCAAACCAAAATTTAGAAAGACAGAAATACAGTGTATTAATTGATTTGGAAAAAAAACGGTGACAAGATCAAGACTCAGGCAAAGAGTTATGGAAACAAAATTGACCTTGGCCAAGACAGTAAGGAGCGCATGAAGACAGATTGTTTGTCATATTAAAGAATTGTTGGTATCTTGAAAGTTCAGGACAGATGCTGTTTCTCTTGCAAAGGCTTACAGGTCCAAGGTTGTATACACATAGGCCTATGTCCTTGGGCTTGATCTATAAATGCCCTCTTATGATTATAATACTCGCTAGAAGGAGTTAACATATAAAATGATATCGTGCTATGATACTCCAGTATTAGACAAGCATTAGACATTGGATATTGTACGATTTACTATTTTAGCTTGGTTCATCATGTAGGGGAAATAGCTTTGTGCTTGTTGTGGACTCAGCAATGTAGGTAGAGTCTCAGCGACTGATTTATGCTTTCTCCTTGATACAAGCACACTCATTTCACATCGATATATATTTGAATGAAATGTGATTTCTTTAGTTTTAATCGATGCGGTTCACATGTGTTAGTGTATGATGCTTTGGGATGTCAAGCATTCCTTTGACAGCTCCAACATTGCTGGTGACTGGAAGGGGTTGAACCCATGGGAAGGATTTGCCTCAAGGTCACAGGAGTTCAGACAGATGGATGTCCCGGAGGAAAGGGTTCACTGAAACAACCTGGCTCCCAGCATTCCTGCTTGTCAATGCTACATCGACCAGCAAACTGGCTTTAAGGCAGAAAATACCTAATGTCCAATGATGCCACAGATCTCCTAACCGATGTCCACCAATATCCCAACGGACAACCAGGATTCATTATTCTTCATTGATTCGTAGCAAATCATATTCTAGTGCTCCCAGTTGTTTTCTGTTATACTTTACGACCCCACTGATATTGCAATATTTCTGGCAATACACTCCCCTCTTCCCATTAATCACAAATATTGACACATTTTTTAATGTCTGTTGCTTTTTGTGTTGGCTTTCTTCGCTTGAGGGACACATTTCCAGCTTTCAGCAAATAAAAATGAGATAAAAAAGCTCTTCAAAAGGCTATTTTTTATTCCTTAGAGTCTACTGGATAGGGTCACAGAAATTTCCTTAGTGTTTTGTCATGTCAATTTAGTATTCAACCAGTGGGTAAGCATTAGATAAGTTTTTTTTGTCACTGTGGAACAGATTGCCTACAATTTAATTCAAGTCTTTTTGATATTCACAGCAGTTTCGCTGTTTGTCAAAATATTTATTAAAATTCAGGTCTTCTTAGTTCTTTCCAAAGTTGTTTATCCTTTATTAAAATTTCCATCAATAATTCTCAGAATAGAAAATGCCTAATTGTTCTTGTATTAGGTGATAATTGCTTTCTATTATTTTGCGCATTATTTTTCTGATATTGATAGTCATGGTACTTAAAGATTAAAATCAATTCAACTGGCATTTGAATTTTTGTGGATTCATTGATCGATAGTGAGATATGAATTCAATGAAACGAAACTTCACAAATTGCAGAGCAGAAAGATAACTTTTTGCATCATCTCTGGCTCGATATTTTTTCTTTTCAACGATCGAAAAACAGACATTCTTTGCTTTTGTAGGGATCTTTCCTCTGATTTTAAAACACCTGTTGATGTTGCACATAAACATTTAAAAAATAATTGTCAGTTTTAAAAGACAAAGAGCAGGGCATTAAAGCATCAAATTATATGCCCTTTCTTTTCTTTCCAATTCAGCATTGCACTAGAAAAGCAATTACCGCAAAAGCCCTGGAGTCTCAAGGCTAGCTGAAGACCAGAGTGACCGAGTCTAATTTTGCTTTTATTTCTCTATTTTGTATTTCTTGTTTTTGTACTGTTGATGTCTGGACCAAAAAATCTATTCCTGTCAAACTGACATAGATTTTCTTGACATTATCTGAAGTCAGTCTGTCCCCTGCTAGTCTATAGACTCCCACACGTAGGAGAGTATGCTCATTGACATTTAGGAGGAGCAAATGCTTGTCATTTCAATCAGGATGCCAATGTGAAGCTTGTCTGAACTAAGACACACCAGGATGGTGTGCAACAAATGCTTTTTTGCTCCTTTTATCTTTTGCTATAGCACGGGATATGATAGATAGTAGAAACATGAGGTTTCTGTAAAGTCAACAATGTCATTGTACCATTTGCGAGGAAAATCACCATTTCAGTGATGTCCGCACCGAAGCTGCTTACATGGATAAGAAATTGAAGGATCTTATGAAGAAGACTAGTGCTCCATCTACAAGCCAAGTGAAAGTTCAGCCGTAGGGAAAAACAAAAAATATTAAACAGAGCAAACAAGTAGGCCAGGGCAAAAGGTCAGAACCAGCAACTGCGTCAACCAAAGTGACAGGAAAGGGGCCTGGTCGAACCAAAAAGCCCACAAGCACAGATGATATTACAAGAGAGCCCAAGCAACCAGCCAGCACTAAGAAAATTGCAACTAAAGGAATCATTCCAAAGGCAAAGACCCCATCACCTCAGAACAGTGATGATGCTGAATGTTGAACAGACTCAAGTTTATGCTTCCAGATTCAGTGCTTTTTACAATTTATAATTCTCTAATTGTGCCTCACTTAAATTATGGTGCCTTGATATGGGAACGCAATATATCCAGATTAGCTGTTTTGCAAAAAAAGGCTTTGAGAGCTGTGACCAAAAGTAGATATAATGCACACACTAGCATTATCTTTAAAAATCTGAGGACCTTAAAATGCCAAGACATCTGTGCACTGCATTGTTTAAAATTTTGTTTTAAGCTAGTAAATAAGCAACTACCAAAATATTTTCTAAGTTCAGGCATTTTTATGAAAAGGAATGAAATTCATGACCATTATAACAGGAGAATAAATGATTATTACTTACCAAGGATACGACATGAGTTTATGAAACAAGGAATAAGATTTAAAGTAGCTGTTACTTTTTATAATATGAAGCCGGCTTTCAGGGACAAGATAGATACTCACAGCCTCCTTGGTTTTAAAAACTATGTGAAAAATGCTATGATTGACGGTTATGATCCAATTTGCCGCATTGAACACTGTTACATATGCAACAGACTATAAGTTATTTTTACTTTTTTATCTTCTATTTTTGTCATTTATTGTTTTGCTTTATAATTTACTTGACAGACAGACAGACGACGTTGAGTAACTTTGTTCTCAAAGCAGTTATGTGACTTTTCAAACGGACTGATATTACTGAATGACTGACAGAACCCGACTGATTTAATTACTTTTGTTTACTGGCAACTTTTGTTTGTTTTTCCTTTTATAATTATATATCTGCTGTGATTCATGACTACTTTTTAAAATTTCCTTTGCTGTCTCCCACTCTGCCTCTCAATCATTTTCATTTTTTTTTTCTTTATGGTGGCCCTAAGCCAGCGGCCAATTAGGCCTTTTTGGGGTCTCCGACCTGACAAAGTTGAATTTGTTTATGCATGGTTTGTACTGCAACACTGAAAGGTAAATAAATGAATCTGAATCTGAATCTGAATCTGAAAATCTGAATCTGCTGATAATGATGATGACCCGCAAGCAGAGGAGATGCCTGAAATGTAAGAAATAACTTGTGCAACAATAATTATCATGATTAACAATATTAAAGGCAAAACATAATTTAGAAAGACTGACAAATTATTTAATTTAGAATAAAGAACAGTGACAAGATCAAGACACAGGCAATGAGTTATGGAAAGGAAGTTGACCTTGACCAAGACAGCAAGAAGCACATGAAGACAGATGAGTAATTGATAACCAAGCAAGTTACTTTGTATCCCTCAATTTAGTTGATTGATGAGGGGAAGTGGTCGTTACATTAAAGAATTGTCAGGTGTCTTCAAAGTTTGGGACAGATGCTGTTTTTGCGAGAAGAGACTAACAGGTTCAAAGTTGCACATATCTAGGCCTATGACCTTTGCTTGTTCTATAAATGCTCTGTTATGATTATGATACAGCTTTTAGATCAGGAGAAAACATATAAATTGATATTGTACTATGGATTAAAAGCATTGGTATATCATGTAGGGAAAATAGCATTGTGCTTGTTATACTTACAATCTCAGCACCTGATTCTTGCTATCTCCTTTATATCTCTATGACACAAGGTACTCATTTCACATTGATATGTAATTGAATGGAATGGGATTTCTTCAGGCCAAATCCATGTGGTTCATATGTGGGTCAGTGTATGATGCTTTGGGGATGTCAGGCATTCCTATCACAGCTCCAACATTGCTGATGACTGGAAGGGGTTGAACCCCTGGGAAAGAATTGCCCCAAGGTCACCCAAGGGCACAGGAGGTAAAAAAGATGAACACCCCGGATGTAAGGACTCACTCAAGCTACGTAGCTCCCAGCAATCTTGCTTGTCAATGCTACATCAACCAGTGAACTGGCTTTAAGGCTGAAAAGACCCTCATGTCTAATAATACCAAAGATCTTCTAACCGATGCTTATCAATGTCCCTGCTGACAACTTACATTCATAATTCTTCATTGATTGTTAATAAATCACATTTTACTGCTCCCAGTTGTTTTCTGTCATGCTTTACAACCCCTTTGATATCTGCAATGTTTCTAGCAAAAACCCTTCCCATTTCCTATAAATCCTGAATATTGATACATGTTTCTAATGTCTGTTACTTTTTGTATAAGCCTTGTTCGCTTGAGGGAACTATTTCCAGCTTTCAGCAAATAAAAGGACGATAAAAAGCTCTTCAAAAGGCTACTTTCATTCCTCAGAGTCTACTGGACAGGGTCACAAAATCGTCCTTATTGTTTTATTATGTCAATTTAATATTCAACTAGTGGGTAAGCACATTGAACGATTTTTTTTTGTTACTGTGGAACTTATTTCCTACAATTCAAGCATTTTTGATTATCAGAGCAGTTATGATGTGTGTCAAGATATTTGTTAAAATTCAGATTTTCCTCACTCTTTCCAAAGTTATTTATCCTTTTTTAAAATTTCCATCAAGAATCTGTGAATAGAAATTGCCTTATTGTTCTTGTACTCAAGATGTCAGAAGATCGAGAGCAGAAAGACAACTTCTAGCATCATCTCTGGTTCGATATTTTTCTTTAAACCAATTAAAAACAGACATCCTTCTTCCCTTTGTAGGGAGATTTCCCATTTTTCTAAAGCCTCTCTTGATGTTGCATAAATTCTGTTACAAAACAAAGAGCAGGGCATTAAAGCATCAAATTAAGTGTCTTTTTTTTTCTTTCCTGTACCGCATGGCCATAGAAATGCAATTACTGGAAAGGCCCTAGAGTCTCAAGGCTAGATGTCGGAAACGACCAGAAAAACCCTATTCCACCCGGACTGACAAAGATTTTTCTTGACATTATCTGAAGTCAGACTGACCTCAGCCAAGTCTATATACTCCAACGCATAGGAAAATAGTTATCGACTTTGGGGAGAAGCAAATGCCATTTGAATCAGGAAGCCAATATTTTTTTTTATTATTTAGTTTACTAACACTTCTTGTTTAATTTCACTGCATAAACTGAATTCTAGACTCTGTTGTGTGTGTGTGAAGCTATTTGCCTATTGCGTAACTGTTTTCCTAGCTAACAAGCCCCTCGGCTTTTATGCCTACATATATTTGGAACTACAAATATTGTACTTTTTATGGTGAAAATAATAATAATAACACAAAAAAGGTAGAACTTGTCTAAACTAAGTCAATGATGTTATTGTACCGTTCGCGAGAAAAATCATCATTTCAGTGATGCCTGCACCAGAGCTGTTTGCATGGATAAGCAATTGAAGGATTTTACAAAGAATAGGGGAGACCGGGGCTAGTTGAATCGCGGGGTTAGTTGAATATTTGCTCTTATTCCCTGGGGTTGAATTTTTTTACCAAAATTTTAGTTCTGGCAGATTATTTATTCGTCAAGGCATGACATCACTTCCTACATGAGCCATATTTCGAATTGTGAACTTCACTAGGCTGTTAAGTTGATTTTTGTGCTCCTAAAGTAAATATTTTGGGTTAAAATAATTTTGACCTGTATGCTATTTGAACTATTTTATGCAAAATTTTTTACAATAAGTTGGAAGCCTTTAGTATTACAAATCAACAGGCACAGAGATTTTTTTGGTAAGCCTTTGATAAAGTACCATAATGGGTGACCTAAACCACATGGTGGGTTGGGGCTAGTTGAATCATTTTCCGTGGGGTTAGTTGACACGGTGAAGCAATGCTACGCATAGTCTCGTTATTAACAGCAAAGTAAATAATCATTACTGTATTTTATAGTGTGATCCTATAGGTGTTTTTTGCTGAAATTGCATACATCAGAAAAAAGGTAATAGGATGAGTACCTGCTGAAATACCCAGGAAGCCCTTGAAGAAGCCTTAATTGCTAAACGATAATGTTAAACAGTAGTCCAAGAGTGTTATATTCTTCAGGCAACACTATCTTATTTATTTATACAATGTCAGTGTCTTAAAGCAGGAAAGAGAGGCTTTTGCCTTGGTCATTTCAATAACCGAGTTATTACCAACAGCCAAGCTGGCCACTTGCTGACATTGTAATGAAGCATTCACACCTTAATACAATGCAGGGAAGAGACAGCATCCAAAAAGCCATTTCCCCATTGACTTGTCTCCTTATAAAGATCTTTCTTCTCAGTTTAAAACATCACTGTCTGAAGTACTTTTCATACTGCACAACAATCTCATTATTTCCAAAGATTTCAAAATTTTCTTTCAAGTTGATATTGCTATGTTTTGTATTAAATTCTGTAATACATAATTTGTAATGTTAAACCTCATTGCTATTTAGGAATCAGTTGTTGTATTATAAATGTTTATTGAACAAATTTTTATCGGTAAATATGATTTTTGCTAGTTTATTCTAAATGATTCAGCTAACCCCATGTGGTGTTTCAACTAACCCCGGCCCCGGGGTTAGTTGAAACACTTGGTCTCGTGGTACTTTCAAGCTCATAGTGAGAACTTGTCAATATTTTAAACAAAGTTGTTCCATGGAATGTTGAGGTGAATACTGTAGCTAGCACTTGCTAAAATATTGTACCTGTATCTACTACCATAAGCTCAGCAGAACGCGACAAAAAATTGGCGATTCAACTAACCCCGGTCTCCCCTACTGATGCTCCATCTACAAACCAGGTTATTAAAGTTCAGCCGAAGGGAAATAATTAAAAAAACAAGACGAGCAAACAAGTAGGCCAGGGCAAAAAGTCTGAACCAGCAATTGCGACAATCAAAGTGGCAGGAAAGGGCCCTGGTCAAACGAAAAAGCCTACCAGCACTGATGATATTCCAAGAGAGCCCAAGCAACCAGCCAGCACTAAGAAAATTGCAACTAAAGGAAAGATTCCACAAACAAAGACCCCGTCACTTCAGAACAGTGATGATGCTGATGATGATGATGACTCGCAAGCGGAGGAGATGCCTGAAATGTAAGTATAACTTGTGCAACAATAATTATCATGATTAACAATATTAAAGGCAAAACATAATTTAGAAAGACAGAAAATTCATTTAATTTAGAATAATGGATGGATGATTGGGGATTTACGTCCTGTATTTATGCACTTGCTAGGTGAGTTAGGACAGGACGAAGACACGGCATTGAGGTGAAGGATGATTGAAACATCCATCCAACATAGGCCCAGATGACCTGGCAATAGCTGGATTCGAACCCTAGACCCCGCGATTGGCAGTCCAGCACGCCACCACTAGACCATCCCTCCCCCCCTTAATTTAGAATAAAGAACAGTGACAAGATCAAGACTCAGGCAAAGAGTTATGGAAACAAAGTCGACCTTGGCGAAAACAGCAAGGAATGGATGAAGACAGATTAGTAAATAATAGCCAACTCAGACACTTTGTCTCTTTCTGAGTCCCTCAATAGCTGAATGATGAGGGGAAGTGTTCGTCACATTAAAGAATTGTTGGGTATCTTGAAAGTTCGGGACAGATACTTTATTTGCAACCAAATGCCATCTTATGATTATGATACTCATTTAGATTTTTAAGGAGATAACATATAAAATGATACTGCACTATGGATGCTTAAGCACAGACAATGGATATTGTAGGATATACTATTTAGCATTGGTACATTATGTGGGGAAAATAGCCTTGTGCTCATTATCGTCTCAGTGACTACTCATGCTTTCTCCTTGGCCTTGATACAAGCAACTCATTTCACATCAATATGCAGTTGAATGAAATCCATGCGGTTCATGTGAGGCAGTGTCTGATTCTTTGGGGATGCCAGACATTCCTATCACAGCTTTAACATTGCTGATGACCGAAAAAGGGTTGTACCAAAGGAAAACAATTGCCCCAAGGTCGAAGGAGGTCAGACAGATCGATGTCCTGGATATAAGGAGTCATCACGCAACTTAGATTCAGATTTCAGATTCAGATTAAGATTAGCATTTTTATAAGGAGTCATCAAGCAACTTAGCTCCCAGCAATCATGCTTGTCAATGCAACATCGACTATGGTGAACTGTCTTTGAGGCAGAAAAGACCCTCATGTCTAATTATATCCACGAATGTTCCAACTTACAAATTGCATTCATTATTCTTCATTGATTGACAGCAAATCTTATTCTATTGCTCGCAGTTGTTTCCAGCCATAGAATACAACCCCTTTGATACTGCAATATTTCTGGCAAAGCACTCCCAATTTTCCATAAATCACAAATATTGACAAGTGCATCTTTATAATGTATGTTGCCTTGTTTATTGGCCTTCTTCACTTGAGAGAATCATTTCCAGCTTTCAGTAAATCAAAATACGATAAAAAGCACTCCAAAAGGCTACTTTAATTCAATGGAGCATACTGGACAGTAGTCCTTGGTGTTTTGTTATTTCAGTTTAATATTCAACTAGCTGGTAAGCGCATTAAATTATTTTATTTCTTACTGTGGAACTTATTGCCTACAATTCAAGCTTGATTTCCTGGGCAGTTACACTGTTTGTCAAAATATTTATCAAAATTCAGAGCATCTTCGTTCTTTCCAAAGTTGTCTGTCCTTTAATGAAATTTCCATCAATAACTATGTGAATAGAAATTGCCTAATAATTCTTGTACTATATAATCGCTTCCTAATATTTTGCACATTATTTTTCTGATATTAATAGTCCCATTACTTAGAGATTATAATCAATTTAACTTGAATTTGAATTTTTAAAGACTCATTGATCGATAGTGAGACATGAATTAAATGCTACGAGGCTTCAGAAGCAGCAGAACAGAAAGACAACTTTTGGCATCATCTCAGGTTCGATGTTTTTCTTTTCAATGATTGAAAAATAGACATCCTTCTTTGCCTGTGTAGGGTTCTTTCTTCTGATTCTATAAGGCCCCTGTTAATGTTGCACATATTCTGTTTAAAAAATGAATGTTGGTTTTAAAACACAAAGAGCTAGGCGTTAAGGCATCAAATCAAATGTCTTTTTTTTCGTTCTATAACTTCAAAGGAACCTGTTAGAACTGCATTGAAGTAGAAATGCAATTACCGGAAAGGCCCTGGAGTCTTAAGGCTAGCCGAAACACCAGAGTGAATGATTTTATTTTGCTTCTATTTCTCTTGCGTATTTCTTGATTTTGTAGTTTGTACAGTTGATGTCTGGAATGACTAAAAAATTTATTCCAGTCGGACTGACATAATTTTTTCCTGATATTATCTGAAGTCAGACAGCCCCCAGCCAATTCTCTAGACTCCCACTCATAGGAAAGTATACTTACTGACTATAGGGAGGAGCAAATGCTTTCATTAGATTCGGGAAGCCAATGTAGAGCTTGTCTGAACTAAGTCACACCAGATTGATATGCAACACATGCTTTTTATTTCCCTTTGTCTTTTACTAGCACAGGAAAATGATGGTTAATATGAACATGAATTTTTTGTCCAGTCAGGTTTGTCATTGTACAATTTTGCGCAAGATATCATCATTTCAGTGATGCCGGCACTGGAGAGGCGTACATGGATAAGCAATTGAAGGATTTTACGAAGAATACTGACGCTCTGTCTACAAGCCAAGTGGAAGTCCAGTCGAAGGGAAAAATAAAAATATTTAGCCGAGCTAACAAGTAGGCCAGGGAAAAAAGGTCTGAACCAGCAACTGCAGCGACCAAAGTGGCAGGAAAGGGCCCAGGTCGATCCAAAAAGCCTACCAGCACTGATGATATTCCAAGAGCGCCCAAGCAACCAGCCAACACTAAGATGATTGCAATTAAGAAAAGATTCCAAAAACAAAGACCTCGTTATCTCACAACAGTGATGATACTGATGATGATTCGCAAACAGAAGAGAGGCCTGAAATGTAAGTAATAACTTGTGCAAAAAAAAATTATCATGATTAACAATTCTAAAAGCAAAACAAAATTTAGAAAGACAGAAAAATTATTTAATGTAGAATAAAGAAAAGTGACAAGATCAAGACCCAGACAAAGAGTTATGGAAACAAAGTTGACCTTGGCAAAGACAGCAAGAAATGAATGAAGACAGATGGGTAAATAATAGCTGATTGATGAGGGGATGTGGTCGTCACATGAAAGAATTGTTGAGTTTCTTGAAAGTTCGAGACAGATACCATATTTGCAAGCAAAGGCTAACAGGTCCAAGGTTGTACACATTTAGGGCTTAATCTATAAATGCCCTCTTGTGATTATGATACTCATTTTAGATTGATAAGGAGATAAAATTATACGCTACTATGGATACTCAAGCATAGCCAATGAATACTGAAGGATATACTATTTAGCATTGCTGCATCATTTATTCCACTGCTCCCACTTGATTTCTGTCTTACTTTACAACCCCTTTAATATTACAATATTTCAGGAAAAAACACTCCCCATTTCCTAAAATTCACAAATATAGACAAATCTTTTCAACATCTGTTGCTTTTTGTATTGGCTTTCTTCATTTGATGGAATCATTTCAAGCCTTCAGCAAATAAAAATAAGATATAAAGCTCTCCAACAGGCTAATTTAATTCCGCAGAGTCTGCTGGACAGTAGTCCTGAATGTTTTGTTATGTCAATTTAATATTCAACTGGTGGGTAAGCACATTAAATGATTTTGTTTGATGCTGTGTAACTGATTGCCTACAATCATGGTCTTAAATCGATTTTCAGAGCAGTTATGTTGTGTTAAAATATTTATTATAATTCAGGTCTTCTTCATTCTTTCCAAAGTTATTTATCCTTTATTGAAATATCCATCAATAATCTGTGAATAGAAATTGCCTAATTGTTCTTGTACTCAAGATGTCAGAAGATCGAGAGCAGAAAGACAACTTCGAGCATCACCTCTGGTTCGATATATTTCTTTTCACCAATCTCACATGCCAAATAGTGAAAAATATATACCTCCTTCTTCCAAAACGTCTTTTTATTTCTTCCCAGTTCACCATTGCAGTAGAAATGCAATTACTGGAAAGGCCTTGCAGTCTTAAGGCCAGCTGACCACCAGAGTCACCGAGTTCATTTTCCCTTTATTTCTCTTGCGTATTTCTTGTGTTTGTACCGTTGATGTCTGGAATGACTAAAAAGTATATTCGAGGCGGACTGACAACGATTTTTCTTTACATCATCTGAAGTCAGACTGCCCCCAGCAAGTCTATAGACTCCCACACATAGGAAAATACTTATTGACTTTGGGGTGGAGAAATAGTTGCCATTTGAATCAGGAAGCGAACATACAGCTTGTCTGAACTAAAACACTCCAGCGTGGTTTGCAACACATGCTTTTTAGTTCCTTTAATCTTTTACTAGCACATAATATGATGGCTAGTATGAACATGAATCATTTGACAGTCATACTTTGTAGTACAGAAAAGCCAAATTGACATTGTGAAAAAGTATGAGAAATCAAACAAAACTAATTTGACATCAGCCCCTGCAGAAAGGCCGCTGAAAAGATTCTAAGACTAAAGAAAGAAAGAAGTGCAGTACATGGATGTAACCTCACACTGAAACCTGAAATAACGCAACACAACGCTTGGACCATAGCCACTGGGACAACTTTATTACTGGTCTAATCCATTAAGCCACCAGACTCCACTTCTCTTATTGCTGGTGATCTCTTTCCTTGCTGGTTTGGTCTCTTCAAGCAGACGTTATTTTCATTTGGTTTGGAGGAATGCCAGAATATCACTTTTGCAATTAGTTGATTGGTGTGGAACTTTTATATTATGAAACTTCACAGTCCCTATGTTATGTATTTGGCTTCTAGATAATGAACATATACACTACCTGGTAACATCCATTTGCTGTGCTTGATATTCTTATCTTTTAGTCTGGGATCGTGTAGGTTTTTTTATTCAGTTTTTGGCAGCCTCAATAAAAAAAGGGGTCTAACAACTTGAACGATGCTTTATCAAGTGTGCGGCATAGCCTTATTTCAGTTGATATTTACACATTGATAATAAGAAATAATCCTTCAAGAAGAAACTTCCACGGATGTTTTTTGACTGTGTATTTTTAGGAAATGGAGCACCACATACTGTACAAACATAGTCTTGCTTACATTAGTTCTTTCACAAAGTTGTATTCTTTTTTATGTCTGGAAATCACAACAATCCTCGATTGTTCTTGTCTGATAAATTGCACAAAAAACTTCATGGCCATACCAGTCACCAGTTTCTGTGTTTGCAAAAGAGAAAGGCAAATAAATAAGTACAGCACACCAGTCTTGTTTTCCTAAGTTCAGCCGAGTTCAGTTTGACTTATGGCTGGCTGATATGCTCGGTAAATATCTGTCACCACTATCAAAAAGTATTCTCCTGTCTGAAACGACTAGGCGCAGTCTGATTTTGATAATACCAAGAAAAAACACCACTTGCACAAAAGAGTCGGATATGAAAACACAAAATGTAAAAAGAAATCAATTCCTAGACTGGTGAAAAATATGCAAAGAATGTGTGAAAAATCACCTTTCGGTTCAGTGTTTCCTGAAGCGTTTAACCATCAGATTCAAATCTGCCTGTCAATCAATGGATTCATGAAACTGCAAATGCCAATTGAATCGATTTTAATCTCAAAATACCAGGACTATCAACGTCAGTCGAATACTGTGCAAAAAAAATTAGGAAACGATTATCATCAGAACAGAAAACAATTTGGCAATTTCAATTCGTGGAATTATTGATTGAAGTTTCAAAAAGGGATAATCACAGTTTAAGATACAATGATAAAGCACTCATCCATACTGTGATTTCAACATTTTGGCACAGCAGAAATGCTGCAGATGAAAAATACATGCATATGGTTTGAACCTCAGGACCTGGATGGGTCTAATCTAAAGTGAGCTTTCACTTCATTAAAAAACTACAAGTAAATGAGGCTGTCACTAACTTGAGGCCAAATATTAGTCCTAACATTTTCTAGAAAGCTTGAGTGAGGCACAGAGCTGCAACTTGGACCAAGCTCTTCCCTCTTGCTATTAGACGGACTTGCCAAAATGTGCCAAATCTGGTGAATGGACACGTCATGGTGACTATAGAGTCTCTCCCGGATCAATCTATGGACTACATCCACAGTCAAGCTACAGTTATTCCAACTGTCAGTGGTACAAATGTCAACTGAGCTACAAATTTATTATCAGGTTTGAAAACTGCATGGACAACTTTTGGCACATTTAAGTCCACATGGATATATTCACTCTTTGCATATGGCCTATCTCAAAAATAATGAAGCCAAAGTGTGACATGACCATCAAAATTTTAAAATGTATTTTTGTATGAAATAACCTAAGCATATTGTAAAGAACATATTTAAGTTCCAGAAACTATATTGGCCATGGTGCTTTGATGAGTGGAAATAATTGATAACAGCTGAATATTACAGAATTTTTAAAAGTTTGTTTTTCATGGCAGTAAAACATAACTGGGCTGAATGGTAATTTGTCATGAACTTAAATCCGTTTTCTTTATTTGACAACAGCTGGCACATTTTTAAAAGTCTTCTGGACGATTGTCATTCAAAAACACCAAATGTATTTTGAGAAATACCCAATTTTTCGAAATTTTTCAGAAATTTATTTTCAAAACTTACATATATTAACCCAAGAAGCATATTTTTTCGTTTAAAATGATTTTAACTGCCCTATGTTATGTGTCTATATGTGAGCTTTAAATTGATACCAAATAAGTGTCACCGAAGTGAATGTCTGCTCAGCAAATTTTAAAGAATGCTCCATAATTGTTAAAATGTTTGTAATTAGGCAATGAAACGTACTATAGCTATTGAAATTAATGGTTAATTTTCACTCCTAGTAATATTAGAATGATCGCTACACTGTTTGTCAGAAAAAAAATTGAATACGATCAAACTTTTTCAGAGCGTTACGCGTGCGACGAACATAACTTTTGAATTTAATCACCAGAAACCAGTCAAAAACTTGGGTTAGTTCATAGATTAATAAAACTTCATAGATGTACTATATTTTGAGCCAATCCAGAATAAAAACAGAGCTTTCATAGCTCTGTGTCATTTGAAAGTACTCTCAGCGTTACTCGTGCGACACATTCACCTTTCCAGCTATTCATTGGAATTTTTCCGTGAACTAGATTTTCCAGAATCATAAAAAGCTCCAAAACAACTAAGTAGATGTAATACTAGATCTCAATGGCAAAAAGATTGAACTGAAATATGCTAAAGGGAAACTAGAGCATTTCTGATCAGGAACATTCAAATTTGACTCAATTTTACTAAGTCAACCTTTGAACCCAAATAACTCAATCATGTCAAAACAAGTGGATGGAAGTGCTTGTTTCAATGGAATTATGAAGCCTGGCACAGTGTCCTTGAATGAAGTTTAGGGTTTAAAAAAATGTACAAAGAATCTGTCAACACAGCATTGTAGTACGTGGTCTCAGATTCGATTTGATGTATAGATCTAAAAAATCTGTTGTGACAATTTTGAGAAAATTGAAATTTAAAATTTTTAGTTTTTCACACCCTTGTTGCATGCAAAATATCAGTTTTAGATCTATCAAATAGCATTGCAGTGTTATAAAAACATCACAGCTTATCTACGTACATATTAGGTTACTGAATCAGGTGAAAAATAATAATAAAAAGCATTTTATTTCTAATTTTCACATCATTTTCAACATTTAAGGGTGTTGCAAACTCGCCGTATCATATGATGTGCCAAATCAAATATAAACATGCCCATTTCGGCTTTATTATTTCTTTTTCTGAAGAAAAGTGGCAAATGAATCACCAGGATGTGAGAAAATGCCTTGCTAAATTCATTAGTGATATAAATTGAGATTTTTAGCATTTCACCAGTTGATGTTTTTCAAGTGGGATTCACAAAAACATCTGTAAAGTTATCGGACAACAAATAGTGAACAAATGTCGGAATACCTACTGTCAGCATCTCACAAGTGTGCATCTTCACCACAATTTGCATGTAATAATAATAATAATAAGCATTTATATAGCGCTAATTCCAGTAAACTGCTCACTAGCGCTTGTGCATGATCGATTTATTTGTAGAAACTCGTAAACAGGTAAGTCTTAAGATTTCTCTTGAAACCTTCAAGTGTTTTAGAGGCCTTGACGATCTCTGGGAGTTGGTTCCACAGTTTTGGAGCGGCATGCGAGAAGGCTCGGTCCTCATATTTATTTTTGTTGAAGGAGGTTGGTTCATTTAATAGCATTTTGTTATTGCTTCTCAGATTACAGTTTCGTTCAGATTTTGGCTGAATCATCTTTTGAATATACAAGGGAGCTTGTCCGTTTACTGCTTTCCAAGTTGTTAACATGAGTTTGAATTGTATTCTAGCCGGAATTGGCAACCAATGTAGCTGCTTCCTATGCTGGCTTACACTGTCATGCTTTTTCAATTTTTCAATGAGTCGAACTGCAGAGTTTTGGGCCACTTGAAGTTTATGTAATAAGCGACTTGATGTTCCATACAGAAGACCATTTCCATAGTCTAGGTGAGGAGTCACAAGAGCATTGACAGCTGTTTTGCAGGTTTCCTTGTCCAATGACTTCCGGATTTTTGAAATATTTCTTAAATTGAAATAGGCATTCCGACACATTTTGTTGACTTGTTTTTCCATGGTCATGTTTTTGTCAAAGATTACACCCAGATTTCTAACATGATCGACTGCATTAATTTTGACATTGTCGACATGGATTGACGATATTTGAAGTTTATTAAGTTGGTGTTGACTGCCAATGAGCAGAAGTTCCGTTTTTTCTCCATTGTTACAAAGCTTATTTTCATGGAGAAATTTCCTGATTTCAGCAATGCACTTTTGCATTTTGACTACCGCATTTTTCTGATCTAAGAAAGTTGGTTTGAAAGAGGGAATGAGTTGTTCGTCATCGGCATACTTTTGGTCTTTGACTTGATTTTTTGCGGCCACTTCGCTTAGTGGAGCAATGTATGAATTAAATAGGATTGGTCCTAATTTTGAACCTTGAGGAACCCCAAATTTGAGTGGCAGTTTGGTCGATGTTTTGTCATTAATGATCACTGACTGTGACCTGTCAGACATGTATGACTTGAACCAGCTCAGCGCGGAATCTTTAACACCGTATCTGTTTCCTAAACGTTTTAGTAGAATTTTGTGATCAATAGTGTCAAAAGCAGCTGAAAGGTCCAACATGACAAGCATTGTTACCTCACCTTTGCTCATATTCAACATAATATCATCATGCATCTTGGTCAAGAGGGTTTCAGTGCTGTGGAATTTTCTGTAAGCTGACTGTTTCTCATCAGCCAGGTTGTTTGCAGTAAGATAGTCTATGTATTGCTTGATAACAGCACTTTCAATTAGTTTGCCAAGGAAAGAAAGATTTGACACTGGTCTATAATTCTTTTTGATTAGATCCAATCCACATTTTTTCAACAGAGGTTTTACAAGAGCATGTTTCAGCTCAAGGGGCATTTCTCCCTGTGTGAGTGACTTATTGACAATATTGGTTATAATTGGGAGGAATTCATCAATGCATTCAAGCAAAAGCCACGTTGGAATAGGATCAAGTTGGCAGTGTTTAACCGGCATTTCCCTGATCAGTTTCTTTATGTCACTCTGAGATAGGCTTCTGAAGTGTCGCAGTGTATGAGGGGCAGTTTCGATATTTTCAACAGCATCACTATCCGTAGAGTCCAACTTAGACCTTAGTGTTTTAATGTTCTCATCGAAGAACTTATTAAAATCATTTGCCAAATCAATTTCATTTGTATGTGGTGGGAGAGGTAGTTCCTGTTTTCTGTTCAGACTTGAGTTCAGTAACTTGAACAACTTCTTTGCATCACCATTAGAATCTTTGATTTTGACTCGCAGATCTTCTGATTTGAGGTGACTCAGCTGCAAATTCAATGCATTTCTTTTTTCTTTGAACGACTCCCAGTCTTTTACAAGTCTAGTTCTCCCCCATAATGTCTCCGCTTTCCTTTTTGCTGATTTTAGCAACTTGATATTACATGTAACTTGTATTTGACATCCAAGAGATTAATATGTTTTGATAGATATATTTTTTCAAATCGTAAAAAAAAAATCTATGCAAGTGTTCTAATGGCTTAGATGATCAATTCCAACTTTTATTTCAATGTTTCTGTCCATATTGAAATGTAGGTAGCAATTTTAATGGTCTTCTGTAGAATTTTATGGGCTTTTCTTACCTGTTTTTGCTAATTTTTTAAGATTATTTCATGAAATCTAATGGATGCTTACTTCCAAAATTCATTTGTTCAGTTATAGCATGCACAGATAAACAATATTAATTGTGTGACAGTGGAAGAGAATCTGTTGCTACTAATTCGAAACTTTGTTGATTGCACAAGGACATGCTATAACTGAACAAATGAATTTTGGAAGTGTGTAACCACTAGATTCTATGAAATAATCTTAACAATTAGCAAAAACAGATAAACAAATCACTTAAAATTCTACAGAAGACCATTAAAATTGCTACCTACATTTCAATATGGACAGAAACATTGTAATAAAAGTTGGAAATGACCATCTAAGCCATTAGAACACTTGCATAGATTTTTTTTTAAAGATTTGAAAAAATATATCTATCAAAATATATTAATCTCTTGGATGTCAAATACAAGTTACATGCAAAGCTGTGGTGAAGATGCACACTTGTGAGATGCTGACAGTAGGTATTCCGCCATTTGTTCACTATTTGTTGTCCGATAACTTTACAGATGCTTTTGTGAATCCCACTTGAAAAACATCAACTGGTGAAATGCTAAAAATCTCAATTTATATCACTAATGAATTTAACAAGGTATTTTCTCACATCCTGGTGGTTCATTTGCCACTTTTCTTTAGAAAAAGAAATAATAAAGCCGAAATGGGCATGTTTATATTTGATTTGGCACATTATATGATTCGGCGAGTTTGCAACACCCTTAAATGTTGAAAATGATGTGAAAATTAGAAATAAAATGCTTTTTATTATTATTTTTCACCTGATTCAGTAACCTAATATGTACGTAGATAGGCTGTGATGTTTTGATAACACTGCAATGCTATTTGATAGATCTAAAACTGATATTTTGCATGCAACAAGGGTGTGGAAAACTAAAAATTTTAAATTTCAATTTTCTCAAAATTGTCCCAACAGATTTTTTAGATCTATACATCAAATCGAAGCTGAGACCACGTACTACAACGTTGTGTGACAGATTCTTTGTACATTTTTTTAAACCCTAAACTTCGTTCAAGGACACTGTGCTGGGGATGTGGAGATTCCAAAAAGTGAAAGGAAATAGCAATCGAACATTTCAAACTTTGTAAAATTGAAAGAATTCATCAGGTGAAAAAGTCTATGTCACGCTAAATAAGTGAAAAAATGCATGTTTTCCGATATACTTTCATCTCTATCTCTACTATGGTATAAGAAATCAGTCACTCTCTCTTATTAAAAGCTACTTGAATAACAGATATCAATATGTTCAAATTGATAGTCACAAATCAGACCAATTATGTATTACCACTGGAGTCCCTCAAGGGTCTATATTAGGACCACTACTATTCCTAATCTATGTTAATGACATATCTTCTGTAAGCAAATTATTCTATCCAATAATGTACGCCGATGATTCAACTCTAATGACTACTTTAAATTTGTTTCAACAAACAAGTTTGGCCTCAGATATTAACAACGAACTAAACAAATTTAATAAATGGCTTTGTGCAAATAAATTGTCTTTAAATTGTAAGAAAAGTAAGGCTATGGCTTTTCATGCTCCTCAGAAACGTATTACTTACCCTGCTATATATATGAATAACATACAAATCGACTATGTAGATACTTTCAATTATTTGGGAATTTTTATCGACAAAACACTAAAATGGAATTCACATTGTATTATATCGCTGGAAAAATATCTAAAGTGGTTGGTATTTTAAATAAGCTAAAACACTTTGTTCCACAAAATATACTACTTTCTACATACAATGCATTGTTAGTACCACATCTTAATTATGGAAACATCTTGTGGGGAAATAAAAATAATAAGATTTTTGGATTACAGAAAAAAGCCATTCGTGTTGTTACATTAAGTAAATTTAAAGCGCATACAAGTAAGCTATTTAAAGAACTCCGTATTCTTAAATTTGGGGACATATGTGCACTTCATGATTTTAAATTTTGCTACAAGCTGGAGAACGGTCAGTTACCTATTTATTTTCATTTTATCTTTCAGAAAAATGCACAGGCCCACGCTTATGATATCAGAAATTCCAATAACTTTGTCATTCCTTTAGTAAAGCATGAGTTTGTCAAACAGTCAATACGGTTTAGAATTCCCAAATTTTTCAACTCCATGAACTTAGATATTAGGACAAAGATATATACACATAGTATGATTGGCTTTAAGCTATTTATTAAAAGAAATATGTTTCTCTCATATTCTGAAATATGTAATATTCCAAATTGCTTCATTTGTAATAACAACACATAAGTCTTTTTCATTATTTTATTTTATTATTTATTATATCCATTTTCTATATTCTCTAGCACCACAATCGGAAGTAACTTAACTGAACTAAATACTGAAATTACATTTAAGTCTATTTATTTTGCAACGCCGTCTAACTTGTGATCCTCATGTGGGTGCCCCTTTGCTTTATTATTTATATGTGTGCAATATTTATGTATTCTTCAGGGTCCACTCGATAACGACAAAGACTTGTCTTTGAGTGGGCCCTGGTCTTGAATGATATTAATATATTTTCATTTTCTTGATATTCATTAATTAATTTGTTTTTCCTTCAAGACCAAATAAAGATAATTCTGATTCTGATTCTATCTCAATAACCTTTTGGCGAATTGCTATGAATTTTTCAGGATTTTGGCATAAGAATGTATTTAAGGCAAGACTGTAATATGAAGTTGTTTCATACCGCAGTTATCAAAATTTGTGACCCTCAGTGAAAACCAGCTGTGTGGCTTCATTATTTTTTAGATAGGCCATATCCGTTGTATCCTAATTCAAAGAGTGTATCACTTTAGGAGCAACAGCCTACCGGCAAGGACATAATTTTGAACCAACCAGTTCTACAAACAGTAGCCATTTCAGCAAGTGACCATGATGTGAAGATATTTAAGATGTCCACTGGAACTGGACATGTCAGTACTAGGTGTGGAAGGGAAGGACTTTTTCAACTACAAGACAGCAGGTGAAAATAGAATAGCCAATATCTTCTCTGACTAAATTCGTCCATCTGTCACTAGAGTCAGGGATGCTTTCAGGTCTTATTCTCATTAACTTCACACATTAATCGATAAACACAAATGTTGAAAATAAAAGCAATGAACTGAGAATCTGTCATTGCGTACAACCCTATAAATTAGGAGTTAGAGTTGAGATATGATGTAAATAATTGATAGGCTTTCAACAGGCTGGCAGATGCCATTTTCAGACTCTTTTGTGCACCATGCAGAAAATAACCATGGGATAACCAGGTGAGATAACTGGGTATAGTCCAATGCTTGAGTAAGATAGTAGGTTACAACTCAAATGCCATTTATTACACTTATTGATTGGAGGACAATTAATTGCTTTCATAATATGAGCTTCCAACCCAAATAATCTATTCTGTTACTTTATTGATTATACAGATGGGCAAACAAGACATTTGTTGAATGTGAAGATGAAGGCTTGCTACTATAATTATATTGTGTAACACCAACCATGCATTCATGAATTGAAATAGGTCAAATATAAAGCAAATGAACCATATGCTTTATTTTATGATAATTATACATCTATAAGTAGCAGTGTTTGAATATAGTTTATTTTAAAGTCAACTGCTTAATATGACCTAGAATTGCCTGCCTTGCATCCAATTATGTTTCATTGAATTCCACACACACAGATGTTTCACATTGATCAATTAATTTCAAAAGTGTTATCCTGGCAGACTTTCTTTGGGTCAGAAAAAGTTACTGTGAAGAAAGCAATCCAGTAAGAGAGGCAAGGCCAGTACCAAGTGAGAATTCCATTTGCTTAATGGATTAGAATGGTAATAAAGTTGTTCCAGTGCCTCAGGGCCAAGCAGGTGGTTGCTTTAATTCAGCTGAAGTGTCATGTTACATCAAATTGCTGTACTTTATTTTCTCTTTCTTGAGTCTAGGATAATTCAATCATTCTGGTCTTGAGCAGCCAAGAAAAATTCAAACATGATAGAACCTTATTGAAAATTTTATGGTTTTCGACCTGTTGATTATGTTCACAGAGATAATAAAAAACTAAATATTTCAATGGAATTTCATTTCACATATAATAATTCAATAATAATTCATTGCACTAGTGGAAAGAAGAGTTTTATAAACACAGTTAGTTTATTGATAAAATCTGAATAGAATTTCCCCAATTTCTAACCATAATTAGTATAATATTAATAACTTTGTTATTGTTTGGCAAATTGTGCAAGAAGTCTTGTTCATACTGATCACATTATTCTGAGTTTGCAGAAGAGAAAAATAAATAGAAGTTAGCCTTAGTTCAAGCGAGTCTGGTTTGACTTACTCCTAATTTAATTCCCTGGTGTTCGCCTGTCCCCATAATCAACAAGAACGAACAATGTGTCTGTCTATCTATCTATATATCTATCTATCTAATCATTCGATACCTATGTATCGTATAAGTGAGAATCGTATCTATTAATTTACTGAGGTATCTATCTGACTTTTTATATCCCCTAACTTCTACTCTAATAAATTGTTGTAATCAAGCTGGTGTTTGGTAAATGCATTTTTCCTTCTTTCTTCCCTTATTTCTTTCCTTCTTTCTTTCCTACTTTATTTCCTTTTTTCTTTCCTTCTTTCTCTCCTTTATTAATAAATCTGTAAACACTTGCTGTAAATAATGGCGCGAAAAATGGACACTGTGCAGAATGGTAAAGGTATATTTTCAATTAAATAACCAAATAAGTGACGGAGACCAGCCAAATTCGAAAAGAGCCTTCAATGACCCACAAGTAAGAATACTACAAAGAATCAGATTCATACAGTACATAGTTTTAACAGGATCTTGTGCACAGCATCACACAGGTAGAGAGAGCTTGACTCGTCACATAAGCCCTGCTGCAGGCAGGCTTAAATAAGCATTTACCACATACATGTTAAACTGGCTGTCTGCACACTCAGCAGGGAGCAGTCTGATACTTATGAGATCAAGAAAAAACTGGGCCAGACTTCACAGTTAACAGAAGAAATGACCGAAAAATGTATGCATGGTGACAGCTTTAAGACTTCTATCCTAGGTCAGTAATTGCAAAACGCTGAAAATTTTGAACTACTCCTCTGAGAGCATTGAAAATCCTTTTATAAACCATAATATAACACCCAGAGTATAGACTTGAATGGAATTGTTGATCTCAGGAAAAAGTTAATCATGAGAAATAGAGAATGAAATCAGTTATCAGAAAAGTGAAAAGTAAAATATTCAAAGAAGGTGTAAACAATCACCTTTTTGTTCAGTGTTCTTAAGTGTTAAACATCTGATTCAAATCTGCATGTCAATCAATGAATTTATGAAAATTCAAATGCCAATTGAATTGATTTTAATCTCAAAATACCAGGACTATGAACATCAGGCAAAAACTGTGCAAAAAGATTAAGAAATGATTATCGTTGCAGTTGAGAACAATTAGACAATTTTTGACAGAGGATAGACAAGTTTTGACAGAGGATACGAGGGGCGTTCAGAAAGTTCACGGCTTTTTTTTATATGGACACTTATTTTCAATATAGAACAATTAATTTTTTACAGGATAAAATTCAGTAATTTTGGAAAGGCTTTCCAAAATTTTGGACAACTTGGACATTTTTAAGACATTCTGTGGTTGCCATGGAAACAGAAAGTTTGGCTAGGTGGAGCAGGTAGTACGGAGATCAAGAAAATCAATGAATTGCGGCTGAGAGAGACCTCACTCTGCCATTTGTATTAGTAAGATTGACAATATTTGACACAAGAAATATGATATATGCTTCTGAATATACTTTCAATCATACCAAATGTTTGTATTCTTACAGAGAACCAATGTGGGAAAGCACTCCTGCATGCCCGATTTGGCAAGAGCGATTGAGGCACCAGAATGTAAGTCCTTAACTACATCAGGACTTATGATAAAGCATGGATTCACTGGTATGAGCAAGAGACCTAAAGGGACAGCATTATCCATCCCAGCTTTTCCTTTGACATACAGCTTTACATAAGACCTGGTTTTCCATTAACTTAATCACTGGGGGCAATAGTTTCAGGCACTGGACGAGAAAAGGCATTGGATGACCGAAATGCTTTCACAAAAACATTTCCTGGAGGGCTTCAAGGAACATTTATTTCAATGCATCAGGTGTGTGAATTAATGCTTTTGTAGTACGTGCGAGTATTTTTAAAAGGTAATATTATATTTCTTGTGTTAATTATTGTCAATCTTACTAATACAAGTGGCAGAGTGAGGTCTCTCTCAGCCGCAATTCATTGATTTTCTTGATCTCCATACTACCTGCTCCACCTAGCCAAACTTTCTGTTTCCATGGCAACCACAGAATGACTTTAAAATGTCCAAATTGTCCAAAATTTTGAAAATCCATTCCAAAACTGCTGAATTTTGTCCTGTAAAAAATTTGTAGTTCTAGATTGAAAATAAGTGTCCATATAAAAAAAAGCCGTGAACTTTCTGAACGCCCCTCGTAGACACTTTTCATGCTGTGTTGAATCTTTATTGCAAAAATGGCATGCCAGCTTACATTGTGAATGCAATATTGGTGGTTAGAAAATGGCCCGTCTTTTGCGACTATCTGTATATTTTATATATAAGTTACTTATCCTCTGCCCATATGCCTTTTAAACATGTTAACCAAAGTGACAGTGGTGATCTTGAGTATAGATTGAGCTTGGTATAGCCCTCTAAAGTAATATCCTAATTTAAGTAAGGCCAGCCTGGTTAGGTAATGAAGATGTGAGACATGATAGTCCCGGGACGTTGGGGCTATAGATCCATGGGGAAATGTAAGAGGGACCTCGGGTGTTTTGGTCAATACCAGATGCCTGCCTTGATTTGACCTGCATTCTATACATAAACGGATAGGCTGCGAATTTTCTCATCACATTTTCTTTATATGTTCTTTACTCCACGTGTTGTTTTGGGAGGAATTTAATTCATCAAAAGAAAAGTTATTTGTGTGGAATTGTTGATGTCTTTCACGAAATGAAAACATCTAAAATGTTTGAGTGACTTTCCTATATCTGACCATTATACAAAACAGATTTTCTGAGTTTGACAAAAATGTAAGGAAGAAGGAGCCTACTGTGGTTCTTAGAATAATGTCCTTCGTTGGTTCTGTATGTGTATTCTTGAATTTCTTCCCAGACAGACAGCTAGACAGACAGACAGACAGATGTAGTTTATTCGACCAATATGATTGTTTACAATAATAACATAATTATAATATACATAGACTATTAAGTTGGTCTAGGAGGCATGCACCTTGGCTTGTGCTGCTTTTTCAAAGAGTCAACCGCAGAACAAATGCTTTTTCATTCAAACCAAAATCATAGTCAGTCAGTTAGGTCCAGAATGATGTCTTTTTTTCTTCAGATGCTTGAAACTTCAATTTTGTTGTGAACAAAGTGGAGTCAGAAACCTTTGCAATATTTCAGAATTACAAAGCTACATTTTGTGAAAGTATGCGGAGAAAATAGAAGATTCATGGAACAAAACTAATTTTGATAGGATTAACCTTACAGAGTGGAAACTCACATTTAATTATCAATTAGAAGATATACTTCTAAGCCTTTGCAGTCATCCCAATCTATGACGTTAATGTAAGTTTCTGAGCCCCATATATCTGCCTTAAGGATAAGGTCTAAATGAATTGGGAGATTTCAAATGCTGTTTAATTAATTTCCGAAAAGATAACCTTTTCCGCATTAAATATTCATTCCATTCCCTCTGCGGCTTGCGGCTCATGACAGAACCATTATCTTAAATGGATTGAATTCAGGTCGCATGGATATCATCCCTTGTGGGTATTTAAATGATAGCCTCAGCTCTCTGAACAATTTAAAATCATTAAGACAAAAAGCTTATTTTTTATGCACGACAAATTTTCATTAATGAAGACAATAAAAAGCTTTAAAAAGCTGTATTGCTCACTGGACATATAAAGAGATTAAGCAGAAGTGATATTAAATAAATGCAATAACTTTTATCCAAGCAACATTGTATACTTGGTCAAGCAAACTTTAGTTTTTATAAATTCAAGCAGACATGCCAAATTTCTATCAAATATACTCAATGTGCAGTGTATAGCTTATCTTTTTTACATGGGGTGTTTGTGAAATGGTTGTAGCTGTGTGCTTTTAAATAGTTGGGAGCTGATATCTTACTTCGAGTATTTCCCTAAATTTGCCTTCTTCATTACTTTTATCTCAATGATTGAATTAAGATATTATTATACACAAATAGAATGTCACAGACAACTTGCTTTTTCACCTTAATTAAAGCAAGAAATGGATCTTGTGATCTCATTTCATTTGCGAGTCACTTGCATTGCTTGAAATATCAGCTTTTTTGGCACAGTATCAAATCAACTTGTCCTATTTTCAGAAATGCTGAGACTGATCTTCAAAGTTCTGCTGCAATGACTGGAAAGTAACATGATTCAGAAAAAACTTTGGAAAATGATTGATGACACTAAAATGAAAAGTTCAAACACCTCAGTATCACCAAATGCGATTAAATGAGCTTCATTACAGCAAGATATAAACACCATAGTGTGACTATTAGTGTCAATCTGCAACATTCTGTTAGCAGTTTTCCTTTCTGCTGTGTCCTGTTTATATAATTACATAGATAAGCATCATATACATGTATATGATCTGGTAAACATTCATGTAGGCCTACAGTGTAAAACTTTTTAATATGCTATGATGTTGATATAACCAGTGATGGAAATGGAAAAACATTAACAATTCAAGGCTGACAAAAATCTAAGGAAGAATGACACATGGTTCTCAGAATAATGTCCTTCATTGAAACACAGAACAAATGCTGTTTCATTAAAACACAAATAATGGTCAGTTAGATCCAGAATGATGTCTTTCTTTTCCAGATGTTTCAAACTTCAGTTTCATTGTGAACAAAGCAGAGTCAGAAACCTTTGCAATATTTCAGAATTACAAAGAGACGTTTCATGAAAGTATGCTAAGAAAATCGAAGAACCATGTAACAAAAGTGGCTTTGACAGGATTAACCTTACAGAATGTGAACTCACATTTAGTTATCAATCTTTATATTTCTAAGCTTTTGCGATCATCTCCATCTATGATGGTAATGCACGTTTCTGAACTCCATAATTCTGCCTTAAGGAATAGGCTTAAATGAAATAGGTGATTCCAAATGCTGTTTTATTAATTTCCAGAAAGATTTTTGCATTAAATTTTCATTCCATTCCCTCTGTGGCTTGTGGCTCATGACAGAACCATTATCTTAAAAATCATCCCTTGTCGGTATTAAAATGACAGCCCGGAGTATCATGCCTCCATTCTCTGAACAATTTCTAATCATTAAGACAAAAAGCATATTTTTCATGCACGACAAATTTATATTAACGAAGACCGTAAAAAGCTTTAAAAAGCCATATTGCTTCCACAGGACATGTAAAGAAATTAACAAACATGACATTAAATTAATGCATTAACTTTTATCCAACCCACTTTGTATACTTGTTCAAGCAAACTTGCACCAGTGTCCTGCTTCTTGCTTCTATAGTTTTGTATAGTCCCACCAGACACACCAAATTTTCTATTAGATCAGCTCAATATGCACTATATAGCTTCTAATCCAGCCTTTCATCTTACCATTTTATTAATAATGGTGAATGCTGTTCTGGTGCCACAAGGAAATCCTTTGGGTTTAGCATTTTGTCCATCGTGATGGCCAAGGTAATTACTCCCTTGATAAGATGCCTATTTACAGTGCATGGAGTGTTTGTGAAATAGGTTGTAATGGAGTGCCTTTATATAGTTGCAAGCTGACAGCCTGACATCCTAAATTGAGAAGTACATCTTCATCATTATTATCTTCTTTGATTGATATGATTATATATAGGCCTAAATAATGAGTGACTGAAGAATTGAACATACAAAAATACGCAGAGTGGCATTGACAACCTTAATTCTCACCTTTAAGAAAAGGATTACTTGATATCGTTCTGTTTTTAAGTCATTTGGATGGAGAGAAATATCAGCCTTTCAGGCATAATATCAAGTCAACGTATTTTCAGAACTTCTGAGACTGATCTTCAAAGTTCCACCGTGATAGGATCAAAGTAAAATGATTCAGAATGCACTTTGAGAAAATGTTTTATCATACAAAAATGAAAAGTTCAAACACCGCAGTATCTCCAAATGTGATTAAATGAGTTTCATTACAGCGAAATATAAACATCATAGTGTCAATCTGCAACATGTGTCCTGTTTGTATAATTACATAGACAAACATTATATGTCTGATCTGGCATATATTGTTGTAGGCCCACTGTGTGCAGCTTTTTGATATGCTATGATGTTGAAATAGCTAAGTAAAGTAAAAGGTTGGGAATGAAAAAGAAAGGACAACCTTAAGATATTTGATGGAGAATGACATCTTTATCGGCTATTTTGCCTGAAGGATTTTGCAAGACATTTCTCTGTTTCGACAGCCGTGAGCTTTTGAGTAGAGAAGTTAACCTTGTGAATGGAATGCCCAGAGGGAAGATCAAACAGTCTCCAAAGATGGAATATGAAAATAGTCGATAGGTTTTGATGTTAAAATGGAAGTAAATGTTTGAGTGACTGGAACTGGGAAGTTTAGAGAAAAAGTCCCTGGCTCATTCACAAAAATCTAAAATGATTAATTGTATACATAAAGACATGGAGCCAGACATACAAGCCAGACATACACACAGTCACACACTGAGACACAAAAATATTCACTCCTTTTAGCCACTGTCTTTCAGAATCAGAGGACTGACTCGTTGTGGATTATGTGGTTTTCTTGGGGCTTTCCAACAGATTTGGCATTTTCTCCATGCAGAATGAATTTGGAATCATAAATTCCCTACTTATCCTGGACGTCAGACACAAGATCCCCACTAATTCATCCTTCATCTGCTGATACTCGTAAGTCTGCTATTACCAAACTGATTGTAAACAACTCAAGACAGTACCAAAATGCATATTCCCTTGTACATCACTCAGAAAAAATTGATATTTTAAATGTTTGGTATTTCCTCAATGAAAAAAATCATGAAATAGAGCCATATTCAACTGACGAATCCAGTCTCCTTCATGAAAGAAATACTTTTCATCTTCAATTTGGTGACCTTGAATGCTGCTGGACTATTCATCAAAACCAACATTCAATGACAAAGCCATTCTACAAAATTTATGAATGGCAAAAAAACTGCTAATGATCTTCAGTGTCCTCGAAAGGTTCCATATGAAGAAGCCACTAGGAAAAACGAAGAAGGCGCTAATTACAGAAGATTTCCTGATGGCGCTAAGGTATTATTTGTCATTTTGCAAATGACACTGCCTGCAGTTTCTGTGAGCTTTCTTCCCCTATTGCAATTACCTACAGCGTGACCATAGAACATGATATCATAAGAACAATTATTGGCTTTCCATTGCTGTAAAGACAGAGAAGAGAGTATGTTGAGAATGAGATTATGTTCCCTCTGCAGTCTGCAAGGAAGTAAGTGAAGTAGGTTCACGGACTGATATATGTAAAAATATTGTATAACTTATTAAGAACAATAAAAATGGCTGAGATTAGCTTCTTCTCCATAAGCTATGAAAAATGAGACTTTGATGTGAATTGTTTGCAATAGTACTGCGATGTGAAGAACACTTATAATTTCTAATGATTATCTCTTAGTTTTTTTATATATAGAAGTCTTGTACATAAACATACTTTCTAAAGCAACATTTTTCAATAGCTTGAGGCAAGACCATCTATAATCATTGTATGGAGACACTGTCAGCATAATTTCATTAATTATGTGATTATTTTGGGGTAAATATCTGGATTGACCTATTATCACAATTAAATACAGCTTGAATCTGTACTAACAGAACGTAATTGTGCAGGGATTCCAATTGAGTATGCATTTTTAAAAAGTTGTGTAAACACTATTGCCCAATATAAATAAAAGTCAGATTAATCCCATCTCTGGTGCCCTGCAGTCTTGCTTTCTATCTTCAGGAGGGCTTCTCTTCTCTGACTGAATGCTGCAACTTGAAATCTGTCACTGAAATCACTGCTGTTTTTCTGGTCTACTGCACTGTTCACACATTAATCAATAAACTCAAATTTTGAATGTGAGCTGCAAACAATGAACATTGAATCCCTCATGGAATACAACCCAATAAAATAGAAAGTAAGAATTGGGATCTGGGAAATGACGCTAATCATCAAGTTTTCAACAGGCTGGCCTATGCTATATTCGGATTCTTTTGTGCATACTAGAGACAATAACCATGGGATAACCAGGTGAGATAACTAGGTATATATCTTGCGTAAGATAGTAGGTTACAACTCATATGACATTCATTACACATATTGATTGAAGGACAATTGATTGCTTTCATAATATTAGGCTTCAACCCAAACAATATTTTCTGTTACTTTATCGATTAGACAGTTGGGCAAACAAGACATTTGTTGACTGCAAAGATGAAGGCTTTCAACTGCTGCCTGCATAACATAAACCATGCATTCCCCTAAACATATAAATATAAAGCCAACGAAGCATCTGGTTTTTTTTTTTAATAATATTTCGTAAATAGTGTTTGAATAGTTTGTTTCAAAGTCAACTGCATAATATCTTGGGTCCAAGAATTCTAAGTCACATAAGTCATCAGACCTGACACATTAACAATTATAACCAATCAAGTTGCTTCAATTCCACTCCCAAACAGTTTGAGGCTAATGATCAAATATCAAAAGTGGTGACCTGGCAGACGTCCTTTTTATCAGAAATGCATTAGAGCAATGATACAGTTGAAGAAAGCAATCCTGTAAGAAAGCCAAGGGCAATACCAGGAGAGAACTTCATTTGCTTAATGGATTAGAACAGTATAAAGTTTTATCCGTGGCTAGGGGCAAAGCAGCTTGTTGCTTTATATTTTAGCTGATGTGGTCAGTTACATCAATTTGCTGTACTTTGTTATATATTTTTTGAGTCAAAGATTTCTTTTTTTTTTCATTATATTCTTGAACAGCCTACAAAAATAGCCACATGGTAAACTTCAAGTGCTGAACCCTCCAAGATAACAAGCGATGGGTAAAGATGAAGCCAATCAGACTTGTGCAGCAAATTGAAGCTGATATTATGCTAATTTTGGCATTCTAGTATTCTCATTATGACACAGACAATAATATTCAGTGCATGCAGTCACCACTTTAGAAATATAGCATAGTTCAAATATGTCAATGAACTTAATCACTTTAATTTGGAACAGTAACATGTGTTTTCGACAGCCACTTTTTATGTAACGTCCACGTTGGCACAGTTACTGAGATCATTTCACTCAGTGCATGGTTCCGATTTTCCATTTTCATCTGTTCTACTCTGTTACTTATACATGTTTTCTTCAGTTCAGAAAACTAAATGTGTTGAAGAAGGCAATCCTGATAAAAAGGTAGTGCCAGGACCAACAGAGAATTCATTTGCTTAATGGATTGGAAGAGTAATAAAGTTGTGTCAGTGGCTCAGGCCAAGCAGGTTGTTGCTTTATGGCAGATGAAGTGTCCGGTTACATTCATTTGCTGTACTTTGTTTTCTCTTTTCGAGTCTTAGATAAATTTTTTCATTCTGATCTTGGCAACTACAAAAATAAAAACATGAAAGAACCTTGATGAAAAATATGCTGTTTCCGACTTGTTAATAATTTTCATGGACATCATAAAAAACAAAGTATTTATTTCAATTGAATTTCATTCTGCAAGAAAAACTTCCATAAATAATCGATTGTGTTTATTGTAAGCAGACTTTTACAAACTTCATGCAATATCAAAACTATTACATTTTAACCCACCTCTATCCATAATTCATACTGGTCACCAGATTCTGTGCTTGTAGTTCTAAGCAATGAGAAAGTAAAGTTTTGCCTTAGTTTAGGCAAGTCAGTTTGATTCACTCCTGGTTGCAATACCTGGTATTCCCAATAATCGATAAGTATTTTTTTTCCTAATAATACATTAGAGTGCAATCTTATTCTTGTGAAGTCACAAGCCGTTTTATATAAATGGGAAAAAGACAGAAGTTAATGGTAACAGCTCTAAGACAGGCTGTACTAGGCCAGTAATTGCAAAGAAACTTAAAATTTTACTTTGTTCTACATAACTATTGAGTTGAAAACGAAATTTGGTTATAAACAGGGCCGAACCCATAGCCTGACGGTTGGGGAGGTTAAACACCCTTGGGCCCGCCTTTCTTGTACCGTTTGGGCCCCCTTGCAAACACAACTCAACGGTTCGCAAGAGCACACATCCTCCGATATGGATACCAGTGCCCCCCCCCCCTTATGTGGAAATCAGGGCCGTAGCCTGGGCTGAACCCTAGGGGGGACAGGGACTAGTCCGGAGGCATGTGAACCCCGGAAAACCACAGACAATTTGAAATTTTTATATGTTAAAACAAATTTAATCAAATTCTAGGGGCAGCTGTCCCCCCTGCCCCCCTGTAGGCTACAGCCCTGGAAATTGTGGTGTATATTATATTATGTATGCCCCAGAAAATTTCTGACCCTCAAGCTGCCCCCCCCCCCCCCCTCCTTACTTCAGACCCATTGATTACGCCACTGCTTAAACATTCAATTTCCAACTGTAAAAAAACCTCATATAGCCCTACTGTATGTAGTCCAGGAGCCAACCCACCTAAAATTAAGAGTTTTTGGCCCCAGCTGTTATATTGACAATTTTAGGCTCATTTCGAAGCTGAAACTTTAGAGATTCCATTTTTGATAGCTGGCTGTGCCAATCGTCTAATGTCCTGATGCGAGGTAGAATGTCAAGACCTCCATTTTTGGGGGAAAACAGTGAACATTTTTTTGCTGTTATTTGATGAATTCTTATCAGAATTTGACCAAATCTGTTACATGGGTCATTCTCTAAATTATTGTCAAATTGGATGCTCAGCATAAAGTAAATAAAAATTTTATTTTTTGTCTTCAGTAATTAAATTTATTGTTAGATAAGGCTCTAAAGAGAGCTACTAAATGACTGGCCAAAAATCTGAATCATTTTTACTGATTTTATTTCATTTTTAATGTTATGAAAAATTAAACGGTTCTGGAGTTGACATTGAGACATTTTAACACATGTAAAATGGGTCCTGATTAGTATAAAATAATTGAAGTGCTAAAAAGAGGATAAACTGGATGCTTTCCGTGGTATGGTATACCTTTTAAATGAATGACCAAGGAATAATACAGTTATTTTTACAAAAACACATTTCTGACCTGACCCCCAAGTGCCGGAGTTGACATTTTATCAGCTCCTGAATCAAATATATATATTCTAAAACGCATCAGTATTGTATACAAAAAAAATTAATATGTTAAAAACACTTAAATAACTTTGTGAAGTTGCAAAATTAAATATATTGCACCAAAAATAATAATTTTGGCCGATATTTCTTACAAGCAGAATTGAGTTGATAAAGCAACGGTTCTGGAGTTGACATTTGTTCTAAAGGAATTTTACATACTATTTAAGGATATGAAGTGCACCAAAAGAAGTATAAAACTGACGATATAAAATCACTAATCTGATCATTTGATAGCAAATGTTTCTTTCAATTCATCACAATTTAAATTTTATTTATTTTGCATATTTTTTTGGGCTGAAAATTTTTGTTTTCAACATATCCTGACATTTAGCACTTTTCAGCATTTATTTTTAATGTTTTAACAAGGGTTATAAACCACTTTTGGTACAGTGATAATTTAATAGATATTTTTTTTGCTAATGGTATCTGAAAAATACATCTTGTTGTGGAATTATCATTTCTCCTGAACATTTTTGTCTTACATACATCAGTCAATTGTCAACTCCGGCACCAAAAGAACTTCATACATTTAATCAAAAATGGAAGTTGAAAAATTATAAACAAATCAATAAATTTGCAAAATACAAGTGTTTTCTCATCCCTGCAAAAAAATTTGAAGAATCTGAATTGATTTTCATTGCTTAAGTATATATTTAACCTGGTGATGTCACCTCCGGCAAGATTATGCGTCAACTCCGGAATTTTGCAATTTGGTGCCGGAGTTGACAGTTCTGGAGTTGACAAATTTGTATGTTTCATGTAAAATAAGTAAAATTGAAGCAACTGAAAGAATAAAAAGTGTTCAGTTCACAAGTTGTACTTAAAACGGACTTGGTAGCCAAAAAATAATGAAATCAATACATATTTTCACCCTCTGGCAATGGTTCCGGAGTTGACGCTTAATAAAAATACTCAAGATGCAGTGAAAAGTTTTTAGCGATTTGTATTGAATTAAAATTATAAAAAATAAATAACAGGAAGACAATCTGCTGTTATAAGGATGGTAAAATGATATTGTGAAAGAATTGTTAGTTTTAATTAAATTGTATTGATATAAGGACTCTAAACATGTTAAAAGTTCTGGAGTTGACATAAATTTTGCAAATGCAGTAACAGACGGAAAAACCGGCGTAAATGGCTTGAAAACCATGAAATGTGGTTTTTCCATCCACAGTGCAAATGCCAGAGTGTGATGCATGCATACCAATTTTAATTTCGAACATTTTATAGAGAAAAATGTGAGTTTTGGTCAGAGACATGTGACAACCTAGAACCAGTAACACTCCAAAAAGACCAATTTTGGCGGTAAAACATGGTAAAAATACAAAAAATAATTTGAAATAAATAAATCCAATCATAGATTTTTATGAGAATTGTTGATTTGATACTCACAGCATAGTTACTTTTTAGGTAGTTTTAGATTTTCATGTCATACATATCAGTAACGGTAATTTGACAATAGTTTAGAGAATGACCCACATATGTTGGATCTTACACAATTTTACGGGATTTTGGAACTATTTTTGCATGAAGCTTGCACTCATTTTACCCTGCTGCATCTCAGAAATAGCATTACAAAAGTTCTGTTAAAAAATAAAAACGACAAAATTGAAGTGTCATAACTTAAACTTAAAGGCCTCGATCTTGTTGAAATGTGGACTTTTAATGAAATATAAGGCGCAAGTTAATTTGGGCCTGTTGGGAGAATTGAAATTTCCAAAAAGATAAAATTGAATGTTACACAATTAGCAATCATTGACTTAGGTCATTGGGCCTCGTCAGAGTTTAGCAATTTTCCATGAAGCTGTACGTTTCCCTTAATTAGGAGTTGCAATTTAACACCTTTGGGGCCCTTGGTAAATAAGGCCGTCATTGTTTATTAACTCACAATTGATAATATTCGAGATCTTCTAAAATGCATTTCTGGAAGTCAGTTAGGGGTCCCTCTGAACATTTCTTGAGTCAGTGAATGGGGTTGCTCTGATTAAATTTTTCTTTTAAAAAGGGTTCACTAGGTTACTGAGAGGGGGGAAAACAGGTACATATTTATGCTGTTCCTTGTGTGTAAGATGATAGGTTACAATTCAAATGTTTAATAGTTACATTGGTTGAAACGCGATTGATTTTATTATGCAAGGCTTCACTTAAATAAATATAATATAATGTAACTCATAGATTAGACAATGTTAAGATAGCTTTTATGGCCATATAAATATATTCTCAAATCAAGGCAAGAAATGATCCAAAAAGAAATATTTCTTTTTTATATTTGTAGTACTTGAACACTGAAATACTGCCTCTGACTTTTTGTAGGGACCATCTCAGATCTATGTTACAAGCTCCAAATGATGAAAGACTTAACATTGAAGGTCCCTAACTAAAGGGACAAAAATACCCAGCCAAGTGCAATTTGTCATCAGTTATTGTGTACTGCAGTGGTGGAGCTTCTAAGTTTCTGGAGGGGGCCACAGGCAAGTTGGACTTGCAGAGATAGTTTCCCTCTAGCAGGAGTACCCTCCTAATTGACCTCCAATATTAGGAGGGTACTCATACCACAGAGGAAGTATCTGTGAGTACAATTTACAAATCAAGTATATGTTTCCCCCTCTTGATACACAGTAGCTACACCAGAGAGGCTGCAGCCACTCAACCATGAAAATTGGGTCAACTGGTCATGGTTGGGTGACTGGGGACCATCTCCAAAGCACACCTAGAGCATATACCATAGAGATTTCCTTCAGGAAATTGGTCAAATATAGCCAAGTTTATGAAGATTTGGGATCATATAATAGAAGTGTACAAACACACTGTATGAAAACATTAGATATTCAACTTCTCACTACTCCTATGATGTTCACATTTTATGAAAAGTGTAATAATCCTAATAAGCAAGGAAGAATTAGTTTGTTGTTATAGAAATGTTTTTTTATGACAAAAAATATCTATAACAACTATAATTAGGCATGTCCAATCATGAGGTAACATGCAGTAGGTTTGTCAAATAACAGTAGGTACATTGGAGGTATACAGTACGACCATCTTAAAGTGGCTCAACATAGTGATCCATAGTGATCCAGAGCGGTCCGGATAAAGAGTGATCTGTAGTGATCTGAGACAATACAACTCTATCTGCAGTGATCTACTAATCCACTTTTAGAGAAAATCAATGATGTCAATTATTTAGGATTATGAGTCAAAGAACAGATAAAATCCAACTAACAATTGAAAATATTGATTAAGGGAACATATCCAGAAGTTATTTGGTGCAGAAAAGTAAATTTTATAATATTAATATTGATCAATAGATATAGATCACAACAGATCACTCCGGATCGATCACTCCATATCAACCAAGTTCGCCATGGATCATTGTAGATCGATAGATAAGTATCGATCCAAACTGACGAGCCATTTTATGATGGTTGTCCTGTAGATGTGACTACACATACATAGGAAATCAATTGAATATTCGGAAAATAGAATATGTGTTTGAAGAAACCTCATATTTCACACAAAGGTCCCTACAATTCTTTTTTTTTAAAAGAATTTCTTGTTATTTTTGGGACATTATTGTATCTTTTATCCTAGTTGTGCCTTATAGGGTTTTAATCCACATGAGATTAATACTTTTCTCACAATTATTGAAAAATGTGAAAAAAAAAATGTTTTTGAGCATTGGTTGTCAAGCCAAAACTAAGGCATGCATATTTGTCATTTTTGGGTAAATATGGTATCTTCTATCCCTGTTGAGCCTCTTAAGGGTCTAATCCCCATAACATTAATACTTTTCTCAGAATCATTGAAAGACGTGAAAAAATTGTTTTTTGTTTGTTGCTGGGACAGAACTAAAAAACTACTGTACTTTTGACACTGAAATTTGCATATTTTAAGCATTAAATACCCAAGATGTGTTTTTTGTGGATCTAAATGCTCTGAGAAAGTTGAATGGACGACAAGTTAACAAAAATATGAAAAAATACTATTATTTTAAACCTGTATGATTCAGTCAATTTTGGAGTTAAATCTATGAAATTTTCCAATTAGGTGTCTAACTTATGCCTCTTTAACATCTCAACTCAGTTGGAATGTTGGTCCTATGAATTTTTATAAAAACCCAAAAATTATAAAAAATCCCAATTTTCCAACATTTCTGCATGAAAAACCAAAATGATAATTTACTCTCCATTTCATTCTGAAATTTTTTTTTGTAGAAATAAACCTCACATGTTTCATCATCATCATGCTAATTTTGAACACTATGAAAATTTGTATTCACAGCAGAAGTCAATATTAACAAAATTAGATAAATATTGAGGATTTTCAGATAATCATATATCAGTCAATATTTGGCCCTGGTCAATCAAATTTGCCACAATAATGACTAAATTTAAATTTGTGTACCACTCCTCATCAAATATTATCAATAGGAAATATTAAAACATATATATATATATATATGCTATATGTGGACTTTCAAAGCACTAACTAAGTATATTCTGAAACATGCATTTGTTTGTTAATATTTTAAAATGTTTACACTAAATCTTTAACTCCCAATTATAACTTTATGGCTAATATCTAAACTCAGTGATTTAAATTTTAGAAAATTAAGTAATGTCAGCCCCTTTTATTTAGTTATATGCATGAAAATTAAATGTGAATGAATCAGACAGACTGGCTTTTGTTGAATGGAGCACTGGTGAAGTCTTGATTATGTAATGTTATGTCACTGGGTAATTGTCTTCCTTGCTAATCCTTTCAATGACTGAAGCCAATATCACTGGGGTAAAACTACAGTGGATATCAGGCTTGGCTACTCCATGTCTCCATGCGTAATTGTTACATAATCTTATGTCAGTCACAGTTGGTGGTTAAGTGGCTGGCAGAACACATCAAAAGCACCAGTCATGAAATTATGGAGATATTTTAATGAAGAAAAATGCTTTCAATATATCATTTTCCAAAATCTCATTTTATTAGTTAAAATCTACTTTGTTCTGCAAATGTTCATGTTACCTTACTTTATTTTTCTTCCCTAAAATGGCTATACACTCAATACTGTAATGATTATCATGAGTTTTTAAAGTATATTTTTGTAGGGACCATCTCAGATCTGTGTTATAAGCTCAAAATGAGGAAAGATTTGACAGTGGAGGTCCCTAACTAAAGGGGCAAAAATAATCAGCCAAGTGCTACTTGTCATCAATTTATGTGTACTGCAGTGGTGGAGCTTCTTGAGTTTCTGGAGGGGCCACTAGGAAGTTGGCCTTGCAGATATACTTTCCCTATAGCAGGAGTACCCTCCAAATTTACCTCCAATATTAGGAGGATACTCATGCTACAGCAAAGGTAACTGTGACTACAATTTACAAATCAAGTATATATTTGCCCCTGTTTATGCTCAGTAGCTCCTTCACTGCATGACCTTGGGAGCTGTCATGGTTGAGTGATCGGGGACCATATCCAAAGCACACATGGAGCATAATACATTGGGGTCCATATCAAAAGCACACCTGGAGCATAATATTATCCCATAGAGATTTCCTTCAAAATATTATATAGCCTAAGTGTATAAACATTCGAGACAACATAAGACAAGTGATAAAAGAAAACACTGTATGAGAACATTAGATATTCAACTTCTCACAAACTGGCCAGTCTAAAAGTGTAATAATCCAAATATTATGCAAGCCACAATTAGTTTGTTGTAATGGAAATAGAAATTTCATGTTCATGACAAAGAATTTAAAAGGGCTTCTCATTGCTTGGTTTGCTGTCTATGTTAATAACACCTGTAATTAGGCATGCCTAATCATGATGTAACATGTATTAGGTTTGTTATATCACACACTCACAGTGGTACATTGGAGGTATAGATGCAACTACACATACATAAAACATTATTTGAACATTTGGAAAATAAAATATGTGTTTGGAGAAACCTCAGGTCCCTACAATTCTTTTTTTAAGGAATTTCTTGTTAAAATTACTCTGGATTTCAAATTTCCATTATACATGTTGTTTCAGATTAATCAACTCATTAACTCATTTCAAAAGTGAACTCCTGGCAGACTTTCTTGCAGTTAAGTCAGAAAAAATTCACACGATGAAGAAAGAAAGCCTGCAAGAAAGGAGAGGCTCGTACCAGAGAGAAGGTCATTGGCTTAATGGATTAGAAAAGTAATAAAGTTGTCTGTGTGGCTCAGTGCCAAACAGGTTGTTGCTTTATTTCATGCTGAAGTGTGAGGTTACATCGATTTGCTGTGCTTGATATAATTCTTTTTAGTTTGGGATCTTTTTTTTTTAAATTCAGTTATTAGCAGCCTCAATAAAAAAAAGGGGTCTAACAACTTGTACAATACATTATCAAGTGGATGGCATAGCATTTTTTAGTTATTTATTTACACATTGATAATAAGAAACAATCATCAAAGAAGGAACCATGGATATTTTTTTACTGTGTATTTTTTGGAGATGGAGCAGCACATACTTGACAAACACAGTCTGGCCTACATCATTTCTTTCACAAAGTTTTATTTCTTTCTATGTCTGGAAATCACAACTATGTTCGATTGTTCGTGTCTGATAAATTGCACAAAAAAAGTTCATGCCCATACCAGTCACCAGTTTAGACTGTATTTGCAAAAGAGAAACGCAAATAAATAAGTGTGGCACACCAGTCTGGTTTTCCTAAGTTCAGCCGAGTTCAGTTTGACTTACGGCTGGCTGATATGCTCGGTAAATATCTGTCAGCACTATCAAAAAGTATTCTCCTGTCTGAAACGACTAGGCGCAGTCTGATTTTGATAATACCAAGAAAAAACCATGCCAGTAATTTCAAAAGAAAACACCACTTGCATAAAAGAGTCGGATATGAAAACACAAAATGTAGAAAGAAATCAATTCCTAGATTGGTGAAAAATATGCAAAGAATGTGTGAAAAATCACCTTTTGGTTCAGTGTTTCCTGAAGCGTTTAACCATCAGATTCAAATCTGCCTGTCAATCAATGAATTCAGGAAACTGCAAATGCCAATTGAATCGATTTTAATCTCAAAATACCAGGACTATCAACATCAGTCGGATACTGTGCAAAAAAAATTAGGAAACGATTATCATTAGATCAGAACAGAAAGCGATTTGGCACTTTCAATTCATGGAATTATTGGTTGAAGTTTCAAAGAGGGATAATCACTGTTTAAGATACAATGATGAAGTAATTATCCATACTGCTATTTAAACATTTTGGCACAGCAGAAATGCTGCAGATGTAAAATTCATGCATATTGTTTGAACCTCACAACCTGGATATGTGCCTGAAGCAAAAGTGAGCTTTTACTTTATTAAAGGGCTGCAAGTAAATGTTGAGGCTGTCACTGACTTAAGGCCAAATATTAGTCCTAACATTTTCTAGAACGCTTGAGTGAGGCACAGAGCTGCAACTTGGACTAAGCTCTTCCCTCTTGCTATTGGATCTGGCACGGACTTGACAAAATGTGCCAAATCTGGTTGAATGGACACTTCATGGTGACTAGAGTCTCTTCCGGATCAATCTATGGACCACATCCACAGTCAAGGCTACAGTTATTCCAACTGTCAGTGGCACAAATGTCAACTGAGCTACTTTATCAGGGTTGAAGACTGCATGGACAACTTTTGGTACATCTAACTCCACATGGATTTATTCACTCTTTGCATATCATCTGTATATTAATTCATATTAATGTCCATGACAAAGAGTATATTATTTAAGGAGCAACAGCCTACAGCCAAGCACTTATTTTTGAACCAATCAGACTAGCCATACAAACAACAACCATTTTAGGAAGTGACCACGATGTGAAGAAATTTCAGATGGTCCGCTGGAACTAGACGTGTCAGTACTAGGTGTGGAAAGGGAGGACATTTTCAACTACAAGACAGCAGGTGTAAATAGAAATTATAGAATACTAGCCAATATCTTCTTTGACTAAATGCTTCCATCTTTCATTAGGATCAGGGCTGCTCTGAGTGCTCTCAGGTCTTAAATGCACTCTTCACATATTAATCAATAAAAAAAATGTTGAACCTGAGTTACAAACAATGAAAATCGAATCTGTCATCGAGTACAATCCTATAAATTAGGCATTTGAGTTCAGATATGATGTAAATAATTGATACGCTTTCAGCAGGCAGGCAGAAGCCATTTGCAGACTCTTTTGTGTACAATGCAGACCATGGGATAACCATGCAGGTAAGATAACTGGGTATAGTCCAATGCTTGTGTAAGTTAGTAGGTTACAACTCACATGACATTCATTACACTTATTGATTGAAGGACAACTGATTGCTTTCATAATATGAGTTTCCTACCAAAACAATCTATTCTGTTACTTTATTGATTATACGGATGGGCAAACAAGACATTTGTTGAATGTGAAGATGAAGGCTTGCTACTATAATTATATTGTTTAACACCAACCATGCTTTCATGAATTGAAATAGGTCAAATATAAAGCAAATGAACCATATGCTTTATTTTATGATAATTATACATCTATAAGTAGCAGTGTTTGAATATAGTTTGTTTTAAAGACAACTGCTTAATATGACCTAGAATTGTCAGCCTTGCATCCAATTATGTTTCATTGAATTCCACACACACAGATGTTTCACATTGATCAATTAATTTCAAAAGTGTTATCCTGGCAGACTTTCTTTGGGTCAGAAAAAGTTACTGTGAAGAAAGCAATCCAGTAAGAGAGGCAAGGCCAGTACCAAGTGAGGATTCCATTTGCTTAATGGATTGGAATGGTAATAAAGTTGTTCCAGTGGCTCAGGGCCAAGCAGGTGGTTGCTTTAATTCAGCTGAAGTGTCATGTTACATCAAATTGCTGTACTTTATTTTCTCTTTCTTGAGTCTAGGATAATTCAATCATTCTGGTCTTGAGCAGCCAAGAAAAATTCCAACATCATAGAACCTTATTGACAATTTTATGGTTTTCGACCTGTTGATTATGTTCACAGAGATCATAAAAAACTAAATATTTCAATGGAATTTCATTTCACATGAAATAATTCAATAATAATTCATTGCACTAGTGGAAAGAAGAGTTTTATAAACACAGTTAGTTCATTGATACAATCTCAATAGCATTTCTCCTATTTCTAACCATAATTAGTATAATATTAATTACTTTGTTATTGTTTGGCAAATTGTGCTAGAAGTCTGTTCATACTGATCACCATATTCTGAGCTTGCAGAAGAGAAAAATAAATAGAAGTTAGCCTTAGTTCAAGCGAGTCTGGTTTGACTTACTCCTAATTTAAATCCCTGGTGTTCGCCTGTCCCCATAGTCAATAAGCATTTACCACATACATGTTAAACTGGCTGCCTTCACACTCAGCAGGGAGCAGTCTGATACTTATGACATCAAGAAAAAACTGGGCCAGACTTTACAGTTAACAGGAGAAATGACCGAAAAATGTATGCATGGTGATAGCTCTAAGACTGCTATCCTAGGTCAGTAATTGCAAAACGCTGAAAATTTTGAACTACTCCTCTGAGAGCATTGAAAATCCTTTTATAAACCAGAATATAACACCCAGAGTATAGACTTGAATGGAATTGTTGATCTCAGGAAACAGTTAATCATGAGAAGTAGAGAATGAAATCAGTTATCTGAAAAGTGAAAAGTAAAATATTCAAAGAAGGTGTAAACAATCACCTTTTTGTTCAGTGTTTCTGAAGTGTTAAAAATCTGATTCAAATCTGCCTGTCAATCAATGAATTCATGAAAATTCAAATGCCAATTGAATTGATTTTAATCTCAAAATACCAGGACTATCAACATCAGGCAAAAACTGTGCAAAAAGATTAGGAAATGATTATCGTTGCAGTTGAGAACAATTAGACAATTTCCATTCATGGAATTATTGATTAAAGTTTTGACAGAGGATAAACACTTTTCATGCTGTGTTGAATCTTTATTGCAACAATGGCATGCCAGCTTACATTGTGAATGCAATATTGGTGGTTTGAAAATGGCCCGTCTTTTGCGAATATCTGTATATTTTATATAAGTTACTTATCCTCCGCCCATATGCCTTTTAAGCATGTTAACCAAAGTGACAGTGGTGATCTTGAGTATAGATTGAGCTTGGTATAGCCCTCTAAAGTAATATCCTAATTTAAGTAAGGCCAGCCTTGTTAGGCAATGAAGATGTGAGACATGATGGGGCTATAGATCCATGGGGAAATGTAAGAGGGACCTGGGGTGTTTTGGTCAATACCAGATGCCTGCCTTGATTTGACCTGCATTCTATACATAAACGGATAGGCTGCGAATTTTCTCATCACATTTCTTTATATGTTGTTTTCTCCACGTGTTGTTTTGGGAGGAATTTAATTCATCAAAAGAAAAGTTATTTGTGTGGAATTGTTGATGTCTTTCACGAAATGAAAACATCTAAAATGTTTGAGTGACTTTCCTATATCTGACCATTATACAAAACAGATTTTCTGAGTTTGACAAAAATGTAAGGAAGAAGGAACCTACTGTGGTTCTTAGAATAATGTCCTTCATTGGTTCTGTATGTGTATTCTTGAATTTTTTCGCCAAAGAGTCAACCGCAGAACAAATGCTTTTTCATTCAAACCAAAATCATAGTCAGTCAGTTAGGTCCAGAATGATGTCTTTTTTTGTTCAGATGCTTGAAACTTCAATTTTGTTGTGAACAAAGTGGAGTCAGAAACCTTTGCAATATTTCAGAATTACAAAGCTACATTTTGTGAAAGTATGCGGAGAAAATAGAAGATTCATGGAACAAAACTAATTTTGATAGGATTAACCTTACAGAGTGGAAACTCACATTTAATTATCAATTAGAAGATATACTTCTAAGCCTTTGCAGTCATCCCAATCTATGACGTTAATGTAAGTTTCTGAGCCCCATATATCTGCCTTAAGGATAAGGTCTAAATGAATTGGGAGATTTCAAATGCTGTTTAATTAATTTCCGAAAAGATAACCTTTTCCGCATTAAATATTCATTCCATTCCCTCTGCGGCTTGCGGCTCATGACAGAACCATTATCTTAAATGGATTGAATTCAGGTCGCATGGATATCATCCCTTGTGGGTATTTAAATGATAGCCTCAGCTCTCTGAACAATTTAAAATCATTAAGACAAAAAGCTTATTTTTTATGCACGACAAATTTTCATTAATGAAGACAATAAAAAGCTTTAAAAAGCTGTATTGCTCACTGGACATATAAAGAGATTAAGCAGAAGTGATATTAAATAAATGCAATAACTTTTATCCAAGCAACATTGTATACTTGGTCAAGCAAACTTTAGTTTTTATAAATTCAAGCAGACATGCCAAATTTCTATCAAATATACTCAATGTGCAGTGTATAGCTTATCTTTTTTACATGGGGTGTTTGTGAAATGGTTGTAGCTGTGTGCTTTTAAATAGTTGGGAGCTGATATCTTACTTCGAGTATTTCCCTAAATTTGCCTTCTTCATTACTTTTATCTCAATGATTGAATTAAGATATTATTATACACAAATAGAATGTCACAGACAACTTGCTTTTTCACCTTAATTAAAGCAAGAAATGGATCTTGTGATCTCATTTCATTTGCGAGTCACTTGCATTGCTGGAAAAATCAGCTTTTTTGGCACAGTATCAAATCAACTTGTCCTATTTTCAGAAATGCTGAGACTGATCTTCAAAGTTCTGCTGCAATGACTGGAAAGTAACATGATTCAGAAAAAACTTTGGAAAATGATTGATCTCACTAAAATGAAAAGTTCAAACACCTCAGTATCATCAAATGCGATTAAATGAGCTTCATTACAGCAAGATATAAACACCATAGGGGCTCTAGCCTAGTCGAACGAGGTACCACTAACGGAGCATATAGGAATAAAGGGAATAATAAGGCGCACCAGAAAACACATTTCTGGCGCGGCGTATCAGTCGCGTTTACCCCTGGCGGCCATTTTTCAAGATGGCCGCCACTAAAATTGGTGCATGCACTTTTTGGTCTAGATCTTTAATGGCTTATCCGATTTCGATAATTTTTGGGTCAAAATATATGTATTTCAATATTCCCAATGCAATGATCACATAGAAATTTCTATATTATAAGCGTTTCATGCTGTTTTTAAGGATCAAATGCAAAAAAAGTGAAAAATTTGGAAAAAAATCAAGATTCTCTGGCAAAATAAGGCATCATAGTCAATGAATGGTTGGCTTTAGGGTAAAAATAACACCATAAAAAACTTCCTGACATACAGAAATACCAGAAACCATGTTTTATTTGTTGCTTTGTGACTTTAAGTGATGAAGATATTCCTATTTATATGACTGGTCACGTCAAGTGAGAATTGTGACGTCACAACGTCACGATTCAGCAGTTGTGCATGTTATGTGTCTGATTTAGCATAACTCTCCAACAGCTTATCAGATTTTTATAATTTTTGTGTCAATATATATATTTTTCAATATGCCCAATCCAATGGTGATGCCAAAAATAGGAAATTACAAGTATTTTATATTCTTTTTACTGATCATTTGTAAAAAAAGTTAAAAAATTAAGGAAAAATTCAGGATTTCCAGGCAAAACAAGGCATCTTATGACTTGTATTATTGACTTTAGAGTAAAAATGCCACATTTAATCCATTCCACATGTTCTAAAATATCAGCAGGTCTGCCAATCTTGTTGCTATATCATTTTTGGTCTTGAAGATATTTACATTTATGTGAGAAACCAGGTCAAGTAAAATTGTGGCGTTGTGTCGTTATATTTCCGCAGTGATGCATACGTTTGTCCAATTGGATGTAAATCTAAATCACATTATCAAATTTTTGGATATGCATATTAGCATGATGCATTTTTCTGCTATTATGCTGATTTGTCAATAATAAGTATTAATTTTATGCTTTTTTTCATGGTCAAATACAATAATGTGAAAAAACACATAAATCGCACATAATTATCATTGGCATCGTTGTTAATTGCCATATTTGTTGCAGACTGAAAAATCAAGCCATAAAAAAAATCTTACCTATTCCATTCTATTCCCACAACCAACCATGCAATGATTGCAATCAATCCCCCATCTCTTCTTTTTCAATGAATGGTTCACCGGCAACACCTGGGAATGGTCCCAAGCTATTTTTTAATTCCTTGTAAGGAACAAGTCGAATAATCAAGATTGGTCCAACACAGATAGTTGACACTTGGCAGAAAAATTATTCAACCCCTTTGATGTTTTCCCAATAGTAAACAGGTTTTGTAAAATGAGTGTGGTGACATCAGAATGTTTCAAATCACAAAAAAGTATGATAGCATCACATACCAGACAAACATATGCCAAATCAGCTGTGGAGAATAAATAAATCTAGTTGGCAGGACTGGTTCCATTTCACAAATGGGTCAAAACATTTGAACAACTATTTAACCCTGTGCGCCAATGCTAATCAAATGGCGGCAAGGGGGTTGAAACATTTTTGAAATGGTTGACCCCTATGCAAAATACAAACCACCTACCAGGTTCAGGTGCCCTTCAGTTTGGCACTATGTTGTCTGATACAAATTGAAGTTATCCTTTTAATGATTTGATGTATATGCAGATGTCACCACACTCATTTTGCATTTATCAACTATTGAATTCAATGGAAAAACATCAAGGGGTTGAATTATTATGTTGCCAACTGTAGAGAGTATTTGCCTGGACTATATTCATTTTTAAAATATAATTTGTCTTGATAGTGCCCAGATAGACTGATAGAGTAAGATTAGAAAAAGATGGGCCTGGTATCTGCGAGTGGCTGCTGTTGGCCAGATATTTATCACCCGGTGCGGGTTGGGGCAGGCCGGGACTTTGTTTCACATTTTTAGCGGAGGGGAGTACGCATCTCCATTTATGCAGTCGCAATGAGAATGGAAGTTGTGGTGGGAAATTTGAAATTTGAGCATTTTCAAAATGTCTTTTGGGCCCTGACATGGCCATTTTGTTTGGAGATGTTTGGAGTTAAGAAATAAGTATAACTAGATTATAGAGCATGTATCTGGCACAGGAATGAATCGCAGGCATGTTGTAATTTGGACAAGACATCCTTTGCTTTGAATCTTGATTGGATGCAACGTTGAAAATTACGTGAATTGTGTTTGTGTATGCAAATAAGCTGTCCACCATTTTGTAAATCATGTTTATTGTTTTCTGTGTATGAAATGAGCTGACCTGGAACTATGTCATGGTGACATTTGGATGTTTATCGCTCAGTTTACTGACCTTGGAATTTATGTTATCATAAAACTAGGTCACAGGAGATGAGATTTCAATAGTTATATAAATTTCCAACTATTTCAGTTCAATATAGTGTAGGATGTATTGATGGATAAAAGAATTATCAACAGATGACTAGCTAGATAAATGGATAGATAAATACTGCTAGATGTATAGCATGGCTGGAAAAAGTAGGGAATTTGAGCCTGTCATTCCCCGGAAATCTCTAAATCTCAATTGAAATTTTTGAAAAAAGTTCCAAATTTCTGACTTGGAAGTATGGATGCTTGATTCGTGAGAATTCATGAGCAATGTTATTGTACTTCATCAAATTGCCTTGAAATTCATATCTTTTCTAGCCCTGGACAGATAGAATGGATGGAGTTTATTAATTAGATAGATTGCACCACCCCGAGAATCTACCCTAGACAAATAGGTTTGATATGTCAAATTAACATAAATTGACATAATGCTTTAGATTCAACAATGTCTAGAGACTCTAGTTCAATTCACATCTTCACAGCCAATTTCTGACCTTAATTTTGAGGTATCACACTCAATCTTTACATCAATCGGCATGATAGCCATGCAGATCTGGATCTATCCAGAAGTGATAACTTTCTGAGCCTTACGGTTGAGCTTCAGCGGCTATTTTCCTATAAGTCTGGCAGTTAAACATGAATAAATCAAATGGAGTTGTGCTGATTGGTTCAGTCTCGGGAGTGGTTTGCTGTATTTAGCAGAGGCTGTGCTGGAGTGGATTGCATGAATTAGATGGATAGATTATAAAGATGAAATAGGTAGCTTACACTGATTACACTAGTCAGATAGATAGATTACATATTTGTCAAAAGGGTTTGGTAAGCAAGAACAATAGGATGCAATTTGGTACTTGTGTTACAATTTGTGACATGGTCCAACATGTCCAGGAGGGGTTAGGGTCAGCTTAGTTGGTAATGCACTGGGTTGCCAATCACTGGGCCCTGAAATTGTGTTTGAAAGGAGTTTCAATCATCCTTTGTGCTTAATTGCTGTGTCCTCCCCTGTAATTACCCCACATAAATACAGGACTTATAGCTCAAATGGACCCTCCATCGGTCCAAAATATCCATGCCAATCAGACATGGGATTTCAAATCTTTGCAAAGTCTAGATTGATAAATTGAGTTGGTCATTTTGGCAGTCTTCAAGTTAGCTGGCAGTGGTACACAAATTTACAGGTGTATAGACCAGCATAATTAGTGACAGATAGATTGATGGAGAGATATGGTAAGTACAGCCCTCTAAGTGCAGCTCTGGTCGCTCATGAGAGTTGATTGATGAGATGGGAGAGAGAGCAGAAGTCCTCACATGCTTCACTTTTACCCTATGTAAGAGATCCTTTAATTGCCCTACAGACACTGAAAAATGCGATGGCCAATTTAATGTCAGATGCGAACAACATCCAGCTCGGGTTTTGCTCATGAAAGTCCGCTGAGTTTTTCTGGTTCCCCACACAGGGTTTTGATGCCAGTTAAAACCTTCAACGGAGAAGGCAGGAATCATAACGGCTCTGCCACCTAGCTGCCCCAGTGAAAAAGTAAGATCTTTATTGACATGGTTTTATGGAACTAAGCAGGTCTTAGGATAGTTTTCAGTCCTGAGGGTTTTCTTTGCCTGGGTTCGAATCTTGGGCAGACAATTTGGAATATTTTCAGTGTACTCTCAAGATCAAAGTCCCAGGTGGATGTTATTCAGATGGGGTGTTAAATCATTGACCCTTTCAATCTTTTTCAAGTGGAGTAAATGTGCAATGTGTAGAGGACATTTGCTCCATCTGCCATCTCATTGATCAATCTAAGGACCCACTCCTCTTAAATGGCGGCACATAGTGCATACCATATTTATCTATGTGATATCTATCTATCTATCTATATCTATCTATATCTAAATAATATCTATCTATATAATATCTATCTATTTAATATCTATCTATCTAAGATCTATCTATCTAATATCTATCTAATATCTATCTATCTATATATCAATGTCTTCAGAACCATATCTATCTGAATAGTTATACTTATAGCAGTGCTGGACAAATTATCTGCTGGATTCACAGGATTTGAACTAAGGCAACACGCCACCTCCATTTAGCAACCCGTAGGTTCTTGTTGGATTTTACCATGGAAAAAGATACAGCATAAATTACTTAAAATTGACAAATTGTCCTAACACTGTTAAATATGGCATAAATAAATATACGTATTTAAATTGAAAACGATAAATATCTGATATGTTTTAATGATTCACACCTGATTAGACAAATGTATGCAACACTGCGGAAATATCATGTCACAACGCCACAATTTTACTGGACCTGGTTGCTTACAAAAATGCAAATATCTTCATCTCCGAAAGTGACATGCAAAGCAACAAATCAGACTTACTTGCTGATATTTTGGAACATGTGAAATTGATTAAAGGTGGCATATTTTTACTCTAAAGTTAACATTACAATCATCAAGTGGCCAACCAGCAGCAACAATATTTTTGTCTTTGGTGGGTCTCCTCATCGTCTGTATTAACAACTTGTCTCATGTCGTTATCATACTCTACACCTTTTTATAATAATGCAATGTTATTCAAATGATGATGATGAAATAAAATTATTTTTCTGTCTATCTGTGTGTCAAAGTCAATAATGCAAGTCATAAGCCTTGCTTCGCCTGGAAATCCCAAATTTTTCACATTTTTGACAAATGATCATAAGAAACAATATAAAATACTCATAATTTCTTCTTTTTGGCATCACCATTGGATTGGGCATATTGAAAAATATATTATTTGACACAAAAATGATAAAAATCTGATAAGCTGTTGAAGAGTTATGCCAAATTAGACACATTTATTCGTGAATACTGATACGCGACGTTGTGACGTCACAATTCTCACTTGACGTGACCAGTCATATAAATAGGAATATCGTCATTACTAAATGTCACACAGCAACAAATAAGACATGGTTTCTGGTATTTCTGTATGTTAGGAAGATTTTTATGGTGCTATTTTTACCCTAAAACCAACCATTCATTGACTATGATGCCTTATTTTGCCAGAGAATTGTGATTTTTTTCCAAATTTTTCACTTTTTTTGCATTTGATCCTTAAAAATAGCATGAAACGCTTATAATATAGAAATTTCTATGTGATAATTTCATTGGGAATATTGAAATACATATATTTTGACCCAAAAATTATCGAAATCGGATAAGCCATTAAAGATCTAGACCAAAAAGTGCATGCACCTATTTTAGTGGCGGCCATCTTGAAAAATGGCCGCCAGGGGTAAACGCGACCGATACGCCGCGCCAGAAATGGGTTTTCTGGTGCGCCTTATCATTCCATTTATACCCATATGCTCCGTTAGTGGTACCTCGTTCGACTAGGCTAGAGCCCCTGGGCTGCCGGTCTACATAGTGTGACTATTAGTGTCAATCTGCAACATTCTGTTAGCGGCTTTTCCTTTCTGCTGTGTCCTGTTTATATAATTACATAGATAGGCATCATATACATGTATATGATCTGGTAAAAATTCATGTAGGCCTACTGTGTAAAACTTTTTAATATGCTATGATGTTGATATAACCAGTGATGGAAATGGAAAAACATTAACGATTCAAGGCTGACAAAAATCTAAGGAAGAATGACACATGGTTCTCAGAATAATGTCCTTCATTGGTTGTGTATGTGTATTCCCGGATTTTTTTTCTCCAAAGAACAAATGCTGTTTCATTAAAACACAGAACAAATGTGTTTCATTAAAACACAAATCATGGTCAGTTAGATCCAGAATGATGTCTTTTTTTTAAATTCCAGATGTTTCAAACTTCAGTTTCATTGTGAACAAAGCAGAGTCAGAAACCTTTGCAATATTTCAGAATTACAAAGAGACGTTTCATGAAAGTATGCTAAGAAAATAGAAGAACCATGTAACAAAAGTGGCTTTGACAAGATTAACGTTACAGAATGTGAACTCACATTTAGTTATCAATCTTTATATTTCTAAGCTTTTGCGATCATCTCCATCTATGATGGTAATGCACGTTTCTGAGCTCCATAATTCTGCCTTAAGGAATAGGCTTAAATGAAATAGGTGATTCCAAATGCTGTTTTACTAATTTCCGGAAAGATTTTTGCATTAAATGTTCATTCCATTCCCTCTGTGGCTTGTGGCTCATGACAGAACCATTATCTTAAAAATCATCCCTTGTCGGTATTAAAATGACAGCCCGGAGTATATTGCCTCGATTATCTGAACAATTTCTAATCATTAAGATAAAAAGCATATTTTTCATGCACGACAAACTTACATTAACGAAGACCATAAAAAGCTTTAAAAATACATGTATGTCTTTCCATTTTCTCTGAGTTCTCTGCTCTCCTTTACTCATGATCCATCCAGTATCACATTCACACTGCCTGGTAATTACCATAGACAAGGAGAGTACATCACAATGAGTTAGAAGTGTTATATACAAAATGGCCAATGCTATTCTGGCACAAGAAGGAAATCCTTTGGGTTTCGTCTTTTTATCCTTCATGATGGCCAAGGTAATTACTCCCTTGATAAGATGCCCATTTACGGTGCATGGGGTGTTTGTGAAATAGGTTGTGATGGCGTGCCTTTATATAGTTGGAAGCTGACAGCCTGACATCCTACTTTGCAAAGTACATCCTAAATTTCCCATCATCATCATTATTATCTCCTTTAAGATATGAATGTATGTCAGCTTACATAGTAAGTGAATGAAGAATTAAATATGCAAAAGTAGAGTGTCAGGGGCACACTGCATTTTCACCTTTAAGAAATATTTGTAGCAAGAAACGGGTCACGTAATTTTATCCTATTTGTTAGCCATATTGACGGCAAGAAATATCAGCTCTTTTGGCATAGCATCAAGTCAACCTTTTTTAATAGAATTTCTATTTTCAAAAATGCTGAGACTGATCTTCAAAGTTCTACCGCGATAGGAGGAAAGTAAAATGATTCAGAAAATACTTCTAGAAAATGTTTGATCACACTAAAATGAGAAGTTCAAACACCTCAGTATCACCAAATGATATTAAATGAGTTTCATTCCAGCAAAATATAAACATCATAGTGTCAATCTTCAACATTCTATTTATTAACCGTTTTTCCTTTTTTCTGTGTCCTGTTTGTATAATTACATAGATAAACATAATATCTATGATTTAGTAAATATTGATGTAGGCCTCCTGTGTGCAACTTTTTAATATGCAATGATGTTGATATAACTAAGTAAAGGTTTATAGGGAAAAAGGAAAGATAACCCAAAGATATATTTGATGGAGAATGACATCTTTATCGGCTATTTTGCCTGAAGGATTTCACAAGACATTTCTCTGTCTATTTTGACAGCCATGAGCTTCTGAGCAGAGAAGTTAACCTTGTGAATGGAAAGCCCAGGGGGAAGATCAAACAGTCCCCAATGATGGAATATGGAAATATTCCATAGGTTTGACGTGAATAGGGAAGTAATTATTTGGTTACTGGAAATGGGAAGTTTTTGAGAAAAAGTACTTGGCTCATTCACAAAAATCTAAAATGATTAATTATGTATTAACTGTTCAAGTTGTCCCAGGCAAATAGAATAGATCTAGTCAGTAGTCACATTTGTGCAAGAAAAAACCTTCATACTGATTTACACTTTACCTTATTTATCAAACTATGATTTATGCATACATTGTAGTTTGGAGCATGCAAGATATCACCTTCTCGTAGCCATGCAGCAAGACATACAGACACCAAGACACGAAAATACTCACTCCTTTTAACCGCTGTCTTTCAGAGGACTGACTCCTCCTGGATTAAGTGGTTTTCTTGGGGCTTTCCAGCAGATTTAGTATTTTCTTCTTGCAGAATGAGTTAGGAATCATAAATTCCCTAGTTATCCTGGATGTCAGACACAAGATCCAGACTAATTCACCCTTCATCTGCCGATACTCGTAAGTCTGCTGAATCAACTAGCACACAACTATTACCAAACTGATGGTAAACAACTCTAGATTGTGCCAAAAAGCGTTTTCCCCTGTTCATCTTATGTATGAAGCACTTGTACATCACTCAGAAACATTGATGTTTTACACGTTTGGTATTATCCCGGCATCAGACATTCTCAGTGACAAAAAGGCGTGAAAAAGAGTATCAATATTCAGCGGATGAATCCATACCAGTCTCCTTCCTAAATATTTTTCATTTTTAATGAGGTGACCCTGAATGCTGGACTATTCATCAAATGCAACATTTAATGACTGAGTCTTTCTGCAAAATTCATGAATGGAAAAATGACTGCAAATGACTGCCAGTGTCATCCAAAGGCTCCATATAAAGGAGAAATATAGGCTTGTTTACCTCTGCCAACAGGAAATACAAAGAAGGTGCTAAATCCAAAGAATTTCATGATGGTGCTAAGGTATTATTTGTCATTTTGCAAATGTCACTGCCTGCAATTTCTGTAGGCTCTCTCTGCCTATTGCAATTACATAGCGCGTGACCATAGAACTTGATACCATAAGAATATTATAGGCCTTTCAGTGCTCTGAAGACAGACAAGAGAGTATGTTAACAGTCAGACTGTATTCCATCTGCAAGGAAACGAGGGATGTAGATGCTTGGATGGAAATGTAAAAATGGTGAATGTGTATATCTTATTTAGAAGAATAACAATAGCTGAGATTAGAATTCTTATTTATAAGCCATGAAATGAAAAGTGTTGTGAAATATTTGCAATGGTCTACTGCGATATGAAGAACACTCATCATTTCAAAGGATTATCTCTGAAGGGAGTTTCAACATCTTTTCAAAGAAATAGCGGCGCTTTAGATTTTTTTAAAGCAATAATCTCGAATGGCTTGAGGCAAGACAATCTATTATCATTGTTGGAGGACAAAGTCAGCATAATTTGATCAATTCTGTGATTATCTCTGCCTAAGTATCAATAATAAAAACAATTTAATCAGTATCGGAACTTAATTTTTCAGGGACATGTGTGATTTTATGTAATATAAACAAATTCAAAAGAAATAAAAGGAAGGTAATCCTAGCAATAGCTAGTGCCCTACAGTCTTGCTTTTAATTTTCATGGAGTATTAAATAAAACAGCAAATCTCTTCTCTGATAAAATACTGCGAATCTGTCACTGAAATCAGTGCTGCTTTTCTGTTCGACTGCAATCTTCAATCAATAAACAAAAAATGATAGCCCTGAGTAAGATGCCTCTGGTCCCTGAACAATTTCTAAGCCTTCTGAGTCCAGACAAAAAGCATATTCGATGCACAGTAAATTTCCATTAACAAAGACCATAAAAAGTTTTAAAAACCATATCGCTTCCACAGGACATGTAAAGAAACGAAATAAAAGTGATATTTAATTAATGCATTAACTTTTATCCAACCAACATTGTACACTAGGTCAAGCAAACTTGCACCAATGCCTTGCTTCGATAGCTTTATAAGTCCCTGTAGACACACAAAATATTCTACATCTACTCAGCATCCGGCATATAGCTTTAAATCCAACCTTCCATCTTATACTTTTAACAATATGTCTTTCCATTTCCAAATACATTTTCTCGTCTATTCTCAATTCTCACAGTATTCATCACTGACCCGTGTTGGTAATCACCCATCTAGTATCACATTCACACTGCCTGATAATATCCATGGAAAAATAGACTACATCATAATGACTTAGAAGTGTCATTTACAAAATGGTATTCTTGTCAGTGCCAGGAAATCCTCTGGGTTTAGTCCCCCCTTTGTGCTTCCTGCTGCCAAGGTAATTACTCCCTGGATAAGATGCCCATTTACGGTGCATGGGGTGTTTGTGAAATAGGTTGGTATGGAGTGCCTTTTATAGTTGCTAGCATATCTTACTTACAAAGGACCATAACTTTGCCATCTTCATAATTATAATCTGCTAAATGATGTGAATGTCAGTAGGCCCCATATCAATGAATGAATGTAGAATTGATTATACAAAAATAGAATGTCACAGACATCCTGCATTTTCACCTTTAAGAAAATTGTGTAGCAAGGAATGGATCATGTGATCTCATTCCATTTGTGAGCAAGAAATATGATCTTTTCAGGAATAATATCAAAATAACTTATTCTCTTTTAAGAAATGCTGAGACTGATCTTCAAAGTTCGTCTGGGATAGGAGGAAAGTAATATGATTCAGAAAACACATTTAGAAATGTTTGATCATACGAAATGAAAAGTTCAAACACCTCATCATCATCAAATGCGATTAAATGAGTATCATTACAGAAAAATATACACGTCATAGTGTCGATCTGTGACATTTTATCTGTAAGCTTCTTTTCCTTTTTGCTGTGGCTATTCCATTTAAATAATTGAATAGATAAATATTATACATTTAAAGTGGAAAAACATTGATGTAATGAGTGCAACTTTTTCATATACTATGATGTTGATACAAGGAAGTGAAGTAAAAAGTTGGGAGTAAAAAGGAAAGAATAACTCAAAGATATTGTGAATGGATTTCTTTATCAATTATATTGCTTGAAAGTTTTTGCAAGATATTTCTCTGACAGTTTCTGCAGCCCTTATCTTTTGAGCAGAGAATTTAACCTTGTGGATGGAATGCCTTGAGGGAAGATCAAACAACCTCCATAGATGGATAACGGAAATAATCCATATGTTTTGTCCTTTTTAAAGTGAATTGGGAAGAAATCCTTTGAGTTATTGGGATTGGGAAGTTCTGAATAAAAGTACTTCACCCATCCACGAAGAACTAAAATTATTGATTATGTTTTATCTGTTCAAGTAGTCCCAAGAAAATGGAATGGTCACATATGTGCAATATGATTTATTCTTTTAAATGGTTGGTAAATCAATTCATAAATTGACTAGCTCAGATAGTGCAAGATGTCACCTTCTTGTAGACAACAAATCAGACACACATCAGACACTGAGAAACCGAGATACTGCTTGTATCCCAATTATTAAAAAGACAGACTCATCCTGGGATTATGTGGTTATCTTGGGGCTTTCTGATGGATTTGAAGTTTTCTTCTTCTAGGATGAATTCATTATTATTAATCTCCTACCATTGCTTTGGTGATGTATTAATGATGATTTCAAATGGTAAATAAATGATCTGAATCTGAATCTGAAGTCGGACATCAATGTTGCAACTGAGTAAGTTTGGAGGTAACTGGGTATGTTTGCAGGAAAGCTGAGGCAATGGCACATTGTATAATGTGTTAGATATCAGTATGTTCTTGGATAATATTTTGCAGGCTTTATCAATGATAATTAGGCAGAATTTAACCGTAACCCTAGTAAATATATCAAAACTTAGTCAGCCACTACTAGAGAGAACATTCTTATATTTCACATTTCTTGGCCCTCTTATCATTCGTGGCAACACTGCTTTGTTTATAACAGCCACTTTAGCATAGTCACCAAGATAATTTAGCTAATTCGGGGTCTTGCTAAATCGATAAACAGATAGGCCTTCTACTGACACGTTCGGACATCATGCAAACCCAACACTCTCTTATTCCAACAATAATTATGAAAGAGGGAAATGCAATCAAAGTTATGTACTGGTGTTAAAATGGTCATTTAAGGAGTGACCTTCATGCAGGGCTGCGAGATGAAGTTACTCAATATTGATTATCTGCTTTCAAAATAGATGTGCATCTGTAAAGAACGAAACTTGTAAAACTTGGGATAATGTTGTACCAAAATACTACTTGTATCCACATTATTAAGAGGACAGACTCACCCTGGATTATGTGGTTTTCTTGGGGCTTTCTGATAGATTTGGCGTTTTTTTTCGCAGGAAGAATTTGGTAACATAAATTCCCAAGTTATTCTGGACGTCAGATACAAGATCCCAACTTATTCACCCTTCATCCACTGACACTCTTAGCTCTGCTGAATCAACTGGAATACAACAGTTACTATTGCCGAACTGATGGTAAACACCTCAACACTATACCAAAAGCATTTTCTCCTTGCTTGATCTTGTGTATGAAACTCTTGGACAACATTCAGAAATATAAATATCTACATATATTTGGTATTTCTTCTGAGTTAGACATTTTCAATGATAAAGGGGCAAGCTATGGTGCATATTGAGTTAAAGAATGCAGTTTCCTTCTGAAATGAACTACTTTTAATCTGCAACGAGGTGGCCCTGAATGCTGCTAGGCTATTCATATTCATCAAACACTATCTAATGACGAAGTCATAATGAAATTTCAAAAATTAAGAATAGCATAATTACTGCAAATTACCTGCAGTGTCATCCAAAGATTATATATGAAGAAGAAATATAGACATTTTTATTTCGAGACTGACATGCATATTGAGATTCCATGGTTGAGATATTGCTATGCAATTTTCTCGTTAATCAAGTTGTCTGGTTTTATGGGCAGGTAAAACTGTGTATCTTAAAACGATAAATAAACTAAAAATAACCTAAATTACACAAACTACTGCATATATGCAGAATCCAATGAAGGTAAATAAAGAGATAGCACTTGATGATATCCTATCTTACTCTTCCTATTACCCTAGATCTCCATCATCCCATGAAAGGAGAGGCATTGATATTTGATCCATATTAGCGGCAGGCTGAATTATGATGAGGAATTAACCTCGGGTAATTGGTAATTTTGGGAGCAGTTATGTTGGCATTCATGAAGATATAGAAAATCAATAATAGCAACAAAAGCAGCAGACAAAAGATACTCTTGATATAATAACACTTTAACCTTGGTTTGCTGGAGGTAAATCAAACCAGCCAAAGAAAAGCTTAATCCAATATCCTTACCTAAGAGAATTCTAGATGATAAAGAATTCCTGACAAAAGGGCTACCTTGGATATCATATCCCCAGGCCAAATGACGATATCAGATTTGAATTATTTGTAATAAGCCATGAAAAAGGTCCAGGGATTCCAGACACAGGGTAGCCACAGACATATTTAGTTGACCCCTTTACCAGTACACTACAAGCAATTCTTGCACTGAAATTGTGATATTAAACTCATTAAACTAAAGTCGGTTGTTATCTAGACACATCGCTTTAGTCCTGTGTTTCACTTTTTATATTGATGACCAAGGTAGATATTGTATCACTTTAAAAGTACATATAATGGACTGAGAGGTAAAACTATAGCACCAAGAAACTTTAAATATGACTGGTAATGAGACCAACAGCAATTTCAGAATGAGATTGGCATCTGAGATGTTTAGATTGATTTACCGGACAAGGCAAGTTGGCGAAGATGTGAACAAGAAGAAAATTTTCAAAAGGGATTGTCTTTAAGGGGATATTTAGATTTTGTGAAGGAAATAGTGACATTTTTTATTTTTGTATCACAGTCATGCAAACAAACAAACTGTCTAAAGCAACAATTCTGAATGGCTTGAGGCAAGATCATCTGTCATCATTGTTGGAAGGCATTGTCAGCATAATTTCATTAATTGTGTATTTATCTTTGGCTAAGTACCAAGATTAAAGTATTATCACAATTAAATACAGTTCAATCTGTACCAACAGGACTTAATGTTGCAGGAATTTATTCTATTACTGGTGTCCTGCATGCTTTCTTTCTAATTAAAGAGTATACAATAGAATAGCAAATCTCTTCGGAGTCCTTGACTGAATGCTGCAAATCTGTCATTTAAATCACTGCTGCTTTTGTGGCCGACTGCACAGTTCACAAAATAATCAATAACACAAATGTTGAATGTGAGTTACAAACAATGAACATTGAATCTGTCGTGGAGTACAACCACATAAATTACATTGTAGGTGGAGGTGGGGTTGACAAATGATATCTATAATTGATGAGCAACAGGTTGGCGGATGCTATTTCTGGATTCTTTTGTTGGTCTTCTAGGCAAAAACCATGTGGCTGACAGTATAGAATTCCGTGAATGTGTAAGATGATAAATTACAAGTGGTATGCAATTAATTGGTTGTATTGATTCACTCAATTGATTGCTTTTATAATGCAAGGTTTCAACCCAAACATTCTATTTAATAATAATAATAATAATAGACATTTGTATAGCGCCAATTCCAGTTTAAAACTGCTCAGTAGCGCTTGTGCATGATGGATTTATTTGTAGAAACTCTTAAATAGATGAGTTTTAAGATTTCTCTTGAAGCCTTCACAAGTTTTTGAGGCCTTGACGATCTCCAGCAGTTGGTTCCAGAGTTTTGGAGCACTATGCGAAAAGGCTCTGTCTTCATATTTGTTTTTATTGTAGGAAGTTGGTTCATATAAGAGCATTTTGTTATTGCTTCTCAGATTGAAGTTTCGTTCAGATTTCGGCTGAATCAGATTTTGAATATACAAAGGAGCTTGACCATTGACTGATTTCCAAGTTGTTAACATGAGTTTGAATTGTATTCTAGCTGGAATTGGTAGCCAGTGTAGCAGTTTCCTATGCTGGCTTACACTGTCATGCTTTTTTAATTTTTGAATGAGTCGAACTGCTGAGTTTTGGGCCACTTGAAGTTTGTTTATAAGACGACTTGATGATCCATATAGAAGACCATTTCCATAGTCAAGGTGAGGTGTCACAAGAGCATTGACTACTGTTTTGTTTCCTTGTCCAATGACTTCCTAATTTTTGAGATATTTCTTAGATTGAAATAGGCATTCCAGCACATTTTGTTGACTTGTTTTTCCATGGTCATGTTTTTGTCAAAGATTACACCTAGTTATTTTCTTACATGATCGGCTGCATTAATTTTGACATTGTCAACATGGATTGATGATACTAAGTCTTGTAGTTTATTAAGTTGGTGTGGACTGCCAATGAGCAGTAGTTCTGTTTTTTTTCCATTGTTACAAAGCTTGTTTTCATGGAGAAATTTCCTGATTTCAGCAATGCTCTTTTCCATTTTAGCTACTGCATTTCTCTGATCTAAGAAAGTTGGTTTAAAGGAGAGAATAAGTTGCTCATCATCGGCAACTTCATTGATTTGACCAGTTCAGGATATCCTTATTGGGCCTACACACATTAAATTTTGTGAATGTAAAATTGATGACATACTACTGTTAGTGTTTCCTCAAGTATGTGCTCCTTGAATCAAGCCAAATTGATGCATTTAGTTTCTGTTCATACTTACAGGATACATTTGAACATTCTTTTTAACAGTCAATACCATCGTATGAGCGATAAGCCCAGGATTTCTTAATATTATATCAAAGCCGACAACCATATGCCTCTGAATTTATTGTTCCATGTTTCAGATGTTTCATGTGAAACTCATTTCAATAGTGGTGTCCTGGCACACTTTCTTTGAAACAGAAAGAAAGTCTTGTTGAGGAAAGAAAACATGTTGGAATAGGAAGGCAAGCACAGGGAGAAGCCACTTGCTTAATGGATTAGAATGGTAATAAAGTTGTGTCAGTGGCTCAGGGCCAAGCAGGTTGTTGCTTTATTTCAGCTGAAGTGCCAGGCTACATCCATTTACTTCACTTATTTTCTTATTTTTGTGTCTCTGGTTTTCTTCCAAGTTTCCTTTTTCTTTCTGTTCTTAGCAGCCTACAAGAGTAATAGCATGAACACAACTTGCTCAAGAAAGTTTGATTACTGCTTCATGCTTCTGCTTGTATGTTTCATAAATTTAACAATACTACCTTTGGTGTAACTGCATGTAGTTCTTTCACACATCTTAAATTTAAAACGTTTTAATAGTGTTTCTCACCATCATATCTGTTTTGTGTTCAAAATTTTCTGGCCAATTGCGCAGAAAGACATCGTGTCCATGGTGTGCGAATTCTGTGACTGTAAAAGAAGAAAACAAATAAGTAAGTGTTGCATACCTGAGAAAGAAAAGTCTGAAAAGGGAATCTTATAGTCTGTATGAATGGTTGTCTCTCAAGCTTTTTCTTGTTGTGGTTTTAACCATTATAATGTCAATCGCAATCAAGTTTATTTAAATATTTGCAAAGACTCTATGTCACTATTAAGAACACTGAGAATGGTATATTTTGTATTGATTATGAGGATTGACAAAATCTGTCAGCTACTACCTTGGGCCTGGATTTTTCCATGGCTCAAAGGACTATTACGATCTCAGCTATTGTCCTTGCCTGGCAATATGCAAGGACAGTCTTTTTGTTAGGAATTCTTTATTGTCCAGATAAAGAATAACTAAGGATATTGGATTAAGCTTTTCCTTGGCTGGTTTGATTTACCTCCAGCAAACCAAGGTTGATGTGTTATTATATCAAAAGTATCTTTTGTCAGCTGCTTTTGTTGCTATTATTGATTCTCCGTGTTGTAATAAATGCTCATAGTAATTGCTCTCAAAATTATCAATTAACCAAAGTAAAAGCGTCTCCATAATTCTGTCACCCTCTCCCTCAGATCAAATATTAATTTCATGGGATGATGAAGATCCAGGGTAACATAATGACTAAGAGTGGATATCTTAACTAATAATAATATCCCTGTATTTGCTAGGTTTTATAAAGTTTCTGCAAATCCATTATTTCTTGAATCATGGCTTGAATCTGATCTGTTGATGGTAAGCGGAATTTTGTTGTTTTATAACTTTCAGGCAGCATTAGCCCTTGATAAATGTAGAAATTTGTAGGAGGGCTTTTCCATATGATATTAGAGATTCCATATATGGCAAAAATAAATCTTCCAAATTTTGACTTTGAAATAATTTCTCAAGGACACTGATGAAACTGAAAATGGCCAAGTAAATTAATGCCTCATTGCCTTAATCACAAGCAGCTTCAATTCCAGGCCAGCCACCAAATTAACCATGCCCATATTTCTTCTTATATTGAGGACACTGGAGGTAATCTGCAGTATTCGCAGTAATTCCGCAGTTCATAAATATTGTAGAATGACTTTGTCTGTCATCAATGTGGTTTTGATGAATTCTCCAACAACATTCAGGGTCATCACATCCCAGACAAAAATGATTTCAAGGGATGATAAAACTGGAATTCTCCATGAACCAAATATAGTACCCCAAGATATTGACAAATATACATGTAGTCTAGACAAAGGTATATGGGCCTTAAGATGAGAAAGGTTTTTGAGCCAACAATTATGCAGATGTCAGATGTTACACCATTCAATCAAGACTTCTCTCAGAACAATTAGAACAGAAAGTTCCAATAGCCTAGTGCCAATATCACGTTCTGTACAGTACAGTAACTGTAATTCAATTGGAGTCAGTTGGTTTTGGATATTCAAGCACGTAATCAATGTGTCTAACAGCCAGTGTTAACAAAGTGACGTGCAACTTTACATTTGTGTCAAAAGGTAATGAGCAAACCTCTAATTTTCCCTGTAACAATTATAGTTGATCGACTTATCTTCCCCCCTTCCCCCTTTCTATCCAGCTGGCTGTTGCTCCCCTGGGCCATGAGATTTGTATGAGAGCAGGGCCTTACTCCTGGTTAGGCAAACTTGTTTAGCTGAAGGGCAACTGAATAATTTATGCAGGGCTGAATTTGTTGCATGTTTGATGTGCATGCAGACTGGTTTTACATCTCTAAATGTACTGCTGAAAAATTCAGATTGGATTGCAGACTAATTTTAGATCGATACCTTGGCATTTTGTAAAGAAAATTTCAAACATTTTAAAACTTTTAAAACAACAGACTATAACAATGGTGTTAAGAATTGGAAATTCAGAATTACGGTTCAAAAATTCATTGGAAAGTTAGATTGCCAGTCTGGAATGTCCCAGATAATTTCAGTGACAGTGTCCGTTTTTGGGTCTGCTTGCCTTGAGAGCAAATAAATTATGTGTCATATGGTTCATTGTACTCATTTGAGGACAACAGAGTGTTGACTTTGAACCATACATTTAATCTTTAAGACAAAATGGGCTTTTTAAAAAGGGGCACCTTTTGTCAGGTCATGAAATCACGTATGTTTGTTTTGCCATTGCAAAATAGAGTAATTTCGATAGATTCAGTTGCCTCTGTATGCTGTCACACTTAACTCTTGTTAAAACATGCTACAAAATGAGTAGAATATTCTTCAATTCGTTGTCAGTTCCGCATGTTAAAATATATATAATACAGAAAGAGAGAATGCAAAAAATAATTTTCTCTTTGTCAAAATTGTAAATCAAAGAAAATTTCAACCTGTAAAACATTGACGTTTCCAGGTGCTGTCCTAGTATATCATACTCGGGATGACTGTGGTGATTTTCCTTAGAGGCATTATCTTGAATTGTTTACCAACAGTTAGGCAGTGGTTGTGTGCGAGGTGATTCATCAGAGCCAAAAGTATCAGTGGATGAAGGGTGAATTAGCTGAATCTTGTATCTGACGTCCAGGATGAGCTAGGAATTTATGATACCAAAATCATCCTGCAAGAAGAAAACTACAGATCCTTTGGGAAGCCCCAAGAAAGCCACATTATCCAGATGATTCTGTCCTCTAAGTGACAGTGGATAAAAGCAGCATTCAATTTGGTGTCTGTGTGTCTACCTTCCATTCCTCCAGAAGACATGACTTGTACCACAAAAGGATATTCAAATTGTGTTGTTTGGTTAATGAGTTGAGTATAAATCATATTTCACAGCATAATATGAAACATTCTAATGTTTGTAATGTTATGTTAGATGCTTCTTTAGAAATTTTCAAAGCTGGAAGGTTGAAATTGCATGATAAATATGCATGAAAAATGCATCACTCTGCATCAGTATGCCATTAGTTTGAGAGCGAAGAAATTCATGTTGATTCCCTACCTGACCCTGACCTGCATGAAAACCACAAGGTCACTCCTAAATGACCTTTTTTGGGCCCCCAGTTCATTACCTTGGATGCCCCCACTTTTTTATTCTGTACAGTGGCGGATCCAGACACGATAGTCTAGGGGGGGGCCCGGACGTGTTTCCGCATTCGCGGGCCCGCGTTATTGCAATTTCTCTTCAAAATGCTACTATCAATCTTGGTGGTCTAGGGGGGGCCCGGGCCCCCTAGGCCCCCCCTGTATCCGCCACTGGTACAGATAGAGATTAAGACATTATGTGGTTTGCATGATGACTGAACTTGTCGATTGCATCTGTGTATTGATTTCATTCAATCATATCAGCATAGAATGTGCATAGACTGTGTCTGGGAAATGTGAAATTACAATGTGCTTCTACAATTTGACACAGTAATATTAACTGTAACAAAATGGAATGAATATATTTGACTTTAAAGCATGATTTGATTAGTCGATTATGAGTTACAGACAAAGATATCTAACTGCAAATTGTGCAAAGAGAGAGATACTGTAGACTGTTTTGCTTGAGCACTTTTTGTGGAAATTATATGGCTTCTTTGACTTTTTTATTATCATCCTTAATGGAAATCCGCAGTGCATTGAAATATTGCCTTTTGTCCAAATGGTAAGTAAGTATTCAGGGAGCAGATGCAACTTACTCTGAGCTATGCTATCAATACCCGTGAGGGACAATTTCCACTAGAATCAAAATTCAATACATTAAGATAATGGTTCTGTCATGACGTGCCACAGAGGGAATGGCATGAATATTAAATGCAGAAATCATTATCTTACTAAAAACTAATAAATAAAAAGGATTTCGAATCTCTCATGCATTCCCAAGTCTAAATTTTGCATGATATTGAAACGTGGGGCCTGGAGACTTGCATCTGTCCCATGATCATAGTCGTTTGCTCAAGCTAAAACTTCTTCTCTACCAATGAAAAAAGGGATTTGGCATCATAATAATACGAAATTTGAAAAATCAATGGTCCTTTTGAGATGGATAACATTTACACATCAGCTATATGATATTAAAGTCAATTACCCTTACAATGAGCCAAAACATTATCATCAAGACATCTCAAACTTTACAAGGTTATATAGCCTGAGGAATTGTGAGATTTGGCAAAAATGATGCATTTATGTACAGGATATGCGTCAAATCCAAGCTAGCATCTGGTATTGACCAAGACACCCATAGGCCCCTCCTACATTTCCCCATGGATCTATAGCCCTGTGACCCCCTCATGTCTCACGGCTTCGTCGCTGAGCCGGGCCTCCCTCAAGTAAGGCTGTTACATAAGTCAGAGGGTTACTTAGGCCATGCATCTCTGCGTTCTTAAAGCTATACTCAAGCTCAATAATGTCCCTTCGCTTTACACACTAGGCATATCTAGAGGATAAAGTTCTTACTCACAGCCAATGTACAGGCTGTGTGAATGTGATTCAAACATGGGTGCCTGTCTCTAGTAGAAAAACATAATTAAGCCAAGCTTGTTTTTTTCTTTTTCAAGTTAAAACATAGAAAATGGATTGCCAAGTTAGGACTTCAGTGCCTTTTTTATGTTCACAGGAGAGGTGGGAGGCAATATTATAACTCCAAATGTGTCTGGTCAATAGAAATTTTAAAATGATCTGGTCACATTGATGTCTCATCATAAAAATTTTTTTTAACAGACCATGAGGAAAATTAAGCATTAACATTTTATCTGTTAGCGTTTCTGCAACAGCTACTGTAAGTTCTCATATGCCCTTCTGTTCTTCACTCTGACCTGTCAATGTTCACAATTCCCATTATTCTGCAACTGAATGGGATGGGATTTCTGGAGGCCATATTCATGTGGGTCAGTTTATGATGCTTTTGGGATGTCAGGCATTCCTATCAAAGCTTCAACATTGTCGATGACTGGAAGGGGTTGTACCCCTGGGAAAGGCTTGCCCCAAGGTCATTTGGAGGTCACAGGAGGTTGAAAGATGAACGTCCCGGATGTAAGGGGTCACTCAAGCAAATTAGCTCCCGGCATCTCTGGTTGTCAGTGCTACATCAACTACTGAATACTTATAAAGGAAAAGACCTTCATGTCCATGCAATAATGCCACAGATCTCCTAACTGATGTTTACCAATGCTCCAATTGACAACTGAGATTCATTATCCCTCATTGATTGATAGCAAATGGTATCCTGCTGCTCCCAGTTGAGTTCTATCATATCTTTTAACCCCCTTGATATCCCTCCGGGTAATATTGCAGTTAAATATTCGCTCGCATGATCAGTGCTGCCTTAGCTAAAAACGCCTTCTCTGACCATCCCACTTACCCCAACTTTCCACCTATCCTTCTTTTTCTGTCCTGTCTTTCTGTGGGGAGAATATAACCTTTTGACTCCTCTTTCATTTCCAATTTTTACTCCATCTCAAAATCGCCACCAGGAGTGCATGCAGCTCTCAAACCAAACATGAAATTCTTCTCTCAAATGTCTTCTCCTGCTTTTAATACTGCAGCTATAGGAGTACTACTTTGTGAAACTCTCAACTGCTATCAAAGGCTAATTATTTCACTATCTTTCCCCTTTTTAATGCCCTTTTACTTTTAACCCATTTCATTCCAAACTAATACTGCCATATATTCATCAAGTTGCACGGCAGCACACCTGGTGGTGGCCTCCAAAATTACCTTTCTTTCAGCTGCATCACAAAAATGCAAACCCTTCTTCTTTGTTGCTTTGTCTCTATTTCCTTATTCACTTGCTTTTTTCCCCATAATAATGGGTCAATTCTAGTAAACCATATTTGAGATAAAATACAACCTCCTTCCTAGTTTTATCAACAAACACTACTGGATATTTTTTGGGGTATTGATATGGTTGTTGGCAAAGATATTGTTTCAACAAGTTAAAAGGATTTTTATCTCCTTTGGGGTACTCATATTTCATAGTTTAGAGAATCATACCATACATTCTTTTTTAGTGCAATTTTGCACGATATTTTGGGGAGGTGGTAAAACGTCACCGGAATCTTTACAATCTTATTTGGTAAATTTTCAATCACCGAACATCTCTGTTGAAATGTGATCATTGTTCGGATAATATCTGCTTTACCGTTAAATGATATCTTCCTCAATGTATCTTTAATTTCAATCAATAATTCCATGAATTGAAAATGCCTAATTGTTCTTAGCCAAGATGATACTTGTTTCCTAATTTTATTGTACTACCTCTGCCCGATATTGATAGTCCTGACATTTGAAGACTAGAATCGATCAACAAAATTGGCATTTCAATTTTCATGAATTCATTGATTGACAGCCAGATTTGAATCTGATGGTTTTTAAACGCTTGAAGAGAAACTGAACAACAAGGTTATCTTCACATAATATTTTTGATCAACAAACATTTTATGGATAAAGTTAGAACCAATTGGTCACAATGATTTAGGCCTTCTGATTTTGTCCTTGTTTTTTTGTGGCCTAACAGTGAAACATTTATTTGATCTAAAGGAGAATGTAATTCTATTTGGTTCGAAATTATTATAAATGCTCAACAGACACAGGTTTTCTGGCTGCCACTCATGGAAAATATCTATTCATTATGGAGACAATCAAATACAATTGAAATTGTGAGTCAGCTCAAATGATTGAATGAGATAGTTGGAAAATTTGTTTGAGATGACACAGCTTAGAGTTTTGAGTTATGATAATCTTTCCGTTGTCGTAACTTAAAACAAGAAGCTCTCTTAGCTCAAAGGAATTGTGCAACCATCTCACTCAATCATTCAAGCTGACAAGAAATTCAAATTTTACAGTGTACCAGGGTTTAAATCGAGTAAGTCAAACCAGAACTCGGATGAGAAAAGGTAAACCACGGGGCGACGTTGATGCAACCAAGTAAAAGGAAAGCCTCACACACTCATATTTGACAAGTAAAAGAGTTTCTTATCAGGTTCTTCTGCAAAATATTTCCTGGAGTCTCAGCAGCCCTAGGAATTTGACAGAGAATTGAACCTTGTGAATGGAATGCCCAGGAGGAAGATCAAGCAGTCACTGAAGATAAAAAACGGAGATAGTCGATAAGTCTGGTTTGATTTGGGAAGTAAACATTTGACTTTCCGGTCACTTGGAGTTGAAGCAGCTACACAGGAATAGAAATAAATTAAATTGATGTTGCTGTTGATATATCTTCAAGCTCTCATCTCTCAGTCTCAGGATTTTAATTTTTGGCGGCTAGTCTGTCAGTCTGTCTTTGTTGTCTGTCTGGTTAACAGTACTGCTAAACAAGGGGATATTCTGTACAGGACTACAAATCCCTCTCTGTACAGGCACCAATAACAAAGAAATAGAACCAATTATTATTGAAGGAATCTCAAACTTTGCAACCGTACTACCAGCTGATGCTTTATGATGTTGTGCACTTTTGGAGTGATCAAACAAAATGCATTTAAATTAAAGAGATTTTTATTAGGCGTAGAACACCTTTACTCAAGCTAATTATATTTATGGAACCAACTACTGGACTCCATTATATTGCTCCATTTGTGGGCTTACAATAACTGGAGCTGCTCAGTTGACACAAGTCATATGACATTGATTAGTATTGATTCACACAATTGATTGCTTTTCTATCATACAAAGTTTCAACCCAAACATTCTATTCATCTACTTAATTTGAATTGACAATTTCAGGATCTCCTAAATGGGCAAACAAGACTTTATATTTTCTTTTGAAGTAAAATTGACGGCCTACTACCATTAGCATTTCCTCAAGTAGGCTGTGTGTTCCTCGAAACAAGCCCAACTGATGTATTTAGTTTCTGTTCTTACTAACAGTATAAATTCGAACATTCTATTTAACAGCCCATTGAATTGTATGAGCAATAAGCCCCATAATTCCTAATATAATTTCAATGCCTGACAAACTTACAGAATCAATGGCAACCATGTGCCACTGAATTTTATTGTTCCATGATACCGATGTTTCATGTTTATCAATTAATTTCAAAAGTGATGTCGTGTTTATCAATTAATTTCAAAAGTGATGTCGTGGCACACTTTCTTTGAAACTGAAAGTCTTGTTGAAGAAAGAAAACCAGTAGGAATGGGAAGGCCAGCTCATGGAGAGGCCATTTGGTTAATGGATTAGAATGGTAATAAAGTTGTGTCAGTGGCTCAGGGCCAAGCAGGTTGTTGCTTTATTTCAGCTGAAGTGTCAGGTTAATTCCATCTGCATCCCTTCTTTTCTTATTTTTGTGTCTCAGATTTCGTGCAAGTTTTTTCTTTCTGTTCTTCAGCAGCCTGCAATAGCCACCACTACAGGTATATTTAATCTGTATTTACAAATGTAATGTAATACTATTGCATATATTTATTCGCAAAAAAGAGAGTCAGTCCTATTACATTCCACCAAATTATTAAATCTGACACAGTATGAGTATACAATGTATTTATATACAATGTACATCAGTAAAATATTCTTCAGTCTGGGTTACAGTACTACTGATCTGATACTGAACATAGTATTAATGGTTAAGAGTGCTTGTTTGCACAACCACTGGCTCTGAGGGCGTGGGTTCGAATCCCATCCCAGAACTCAATTTAGTCCGAGCCAACGGGACATTAAATGGAGGCGGGTTGTATCCAGTGTTCTATGCTGGGCCAACTGAAAGACCCTAGGCATCCTTGAATTAATAGAGTATGTACCAGACTCACAGTCTTCTCATCTCATCATCATACGGCGATCATCTGCCTCGATATAGCCCACTAAGGTGCTGCTGAGGCGTAAAACACAAACAAACAAACAAACAATGTGAAATGTAGGGCACAATATATCTCAAAGAATTAGTTAATAGATGACATTTCAGAAGTTTAATAAAAGAAAAAAGTGAGCATCTACATGTTATCTAATTTCGTAGCACATTATTCCAAATAGACACTCATTGAAAGCGTATGGTTTTCTGAAACACGGCTGACTGACATAAGCCACTACGGAGCTGGTGTCTCTGTCTGGTATGGTATCCATGATAATCAAGGTTAGGAGTAAAAAAGGAAGAAAAGTGACCAGGCAGCACGTCATTGTGAAATTCACAAATAAATATAGCCACCATGTATTCATAAAGTTTGTTTTAACCATTTAAATGTCAATTGAAATTAAGCTTATTCAAATATTTGCCAGGTCACTGTGTTACTCTTGAGAACATTAAGAATGGTGGATTTTGTATTGTTTACGGGATTAACAAATCTGTCAGCTGTTACCTTGGGCCTAGATTTTTCCATGGCTTAAAGGACTATTATGATCTCAGCTATTGTCAGGGCCTGACAATAAGCAAGGACAGCCTTTTTGTTAGGAATTATTCTATTTATAATCAGGATTCTCTTAGGCAAGGATATTGGATTGAGCTTTTCTTTGGCTGGTTTGATTTGCCTCCAGCAAACCAAGGTTGATGTGTTATCATATCGAGAGTATCTTTTGTCAGCTGCTTTTTTTGCTATTATTAATTCTCAATATCTTCATAAATGCTCATAGTAATTGCTCTCAAAATTATAAATTAACCAAGGTTAAAGCGTCTCCATAATTCTGTCACCCTCTCCCTCAGATCAAATATTAATGCCCCTCATTTCGTGGGATGATGAAGATCCAGGGTAATAGGATGATTAGGCGAGGATATCTTATGTAATTATAATGTTATCTCTGTATTTGCTGAGTGTTATTGATTTTCTGCATATCCATTATTTCTTGAATCATTGTTTATTTTGGTTCTATCAGGTAATCATCTGGTCATAGTGCCATACATATATGGTATACCTATTTTTCTTTCTGTCACAATTACTACCTTAATAGTCCTTGGATAGAATAACAACTTATTCATTCGAGCCACAGTGCATAGAGGAGAGGACTGGTGATCTTCCTTGGAAGTAAGTGCACCCCTCGGTGATTTGCTGTGAATTTCCTGTGAAGTAGTGACTCTGATCAGTTAATCTGTTGATGGTAAGTGGGATTTTGTTGATTTATATCTTTCAGGTAGCATTAGCCCTTGATAAATATAGAAATTTGCAGGAGAGCTATTCCATATGATATTCCAGATTCCATTTATGGCAAAAACCAATAAATCTTCCAAATTCTGACTGTGAAAACATTTCTCAAGGACATTGATGAAACAGAAAATGGCCAAGTAAATTAATGCCTCATTGCCTTAACCACATGGAGCTTCAATTCCAGGCCAGCTGCCAAATTAAGCATGCCCATATTTCTTCTTATATTGAGACACTGGAGGTCATTCGCAGTATTTGCAGTAAATCCACCTTTCATAAATATTGCAGAATGACTTTGTCTGTCATCAATGTGGTTTTGATGAATTCTCCAACAACATCCAGGGTCATCAAATCCCAGACAAAAATGATAGTTTAGTGGTAATAGCACTTTTCTGCGAATCCAATGGCATGGGTTCAAACCCCAGACCCGTTCTGTAACTCAATTGGAGTCGGTTGGTTGTGGATGGGCCGGGGATGGTGAACCAATTCCAATTGGGCAGAAAAGGGTCACCAATCTAATCCTCTTCTGTCTGGTGTGGTCAGCAACATTTCCAGCCAGACTCAGATTGAGTGGTGTACAGGACAAAAATTGTTAATATTCAACAATGGTATTTCAAGAAAGCTATCCTCACATATCTAGACATCCATCCTCCTATTTTTCAATGAACCAACAACCAAAAACCAACAGCCAGTGTCAATAGGAGTGATGCAGCTCTGGACATTTCTGTTAAAAGGTAAAACCACAATTTTACGAGCCGAAGTCAACCAAATTAGCCTCCCCATCTTTCCATCTATCTAACCATTATTCCCAAAGGCCTCAGCTTCACATGAGAGCAGAGACTTGCTACTGGTTTAGCAAGCTTGTTTATCCCATGGGCACTTGAATAATATAGGCAGGGCTGAATTTCTTGCATGTTTGCTGTGCATGCAGACTGGTTTCTCATCTCTAAATGCTTTGCTTAAAAATTCAGATTGGATTGCAGACTAATTTTAGATCAAACCGTCTGTTGTCAGGCTTCAGCTTACGTAGTTTTTACAATTTCAAACGTTTTAAAAGTTAATAACACAGCATGACAATAGTATGAAGAACTGAAAATTCAGAATTATAGTTCCGACATTCATTGGAATGTTGGATTGCCTGTATGGAATGTCCCAGATAATTTCAGGGACTAAGTCTGTTCTTGCGTCTGCTATGGTACATTCAAAATTAGGGACAACAGAGTTGTTGACCCAGGAGTATAATTCATTTTCAGTTCTCATTATCAAAATAATTATGTTTTGTACAGAAAGAGAGAATGCAAAAATTAATTTCCTTTTTGTTGAAATTGTGATTTGCAATCAAAGTAAAGCTTAAAACATTTAAGTTTTCAGGTGTTGCACAAGTGTATCATAATGATGAACTAAGTGAACATGCTTATGGGTATACATGTAGTGTTGAGTTGTTCACCCACAGTTTGGCAGTAATCGCGTGCAACGTATTTCAGCAGAGCTTGGCGTATCAGTGGATGAAGGGTGAATTAGATGGGATCTTGTATCTGACATCCAGGATGAGCTAGAAATTTACGATGCCAAAATCATCCTGCAAGAAAGAAACTACAAATCCTTTCGAAAGCCCCAAGAAAGCCACATAATCCAGATGATTCTGTCCTCTAAGTGACAGTTGAGAAAGCCTTAAAGGCTGTATTGGTGTCTACACGTATGACTACATTTTCAAGTAGCAGATAACATAGTGAATGTATATCTTACAACATAAAATGTAGCTGTTTCTTTACTCATATAATCGCATTTACTCGTACTGAGTTGTTTGAACTTCTCATGTAAAATGATAAAACATTTCAAAAAGTGTTTTTCGTCTAAGACCATTTTACCTTCATCTCGTAGCAGCTGAAATTTGAAGATAAGTCACAGAATTTCAGTAAAGAAAATAGTTAAAAGGTGAGGCTTGTTGCCAATTAAATGTCTTATGCCAAAACTAGTTGAGATTTCTTTCCATCCAAATGCAACATACTGACACAATTTTGCAATGAGAGATTTTGGCTTGCAAATATGTAAAGGCATTATATTGCAATCCATTTCAAAACCACTCCGTGCACCATGAATGAACAACAGAGCATCTTATCCAGGGAGTAATTGTCTTGGCCTACAGGAAGCACAATGGGGGCACTAAGTTCTGAGGGTTGCCTGCCGGAGCCAGAACGTCATTTGACATCTCTTAAAGGATATTTGAGGTTATTAGGTACTATACTTGTAATGGCAATTACCAGTCAGTGTGAGTGTGAGATAGGCGATTGCTCAACTGGTCAGTAATGAACACCGTTAGTGGTGGAGTGGTTGATGTATAATGAGAAATAGAAACATGTATTGATTAGTTGATTATTAGTTAGAGACATGGATCTCTAGCTGTAAATTGTGCAAGGAGAGAGCGAATGTACTTTGTCTTGCTTGAGCTCATCTTGTGGATATTATATGGCTTGTGAAATTTTTAATGGTAATCCGAAAGGAAATTTGCTGTGCATCAAAATATTGCCTTTTGTCCTAATGGTAGAAATTATTCAGGGAGCAGATGCAACTTACTCAGAGCTATTAGCGGGGCAGATTTGTCATGAATAGGGGAGTAAGAGTGCATTTATACATAGAAGCATGAAACTTGGCACACATTTCAAAAACGTCTTAAAGAAAATATTAAGATAGGGAGCCACTTCAGATTTGACCTGGTTGACACATGGCAGCCATTTTCCAAAATGGCGGCTAATTTTCTCATTTTCCTGCTTTCTGTGAAGTGTCTATAGTATTAAAGTATCGAAACAGTGCTCATTATTCCTTCTACAGATCTAAAGAACATTATCAATTGATTTCTGGATTGAACTGACGATTTTTAGGGTAGTCAGGGTCCATTTTGTTAGAACTGTTGAAGAAAATGTATCATTTTCGCGGTTTCCCATAGTTTCATGGAATCTAAATTGATTTTTAAACAGACTACATATTTGAATTCCTCACAAGACGAGCTTTCAAATGAATGGTCGCATCAATAGTTTCTGGGAAGTTTTTGTCAAAATTAAAGAAACAACAAAATCTTCAAAAATCATTTTATTTTCATTTTTTCCATTTTCGCACCAAGTTTACGAAACCCATTGATGCGACCATTCATTTGAAAGCTCTTTTTACAAGGAATTCAAATATGTAATATATTTCGAGATTTATTGAGAATTGGAGTAACAAACCGTAACCGCGAAATCCAGTGTTTGAATCAATATTTCTGACAAAAAGGACTCCAACAAGACTGAAAATAGACCAAGGCTACCAAAAAATGTTATAGTAATGTACTGAATACTTAGAGAAGCAATAAAAAACAATATTTACATGTATTCTATTTGGAGGAACTGCACAAAAAGCATTAAAATAGAAGAATTGACCGCCATTTTGGAAAATGGCTGCCAGTAGCCACCTAAGCTAAATCTGAAGTGGCTCCCTATCCAAATATGTTTGTATAGATGTTTTTTAAGTGTGCGCCAAGTTTCATGCTTCTATGTATAAATGCACTATTTTTTTACATACCTGCCCCGCTATATCCTTTCAATACCCGTGACGGACAATCTTCACAAGAAGCAAAATTCGATCCTTTAAGATAATAGTTCTGTCACGACATGCCACAGAGGGAATGGAATGAATATTAAATGCAGAAATCGTTATCTTACTAAAAACTAATAAAAAAGGATTTTGAATCTCTCGTGCCATTCACAAGTCTAAATTTTGCCATGATATTGAAACATTCTTGTATCTGTCCTATGAATCATAGTCGTACGGTAAAGCTACAAATTCTTCTTTACTAATAGAATAAGATTTTTGGCATCAATATAATTGAGAATTTGAGAAATCAATGGGTCTTTGAATTTGAAATGGATAACATTTACACATTAGCTAGATGATATTAATGCCAACTACCTCAATAATGAGCCAACAACATTATCATCAAGACATCTCAAACTTTACAAGGTTATATAGCCTTAGGAGTTGTGAGATTTAGCACGAATGATCCATTTATGTACAGAATATAGGTCAAATCCAAGCTAGCATCTGGTATTGACCAAGACACCCCATAGGCCCCTCTTACATTTCCCCATGCATCTATAGCCCTGTAACCCCTTCACGTCTCACAGCTTCATTGCTAAACCTGGCCTCCCTTAAGTAAGGATGTTACTTAAGTCAGAGGGTGACTAAGATCATGCATCTCTGTCTTCAAGCTACACTCAAGCTCACTGCATGCTGTCAGTTTTTTTTAAGGTAAGCCATAGCAACTGGATTATAATTTAGGACTTAGGTCTTAATCATGAGGATTTAAGAATAAATATGTTATCTATTAGTGCTTCAGCAACTGCCATTTGTCACATGTCCTTCACATGTCCTTGACTGCGGCCTGTCACTGGTCACATTTCTCATTATTCTGCCTTTGAATGTGATGGGATTTCTGGAGGCCATATTAATGCATGTCAATGTATGATGCTTTAGATATGTCGGGCATTCCTATCACAGCTTCAACATTGCTTATGACTGGAAGGGGTTGCACCTCTGAGAATGACTTGCCCCAAGGTCACAGGAGGTCAAAAAGATGAATGTCCCGGAAGTAAGGGGTCAGTCAAGCAACGGAGCTGCCAGCATTCCTGCTTGTCAGTGCTACATCGACTAGTGAACTAGATAAAAGGCAGAAAATACCTCATGTCCAATGATACCAGAGATCTCCTAACTGATGTCCACCAATGTCCCAGCTGATAACTGAGATTCATTATTCTTCATTGATTGATATCAAATTACATTCTACTGCTCCCAGTTGTTGTCTTTCATAGTTTACGACCCCTTGGCACAGATTGAAATATTTCTGGCAAAACCACCATTCTCTACAAATTACAAATATTGCCTTGGGCATTGACCTGCTTAGCTGGAAGAATCATTTCAGGGTATTAGCAAATAAAATAAGGCATAGACTCAGACTCAGACTCAGACGTAATTTATTTCAACATTATACAACATTAGATTAAAAACCAACAAGTGTATAAAGAGAGAGGAGACCCTCCCAAAGCACTATGTGCCGCTACTGGAGGGCCACCTATACATCATAATTATTTTATACTTCTACCAAGCGCGTCCATGTGAGTCGTGAGGCATCCAGATCCAACATTGCCCTTCAGGTTTAATAAGTTAAAAAAAGAAAGTAATTCAAGTTTTTGAACGGAATAAGATTTTTATATGGAATAGTATTGAATACTAACTCAGTACAGATATGTTCCTAGGAGGTATAAAGGTGCACTTCTTATGTTCTGTTGCAAATATAGCAGTCTCGAATATCACAGTCACATGAATAATTACTTATTATCTTATTTTTGGTATAATTCTTGAAACCATCAAGTGAATGAGTATATATTTTGTCTTTAATAGAACGATCTGAAATATTGTTAAAGAATTGTGAAATTTTGTATCTGATGGATTGTTTTGCAAATTCATGACTAATTGTAGGTAAATGAAAACTATTTTGATTTCTGACATAATGATCATGAATATTCTGTGTTTTTATAAATATACCTGAATGAAAGTATCCCGGCAACATTCCGTTCTCCAGCTTGAAGCAAAACTTAAAAGCATGCAGTGCACATATATCATGACATTTTAGTATATTAAATTTTTTAAATAAAGGACTTGTATGGGCATTATATCTGCTACATGTAATAATTCGTATAGTCTTCTTTTGAAGTGTGAACAGTTTCTGATATTTTTTTCCCATAATAGTGAACCATAATTTAGATGAGGAAGTATAAGTGAATTATATAAAGCTATATAGAGCTCTCCTAAAGGGTATTTACACTATTATTTATTACAGTTTACAGACTATTTATTCCTATCTCATATACACTATTACATACATATCAAGGCAAGTCAACTTTATTGCTGACGCCTAGTCCACATACAACTAACAAATGAACAGACTAAGCCATCATGACGTGAGACTGTCTCTCTTAAGCACACCTAAACTTGTCAACAGCAATATTGAGTGTCCCTGTTGTTATTTGTCCATGACTCCATGTATCATTATGTACCTGTAGTGGCTGGTAGCTTTAGAATTTTTTCCAAATTAATTTTCATCACTGAACATTTCTGCTGTGTGCCTATAATTACGATCACAGTTTCAATGGTATCCCCTTCATCGTTGCTTAATATCAAGTTCATTGTATCGTAAATTTCAATAAATATTTTCATGAATTGAAATTGCCTAATTGTTCTCAGCCGAGGTGATAATCGTTACCTCAGTTTTTTGCACTAAATCTGCTGCATATTGATAATCCTGGCATTCGGGGACAAGAATCGATCAACACAATTGGCATTTAAATTTTCATGAATTCTTTGATTGATAGCCAGATTTGAATCTGACAGATTTAAAACGTTTGAGGAGAGACTGAACAAGAAGGTCATATTTCACATATTCTCTGCATTTTATCCTCCTTCACCAATTTATGGACAGATTTTTCTACTTTTGTAAACTTTATTCTGCAACTTTTCCATCTGATAGACAAACCTGCAGATCTGGCTGTAATCTCTTCGGTTTGAAAAAATTTTATTTTCCGTTCTTTGCATAAGCACATTCAGTGTTCTATGGAAACATGCTAAATTCCAGTTATTTAATGGCTAAAGTTGGTGCCAATGGGTCACACTGATTTACGCCATTTGGTCATGGCTTTTGATGTCTAACAGCAATGCAGTTGATCTAAAGGAGAAATTCTACTTGGTTTGAAATAATCATAAATATATATGAAACAACAGACACATTTTTTCTTGTCTTTATCAGAATCAGACTGCCCTCCGCCAAGTCTACATGCTGCCACAGACGGAAAATATCTATACATTACGGGATAATCAAATACAATTGAAATTGTGAGTCAGCCCAAATGATTGAATGAGATAGTTGTACAATTGTTTTGAGATGACATAGCTTAGAGTTATGAGTTATGATAATCTTTCCGTTGTCATAACCTAAAACAACAAGCTCTCTTTACTCAAAGAAATTGTGCAACCATCTCACTTAGTCATTCAAGCTGACAAAAAATTCCAATTTTACAGTGTACCAGGGGTTTAAACCTATTAATTCAAACCAGAACTCGGATGAGATAAGGTAAACCACGGGGCGATGTTGATGCAACCAAGTGAAGCCAAATTTTTGGTAAAAGGAAAGCCTAACACACTCACATTTGACAAGTAAAAGAGTTTCTTATCAGGTTCTTCTGCAAAATATTTCTTGGAGTCTCAGCAGCCCTGGGCATTTGACAGAGATTTGAACCTCGTGAATGGAATGCCCATAAGGAAGATCAAACAGTCACTGAAGATGGAAAACGGAGATAGTCGATAAGTCTGGTTTGATTTGGGAAGTAAACATTTGACTTTCCGGTAAGTTGGAGTTGAAGCAGCTACACTGGAATGGAAATAATTTAAATTGATGTCTCTGTGGATGTTTCCTCAAGCTATCATCTCTCATTCTCCTGTGATATCAGGATTTTTTGGACTGCTAGTCAGTCCGTCTATCTGTCTGTCTAGTTTTTTTAAACTTGAAGTACTGCTAAACACTGAGATTTTCCATTCAAGAATAGAACCCTCTTTTTTAAGATGGTTCCAAGGGATCTCCATCATTGCAGCCACAATACCACGCAAAGTATGAAGCTGATGCATATTATGCATTTTTGATATGATTAAACAAAGTACATTTAAATAAAAGGAAAGTCTTATTAGACCTTGAACACCTTTACTCAAGCTATTTATATTTGTGGAATAAACTACTGGACTCCATGAAATGGCTCATTCGCGGGCCAACAACAACTGCAGCTGCTCAGTAGCACACAAGGTGCACCATTGCAATATGCCTTTTGTTGGCTCGAAATAACAAGAAAAATCAGATTATCCACTTCCTGAACAATCCGATTTAACACAAGACTGACTGGTTGCACGGACATCAACCAAGGGCTGTACTGAAGGCCACAATACAGTCAATCCCCAAGGACAAGAGAGCAAGTTTGTGCTCCGATGCTAATTATCGTGGCATTTCCCTGACTTCTTCAATAGGAAAGGTTATTGATTTAGTTTTTCTGAAGCGAAACGTATCAGCATTGCAAACTTCAAATTTACAATTTGCATTCAAAAAAGCCCATGGAACAATGATGTGCAGTTTAGTTGTGAAAGAGATAGTTAAGTATTATCTCAATAATGCCTCTGATGTTATAGGGTGCTTCCTAGATGCAACAAAGGCATTCGATCGCCTGCGACATGACCGTCTTTTCCAGCTATTAATCGATAGAAGTACAAATGTGATTGATTTGAGAGCCCTGAAAGACTTGTATCTGAGACAGATGACGAGGGCGAAGTGGAATTCTTTGGAATCTGAATATTTTCAGTCGATAAATGGCGTCCGGCAAGGTGGGGTAGCATCCCCAATCTTCTTCTGCATCTATATGGATGAACTCTTGAGCAGACTCAAACGCAATGGTTGTGGATGTTGGTTAGGCAGACATTATGTGGCATCGCTCTGTTATGCGGATGATCTGACACTTCTGGCCCCTACAGTAGAAGGGCTGCAACAGATGCTTACAGTTTGTGAGGAGTATGCAAAAGAATATGGGATGCTTTATAATCCAACAAAATCAGTGTGCCTAATGTTTACGAGGAAAAAGGTGACAAGTCAGACTCCTATATATCTATGTGGTGGCAAACTATCATGGGTTCAACAAGTGAAACATCTTGGATCAATTCTCTGCAGCAATTTGAATGAAGGCCCAGAAATTAGTTTAAAAAGGGGAGATTTCAGGAAGGACTAACCTGCTAATGGCCACTTTACATAAGGCGCCTGATGTTGTTAAATTGAAGGTTTTCAAAAAACAAGTGTGCCATTTTTATGGCTCTGCAGCGTGGGACTTGAGTGACCCCAAAGTGAAAGAATTTCACACAATGTGGAACAAATGTGCCCGACAGATCTTAGGACTACCATACAGGACTCATCCCAGATATTTGCCAAAGCTGGTAAATAGCCTCGGTTCACAGGCACAGGTGGGCAATAGATTTCTTAAACTACTGAAAAGTATGATTGAGAGTGACAATCTTGTTGCCAAATACATAGCAAACAACGGACTAGCTGACAAAAACTCATTAATTGGTCATAATCTGAGTGTTATTGACAGCCACACTACAGTAGAACGACATGAACTGATAAGTCGCAAAATTAGAGTGATAGACACTTTAACCTCTGAAGACTTGGCCATCGTTCAAGCCATAATTGACCTCAGAAGTGGTGCAGTGGACTCTGATGACAATGAACAATTTATATTTACATTGTGTACATTTTAACTGTATTTGATTGACTTATTTATTTATACATGTACTCCCATATACCTTATTGCAAGTGTATGAAGTGGAATAAATATATATATTGCACCTAAACTGTCTGGGTTGCATACTGCTAGGCAAACAGGATTTCCAAAGTTTGGCTGTTTGCATTTGGCCTGCATCAGAGGAATATTGTTCCTTTATGGCTACGGTTGTTACCAGTGTTGATTGATGAGAGGATAAAGGCAAAACAGTTGTGGACGGGTTGTGTCTGGTTGCATAATCTATATAAAGTACACAATATGCCTATCTGCACGAAAACCAGGCGGATTCATGCCCATATAGATTAAAGCCTTGGGCCCAAAATTATATTTCAGAAGTGCATCAAGGTATCTTATGAATACCCTGAATCATACATTTGAATTGTTACTTTGGTGGATAAGGTTCCATCACCAATCTTGTGATTGATGTATTGTATTGCCGGTATAGCTGGTATTTGCTGTCCAGGCAGCTGGCAGCACACCACATTTTGATGCTTGCCATCAGCATGTTACCAGAGGAAGTTTAATTAAACAAAAATAAACTCCGGTCGATAAACCCGCAAGTTCAGTCAATAAAAAGTTTGAAGCAATCACATCAGCTAATTTGATTAGACCAAAGTAACAACAGTGCAGATCCTTTCAGTAAATTCTACATACACGTTTACAGTCCAGCCATCACGTAGACCACATCCTTTTTCTATGTTACAGATTGAGAAAATGAAAGTGGAGCAATCAATGTAATGTAATAAGTGCCATGGGAATGGGAGGAAGGTAAAAAAACTTGCAATAACTCTGAATCATGCAAGAAGGTCAAGGTTAAGCAAATGGATTATTATCTTAATTCTGAAAATCATCTAATATGCAAATTCCTGTTTTCTCTTTATTTCAATCATGCATTCTTTACCATGCGATGCTGCACAAATGCATTTCTATGCGGTTCAATACTCTGCATGCACTCTTCCTGGTGTGTTACAACCATCTGGTACATGGAAGGTCTCACAGGAATTCAAGAGCACGCTGGTTCTATCATAATTTCTATTGTCTATGTAATGTGAACTAATTTGATGGTAAAGTCTCATTGCTATATATCTTTTCCTTTTCTGCATTTCATTTGACAATTCAAAGTGAATGAGATTTACAGTATAGTCTGCCTGTCTGAGATATAATAACAGTTTGCAGAGAGTCAGACATCACATGGCTTATCCCCTGTCATCCCAAGTACCAGACTGATACATCTTCTTCTAGATTGTCCTGGGCTTCTCAAGGCTTTTAGAGTTTATTCTCAAAGAGTGATGTTGGATTCATTGATGTACCAGGGTGATTCAGGATGTCAGATACAAGTCACAATCAATTCTCATTTTATTTCCACACTGGAGTCTACCATAGTACTGAATAATTTTGTCCACAAGCACAGAAACATATTTTTGCAAGCCATCTTAGAGCATTTTCAGGGGGTAATTCTTCTCTGGTTGAATGCTGCAAATCTGTCATTGAAATCACTGCTGCTTCTCGGGTCTGCAGCACTGTTCACACAATAATCAATAAGATAAATGTTAAATATGAGTTGCTAACAATATACACTGAATATGTTTTGGGGTACAGCCTCATAAATTACATTGTTAGAATTAGAATTGCGAAATTATGTTAATAATTGATGTGCTTCCAACAGGTTGGCGGATGCTATTTTCGGACTCTTTTGTACACCATGCAGACAAAAACCATGGGACTTGTAGGCGGAATAACCTGATAAGGTTCCATGCATGTGAAGGATGATAAATTACAACTCGTATGACCTTCATTACACATATTGATTGAACAACACCTGATTGCTTTCATAATATGAGGTTTCAACTCAAACAATCTGTTTATTGATTAGAAGGATGGACAAACAAGACATTTGTTAAAACTAGCCCGAATGATAGGTATGTTATAAGGTTTTGAAAAAAGTTTGTCTAATTTTCACTTTTTATTGTGTTTCTTGGCCATTCCAGCCAGTATGCAAATTTTCTTAGCTTTTGAGAGTTCTTTTCATGGTAAAATGACTCCACATATGTCTCAAATGACCCCTAGATTTATTTCAGTTTCACACAGAAAAAACAACCATTCTTGAGAAATGCATAATATTTACAGTACAATGAAATAAATTATCCGATCAGATGGTCGCACTGGCATGTCCCAGCAGTTCCATTATTTCTTGTAATCATTGCATATTTTGGCAACATCAGGTAATCATACGGATTAGTGCCGCACATAATAATTATATATGTATGTATTTTGCTTGCTGTCGAAATTGCTACATTAGTAGTTCTCAGATATAATAACAACCTTTTGATGCCAGCCACTGTGCACAAAGAAGTGGAATTGTGTTGATTTGAATCTTCCATCCGGTTTTAGTCCATGAGAAATAATAGGATGGCCATTCAGTATGATATCCGAGCTTCCATATATGGCAAAGCCCAAACATCTTCCAAACGTTGATTCGATAACATTCCTCAAGGCCATTTATGAAACATAAAATGACCAAGTAAATGAATGCCTCATTGCCTCAACCACAAGGAGCTTCAATTCCAGGCCAGCCAATAAATCAAGCATGCCCATATTTCTCTTTAAATGGAGGACACTGAAGGCATTTGCTGTATTTGCAGTAATTCCGCCTTTCATAAATATTGCAGAATGACTTTGTCTGTCATCAATGTGGTTTTGATAAATACTCAAACAGCTTTCAGGGTCATAACATCCCAGACAAAAATTATTTCATTGGGTGAGAAAACTGGAAAGCTTCACAAACCTAATTCAGGCCAAGATGTTGATAATTATGGTCCAGACAGAGATATATGGGCCCTAAGATGAGAAAGGTTCTCAAGTCAACAATTATGCAGATGTGAGATATTATGCCATTCAATGAAGAATATTCTCAGAACAAGTAGAACAGAAAGATCCCACAGCCTGCAGGTAATATCAATTTTTCTGCAAATCAACTGGCGTGATAGCTCAAGAAAGTACATCATGATCTCTCCACATACATCCTTCTATCGATAAAGGAATCAATGTGTCTGAAACCAAAATCCAGTGTCATTAGGACTGATACACAACTTTGCCTTTCTGTGAAAAGGTAGTAAGTAAACCTTCTTTCCCAGAACCAATTATAGTAATGTTCAGTTACTGTTGATTGATTGTGTTATCTTTTTCCTTCCCTCTAATCATCCTGCCACCTGTAACACAGTTGTTCCCTTGGGCCCTCAGACTTTCCAGAGAGCAGAGACTTACTCCTGGTTCAGAAAATTTGTTTAGCTGAAGGGCAAGTGAGTCATTTATGCAGGACTGAATTTGTTGCATGTTTGCTGTGCATGCAGACCACTTTCTCATCACTGAATGTTCAGCTGAAAAATTCAGACTGGATTGCAGACTAATTTTAGATCAATACCTTGGCATTTTATAAAGACAATTTCAAATGTTTTAAAACTTAATACACACCATTACAATGGTATTAAGAATGGAAAATTCAGAATTATATTGCCTGCATTCATTCGAAAGTCGGATTTCCAGAATGGAATGTCCCAGATAATTTCAGTGACAGTGTTCTTGCGTCAGCCAAATATCAATATTATGTACAACATCTATGTTGTTAAACATTAATTTGATAATACATATAGGCAGAGGCGATGTTGGCTTTGCCTAATTCAATAGGTGCTGTCTTAAGTAACTCTTGTTAACATGTTTAGATATAAAATTCATAAGCAAAACTGAAGTAGATAAACTTTTGTCGTTATTATTTAATTTGAGCATTCTGTTGTCAGATACTAGTCATTTTCAATGAAAAAGGTGGAGGGGAAAGTGGGGTATAGTGGTTCCAGTCCAGACTAACTCAAATTTTTACTTCCCATTTCATGTCAACGCCTATCGACTATCCGAATTTTCCATCTTCAGTGACTGTTTGATCTCCCTCAGGGTATTCCATCAAGGTTAACTTCTCTGCTCAAAAGCTCATGGCCACAGAGACAGGCAGAGAAATGCCTTGCAAAAATCCTCAGGCGAAATGGCCGATAACGACATCCATTTTCCATCAAGTATGTCAATGTTATCCATTACTTTTTTCTCTGAATTTTTACCTTGCTTAGTTGTCCAACAAAACATTATGAAAGTTGCAAACTCTATGTTTAACAGGATAGAGATATGCCTTGTACTGTTACTACTTTATAATTATCAATAACTATTTACAGGATATGGCAACGCGGATAAGAGGCTTACAGATAACAGCAGTTTTACATGTATATGTTACAACATAAATGTAGCTGTTTCTTCACTAATTTAATCGCATTTACTAGTACTGAGGTGTTTGAACTTCTCATATAGAGATGATCAAACATTTCAAAAAGTGTTTTCCTGTAAAATCATTTTGCCTTCATCTCACAGTAGCTGAAATATGAAAATAAGTCACAAAATATCAGTAAGGGAAACTAGTTGAAAAGTTAGGTTTTTGCTTATCAAATGTTTATGCCAAATATAGTTGAGATTTCCCTCCATCCGAATGTAAGATACTTATACTATTTTGTAATGAGAGATTTTCGCTTGCAACTATGTAAAAACACTATATTGCAACCCATTTTGAAAACCACCCTATGAACCATAAATGGGCAACCGGACATCTGGTAAATGTATTGTTGTAGGCGGCAGTGCAGTTGGCTGACCAACACTGCCCTCTGTTGGTCAGTTCAGCCCCCTGTTGGTCAGCCACTGCAACCTCAGTCTACTGCTTGCCTTCGAAGTGTCAACATGTTGTTGTGAGTGGTGAGTAGTAGGCTATAGCCTTCCAAATTGGTGTGTGAATGGGATAGTGCCCACGCCCTGTCCTTATTATAAGCTTTATAGGCCTCATTGACTGTGATATTTAATATGTGACTTTGGCAATTTTGGTCATATTTTGTCCATTTTAACTCTGCTGCTCAGTCCTGTTACGGCATGGCACTCCAGCTGAAGGACTGGCAGCTTGTGAAACGAAATGCAACTACTAAGCAAGTAAGAAGAAACCAACCTAGAGTTCAAGCAAACTAAAAAACGAATTTTTGGGCTGTCTGTTTGTTCTGTCTAATTAATGTTCTAATTTTGTCACCTGTGCTAATTGTGCCACCTTAAGTTAAGTACTGCTAATCCCCATTCCTAGACCAAAAACACATGGCTTGGGATACAATAGCTGCTAATGCCAGCTGTTCAGTGCACATGAAGTGACTATTGGACACAATGCATTCAACACACGTGGTTTTTAATTAATTGGACAATTTATAGTGTATTTCAGTGCGGTTTGCACTTTGACTTTTTACAGTCAGACTCTCATTAATGCCAATACCATTCGTTTTCTGCTGTCAGGTGTATGCCTGGTTAAGGTGACATTAATAGCCCCATCATATATTTTCGTCCTTAGCATTATTTTGATATTAAGCAGAACATTTAAATTATTGGCACGCCAGTGCATTCTGTACTTAGGGATTGTGATAACTGACTCTAAGTGTACCAAATAGCTGATGCCTGCTTATGACCATTTATTTCTGCTGTTAGGTGGATGCCTGGTTTACTTGACGTTTGTCATATCCCTCTCAGGTGTATGCCTGATTTCTGTAATTATTTCTGCCATTAGAATCCCCCCCCCCTTATCTTTGGGCAATACTATCCACCACCAATGACAGCCATTCACCCAGACACTGGAAGTGAGGTCAGAGAAAATCTCTGCCTGAATATCAGAATACATGGATTACTACCTTCTGGGAACAGCTACATGTATGCAGAATTAAGTAAGATCGTTATAACAGCAGCATGAAGACCAGGTTCGCTCCTGGATGTACAAGATCCCAGCATCAGCTTGTGAGCTGAGTGCAAACCATTTTCCCTTGCTGCTGATGTATGTCAGCCATTTCCCAATGTTCCCCGTCCTGTTCCCCTTCCCCTTCCCTGCAGTGCTGGTGTAGGCCAGTCAGTTGCCCTTTATTTCCGCAATTTACCATGAATGGTAAATATCACTGCCCTGAAGTCATTGGGCTGTCTTTTTCCGTTTATGAACAAATAGCTGATATATATCCGTCCCAGTGCCCCAGCAGCTCTATGCCTCCTGAGGTTGCCCATATGCCTGAAATTTCCCCAAAGCTTACTACCTGTTCCTCTCGATTTGTCCCCTATCTTTCGGCCCAATTTTCTCAGCCACCCATTGGACGCCCAGCTTCAGCCCCTTCTTCAGTTCAGGAACTATTAAACAAGGTTAATCGACTGGGTTGTGAGATGCGCCGTGACCGATTGGAGTGCCAGAGAATTCGAAGAGAATCTTTCCAGCAACGGTTGTCTGAACCAGATCGTGATGTCACTTCTTGTTTCTTTGGTTCCCTCATTCGACAGGCCTGCTTGGCTGAGAAGCAGTCATTCCACAGGTCTGAGAAGGTCGGACAGAAGGGGAAGCAGAGAAGACAGGTTGAGGAACATGCCAATGTGGAGAAGCAATGTTGCCTTGAGGCCGGTGTAGCTGAGGACCCGAGCTGCCTTGATGCCTTTGATAAAAGCATAAGGGCTATGGTGGATGAGGTGAAGGCTGCTATTGTGGTACAAAATAAAAGGATAAGAAAAGAAAGGTATGTGGGTGAAACGAATTATGGTACCACCTCCCTCATTTTGCTTTCTTCTGACCCCTGCCAGCCACATACCGTTGCAGCCCCTGACAGCCTATCTGTTAAGCCTACAATTGTCCATGGTCCCTCCCAAATTGCTGGTGTAGGCCTACCTGGCCTTAATGATGGCAGAGACGTCTGTGACAGCCTGGTGACCATTTGTGATACTAATCCCTTATGTTGTTTGAGTTACCACGCCAGGGAATATGCGAACAAGCAGCACTGGCCAGGGTCCCCTGTGAAATGTTATGAATGTCAGGGTGCTGGGCACATAGCTGCTCAGTGTGCCAGTCGTCAGGAGGCCCTGAAGCGACGCTTTGATTATCGAAAGCCCAAATCCATTCATGATGACCACCTACATGCCCCTGTGTCTGACGCTGCAGTTCAAGAAAACTGTGTGCCCCTGGCCAACAATTCACCCAAAATAGTGAACCCTGTCTTTTAATGGATGAACCCTGTCTTTTAATGGATGAACCTTGACTCACTTGACCATATCTGCTGACCATATCGTTTGACCCCCTCCCCCTCCCCCCTTCATTCTGTGGCAGGTGTAGGCCTGCGTGATCTTTCCCAATTCCTGAATTTCCCGTTTGCAAATTGTGCAGGAGCTCTCTCGCCTGGGCCAATGATATTCTTAAGAACTAGGCAGATAGCTACAGTACAACCCAAAATAAAGTACGAAAATTTTCTGTCAGAAGTCCTCTGTTTACCTATTTTGCCCTCTTTTCTCCTCTCCACCCCAAATCTCCTTACAAATCCCTTTGACTCCTTACAACAACCTTAGCCCACATTAAGAACTCTATTTAGACAGCTACCAATATAACTGCAATTAGAAGAGGTGTAAAATATCAAGTAAATCAAACACAATGGGGGTGATTGAGTTTAAATTGGTGTTGTTTAAATATGATTTTAATGCAATTTTAAAAGGTAGTTTCAAGTAGGTAAAAATAGGAAGTGATTCAGAGGTAGTCAAAAGGTGTGAAAGGGTAAAGTAGTGGCTGATTCTTCCTTCCTGCTGGGGTAATCGTACGCTATTTCGGTTTGTACTGTAGCTGCTCAGTGTGCCCACAGCTCCAAGATCCTAAATCGACCGTATTATGACCACGAACCCAAGTTGCTCCATGATGACCTCATACATGCCTCTGGATTTGGCATTTCCAGTGACCACTGCATGTACCCAACCCATGAGCCACTTGGAGACTCTGTCATCAAAAAAGGTGTCCCATGACCTTGACAACATGATGACGATGAAGCTGCTGCCCACCATGCTTGTTTTCCTTCATCATTCCCTCATCCTGCTGCAGGTGTAGGCCTGCCTTATTTTAATATATTCCTGAAGTTCCCCTTTACATGATGGAAGTGCAACTCTGTGTTCCTGAGATGACAGCTCTCAAATCTATGTGATGCTATGTATTTTGACTTGCCCTTCAACTTAAAGCATCTTTTTCACAATGATCGAATGTCCACGGGCCAATCTATCATCCATCCCAGAGTCATCCTGTTGAGGTGTTGTTACCATCCAATATTTTGTGTTGTTACCATCCACAACCTCCCTCACATGTTTATCCTGGAGTTCTCCGTTTGCAAATGTATGTTGCCCTTCACACAACCAACTCCAGCCTTATCCGTGGTCCTGCTACCATCAAGTTGGAGTGCTGGGGAATCCAGTCCCATGTTATCAAGTGTGGATGAAACTACCAAGGAGTAAGACTTCAAGATGGAGCTTTTCCTCGGAAGCGGCCAAGCTTCGAGATTGTGGTTGATGGCAAACCACTCAGTTGCCTAAGTGTTCCAAGTCACCTGAAGTTATGGCTCTGGCTTTTGCATATTTACCAAAGTGCTCCATCCATCCCTGTAGAGCCATGGAGCTTCCTTTGTCATCATCCACCCCTACTGTTGTTCACACCTGTGAAGACCATCTTTATGAGATGCCATCCCGTGGTTGTTGCAGTAGACAGAGCTGTAGAGCTCCTGTGCATGAAAATATATTTTCTGTGGTCTTTCCGAGTGCTACGGTTGAGCCATAGAGCGCTCACCTCGCCGTCTACCCCAAATGCTTGCCACACCTGTGAGGCTATAAAGACCACATTTAAGAGCTGCCCCTGCATGTTATCATCTTGTTTTTCAATTCAAGTCATCTCTGTGGTCCTTCCGTCATCAACCAGAGAAGTTTCCGTCATGACACCACCGTTGCTTTGCATTATCTATCCTGGAGCTCAATTTGCCATGTTATTACCATCCAGCTCTATTTTGCCCCTAGCTGATGTTGCCATTAATGAGATGCCCGCTCTATGTTCCTTATCTCATTTGAAGAGCCCTGTGGATGTTCCAATTGATCAGAGCTGAAGAGCTCCAGTGCATCAAAATGTCACCTCTCAAGCCTTGAGTCCTTGAGCTCCAAATTGGTATATGTCGATGTCAGCTTTTCTCCCAACTCAAGTGTTCTCTGATGGCTGTGTTCCTTCCACCAGCATATGGATCCAATTTGACCTGTTTGAGTGAACTTGAAACCACCAAGAATGGACACCAACCGAAGACCTGCCACAGTGTAGTTCAAGTGATGTCACCCAGCAGGATTAATTGTGGTTGATAACAAACCACTCTGTTGCCTTCCAATTTGTTCAATGTCATCTGAAGCAAGGACCTTTTGCAAATGCCCTTCCAGGGACCGAAGCCATTGGCTTTGGTGCCCCGGCTTGAGTGTCTACCATTGTCTCCATCCATTGATTTTACCATCCTGTTGAGCTGTATAGCTCACTTTGCCAATTTGTTACCAACCATCATTTTGCCCCAAAAGCTTTGCCAATAATTTGAAGTTGTTTCTGACTAACCGAGCTGTAGGGTTTCGCTGCATAATGGATGTACAACCTGGAGTTCCAATTTGCTGATGTATGTCAGCTCTTCACCCAAGTCCAGTGTCATTCGTGATCTTCCGACATCAGTGCTGACAAGTCCAGTTCTTCCATCTGATCAGATGAGGGTGAAACTGAACGACTGAAGTGAAGACCATGATGTCACGCAAGGAGGAATTCACATTCAAGATAAGTTGAGCTTCACACCCCCAACCATTTTGAATTGAATTATGACTGTGTTGAATGTTGATCTTGATAGGTCTTCTATCATTCATAGTGGCTTTGTGCTGTTCCAGATGATGTCGAGCCTCAAGAAAGTCACCTACCAAAGTGTTCCAGTTCGTCAGAAGTAAAGGCCTGATGGTCAAGGCTTTTGCGAATGCCAAGTCACTGGAAATGCGATCGGCCCTCCCAGTGACAGGAGCAATCGGCCCTCCCAGTGACAGGAGCAATCGGCTGTGATTCTGCTGCTCGAGGATCATGGTCAGCCTCAAGAAGCACTACTGAGTGCCCTAGATGGAAGCGACCTCACTCATGCCACTGAAATCCCGTGCCCTTTACCCACCCCCAACCCTGCTGTATGGCAGTATTCCTTGAATGTGACCACCAGTGTGTGCCCCCTTATCCCTCATAATGGATTCCACTCTTTAAGCTCTTCAAGCACTCCAGTGCATGAGGACTCTTCAATGAGCCAGAGTCCTCCCGTCCTAATTGGCCTACCAAGTGCATAAATAGAGGACATAAAGCCCCAATCACCTATCCATCCATGAGCTAGACAGCTCGCGCTTGTTTTGTTTTTGCCACGTGTGTCCTTATTCCTTAAGAAGGTTTCAAGATTTCAGGCAGAATTAATAAGTCGGGTTTCCAAAAAAAAATTGTTTTATTTGGTGTGGTTGGTTCCTGACATTTTTCCTAATATTTAATTTCCTTACGTTTCACTTAAGTCGTAACCACATCTCATCTCGGAGCTCCTCCACGTATTTCTCTCCCGTGGTAGCTATGCTTTGATGTTTCATGATCATCCTGATGTTTGAATTCAGGACTAGTATCTTTGGCCATACCTGACCCTATGTCTCTAAAGTTCCCTTTTGTTAATTCCTCCCCCTTTGCCTGAGCTGTATGGCTCAATCGCTCTTCAATAATATGTCACAATGGAGCTGTACAGTTCCTCTTAATAAATCGTTCCAACTTAACATCTGGATGCGTGAACTTTTGTGACATTCTGAAGTGGATTTAACTTCAACAAATTAACACCATTTGATTAAATTGTAATTAATGTATATATACCAGGACTTTAATGTTCAAATGGTACTCACTGGGACTTTTGATTGATTTTCATTTGATTTCATTTATATTTGGACTTTCTGGGACATTTACTTACATTTATTTATATTTTGAATTTCTTCGATTTATGATTTCATGTTTCAATTTGTGGTTTGCCGCCTAAGGTAGTTTGTTGCCAAAAAAGAAATAAAATTTGGTGGTATGTTGTAGGCGGCAGTGCAGTTGGCTGACCAACACTGCCCTCTGTTGGTCAGTTCAGCCCCCTGTTGGTCAGCCACTGCAACCTCAGTCTACTGCTTGCCTTCGAAGTGTCAACATGTTGTTGTGAGTGGTGAGTAGTAGGCTATAGCCTTCCAAATAGAAATGGGTATTGATTAGTTAATTATTAGTTAGAGACATAGATCGCTAGCTGCAAATTGTACAAGGAGAGAGATAATGTAGAAAACTTTAGTCTTGCTTGAGCACATCTTGTGGAAATTATATTTCTTCTGAAAATTTTCAATGGTCATCCTTAATGGGAATTTGCTTTGCACAGAAATATTTATTTTTGTCCTAATGATTAGAAATTGTTCAGGGAGCAGATGCATTGTACTCAGAGCTATCCTTTCAATACTCTTGAGGGACAATTTCCATGAGAATCAAAATTCGATCCATTTAAGACAATGGTTCTGTCATGACATGCCACAGAGGGAAGGGAATGAATATGAAATTCAGAAATCGTTATCTTACTAAAAACTGATGAAAAAAACATTCGGGATCTCTCATTCCATTCACAAGTCTAAATTTTGCCACGATATTGAAACATGGGGCCTGCATACATGCATCTGTCCCATGAATCGTAGCTGTATGGTAAAGCTAAAACTTCTTCTCTGCCAATAAATAAATGGATCAGGCATAAAAATAATTGGGAATTTGAGAAAGTAATGGTCCTTTTGCAATGTATAACATTTAAATATTAGTTATAGATGATATTAAAGGTCATGTTACAGTATCTCTGTATTCAAGCTATACTCAAACTTGCTAATGTCTATTTGATTTACATGCTTAAAAGGGATTTCCAGAGTTCTCTCTTAAAAACAGCCCATGTACAGGCTGTGTGATGCAAACGCCAGCTGTAATTGAGCTATACTCAATCTCGCTAATGTCGGTAGCCTATGCTCGACATGCTTCAAATGTATGCAATGACCAGTCTTGTTGTGCAATGTGCATTCTCTCTATTAATATTATTTGCAATCTAAGCTGTTTTGCTATATATTCACTGTAAAACATAGGAACAAGATTGCCAAATTAGGATTTGGTCTTTAGTTCACTTTTTGTATGGACTGTAGAGGAGTGAGATAAAATATTTTAACTCAAATATGTCTGGCCAAATCTATATTCCATCTTAGAAATATTATGTTTTAGGACATCATGAGTAAAATAAAGAATTAACTTTATGTCTGTTTTTTTAGCAACTATTATTTGTCATATACCCTTCTGTCCTTGACATTGGCCTGCACTGTTCATAATTCCAATCATTCCACTATTGGATGTGATAGGATTTCTGGAGGCCATATTCATGTGGGTCAGTGTATGATGCCTTAGGGATGTCAGGCATTCCTATCACAGCTTCAACATTGCCGATGACTGGAAGGAGTTGTACCCCTGGGACAGGCTTGCCTCAAGGTCAGTTGCAGGCCATAGGAGGTTGAAAAGATGAACATCACGGATGTAAGGGGTCACTCAACCAATGTAGCTCCCAGCTTTCCTGCCTGTCAGTTCAACATTGACCATTGAAACAGCTAAAAGGCAGAAAAGATCTTAATGTCCAATAATGCCACAGATCTCCTAACTGATGCCTACCAATGTCCCAATTGACAACTGAGATTCATTATTCCTCATTGATTGATGGCAGTTGATTTCTGTCATATTCTATAACCCCCTTGATATAAACAACATTTCAGTTAGAATACAACCTCATTCCTGAATCTTTTGTTTCATCGACAAATACTGCAGGATCTTTTTTTTAGGGTCATGATAATTTTATTGGCAAGGATATTGTTTCAGTAAGTGAAAAGGATATTAATCTCCTTTGAGGTATTCATATTCCATAGAGTGCATTTATATGTAGTAGTTTAGAGGATCATCAAATATTTTCTTACAAGTTTGTCCGGTATCTTGCATAGGAAAAAGAGAAACATCGTAGGAATCTTTACAATCTTATTTGGTAAATGTCGATCATAGTTCAGATAACATCTGCTCTACCATTACATGATATCTTCTTCATTGTATCTTAAATTTCAATCAATAGTTCCATGAATTGAAATTGCATAATGTTTCTTAGCCAAGATGATAATAGTTTCCTTATTTTTTTGCACTACATCTGCCCGATATTGATAGTTCTGGCATTCAGAGACAAGAATCGATCAACACACTTGGCATTTTAATTTTCATGAATTCATTGATTGGAGCCAGATTTGAATCTGACGATTAAACGCTTGAGAGGAGAAACTGAACAACAAGGCTATTTTTCACACATTCTCTGCATTTTTTCCTCCTTCGCCAATCTATGAACTTATTTTTCTCCACTCTTGTAAACTTCCATGTACAACTTTTTGCTCTAATAAACAAACCTATAGAAATGGCTGTCATATCTTTAGTTACAAAACATTTTATTTTTCACTCTTTGCATAAGCGCAGTCAATGTTCTATAAAAATCTGCTAAATGCCAGCCATTTTATGGATAACTTTAGAGCCAATGGGTCTCCTCGATGTACACCTTTTGATTTGGTCTTGGCTATTGTACCCTAACAGTAGTGTAGGGCACAATAGCCACGACCAAATCAAAAGGAATCAAAACGAAAATATAATCACTTTGGTTTAAAAATAATAATAAATGCATATTATGTAATCACAGGCACAGTTTCTTGACTTTATCAGAATCAGACTACCGTCTGCCAAGTCTATGGACAGCCACTCATGGAAAATATCTATTCATTACTAGGATAATCAAATACCAGGGGTTTAAACCATGAGTAAGTCAAATCAGAACTCTGATGAGTAAGAGTAAACCAGGGGGTGATTTTGTTGCAACCTAATAAAGCAAAAATTATTTGTAAAAGGAAAGGATAACACGCTCATATTTGAAGTAATAGAGATCTTTATCAGGTCCTTCTGCGAAATATTTCTTGGAGTTTCTGTAGCCCTTGGTATTTGACAGAGAAATGATCCTTATGAAAGGAATGCCCAGGAGGAAGATCAAACAGTCACTGAAGATGGAAAATGGGGATAGTCGATAAGTCTAGTATTAATTGGGAGGTAAATGATGTTACGTATTTTTGATATGATCAAACAGAAGGCATTTAGATAAAAGGAATGTCTAATTAGACCTACAACACCTTTACTTCAGCTATTATAGTTATGGAGCCAACAAGTGGACTCCACGATATTGCTCCATTCGTGGGCTAACAATAACTAGAGCTGCTCAGTTGCACATGGGGTGCACCATTGCAATATGCCTTTTGTTTGCTTGGAATGACAAGGAAAATCAGATTATCTACTTCCTGAACAATCCGATTTAACACAAGACTGACTGCTTGGCTTATTGCACCTAAGCTGCCTGGGTTGAAAAGTGCTAGGCTAACTGGATTTTCCAAAGTTTGGCTGTTTGCATTTGGCTTACATCAGAGGTTTCTTATTCCTCTGAAATAATGGTTGTTACCGATGGTGATTAATGAGAGGCTAAAGGCAAAACAGTTGTGGATGGGATGTGTGTGGTTGCATAATCTATACAAAGTACATGATATGCTAATCTGCATGAAAACAAGGCCACCTGAGTCCTTTACAACGACAATTATCGGCTACAGGGGATTTGTGTCCAAATTAAGTTTGGGCCTTGGGCCCAAAATTATGTTTCGTCGTCAATCTCCCAACCAACTTTAAGAAAATGCATCAAAGTATCTTATAAATACCTAAATCAAACATTTGAATTGTTCCTGTGGTGGTAGCCATCACGCAGACCACTTCCTTATTCTAAGTGACAGATTGAGAATGTGAAAGTAGAGCAATCATTGTAATGTAATAAGTGCCTTGGAATGGGGTAAGTTGAAAAGGTTTGCAATGATCTTGAAGCATGCAAGAAGGTCAAGGTTATGCAAATGGATTATTATCTTAATTCTGATAATCATCTAATATGCAAATCCTGTTTTCTCTTCATTCGAATCATGCAACCTCTACCATGCGATGCTGCACAATGCACTTCTACTTGGTTCAATATTGTGCATGCTCTCTTCCTGGTTTGTTGCAGCCAAGTTACCTCAAAAAGCTTCACGTGAAATCAATGCTATTATATCTTTTCTTTCTCTGCATTTCATTTGACAATTCAAAGTAAAACAGATTTACAGTATATATAGTCTGCCTCTCTGAGACATAATAATATTATGTAGAGAGTCAGACATCACTTTGCTTCTCCCCTGTCATCCGAAGTAGGAGGCTGTGATCCATCTTCTTCTGGCTTTTCCTGGATTTCTTAAGACTTTTAGAGTTTATTCACAAAGAGTGATTCAGGATTCAAAAATGTAACGGGGTGATTCAGGATGTCAGGTACACGATCACAACTAATTCTCCCTTCATCTCTACTCGTGAGTCTACTAAAGTGCTGAATAATTTTGTGTATAAGTACAGAAACATTAGTTTGCCTCTTTTTACAAGCCATTTAAAGCATCATGATAAGCTCAGAGAAGTGAGAGAGAATCCTTTCTGTATTCAGGGGGTATCTCTTCTCTGATTGAATGCTGCAAATCTGTCAGTGAAATCACTGCTGCTTTTCTGGTCTGCTGCACTGTTCACACATTAATCAATAACACACATGTAAAATATGAGTTGCTAACAATATACACTGAATATCTCTTGGAATACAGCCTCACAAATTACATTGTTAGAATTAGAATTGTGAAATTATATCAATAATTGATGACTTGTGATGAGCTTCCAACAGTTTGGCAGATACCATTTTCGGACTCTTTTGTATACCATGCAGAATATAACCATGGGACTTGTAAGTGGAATAACCTGGTAAGGTTCCATGCATGAGAGGGATGATAAATTACAACTCGTATGACATTCATATCACATATTGATTGAACGACAATTAATTACTTTCATAATATGAGGTTTCAACTCAAACAATATGTTCTGTTACTTTATCGATTAGATGGATGAGCAAACAAGACATTTGTTACATGTAAAGTTGAAGGCTTGTTACTGTTGTATCACATCATTCGTACATTCATGGAAACAGGTCGACAAACTCAATATGTAAAGAAAATGAAGTATGCGGTTCATTATCTTAATAACTAGTGTATGAATGGTTTGTTTTAGCCAACTAACTAATATTTACAGCACAATGAAATATATTATCCAGTGAGCGCCACAAGCAACTACATTTCAGACTGAAGTATAGAATTGTATTCATTCTCCGTATTTTACCTAATTTGAAGCGATAAAGTTAGAGTGAGTGAGCTGGTAAGAGAGGATAGGGAGGGGTGAGAATAAGAACTGAAATATGCAAAAGGATGAGAGGATTTAGAGATTATTTTTAGTGTGTTGTGTGTACGCGCTAGAATCATTAACCAGCTCAGGCCTTATGCATACACTTAAAAAATCATGTTAATGTGAATTCCATACATCCAGACATTCCAGTTAATCTACTTATTTCAAAAGTGACGCCCTGGTCCACCTTCTTTGAAACATAAAGAAAGTCTTGTTGAGGAAAGAAAACCTGTAGGAATGGGAAGGCCAGCGCAGGGTGAACTCACTTTCGTAATAGATTAGAATGGTAATAAAGTTGTGTCAGTGGCTCAGGGCAAAGCAGGTTGTTGTTTTATTTCAGCTGAAGTGTCCAGTTACATCCATTTGCTTCCCTTCTTTTCTTATTTTTGTGTCTCTGTTCTTCTTCCAAGCTTTTGCTTTTTCTTTCTGTTCTTGAGCAGCCGACAAGAACAGCATGAACAAAGCTTGGTCAAGAAAGTTTAATTATTGCTCAATGCTTCTGCTTGTATTGTTCAATAAATTTAACAACACTACCTTCGGTGTAACTGTAGACCTTTCACACATTTTAAACTGAAAACGTTTTAATAGTGTATCTCACCATCATATATGTGTTGTGTGTGTACTTTTCTGGCCAATTGCACAGAGCGACATCATATCCATGGTGTGCAGATTTCTGTGCCTATAAAAGAAGAAAGAAAATAAGTAAGTGTTGCATACCTAAGAAATAAAAGTCTAAAAAGGGAATCTTATAGTCTGTATGAATGGTCGTCTGTCAAGCTTTTTCTTGCTGTGGTTTTAACCATTACAATGTCAATCGCAATTGAGCTTATTCAAATATTTGCCAAGACACTGTGTCACTGTAAAGAACATTGATAACGGAATATTTTGCATTGTTTATGGGGATAAACAGATCTGTCAGCTGTTACCTTGGGCCTGGATTTTTCCATGGCTTAAAGGACTATTAGGATCTCAGCTATTGTCCTGGCCTGGCGTTATGCAAGGACAGCCTTTTTGTTAAGAATTATTTATAATGAGGATTCCCTTAGGTAAGCATATTGGATTAAGCTTTTCTTTAGCTGGTTTGATTTACCTCCAGCAAACCAAGGTTGATGTGTTATTATATCGAGAGTATCTTTTGTCAGCTGCTTTTGTTGCTATTATTGATTCTCCATGTCTTCATAAATGCTCATCATAATTGCTCCCAAAATTACTAATTACCCAAGGTGAAAGGCTCTCCTTAATTGTCTCTGTCACTTCTTCAGATCAAATATTAATGCCATACATTTCATAGGATGATGAAGATCCAGGGTAACAATTTGCCTAAGAGAGGATATATTAACTAAGAATAATATCCATGTATTTGCTAGGATTTATCGAGTTTCTGCAAATCCATTATTTCTTGAATCATTGCTTATTTTGTTACTATCAGGAAATAATCTGGTCTTAGTGTCATACATATGGTATACCTATTATTCTTTCTGTCAAAATTACTAACCTTAGTAGTCCTTAGTAAGAATAACAACTCATTGATGCAAGCCCCAGTGCATAGAGGAGAGGATTGGTAGTTTTCCTTGAAAGTAAGTGCACCCCTCAGTGATTTGCAGTGAGTTTCCAGTGAAGTAGCGAATCTGATCAGTTAATCTGTTGATGGTAAGCGGAACTTTGTTGATTTATAACTTTCAGGCAGCATTAGCCCTTGATAAATTTAGAAATTTGTAGGAGGGCTTTTCCATATGACATCAGAGCTTCCATACATGGCAAAAATCAATAAATCTTCCAAATTTTGACTTTGAAAACACTTGTCAAGGACATTGATGAAACAGAAAATGGCCAAGTAAATTAATGCCTCATTGCCTTAATCACATGCAGCTTCAGTTCCAGGCCAGCCACCACATTAACCATGCCCATATGTCTTCTTATATTGAGGACACTGGAGGTCATCTGCAGTTTTCGCAGTAATTCCGCAGTTCATAAATATTGCAGAATGACTTTGTCTGTCATCAAATGTGGTTTTGATGAATTCTCCAACATCACTCAGGGTCATAACATCCCAGACAAAAATGATTTCATGGGATGAGAAAACTGGAATCCTTCATGAACCAAATATAGCACCCCAGATATTAACAATTATAGTCCAGACTAAGGTATATGGGCCTTAAGATGAGAAAGGTTCTTGAGCCAACAATCATGCAGATGTCAGATGTTACGCCATTCAATGTAGAATTCTCTCAGAACAACTAGAACAGAAAGTTCCAATAGCCTAGTGGCAATATCACTTTCGGTACTGTAATTCAATTGGAGTCAGTTGGTTTTGATATTCAAGCACGTAATCAATGTGTCCAACAGCCAGTGTCAAGAAAGTGATGTGCAACTTTACATTTGTGTTAAAAGGTAATGAGCAAACTCCTAATTTTCCCTGTAACAATTATAGTTGATCGACTTCCCCCCTTCTATCCAGCTAGCTGTTGCTCCCCTGGGCCATGAGATTTGCATGGGAGCAGGGACTTACTCCTGGTTAAGCAAACTTGTTTAGCTGTGAAAGGATTATGAAAGTAAGCACACTACTTGAGCTCTGCATGATTTTACAGATTTTACTGATTTTTAGTGGATTTTACTAAACAAAATTTTCACAGGACTTGTAGGATCAGTACCACTACACTGTCATTAAATTTCCAGTGGATATAATTTTATAAATCTTGGAATTTTAACCATTTCTGGATTTTTGCTGCATGCATGAATGAATGCGACAGTTTATGAAACCCATGGAGGCTTAGTTCATAAACATTCAGGTGTGTGGTCCAGTTTTTCCCTTCAAGATACTGTTTCTCACTGTTGTCAATTGCCCACAGAAACTGTGAACAAGATGACAGGCGAAACTGACCTAGAGAGAACAGCTGATCAGGCTGGGGTTGTTATTGTTGACACCAAGTTGTGCATTGAGACTTGCAAATATGAACGAAAGGAAAAAAGGGGAAATAAAATAATAGAAGCTTTGCAATGTAGCAACTGTGCACACTGGTTTCATTTGGACTGTATCAATATGAAGAAAGATGATTACCATGGTGTATGGCCCTGCTACTCCTGTCGACTGATGCCTAATCATGTGACCCAGATGAAACAGTCCATTGATTTACTGATAACCACCCTGCAGGAGTCGATTGCAACATCAAACAAGGCTTTTGAAACCATCACAACGAAATGTGACAGTCTTGAAAGGGAGAACAAAGAGCTTAAAAATGAAATTGAGAAACTGACAAAGCAGTTTCTAAACAGGCAACAGTGCTCATGTGTTGCTGATCAAGGTCCCAGGCTGTTAATTGGTGACTCACTACTGAAAAATGTTGATGGCAACAAACTTCAAAACACTGCTGTTACTTCATTGCCGAATGCCAAAACTCATGATGTCTTGCAGAAACTTCGCCAGACCAACACCTCCTATGAGCATATTTACATTTGTGCTGGTACCAATGACTGCTCAGCTGTCGACTTTGATGGAGAAAATGTCACAAAAGCATATAAAGACATCGTAGCTGCAGCACAGCAGAAAGTGTCAGATAGCTCAAATATAACCATCTCCAGTATTCCTCCCAGGAGTGATGACGCACTTGCTCAGGAGCATATTGAAATCATCAATGCCAACCTGAGTACCATTGCAGCTGAGGGTGGAGTCAAATTTATAAATCAAGATGACACTTTTAAATTGCGTGACGGTACACCTAACGACGGTTATCTTGTAGCAGACGGACTTCATCTCTCTTCCAAAGGTACAAACAAGCTTTGTGCAAATCTCAACGTCCAAAGGAAATGAATCAACTTCCATTGTTAATCCTCCTGAAAACCTCGATGACCATGAAGACTCCCAATCATGGCAAGTTGTTGACAGACGTCATCGCCGTCCCACGCAGAGAAGAAGTTATGGTCAAACACAATCTTCCTCCTCCAGATGCTGGAACTGTTATGAGACCAATCACGTTTCTATAAACTGCAGGTTCTCTGGTCCGATTAAATGTCACACCTGTGGTACTTATGGGCACAAGAGCAAATTTTGCACTTTTGAATAGAGTTCAGGCCAAGATGATTGTGCCGCCATAAGCATCAATAGTGAATCGTCTGCTGGTGGTGTTGAGGTGGCTGATGTCAATGATGGCACTGATGGATTAAATGGTGACAGTGATGGCACAAGGATCACTCAGCATCCATTATATGAACAATTGCACGAGAAAATCTGTGAAAACGCAAATAACGGATTATCTATTGCCTCAATAAATGTCCGAAGTTTACTTCCAAAAGTTGAAGAGATCACCCTTTTATTAACAATTGCAAAATTGGATTTATTGTGCATTTGTGAAACGTGGTTAGATGATTCAATTGGAAATTCTGAGGTCCATGTACCTGGTTATTGTGTTGTGCGCATGGATAGAAATAGGCATGGAGGAGGAGTCCTGATATATATCAAGGATTACATCAATTTAAATGTGATTTTGTGTGATAAACAATCTGACATTGAAGCAGTTTTTATAAGGATAAACAACAGAGTTCCCCTTGTCATTGGAAGTTTATATAGGCCGCCTAATGCAACAGCTGCCTATGTTGATGCCATGTTGGACTGCTTTGAAGAGCTCAATCTTACTCATGATGAAATGATTCTGCTTGGGGACTTAAATTTCGACTGTTTGAAGAGAGATTCTACTGCCAACAATCTTTTTTCATTCTTTGACTCAGCTTTTAACCTGTCTCAAATTGTCACCTCACCAACGCGAGTGACACGGAACACTTCTACCCTTATTGATGTGATATTGACAAACATTCCAGAAAGTCACACTGTTACTGATGTTTTGCAGTCTAGCTTCAGTGATCATTACATGACATATACTATCATTAAATGTTATGTTCCTCCCAGGCAAAAGCACAAATTTGTGTCATACAGAGACTATAAGGATTTTAACCCTGAAACATTTTTGCATGACATACGCCACCTTGTGGAGTTAGTAAGTACCATCACAAATGGCCTGACTGACAAATGGAATACTTTTAAATCTGAATTTCTCAAGCTCAGTAATAAGCATGCCCCTGTCAAAAAGAGGCGCTTGAAGAACCGGTTTTGTCCTTGGATTACTCCTGAGATTGTGAAACTCATGTACACAAGGGATCATAGACACAAAATTGCACGCAAAAATGGTGAACCAGAATACTGGGCTGAATACAAGAATTTGCGCAATCTGGTTACTGCTCGAATAAAAGAAGCAAAGAAAAAGTACTTTGACTGTGAGTTACAGTCGGCAATGGGTAAACCGAAGAAGCTGTGGAATGTCCTGAATCGACTGACGAATAAGAGCAATAATGCAGGTCCCCCAAATGATATAAGCCCCGATGTCTTCAATGAGCATTTCAGTAAAGTTGGCTCTTCTACGGCAAACTTATTACAGGACGTCCCCGCTAGGATTCCTTGGAAGAACCCCCCTTGCCTGACAAGTTTCCTGTTCAATGAGATAGAATCCTCTGCTGTTTTGAATGCTCTTGCTGGACTTGGGACGGACAGTGCAGTTGATGTCATAGGTTTTGATGCTAAACTGCTCTCATTGGCTGCACCCGAAATTGCCCAAATGTTGACTGATATGTTCAATCTCTCCCTCCAAGATGCACACGTTTTGCCTGACTGGAAGATTGCCAGAGTAACACCGCTTTACAAGGGAAAGGGGCCCAAACAGGATATGAACAACTATCACCCCATTGCAGTTGCGGGCCATGTTGCGAAAATTTTTGAAAGACAGATTCAAAAGCAACTGATTCACTACTTGACTATAAATGAATATATCTCCATGGACCAGTCTGCTTATCGATCCAACCACAGCACGTCGATTATTAAAATTTCCGATGATTGTATTGACAATATATGCGACAAGCTACTCACTGGACTGTGTTTTTTGGACATCAAAAAATGTTTTGATTGTATTGACCACAATATTTTGAAAGAGAAATTGTCTTATTATGGTATCAATAACTTTGAACTTAAATGGTTTTCCAGTTATTTATCGGATAGGAGACAAATGGTTGTTTTAAATCATCAGAAATCTGAAGAAGCCATTCTAAATATAGGTGTTCCTCAGGGGTCCGTTCTCGGACCCCTTTTATTTACGTTATATGTTAATGATTTGAGTCAGTTTATTTCTTTGTCATCATGTAACCTGTATGCTGATGATACTGTTATATATTGTGCCGGTAATGATGTTACTGATGTTCAGGATAAGTTACAATTGAGTGTCTCTGAAGTCTCTAAATGGTATAATGCTAACTGTCTGGTTTTAAATGCTGACAAATGTAATGTTATGGTTTTGTCATCTTCTTATATGTCAAATAATGATAGTAATTTGAACATTGTTCTCGAATAATCAGAGGTATCAGTTTGTTTGAGGATATGATCATCTTTTGAAGTAATACTTCTTAAAATTGATCACAATTTGTCATGGGATCCATATATTACCAAGTTATGTTCATCATTAGGTTGTTGTGTAAATAAACTCTCTAGACTAAGAAGTATTACTTCAAAAGATGTGTTAAATAAGATTTACTTAAGTTCTATACAGCCTGTAATTGACTATGCCATTTGTTCATGGGGTTATACATACAATTACAATATCGATAAGGTCCAACGTTTGCAAAATTTTGCAGCTCGTATTGTGTCAGGCAACTTTGATTACATAAATTCTCGCGGCCTAGATATAATAAAAACTTTACAATGGATGAATGTTAGACAAAGGAGGAATTATTTTACTTTATTGCTTATGTTTAAATTTATTAATGGTGCTGCTCCCAATTACTTATGTAATAATGTTACACTTGTGTCAGATGTACAGCAAACTTATTCATTACGATCTAGTCATAGCTTAAATGTCATTGTGCCATCTGGAAGCTCATCTTATTTGAAGTCATCATTTATGTACAACAGTGCTGTTTTATGGAATCGCCTACCACATGATGTAAAACTTATTAGTAATATTGATGCTTTTAAAAGAGCTCTGAAGAATGTTTTACGACATGAATTTTAATTGATTTACTTTTTAAATTTTTATATATTTATTTTTTCATTGCTTTTTATTGTTAATATGTATATATATGTTTTTTTATTCTACAATTGTTTTTTTAAACAGGACCAGTTTGTAAAACAGATTGTATCTGAAACTGTCATTTTCCTGAATAAATATATTTGATTATTATTATTATTATTATTAAGGGCAACTGAATAATTTATGCAGGGCTGAATTTGTTGCATGTTTGCTGTGCATGCAGACTGGTTTCTCATCTCTAAATGTTCTGCTGAAAAATTCAGATTGGATTGCAGACTAATTTTAGATTGATACCTTAGTAAAGAAAATTTCATCAACATTTTAAAACTTTACAACACACTATAACAATAATGTTAAGAAATGGAAATTCAGAATTATTGTTCCAAAATTCATTAAAAAGTTAGATTGTTGGAATGGAATGTCCCAGATAACTTCAATGAGGCAGTGACAGTGTCCGTTCTTGCATCTGCTATGGTATATTCAACAATTGGCTTGGACCCATACATTTAATCTTCAAGAAAAAATGGGCTTTTTAAAGGGGGGCTTGGGTAATGACAAGTTTTGACATAAAATCATTTACATTGTATGTCTGTTTTGCCATTGCAAAGTAGGGTAATTTGGATAGATTCAGTTGCTTCTGTACATGCAGTCACAGTTAAATCTTCTTTTAAAACTTGTTACTAAAGGAGAAAAATATTTCTCAATTCTTTGTTCGCATGATGATAAAATATAATTATGTGATGCAGAAAGAGTTGATGAAAATAATTTATGGTTTTGTTCAAATGGTAGAAACAAAGAACATTTCAACCTGTAAAACATTGAAGTTTCCAGATTTTGTCCAAGTGTATCATACTCAGGATGATCGTGGCGAATATCCTTATAGGCATCGTCTTGAGTCGTTAACCAACAGGTTTGCAGTAATCACGTGCAAGGTATTTCAGCAGAGCCAGAAGTATCAGTGGATGAAGGGTGAATTAGATGGGATCTTGTATCTGACAGCCAGGCGGAGCTAGGAATTTATGAAACCAAAATCATCCTGCAAGAAGGAAACTCCAAATCCTTTGGAAAGCCCCAAGAAAGCCACATAATCCAGATGATTCTGTCCTAAATGACAGTGGATAACGGCAGTATTGGTATCTGTGTGTCTGACTAACTTTCCTCCAGAAGACAAGTCTTGTACCACAAAAAGCTTTTCATATTTTGTTGTTTGATTAATGAGGTGTGTGTGGAGCATATTTCAAAGCAAAATATGAAACATTCTAATGTTTATAATGTTATGTTTGATGCCTCAATAAATCATTTCTTTTAAAGTTTTCCAAGCTTGAAGGTTGAAATGCATAATAAATATGCATGAAAAGTGCATCTCTGTGCATCAGTATGCCATTAATTTGAAGTAAAAATTAATATTGATTCCCTACTTGACTCTGGCCTGTGTGAAGGTCACAAGGTCACTCCTAAATGACCTTTTTTGGGCCCCCAGTTCATTACTTTAATTGCCCCACTTTCATACTATTCTGTAACGGCGAATAAGAAAGTGTGTGGTTTGCATGATGATTGGACTTGTGTATTGCATTTGTTTATTGATTTCATCCAATCATATCAGCTTAGAATGTGCATAGACTGCTTCTGGGGAATGTGAAATCACAATGTGCTTCTGCAATTTGTCACAGCAATATTGGCTGTAACAGAATGGAATGAAAAAGATTTGACTGACTGAATTTTTCAACTGTGTAGCCATGCTGAATTTACAGCATCATAGATGTGCTAGGTAATTGAACAAAGTTTGCCGCACTGTGAGATTTCTCTCATGAAAAACTGACTACTTCTTGGTATATTCCACATGTTTATTACACATCAGTTGTACGTACTGAACTGGTGAATCTACAATGAATACAAAAAACACCAATGTCACAATCCTGTCTCAAAATATATATGAACACAAGGTGTAAACATTACCATCAAGTGACTATCAACATATAAGTTTAGCTACTTAAGTATAGCTACATATAGACACACTTTGAAACTAAATGTTCAAACTGATATTTGATAAATTACCAACTGAAAGAACTGTAACTGTGATTATTTAAAATATGGAAGTACAGTAACTAAAACCCTTGTATATTAACAAGGAGTTTACTGAATTATGGATACATAAATTCTAAGGTAAATTACTGCTATAATAGGCAGGTAATTGAACAATATATATATATATAAAAATTATAAATAAATCTACTTACAAAACTATGTGGTCCTTTTGACATAAATGTTGACTATTGAATGACTGCTTCACAAATGATTGAAAATTGCTATCTGAAAGTTGTGCTGTTAACATGTTTGGTATTGTTTTGCGTGAAGTAAACTGTTACAAACCACCAAACCACAGAAAAGAAGGAAGAACTGACATTTTCACAGTTATCAGTTTCCTTAAACAGATCAACTGTTAACAAGCATTGAAAACACAGTAATAGAAAAGTTTCCACATTTAACAATTAATTTAGAAACCCTTGTGAACACATGAAAAACAGTACTATTGAATAAATCATATAGATTTGATGAATTTGAATTTAACACTCCCCCACCTGGGATCCTTGAAGGATCCAAGAACACAATAACATATCATAGATGAATAACTGAACATAAGACATCAATCAGATTACAAATCAATCAAGCAACTTCAAGGACATTCACCATGCTGTTTCCCTTGATAATCAGACGATACGAAACACCTTGGAACTAAGGATGATCTACTACCTTTCATCCAACTCTTCCAAACCTCACAGGAGGTGTACAGGTGTTCATGAAACTCCATGTGATTTCCAAATTTTCTGACACAGACACAAGTGAGAAATTTGAAGAAATGCAACCACCTATGCCAAGCGGACATGAAACTGGAATGAATCTGATGACCTAAGCATTGAATCAAACTGAGAAGATCAACTGAATTATCATCAAACTAGAGGTTACCCATTAAGAAACGATGAAAAGATGGTCGTATGACCTGCTGAAATATAGATATCTTTCAGAAGGGCTCTGGGGGACTTGACTTGAAAGAAATGTAGAAGTTGTTTCATACAGATGAGTAATTATATAGAAACATAATATAATATGTTTGAGGTTTGAGTTTCTGTGGCAACAAAAAATACAAATGCGTTTTGAAGGACCGGATGAAAAAAGGCTTAAATGTGAGTGGTTTGGCTGTTTTAGCAGAAGTTTACTGTGGAAAAAATTGGCATGAATAACTGTTTATGTACATATGTGGTTTTCAATTATATGTGCAGCATAAACTTGCAGAATTATATAGATTTATTGTATACACAATGAAATAAAATGTTCATAATATAAAGGAAAGATGTCAAGATATGCGCTGAGTGTGTGAGCCTGGAATGCGTCACAAAGTCAGTGCTACTTGCATGATTTGGTGACATAAAGGTGGCATAATGAAATTCTAATCAGCATACGACCACTTTATGCATGTGATTTAAAGTGTATATTGACCCAGAGATGGGATTTTGGAAAATGAAGTGCCTGAGAAAAGAAATGCTGAAAAAGGGCCATAATTCATTTCTGAACATCTCCACAGTGGCTTCTGGGAGTGTGTGGCTGCTCCCAGATGCTCAGCCTCGAGGCTGTGTCGGGAAGATTTTGTGTATTGAGAGGTGTGAAGCTGAAGTGCACTTGACTAAGAGAAAGGGGTTTCAGTGTGTGAAAAGACAGTGGCTTATATGATAGCAATTGAGAAATGCAACTGGAATACGGGCAGACTGAGGAGATTACAATAGATTTGTGCTGGTGCTGGCAACTGCTGGGAGAGCACTCATGCAGTTTGGGCTGCTGGATGATATGCTGACGCGAAAATGCTGAAGTGAGCGCCCTCTGGCCTGTTGTGAAGCACTGCAGCGCCAACCCCCAAGCAAATGGCAGTGAACATAATGTAGTCGACAGTGGGACGCATGGCGGCCGAAAATTATGGTGTAGAAAACATAAATAAGAGAGCTGTTTGAATGTTAGTTGATGTTGTCAGAAGGACAGGATAGAATAAGAAGGATAGGTGCATAGTTTAGGTGAGTGAGGTGGCTGGGGAAGGAGTTTTTAGCTGTTGTAGGTGTGAGCATGTCACCCATGATTTTTGTATCTTATACCCGGCAGGGATTGACTCTCTTGAGACAAGCAAGGCTCATATGCAAGAAACGGAATTCTCACAATTTCACCATTCAACTCACAAATTTTGCCATCAGCCTGTCTCAGGAAACTCGAAGAAAGATGCAACACATTTTCCCCTGTAACATCATACATTTGAATTTTCTCAAAAGAATTTTCGGAACACAATTTGACAATTTCACCAGGAACCATCACATTTTCAGTTGAAGGAACAGAATATTCACAATAACCATCATCCTTCTCAACTTCACTTTCACATAGATCAGAAGAAATTTCATCCCTGACTGATATCACAACAGCTTCTTTGGATTGACAATAAAAATTTGAATCGCATGATTCTGGACCTTCATTTTCAACTTGAGAAACATGCACAAAATTAGCAATCACTTGTCTGTTGGTACTAGGCTCTGAAGGTACCGGACCATTCAACGACCAACCAAAATGAGTAAGGACTGCATACGGCTCATTTGGCTTTCCCAATCTTATATCATATTGGATCAAAGCCTGCGCATGATCTTGACCTACCAAAAGATCTACGTCACCATCAAAGTCAGCAAAGGACAATCCAGAGAGATGCTTATATTTACCAACATCAACAACAGGCGAACTAGCTGGGATGATGTCAATGACATACACATTACGCATAATCAATTCATCATTTCCATTGTAGGGCATCACATTTAAATTGACAACTTCAGCACTTTTGACCTCATCAGCTTTGCTGATTGTACTCAAATTATAAGTTACAATAGATCCTTTTACACCAAGTCTCTCGATCAACTTACGAGTACAGAAACTGCTTGTTGAGGCTGTATCAAGCAGAGCTTTAGTTTGACATCTTTGGTTTACAACAACTGGTACAATTGGTACACAAACAGTCTTGGCATCATTTACACTAGCATTTGTTACCTCAATGTGGTTGGAGTTAACATTCAAACTACGGCTGCTGCTGTTAAGCCAATCGTCCACATGGATAAACTTGGTATGTTTTTGCCCACATCCCGGCACTGAGCAAACGGAGGGTTTTTTGCAGTCAGAAGTCTCGTGATTTGAGAGCAAACAGTTTATACACAGCCTCTTGTCTTCAACGAGTTTCAAACGATCGACTGGCTTCATTTCCTTAAATCTTGGACAGTAGAACAAGCGATGGTCAAGAGCGCAAAGAATACAGGTCCTCTTAAAATCAGATTTAGCCTCATGGCGACTGGATGCATCGGTAGAAAAACAGACAGCTGGGCGAGACGATTTACAGGAAGAATTAATCTGCTTACACATTGGGTCGTTTGCCACTTCTGCTTCTCTGGTAACAAATTTAACCATTTCCTCAAAATCTGGGTAGCACTTACTGTTCCGTTTTTTGTTCATGACTAGGTCTCTCCACCGATCACGAATACGTAATTCAAGACGATTGATTATGCCACTTATGTAAGTTTTGCAGTTTATCTCTTGGAGCATATTCAAGCTGGCCAAAGTCGCGTAATGGGCACTGAGATCATCTGCAAGTTCTTGTAGCTCGGCCGGGGTCTTCACTTCCTTGTCACTTTGCAACTGCTGGAAAATCAGGTCACAGATTATGAATGGGTCTCCAAAGCGTTTCTCTAGTATTTCCCGAGCCTTCTTGTAACCTTCTGCTGGTTTCAACAAGGAGCATGGACGGATTGCCTTCAAGACACCTTTCCCCGTGAATTCAAGGAGTCGTGATAGCTTCATGTAGTCATCGATGTCGGTACGGTCTACCAATTCATTAAACACAGCCATAAATGCTCGGTATGTCAGCGGATCTCCATTGAAGGTTTCAAGCTTCACAGATGGTAGCTTCATTCTGTCATACAATTTCTGAATCCCAGCACCAGCTCCTTCCTGCTGCTCAACTTTTAACCTCTGGTCTGTCTTGGAGTCATCGGGGGAATTATTCCTGATGAATTCCTTTGCCTTCCTCATAGCCTCGGTATATGCCTTTTCAACATCGAAGAAATACTTGTCACTGTCTTCAGCATCTTCATCCGTTTCCAATAGTTCATGATACGCCTCGTATGCAGCCTCAAATTTGTCAAAACAGTCTTTCATCTTTTCAGTCCGTTCTTTCAATTTAGCTAGATCTTCTTCAGCGATATATCTGTCAATTGCATTAATGCATTTGGTGACTTGGGACTTCGTCTGTCCCCGTTTATTCTTGGCTTCATTAACATCTCCCATCTTGAATTGATGACTTGACTTCGGTATCTTCCAATGACGTATAGTTTTATTCACTGTGAGATTACTCTCATGAAAAACTGACTACTTCTTGGTATATTCCACATGTTTATTACACATCAGTTGTACGTACTGAACTGGTGAATCTACAATGAATACAAAAAACACCAATGTCACAAACATGTCTCAAAATACATATGAACACAAGGTGTAAACATTACCATCAAGTGACTATCAACATATATGTTTAGCTACTTAAGTATAGCTACATATAGACACACTTTGAAACTAAATGTTCAAACTGATATTTGATAAATTACCAACTGAAAGAACTGTAACTGTGATTATTTAAAATATGGAAGTACAGTAACTAAAACCCTTGTAAATTAACAAGGAGTTTACTGAATTATGGATACATAAATTCTAAGGTAAATTACTGCTATAATAGGCAGGTAATTGAACAATATATATATATAAAAAATTATAAATAAATCTACTTACAAAACTATGTGGTCCTTTTGACATAAATGTTGACTATTGAATGACTGCTTCACAAATGATTGAAAATTGCTATCTGAAAGTTGTGCTGTTAACATGTTTGGTATTGTTTTGCGTGAAGTAAACTGTTACAAACCACCAAACCACAGAAAAGAAGGAAGAACTGACATGTTCAAAGTTATCAGTTTCCTTAAACAGATCAACTGTTAACAAGCATTGAAAACACAGTAATAGAAAAGTTTCCACATTTAACAATTATTTTAGAAACCCTTGTGAACACATGAAAAACAGTACTATTGAATAAATCATATAAATTTGATGAATTTGAATTTAACACGCACATTTCTGAAATTGTGATCTGACACAATGACACATGGATATATTATTTTCTGTCTGATGATGAGTAAATTAGAGGATAAAAACCAGCAATGTAAGAGTGTCAATGTGCTGCACATACGTTATTGCCCATACTTTGAAGCTTCATCCATATTCCATACCCATCACCTCATATCTTGCAGGGGTCAAAACATGTTCTCACAAGCTGCAGTCCCTCCGTCTTTAGCAAAGGTTTGCATAAATTTGTGGCTTCTTGAACAACTTAAGGCCCGCATCATGTGTTCTCCAAAATACTTTATTAGTGTCAATTCAGAGGTCTGAAACTCCCTTTTTAGCTTTTTGTGTTTGGTTCAAGCGTTTTTTTCTGAAAATCTCCAGTCAAGAGTAACTCCAATGTTTACTTCCCATTTCATGTCAAACCTATCGACTATCCCCATTTTCCATCTTCAGTGACTGTTTGATCTTCCCTCATGGCATTCCATTCACAAGGTTAACTTCTCTGCTCAAAAGCTCATGGCTGCAGAGACAGGCAGAGAAATGCCTTGCAAAAATCCTCAGGCGAAATGGCCAATAACGACATCCATTTTCCATCAAGTATTTGAACGTTATCCATTCCTTTTTGCTCCGAATTTTTACTGTGCTTAGTTGTCCAACAAAACATATGAAAGTTGCAAACTGTGAACTTATCAGGCTAGATCTATGCTTTGTTTTGTATAATTATTTATATATAGGATGTAACAGGGAAAAGAGGTTACAGATAAAATGTGTTTAACATGTATATAATGCAACAAAAATGTAGCTGCTTCTTCACCCACTTAATCGTATTTACTGATTCTGAGGTGTTTGAACTTCTCCTTTTAAGATGTTCATTGATCAACCATTTCATTTAGAATCATTTTACCTTCATCTCGTGGAAGCTGAAATTTGAAGATAAGTCACAGCATTTCAGTAAGGGAAATAGTTGAAAAGCGAGGTTTGTTGGTGATAAAATATTGTATGCCAAAAATAGTTGAGATTTCTTTCCACCCGAATGTAAGATACTTTGACAATTTTGCAACGAGAAGATTTCGGCTTACAACTATGTAAAGGCACTGTATTGCAACCCATTTCTAAACCAGCCCATGCACCATGAATGGACAACTGGACATCTCATTCAGGGAGTAATTATCTCGGCCTGTAGGATGCACAAAGTGGGCACTAAGCTCTGAGGGTTTCCTTCCGATGCCAGAACATCATTTACCATCTTGTAAAGGACATTTGAGGTTATTAGGTACTCTGCCTGTCAGGGCTATTACCAGTCAGTGTGAGTGTGATGCCAGATAGGTGATTACGAACTGGTCAGTAATGAACAACCTCAGTAGTGAAGAGTTGAGAATTGAGCTATAAATGTATAATAAGTAAACGTGTATTGATCAGTTGATTATTAGTAAAAACCTAGATTTCTGACTGCAAATTGTACAAGGACAGAGATAATATAGTCTGTCTTGCTTGAGGTCAAGGGAAATAATAAGGCTTGTAAGGTTTTTTAATGGTGATCCTTAATGGAAATTTTCCATGCATCGAAATATTGCTTTTTGTCCTAATGATTTGAAATTGTTCAGGAGGAGATGCATCGAACTCAGAGCTATCCTTTAAATACCCGCTTAGGGAAAATTTCCATGAGAATCAAAATTTGATCCATTTAAGATAATGGTTCTATCATGACATGTCATAGAAGGAATGGAAAGAATATTAAATGCAGAAATCGTTATCTTACTAAAAACTAATAAAAATAAAAGGATTTCGAATCTCTCATGCCATTCGCAAGTCCAAATTTTGCCATGATATTGAAACATGCATATGTCCATGATCGTGGTCGATCGGTAAAGCATCATAATAATAGGAAATTTGAGAAATCAATGGTCCCTTTGAGATGGATAACGTTTGCACATTAGCTAAATGATATTAAAGTCAGTTACCCTTACAATCAGCCAATAACATTATCATCAAGACATCTCAAACTTTACAAGGTTATGTTGCCGGAGGAGTTGTGAGATTCGGCAAGAACGATGCATTTATGTACAGGATATAGGTCAAATCCAAGCTAGCATCTGGTATTGACCAAGACACCCCATAGAACCCTCTTACATTTCCCCATGGATCTATAGCCCTGTAACCCCCCGCTTGTCTCACAGCTTCGTTGCTGAGCCAGGCCTTCCTTAAGTATGAAGTAAGGATACTACTTAAGTCAGAGGGTAACTTAGGCAATGTATCTCTGTGTTCATGCAAGCTATACCCAAGCTCGCTAATGTCCATTTACTTTACATGCTTAAAAAGCTTTTCCGGAGGATGAAGTTCTCATCTGTAAACAGCCAATGTACAGGCTGTGTGAGGAAAACACAAGCTGTATTCAATTTATACTCAAGCTCACTAATGTCAGTAGCCTATGCTTGACATGCATAAAATGTACCATAGAACAGGGTGACTGAACAGCCTTTGAAAACTTTTCTGAAAAAAATCTATCTTCTGTGAACGCACAGTTAAATGAGATACTGGAAGAATTTGACTTTCGATTACATTTTACTAAAGTCTAGTTTCCTTCTATATTATAATTAAGTCATTTTTTTGTGGCAGTAAGTTTTTGGCTGATAATTAAAAACCTATGTTACTCTCGACAAAAATACTTGTCTCCTCCTGTTCCTGACACCTTGACCAAACAGTTTCATAAATATTTGGAAGTTTTGGCATGTTGTAGCCCTAGTTTTGAGGTAGGCCTAGTCCCATTAGAATATTAACATTGCTGTCAACTCAACTCAAGAAGCCATTTTCTTCTGCTGCTTCTATCGCTATCATTGTTTCAGTGATGTCATACAGCCAACAATGCTGATGATGTCACAACAGAAGGCTAAAAATAGCTCTAAGTGTGCGGAAGAGCAGCAGCAATTTAGCATTGTAAGAGCCTGTATGATTAGGCTTGGGGCTTAGAGGACATATATTTAATCCAAATCATGCTTGGTCTTTGTGTACTCACCCTAATAAACTAAAAACTAAACCTCAGACATAATCATGGATTGTTTTATTGACTAAAAACTTGCTGCCAAAATAAAATTTCTTGACTTTAAGTCATTGTGACTGTTCAAAATTTTTGTCTTCTTGATTTTGATGAATAAACTCAGCATACTTCTTTTTGCAAGATACCATAGCCTGTAAACTTCCGTGCCTGCAACAGTACTGAATGACCCTAGCCTGATAAATTTCTGCCTCATTAAAATGTCACTCAAATACTTGCAAAACCACCAGAAAGTTGTTGGAGACCATTCAGAAAGACTGACAACAAATAATATAAGTGGATGATGTTGAATGGGAACACACTTCGGGCGACTTTGAACCTGACATTCTGATGTGGAGCGCAGAGACCATCACATTTTCCGGTATACTAAACATTTGTTTTCTGAGAATTGATGTTTTTCTTTCATTGAATACATGATGTACATCTAAAAATACTGACACACAGATTAACTACATGCTGTGGCCAACATTTTACACCATGAAACACTGCATAGATCTTATATATTTTTAAGATAAGGGAATTGAAGTGAAAACTGTTCAAAATCACCCCGTTCTAAGGTATGCAATGATCAGACTAGTTGTGCATTCTCTCCAGTAATATTAGCTTCTCAATCTAAGCTGCTTTGCTATATATTCACTGTAAAACATAGGAACAAGATTGCCAAATTAGGATTTGGTCTTTAGTTCACTTTTTGTATGAACTGTAGAGGAGTGAGACAAAAATGTTTTAACTCAGATATGTCTGGTCATATCTATATTCCATCTTAGAAATATTATGTTTTAGGACATCATGAGTAAAATAAAGAATTAACTTTATGTCTGTCAGTTTTTTTAGCAACTGTTATTTGTCATATACCCTTCTCTCCTTGACTTTGGCCTGCACTGTTCATAATTCCTGTCATTCTGCTGTTAGATGTGATGGGAATTCTGGAGGCCATGTTCATGCGGGTCAATGTATGATGCCTTAGGGATGTCAGGCATTCCTATCACTGCTTTGGCATTGCTGATGACTGGAAGGGGTTGTACCCAAGGGAGAGGTTTGCCCCAAGGTCATTTGGAGGTCACAGGAGGTTGAAAAGATGAACGTCCCGGATGTAGGGGTCACTCAAGCAACTTAGCTCCAGGCATTGCTGCCAAACAGTGCTACGTCAACTACTGAAATACCTATAAAGGAAAAGACCCTCACGTTCACGCAATAATGCCACAGATCTGATGCTTGCGAATGTCCCGATTGATAACTGAGATTCATTGTTCTTCATTGATTGATAGCAAATAGTATTCTGTTGCTCCCAGTTGATTTCTATCATATCTTATAACCCCCTTGATATAAACCATATTTGAGATAAAATCCAACCTCATTCCTAGCTTTATCGACAAACACTCCAGGATAATTTTTTGGGTATTGATATGGTTGTTGGCAAGTATATTGTTTCAACAAGTTAAAAAGATTTTCATCTCCTTTGGAGTACTCATATTTTGTAGTTTAGAATATCATGCCATACTTTCTTTTTTAATGCAATTTTGCGCGATATTTTGGGGAGGTGGTAAAACCTCGTAGGAATCTTTACAATCTTATTTAGTAAATTTTCAATCACTGAACATCTCTGCTCTGTACTGAAATGTCGATCATTGTTCGGATAATATCTGCTTTACCGTTGAATGATATCTACCTCAATGCATCTTAAACTTCAATCAATAATTCCATGAATTTAAATTGCCTAATTGTTCTTAGCCAAGATGATACTTGTTTCCTAATTTCATTGCACTACCTCTGCCTGATATTGATAGTCCTGGCATTCGGTGACTAGAATCGATCAACAAAATTGGCATTTCAATTTTCATGAATTCATTGATTGACAGCCAGATTTGAACCTGATGGTTTTAAAACACTTGACGAGAAACTGAACAACCAGGTTATCTTCACATAAAATTTTTCTCTGTATTTTTTCCTCCTTCACCAATCTATGAACTGATTTTTCTCTACTTTTGTTTACTTTGGTGTACAACTTTTTCCTCTGATCAACAAACATTTTATGGATAAAGTTAGAGCCAACTGGTCACCATGATTTAGGCCTTTTGATTTGGTCGCGGCTTTGTGGCCTAACAGTAATGTAGTTGATCTGAAGGAGAATGTAATTCTATATGATTTTAAATAATCATAAATATATATAAAACAAGAGGCAATTTTTTTCTTGACTTAATCAGAATCAGACTGCCCTCAGCCATGTCTATATGCTGCCCCTCATGGAAAATATCTTTTCATTACGTGGACAATCAAATACACTTGAAATTGTGAGTCGGCTCAAATGATAAATGAGATAGTTGTGCAATTTGCTTGAGCTGACAAGGCTTGAGAGTTTTGAGTTGACAAAAAATTCCAATTTTACAGTGTACCAGGGGTTTAAACCGATTAAGTCAAACCAGAACTCGGATGAGATAAGGTAAACCAGGGGCGATGTGGATGCAACCAAGTAAAGCCAAATTTTTGGTAAAAGGAAAGCCTAAAACCCTAATATTTGACAAGTAAAAGAGTTTCTTATCAGGTTCTTCTGCAAAATATTTGGTAAAAGGAAAGCCTAACACACCTATATTTGACAAGTAAAAGAGTTTCTTATCAGGTTCTTCTGCAAAATATTTGGTAAAAGGAAAGCCTAACACACTCATATTTGACAAGTAAAAGAGTTTCTTATCAGGTTCTTCTGCAAAATATTTGGTAAAAGGAAAGCCTAACACACTCATATTTGAAAAGTAAAAGAGTTTCTTATCAGGGTCTTCAGCAAAATATTTCTTGGAGTCTCAGCAGAATTTGACAGAGAATTGAACCTTGTGAATGGAATGCCCAGGAGGAAGATCAAACAGTCACTGAAGATGGAAAACGGAGATAGCCGATAAGTCTGGTTTGATTTGGGAAGTAAACATTTGACTTTCCAGTAACTTGGTGTTGAAGCAGCTACACTGGAATGGAAATAATTCAAATTGATGTCTCTGTGGATGTATCCTCGAGCTATCAGCTCTCATTCTCCTGTGATATCAGGATGTTTTGGGCTGCTGGTGAGTCAGTCTAACTGTCTGTCTAGTTTTTTTTATGTACGTCTAAACATGGGGATATTCCATTCAAGAATAGAACCCTCTGTTTCAAGATGGTTCCAAGGGATCTCCCGCGTTGCAGCCACAATACCACACAAAGTAAGAAGCAGATGCATATTATGCATTTTTGATATGATTAAACAAAGTACATTTAAATAAAAGGAAAGTCTTATTAGACCTAGAACACCTTTACTCAAGCAATTTATATTTGTGGAATAAACTACTGAACTCCATGATATGGCTCATTCCTGGGCCAACAACAACTGCAGCTGCTCAGTAGCACACAATCTACACCATTGCGATATGCCTTTTGTTGGCTTGGCATAACAAGGAAAACCAGATTATCCACTTCCTGAACAATCCGATTTAACACAAGACTGACTGGTTGGCTTATTGCACCGAAACTGTCTGGGCTGCATACTGCCAGGCTAACAGGATTTCCAAAATTTGGCTGTTTACATTGGGCTTGCATCAGAGGAATGTTATTCCTCTGAGGCTACGGTTGTTACTTGTGGTGATCGATGAGAGGATAAAGGCAAAACAGTTGTGGACGGAATGTGTATGGTTGCATAAACTATATAAAGTACACAATATGCCAATCTGCACGAAAACCAGGCGGATTCTTATTCTATGTTACAGATTGAGAAAATGAAAGTGGAGCAATCAATGTAATGTAATAAGTGCCAATGGGAATGGGAGGAAGGTGAAAAAACTTGCAATAACTCTGAATCATGCAAGAAGGTCAAGGTTAAACAAATGGATTATTATCTTAATTCTGATAATCATCTAATATGCAAATTCCTGTTTTCTCTTTATTTCAATCATGCATTCTTTACCATGCGATGCTGCACAAGTGCACTTCTACTTGATTCAATATTCTGCACGAACTCTTTGTGGTTTGTTGCAGCCTAATTTACTAAAACTGCCTAATCTCCCAGAAAACTAAACTAGCCAATTCCAAAATTTGTATGTGTATCGCTTGTACTATAAGACAGCATGGCTATGTAGCAAAGTTTGTTGTTTGCTCTATTTATGAGAACTAACAAAATGTAAACAAAAAAATCTTTAACTAGGTCACTGGGGAGTACACATAAATTATGCCTATACAATGTAAACTAATTCGATGGTAAAATCTCATTGTTTTATATCTTTTCCTTTTTTGCATTTCATTTGACAATTCGAACTAAAAGGGATATACACTATATTCTGCCTTTCTGAGACGTAATAACACAATGCAGAGAGCCAGACATCACTTTGCTTATCCCCTGCCATCCAAAGTAGCAGACTAATCCATCTTCTTCTGGCTTTTCTTTGGCTTCTGGAGGCTTCTAGAGTTTATTCTCAAAGAATTATTTGGGATTTATAAATCTGCCTCAGTGATTCAGGATGTCAGATACAAGATCACAATTAATTTTCCCTTCATATCTACACTGGTGTCTATTGTAGCACTGAATAATTTTTTCCATAAACACAGAAACATCGTTATATATATATATATATATATATATATATATATATATATATTTATATATATATATATTCATACACTAAAAGGAGGTACAAAGTACACGTGAGTACAAAATATGAAATAATAAATGAAATTTACGTTAATTGATTAGACGCAATTAAGTTGATGATTAAAAAAGAAAATTTAAAATACATATTTAGTCAGTGCACAATTGATATAAAGACAACTCTTTTTCGGCAGAGTCCAAAAAGATTAGTCTGTCCTCACGAATGTCCTTCATTGTTTGCACTGCACACCTGTCCTTGTCACTTGCAACTTTTTCATAGCACTTGCAAGCCATATTAATGCATTTTCATCAGCTCAGAGAAGTGAGAGAGATTCCTTACAGTATATATTTTATAAAGAAACCATCCACGCATACATGTGTTCAGAAAGGTTCAAAAGCATTATGTATTAAATTTGAAAAAAGTAAGGGAGGTATATTGCAAAATATTCGGATGCACCATATCAGGGTAAATTTTTGTTTTCGAATACAATCTCAATTTTTCAGCAGAACATTTAGTGATGAGAAAGCGGTCTGCATGCACAGCAAACATGCAACAAATTCAGCCCTGCATAAATTATTCAGTTGCCCTTCAGCTAAACAAGTTTGCTTAACCAGGAGTGCTGCTCTCATGTGAAGTTATGACTCAGGGGAATAACAGCTACTTGCCAGAAAGTAATGGGGGGAAGATTATTTAGGTGAGTGCGGTAAAATCAAGTCAATCCACAATTATTACAATCAGATGTTAAATGGATCTTGGTTATCATCAAAGCCATTTTCATTAAAAGTCAGGGTTGTACATTTAATTGCATGATGCTCATAAGCGTCTATAGTTGATTGAATTCATAGATGTATTTCCTTTTGCAAAATAGCAATATATTTTTCAACTTCCTGAGAAATAAAAAAACAATTATGTCTAAATCACAATATTACAAGGAGCATACATTATATAATAATGCATGGTGAGGAGATCAATATTGAGTTTTATTGGCTGAAGCAATAATATTTATCGAGGCTGAATGTATTAGCTTCGTGCATTACCATCCTCATTTCCTTCCAGATATAGCCAAATGTTTTAAGGGATATTCTGTTTATGGGGCATCTACAAACTCCTGTCTGACCAAAGTCATATTAGTCTGCAATGTGATGGCCCTGAAGTATTCATCAAAACCACATCTGATGAGGGACAAAGTCATTCCACAAAATTTATGAATGGAGGAATAACTCCAAAACGGGAAAACGATCTCAATAAGAAAGAGATATGGCGCTATTGATTGAAGGTTGCCCTGGAAAAGATGTGTGGATGAAATGTAGCTTGGCATTTGAGATTTTGGATTTAGACTGCATGTCCGGGAAGACAAGAAGTCTAATTGTACAGAATTTGTACCCAACAAAAGATAAACGGAAAGAGAGATTAATGCAACAAAATATTCAATTCAATTACTATACATACTTTGTTCAATGATGAATGCATAAATAAGAAGGAAAATTGTTCACTGCAAAAGATAGACGGAAAGAGAGATTAAAAATAAAATAACAAAATATGCTATTCAATTATTATACACACTGAATAATGAATTCATTAACTTTCAACAAATTTTCTATATCGAATTTACCTGGTTCTTTTCGAACCCTCTGCACACTGGCTTCCTCAGAAGACAAGTAATATGCAAGGGTTAATTATCTTGACCAGCAGGAAACATCAAGCTCACACTAAGCCCAGCGGATTTCCTCTAGCAGTCAAAGTATGATTTTCCTTATTGCAAGTGGCTATTGCAACCATCACTGGTCTTGGCCTCAAGCCGATGGTTTGACCATTCAGTATGGCACTAGATTGGGGTAATCATTGACAGTTTGGTGTTTAGTGGCTAAGAGGTACATACAATGAGGTTTATTCACGATTGACCATATGGTCAAGACACAGTTTAACAGCTTCAGGTGCTATCAACTGCCAGTTCACTTCACAGCTTCAATGCTTCTTTTGTATTTGACCACTTCTGGCTCAGTTTTGTTTCAGTCACGGAACCATGACAAACAAAACATTACTGACAATTGGATGATTGGAATTGAGCTGAACATTTATTGTTTTGATCAATAACTGTATGATATGTCAGGAGGTGACCATGAGTTTGCAGGAGGGGGGCTTGGAATTTATATTTATTTTGCGGTATCAGTGACAGTAATTTTTTATTTTAAGCTCAGCTCGTGTTCAAAAAGTTTTATTTTGAAATAAAACAACACCATGTCAAGAAATACCCGCACCAGAAATAATTATTTTAGAGTGCCCAGGAAGAGTTTATTCTTGATTTTTAAAATCCAAACCGGAGCTTGTTGCACATATATAAAAAGTTCATATGAAATAATTTTCTCATTTTCATAATCACAGATGATAATATTTTTTATTCAGCTGCACCTTGTGTGAATGCTGGCACTTAAGCATGCCAAAAGATTACCCATATTTCACGTGAGGCAAAAAGTGCAGGGATCAAATTTTGTTATTTTATGCCCTGTATTTTAGAAACAATTAACAGCTATTAAGTTACCTCATGGCAGGATACCACCCCCTACACACTCCAAGTGACTCCTCTAGCCTCAAATTCCCCAATGTAAACCCCTTTTACCCTCACCTCATCTAGCTTAATCAACTACCCTCAACTTTCCTCAACTACCCTTGGCTCCTCTCAACTATCCTCACTTTACCTCAACTGAACTTAGCGCACCTCAACTACCCTCAGCTTTACCCTCTGTATCCTTCAAGTACCCTTGGTTATAGATCCAACATTGGCTGTCCAGACAGGAAAAGGAATTTCAGGTTCCAGAGGTTAGCCTAAGTTTTAAGAAAGAGAGGGAAAATAAAAAGATATATTTTTTTAATTAAGACTCTTTCTGGGAGATAACTGATTTGGTCTCCACATTTCTTTCAAATGTTGAAAATAAGCAAGTTCTAATCCTTCAGTTCAGCAATCAGTCAAAGCTGAGCTGTTATTCACACTGTCTCTTGGTTGAATCTTTAAGGCAACAAGGCTTGACTGTCTGCCAAACTATTCGTGGTCAAAAACAAAAGAGAGTTTTCAAACAGTGGTCAAATACAATGGGATATCAATAACTGTGACACAACTCAAAAAGGTGTCTGGCCATATGGTCAATCGTGAATAAACCTCACTGCAAAATCAAAACTTTTGAGTTAGCTTAAATGTTTGAAAGAGACTGTTGCATAATAATATTCCTTTGAGCTGACATTTCTATAGCTTGGTTTCCTCATATTAGATAATCTGTCAGTTGTCATAGCTTGGAACAACAAGCTATGTCAGTTGAAAGGAGTTGTGCAACCATCTCACTCAATCATTTAAGCTGACTCAACATTCAAGTTTGACGGTGTATAGAGAGATATGATGAAAGTGAGTATTTACAGTATCGAAGGTGGTTGATGATATTATGATTGGTAGGAAGAAAAAGTGAGATAAATGCAAAGAAAGAAACGTGAATGACAAATAAAACATGCATGTGAATAGAAGGACAGTAAAATTGTTAAATCAATAGTTTCATAGTCCAACAAGTACTTATACACTATTTACTTAATCCAAATGAGATACATTCACACAGTCAAAAGAAAAAGAAAACTTTTCTTGAATCTGACATTGAGATCTTGAATTTCCAGGATGAATTTCCTCAGTTAATTGCCAGCCTCAGGCTGACAGTGATATTGGCAAGGTTTTGTCAGCTAAGGTGAAATCATGGAGACCTAATGTGCAGCAATTGTCCCTGCCCTGCCTACAACAAATTACAAACTGGAAGATAAACAATGTGTGGGAATTAGTGGTATTGTTGCATGTGTGACTGAGCTCTGTTATTCTGTGATGTTATTTTGAAATTATAAATTGTTTATCTGTACAAAAAACAACATTTTCAATTTGAAAAAAAAGGAATGTAGGCCTATTAGAATTATGGATTAGACTAATCATGAACTTATTAAAATAAATTGATGCTACAGGACAATTTTTATGAACAACCAGACAAACAGAAGATTGATGGATGATTGGGGCTTTATGGTTGGTATTTGTGCACTTGGCAGGCAAACTAGGACTGGAGGAACACATAGTAATAAGGCAAGCACATAGTAACAATAGTCCAGGTAATTCAGTCAGATGTTGTATTCAAACTCCAGATCTTATGATTGGCAGCCCAGCAGAGGCCAGCACACTACCACAGAACCAACCCCTCCCTCCCAGAACAAACGAAAGACGCTACTTGAAGGATTTGGCATACGCCATTCACAGTTATGCTAGTAACCAGTAATGGTGGAGTCTCTTCCATTACCTTTATCTATTTATCTCCACAATCCATCAGATCAAAGATATTTCAGGAGCTTATGAGCCATTCTATTGTATTAACCTTGGGTAACAGGTAATTTAGGGAGCAGTTATGATGGGCTTTATGATAGTTTAAAGAATCAAGAATGGCAACAAAGGCCTTGGCTTGTAGTAAGCAAATCAAAAATAACAACAGAAGAGCATTATGCAACATTTTCACTGAAGTAAATTCACATGAAGAATTCCCCAGAAACAGCCAATCCAAGGCTTGATTCCACAACACACTTCTGGGTGTCCCAGACAATTTCAATAGCTGTTGCTATTTTTTTAATCTTCTATGCAGATTTAAAATGGGAATACAAGGTCACAATAGTTGCCCATGCATCCCAGAGCCAACTAACAGACATGAACATTTATTCATGAATAATTTCATATGGGCAGGAGGTTGGAGCAATGCTTGTTGTTGTGCCTTATGCCTGGTTCTCACGACGGCGATTTGAGAGCGACGCGTCAAGAGAAGTCATTTCTTGGAAAGTTGTGGCGTAGAAAGTTGGTTGAGGCACGTTACGTAATCAATTAGTGTCATGTGCGGCGCTTAAAGTTTGTAGCCGCGGGGAGTCTTGAGGTGTCCGCGGTGCTGCTTAAGCTTTCTTCGCCGCGTTCCGCCTCTCTTGCCTCAGCAGCGCAGTTCCAAACAGACTCGTCGCACTTTGTTTTGGAATTCGGCGAGGCTGCTTTTACTTCGCCCAATGTTGTTTCCTGTTACGCCGCTGATGGTTGTGAGGCAGCTACGTCTGAAATTGGCGACCTGCGACGCATCAGGAAACCTTCGGCGTACACCCGAGGTAAGATGCGCCGCTGAAAATGACAGCATCGCCGACGACTGTAACGATGCAACGCCGCATTTAGGTACTTGTTACTGTGTACCTTGATGGTCCATCGTCGCACATGCATTCATACAGCGCCGAGGACATTACAGGCGCGTCGATGCTGACCTTCTTCGTCGTCCTTGCCTTAAGCAGCGACGAAGGTCTCTTAAGCATCGACGAAGGTCTCTTGTTGCAGCGCTGCGGCAAAGTGTGTTTCGCTGCTGCAGGAGTCACTTTTGGTCATTATAAAAAGGGACACAGAGGACCTCCTTGCTTCATTTGCTGATTGCCCTTCAATGAGAACACAACGACTGCCTACTGAACATATGCATGATGAATGAAGAAGAAATTATTGTTGTGGCTGGTGCTGCTGCTGCTGCTATCGGAGCTGTCTATTTGAGACACAGGAGGAGGAGGGCCAGGAGACAGAAAAGGTGGTGGATTCGCAACTGGTTGCTGCAGAGGGAACAACATGGTCACTACCATCAACTGCTGCCTGAACTGCAAGTCAATGACGTGTCCGGCTACTACAACTACACTAGAATGCCCCCTGACATCTTTGCTGAACTCCTGGAAGCTGTTGGACCACTCATCACTAAGCAAGACACCAACATGAGGAGGGCTTTGGAACCTGGTCTGAAGTTGGCTATCACCCTGCGGTACATGGCAACAGGAAACAGCTACAAGTCCCTAGCTTATGCTTTCCGTGTGGCACCCAACACCATCTGCAACTTCATCCCTGAGGTCTGCCTTGCCATCGTTCATGCCTTCGAAAGACAGCTGGCACTACCCACACAGCCTGAAAGATGGAAGGAGATAGCCAAGGACTCCTGGACGAGGAAGATCTAGGCCTACCACCTCCAGAACCTCTACCTGGCACAGAAGACAATCCTTTCCCATATTACATCATGGGTGACGAGGCATTTCCCCTGAAGACATGGCTGCTCAAACCAGTGCCAAGAAAGAACCTTGACATTGCTTCCAGAGTCTACAATTACAGGATTTCAAGAGCCAGGAGAGTGGTGGAGAATGCCTTCGGTCTGCTGTCACACAGGTTCAGATGCTTCCTGACCACCATGCCCCACCGACCTACAAGAGTGACATACATCACAATGGCTGCTTGTGTTCTACACAACATTCTGCGAGACAGAGTAGGCGTCCACCATGTCCGTGACAATGAAGTTATGGACAGAGAAGATCCACAGACACATGACGTCACTGAAGGAGTTTGGAGGGGAGACCGTCAATTGCATGACCTAGGAGAACCACTTCGACACGGAAATGCCTCCAGAGATGCCAAGGCTGCTCGAGACTACCTACGTGACTGGGTCAACAGTCCGGCAGGAAGTGTCCCTTGGCAGTTGGAGAAAATCTGAAGAAGATGCAGACTATCTATTCAAAACAACAAACCCCAGGCCCTTTTAAGGGCCACCAAATCCTCCCAATTGAGCTGGCCATGTACACATCCTATGTTGACAAAACAAGCCCAAAAATCAATCAATCAATCAATCCCTCCATCCATCTATCCATCTATCTATCTATCTATCTATCTATCTATCTATCTATCTATCTATCTATCTATCTATCTATCTATCTATATAAGTCCAATCCCTGCAAAGTGACGACAACTGCTTTTCTTTTCTGCAGTGTATATATGTAACGAGCATTGTGTTCCATCTATCAAGCTATCTATCTGCCTATCTATCTATCTATCTATCTATCTATCTATCTATCTATCTATCTATCTATCTATCTATCTATCTATCTATCTATCTATCTATCCAAGTCCAATCCCTGCAAAGTGACGACAACTGCTTTTCTTTTGCTGCAGTGTATATATGTAACGAGCATTGTGTTCCATCTATCAAGCTATCAAGCTATCTATCTATCTATCTATCTATCTATCTATCTATCTATCTATCTATCTATCTATCTATGCAAGTCCAATCCCTGCAAAGTGACGACAACTGCTTTTCTTTTGCTGCAGTGTATATATGTAACGAGCATTGTGTTCCATCTATCAAGCTATCTATCTAGCTATCTATCTGCCACTTGCCCTAGACAAGTGAAATTACAAAGTGATGCACTTGTACTAGTGCAACCAACACAAGTTTTAAAACCAAAGCACTTGTACTAGTGCATTACATTTTAATTAAGAAATTCATGCACTTGTACTAGTGCAATAAAAATATGTTTATACCAAAGAATGCAGCACTTGTACTAGTGCTGCACTTGGTATGTTTTTGGGCAAAGAAAGGGGGAACTAGCACCTTGCTTTTATGAAGGTGATTACTTTTAATGAAGGCCAGGACCGGACTTTTGTTTTGGGGGACTTTTTTTTTGGGGGACTTTTTTTTGGGGGATTGTCAACGTTTTTTTTGCTCTTTTTTGGCTCTTTTTTTTTGTCAACATAGGATGTGTACGTGGCCTGCCCTTTTGGGAGGATTTGGTGGCCCTTAAAAGGGCCAAGGTTTTTTGGTTGTCTTTGCTGCACATCTTCTCTTCTACTTGTGTGGAGAAAGGAGACTCTCAGTCCAACTGGGCGAAGGGGAAGGCTTGTGCGGCTGCTGGGCGCTCGGTTGACCATAGCTGGGTCCAGGGTAGCCGTACTTCTCGGGGCTCTCCTGAGCATCCATCATCAGTGTCAGGGAGGATGGGCTGGGCTGCATCACGGTGTAGCTGGGAGTCTGCCTGGATCCTCCTTCCCTGGGCTGGTGGTGGTGGAAGTGATGGCTGCTGGAAGTGTGGTGGTGCTGCTGGAGGTGCTGCTAGTGGTGCTGAGATGGCACATACGTCGCAGAAGGAGGAGGAGGAGGAGGAGGTGGCATCTGCAGGCGCTGAGGAGGATGAGGAGGCTGGAAGGTTTGCTCCTGAGGTCTTGACTGGCGGCTGGCCTCATCCATCTCCCTCTCCTTGTCCCAGTAGAAGGCGGCCTCTGCAATGGCCCTCACCATTCGCTTTCTGATTTCAGGGCTGGCGCGAAATCCGACGTGGTAGAGGTCGTGACACTTCATCCTCCAGTACTCCTCATCGGCTTGCAACTCCTGGTGGTCGGGGCACAACTTGCAGCCAGAGCCTTTCAGGATCTTCTTGGAGGAGGACATAGCGTGCATGCTGCCTGCGATGACATTCATGGCGGAGTGCATGGATTCATCTGTTGGGGCCTTTCTCTTGGTTCCCTTGGCAACGGCTCCAGGCTTCGGCGCTCCAGGGAAGACTTGGGACTGCTGGCTGTCAGGTCTGTCCTGTGATGGCTGTTCAGGTGGCAGGTCCTGCATGTCATAGGAAGCTGGCAGGGAATCCTCAGGGTTGTAGCTGTCCCCGGAGTCTGAGGCTGGTCGGTTGGCAGACAGTTGAGAGACGGCGGACAGCTCCTTGCCTGGCTTGTGGACGATGGAGTCCTTCAGGAACCGACAGTTGGCTAGGATGTACTGGTCCCTGTCTGTGAGCGTCTCCTTCCTGCCGGATCCTGAAGCTTCAGGCCTGACGAGTCTGGAGTAGTGGGTGCGGACTGTCTTCCTCCAGTTGAAGAGGTCCTGGGAGGTGTACTTGGGTCCCAGCTCCTTGGCTTTTTCAGTGTCCAGCAGCAGCTTCTCGTTGCCCTTGTATCCTCTGCAGCCCTTCATGTACAGCACAGGATGCTCT